>JAUCBN010000010.1:2622724-3930336 GCA_035048815.1 Abelmoschus esculentus
ATTCAGGTCGGCTTAAACCACACTTTTCAGGCGTTCTGTGTTCTAAACCAGCTTTTAGCATTGTTTCTGCCAGCTTTTGACCCAAAAATTGATTCAGAACGCAATGTTAAACGCAGCCTAAGACATTTGCATATGCTGATCACACGCTGCCAGTGGGATTTGGGTTGCAATCGGAAAAGCTTCAACAATAAATATTTTCAAAAATATTTACAAAGATAAATCAACAGATCCATAGAGCATAAAATAAGAAAGAAAGAAAGAATGTTATTCATGGTCACCAACCTACGAAACACCAAGCTGCATTCGGCAGCGAGAAAGCACATATATATAGCAGTGAACTCCTCCGACATCACACTTAGGTTCTCGAATTATATATAGCAACGAAATCAGAGAAGTTTTGATATTACCTCACAAGAAGTCCAGAAGGCTTTTGAGGCAGCTCTCATAAGTAAAGGGTTTTGGTATATCCTGTTTGAGAACAAACAAATAAATGTATCGTGTCATCATCAACATATTCGACAATTTGTATTTATGCTTCTTGAATTCAGGTGAGGGTAAGATCCCCATACCAATGTCCAAATATGTATCAGACATGGGTTTGGAAAATGGGAACTTCAAGAGAAATAGAGTTGAAGACTCGAAGCAAGATATATTTGTATCGTACAGAGAAAATGGAAAGATGGGCAAATGGAGCACATGATAGCCAGCTGAGGGTACTTCTCCGTAGAATAAGGAGGAACTGAGTTTAGTTGTCAAGATCAAAACTATAACCTACCCAATTGCAGTTGCTCCCCAAGATGCCACATTGTAAACGACTTTACTTCCATCCCAAGCTTTTCGAAGCTTTCCCTTTTCCTTTTTAAGGGAGAAGGTCTTGCTCAGTGCTACATGAAAATCCAAAAAATTGTTCAGAATTCATATGCCAAATACGGACAGAGGTATTGTATTGATCAAAGAATAAAAGATAAATGCAATGGAGAATATAAATTCAACACGGACATGGGTATCTTAATTTTTTTTTTGAAATGAGGAAAGAAATTCAACACTAAAACTCACTCATGTAGGAAAAAAAACTCACCTTGCTGAAGTTGATTGGGGCTCATATCCTGGGGAAAAAGATATTATCATTAGGATCCAGAGCTGAATATTCCTAAGTTACTCATACTTGGGTGTGAGTGTATGATTAGGGTATATGTAGTTCAATTTTTTTTCAAGCATTCCATGTATTTGAAGGAACCTTGGATCGTATCCTCATACCCATGTCCGAATATATGTTGGATACAAAGACATGGATACTTAAGCAAGATGAAGAGTCAAAGCAACATAAAATAATCCATGATGAACATGTAAACACGGTTGCATTCACTCCAAAGAGTAAGACCATAGAAGAAAATTGATATAAATTAATCAAAATTCAGGCTTAAACAATAATATTATGTATGAATGACTACAGAGAGAAAAATTAAAGTCTAAAATGATAGTAATATAAACAAAGAGCGAGAATTTTGCATACCTTGGTCTGTTTAAGGGACATCAAATAAGCAGCCATAAAACATGCAATGCCTTCAACAATATCTTCCTGCCTGACAAGAACATAATCTTCTTGATCCAAATCAACAATGTCATCTGGCCAAAGATCATTTGCATTGACCATGTCCCAAGAACTACCATCTTCTTGTTCAAAAGAAGAAGTTCAACATCAAGGCGACAAAGATCATTTTAAAGCCGATATATGATACCAGTCTAAAGCATGAAATTCAATATACTGAATAAAACCATGACCGTTTAACAGTTGAAAACAATATATGCTAACAGTCTAAAGCAGACCATCTCTGGATGGATGCATACCAACAATGTTTTCGGGAACTGAGGCCTGAGCAAACTCTAGCTTTTCAAGAAAGTCGGAGCATTGAATTCTAGATTTGAGAAGATCACGCAACTGCAAATTTTTAGAATAAAGGGGTGCACACATTAGGTATCCGAGTTATTTTGAAATATTTGATAGGAAAGCAAATGCCAACTTCATCAGGTATTTCAAATTAACTGGATCTAGTTTCAATCACGTTGCTAATTTTATATACATGATTTAAGTCATAACACTATCTACACTATGTTCTTTTAATATAAAGCCAAAGGGTCGGAGCATATCACATCAAGCATAAGGGATCACCGTATTTAAGTGGATTTTAAATTTTATTTCAGATAAAAGATGAAGGTTAACTAGAGAACTACAAAAGTGGAATACTATGGATAACAACAAACAGGAAAAAACACATCACTCTCTGAAGTGTTCTTCAACCATCAGCAGGTGACAATCATTTCTTATCTTTCACAACCAGGACTCCAACAGTAAATCAAATTGTATATGAAGAGGAAGAAGTTTCCAGTTACTTCACAACTTTGGGCTCTATTTAAACACATTATTTATGAAATTTGAATATTTCAGATCAGTTCCTAACATGTTATCCTTGAACCAAAAACTCTAATACCTCATAGAACAAATCTTATGATGGAGAAGTGTCAGTCTCTTCTCTTAATCATTCTCATTTATCTCTTTGCTTCAACTAAATATTTGTACATAGAGAAATAAAGAAACACAAAAAGGAGTATGGCACCAACGAGAAAGGCTAAGAGGAAAATAAACTTTAAAGCAATGACATTATTTTAAAGAATTATACTAGGTGATAGATGCTTCTGTCTATCAGTTGACTCCTCCCTTCAACCCTCTGCCCTAGTTCTTTTTCCTTTTGGTTGAGTGAATGCAACATAGATTATCTCAGCTTCAGTCAAGAACATGGGCTCTCTATCTTATAACAACATAAACACTTATCAGCCTAGCCATACTCAAGAATGAAAAAATCATCATAACAACCCTGTAAACTTGTATCAATAGCTAAGACAATCCAAAATCAATGCTCATATCGCAACTATTGTCCACAAAAAAACAATTCCCTCCAAGACTCCAAGAATGCTGCGACAGAAAACTACTATAGATAGACAAGCAACCAACATCCAGCACAAACGAGAGCATTATCCAAATGAGAAATTCTATCTGCTATCAGTTAAGCTTCTTGTCTCATGCAAGCCGAGTATGAATAGGAAAGTCAAGACACATAATCATCAAATGAATTGCTTAAACCTAGCCGAACCTCAATTAAAAATAAAAAATTCTCCTCTGAACATAGAATTCTCCATAAAAAAATATGGTATAGGTTCAAACGAACTAAATCTTCAGAAAGACCATAACAAAATCACCAAAATCAAGACCACTGCCTTCTATAAGCTAAAAATTACTATTATCTAGAAGTCTCCCTTATATTTCCTTCCCTTCTGTCTCCATAATTTTTCTTAGCATCCAAACAGAAATCTAAATCCAGAATCAAACCCTAACAACACTAACGACAGACAAATGAACAAAAAGAATTAAACAAAACCTCATCAGCTTCTTCATCTCTTAGAAGACCGACAGCTCTGACTTCAACTTGAGAATTCACATTGACTGCATCTTTCCCGTCGTCATCTTCATCGCTTCCATCTTCGGAGTTACCAAGCGATTCAAGAGCTCTCTGGCACTCCTCCAGCACAGCTTGCAGAGACTTGACACGAATCTGGTATTTCTCATCCACAAATTTTCCCTTCATCTGCCCCACTTCCATAGCTAATGATTCGTTGCTCGAACCTGATACTTCTATCTCCATATCGGCAACACTAAAACAATCTAAAAGAATCCAAACTGGCAACTACCCCAAGAATTAAAACCCTTGAAAACAACAAATCAGATTAATTTATAAAAGTTTTGGAATTATAGTCCCATAAAGATATCGGAAATCGAAAATCTAAGGAAGGCAAATTAATTTTATTTTATTTTAATTTTGAAATTATAGGTGAAGAACATTGGAACATCCTGTCCTGATTGGAGGAAAAAAAATCGGGAAAATTAGAATCAGGGGAGCAGTAAACGTTGAAAAAAGACTGGTAGGTTGAGTGGATTTGAAGAACCCAATTTTATTGGAAATGATATGAAAGTGCATTATAACTAAATCAAATCTAAAATACTTAATTAAGGTATAAAGTTAATTTTAATGATTAATGTTTATAATTTTTATTATTTTGGTTTTTATTTTTTAAAATAAATTTAATTTTTAATTAATATTTTTTGATAAATATTTTATTTTTTTAACTAACATGATGATTAAATTGTTAAAAATTTAATAATGATAATATATGATAATATATTTTAAATGATATGACATTTAAGTTATCAAATACATACACATGAAATATAATTTTATTATAATATAAGATATAAAATAATTTAAATTCAAATAAAATATTAAAAATTAATTAAATATAAAACAAAAGGATACTAGAAATTCTCAATCATAACTACAATAAAATTAAAATCTTATCTAAAAATATGAACACGGTCTGAAAATAAAGAGTTTTATAAAAGTTGTTATCGATAAATGAAAGGTAAGAGAGATTTTGATATTAATCAATTAGATTGTTGTTATTTTAGTTTAGAATTTAAATATTTTAGTATTTAATCTATTGAAAGGGTTAAGGTTTTGATTTATAGCTTAAGATTTAAATTAAAAAGTAATAAATTTAAGATTTAAGGTTTTGAGTTTTAATTAAATCTAAAAAACTCAAAATTATAAAAAAAAAAAAAATAAATTTATTTAAGGTTTAATAGTCGAAATATTTTAATTTTAATTAAGTTTTAATATTTTATTTGAATTTTAATTATTTTATATTTTATATTAAAATAAAATTATATTCTATATGTATTTAATATGTTAGCTGTCATATATTTAAAATATTATTACATGTTTATTATATGTCATTATCATTAAATTTTTAACTGTGTAATTATTATGTTAGTTAAAAAATAAAATATTTGTCAAATAACTAGGTTAAAGGTTAAATTTATCCCAAATAAGAAATGAGGATCAAAATAATAAAAACTATAAATATTAAGGGTCAAATTTATCATTATGCCTTGATTAATTAAATACTTAATTAGGGTTTTCCCTCCCACACTCTTTCCCCCTTTTGTTCCCTGTAATGCTTCAACATCACAATTTCCTCAATGTACGGACAGTCCCAGCCCATGAATTTCCCAGCTCCGATCGTCGACTCCGGCGCCGACGTATGTGACGATGTCTCAGCCTCCGCGTCAATCGATAACCACCAAAACATTAGTTACGACGCCCACCCACTTGACAACGGCATCGTAGTTGAGGGCGTCGCCACCGATCCCATTTACGCCACAGCCGCTTCGGCCTCTGACTTGGCTATCGTTCAGCGAGCTGACGATGCCAGCCAGCTCACTCTCTCCTTTCGCGGCCAGGTCTATGTATTCGATGCAATTACTCCGGATAAGGTATCATTTCCCCCTTCACAACCTTTTTTTCTATCTAGTTGAGCCAATTAGGGTTTGCTGAAATGTTTGTTTTTTGAAGAACCAAAAGACGCTTTAGATTGAAAAGAGATATGACTTCATTTCCACTTAATTTAAGTTATTAAAGCAATATTCGATTTCATCATCATACTTTTCATCGTTCCTGTTTCTACATTTCCCCCGATGAAATGTACATTGTAGATTTTTTCATTTTGAGTCGAATTTTTGCAGTTCCATGCGGTGTTATTACTGCTGGGGGGATGTGAACTTACTTCAGGTCCCCAAGGTGTTGAAATGCCATCTCAGAACCTAAGGGTAATTCTCTTAAATCTGTTGAATTTACAAATTATTTTACATTCTTTTGTAATTACCTTGATTTCATTCCTAGGGTGGTTTGGACTTTCCGAGATCCAATCAACCGCACAGGGCAGCTTCCTTAGATAGGTTCCGTCAGAAGAGAAAAGAGCGATGCTTTGATAAGAAAGTCAGATATGGTGTTAGACAGGAAGTTGCTCTTAGGTGTGCATTTTCCTTCTCTGACATGCAATTAGTTTGGCTTGTTGTTTGTGCTTGTAAAAGTTTTCATCAAATTTTGAACTAAAAAGATCCTTGTATTGATCTTGCAATTGATTCTAAATTTCTAACAACTAAGCCCAAGAATTTATGCAGTGAGTATGACCCTTTTGGGATCTGAGGAATTACGGACCATTAATCCCTCGACCGGGTTATGGCTTGTATTATAAGAGTTATGTTGATTGTACGGGTAGCCCAGGAATTACTGACCATTAATACTCCAGTTATATCAACTTTTATGTGCTATTTATCATCCACGTGCACCTTTTCACGCTAGTTATAATTGTATATCTTAATGTTATTTTATATATGTAAATGACACACCTACGGAAATACACACAAATATCCTGCACCTCACTACACTCAAGCAAGCACAATTTTTGCATCTTGTGCCTCAAGAATATAAGGGTTCTAGTGCCTTGCACCCTTCATACCTCTGCATTTAATATCACCAAGGTTTAATGATCAACTCATTTGGGGTTCTGTTCTTAACTGGAAGCACATGGTTTAAACTGCTACAGTTGGGAAGTTTAACTGTTTGTCTCTTTTAACTTTTTTCAGTTAGGTCTCTTATGCAGAAGAATTGGATGAAGTCGAATAAGGGTCTCTCTAGAGGGAAAATAAATGAATGGAATTATTAAAAATACCGTACAGTACTATTTTTCTTCAAAGTTTTATTCACTGCTCTAGGTGTAAATGCAACAGTAGAATTACATGGATAATAGAATTACATGGATAAATGAAAGAGAATTTTAAATTTATTCATGTGGTAATGATTAAGTAACAACAGAATTTAGAAATATACATAGTTGAGTTCATGACTTCGTGTAAATTGAATCTTAATATCTATGGCGGTTTATTTTAACTGAAAAGGAATCTAGAAAAACTCATTAGGGACTGTCCGTCCTTATTAACTTTATATTTGTTGCCATAGTTGCCTAATTTATGTTTCTGATTTCTGTGAGTGCTTCAGGATGCAGCGTGATAAGGGTCAGTTTACATCTTCCAAGAAGTCTGATGGAACCAAGAGCTCGGGTACTCAGGATAATGATAAACCATCAGATACTTCGTGAGTTTTGTACCATTTTCAGAGTGTTATTGTTTATATTTATTTCGCAGAACTACAATATATTTCTCATTTTTCTCTTTCTTATGTCACTCCATTTACTGGTCAGTTTCAAAATTTCCTGGTGAATCCTCATATTAAGTTTATAATAATTGTAGTTATAATGTAATGACATTTTCTACTTTTTCAGATGTACTCACTGTGGCATCAACTCAAATTCCACTCCAATGATGCGACGTGGTCCATCTGGTCCAAGGTCTTTGTGCAATGCTTGTGGACTTTTCTGGGCAAATAAGGTTGGTGTCTTTTGCTGTGTTTGAAAGTTCACAGTTTTGGGGTGGGGGTAAACTATTTTGCCAATTCACAAATGTAGATTAGGCTTGCCGATGTATTGGGTACAAGAAGTCCCCCCCCCCCCCCCCCAAGCCTTCCCCGTATTTCCTACATTTAAGTTTTATCCCGTTTCTTTTGGGCATTTACTTTTTACATTTGCTCTTAATTGTGCATGTGCATCAATGCTTTCCCTCTGCTGAAGCATGCCACGTGTTTTGAGTTTTTAACAAAGGAAGTTTTATGCAGGGTACTTTGAGGGATATTCCTAAGAAAACTCAAGATCATTCCCCGACTCCAGTCGAGCATGTAAGTTTCTGAACACATGTATTATATTAGGCTTCTTGACCACCTGTTCTCATTGACCTCCTCATTCTTTCTGTAATCTAATCTATGATTTGCATTTACTTATGATATAGAGAGATAGTGAAGCAAATGACTCCGATTCTGGAACTGCTATTCCTACAGAAAGCAATGTAGTTTCTTTCTCAAACGGTGGTGACTCTTCGCTAATTGCGGAGCACTGATTGTCTATGCTAATATTGTCATTGTTTCAGGTAGATCTTGATTAGTAGGTTCCTTCAAACTTGTGCTATATGTACAGATATCATAGCTGCCTTCATCGGTATATGAGGTTTTCTCCTGTTCTTTAAGAGGGAGAAAACCCATTATTCCAGAATCCGGATGTATTACCCGAAGCTTCATCTATCTTTGCTCCCATATCTTATCCCTCACAAGAATCACCTTAGATGAACCATCTAAACCTGCTTTATGTACTAATCAAATGCATGTTAGTTCATGTAAAGGATGAATAATCTTTTCTGTAAAGATTAATTTGACTTTATATTTCATTCCCTTTGTCAAATCTTTGTTCTGATCTTTCAGTTTCCTAGGGGTGAGTGGATCATAGGGAAGTTATGCTGTGAGACATTAGAATGAGGTTGTACTGGTATCAGGTTCCAACATAAATTCTTACGAGGTTGTAACATAAATGTTTACCGTAACAATAAGGAAAACAATAGTTATTAGGGGCGATAACGAGCCGAGTTGAACTTAAACCTAACCAAGCTCGGCTCAGAAATAATTATATTGGGCTTGGGCTTGAGGCTCATCAAGCTCAAAATTTTAAGCTCTCGAGTTTGGTTCGAAAATAATGTTATTGGATTCAGCTTGGCTTCAAAGCTTGTTGAGTCTCGGAATGAACAATTTTGCTATAACTTTTTTAATAGATTTTCTTCTAATTTATTTTATTATTTTTTTACTAAAAGGATTACTTTTAATGCATATGTAGCATATATATATATAATAATTATTTTAAGTTTGTTCACAATCTTTTCAAGTCGAGCTTGAATCAGTTTGGTTTGGCTTGTTAAACTCTCGAACCTAACCCAAATAGTTTGTTAATGAGTCAAGTCTTATTATCGCCCCTAATAGTTTCACAAATACTTACCATGATAACAAATTATGTGATAACTTAGATAGTTACCCGATAATAATAATTCTTACAAAATACATAAGATTTTGATTGTTACATAAGTTCAAAATAACATTATTTCTTACCTAATTCCTTAGATTTTTAGTTAAGTCTACATTCTCCCAGAACCAACATAAACATGATAATACTTCTTACATGTAAATTTTTTTGCTATGACATTAACTCGTAAAAGATAATATTCTTTGTTACTCAACTCATAAGAAATAAAGTAATTATACAAATTACTATAATATTTACATTATGTTTGAACCCAATTTATATATTATTTAATGTGTGAGTTTAGTTTATTTATTATTTATAAATATATTCGATTAGCGTTCACAAACATAATAAGTGATTGAGTGTAAACAAATTATTAATGTTTATTCACAACGGTGTAAATAAATTATTAACGTAAACATTATTGAATTAGAAAACATGTCAATATAGTTAATATATAATTTAAAGTTTAGTTAAAAAGGCGTAAACAAGTTTTATGATACAACTTATAAAGACAACATATATAATATCTTCATGATAATGAACAATTTTATAAAATGTTTTTTCCATATTGAGAACTAAATACAAATGTACAATCCTGCATAACAAATGAGAAAAAAAAAATACACTTCATAAAAAAACATTAATGGATAAAAAATCTCTAAATTATAATATACAAGGCAACGTAATACATAATACCCATAAGGCTAACGCAAATTCAAAACAACTCAATTTACCTATTATCAATTGATACTAAATTAATAAAAAGCAAAGACAAAAATAATACATTTATTAAACTGATTCAAATTATTATAAAGATTCATAAAGTCATATTTTTATTTATATTCTTAATTAATTTATTCTCTAATTCAAAACCAAAGTTAAAGCAGGAAATTGTAAACATAAATTTATTAAATATATAATTATTTTATCCTTATTTGTATTGCTTTAGTTGTTTAACAAAAAAACAAAAGGTATAGAGCCTGAAATTTTATAAAAGAAATTAAATAATAATTAAAAAAATACTTTTATATATTGAATAAATAAATAATTTAAAAAATAAAGGTTAAATAAAAATTGGAATTGAGGGCGAGGGGTATTGGCACCCCGAGGCCTTAGTAGGGTTCGATCCAAGTGGGTCAAATTTTTTATGAAAAAATCAGATTTAGGTTGGGTCGGGTAATTTTTTAAAGTGATATCGAGTTCGGGATTAGGGTGTAAAATGTTCGACTTGACTCAACCCATAATTAAATATGTATTTTTCCATAATTTTTAGGGATATTTATAATAATGATTCTCTATCTATATATTTTTTAATTAGATCTTTAAAATTAATTTTTATTTATAATTAAGTTCTTAAAATTGATTTTTTTATAATTTAATCCCTAAATTTAATTTTTTTTCCTATAGGTCGGATAGGTTCAAAATCGGATTTAGGATATTTATTTTCGGGTCGGGTCAGATTAATTTTTTTAAATAAATTTAGGTTTGATCAAAATCAAATTTAAAATATTTATATTCAGATCGGATTTGGGTGGGCCGCAATTCGACCCGACCCGTGCCCATCTCTGGGCCTCAGTCCTCCGTCCTTATATGTGATTTATTCAATCCGATAGCATTGGTTTCTGGGCTAAAGGCTTGTGATGTTATGACCTTAATTTGTACATCGAATTTACAAGAGATAAAAGCCCAAAGAGAGGAAAAGAAAAGAACTTTGACATTTATTTATTTTTATTGCAAAATGCAATATTTAAAAAAAATTATTTAATTCAAGCTACAAAATTTTCAGAATTGAACTGCTTGAAGCAATTCGAGTGGAAAACCCCAAATGAACAGATTTGGCAGAGCAAAGATGTGATCTGAACTTTCCAATAAGCAAGCAGAGGTATACATACCTTCAATTTTTCAATGCTCAAATTGTCAAGTTCAGCCATGGCATGTTGGCACTTTCAGATATTGGTTGATCAGCCAGACATAATATTGTATTGTGTATGTGCGTTTGCTTCCTACTCAAAGCCTTCAAACGATCCAATTCTGTTAGATATGAGTTTATTTCTGAATTCTATTCAGTTCTTCAATGAGTTCGGATCCGCTAGAAGAGTCGGATTCATATGCAGTTGGATTGTTAGAACTCATTGGAGATGATGATTGTGGTTCTTTATCTAGATCAACTGAACCTGAACGAGAACCAAAAAATAAAGTTGGTCTATACTTCATCCTTTGGTTGCCTGGTAGGGACAACCCTCAAGAAATAGACACCATTGTTTGAAACAAAAGCAAATCAGGGGGAGAAAACAAATGCATACCTTTCTCGAACTTCTTTGTGTGCTTCCTAATAAGTTTCTTAGCTTGGGTTATTGTCAGCTGCCGAGCAAATGGAGAAATCTCAGCTTCACCTTCACTCAACTGTCCCTGCTGGTCGCCATCCCCGTCACTTCTCATAGTTCGTAGCACAAATTGTTTGGCTTTGCGCCGTTGAGTGTTGAAGAGTCCCTTAACGGAAGTAACAAATCCATCACCGGCACCATCAGCTGAACGCTTAAGAAAGGCTGCTTTATCACCCTGATCATTGTAACCGTGATGGAATTCACCATCAGGAGCAGCAGTTAAAGTTGGCTGTTGACTATTTCCCTTGTCTTTGAATTTCTTAACCTACCAAAATGTCAAATAATTAAAAGGAAAGTCAGAACGTCTGCATTCCAAAGTTGAAGCTCCTACATGCTTGCCAATAGTATGTTACTCGGATCAATGCGAGTGTTAGAAATGGGTGTAAGTCCGGCACATGTATATTCAATTCTTTTTAAGTTTCTTCATATATTTGGAGGGTTATATCTGCATAGCCACACATCTAATATGTGATGGTTTACAGGGCGGAAACAAGACTGTTTAATTTGAAGAGAAGATTCAGAGTATACATTTACAGGAGTATCATTAAGATCCCTTACCTGCATTCCAGTTACAGACTTTAGGACTCCCCATATAACATGCTTCTTAACTCGAGAGATCAACCTCCTCCAGGTTCCGGTGAACTCAACTCGGTGAAATGTATCCATCAGCAACTTGAGATCACTTACAACAAATCTGGACCCTTCGTACGTAAGTAATAGCTCAACCTAATGCAGAACAACAGAAATATATGACAATAGAAACCTAATAAAGGCAATACAAAACATGAAACGACCAATTAAATTAGATGAACCACCTGACTTATCTTGATATTGCGAAATTCAATCAGTTTCGGAGGCCTAGTCTTCTTCTCGTCGATGGGTTTTACAACCTTCTTATCATCCAGAGATGGTCGACTAGTTTGAGCTTGCATGATAAGTTCGGTAGCTATGGACTCTGCAACAGTGTCCTCCATTCTGTCAAAAGATGATGTTCTCCTCAACCCAGAGCCAGGTTTTAGGTCTGTAAATTTTGATGACTGCAAGTGGATTCCAGAAAGAGCTTATGGAAATTACAGCATTAGAAATATAAAGATCAAAAGCCTCTATAGAAACTAGTGGCTTAAACAAATCAGTAAGATTCCACATTAATACAAGTTACCGAAATATAAGGATGCTTACTTTGGGAGAATCGGTTGGCAAATCAGTAATGGACGCACTTGGTTTGTGCGATCCCTCAGGGTCCTTTGATACTAGGCTGAATGCTGCTGTAACATCAAAGCTTTTCTTTGCCTTTCTTGCACCAGCTATTGTTGACACCTTCCAAACTTCCTGCATTTCCCAAGTTCCAAGCATAATGAATATCACCAATTGCGCTGAAAATTTGCTTACAGATTGAAAGATCCGAAGCCCGAAACTAACCTTTCGTTTTTGTGAATCTTGGTCTTCTGATGGGAAGAGGTATCCCCACACCATTCTGTACATTGCCTCAGTCAAATGAATCTTAAGCGGATATACATCTACCTACAGTACAAAAGAAATAGCTTGTATCAAATTTTCTTAACACTGGATCATCAGAGTCGCAAATGCTTCTAAGACCTACAACAAAAATATGACAGAAGTCCCTTATTTGAAATACGAACTGTTTGCAAGTCCACATGTGATTAGAATAAACAGGTACTCAACTGTACACTATGCACACGGGAGTTAACCATATGTATAAGAAAAAGCTTCTCCACAAGCAACATGGGCCACTCTTAAAGCCATGGTGCAATTAAACTCTTGCATTCACTGCAATCGACAACTATATACGAGACCCTACTCCCTAGTCATTAAAACACTCTAAAGCTCAGTTTTGAGGAATCAAGCCTTGCTTCTTGTTTCCTCTTTACAGGCTTATTACTCAATAAATTGCTGATAGTTTTTGATACATTTTTAATGGGCATCAATTCCAGATGTGATCTTATTTTCTGAATGCATTTATTTTAATCATACTCCTTTTAACTCACCTTGTAAGTTCCATTATTTGTCAGCTAATCTGTAAGACCAACTCACAGGTATACATAGAGAAGATTGACTATGGTCTACGTATGAGATTATACATCTTTCTATAACAGTTATCATATCTTCTCCACGAGATTGTACATGTATCTATGGTATATAGACATCCGGAGGAAAAGTATGTATGTACTAATGGTTATATAGACATACACTTTTATCAGCTTGGAATCCTCCTCCTGCAGTCAGTGAACTCATGGGACTGAACATTATATAAAAGCTACTAATGGTTCCAAATGTTCTGTATTGAAGTCGTTCAAAATATAAAAATACTCACACATGTAAACAATGAATTCAAAAGAAAAAGAAGTGAATTTTACTTGTAAAAGCTCCAGAACTGAGTTTCCACCCCTGGGAGCTCCCTGCTTTGCATCAACGCGAAGCAATACTTTTCTGCAACAAGAAAAGTTGGTATCAAGATTTTCTAAAGAATTGTTGCAACAGGCTGATGTATCTAATCCAAAATCTTCACACAGATATTTCAAGAAGAAAATGATCATGTACATAAGCAAGTTTAAGATGTCATAAATGGCAAAACTAGAGGACCATAAGACAAGTAAATACAGGACTAGTTCTTTTGGTATTGGAGTACCAAATTGGGCAATAAGGCATAAGAATTCAGAGTGTCAGATGAGGCGAGTTGTCAAAACGATTATAAATCTTGAAATGGGAAAAATTAAATATTTAAAAGTAGTCACAAATTATAATCAGCCAAACAAAAGGCACGACCAAAGCAACGTAATCAAGGAAAAGTATATACTTTCCCCATTCTGGAGGAGGATTCCACGCTGCTAAAAGTGTATCAGACTTTGCATTAGCCAGGCAGTTTCTTATGATAATGGACTTAGTTGTAAACAGAGCAACACCAATATCTGTGTAATCACGATCATAATCATAAATCTGCATGAACAGGAGTGCAAAAACTGTAAGATTCCATCTTCAACGGACAACATTATTTGAGTGCAAATCCTTATGGAATTTAAACCTCAATTAAACCCTGATTCAATAACGAACAAATGAAGAAGCCAAATGTCAAATTAAAACAGAGCAATGGAAGAAAAACCAATATGAATCTCAAATTACTCAAAGGTTCTTGATGTATAATTAATTAGTACATACCAATGGGGAGGAGGGTACTAATTTCTAAAATGAATAGTTGATCAAACACACACCAATAACCTCCAAATGTAGAACTTTTTGCTCTCCAAGTTTAAAAGTTGAGCCCAATCATTTTCTAATGTATTCCAGATATAGGTACTATTAGACCTAAATAAAAGTCATTAAACTCGAGCTCTTAGTTTCCTTCACCTTCAACAAGATATAACTGAACTTTTTTCATCCTTTCTTATCCTATAAAAGATACATGCATTATCTCACCTATCAAATAAAACAAAGGCTCATAAATAAAATCGAAAGGAAGGTAATTTTATAAGTACTGCCTTTGACCTTTAGAGATCTCCATCTAGAAACAAAAATATACCATAGTTCATTTAAAATAAACTGTACTCCATTTTTTATGAATTCTCTCTTGAATTGCTTAAAATTGTTAATGAGTTTCTCAATAGCTTGTTTTGTAGATTCAAGAAAATAAGCAGTACATTAGTTCCTGGAATATTGATGATATATAAAAACATATCTACCTATACCTTTCAATGAAAAAATTAGCACAAAATATAATTGAAGGAGTAATCAAATATTTCTTCAGTTCTTTTTAATCTATTTTCCCATATCAATTTAGAGATTCCAATATTAAACTGATAATTTTTTTTTGTTAGAACCATATTTATTTCACAGGTAAAGGCAGACATGAAGGGGTCTAAGGAGTTGTTTTTAAATTCTTATTTGTTGCATTTGCATGTGTGTGAGAGAGAGTTTTGCTCTGTGAATTTGAGCTTAAGCACATGGCTTGACTGCACAGACTGACCCTAATCACTGTTAGTTAAGGACAGTTCGTGTATTCTGAAATAAACCTCCGCTAAAAGATAAAGAAAGGTGTCATTTGATACTTCTCTATCATAAGCATAAAGCAAAGGAACTTGTCATTTTCAGGAACTCACCATGTCATTTATCTCTACCTCGGAAAATGGTTTTCCATCCATAAGCATGCTCCAAGCAAGTTTGGTAATTTGCACAGAAACTCGCATGGCACAGGATGGACTTTTGTTCTTTTCTTTCTCCATCAGCAGTTGCTGAGCTGCTTGTTGCATGGTAACTCGTAAAGCTGCTGTTGCTTCCTTCCTAAGTTTTTTTACATCAACAAGTTCTTTCTTCAGTCCTTGCACCTATACAAATCAAGTTCTATTGCGTGAAATCTATTAGAAGACTAATAAGAAACACAAAATCCATGCTCAGCTTGTAATGAACACATTAATAATGTCATAATCAGAAGTACAGATAACAGGAGATACAATAAGAACCGCTAATCATAAAGCCTCCAACAATTACAGAAACCCCAAAATGCCTTATCAAGGTCCCCTCTTTATCCCCATATTTAAGCCTCTTTAATTTAAATAACACCCTTTTTTAAGCTCAAAAGTGCATTTTTAAAGATATTCCAGATTTGTAGAGTTATGGAAATCAGTGTCGCCTTTTCTAGTTTCCATGATTTTATACATGTAGGTGGAGTATGTTTCCACATTCAAAAAGCTATTCTAAAAAGTTAATAGTCTGATAAAGGATACGGGATTTACCCACATACAATTTCAAGGAAATTATCCCACATACCAACCATTATAGATGCTCATTCTTTGAGTGATTAGTATACTGGCTGAGGAAAAACCTTAGAAACTGGTTATGGCAGGAAGTATTTGCCAAGAAGGAAATTCAGCCTTAACCAGTAAGATAACATGCATCTTATTTAAATTCCATATCACTATTAATTACCTTCACCAATAAGTACATTCTCAGCAGAAAGAAATTTATTGGATTCATAGGAAATATATTTCACAGAGAAAATATCATGAGAAATTCCCGGAGAAGATGAAGTTGGGAATCAAGCAGGCATGTTAAATTATTTGACCTATCAACAGCTCATGCCTTTTAACATCACATTAAAATGGAGTTGATAAAGTGAAACACCGGAAAGTTCAGCTCTCCATTTTTCAACTCTGAGTTGACTCATAATATAGGCCCCGTAACAATATTACCTTCTAAAACTAAGAGAAAGCATGACTCCACAAACATGGAAATTTGATATTTAGAGATTATTAACAAGGTTCACTTTCTTACCAAAATAGATTTCCCACCATTTACCATCCACCAATCACCTTCCTTTTCCAGATTGTCTCCTGAAGTATCACAATGAAGAGATAAATTCTTAATGTCATTGAGTATAAACTTATGCTCCCATTCTCTCTGCTCAAGGGTGATTTTGGCAAGTTCTACTTCTTCAACACCAGGAGGAACCACTGCATCTGCCTCCTCCCCTTCATCTTCATCATCTTCTCCAGGACAAGTGAAGCAACTTTTTCGAGGCCTACATTAAACATGTCACTTGCATTAGTTTGAAGAAAGGAACTATAAAATATCAGAAAACTCTTTTTCTGTTGAGATTATATAACTGCTGTAAGTAGTTAACAAAGGAGATGATTGCATTCAAATGACGGATATAATGAATATTGAAGCATAGGTTACATTTCATAAAGATCTGTATCAAGATATAATGATTACGAATGTTTGTAGCTTTTAAGATGATTTAAAAGGAGGTCGGCTAAGGTTAAGAAAACCCAACTTCTGACCACCCTTATACTCTATAATATCTGGCCTACACTTGATACAACTAATCTGAAACAGAGATCTAATTTATTGTTTAAACAGATGCAGGAATGGAAGAAGAGTAACATTCAACCAGCTTAACCCTAGGAAAAAAATTATTTGTCAAACAGGTATTTTCATGTCAAAACTAACATTTTTTGTTTGGAGTTAGACTTGAATCCATAAAGGGTATTACACACATATCAAATCACTGGTAGGTCCCGCTTTTACAATTTAAGAAACAAATGAAGTTGTCTACTTAAGAACTATTACAATATTTCTGAACCTTCAAGTTTCAAAAGAAAAAGAGAACAAAGATTTTGATTGATCCTTGCTCGTTATCGCACTAGCTCTATGCTGGTTTTGTAATCCTTTGGTGTTTACTAGAAGTTTTGGCTTAGCTATATAATATATTGTCAACAGAAGGATCAAATTCCAACCGGGACAAAGTACTACATTTACAAGTTTATGCATGCCATGTTTCAGAGCCAAGATTTTAGTGGTCCTAGGGCAAACGTAAATAGGCCTCTAATAATGTTCAAAGAAACAGAAGGAAACCAACTGGAGCATGTGCTTACTTGGGAGCCCGAGCAAAGAGAAGGTTGGTTAATACATCCAGCATAACCTGGAATTGACGAGATGTCATGGACATTGTTATGCTCTGAGAGTTAAAGCTGAGATCCTTTAACGGCTTCACCTGCAACACGGTATAAATCAAACATATGCAAATTTAATTTAGGAGAGGTCAAGATCTCTGAAAAAGAAAAATCAACATTGTAAATGTCACATTACCTTCAATACATCTCATTTTTACTTATAATCAATAATGTGCCAATTTACTTAGAATCAAGTATCTTTAAAAAAGAACTTGTAAAGGTCACATTACCTTCAATTCTGGGGTTCCACTTTTATGCCTTGTGAATCTTAGGAACATATCACAAGGCGTAAACACTCTTTCAAGTAGAGCACCAGTACGCTTAACCTTCTGAGAATTTTTTTTACGAATTCTTGGAAGCCATTGTACTCCAGCCCCAAGATCCACATCAGTTGGTGCAACATGTGCTTGCACATGCTCCAGCATCACAGAAAACTCCATGCGTGTCAATGTCATGTCATGCCCACCTTCAGGAATATGAATACTTTCATTACCCAGTGCTTTCTCAATCACCTCAGAGCCAACACGAAGAACTGAATGAAAAGACCGTGCCAAAACACGGCCACTAGCAGCAGCAAGAAGAAATCTCCCCTAATAGGCAAGAAGTAATTTTATTGAAAACATGGCAAACATAAGATGATAACTATCAACAAATCATTATAATGTACTGTAGGAGCTCCCTAACATATAGCTTGTGAAATTGAACAATGATTTCATAAGAATATGTACTACTTTGAGTATTTACTATAACAGGTTAATCTTTATGATATGCATTATGAAGAATGAATAAGTGCATAAGATGAAAAAATGCCATTGACTCACATTTGCTTCTTCAGAGTGAAGATTGAATTGAGGCTCGATAATATTCACCATAAAATGACGAGTTCCCTCCTCTTCGGAGTCATCAACCTTTGGAACTAAAATAATCAAGTTCGTGTAAATTAGCAAAATGAGAATAATTGTAACTAAAAAATATAATCTTTTGATTTATCTAACATCCATGGAAACTGACCAATGAATCAAAAATAAAAAATCTCACGAGCATTATAGGGAACATATACATCACAATTTCAACGTATGCTTGAGACATACCACCTGCAGCAGTAGATGAATTTTCCATTCCAGCTGCTTGTGATACAGATGAATCTGATCCTGACGTCTCCACTTGTTGAGAACAGGAAGGCACAGCATTGTTAGAAGAAGAGGACCTCAAAGCATCCTCTTGAGGCATTTCAGGTTCACTAAGTTTCTGCTTCTCCTCCAGTAACTTCCTCTGTGCATACTGTCGAGAAGCACAAGCCTTTCGAGGTTCAAATGCTTTGGCTAATCCAGCACCAAAAGACCTCACAGCATCTCGATTCTCTACATTCAACAGAATTTTAAGGCCGTAAAGAAAAATACGCTGACAATTGTCAGCTATAACCACACTGTATCCATCATCATCACTAGGATCTGATTCTTCCTGCTCGTCACTCTCCCTCACTTTCTCTGTTTTGGATCTGACATATGTTGTTCCAAGATTTTTTCTCCCAGCCTCTTGCCATGCCACTAAGCTTTCAGCATCAGCTTTTGGGGACTGCTTTCTGATTGTAAAATAGTCGGATGACATAAAAAAAACTTCATCGGGATGCTTCTCTGTGCAACCACTCATAGAATTATTTTTTCCACTAGGTACTTTCTCCATGGATGCAGACAGAGAAGTTTGACCTACTTTCGTGACACTAGTGCTATCTTCTTTGTTTAAAAAAGCCTTCAGCAAATGAAGGTCAAGGCCCAGGTAGACAAGGTCAAGAGGTTCACGTATGCAATCAAAAGTAAATTTTTGCTTACCCCTGCTGGAACAGACTTCAACTTTAAACTTTGTTGTAGTAAATGTCAATCCTTTTGCTGGATCATCTTCAGAAAACGTCTTATACTTTATACAAGTAGGAGAGATATCTAAACGGAACATGGTTTCTGTCATCACCCTATCTAATGGCAAGTTTCCTGATCTAGGAATTCTTGGAACTGCAAAACGAGGAAACCGAGCAAACAAACGGATTTTGTATGGAGGTAAAACCATCAAACTCCCAAACTTAGCCAGCCAGGCTAGATCATGTACATTGAAACTCACTGTTGGTGAAGCATTTGAAACAATATCAGCCTTACGACGTGGCTCATTTACAGTTCCATCCGGAACAGTGAAAGTTGACGATGAAGCAGACAGGGTGGTTCGTTTGTCCAATGATCGAAGTGGGGGTTTAAGAGAAACATCAAATCGGAGAGAAAGAGCAGTAGATCTGAAAGGATCAAATACTTTCTCCCGAGCCTTCCCTTCCACAGGAAGTGCAAATAAATAATGATTCATAGGATAACCAGAGTCGCAATCCCAATCCATTAAAACCTCAATGCTAAAGACTGGCACATAAAGGAATGGACTAGATACAATGGTAGGAATTTTTATGCTGCGACTATTTAGCAAACTCTCCAAACTGCTCAAGAAAATTTTAAAATCTTTTGCACAACCATAAATACGGCCATCAGATTGCTGGATTTCCATAGGACCAGACACTATTTGAAGTTTGTCAAGCTTTTCATAAGGATCAGGAGATGCTTGAATATGCCAGTTAGTTTCAGAAATGAATAAATTATTGTTTCCATGGATGTAATTTCTCATGTCATCCCACCATGGTAAGCTCTTCTCCTTTTTTGGCGGCACTATAAGACCAGGACCCTTTTTGCTTAAATTAGCCCTACGAAGCGCCACAGTGAAGGCATAGCTGACATCAGCTAAAACTGTTTCATATCCCACCCCGAAGGACACTTCTGAACTTTTAAACTTTAACTGCAAATCCGTGTATGTTTTCATTGGTGGAGTTGTACCAGCAGCTGAGCGAAGCATGCGGACCTTTCTCCACCTCCCAATGAAGACATCATGCGAAACTTGGGGCTGAAAAGCTGTTGCCTATAATTCGAATAACATTATCAGTCAGTGCAAGATGAGCAACCTTTCACCCTCCCTCTGTTTTCCAAAAATAAAAAGATATATATACAAAGAATCTCGAATATTCTTTTCCTGGCATTAGAATGGGAAAAGAGAACGAAGGTGAACGGAATTAG
This sequence comes from Abelmoschus esculentus, assembly GCA_035048815.1. Taxonomy (NCBI): domain Eukaryota; kingdom Viridiplantae; phylum Streptophyta; class Magnoliopsida; order Malvales; family Malvaceae; genus Abelmoschus; species Abelmoschus esculentus. The sequence goes on from JAUCBN010000010.1 coordinate 2,643,521, forward strand.
CTTAGGAGTTTACCTGCTGTCCCATCACAAGACGGCCTTCACACCTACCAGAAATTGCAGAAAAAAGAGGAAATGGATAGTCTCTCATCTGAACGGTTAGATTGCCAGCGTTTAAGAGAAGATTACACCCATATAAACGAGAAAATGGAATCTCAGTTTCACGACACACAGGATCAAGCTGCTTTATACATTCTATCATCCCATCAGTTCCACCATCAATCAAGGTCACGGTCACATCTAACTCTGTGCCTGAAATCGCAAAAAGTGAAATTCTTGAGGTGCTTGGCTTAAAACCGGCCTGGAAACCTTCCCTCCAGCTACCAGATCCTTCTGCTGGCTTTAGCTTCTGACACGCTAAGTAATAGGATTGAAAAGACTGTCTATGTATCTCTTCTTCCATTTTTTGGATTGTTGAAGGATCTTGCATATCAATCTCAGTTCCATTATATTGGATCTTTCTTTCCCAAGAAGAATCATTAGTTTCAGCAGTTTTAGGACACTGGTTGGCCGAAATATACTCATTAAAAAATTTCAACCGAACATCCAACTCAAAGGCCTCATTCTTCATTAGTCGGTAATGCTCGTCGAGCCAACCCTGGATTGGTTCTTCCTCAATATCAGCAGTCAGCTTGCGTAAAAAGAACTTCACACATCCGAATTTGCTTGAACTAGGCTTTTTAGGTTTGGGATTGGGGTTGTCCTTCTTAGGAAGAATTTGCTGAGTTTTAGCATTCGTCACAATCTTCAAAGCTCGCACCATCTCTTCAACAACATCATCAATGGCACGCAACTCTAGCCTGAAAGGCAAACAAATATAAACATCAAGTGCTTGAATCACAAAATCCCACACAGTGACAACTGGCATTGTTGGATCAGGTGAGCTGGAAACATTGGGAATACGGGAAATTTGCATTCGGCCACTTTTCAATATCTGGGCTCCGTTGAAACTAAGCAAAATTCCTTCAACAAGTACCCCTATGCGGGCATTCTCAGAGAAAATCGACTGAACCTGAACAAATGCATCGACACCATCTCCAGCTTCAGCATATATACTCACCATCTCTACATCAACAGCAAAAACAGATTCTTTTTTCTTTGTTTTATTAACAGGAGCCGACTCCACCACGACTTCTTTAGTTTGCTCAACATCTCTTTCACTAGAGACATTATCTACATGTTCATTACCACGTGCCTTAGCCTTCTGATTTTGAACTAGTGCTTTCAGTTTCAAACCAAGTTCAACGAAAGAAAGATGCATGTCAGGCTCCCATGTGATGGAGATGTCAGTAGCACTGAACAGAGAGCAAACAGTTCTCTCTCTATGGCCAACAGAGCGTTGTACAAATTTTGCATTCTGCATATAAAATAAGGTAACTTTTTTGTCCGGTTTATCTTCTTCAAGATGATCCTGATAGATAGATCTGACCCTTTCAAGCTCAACCTGGGTGGATTGTTTATCCTTGTTTACACACAAACTAAAGCGAAAGATGTCAAGCAAAACAGAGTACTTCAAGTTCTTGCATTCATCTGAAACCGTGGACAGTACAGTTGCAGTACGTAGTGTACCATCATCTGAAACACTAATAACAACTCGACCACCCTGAGAACCATAATTTACACGCTTGGGATCTGCCACAACCGTGGTTTCCAAGAAAGTGTCACCACAAAATCTAATTGAACATTGTTTAAGATTAAATTTTAAAAGTCGAGTTCCCTTCCCAGATGGTTTTGATGGACGCGATGGCCTGCTCTGAGTTGCTTTCTTACTAGCAGATGGTTTTTTGAAGAGTGCTTGAATGGACAGGGCTATTATTATAAGTGATTCAACATGCTTATACGTGAAATAAATACCCATTCCAGTCACATCAGTAGAAAGAACTAATTTACATCTAGCACTGCCATCTTCAGATGCTTCCATGTCCTTTTTACCCCAATCTAGACTAACCTGTGCTATATGCAACAAGGAACCTGAACTTGATTCCACATTGGAAATGCTTTCTTTCAAGCATTCTTGATTATCATCTGCCATACGGAACTTCAGCTCACCAAGTTCCGTGTGTACTGTGGGTCCTGTACTTGAAATGTCATTAGCCAACACATATGATGACTGTAAGCAGACCTGTATTGGAAATCAAAATTGGTGTCACTCATTGCTCTATTCCAAAAGGCAAACAGAAACCAATTAAGGAATACAAAGTGATTAACTCTAATTTTCATTTGAGTAGTCCTAGTTACTTTTTTTGTATTCAGAGTTTGCTAAACAGTTAAAGTAGTAGTAACTTTTTTAGTCACTTAGCATGATTCAGATGGTTGAAACTATTTTAGTCGATTTTTGTTTGGTTCCACAGAATGAAAAATGGTGTCAGGGGGCTCAAACTCACATGGAGATTTCGGTGAATGGGTGGATGGATTCTTCGATATGTTGGTTGCTTCATCAGTTTGTGATTCTACAGGTTGTGTGATGGATGTGGTCTGGCAATGTGAGCTGTTGGTCTTGGTGCATTGTTTTGAGTTTTATTGGGTTTTGGTGAGATTAAGAAGCTAAGGTTGTGTTGTAGTCTGTCTGATTGACAGCTTTGTGGATGTTTTGTTTGGTATTCTTCTCCCTTGGACTTGTAAGGAGTAGATTCTGATGACATGGTTACTGAAAATGATTGGCTTCATTGAATCCATTGTTTTTTTGTTGCAACTTGCAACATGGAGCAAATTTGTTCTTCTTGGATTCATGTTGCCGTGTCGCTTTGCTGTGGTGTTCACTTACCTCTGCAGCTTTATTTCCTTTTTGCTCATTTATGCTGTTGGGATTTGTGCTGTTGATATCCCCTGCAGCTCATGTTATTGTTTTATCTCGAGGATAGTGCGGATAGGGGTTTAGTTGAGTTGTCCATCGAGGGTTGGCTCTTGTCTCGACTTCTGGTTTGCTGATTTATATTGTTTGTGTTGCTGTGGTGTTTTGAGTGTGTTCAGATTCTGGTTGCTGTTTTCTGTTGCAGCATTCTTATACGCAAGGCCTTACTTTTTCTGGTTTTTGTTTTTGCTGTGGTTGAGATTTTGGAGCTTTGTAGTGGTAGCATAGTTTTTACTTGTCTTAGGTTTCGGGCTTCTTTAGTGGTTGTTTTTGTTTGTACTTGATATTACTAAATTTGAAACACTAGTCTATTCTCCCCTTCTGCTGTCTTGACTTAACCTCAGCTGAATAAAAAAGTAGAATTCTTCTTCTAGCAGTAACTGGTTTTAAAAGTGAACCAAAATTTTATTATATGGACTGCCACCATGCTTCCTACTGCCTAATAGCAAGCTATTGACTTCTATACTGCCTCTAACAAAAAAGAGGCACTTAATTATGCAGCAGAAGCAATGTGCTGGTAGAAAGTTAAATATTTAGCTTGATCATTGGGAACAAGAATAAAATGGAGAAGATCAACTGAAATTAAACTAAACTAGGAACTAAAGAATGCTTTTCTGGCATAAAGGTATAACTAGCAGATTAGGCACCCTCAGATATAAAATCCTATGCAAGTTGCAAGATGAAAGCTCAGCCATTCAGAAATACCCAATATAAGAAAAATAAAGTATCTTGCTTACTTGATACATCGGCACATCAGTGATACCATAAAGCACAATTGTTATGTCAGGAACTGAGACAATACATTTCCACATGATGGCTTTGGATTCAGTTGGTTGTGGCTTCTCGATAGTAGAAGTTTCCTCTTGAAGAACCACTGTTTTCTTTTTGGGTCCTGTACTAGTGGGTTTCAACTGCAACAGTTTCTTTAATGTGCTTATTATAACATTGCCCCGGATCCCTCCAAACTTAACATCTATTTCAGCTTTAACAGGTGAGGTTGGCTGGAAAGAAACAGCATTGAAATAAATAAACAAGACACTGAACCAACTAAAAAAAATGTGGCGCACACACCATATGTAAGAAGCCCATATGTTAGAACATATACTGCTATTAAACAAATGAGGAATAAACTGGTAGTAGTAGAAGTAGATGGAAATGGGGGGGGGGGGGGGGGGGGGGAAGGATTCCTTACTCCCAAACAGTTAGGGGTGCTGACAATAGTCCAGCTACGAACCAGGGAAGTAATACTAAAGATTATAAAATTTCCTCCTCTTATATTTGATGAAAACCTACTACCTACCTACCTACATCATTTAACGGAGACCAGATAGAAACAGTCAACCCTTTTTTAGTCACCCAAGTTAACAACGAAATGATTAGAATTAGGAAACTACAGAAGTCTGAATTGCTAAAGGTAACCCTGTTAGGTAGTTTGGTTTTCCAATTGATAAGATAATCTCCAAGAGCCACAAATCAGCTAAGTTCAATCAATTGAATTGGGCAACTTGAAAAAGACACCAAACTACCATGATTTAACAGGACTTACCTGTACAGGAATGTTGACAAAAGAGAAAACACCAAATTTCATTATCTCTAATACAGAAGAGCCAGATTCTCTAAGAAGCTGAAATAGAGAGGAAAAAACAATGTCAATAATAGGCAGAAACGGAAGATTAAGAGAACTGCAACAAATAGTAAATGCTATACATGTATCTCACTAAATTCCAACTGGATATCGATTCGTGTATTCTCCCCTACTTCTTCGGTTGATTTTGATTTGATGCTTTTCAACTGAATGCTCTTGATGTTATTTTCAACAACAATATCATGTTCCCGATGCACAAACTTCACATCTAATTTTGGTAAGTTGAAACAAATCTGTCTCAGAAAACAAATAACAGAACAAGTGAATAAAACTTACCACCCGTGCATTCAAAAAAGTTGAGCATTGTATATCTTCTTCAGTAACTTGAGCACTGTCTCTGAGCTACATATTTTAATTCCGAGTTCTCACTATTCAAACACAAGAAAATATGGCTCCATCAAACAAACACCCATCTTCTTCTGTACGGTAGAGAACCTCAATAAACCCTCCTTTCATAGGAAATCTTATTTAATTATTCCATTCTTAGCTTCCTCATTACCTCTGCAAATTGGCAGCCTATTCCTAAGCTCAACAACAGTAAACCAAAGCAGTTATCCCGAGCAGGTTGGAACTAAATCTTTAATTTCCATCCAGTAGAACATTAAATAACTATTTTCATGATAGATAAGAAGGTAAAACTTTTATGAACAATGACCAATACCATGTTTTTGCGCTCTGAAAATGAAGTACTGTATTAAATAGCAACTTTAATTAGAAAATGGCTTCCAACCTTAGAACTTAGAAGACAGGAAAACATACAGCAAGCTTGTCTCTATTGATGCGTAAAAGAACAAACCTTTTCCGGAAAAATAGAAGTGTGCTTTGTCAATGCTAAAATTGCAGCTTGTTTCTTATCAGGCTTTTTAGTGGTTGAGGAATCAGTAGTTGACTCTTTAACTTCATCACTTTGAGAAGAACCACTTTGAGAAGAATTATTTTGAGAAGAATCAACTGGTGGATTTTTATTCTTGGAGAGCAGCGCCTCATTGAGGTTTACAATAATCTCTCCAAAGTTAATGTCCACATTTCGGACAACTAAACCAACTTCCCTGAATGCAAATTAAAAAAAAAATATGTATCTCCAAAGTTTCTCACGTAAAAGCGAAAGCCAAAACAAGAAATACATGTTTTAAGTAGAGAATGTGTATGAGACCGAAATATAAACTACAGGAGCTTTATGCAAAAGCTAAAAATTTACTATCCCTAACCAGCCAACAAAATTATGCCAAAGATTAATGGGATGGAATTATTTAGCCTATAAAGAAAAATTCAGAGAGAATAAATACCCATCATGGCCAAATTCACAAGAGAGAGAAAACTCTTCACAACAAGAAGGAGCAGATGGCTTTTCCATGCTGCCAGAGAGCAGCTGAATAGCTTGGACAGAAATGGGCAATATTTGTAATATAACAAACAGATTGGATTTAGAGACACCATCTTTAGATATATCTAGTTTGATTCCCTTAATTTCAACAGCTGCTTTAGGTGTCTGCATGATTTCAAGAAAAAATTAACTTGAGGAGTACGCAAACTTTCAAATATAAAAGACAACTTAAAAAGAGGAAAATTGAAGTATAAATCGTCACTGGATCTATGTGAAACTGGACCATTCGAGATCCTTGAACCTTCACTTGATGATAAAGCATACATGACATAGGTGTATGAACAAGATCAAACTCTTAACAGTTTGGTTTTATGAAAATGAGCTAATAAATATTTCTATTAGAATCATGCTCCAACACCAATTTGATGAACTTATATCATTACTCATTATGCCCCATCACGCTCTCTCCAACTCCCCTTATCTAACATTTATCCCAGCGAACAAACAGACGCAGGCGCATCATTGATAAAAGCATTAAAATCTATGTGCAGTAAATGATTATAAAAGCCGAATTGTACTTGAAGGAAAACAATTGGTCAAAGATAGGTTTTACCTTCAAACCCAAATCTGTAATAGAAACTGACAAAAATCTTGCAATGTTACCTACGGCCAACAATTTTTTCCCCTTGCCCGAAGACTTTTTACTCGAAGAGCTTTTACGAGATTTAGCTTTCTTTGAGCTTTTACTTGAAGGGCTTTTGCTTGGAGCCCTCAATACTACTTCTGGATTACTTATTAATAGCTGTAGCTTTAAATTCTTAGAAACTATGCCAGTCCCAAGTTTAACCGACGACTGACATAAATGGAGCTTAATTTCACCCACTGATAAGGATTCAAGAGCACCCTGAAGATTATCCAAGTAAAAAGAAAATGATGAATGTCGTGTGCATAGGTTGAAAAATAGTGGCTGGAGAAAAAAATCAAGAAGGGATACAAAATTAGGAAGAACCAAAACAACCAGGTAGCCTTTATCCTTTTTTCCCTGATACATTTCCGAAGGTACAAAACAAATTATAAAATAATAATAATAACTACAACAGATGTAAGTGCAATAACAAATTACTCTCCTCTCATTCTTCCATCCTACACAGCAAGTGCAGAACATTTTTCTAGCTCTTTGCAACAACTTGTTTCCACCGAAGAATGTAGAAAAATATAAATTATTTTTCATTATCCCACTACTACAATGAACTCACTTTTTCATCCTTTCGGACAAGATAGTTTAATGAGTAAATAGAATAACACCACAAGAAAGTGAAATTGTTCAACAATCTAAGTAGATTACATTTATGAGTCCTAATTAACAGAAAATTGAAGATCAAAACAATCAATTGAAGTTTGAGAAGGACCTTTTTACACTTCAACGCAATATCATTCAAACAGTTGAATCCTCCAAGTCGGAATCCAATGGATATTCCAATTGTTTTGCTTAGAATCCAAAATAGCAACCTCAAAGCAAATCTGTAGAGTAAAAATATATATATCATAAATATTAGCAATCTCATTAGGGTCATCACTTCAAAGTTCAAACACAATACAGACATTAATTAAGATTTTTTTACAAGTATAGACAAAAGCAATTTCGATACATAAAAATCTCATTGGAATTATTTTGCACAAGGGAAGAAATAAATCACCAGTGCCTGTAACAGACTTGTAACTAAATTTACAGGATATGAATCCGCTTTTATCACCGCAATTATAAACAACACGAACATACACTAAAAAACGATGCAAAGATTCCCTTAAAAAGAATTCCAAACACAGAACATAAAATTGAAATGCATAAGCGAAAAGCTGATTCAATTAACATTTCAGGTAACATAAAACAATAATACCTATCAACGTCTTCACGTATCAAATTAAACATGAAAAAGGAGAAAATTGGATGAACTTACATGAAAACTATCCACGATGTAACGGAAATCAACAAAAGTCCAAAGAAAAACCTCAGAGCCCCCATAATTTCCCTAGTGACAAAACTTTACTTCTACGGAACCGTAAAAAAATCTAATCAAATTATCCAATTCGAAAATGAAGACGAGGCAACGGCTAAGAATGAGAGCCTCTGAACATAATAACATGAGCTGGAAAATAGAGTAAAAGGAGGCAAGGAAAACCCAAAGAAATTGAGTGTCGGGAAAAATATAAAGCGGTTGAAGAGTATATCTGAGGAAATGAGACCGAGTCGTGGAAGCGCATCGATCGGAAGGGAAGTCTGGACATGATAGATGATCCGATTCTTGAGGTGCTCAGTGATCAAATGGGGTGACTGTTATTCTTTTGTTTCCGTTTTTTTCTGGTAGTGTAACAATGGGTTTGTATCGGATGGTGCGAGGGTGCAGGGGAAGGTGTTTCGAATGCCCATCTCTGTCCATACGTACGAGAGATTATTAAGTGATGGTCCAAGAATCGTTAATCTTAAAATAATGTGATGATTTACCCTAAAAAAATAAGATGAACGATTTTGATTACTTATGACCATAAATAACGTGGTGAACAATATTCACCTCATAATTTTACAGATTTCAAGATATAATATTTTCTAATTAAATTAATATTGTATTCTTAATATTGAACTTTGAATTTAATGGATAATATAAGCATTCATAACATTAAATTAGTTAATTGATCACCTGAATTTAATATTTTGGTCACATTTAATTAAGAAATTTTGAGCTAAATTAGAAGATAAGATATAGAAATTGTAAAAATTATTTTTAATAATTATATTTTTTAAAGTAATTTAAAATTAAATAATAAATAAAATTTTAACTTTTTAAATAATATTACTTTATAATTATTTTTAAATTATTTAAAAAACAAATAAAAATCTAATATATATAAATACGATAATTAATAAAATTACATTAAAAACACAATTTTATAAATAAAAAAATTAATAAGTATAATATTATATTAAAAATTGAATAATAAATAAAAATTTAACTATATAAATAATATTACTTTATAATTATCTTTAAATTATTTTAAAAACAAATAAAAATAATATATATAAATACTATAATTAATAAAATTACATTAAAACACAATTTTATAAATAAAAAATTAATATGTATAATATTATATTAAAAATTAATTTCTTATAATATTAATATTAATAAATATAAAATATTAATAATTAATAAATTATTTAAACAACTGATCGTTATCAATTAACTTTATCAAATATTTTTTATAAATGTAATATATTATTAATTATTCATTAATTGCCAAAATAGATTTTACCTCATTTAAATAAACTCATCTATTTAGTAAAGGCATAAAGATAATTTTAACCCTTAACGTTTATAATTTTTATCGTTTTGACCCTTATTCTTTTTTGGGGATAAATTTAGTCCTTAACCTGTATCTTTTTGACAAATAGCTTGTTTTTTAACTACTATGATAACTTGGCCGTTAAAAATCTAATAATGATGACATGTCATATGGATATAATAATATATTTTAAATAATATGGCATCTAACCTATCAAATATATAAGTGAAATATAATTTTATTTTAATATAAAATAATTAAAATTCAAATAAAATTTTAAAAATTAATTAATTCTAAAATAAAAAGTTATTAAACATTCGAAATTAATTTTTTAGGTAGGATTTTAATTTTATCGTAGTTAGGATTAAGAATGTTTAATAGTATTTTATTTTATAATTAATTAATTTTTTTAATATTTTATTTGAATTTTAATTAATTTATATTTTATATTAGAATAAAATTATATTATATATATATGTATTTGATAGGTTAGATACTATGTTATTTAAAATATACTATCATATGCATATAACATGTCATCATTGTTAGATTTTTAACAGTCCAACTACCATGGTATTAAAAAATAAGGTATTTGTCAAAAAGATATATGTTAAGGGTTAGATTTATCCAAAAAAAGAATAAGGACCAAAATGATAAAAATTATAAATATTAAGGGCTAAAATTATCTTTATGTCTTTAGTAAACCATAAGTTTAATTTTTGTGATCATACCTTCTAATTTTTAAAATATATATAATAAATACAAACTAAATTATCTCAATAATTGAGGAATAATTATTAATTTTAAAGATTATGAGTTAAAATATTAATAATATCAGTAAAATAATTAAATTTATTTATCAATGTCTAACATAACCTGAGTAAATCCATTAATATTATATTCTCTGAAGATGTATCCCTACTTTTTAGTGAAGTTTAGTCGAACTTCAAATAAAAATTATTTACTAGAGAATTGACCAGCAATAATTTACAGAGTTCGTTCTAAATAAGTTGAAACATCTTTCAAATCTCCAAAAATATTATTATTTGTTAAAAAATAAAAATAAATAATAGTCTAAAAATTTACCATTGAACTACATTTATTTTTTTTTAAAATCAAACTAATTCGAGACTTGAATAGACCATTGATCAAGTTAATTGCAATAATAAAACATATATTCACAAAGTAATAATAATAATAATAATTTGAAATCTTCGAATATTTTACAGATTTGATTTATTTCATATACAGATCATTTTCATCTTGGAATTTAACAGATTTAAGTTATTTCTTTTCTAATCAGATCGAGTTGATTTTTCGAGTTCATGATCCACCGTACCGTAACAGTGAGCCTCTGTATACATGAACTCGAAAAATCCCAACACTAAGAACCTGAAAGAAAAGGATAAATGAACGAAAATGATGGCAAATTTAAAACTGCCCCAGGCATACATACCAATAGCCAATATGTGACTGTACAGAGTATAGAAACATGTTTCACAGCAAATACCCCTCCTGCCCCATAACAAGATCCTGATCCCAGGTCAGAGTTTACATATCCTATCTACATCATAATTCGGAATACGATCCAAACCTCAACCAAATCCGAAACCTTCATTGGCTTCGTGAATTGCGAGCAACAACCGCTCTTCTAGATGTTCCTTCGATGGATACTCGGGTAAATCCAGTTGATTGAAACTGCATTAATCACAAATAAATGATTCTTATTAACAAAGGAACGGTCCGTAAGTAACGCAATGTAAAAAGAAAATAACGGGTGCGAATGAACGGAAAAACCGGGGGAGAAAAAGGAAAACTAGAGTAGCACAAAAAGCATAAGAGATGAGAGGATTTATTACCAGGTGTGAGCAGAAGGCAAATGGTCAGGACTACCATATGCTTTGTGAATCTGAAACTTCTGGGAACCTGAAATACCTTGAAGTGCACTAAAACCTTCTAAAGGCACCTGTGAAATTACAAGTATCAAGAATTAGTAATTGTGACCGGTTATGAAACAAAAATTATATTCTAAACTAAAATAAACCTCAGGTTTATCTCTACGTACTCTAAAGAAATAAACAGGATGTGATTTCAATACCAAATCCTAATTCAAGCATTAAATTATTGAACTACGAAAAAAAAAAAACTTTAAATGACAAATTACAAATAGCATTATTGACAATTTCAGGTGTTGAATTACCTTTGAGGTGCCTGTAACAAACTGCAGAAGCCGAGCTTTATCCTCCTTACTAAACCCTTGAACAACCTCCCAAAACCACTGTATGACAGGTGACGCGGCAGTATAACCGGAGTACTCAGTATTTGCCCTCATATCATCCACTAGGAAAGATATAAAAAATCTGGTCATATTCAGAAGATGGCGGCAAAATACATCATTCTAACATTAAATATATGGGCTTACAATCTATTTCTGGAAGACCACTTATCAGTAACTCCAGCTCCTTGTCATTAAAAATGGATATTAATTCCCTAGGAATTAATTCATTGAATCCTTCCAAAAATGCATTTATTTGAGGACGAATAGCAGTGGTCAAACGATGCTCAGCAACTAAATCAACATATTGGTGTTTATTCTCCTCGGTAACTTTAATGTTCCGACCACCAAGAATCAGTTCATAATCTGTCACCTGCATTGTATTCGGTAAAGATGGATTTATAACTGAGGAAATGGTTTTGACACACAGGACTTCATGAAAGAATTAGCGAAAACATAGTACCTGTGTCCTTTCATATAAAATCAGCTTCTCTTCATCAGCATCAATGCTAAATGTAAGATCGAGGACATCACTAATATCATTCTGAAAACAAAATTTGAAAATTGTAAGGGGGGAAAAAAGGTGCAAAACGATAAACTCAAAGAAACCATGAAAGCTCAATTGCTCAATCCGCACTAAAGAAAAGGGGGAAATGTAGAAATGTGAAATATGACAGACCTCAAGCATCCACTTTAGGTTTTTGAAGTAATCAGGATCAATTGCTTCAATGTCATGGTAAGTAACTTTGGCCCCCAAGATATGCTTGTAGAAAGAACGAGTAAAGTGGACATCCAAGAGTTGACCATCAAAAAGTGCTTTGCCAACCTGAAAATTTTCAGTTACAAGTGAAAAAAAAGTTCCAAGGAAAATAGTGTCAGTCCAGTATGAAACCAGAGAAGATACTAACAACTCGCCCAACAAATTTGAAGTATGAAAGATGTTCAGTTTGGTAGACTGAATTGGGGTTAGGCTGGAATGTTGACTCATTTCCCACTGTCGTGAAAAGCAATGCTCCTTTGTCAAATATAACCCTGGACAACATCTGGTACCATTCCCTTGTAAGCCCACCAGCATCAATACCTTCCTCTCCTTGGAAGTGAACAGTTAACCTCCCCTTCAAATCTTGAGTTGACCGCATTCGTAGTTGGTTATACGAATCCTCAAGTATGTAAGCTCTTCTAACCGATATTCTTAGAGGACTGTGATGATGATCATGTTGTTGATGCTTTATTTTGGATCTGAAGTGAGCACGTTTATTATCAAAATCAACAAAGCGTGGAACCTTCAGCATGAGTGAAAATGACTTCTCAAGGAGCCCAGGATTCTGGCGGATGAAAGCATTTAACAACTTCCTATGCCTCTCTGAGAACTTCACAAAGGCAACATGCTTTTCATCAAATTTTGAGAGAGAAGAAGCAGTTTTCTGCAGGCGAGCAGATGGGGTGCCAACATCCTCAGCATCAGGAAGTGCAGCCACGCCAAAATCATTACCGGAACCTGGTTGTCCAGGATGTAATTTTTCGCACATCACAAAGAAAGATTCTATATATGGTAAGATGTTCTGAGTGCCTGCAGGCAGGGGTGGCGTTAAACCAGATTGTCTTGATGTGGAAGTCCTGGATGGAGCTAACAGATCTGGTGCAGAATCTGAATAGCTCTCAATTTTACTTATGCAAGTGCTCAACTCAATCCACAAAGGTTCCAAGGCTGTATTGATGTCCAACACCAGAGAAAGAGCAGAAGAACGCTCTGTTTCAGAAAGCGGCTGCAGATCCTTCTCTCTCTCGGTTATTGAGGTAACAAGAGAACTTAGCGCCTGTAAAACCCTTAAAATTGCAGCCCCATCGGAAGATGTTGTTCTGAGTAGAGCTTTCACTGCTTCACTGAACATCTTTATCTCATCCATGGCAGATTTAATCAAATTTTGAACAGCATCTGCTAGCTCAGAAATAAAAAGATGACAATGGCTTGGAGCAATGGCAACCAGCTTTTTCATTACCTCCGCCACCAGACCATATGCATTATCTGACAAACTGGGTAGGAAACATAACATGAGCCAAAGCAAATGGAAAGTACATAATAAGATTCAAGATTTAAAAAAGAATAAATATATTGTATACGAGTGCAAACTGCAAAATTCAGACAATTGCTTTCTATTTTTTTTTCTTGTGTGTGTTTGTGGTGGTTGGGCAGGTGGAGTTTGTTAGGGGTGTTGGAAGTCAGTTACAATCCACAAATTACACAACTTTTCTACAATTGAAACATAAGAGATAAATGGTGGAGACAGACTTCTGTCAAAATTTATGGCATAAAATAGACATATAACTTACCCTTCCCGCGCTAGCAATGAACATAAAAGTCGGAGCTCTGTTTGTGGCAGATTGGTCAGTACACTCTGGGCATCACATTCATTGATTGCACCAGATGCTGAGGGTGTAGATGAATCAACAATCTTTAAAGGTAATTCGGCAACCACAGGAGCATCAGGATTCTCAGAATTGATTTCGGCATCAGACATTGAAATTTGCAAAGCAGATGTTTGTTCAGTGGAAGATGCCTTCAGTTTCTTAAATGAAAGAGGCTTCTTTTCCGCATGGTCAATGATGACATCCAACAGGTTAAGCAACTGGAGCAAAATCATTAATGAGGAAATAATGAACACAAAGAAGTAAAATTGTTTAATTTATTAAGTTCATCGCTCATCACCTGCTCAAGATGCGCTATACTTCTCAAGTACAGGGGTTGATGGAGTAGACTCAAAAGCAATGCAATGGAAATGTTTCCTTCCTCCTGCTCCTCCGTCATCAAACCTTTTCCACGTGACTGATCACTATTTCTTATCTCTTTTAGGGTAGGAAGCGGCAATCTAAGCTGAAGTAAAATCTTAGCAACATATAGGTGATTTCTAGTCAAGTAAGTGAGAGTTTCAAGAACACGCCTAGACACCAAAGGAGGAACTCCTACAAAGGGAAAAGTACATGACAAAAGAAACAGCTCAGAACCCAAATATTACAGGTTAAATCATGAACAATACCACAAAACTTATCTGGATAGTAAATTCATTATGAGTAAGTAAAAGATCCACACACAAAAAGATAAATTATTCTAAAAAAATGGATGAGCAAAATGAAAATGTTGTGATGGCATCCACATTGAATCACTAATGTTCATGAACACGATTAATGTGTACATAATATCTCACCATCGAAATTTTGAGGACGAGAATACATCACATTATTCCGGCAACCATAGAGCCTGTACAATGGTTCAATTGCATTTGAATAACCGACAGCCTTTCTTGTATCAAGCGTCAACATGTCCATCAAGATTTTAACTAGCTCTGTTCTGGTTTCATTATGGGCACATAAATTCAAGAGAAGCTTCTGCAATGAACCTTTATACAGTGGCTGCAAGATAAAATATGTTATGTGTTGAACAAAATCAAAGATAAACATCGAAAGGAAAAATTAACTGACAGAGCACCTGCACCATGCGAAGTAACCGGACCATTGCTTGAAGAGCTTCTGGTCCAATTAAAGGGGTGCCTTCAGCTTCAATCAGTTTAGCAGAAACAGATCTGCGTGAAACAATACTTCCTCCCATCCTGTCAAAGCTGGATCCAATACCTTCTCCTCTCCTAGAAGATTCACCTCTGCGGTTCCTCGGGTACATCCCAAACAAGTTACGATTATGATAGCGATGTGCGAATCTCTCGCGCAACATGTTTGCCTCCGCCACAAGGGCAGGCGTGAGGTTAGCAAGTATAGCATCAGAAGATGTTAATAGAACCTGAAGATAATAAAAGGAAAAATGTTCGAACATCTTCAACTTATGCTTAAGATTTAACCACAATATAACATGAAACATACCTCTTCCCGTAAATCAGAGGGAAATGTTGCAATTATTGAGACTGTGTCCATTTCAACTGGTTGACCTTCAAGTTCTTGAGACTGATGAAGCCTTTGTGCTTGCTGTTGAGCAAGGACTTCAGCTCGGATATCTGGGGGAAGGGCAGCAAGAAATTCTGGATCAATATCCCCAGAATTCTGTTGTTCAGTAGTTGAAGGCTGTGCCACAGGACCCTGCTGGACTGAAAGAACTTCAGTACGCAACTCCTCCGGGAGAGCATCTAAAAATGCAGGATCAATTGATCCAGAACCGCCATCACTATTCATCTGCTGCTCAGCAGCTGTACTATCTTGATCTGCTTCTCGGCTAGAATTCTCTGAAACCTCAGTAACACTATGAAGAGGTATATCTCTCCCACCAACAGCAATGGAATTCCCGAAAGCTACATTTGTCCTTCTTGCACGCGCACCTTGAAGATCAGCAGTTCTGTCTGAAGAGCCTTGCCTTTCTCCATCATCGTGACCATCTGCACTTCCAATCTCAACATCAAGGCTGCGAAGGCTTTCCCCTAAAGTAGCCCCGCTACCACTACTTTCTTGGCTCACTGCTTCGATAACACGAACAGCTGCATCATTCTGCTCAAATTGTATTTCACCAGATTGTGGATGCATGCTTGATGCATCTGTTCCTTGCAGAGAAGCAGTAACCACAGGTCTCCCATCATCATTAGCAGAGCTATCAATCGCTGCAGAAGATGGAGGCAGATTAGCATTTTCACTATTTTCATTGTTCGCTACAGGAATCTCAGGTCTTTCACCAGGCCCTAATCCCTGTAACTGACTACCTTCACCGTGGGTCTGAGGTTGTATTGTTGATGCATTGTGATCAGAAGATATCTCAGGGGCAGGTCGGCGAAGTTGGGAAACAAGCAGTTCTTCAAGGCCTTGTGGCAGAGTGGCTGCACTGGACACACTGCTTTGCTGGTTATCATCAACCCACAAGTTCGAACGATGGCTGTGACGCCCATTCCTTAAAGACCGGAAAATAGTATCCAACTGTGACGAAGAGCTGTCTGAGTTTCTATTTGAAAGAATCATATCACGGGCATTTTCTGGAGAAGACCAAAACAGAGAGAGGTGGACAGCAGTTAAAAATAGAGATACATGTCGAAGTACAAAATCAATAAGCATTAAATTCTAAATTGCCAAAAATAAATATTAAAATACAGAAAGTAAAAACCTGACTGTCTTGTAGAGGCTGGGTGCACTGATGAGGAAGGTCCCACTAAAAGAGGATGCGTTGAAGAGCCCAAATTTTCACCACTGCGCCCCAAAGGACTGTAAATAGATGTTGTACGTTCATGACGTCTTGAACCAAAAACTTCAACTGGCATTACATGAAGTGCTTCATTGGCAAAGCTGTGGTCTCTGCCAGAAACCTCAATATGGTCAAAAACATCCATTCCATTGATACCCTCCTCTAATCTTAGAATAACTCCACCCTCGTCATCACCATCATCCTCATCATCTTCCTCCAATGCTTCATCATCGAATTCATCATCATCAATCTCATGATCATCTTGATCTGTGTCAGGATGAGACAGGTGATGTACATCATCTTCCTCCAAGTCATTATGATCCTCATCTTCATCATCTTCTTCTTCATCCACTTCATCCGCCTCATCTCCCGACATCTCCTCGTCCTCCTCATCATCAAGGTTTTCTTGCTCATGGGGCTGGATTTCAAAACGAATCCCCAGATTGTCTACACCATTTCCAAGACCCCTTCCATCCTCAGAAGTTTCCTGCATATAATCATCTTCAGTAGCAGGAGCAAAACTTCCATCAAGATCCAGGTCATGTTCCATATCATCTGTAACAGCTTCAGATCCACCATAATTTTGGACAGTATTGAATGATTCAACATGCTCTGCTGCAACAGCATCATGATTGGGCTGAGATGCCATTTCCGTGGACTGTAATGCATCAGCAATATTATCTGCTCTCCCGGAGTGATTGTGATCAGCAGGTTTGACAGAATTCTCACCTTTGATAGCAGAAGATTCAGCAGAATGGACATATTCCTTCGTTACAAGTTCCAAAGCTTTGATGAGCCCTGTCACGACCTTAGGTGACTCAGCATGATCCAAATCCAACACTTCAAGCATGCGTGTTAAAGATGCAACCAAACCAACATCTGTAAAAGTGGCAGAAGCTTCTGCTGAGATGCCTGAACCAGTTGGAGTCCGAGCGATTAATATATCATTCAACAGATCAACAAAAGTTTGCAGATCACTAGTCGGAGGCTTGAAACTTTCGCAGGAATCAACAAAGTCATTGAAAATGTAATTAATCTCAGTAAATACTCTCTTCCTGGCCTCTGCAGAACGCACACAAGATGCAACCAGAAATTGACTGGCCCTGATTGCTAATTTATGCCTCCAGTCACCATCAATTTTCCTTTCCTTCTTTGAACTCCGGGAACAAGGAATAAAATTGCGAAGGAAGTGATGAAATATTCCACAAGTGGATAAACCAGCCGAGCTCCTCTGATGAGGGACCCTGCAGCTACTAATTTCACCATCTCTACGGAGCAGCACATGAACAGATGAAGCGTACATTAACAGAATCTCAGACAAAAGTTTCAAGACGAAGACCATCTTTGCAAGTGATGCAGAAGCATCTTGAGCAGAAGCTTCATTCTCCTCAGACACAGTTGCAATGGCTTTTCCTTTACCTTTGCTGGCAACTACATCAATTTCCATATCAGTTGATGACGGTGCATCAACAGGCACCTCTAATCTAACATCATCTGCCAAAGGAGGTACATATTCACTAACTGAATCCAAAAGAAGCTCAATCACATTTACAAAGCTAGGAGGCGATTTTCTATGCATTTTAGCAGACTTAGAATTCAAATCATTAAACTTTCCATGCCCGTTCCCAGGACCTGCTGAATTCACATTGCACAAATTACCCTTTACATCACTTTGTTGGGTTTTCTCCTTCTCTTTTTCTTTCTCCTTGAATTTATCTTTGTCGCGGTCTTTAATCAAAACAATATAGGGTCTCTCACCAATCATCTCAACTTGACAGACAGACTTAACAGACTGCATAAATATAACTGGATCGCGTGAAATGACAGAACTTAGGTTCACAAGGAAATTACGTGGACTGACCCTTCCATTAGAATGCCTGTTAGCCATAGCTGAAAGACTGTGCTTTATCTCAGCTTCCATTGCCTGCTGCAAGGTTTGAGTATCTTCAAGGACATGATGGATGATGGTAGCAGCTACATTATCAAACCCAGGAAAAAGACTACTTGTTGGCAATGAAAGAAGTGAACTTACACCCCCTCCATCAAGAAAATAAACAGCAATAGAATGGGTTCTAGTAAGAGTAGCACATATCTGTAGGACAGCATGCATTGTTTCAGATGGAAACTGGTTCCTTATACAACTACAAGCAATCTCAATCAGTCTCTTCTGATCATGAAGATCGATATGCCTTGCAGATCCAAATGAAGATTGCAACTTAATTTTCTTATCCTCATCAATACTGATAGATGTTTGCTGGCTACTAACATTGTCCATTTTCAATTGCTCAATAATTTCAGTATTCAGTTTTTTATCCACCTGAAGTAGCCTGTCAAGAGCAAGGAAAACAGTTGTTACCCACTTCAGAGCTTGACGTTTCTCATCAACTGAACCAGAGTCCCAGTCGGAAAGTAAATCAGTAGCAAGTTTTACCATTCCAGCCTTTGAGGCAATTTCACGTGCCCCCACATCCACGTAAAGAATTAATGCAAGAACATGGAAAAGGGCAGAGAGCAGAGAATTGTTTCTGTTTTCGGAAACAGAGCTAGAATCTCTCACTTGATCAAGAATGAAGGAAATAACACCGGACCGATATTGGCCATCATTTAGGGAGCATATTAATACAAGGAGATCTCTAACTGGGAAAGCTAGAGGTTCCTTCATCTGAAGCAGTTTTGTACATGTTGACAATAAATCCTCAACAGGAGGAAGTTGGACCATCTCTTCTTCAAGTTCCTGGCAACTGTCATTAGTAACATCTACATTTGTGTCAGTTTCAGAGTTCCCAAGAGACATGGCAAGTGCACGAGCAAGTTCATCATCCTCCTGGGTTTCCTCTGGATGAGAGAATAACCATTCCATTGCCAACTCCACACTATTAGATCCAACTTGCCTCAGAGCTTCTTCTGCCCTAGACCTGGAAAATCCCATCTCTACAATTGTTGCTATGGTGGTTTCATTAGGAGGGGGGGCTGTAATACGAGCACTATTGCTGCTGGGAACATCTTTCACTTCAACACCAGAGTAAATGTGCCTAATGATAGAAATCACTGTAGTGATGAAATCATAACTGCAATCAGTAAACTGTGGATGTATCCATACAGGAAGCACAGCCTTGAGCACCATTGATTGAAGCACCTTCACAAAAGTTTCAGAATCCCTTGGGAAAGGAACATCTCCACTTCCAAGTGGTTGCACAAGCAGGTGTTTGGTGAATGGGGACAAAATAAAAGAAGATGCCACCAGGTGAGCCATAAGTTTGCCACAGCTAGCTAATGCACCATAAATCCATGCATGGTCTCCATCTTCCTTTTCATCAAGCTTTACATTACCATCATCCATATCCATTGGAGATGCTGGTGCCCTATTAACTTCAAATAGAAATTGGCTGGTAGCTTCGAAAGTTGTCAAAACTGATTGAACAACTCCACATCCATATAAGCAGTTTAATATAATAGCATTACAAGAATCGGACCTATCCAGGAGAACACCATCAATAAAATCAATAACCTTACCAAAATAGCGACACTTTGTTGATATGGATGCATCTGAACCAGAAGAATTTACATGACCACCGAAGTTCATGTGACCCAATGCAATAGAGGCAAAATTAGAGGCAACAGATTTTGATGCAGGGGATGCATTAACAGTATCATCCCGACGATGAGAAGGAAGTAACATAACTTTTCCCAACTCTTGAAATAAATGAGTGATGTGGAAGGAAAGGGACCTCATCATATCACAGCAAGAGGTGTGATAAGATCTCACATTGTCATATTCCTTTTTGTTGGCAGTTCCAGAAGTATTTGTCGCGGTAGAATGATTGGCTCCAAACCGCATGTTTGAACCATCGATACTGAACCTTTGATGAATGCCACCAGCTCTGCCAAGGTCACGATAAAGGTTTATGAGGTCAAAGAACTGGGATTCAATACTCCATCCTGGTGTCCTTCTCCTTAACAAAGGATCAAGGAACCGTCTAAAGGAGTTCAACCTTTGCTCTTCAGCATCACTTGCACTAGTTTCCAGTTGTTGTGAATCAGGCTCAGCAGAACTAGCACTAGCACTAGCACTAGTACCATCATCGTCAGGTTGAAGCTTGGCATCTTCAAGGAGAGCTATCTGCCATAAAATTTCGCGATGAACACTACCAATGTTTACCAGAACATCTTTGCTGCCATTTCCAAGTTCGGCAAGCAAAGCACTAACCCAACGATTATCTTTGGAAGCAGCAAGAAATAAAAGGAACTCAACAAGGAAAAGGGGAGAAAAGACTCCATCTTCAGGCGTCAACTTGGGATCCAGTAAAAAGGACCCTGAAGCCGGACCAAATCCAGCCAAAGCTTTCTTCAAATGCTCCCCAAGAAAAGAACAGAAAGCGCGAGCTAAAGGAGCAGAGTGATGCTGAGTAAACACTTTAAAAACCATGGTGCTATGTAAAGCTATAGACATGCCCTCAGATGATTTTACAATACTGGGCCTTAAAAGAAGCTTCAGTAGAGCGTCAATTCCTGATTTCTCCACAAACAGGCGACATGTTTCAGAATTCTCTGTAGTTCTATGAAGCAACACCAGCAGGTGCAAAATGCACATTTGAAGAAATTGCTCATCACTGATTCCTTCAGCAACAGAATCCACTGCCCCAATCAGACAACGGTGATCTTCATTTCCTTTGTCTTCGGAATCAGTTTCCATTGCAGTGCTCTCATTAACTTTTTCCAGAGATGATGACCTGGAGAAACTACTACTGCCCCTAAAGGAATCAATTTTATTTACAATTTCAATGATTATATCAACACCACTGCTTCTCAATGAAGATACATGGCGCAAAAGCTCTTCAACTGCATTAGCCAAAGGAACAATTGCTTCATTCATCACCAGCACATACTTCTTGCTAGTAAAGATATCAACAAGAAATCGCAATGCTGAAGTTTCTTTCACAGCCTCCAGGCCTTTGGCATTAAGACATATGGCACCAAGGCCATTCGGTACACATGTTATAGCCTTTGAAGAAGGAAGAATGCCGGATAACACTGAAGACAAAAAGGCATCTGGAAGACCCAAATCAAGCAGTGCCGGGAGACATGTGGGATCTTTATGGATAATTTCACTCATAACGGTCACAGCTGAGTAGTAAATCTCCCCTCCAAATTTATCTGCATTCCCAAATATGAGTGACAATGTACCAGGCAGTGAACTTTCATTAGGATTCTGGGGTCTAGTGGAGTTTGCAAGGGCATATGTAGCAGAACCAAGAGCCTTCAAAAGTACCTTGATAAGCCTCTTTTGGGAATACAACTGGTCATCACTATATCCAGAACATTCACCATAGACTGTTGAATTATCATTTCCGCCAGAGATACCAATAGCTCTATGCACTTCTATCTGTAGCCTCTGAGCTAAAAGCTCCACACCACCCAGTTCTCTAAGCAATGTTACAGCTGAACTACTGTAATCCATTAGCTTCTGTAGAGCTTTTACAGCCAAATAAACAAGATGCATATGGTTAAGGTCAGAATCCTCCAACAGAGGTAAAAAGGTTGGAACCATTCCCGACCCTCTGATATTACTTCCTGATGCTGAGGATGATGTGATATGAAGCAGATAGAACTGAAGAAGGGCCTCAACAAAAGAGAGAGATGATGGATCACTAGAACCTTTGAGTGACATAACAGCCTTCTGGAGCACATTCAGGAGGATCATCCGATTCCCTGCAGTAAAACTAATGCTTGATCCACTCAAAATCCGTGCTCGTTCATGAGATGCTGAATATGCAGCTAACTGAGCACCCAATGCAAGCATTGCAAGAGTTCTAATATTTCCTGGAATAGTTTCTTCTGACCGCACTATCCTGATCAACTCATTTGTATATTCTGGTTCATTTGCAAAAAAAGATGTGAGCTCATCATTAGCATCATTAGACTTAACAAGCACAATAAATGCAAGAAGGCAAATCCTGCTGTACAGCCTGCATATCCTGGGTGACCGGAAGGCATGTGCATATCTAATTCTTGTTAGCAATGAAAATCGCAGCTCAGATGGTACATTATACTGCTCAATGCATTGCTTCATTATCAACAGATCATCCTCCTTCCATAAATGCAGGTCTGGAATGTGTATGACTCTCGTAGAACTTGAATTTCCAAAGCTTTCTTCAGTGCTTTGAGTATTGAGCCCATGCAATTCAAAATAAAGACTAGACCTGATCCGATGTTGAGACTTATCACGATCATTTTCCATGTCGGATGGAAACAAGCAAAGTCCTTCTTGTGATCTCTCATTTGCCAAAACACATGAGTACAGGCCCAATCCCTCCTCTTTGCTCCCCCATCCCTGAGCAAGTGGCAAAAGATAGCTGTTCACTGAGCCACATCCAATCAGCTTGCCACTACCATGGACCTTAGATGGATTTATTTTAACAAGAGCAGAAAGAGTCTCCAGTGTAGCTATAACAACTTCGGGATCAGTGGATGAAAGTAGAAGCTTGAAATGCTGAAAGGGTAATGACATAGATGTATTAGATAAAACAACATTGAAAAACATAGATAGAGCATCCAAAACATCAATAAGTTTGCAAGTTACTGTAGTTAAAAGAACAATTTCCAACTCCATCTAAACATACCTCCAAGCCATCAAATGAACTCTTGTTGTGGCAATTCTCCAAGATTGTTTGCATTACTCGTAGTATTTGAAGAACTGCATGCTTTGGAAATGAACTATCATTTTCTAGAATTTTATCTGATAGTAGAAGATCATTCCTACAAGACAAGTAAGTCTTGAAATATGTATCAAAATGAAGAAACAGTGGCCTCCAATGATGAAAATTCCCCTGAGTAGAAAGCAACAAGAGAATAAGGAACTTAGAATGCAACAAGATAAAAATAAAGGATAAACAAGAGATATAAATATAAAAAATCACCTTACAGTACTCCCATCGAAAGCCTGAAAGAGGTATTGCTATATCCTGCAAAGGACTCTGGATCACTTTGTCAATAAATGCTTTAATTTGAGGATGCTGCAGGTGACAGTACATATAAAAGTTATTTTTTTCCAGAAAATTATATTTTAAGAAAAAAAGAGGAGCATATAGAGAAGCTTTCTAGGTCATTCCATTTAAGCAAGTTTAACGGCAACCATTAAATAAATAGTCATACACACATATTTCCCCCCAATATGATGTGCATAAATTATATTGCCTCATTATCAGTGGGAGTGAAACCAAAATATGAGAAATGAAAGAAACAATAAACCAAAATAACTTATTCCAAAGCATAAAAATAAAAGAGACATTGATGAATGATGATGTGAAGGAAACTGATGAAATACCTAATGCAATGGGTTTGGGAACTCAAAAATACCTTTTATTTAATGCATAAAAAAACTTTTCAGGTATTTGGCTAAATGGTGGATCATAATTATTCTTAACAGACTTTTAACAATGGAAAATTTGTTGCCTAATTGCCTTCTTATGAAAGATACTCAAATTTGACGAAGAAAATTAAAAAGAAGCTGTATAAATCTTCAAACAATAATGTAGCAACAGAAAATATATGCTATCAAGGAGTTAAGCAGCGGTTTTTCAAATGTATAAAATGCATAACAAGCAAACACCTAACTAAAAATAGATTGAGAAACATTATAAGAGTGATTAATATCTGTAAAGAGATAATACAAACATGTGTACGTATATACATAAAATTCATTTTGATACCATATAACATATAATACTAAAAGATAATTACCAAAACAAACGTATTACAGAACAACAAATGACATCAAATTACAAGCACCAGCACTAAACCACCCAATAATAAAATATCATAGGACTAAATGGTTGCCAAAGAACTAGAAAATGTCTTAGAAAGCATAAAATGAGATGAGAGTGAGACAAACTGTCCTCTCTAACCTTAAACAAATAAATTCATACATATACTGACCAAAAAATCCTAAGAACCGGAAGGGAAGCTTAGAACCATGAAAAAACTTCAGAGTGAAAAATAACACAAAATGCACAATGTACTAAAATAACTCTTTTTTTCAAAATGAAAAATATATAGTGAGAACATACTAAGACTACGTGACAAACTACAAGCTAAAATTTTCTAATTCAGCATTATTTTTTTTAAAAAAAAAGTCTTTAAGTTAACTTTAAAAGCCTCATATTCACACTCAATATGAATGATCTTCCTGTCAGCTAATATTGTAATGATACCAAACTATATGCCCTGATTCTCGATAAAAGATTTGTGACCACAAGTCCAAAACAAATACTAAAAGTGTATATCCGGACCAAAATCGTGGACTTTACATGTTGCAATAGTGTTTATGTTTCCTTGTGTTTTTATAAATTTTGATGCGTCCATAATTCGTACTACGGAGATTTTGAAGCACCTGTATATAAGTATTAGTTTTTTTTCATGTAATCATTTCGGTGTTTAATATTCTCAGGCCTGCACAATAACTGAGAAGCAGTCATTAGAATCACTGAAGCAGCCAAACAGCTCAATATAACAACCAAAACTTAACAGAGGAACCGTACAGAATCAAACACATTATTAAAATACTAATTAATACGACAATAAAGTAATAACTGAAAAACCCGATGGGTTCGAATAAAGTAATAACTGAAAAACCCGATGGGTTCGACCAAACAGTCAGTACTAGACTCTGATAAACCCTAACCCAAAAACATTTTTCAGGAAAATGTAATCAAGTAAAAAATTAAAAAGATAACAAACAACGATAACAACTTACAGGCTCAGAGTCGAGTTTGATGGAAGGAGTGATGGAGGTTTCACCAGACAAAAGCTGGCGAAGCCTCGAAGGCAAAGTCGATCTTATATTCGCCATCTCACCTCTACTTCTCTACTGTCAATAACTACAAACAAATACCCAAAAAAATTAAAGAAATGAATAAGCATAAAACCGTGCCCTACACTACAAAAATCAAGATTGATAAAGAATTGAAAATCTTCAAAGCAGATCAGATATTAGATTACAATAAAACAAAAAAAAAATACTAATAATCCAAAAGAACGAGAGAGGAGACCTGGGAAAGAAGACGGAGAAGAGCGATGATTGCTTACACATCAAAACGATAGAGCAAGAGATTCGAGAAAATTTGAGAGAGATTTTCCAAGATAACGACGAAACAGAACGAGAAAACCCCCAAAAGCGGAGAAATATAAGAGGGGCGGAGGCTCTGGGTGTTTTGATTTTGTGGGTGACTTTACATGGTGTGTTTGTTTATGAAGAAACTGAAGGCCAAGGGATCAGAAGAAAGGGGAATTTTAGGGTCTCTGAGGAGTAATCTGGAAGGAAAGAAATGGTAAAGGGATTGGAATATAAATAGGTAAAAGTTTTAGTTAGAGAGAAAAGCGAGTAACTCTGTAACTGACACGCACAGTGCTTTGACACTACAATGTTACAGGGGTCATTTCTGTAACTAGGTTTTTTATTTCTGGTCCTTATACTTTACTTTTTTTGCTTATCGTTCCAGTTTTTTCTTAAATTATTAGATTTTAGTTTAAAAAACATTTTTTAATCTTAAAAATATTATATTGATTTTTGTTTTTAACCTTTTTTTTTTATGATACAAAATTTTCCACGGAAAAGTGTTTGACCTGAGTTGTGTAATTTGAATTTTGGGTCGAGAATTTGGGCCTTTGAGGGTCATAGGTACCTTATACTGAGCTTTCTTTATAACGTTGGGTTTCTGTGTGTGGGTTAGAAAGATGATGAAGGGATATTTTGATCAAGTGTTTGTTAAGGAGAAAGCTAAATTTTCTTTCATTTTGAATGCAAATAGTAGATTTGGAAATACGAGGAATAATGATGTTTAGGGTTATATTTAAGGAAATAAGTGAATTTAGAGTAATTTTTTTAAAAAATAGATCAAAATTTATGATATTGTTTGGATCTTGCCATCTGCAAGTGAGATTTATATTGACCATCAGATTAAACTAAAAATATACCAGTTTCAACGGTATATATGCACCTTGTCATTAGCGGATGGCAAGATCCAAGCATCTTGCATCGCCACCTACAGATGGCAAGGTCCAAGCAACACTGTAGATTTTCGCCTATTTTTTAAAAAATTATCTCAAAACCACCTATTTTCTTAAATATAACTCTAAACATTATTATAATTTTAAATTTCTCGGAGAAGAGGGTGACCTCATTTTTGTTTCTTCTCTTCTCTCGTCTCCTTTCTTCATCTTCATCTAAAGTTTAAAGATAAAACTTAACTTTTGTCATTTTGAGCAGTAATTTCAGAATTTAAACTTGAGAAAATAATTATTGGTATAAAAGATCTATCTTTTAAGTGAAAGTGGAACATAAGAAAGTTGTAAAGATTCAAGCAAAGTCACCTAAAGTTGTAAAGAAAGTTTTCTCCAAAAAGATGAATTTTAAATTCCTTGGATAGCATAACCGATTCTAGATGTCTTGAAAGTACTTATTTATGGATATGTGTCGACAAAGATGAATTCAATTTGAAAAACTGATTTTTTAGATACTATTAATAGAATCAAGTTATTTAATTTTCAAATAAATTTAAAATTCATTTTTTCGAGTGAAATATCAAAAAAAATTTATTGTTTTTTAAGAAAATTCATTCGATACATATTTTGGGTAATCTTTTTGAATATATAAGCCGCAAGATTTAGAATTTAAGATTTTAATGCTAAAAAATTATATTTTAATTTTCAAACAACAGAAAATCTCATATTTTCTGTTCTAAGGGTGTTAGGATGTTTATATAGCAAGTTTGTTGCCTCTCAAATAGCAAAATAATAAGGGGTATTTGGAGTACTTAGTTAAATGCTAAATATGCTCGGAATTTGTTAAGAATCCGAACTCGAGTCGTGTCGTACTCGAACACGTGTACGGAGATATGACCCTTCAAAAATCCAATCAAATACATGAGAAAACTTTTAAAAAACTAAATGTACCATTATTGACCCATGCTTGTATAAAAAAACAGGCACCGAGTGTGAATAACATAGATATAGAACATTCTTGTCATGAATAAATAGGTTTCATCTGTTTGTTCTAAAATTTATCACCTCCATGATGTTATCAGAAAGAAAAATGCATCCATAAAGGTTGATGGCTTACAATTAATGCATATGTAATATATATGTCGTCCATTCTTCAGTCAATCATCCCCTTGCACCATCATCCGACACAACAATGATTTGATACTTCATTGTGAGAGTAGCTTTGAGTCGCATGCTACTATTTTGACTCGACCAACATTTTCCTGAGAATCCTCGTTCTTAAACAAAGCATCCTGTAAGATGAAGGTCCAAACATTGTCGCAGAATCTATAGGTGTGCAGATGTCCCTGTAGCATAAACATACAAAACAAGATCAGATTCAAATGCAAACAACTTTTTCTTGGCAATGCTCGATTGTATGTTGATTCAAATGTCCGTTACTAAAGAATACAAAAGTCCTCAAATAACATATTTTATAAATGGTGAATGGTCAAAACAAGTAGCAACAAGCCTATATTACTCAGACTCAGTGTGAAACCCAGATACGGGTACATACCCAACGTGAACGTGCACAATTTTTTTGAAGTTTTCATGTAGTTGGAGTCCTTTGAGGGACATCTAAAATTACACACATATTCATATCCGGATATACTTCAAACATTGGTACTAAAAAGAAAGGAAAAATGTCAATGCAATCTAGCAGACGAAAGCTAAAAATCCAGCTACATAAGAAATGCAAATCAGTAAACAATCAAAGGAGCCATATAACCAACTATCAGTTTTGACTGTTTTCGAAAAGTACGGAAATATATACCAAAACAAAGATACATTATCGTGTATGATAGAAAGGAATTTTATCAAACAAGTGAGCTTTGAAAATATAATTAAGATGTGTTCCGCCTGCACCTCAAAATCACACTGATCCTATAAAACATTTTGGAAAAAAGAGGGTTATGAAGCACGGGCATTACTGTCAAGGGAGTTTCCAAGTGCCGAACATGTATCTCACATGAACATGGCTCCGACATGATGAAATACATGCCATACAAGAGAGGATACGACAAAAAAAAAAAAGAAATCATGTGTTCTGCTCGCTAGAACTCCCATCCTATATGCAAAACAAACATGCTGAAGATAAACAATAACCAATTACTACCACAATCAGGTACCATATATGCAACTCTACGATCATTACAATTAACACCCAAGCTAGACTTTGATCCATGCAAATAATTGTAAATAAAATACACGGATATTTCACCATTCACGAATGTTGAAAATGATCTTTCTTCAAGGATGAGAAGATCAAGGGACCATATTAAACAATCAGGTTAACATTGCACTTAACTAACAGATCTAAAACAAAATATTTCACCACAGTTGTTCATAGAAACATCATAACACCTCCAGAATAGAACACAACGATCTCCGTTTTCTACTCAAAGTAAAAAGAATGTACCTTAATGGAAACCTTGCTTTTCACTTGACTTTCCAGGGCTTCAGTCATAGACTAACAAAAATATAAATAAAATGAATAAATCATGAAAGAGGAATTAAAAGATATAGAGAGAGAACCAGAACACGGTTGTAACAGTACCTTGTCGAACTGGACGAGAACCTGAATAGCGAGCTCAGGGCTCAAAGTGCTGCTTGAAACCATCTCATCTAAAGTCTCCGTCAAACACATCCCGATCGTTGACCTCCGGTAAAGCTCAAACGTTGCCATTATTCACCCGATCTGCGCAATTTTTCTTTAAAAAAAGTTAAAAGGTTGTAAATCTCGAAATCGAAAAAGTTCAAACACGAAAAATGATAAAGTCAATTTAGCATATGAATTTTAAAGGAAGAAATTACGAAATCTGGAATCCAAGCGATTGCGGATGTCTGGAAGTGTTGGAGCTTTGAAGAATTTTGATGAGTTCAACGTTCAATTATGGCGAAAGGGGAAAAATATTTTTCTTTTGGGCGGAGACGATTTGGGGCATTTTATACCCTAGATTTTGTAGACGAAGGTATATATAGAAGCGACTGTCTGGGATAAGTGGTATGACTATTTTGCCCCTTTTTCTCTTTATGAGACCGGACCTCTTACTGTCACAGATATAATGCAGTTATAGGCCATGTCTTTGTCCATATCTTAGTATTTCTTTAAGGATTTATCATAACTGTATGAAAACATTTCTTATGTAATTATAATAATTTTTAAAAATTTTTTGGATATGTCTAACGAAATATAATTAGATTATAATCCATGTCATATTTTCTAATAAAAAATATAATTATACAATTAGTAAGTTTAGATTTTAAATAACATTGATTGTAAAATTGGATTGCATAGTTGCATCGATTTTCACTCTTCTTCCTAAATGAAGTGTACTTAAACTCAATTCAACGATACTTACAAATTACGATAATTAAATTATTAAATAAACCTTTTATCGTATCATTTATGGTTCATCTAATTCAATAAGATTCATTCGTTTTAATATAACTTTTATATTCTTTAATAATATGTAGAAAAGAGATAAAATTCTTCTTAAGAAAAAATAAGATAAAAAATTCTCATTCGATATGATCATAGATGAAATGGTGGATAAAGATCTTCTAAATTTTTTTAATTATATAATTATATTCAAATCTAACTATACATTAACTTACTAAACACACCCAAATAATTATTATCATTATCTGAACATGTAATTTTTAATCATATACGTTTATTGCTTTTTAATGGTCAATACGATAAAAACTGTAAACATAGAGGACCAAAAAGGTTGTCATTTATTGTAGTCGCCGATTAGCAATAAACGATAAGATTAAACAAAAATTAATCGAGATACTTTTATATTTTAATTAAGCATTTGCATTAATCATTTGAAGGAATAATTTTTTATAAGATCTAAGTTTATATCAATTCATTTTATTTTTTATTCAAAAATTACTTAGATGAAAAGTTCCGCGCTGTTACAAATTTATTATGACTCGCGGATATTACAAGTACAAATATTATTTCAATAAATTATAACTTGTGTGTTACAAATATTTAGTTAAAAAATATCCTCAACTAAAACCCTAATCGGCCACGACTTGTTTTACATGAACATGCACGTAGTTAACAATTAAAAGCTTTGACCGTATTAACCTTTGCATAAAAGAATAAGCATGAGCAGCAACAAGAAATACAGAACAAAGCTAAAAATTAGAGGCTGACCAAAGCATTTCAAATATGAAATTGACACACCTCATATAATTTCTACAAGGAAAATATGGTATTGACTCCGATGTTTAGAGCAGAAGAGCAGTCGAGGTTACAAAAGAAAAGGTTAATCTCTTCAAAGAAGATGATGGTTAATGCTCCTACTAACATGATGTCTAGGATCCTGATTTATTAGTTTCACAACTTATATTCGATAAAAAAACATAAGCCCGGATTATTCTAAAGTCGAGTCAAATCAAAACCAAATAACATTGTTTATTTTCTCTATTTACACGAATCAAACATGATTACCGAGATCTTAATTTAGAAGAACTCAACGAGTTATAAAGATCAGGTGCAGGTATGTGGGAAACAAGCCAAAAACATGCAATTTCTGAAATTTTGAAGATCCCAAAGAAACATGGGAAGCCAACAATCAACATAGAATGGTAACCCCAGAGCAAGACAATATCCATCCACCACCACCAGCAGTGTTGAAAGACCAGACAACATGGGAGTACTGAACTAATATGTACTGATAAGTTTCTTTTTACTACTGTCAGCAGTGTTGAAAGATCCGTTAAACAAAAAGACCAGGAAATCAAACAGTAACTGTGCCGAAGGTAAAGGCTCAACACCAATCAAAAGCATTTAATAAAATGAATTAAAAAAAAGGTTCAATAAGAGATTAAAGAATTCACCGAAACCTGTAAAGGTCTTTGTTCTTATTCAATGCTATAGCATACTCCACTTTTTAAGTAATATCATACCGGAGAAGTTTGTGGAGGAGGAGCCTTAGCAGTCACGGGAACCTTACATTCCTGATTAACGGCAGACACATTACCTGCCACAGCCCCCACCGCTGGGCACGGTGCTGAGGTGTAATACACATGTCTTCCTGCTCCATCATACGCCACCTGTACAAACCCTGGCTCAGGAACCCCGCCCTGCTGCTGCATAACTGAGGTTGGCACAGCATTGTAAACCGGTTGCTCCCGGAAAACATCATGAACCACCCGCTGCAACCCGTAGTAAGGTTGTCCAGTAGGTCCGGTCACCTGCCGCAATGTTGGAAGCTGTTGATAGGCTGCTGGAATCAGGTAAACGGGTTGGTCAGTTCCTTGGACCACTTGTATAGCAGCCGGTGCTGGATAAGCAGAGCTCGCTAAATGCTGATCAGGGAAATATGCCGTTGGAATCGGCATTTGCAAAGGAGCTGATCCTGGAACTGGTGGATGAGCGATTTTATCTGGCATTTTGCAATGATCTTGAGTATTATAAGCTCTCGCATTAGATTCATCGGTTTTCCTCTCTACAATGCCTTGTTCTTGAGTAGCAGCAAGGTGCATCCTCTGCAACTCCTGGATTTGCCTCTGGATCTCTTCCGGAGACAACAAAGGGTCCGCTGTCACGTGTGGATCCTCCGATCCGCAGTCTGATCCCACTGTCACATCCTTCACAACCACCTCTTGGGCAACAGCCACAGAATCCGGTATCTTCACCTTATCCAAACCGAAGAGAAAATCAGGATTAGAAGCAGGCACTGCCGCAGCAGGAGACGAAACGCCATCAAGATTCTGGACGTACACTGCATTCAATGCGTCAACAAACCATTGCCTCTCTGAATTCGGTTCACTCCCAACAAACCCCAACGCCATTGGCGGCGGATTCACCGGGAACAGAAACAACCTCATCCGAGCCAGTTTCATGGAGCCTCGATGCAACCGGTCGTATTCCAACATCATGTGCTCAAGATCTTCGTCATTCGTAACAGTAATCAAGGCGTCAAGATCTTCACCGGGAAGTTGATACTTGAAACACACCTCAGAACCTCCAAATGTGGATAATTTCACCATGATAGCAGAGAACTTGACGTTGCGATCGACGGTCAGGATCTTCGTATCTCCACCGAAATAAGCAAGCTGGTTATCATGTGAGCGCGGTTGGATTTTGCCGCCATAACTGCACATTAACTTAACCTTACAATTACCATTATTATTAGCAGTAGCATTTGTCGATGGCGGCTCATCCCATGACTGGTTTTCGGAGTCGATTTCTCGAGAATTAGGCGAAGAGTCGCCGGAATCGGGATACGGGGAGTAGGAAAAGTTCTCCATATGAGGATTTTTTTGGCTTGGCCTTTAGGGCTCCATTTAGGAATGAAGAACGGCGGAAATTAAGAATTTGATTAGGCATTATATACAATGTGGGATTGGTGGACCCAGCTGAAATTGGATTGATTGAGAAGGGACATAATTAATGGGTTTAATATTTAAATAGTTACTTAAACTATGCTTACGGATATTTATAATTTAAATTATTTTTAATTTTGACTATTTTAAAATGTTTAATCGTTATTAAAGTTAATTAATTAAAATACGAACTATTATTAATTTTAAATTAAAAAAATATTTTTTAAATAAAATTTAAATTTTATTTTTTAAAAAACATTAATAATTTTAAATCTTTAGGAGAAAATCCCTAGCACAAAATTCTTAAAATATCATCATTATCATTGCCGAAGTATCACAATTGTTTCCTCTAATGATATATTGTCAATAATTAACGGTAGACGTGTCAAAAAAATTTTTTTCGTAATTTTGATTTCATTTGATATTAGGAAGACGATCGATACACTTACCAACGATTATTGGCGATGAATAGTTGGGAGAAATAGTTGTGGTGGTCAGACAATATAGATGATCTTCGATAAAACAATAAATGACGACAACGGTAAGACAATAAACGATCATTTTCTCTAACCACCCTCGTCGATAATTCACAATAGGTGTGTCGATAACTTCTTTTTCATAATTTTGACTTCTTTTGATATTGGAAAGTCAATCAACATTCCTACCAACAATTATTAGCGATAGATGATTGGGGAAAATAGTTGTGATTGTCTAGCAATAGAAGTAATCTTCGGTAAAACAATAAACGACGACAACAATGGTAATTTGGAGATTTTAGATTTAAGATTATTTTGTAAAATTTTAAAACTATCATTTAAAGAATAAATTAAATTAAAAAGGAAATAAAAATTACTTTTAATAAAAATAACTGTAGTTAACAGTTAGATACTTAAAATGGCCAAAATTAAAACTTTAGGCACCTATTTAGAGTTAAAAATGATTTAGACACCAAAAATGATTCATAAAGATAATTTGGACACCTGTTTGGATATTAAAACTAATTAATATTAATATAAAAAATAAGTTGGTCGTTGCACTTGCAGTATCCGACCCCATGATTATTGGTTGTATGCTAAACTTTGGTATACACATTCAAAACAATCTTGACAAAGGTAAGAAACTAAGAAGTTTCAGCATTACCAGTTCATCATAATACAAACGGATTTGTCCATAAAATTGCATGATTATTGGTTGTATGCTTATTATGAAAAACTCAAGGTTCACCTTTAACATCTGAAAAATGGTAAGACTCGTTTGATGAGGCCACGTCTCCACATGATTGCTCATCCCGGAAACCGACATGCTAAGACTCATTGGATGAGGCTGCATCATCCTTATGCTTGATCATCCCAGAATCGACGAGAATTGGAATCTCTGCAGCAAGCCATGGAGCAAGACCCAAACAAAGTGCATGCGCTATACCGAACCTAGGACTGCACAACAAGATCAGAGAAGGCATAACCTTGAGTAACAATTCCAGCAGAAAGTGTGAGATGTATCGAAATGATAGAAATATCGAATAACCGACATCAATAGAAACTGAAGTTTGCAAACTTCATCCACGAGTAAGAACAGAGGCGGATAAAGCAACATAGTTTCGGTACTACTACTACTACCTATTGGACTGTATCGCCAAGAACCAACCTTAGTGTAGATCATTTGCCTGAATTGGACAAACTGATCAAGTTCATGAATTTAACCATGAAAATGAACATCTGGAAATAGCTCAAGGATATGATTTGTATACGTAAAACAGAAATTTTCCAATAAAATATTCTGAACACAGACAATAACTTCTATTCTGGATTTGGAATTCCATTTTCCATCAAAACCTAAGAAAAACTTCGAAAATAAATCAATCAAACTCCCACACCCAAGTCTGAGTACATAGAATCAATTCATCAGTTACACCCATAATTGTATAATTCAAGGCTCAAGCACATAAAATAAAATTAAAAGCAAAAAACTTGTACTTTATATATCACTAATATCCTTCCAAACTATCAATTTTGAAAAATTAAAAGAAACCCCCAAAATTCATCATACCAATTTTTTGCCCAAAGTGGTTTGAAATGCACGGTCAAACAAATCTTCCCTCCTCTATACATCTACCAAAAGAAAACAAATTAATCAGCAAACCAAGAAATTAGCTAAAGAGATAATAAAAATAAAAAGGTTCACCTTCTGAGTCTTGCCATCGAGTTCTGGCAACTCGAGCTCGGGAGCAGTAGCCGGATAAGTAACGGGGATATCAAACTGGAGATCGAATTCGTACTTGAGAAGGTTATGGATGTACCAACACTTGCCGATCCAACGAGTCCCTTCGGGATTGGCTGCAGATATCCGGAACCAATCGTTGTCGTTGGACTTGTTCATCTGCGTGTAGGCGATCAAAGCTTTATACTCCTCTTTCAGTCGCTGAGTCCAAGCCGAACCGTCTCTGGGACCCGCCTTCGTCGTGAGTAGCGGGATCTGGGTCAACGTCGACTTCGTGTTCGGGTCCCAGCCTTCCATTTTTGGGTTTCACCTCTTTTGCAAACCCTAGATAATTTGCCGGGAAAGTTCAGTTATGCTTCCGAGGCGAAAAGAAAATCGGTTTTATATCCGATCAATGAGGGTAGAGGTGGAAATTCATTTTTTTTTTTTTTTGAGTTGCGGATAATTCATTTTATCGATAGTAAATTTATAAGCTTAAAATAAAAATAAATATTTAAAATTCAATATTTTTAAATTATAGGTATTTAGAATATTTTTTATTAAAATAAGTATTTAAAATTTATATCGTCAAAATTTTAAATATTTTATCCTTAACATATATTAAAAATTTATTAATCAATTTGATATACAATATTAATTTAATTTTTAAATTAAAAACTTGCATTTTAATTTTAAAAAATTATTATTCAATCTTGAACTTTTATCAAAATAATAAATTTTTGTGCAAGATTATATTTTAACTATATATAAATTTGATCCGAGATTTAAAATTCAAACCAAAAGACCTTAAATTAATCTAAATGTGATGACATAATTTTGATTTGAAACTTGAACCAAATCGAACTAAACCAAAATCAATTTTAGTTGAATCAAAAAAAGATTTGAATCAATTTTTAATCGAATCAAATGGACCTAAAATGATCTTTACACAAACTAAAAGTAACGCGAAATAAAAATATATATTAAAATAAAGAAAAAAAATATAGAATGTGAACTGTGGCACAATTCACAAAAATCAAATATACATATTATACAAAGGGATATATAAGGTGTAAAAACCTAACTCAACCTAAAAATCTGATAAAAACGATCAATCTTTTGCTAATCCGATATTGGTCCGATTCAAAATTAATTGACTCGAAATAACCTAAACAATATTAAATGAATCAAAACGAAAATCAAGCGACTCGATCTGATACTCAAACTAAAATCAACATAAACCTAAATTAAACTAAAAAAGTTAAACCGACCCTGAAACGATCCAAAAAATTTAAATCAATTATAATAAAAACAAAATAATCAAACCCAAATCAAATTTAAACCGAATAACTTATCTGTGTCCTCTAATTTTAACCGTATTCTAAAGCACCTCACCTTAGCATCTTCTTGATTTTTATTATTTCGTATTTGGTTGGGCAAGTAGTCCTTAATGCTTGTTACAAGTAGGCGGTATTGTTTGCTTCGGTCCGAAAACCTCATGGTTTTGTCCCACAAAACGACCACTTTCAATTTAATCTTTGCTCGATAAAAATTATTTTTAGATTTAATTTATAATAAATATTAATAATAAAAAATTATTTAATAAAATAATAAAATAAATATATTTAATTAATTAATTTTTTAAATAACTTAAAAAATATAGAAACATAATTTCTCACATTGTTTATGTTTCTTTCTTAAAAAATTTGATTTAATATAAAAAAACTGATTGATAAGCAGCTGTCACTGACACCAACCTTTTCATCCGTAACTTCCAATGATATACACCAAAAATTTTGCAGGAAAATATCATGCGTAGTACAAGAGTTGTTAGTGCATAATATTTCCCACCATAATTATTAAAACATTGTGATTGGAAACTTTATTTTTAAAAATATAGTTCATATATTATTATTTTTAATAATATTATAGTTTAATGTAACGTTTAGAAAGTCACATGTATACAATTCGTCTTTAAACAGTGATTCAAATAAAAAATAATATTTCAGTAAATACCTCATGTATACAACCCGTCTTTGAACAATGATTCAAATAAAAAATAATATTTCGGCAAAGACCATTGTTCAATGACTTCATGCATGCAACATTTGCCATTTTTTTTTCAGATCACTATTCAAAGTCGGGGTGTATGCGTGAGGTCTTTGCCAAAATATTATTTTTATTCGAATCACTGTTTAAAGACGGATTGTATGCTTGAGGCCTTTTGAACGCTATAATAAACTATAATATTATAAAAAAATAATTATGTGTGAACCATATTTTTAAAAATAAAATTTCCAATCACAAAATTTTAATAATACCTCTTATTTCCCACCTAATCCCCTTGTTTATCTTTTAAGTTGTATGGAGTCAATACCTAACTCATATCCTTGTTTTCACACACACAAATGACATTTTCAAAGGTTGGTCAACTATTTATTAATGGTTAGTATTAATTAAGTAAATAGTTTGGATTTAAATATTATTATATGTAAGGGTAGAAATCAGGTGAGGGAAATACGATTTTGTATTTTTTATTTCGTCTACAACACTTGTATTTAATATTTTGAAAATTTTATAAAGTTATATTTTAATACGTAAATTATGTAAAAAATTTATAATTTTTTTATAAAATTTAAAACTTAAATCTTAAAATCTAACGCCCTAAAATTTAAATTTTAAACTCTAAATTTTAACCATAAACTTTAAATTTCGTACATTACACATTAAACTCCTAAACTCTAACTTTAAACAATAAAATTAATGTTTACATAAACTTTTGTATTAAAATATTTTATTTTATAATATATAAATTAAAGCTATTTAATTAAGGTTTATAAAATATTTTTTTTATATTTTTATTAATAATAAATTAAAATTAAAAAATAATAATAAAAAGTAAATTTAATAGTATAGATGAAATATATATTATATGAAGTTTTAGATATCACTGGTGGCGGATCCACTTGAAGTATATGGTGAGTCCAGTCTCACCCTAAACTTTTTAAAATTTATACATTTGTCTTCAATTTTTTAAAATTTTATAAATTAGTCTTTAAATTTTTTAAAAATTTATGAGCTATGTCGACTAGGGGTGCTTAACGAGTTGAGCAGCTCGTGAGCAACTCGAACTCGATAAATAATCGACTCGGATTAGCTCGAATCGAACTCGAACTCGACTCGACACCTTAACGAGTTGAATCGAGTAAAATCTAACTCAACATAAAATATTTTAAAATATTTTTTTAGTAGTTACTTTAAAATAATTTCATTTAAAAAATAAATTTAAATAATAATTATTAATATATGTATTATTATTTTAATTTTAATACGTTAGTTTGTTGTATTTATAAATTGTTACTTTTAAATTTAGACTTTAAAAATGTTTTATACACTCTTTTAATATTTTTGGTTAAATTTATTAATTTATGTTAATATTAAGCCTCATATGATATTGTTAAATTTTACTTTTAATTAAAAATAAGATAATTTTTTTAATGAGCTTAACGAGCAACAAGTGGAGTTGAGTAATAAGTCAAGCATAACGAGCATGAGTCGAGCACAATTTTAACGAGCAACGAATCGAGTTGAGCAACAAAAATTTTTAACGAGCACAAGTCGAGCAATGTCTAACTCGCGACCGACTCGCTTGATAGGCACACCTAGTGTCGACCCTGAAATTTTAAAATTCATATGTACTCACTCTGATATATTTTTTAGATTCACCACTAAATATCACATCGTAATAACAAAATAATAAAATAATATTAAATACTTCGTATTAGAAAAATTTTAGAGAATAAATAAAATAAAATATAATATCAAAATGATATTAAAACATAATTTTAGAAATAAAAAATAATGTTTAATATTTAAATGAATAATGATTTCAGATTTATAAATTGAGTTACAAAGTAAACTAAAAGAAACCTGAAGAAAAATCAAACTGCAACCGTACCCAACCATAAACATAACTATATCGTGTTAGTGAAGTGGAAACATATTTTTGACTAAACACAGCAAAATTTAGAGCGAAATAGTCAAGTCAAACAGATATTAGCGTGCACCAAATTGTAATTAAAAATGAAAACACCACACGTCGTAATTTGGTTATTAATATTAAAATCAAATCAAACGCGCCCCCCAAAAGCATGCAAGCGCCGAATCATTGAATCCCGAGACGCCTATTTATACCCTCTCAATCGCCTTCTTCCTTGTTGTTAGCTTCAGTCAGTCATGGGAGTTTACTCGTAACGATGGCGAAAGAAGAAGAGGAACAGTATACGTTGTCGCCATGTTCCATCAGATTCGAAACTTTACAAAAACAAGATCAACAGCAGAGAAGTTGTGTAGTCGGTTATGCTCCTACTTCTTAGAAAGTTAAGAGCTTTTTACGACCAAAACTCGAAGGTTTAGCCAGGTGGGTCCTTTTTTTTTAAAGAAAAATTGTTTCTTTTGGGTTCTGATTTCTGGGCAACTTCGTTTCTGGTCGATCGTTTTGGAGTTTAATGTTGTCGTTTGGTTTTGTGGAAAATGAAAATAACATCGCATCAATTATTTTAACTTCAATAAATCTAATATTTTTAGATTTAGAGTGATTATAATGCCTATCGAATTTGCTGTTACTTTTTCTAAAGGTTATATTTTTAAGCTGAACCTTGAACTTCCTCTCTGGCTATAAAGTTTAATGTTAAAATGGGTTCTTTTGAGATGTTTTGTTCTTTCTTTCCTTTTTGTCACCGTGTAAAGTGTTGGAAATGGTGCAGGAATAAGGGGATATCATTTGTTCCAATTGATCAAAACAGACCTCTTTCGGATCAAGGTCCTTTTGATATTGTATTGCACAAGGTAAGTGAATATATTTATTGATATGGTTGGCTGTATTGTCTTAAGTTTCATGATGACATGAGGAAAACAAATGAAAGGATGCAAATAAGCATCTGTGCATACATGGCCTTCCATTACTAAAACGAGTCATTTTTATTTTTGATGTAGATGACAGGAAGAGAGTGGCGCCAGATTCTTGAGGTTGGTCCAAATCCTAGATCCTATAGTTTCTGTTTTCTTTTGAGACTGATGGGTATCTTGGAATGATCTAGTATGACCTATGAAGCCGATTTTCTTTGATATATGTATGAGTATTATAACCCTATAGATGTGGGGTCAATTCTTTAGCATGAAGTGTAGGTATTGGTAATAAGTTCTTTTCTTGCAATATATTTTCTCTATCAGCTTTAGTTGTAATAAACTTTCCGTCAGTGAGCTTCTAACCTTGTAGCGCTTATGAGATATTTTTCAGGTTTCGATTGTTCATTCTGGTATGAATTTAGGTGGATGTCATTCATATTTTGCAATCAGGGGATGATGTTAAGGTAAACAAATAGATAAGTCTGTGATAGTAATAGTATATGTTAGTTTTGTTTCTTAGATGAACTGAGTATAGCTTAAAGCACATGTGCTATACCTTTTCTTCTTTGCTGAATAAGAGTGGTTAGAAGAAACGGTTAGGGAGTTGAATTTGTTAGCACCGTTTCTTTTTCCCTCCAAAATCAGCTACTCCCCTGTATAAATAAATCGGTCCTCATTTGAGGATATTACGGCATTTTATCAATAAAATAACTATGAGAGTGCTGCCTCTCTTTCATCATCTCTTTCAAATTACTGAGATTTATCTCAGAACTTGACGTGGTATCAGTCGCTCGGAGATCTGGAGGTTTGTTGTGTCACTTCCGCTGAATTTCTGCCGGTGTTTTCTTTCTCAGGTTCTGATATCAACTTATCTTCTGTGGTTTTCTTCTTTTGCTCACGTTTTTGATTCAACACCATGCGATTGTAATATAGTTTGTTAATCAGTTCTGTTCATCACCTGATTCTTCATTCTCGTTACTTCAATCGACTGTTTACTCGCATAGGATTATCCGTTTTAGTCATAAGAATGTGTACTCGGAATGCTTTAGTGAAATGCGGAGTACAACTAGTGATTGTGTGAGATATCCTGGGTTCGTCGATTGAGTTTTCAGTGAATGTTTTTACTTTTCTCTGAATTCATCGTTGTGGCTTGAATCATTTAGTGTGAGCTTCTCTGTGGTTTTTGTTCTTCATCGGTTTTCGTTCTCGGCTGTTTTCTTACGATCTGTAGTTGGTAGTCTTATCTGTGCACTCCAACTGTTTGCGTTTTTGCTTCACTTAGCATGTCTCATACTGTGTCAAACTCTACGGGTTCCGACTCTGGTCGAGTATTGAATGTCTCCAATATGAGCTCAATTCAACAGCTACCTAAGATTGATATAGTTAAGCTGTCTCTTAATACTTACGTGTTGTGGAAACATCAAATTTCGTTGGTTATTGATGGTTATGGGCTGTTGGATTATATCTCTGACAATGTCATCCCTCCTGTTAAGTTTGTCACCGATCAATCCGGTACATCAATATTGAATCCTGAGTATGTGCAATATTATAGGCAAGATAAGTTACTAGCTTCTTGGATGTTATCGACTATTAATTCTGAAATCCTGCCTCACCTAACTGGTTGCAATACTACTCGGACAATATGGACCACAGTTCTTCAGATGTTTGGTGCTTGTTCAACTACCAAAATAACAACATTAAGGCATAGTTTACACACTCAGAAAAAGGGAGCTCTCTCTGTTAGGGAGTATTTAGCAAATATTAAGCACATTTGTGATTCTCTTACTGCGTCTGGAAATTCTATCTCAGAACAAGAGCATGTAAGCGTTGTTCTTGCAGGTTTAACTCTAGAATTTGAATCAGTCATTGCTGTGGCTTCGAAGGAGCTTTTATCCCTTGATAAGCTCACTGAGATGTTGATTGATTGTGAGACTCGGATGCAAATATATCAGCATGATTCTCTGCCAATTCAGGCCAATTTGATGATGCAACAAGAGACAAGGACAGGTACTGGACAATCCTTTTCTCAAAACTCTAATGTTTTTCCACAGCAACAAGGAGGTCAATTTTTTAATAGAGGTCATCGTGGAGGTTATAACAACAGAGGTAGAGGTCGTAATGGTAGAAATTGGAATGGTTCCAACAGGCCTTAATGTCAACTATGTGGTCGGATGGGTCATACAGTTCAAAAATGTTACTACAGATTTGATCTAAGTTTTTCAGGGTATTCTAATAATGATACTGACTCCTCTGAAAGTCAAGAAAACATGATTTCAACTCAAGGTCGAGCACAGGTTTATACTCACACAACAGGGCTTTCACCACATATGTCTACTGCTACTTACTGTCCTCTAGAAAATGTTATTACTGGTGCTCAGTGCAATGGTGGTTCTGGTAATGTTGGTCCTTCTGGAAATGTTGATTTTTTACCTTTAGTTCAATGTCAGGCTACTCCTTCAAATTTGTCAAGTGCACAACAGCTGCGTTTGGTTCCAAAAGGTGATCCTGCCAATTTGGTTTTTCAACCCACAGTGCAAATTGCTTCCAGAACTTCTCAGTCTTGCACTCCTACACCTTCTGGTATATGGTGTCCTGATTCGGGTGCATCGCATCATGTGACATCAGATTCTTCTTTGCTTCAAAATGGAATGAATTACTCAGGTAACAGTTCTGTTCTTATGGGAAATGGTCATGGCATTCCTATTAGGCATGTTGGTCAAGGACTTTTAACTACATCTACCAGGCCTTTACTTCTTACAAATTTGCTTCATGTTCCTGAAATAAAAAGAATTTGATATCTGTTTCTCAGTTAGCTAAAGATAATAATGTCTATTTTGAGTTTTTTTCTGATGGGTGTTATGTTAAGGACATTCAGACTCAGAGAATTCTCTTGGAAGGGAAGCTCACTGCTGAAGGGTTATATCAATTGTTAATTCCTGCGGATCACTCTGGATTTCAATTTACCACGTGTGATGCTCAGGTGAATATTGTCTCCTCACCGGATGCTGTTTTTGATCTATGGCACAAGAGGCTTGGTCATCCCTCTAGTCGCATTGTTACTTCTGTTTTGAATTCTTGCAATATTGTTTCTGCTTCCAATAAATTGTCTCATGTTTGTTATCCATGCTTGCAAGGGAAGGCTCACAAACTCCCCTTTTCACCTTCAGTAAATGAATATAATGAGTTGTTTGAGCTTGTTGTGTCAGATGTGTGGGGTCCAGCTTCAATTACCTCTGATGGTTATAAATATTATGTTACCTTCATTGATGTTTATAGTCGTCACACTTGGATGTATTTAGTACACAACAAATCTGAGGTTGCTCAATGCTTTCTTAATTTTCACAAGTTAGTAGAAGTTCAATTTAATAAGAAAATTAAAGCCTTACAGACTGATGGTGGAACAGAGTATGTAGGTCTGAAGAATTGGTTGCTAACAAATGGTATTCAACATAGGATTTCGTGCCCTTATACCTCAGAACAAAATGGCAAGGCCGAACGAAAGCATAGACATATAGTAGAAACTGGTTTAGCTTTGTTAGCTCAAGCTGGTTTAGACTTAAAGTATTGGAGCTATGCTTTTGCTACAGCTGTTTATCTAATCAATCGAAAGCCAACTAATGTGTTACAAGGTAAATCACCTTTTGAAAAATTGTATGGCAAGCTTCCAGAGTATTCATTCTTGAAAGTTTTTGGGTGTGCCTGCTATCCATATATGAGGCCTTACAATCGTCATAAATTGGATTTTCGAACCATACAGTGTGTATTTTTAGGATATAGTTCCTCTCATAAAGGATACAAATGTTTAAGTGACAAAGGAAAAATTGTTATTTCTAGACATGTGATATTTGATGAGAATCTTTTTCCTCTTCTTAAAGATGATACACCACACAAGAAGGATGTTGAACTTGGTATACATGATCTTTCTCTTGTTACTTTTCTGCAAGACCAGTCTTCAGACTCAGGTTTTACATATCCACCACAATGTGGTGGTGAGCACAAAGGTGATGCTGATCGTAATTTGTCTATGAACTCTGCTCCAACTTCAAATCATGCTTTATCTACAGAATCTATTCCAGCTCAGGATTTTGCTCATGCTTCTGATCCAGTTTCAGATGCTTCTCCGGCTCATGATTCTACTTTAGTTCCAAAT
Organism: Abelmoschus esculentus; assembly: GCA_035048815.1. Taxonomy (NCBI): domain Eukaryota; kingdom Viridiplantae; phylum Streptophyta; class Magnoliopsida; order Malvales; family Malvaceae; genus Abelmoschus; species Abelmoschus esculentus. The sequence continues at coordinate 2,687,759 of JAUCBN010000010.1, forward strand.
GTTTCTCAGGATGTACCCAGCTCTGGCTCGCATCAGCCCTGTGGACGTATCTCGCCTGCCTCTTCGAGGCATGATCATCAATCTCAAGAGATTTTGCATCAGGTACCTTCTTCAGATAATATTCTGCATTCAATTTTGGACCCAACTTCATATCATGAAAATAGTGAAAATTATGAGTCTGATCATGTTCATAACTCTGCCATGGACGTTAGTAAAGATACAAGTCTACCTTCAATTAAAGATTCTACTGCTTTAGGAAAATATGTACACGATCAGTTTGGTAGTTTTGCAGATCGTGTGTCTTTGTCCGATGGAAGTCAACAGGATATTTCAGGTTTTTGTGACCATCATTTATCTACTGAAATTGATGGTCAAGAGGAGGAGGATCAGTCTTCTGTTCCTCAAGCACCTATACGAGGACATCATATGGTGACCAGGAGTAAGAATGGCATTTATAAACCAAAAATTTATCAAGTTAGTACAGGTGCAGGTACTGAGGTTGAGCCTAGAAATTTTAAGGAGGCAATTAAGAATCCTATGTGGCAAAAAACCATTCAAGCAGAATATGATGCACTTATCAAGAATAATACTTGGACATTGATGACTCTACCTCTAAACAGGAAGGCAGTCAATTGTAAGTGGTTGTTTAAAATTAAAAGACATCCGGATGGATCGGTAGAACGATATAAAGCTAGATTGGTTGCAAAAGGATATCTTCAAAAGGTTGGTATTGACTTTCATGAGGTTTTCAGTCCTGTGGTCAAACCCGTTACGGTTCGTACAATTCTTTCATTAGCTGTTACAAAGGGTTGGCCACTAAGGCAAGTTGACATTAATAATGCGTTTCTTAATGGAATTTTACAAGAGGAAGTATACATGACTCAACCACCTGGCTATGAACATGGTAGTTCTGATGACAATATAGTTTGTAAACTCAATAAGGCTATATATGGTCTTAAGCAAGCTCCTAGAGCATGGTTTGAGAGGTTGAAAGAATATTTGCTTACTGAAGGGTTTTGCTTGACAAAGTCTGATGTCTCTCTATTTGTAAAAATTCAAGGGTCTGATATGATATATCTCTTAGTTTATGTAGATGATATCATTTTAACAGGGAGTAACACCACTGTAATTCAGGACATCATTGACAGGTTGCATAAAGAATTTTCTCTGAAGGATCTTGGAAAATTAAACTATTTCTTAGGTATTGAGGTCAATTATATCAAGAATAGTTTAATTCTTAGTCAGAGAAAATATATATTGGATCTTTTACATAGATATGGTTTTGATAATGCCAAGAGCCTACCCACACCTATGGTAACAAGTTGTAAGGTGTCAGTTCTAGATGGTTCTCCAATTGAGAATGCAACTGAATATAGGAGTATTGTAGGAGCTTTACAATATATTGTTATTACCAGGCCAGAAATTGCTTTTGCAGTAAACAGGGTATGTCAATTCATGCAAAACCCGACTGATGTGCACTTGAATGTTGTGAAAAGAATTTTGCGTTATCTGCAAGGAACAGTTGATTATGGATTAGAATTTTCTCCTCAGTCTCATTTAAGAATTGAAGGATTTGTAGATGCAAATTGGGGGGCTGATGCTGATGACAGGAGGTCCACTTCTGGTTTTTGTTTGTATTTTGGTGGAAATCCTGTTTCGTGGGGATCACGAAAACAATCAGTGGTTTCAAGGTCAACGGCAGAAGCGGAATATAGGAGTGTTGCTTGTGCTACAGCTGAAATTATATGGCTTCAGTCTTTGCTTAGTGAATTGCACATCACAGCTGATGGGTTACCTGTTTTGTGGTGTGATAATTCAAGTGCTGTAGCAGTGTCCGCAAATCCTGTACAACACTCTAAGTTCAAGTATGTTGAACTTGATTTATATTTTGTTCGTGAGCAGGTAGTGGCAGGAAAGTTGCAAGTGAATGAAGTTCCAGCTTATGAACAAGTTGCTGATATACTTACTAAGCCCTTATCTGCGGTTACTTTTCAAAGACATCGACTACAACTAGCTGTAGTTCCTCTGAGATAAGCTACCTTTTTTGTCTCGTTTTGTCTTTTTTCTCCTATATACTAGTTTTTGTGTTTGGTTTTTGCTACTTGTGTTTTGTCAACAGAAATTTTTACTTGGATCAAGTACGGGGAATAATATCAAAGATTGGAAAATGTGATTCTTTTTCGCGGGCAGCTCCATGAGGTACAGAAAGTAGGGGGAATGTTAAGGTAAACAAATAGATAAGTCTGTGATAATAATAGTATATGTTAGTTTTGTTTCTTAGATGAACTGAGTATAGCTTAAAGCACATGTGCTATACCTTTTCTTCTTTGCTGAATAAGAGTGGTTAGAAGAAACGGTTAGGGAGTTGAATTTGTTAGCACCGTTTCTTTTTCCCTCCAAAATCAGCTACTCCCCTGTATAAATAAACCGGTCCTCATTTGAGGATATTACGGCATTTTATCAATAAAATAACTATGAGAGTGCTGCCTCTCTTTCATCATCTCTTTCAAATTACTGAGATTTATCTCAGAACTTGACGGATGATTTATTAATCGCAGGGATTGTGAAGTGTTTGGTTTTGGGCAATAATTGGCATTGCTTATATTAAAAGTTAATTTAGAAGTTTCTGTTTTAAGGGCTTTGTTTTTTCTAAAATGGATTATGTCGAATTGAATCCATCTTACATTCTCTAACCTATAACTGCAGGAGTACAGACAGAAACATCCAAAAGTCCTAGTTCTTGATCCTCCAGATGCTATTAAACATTTACAAAATCGCCAATCAATGCTACAATGTGTGGCCGATATGAATTTATCTGAATTCTATGGTAATTTTAGCTTTCTGATGGTCTCAAAATGAACTCCCTAGCCGATCAGAATTAATGTAGATATTTTACCATGCAGAAAAAGTTGGTGTTCCTAGGCAATTAGTCATTAAGAGTGATGCGTCATCCATTCCCGATCTTGTAGCTGAAGCTGGGTTGAGACTGCCCCTTGGTATGCCCAGTTTAATATGTTGTTTAGCTTTCCTATAGGGTCCATTTAAGTTGTACATAGTTTAATAATCTGTTTCATGCCATTTGTATGCTTTGTCTAGATCATTTTCCCAAACCATGTGATTTATTTTTCAGGTTCCTGTTTTGCTCCTATTTTCATGGCAATTCTTTCTTATCAGACGTGCATGTTCCCATCTGTTTCAGTTGCAAAACCATTGATTAACGATGGAAGTGCAAAATCACATGAATTATCACTTGCCTACGATCAATATTCTCTCCGGAAACTCGAACCTCCACTTGTTCTGCAGGAGTTTGTTAACCACGGTATGTGACTCCAACATTTTGTATCAACTTAAGAGCTATATGGTTTCCAACTTTAACATGCTGTAATGCTTTTCGTCTAATGTCCATAGGAGGTGTTCTCTTCAAGGTTTTTATTGTTGGAGAATCCATTAAAGTAGTTCGGCGTTTCTCTTTACCAAATGTAACTAAACGAGACATCTCAAGCAATGTTGGTGTTTATAGGTTTCCCCGGGTTTCTCGTGCTGCTGCTTCTGCAGATGATGTTGATGTGGACCCTAGTGTTGCTGGTATGGTGTCCCATCTAAAAATACCCTTTCTCCTTTTCTACTTTCATAATTCTTCATGTCTGTTCTTCAAACATGAATCTTCTATCATGCAATTGTATTCAGAATTTATTCAAAGGCATCTCATGCTTGGCTGAAACCTCAGTTTATTGTGGTTTTCCAGTTAATTTTATGCAAAGCCCTGCTTTGAACTGTGTTGCAGTGTAAAATGCTATCTTACACGATGTCTTTAGCAGCTTTGTCAGCCATCTAACATATATATGTTTTTCCTTCCATTGCAGAGCTTCCTCCTCGGCCCTTGTTAGAAAGACTAGCCAAAGAACTTCGTCAAAGACTGGTATTTTTTAAATTTGACTATTACATTTTTGTTCATTGCATATTACTCATCTCTAAACAACTATGTTGTTAAATGTAGGGTCTTCGGTTATTTAACCTAGACATTTTCCAAGAGTACGGAACCAGGGATCATTATTATATCATTGACATCAATTACTTTCCCGGCAAGTGATACTTCTATTCAGTCCTTTTTTTTTTCTTTGCTCGAAGAATTGGGGTCCCCATCCACTTCATGATTTCCCTTCCTTCCCTTTAGGCCGGTTATGGGCAAGGAGGGATTTGAAACCTCCGAGTGCCCTAAAAATACAAGAACCATGTCTCTCCCTAGTCATTTTGGGTTAAGAAGACCCAAAGAAGATGTGAAAGCGCCTTTACTTTATAAGAACCGTGTGGTACAAGGCTCTTGCACAAATGCCGACTTTCTTCCCCAATTGTTTATTGCAGGGTATGGTAAAATGCCTGGTTATGAACAGATGTTTACAGACTTCATCGTGAGCCTTATGCAGCAGACTAGAAAAAAAGAGGAAAAGGAAAAGAAAAAGAGTGATCGGCCTTATGTTACTCGATTTGGGCTCGAGTGACGCATATGAGTGTATGTCCGACACAGATATATAGTTTCTCCCAAGTGTTTTCATATATTTGGAAGGTCATATCTACATACTCATGTCTGTATATTCGTATGCGTCGGCCATGGGTATCAAGCAATGGTACTTCAGCCACAATCTTGTTTGAAGATCCGGAACAACATAGGATCATGGTAGTAATATTCCGAAAACCATGAGGAATGGGGATGTTAGAAGATGGCAAAATGTTCCAAGCTCGGATGCAGATATCAGATGATGTAGCAGCTGGAAAAGAGAGTGCAATTCTAATCAATTAAACGATGGTGCTCTTCTTTGTTATTAATGGGGGAGGAATTTCTAAATATAATTTTAGAAATTTAAGATACCGACGTGTGTTATATAATGGAAGTTAACGATAAAAATTAACGAACAGTAACAATACATTTATTTAAATAACGTTAAAAATTAAATACTAAACTAAATATAGATAGATAGAACATCATTTTAATTATTAAGCCTAAAAAAACTATTAACTTATTAATCATAGATGCATTGTCGTAATATATATTTGAGGAAACTCTTGTGGCCTTGTCGTAAACCACAAATCTATAGGTCAGTTTTGGGTGCGACATGTTACACTACAGTTACAGTACGACACTAATTAAAATATTACGAAATATAAATTTAAAATATTATATTTTTATAATATTTTAAATGTTATAGATAATTTTAAAATTTATAAAAATTTAAAATATTTTCATAAGTTATAAGTACTCAGAACTAAAATTTGATACTTAACTACTAACTTAAAATATTATAAAAATAATATATTAAATTTTATATTTTATAATTATAATATTAATGAATAAGTATATCATGACCCTACCGTACTCTAGATACGCACGTGGATAACTGTATGTCTTTTTTTTCATCCATTACTTGATATAATTTTTGTTCATTTATATTTTAGTGGATTTCGAAAGATCAATAATATCCATAAATTATGATATTATTCGAATTAAAACTGAAGCCAATATTATCCAATGAATTTTATTGAAAATCCATAATAATTCTAAATTAAAACTAAAATTCAATAAATTACATATATTTCATTCCCGGAAAACAAGTGAAAAGTATCTTTATTTAACATTGGAACACATTCTGTTTGTTAAAAGATATTACTTTGATTTTTCTCGGGTTTGGCCTACATTTTCGCCTGTAAATCATTAACTCAGGTTTATTTCCATCTTATTACCTTTTAATTGCATGAGAGAATCACAACGCCTAATCCAAAGAAAGAGGATTTAAACTCAGATTGTTTCCCTTGTTTTTGCACGCGGGAAAAATCGGGAGATTTTTCACCGCCGCCGAGCTGTAAAATTCAGCCGATGAATTTTTTATTACTGGGTTTAGAGTTCATGTCATCATAGATCGTATTGTTGGAGAATCTGCCGTTGTCGGAGATTCAAATGTTGTTTGTTGTTGAAGATTCTGAACAAAACCAATCATGTTTAAGGTAAAGCAAAGATTATTTTCAAATTTGTGTTTTATTTGAATTTTCTGATAATTATATTTGTTTTGTTTCAGGAAATCAAAACCAAGATTGTGTTCAGCTGTTACACATTTTTCCCATTATTTTTTTGTAAAGATGTGATTCAATGAGAGCTTTTATTGGAACCGTGAAGCTCATGTCTTTGTCTTGTCGGCTCATCTTCAAAACCCAAAGTTTTTTTCTTGTTTGATCTCATCTTGGGATTCTGTTTTCTTTTAATCTTCTGATAATGTTGTTAAATTTTTAGTCGTTTTGGTTTCCAATTGTTTCGCCGTCGAGATTGAACCCAACAGCCTAGTTTTAAGGACGTGAAAGACCCAACAATGGCGCCACCGTTTGGTTGGTGGGCAAAAGGCGGTCATAAAGGAACCCCGGTGGTCGTCAAAATGGAGAACCCGAACTGGTCAATGGTGGAGCTCGAAGCTCCTTCGGAAGACGATTTTCTCACCAGAAACAGTTCAACCGATCCGCGAGGCAAGGCTCGCGGAAAAAACGCGAAGCAGCTCACGTGGGTCCTCCTCTTAAAGGCCCACCGCGCTGCCGGCTGTTTAACCTCCATCGCCTCCACATTGGCCAGTCTCGGTCCAGCCATCCGCCGCCGAGTCGCCTCCCGTCGAGCCAACACCGAGAACACTTCCTCCTTCGAAACCAGAACCGTTAGAACTGGGTTCTATACCTGCATCAAACTGTTCCTTTGGTTATCTTTATTGTTACTCGGTTTCGAGATCGCCGCGTATTATAAAGGCTGGCATCATTTCGTTGCTTCGGAGCATCAATTGAAGTACATTGTCACGGCGCCATTCGGTGTTAAAGATGTCTTCGAATGGTTATATTCCCATTGGGTTTTGATTCGGGTCGGGTTCATTGCTCCACCGCTTCAGCTCCTGGCGAATGTCTGCATTGTTCTTTTCTTAACCCAAAGCTTAGATAGGTTAATCCTCTGTTTATGTTGTTTATGGATCCGTTTCAAAAAGATCAAGCCAATTCCCAAAGAAGAAGCTGTTGCAGCTCTTGAAAATGGATTCTTCCCAATGGTTCTCGTTCAGATCCCTATGTGCAACGAAAAAGAGGTAAAAAAAAACAAGAAAAATACCATCTTTTTATGATTTGGGGAAAAAAAAATGTTTTGTTTATGGTTTGAATTTGATATATATGTATATTGCAGGTTTACCAACACTCAATTGCTGCAATGTGCAAATTGGAGTGGCCAAGGTCTAAAATTTTGATTCAAGTTTTGGATGATTCTGATGATCCAATAACTCAGCTGCTAATTCAAGAAGAAGTGCTTAAATGGCAACAGGAAGGTGCCAACATTGTGTATCAACATCGACAAATTCGAGATGGTTACAAAGCTGGTAATCTTAAGTCTGCCATGAGTTGTAATTATGTTAAAGACTATGAATTTGTTGCCATTTTTGATGCCGATTTCCAGCCGGCCACTGATTTCCTCAAACGAACCATCCCCCATTTTAAGGTCTACTGAATCAACTGCTTCTGGTTTGAGTTGAATGCAATTTAGTGAATTCATAAACATCTTAGTATGTTTCATGATAAGTTGAAGTGATTTATTTTGGCTATATTCTTACAGGATAAGGAGGATTTAGGCTTAGTTCAAGCAAGGTGGTCCTTTGTGAACAAGGAGGAGAATTTGCTAACAAGATTGCAAAACATTAACTTGTCATTTCACTTTGAGGTTGAGCAACAAGTAAATGGTGTTTTGATTAATTTCTTCGGATTTAACGGGACTGCTGGAGTTTGGAGGATTAAGGCTTTAGAGGATTCCGGTGGATGGCTCGAGAGGACAACAGTTGAAGACATGGATATTGCCGTCCGTGCTCATCTTCAAGGATGGAAGTTCATTTTCCTCAATGATGTTGAGGTATGGCTCGAGTTTGATCCATAATATTGCTAGTTGAATTTAGTAACTTTTCACTTTGTTGAGAAAAATGTTTTCTGTTCAGTGTCAGTGTGAACTTCCTGAATCTTATGAAGCTTATAGAAAACAACAGCATAGATGGCATTCTGGACCGATGCAGTTATTCCGCCTGTGTTTGCCCGATATTATCCATGCCAAGGTGAATGATCATTCAAAGCATTCATTACTTAATGCAACGATTATACAATATTGTCAAATTCAATAGTTTTTCGAGTGATTCCGATGCCTGACCGTGTTCTTGTTTTATATTTTAATCGGTGCCAGATTAGCATGTGGAAGAAATTCAATTTGATCTTCCTGTTCTTCCTGTTAAGAAAACTCATCCTACCGTTTTATTCATTCACACTTTTCTGCATAATTCTCCCCATGACGATGTTCATTCCCGAGGCTGAACTTCCGGCATGGGTTGTCTGTTATGTGCCTGCTACAATGTCATTCCTCAACATCCTTCCGGCACCAAAATCGTTCCCATTCATTGTCCCTTACCTTCTTTTCGAGAACACCATGTCAGTGACCAAGTTCAATGCCATGATCTCTGGTCTATTCCAACTTGGTAACGCATACGAATGGGTTGTTACAAAAAAATCCGGTCGATCATCTGAGGGTGACCTTGTCTCCTTGATCGAGGAAGACTCAAAACATCAGTTTCAGGGATCAGAACCCAATCTTGAAGCCAATATCCTGCAAGAGCAAAAGGTCAGGAAGAAGAAGCATAACCGTATATATACGAAGGAGTTAACACTAGCATTCCTTCTTTTAATGGCATCAGCTAGGAGCCTACTGTCTATGCAGGGTATCCATTTCTATTTCTTGTTGTTTCAAGGGATTACCTTCCTTGTGGTTGGTTTGGACTTAATAGGTGAGCAGGTTTCATAAAGGACAGATGAGAGACCTTGTAGGGAAACCTGGATGATATAAAAGTCATCCCACACGGCGGGCACCAAATCCGAGTATCGTTCCAAATGAACTTTCATGGCAGACTCTGAAGATGTCCGAGCGTTATTGTTCACCTTCTACTAAGGGCCTTGGTTCAGATTCCACCCGACACAAAATGAAATTGTCTTTGCACCGACATTGCCAACACTTGAAAACGGTGACTCCTACAGTATATGAAAAAAGTTTCTTTTCCTTCTGTCATTTCTATTTTGTAAGAAAAAGATCTATGTTAGTTACAGTTTTGAAGGCAGGGTAGTGTCTCGGTCCTAAAATCACTAATCCGTCGTGGTTCTTGCTGCCGTTGCGGTTGGTAGGGAATCGCTTTGTCCACTGTTACCCGGAAAATCAATGCATAAACAGTACATTTACAAACCGGAATAGACTGCAATCCTTTGTTGAATGATTTAAGACGTAGTCACTTCTACAATTTTCCAAGTAAAAGAATGGCAAAATTATATAAAAAACCCTTTTTAATTATTTAAATACAAATATATACCCCTCCCAACTTCAATTACAAATCTATACCCCTGTCAGGTCACGTAGGAAGAAATCGCTACCTACACAAAGCGATTAAAGAAGTCGCTCTGCGCAGAAAGCGACTTCGGGCTGAGTTGACCTCCCTTGCCACATAAGCCATTAATTTTAATGTGGATAAGAAATCGCTCTGTGCACAGAGCGACTTCCCTGCGCTTGGGAATCTTAAAACCCTAGTTTCATGAAATCGCTCTGTGCACAAAGCGATTTCAATTATGTTTCAAGAAATCTCTCTGTGCACAGATCGATTTCGAGTATATTTATTTTTATAATATATATTTAATATTGTTATCTTAATAAGTAAGATTAATAATATAACTTATATTTTACGAATTGAACGTATCTTAATAAGTCAATGTTAATAAAATGTATAGTTATTAAAAAAAATGTAATAAAAGGTATACTTTATTACTATTGGCCGAAAATATTAAACTATACATAAGAAATATCTAAGTGGTTGAAGAATCGTCTGTTTCCGTGTTTTCGTAATCTGTAGACACGTCGATGTTAAATTCAGTTCTTCAATTTGTTGTTCCTTTTGATGTCGTCTGTTGTTGATACGTTGTAAAATTGTTTCTTCATCGACGTTGCTTGATGAACTAACTTCATCCGTAACTGAACTAACTTCATCCTTAAATTTGACGTAAATCTCAATATATAGACATGGAATATTTGTGTAAGCTCGAAACATCTTCCGAAGGTCTTTTGAACTTGACAATTTCAACATGTAATATGCTTCAGGACCTGGTTCATCAACTAGTATTTTTGCTTGCATGTATAAGATTTCTCTTGTTCTTGTTGTCTCCTTTCCAACCTTCGTCGATATTAAATCATAGAACTCATCGTATGTTATATTGTTACTAAACGAAGTATAACCATATGTACCAGAGAAGAAAAGAACGCAAGAAAACATAGCCATCCACAAAAAGCTTTTCTAAAACTTGATGAATTATTGGTTGAGCGTTTTTAGTCTGAAAGCAGGGAAAGAAGTCTTATATAACCTGAAAATTATTGAAATCGCTACCTACAGGAAGCGGTTTTCAATCTGAAACTAGGGTAATGTGCACAGAGCGATTTCTTTGAGACGATTCAATTTAATATGAAATCGCTCTATGCACAGAGCGATTTATTGAAATTAGGATTTTACGATTCCTAAACCCAGGGAAGTCGCTCTGTGCACAGAGCGATTTCGTATCCACAATAAAATTAATGGCTTATGTGGCAAGGGAGATCAACTCATTCTGAAGTCGCTCCCTGCTCAAAGCGACTTCTTTAATCGCTTTGTGTAGGTAGCGACTTCTTCCTACGTGATCTGACAGGGGTATAGATTTGTCATTGAAGTTTGGAAAGGTATATATTTGTATTTAAATAATTAAAAAAGGGTTTTTTATATAATTTTGCCTAAAAGAACAGAGGCGGCCTCGTTTAGGGGTGAAAATGAGTCTGACCGGTTCACGAGTTATTCGGGCTTGATTCGGTAAAAGTTTGGTTAAAGTTCGATTCGAGTGAGTTCGGCTCGGGTTCAACTTGAGACCTTAACGAGTCGAGTTGAGCCTACTTAATGTTCGGCTCGAAAAGCTCGTGAACAGGCTCGAAAAATTATATATATATATATATTACATATACATTAAAAGGAATTTTTTAATAAAAGAAAAATAATAAAATAAAATATAAGAAATCCACTAAAAATAAATTAATTAAAATAAATTGGACACTTTTTCCCTTTCTCAATATTAAATCCTAATTTTTGAGTCGAGTCTGAGCCATATTCAATAATATATTTTTAAACCGAACTTAAACCTAAAATTTAGAGTTTTACTTTTAAAAAGTTTTTTTAATATTTTTCACCATTACTTTTAAAAAGTTTTTTTAGTTAAGCAAGAGAAAATATGTTTAAAAAATATTTTTCGAACACAAACATAAAAATTGATTTTTTTTAATTTTTACTGTTGAAAATGTATTTTAGAGAGTTAAATTATAATTTTAGTATTTTTTCTAATAGAGTCATTTTCGACAGCAGGTTTTATATCATTGATAGATTTTTATTATATGTTCATTTTTTTTAGTTTTATGACATTATTTGTCTTATCTTGTTACAAAGTTTTCATATACTGAATCAAAATAATCGCCTTTATAATATTTCATTAATTTATTTAAATTATATTATTCTAATAAAAAACGAATAAAACTGTCTAAATGATTGGAATAAAAATATATAAATAAATATTTTATAATCGTAATTATTTAAAGTAATTTATTTAAAATTAAATATAAATAATTATGCGATTTTTCCTTTACTGTAGGGAATATATTAAATAGGATTTTTAGACAAATGTTATCTTTTAATTTAAATTTTATATATAAGGCACGTAATTTAAGAATTTACGACAAAAATTGTAGTTACTTAAAGATATCTTTTAAATTTTTTATTAATAGAATTTAAATTTCAATAAAAACATCATCTACAGATGACGACTTCAACCAAATTACGAAATTTAAGTCTTTAAATTATGATATAAGATAATATATATAATATAAAAATTAATTTATATATTAAATTTTATAATTTTTATCGTACATTCTCAATTACAAAATTTAAATCATCAAATAATTATAAATTTTATTATAGATTTTCACTTATAAAAGTTTAAGCTAAATATCCCATATTAAAGATGTATATATAAGATACTTGATGGGGAGTGGAGTGGGGCTTAAGTTACGGGGGTGTCGGCAAAGGGGAGGCGAACCTCCCCAACCCCAACAACCGGCAAAGGGGTCTTACAGAAAACAACCTTCGGTTCTCTTTCGAATAGCAGCGCTGGAAGCAGTCCAAGAACCGAGAATAACAAGATTCAGGAAGGTTTTAACCAATGCAACGATCTCCTTGGTTCCACTCCTGTGAAGATGCTTGGTATTAAAAAATTATTTTTTATTTTTAAAAGTACATGTATTTTAATTAAACCCAGAAAATCTCAATTATGGGCCCATAATGGGCTTTTAAGACCATTACGAGCAGAGTACCGATCCAAAATTAGCCATTCAGTAAAGCCCTACCAAACTCTTCATAAGCTAAGAACCGAGTTGGTAAACGTTTTCCTCTTCTCCAATCACTATAAAAGCTACTCTTTCTCCCTCGTTATTTCTCTTAAATTCTTTTTCTTCTCATTATCGTTTTCTTTCGTGTAGTTTTAATTTGAATTACTATACTAATTACCATCCGGTAAGTGGGGGGATTACCGCTCACCGGCCGGCTAGGAAGAGTCAACGACAGCCGGTTGCAGTATAGCTTGTGATGGACCCTTCCATAGTAAAGCTCCTTGAAGAAGACGAGGTTTTTCTTTGTTCTGGGTTTTCCTTTTGCTATCTGAAATATCCATGGAATGCGTGATAACTGCAGGTTATTTAATCTGTATTCCAAATTTGTTTTAAAAAACATTGTTAATAGGACGAGTCTATGCATTCTGGAGCTGATGTTGAGGCTTTCCAGGCCGCTTTGAATCGAGATATTGAAGGCGATGCGTCGGCTTCTCAGCAGTCTGGTTCAAGTGATGGTATGTTCTTTTCTAGTTTTCGTTCATAATTGGCTTCTAAGTTGCAAGACTAATATATTAGATTCACTTTCATAAATAATATCTTTAGAGTGGAATTCAGTGATTTTTGTGAATTAGGGTTTAGACTTTCTTAACTGAGAGTGTCATTAGCTTACTTTTTTGTTAATAATAGCAATTGTTGGTTATAAATTGGTTCTCCTCGGAATTTCATTGAATGTTTGTTATGTTATATCAACGTTTTGCAAAATTCAACAGCTTTATCTCAAGGAAGCAATCCTGCATCTGGTCAGTCGGTTGCAGTTGCACAATGGCCGACCCCTGGGCAAGATCGAAACACCAACTTCCAGAATCATCAAGTCCTTCAATGTGCACAGCAGCAACAGAAGACTTCATCTGAGATGGAGCAAAAGCAGCAGGGAGCTGTTCTTATGGGAAGTCAGCAACAAGTACAACGGCCAAATGATGTTCAGCAGGAACATAATCGTCTACAACCACAACAAAAACAACCCCATGATGATCATCAACAAGGAGTGATTGAACAAATTCCTGCCCAGGTTTCTCAAACGACTAGGATTCAGACTACTGAAAAAAGTCCTGCCCCATGTGAAGCTGAGAGAACCAATAATCAAGACAGTGAATCACAATATGCAAAATTACAGAAGATGAGTAATCAACAGGCCAGTGGAGCAGTGCAGCCAACTAAGCCCATAAATCGAGGAAAACAAGTTCCATTTGCTGTGTTGTTGCCTGCCTTAGAGCCTCAACTTGATAAAGACAGAGTCATGCAGCTTCGTACTCTGTATGATAAACTAAAGGTGGATTTCTAATATCTACACATTTGCTGCTACTATTGTAATTATTTAGTAATGGGCACAATAGATAGAATGGACTTTTTTTTTTTGTTTTTTTACCTGATTTTTTTATTGGCTTTTCCTGTTAGAAAAATGAAATTGCAAAAGACGTATTTGTCAGGCACATGAGAGATATTGTAGGAGACCAAATGCTGAGGTTGGCAGTTAACAAGTTACAAATGCAGGTGAGCTCAAATGCCCCATGTTATTAAAGTAAAAACTGATGCTTTTACCTTTCAAAAAAACAAAAAAAACTGATGCTTTAGTTGAGTGTGTATTAATTTTGAAAGATAGAAAAAAGCTAAAACCTAGTGCCCGTACTTTCAGGTGAGTTCCAATCAGTTCCCGCTACAGTCCCATGCTGGAACACAACCTACTGCACACCGGATGCCATCTGTTGGTAGTGCCTCACAGTTTGCTGGTCCACATTCATTAACTCAGCTGCACCAAAAGGGTCCTAATTCTCCTGTCAATTCAACTCATGCCCCTTCTCCAGTAGTCTCCGTGCAGCCTAATTCAAGTTATTTGTCCGGTGAAATAAAGTCCCAAAAGTCTCAAGATATGGATCGTCAAGCAGATTCTCGCTTTGGAATGCTCGGTAGTCAAATTTCTTCCTCCGGTTCAACAACTGTGAATCAAGAAATAGGTCGTTCTTCAATTACGGCACAAGGAATTAACAAACAACAACATTTGAATTTTCCACAAAATTCTTTCTCCACATACGGGAGTAATAGTTATCACACATATTCTGGGTCAAATGTTAATACATCAGGTTCCACTCTAAAGCCGCAACCTCATGATTCACACATGAGGCAAACCACACATCAGCAAAGCATGAGATCGAATCCTGTTGGAGGATCAACCCAGGCAATGAACATGATGAGTGGGACTAAGCTTGAGAGACAAAACTCTAATGATCCAAATAGATTGCAGTGCACATCTCTTCCTCACTTTTCAGGTGGTTCAGTTCCTTGGCAAGCCTCACTGAGTAAGGAGCTGAATCCTGGCCCTAATGTGAAACTGGAATCTGTTGATCAAGGTGCTGACCAGCATAAACTTCATTTGTCTTCCACCCAGGGAGCGCCGACTACACTAGTTGAACAAGGAAATACTCCAAAGGATGAGTCTGGAGAGAAGCAATCTTCCAGAGCTGGCTTCTCACCACGTTCCATCACAGCACAAATGGAATCTAATATACCGGTATTCTCATCTTAGTCTATGTTTTCTCATTGTGATATCTTGATGGACGATTCTGGATGCTCTTGGTGATGCCTACCACTTTGTTTTAAAGGTTTATATGAAAATTTTGAGTCAAGTATTTGTCATCTTGGAGTGATGCCGTATTTTAATTATGAAAACACTTGGATTGTAATGTATAATAACTTGATAACAAGGGACATTGACTCATGTAGATGGATCATGAGCTGTTTTGCTGACTTTACAGGAGAGTAAGCAAACTTCCCAAAATCAGTGCCATATAACAGGGATGTTTAAATATGCAATTATATATATGGAATTCATCTTGATTTTGAATTTACTTTCTATTCTGTTCACTTGTTTGAAATTTTATATATATCTTTGTTGAAATTTATATAGTTTAGTGTTTTCCCCAGTGAGGCACATGCTTATTACTTCTTGGCTTCTTTTGTCAATTTTTCTGCTTTCGTTTTTTTATCAGTTGGGGTCTAGAAATCCATCTGTGCCTGCTCTAGCTGGGGTCAATTCAAGAACCCCACCAAAAAAGGCTTCTATAGGCCAGAAGAAACCACCGGAAGCTCTTGGTTCATCACCACCACTGTCAAGGTTAAATTAATCTCTGCTGCTTGGTTTCTTGTAATGGTTATCGAGGATCAATCGAAAACCATTTGATTCCTTCTTGATATCAACCTATTAAATCATTTTTCGTCCATATTCAATGGGTTCCTACAGCAAGAAACAAAAGGTGTCTGGAGCATTTTCAGATCAGAGTATTGAACAACTAAATGATGTCACTGCTGTTAGTGGAGTCAATCTCAGGGTATGATGCTTTATAGTCATCTCTGTCTAAATTTAATTTATAAGTATTTTCGAAATGGCTAAAAGAAAAAGTCAGATTCCATTTATGGCATGCTGTTAAATAGGAAGAAGAAGAGCAACTTTTGTCTGGCCCCAAGGACGAGAGTCGAGTTTCAGAAGTATCTAGAAGGGTTGTGCAAGAGGAAGAGGAGAGACTCTTTTTGAAGAAAACCCCCTTGCAGAAGAAATTGGCTGAAATTAGTTAATACTCTTTATACCTCCCTGGTCCTTAGTCCTTCAATGTTGTACATTACATTCTACTTTTCATTTTTAAGCCATAAATCATGTCTGTTTTCTTTTGTCTTGTTGCAGTGGCCAAAAGTGGTTTGAAGAATATAAGCAATGATGTGGAACGATGTTTGTCCCTGGTGAGATGCTAGCTTCTTGTCCCTTTTCCTTATTTTGAGTTTATACATTTTCTCATGCATCTGAATCTCTAGAGTGTGGAGGAAAGAATGCGGGGGATCATATGCAATTTAATCAGACTGTCGAAACAGGTCAGTCTCGGTTCCTCTCAGTTGACATGAATTTTCTTTATATTTTTCTAATTTGAAAGAATCTCTTGTAGCGTGTTGATGTTGAGAAGCCTAGGCACCGGACACTTATCTCCTCAGATGTCCGTCAGCAAATTATGGTGATGAACCACAATGCTAGGGGAGAGTGGGAGAACAAGCAGGCCGAGGTGGAGAAGCTCCGAAAATTTAATTCAGTGGGTGCTGTTTCTATTTACATTATATGATTATATAGTACCTTGGAAACAAGGAATTAATAATGCACCTACATATATAAGATTGGGCATGCTGTATTATTTATTCCTTAACATTGTATCTGCTAAATATATGTGGTTGTAGCCTGAGGCAGAGACGGCTGTTGATGGTGACAAGGAGAAAGATGATAGTCGGGCAAAAGTAGTAAAGGTATTATCAATGAGTAATTTTCTGAACATTATATGGTTCTTAATCTTCTAAATAAGAGGATGAACTCTATGGTGATGTTTAGGTGAACAAGGATGACGATGACAAGATGAGGGCCACAGCTGCAAATGTTGCTGCACGTGCTGCTGTCGGAGGAGATGACATGCTATCAAAATGGCAACTTATGGCTGAGCAAGCTCGCCAGAAACGCGAGGGGGGAACAGATGCAGCAACGGGTTCACAAGCAGGTAAAGATGTGAACCACAGGCCTTCATTTGCATCTGGGAAAAGTACAAAGGACAATCAAGAATCTGAAAAAAGGGGTCTGCACACTCATGCATCTGGTAAAAGCTTGGTTCATTGCTACAACTCTTCTCAATTTTGATTTGATGTATATGCCTGATTAATGTGGTTGTAAGGTTCACCATGTGGACTGTTACATTAGATGGCATTGGTCGTGAATGCCTCGTATACATCCGAGCAAATTGGAATTGGTTCCTATTATGTATTATCGATGGAATTGATTCAAGTATTGAACTATAGAAGCAATGTGTGGTAGTAAACCTGATAGCAAGAAACAATTGCATATACTAAGATACTAAAGATTAGGAAATTTGATCCCTTTTTTGTTTTATTTTTAATGGGAAGGAAGTTTGATCCCTTTTTTATTTTATTTTTAACGGGAAGGAAATTTGACTGATGATTTAATACAAATTAGTTTTATCTGTCACTGTCATTTTTGAGCATTTGGACAACTATGTAAAGCAAATGCCATATCACCGTTTTGTTAGGTGTTAATTCCTGTGGATTATGTTCTGTTACAAAGTTGTCATATATTTGCTTTAGTTTTGACTCTTCTTTTTTTTTTCAACAGGGGGAAGCAAGAAGTTCGGTCGGAACCAGGGGGTGACCCTCACGCCCCATACCAGGTTGCCTCGTACTATTTCGATTAAGGATGTGATTGCAGCACTGGAAAGAGATCCCCAAATGTCTAAGTCTACCCTCATTTATAGCTTGTACGAAAAAAACCTTCCCTAATTCTGAATCTGATAGATTATAAATCACCTTTAGGCTTTATACTTTGTTGTTTCATGTTTCCCATTAGGTAGAACTGAATTTAAGCTGTCCATGACTGTATGTTCAGTTTTAATGGAAGAAAGATTTATTAAACAGGTTGATAATTTTAACTTTCAGGTTTTGAGTGCAGTATCATCCTCATCTTACTACATTCTTCAGAACCATGGGGTCAGACCTGGACTTCTGGGGCCTTCTCTATTTCACGCTCTTGTAAAAAAATCATCACAATGCATTAATTTTGGTAGTTTAATCAGATGGGGAGGTGTTTCATGCAATTTTTAAATTGACTGGCAAGATACTTGTTTAAAGTACTTTCAATACACACAATCTTCCAGTTAGCCCACACCCGCACCATACTAGAAAGACGAAAAATTATATTATGGATAAGTTTTATCATGTTATCTATGGATCAACTATTAGAAAATGTTTGTCTCGTTACTTTTTTATGTTATATTTTTCTAAGTAAATCTTCAGTCATATTTATTATTCATTCATTTTAAAAACATAATTAGATCTACCGTTAAGCTATTGTCTTCAGAAAGACACGTAAATTTATGACATAGAAATGATAAAATGTGTGAATTTTAGTAGTTGGTCTATACACGTGACAAAACTTACTCATATTATAATTTCTCAAGAAAAACAAACTTGAACTCAACTTGACAATCATAATTAGATCTACCGTTAAACTATCGTCTTCAGCTCTTGTTAACTCTCGTGATAAAAAATCTCGAATATATAATTTCTTAAATTTTGAAATGTCAGGTCCATATAAAGATGGCTGTATTTTTTTTATATCCTTTAAACTGGGGTGAAAAGAAAAGGATATAGAAAAAAAGCTTTATAGCTTTTGAAAATTTGTAGCAGTTTGATTTGAGGGACGTAGATTTGGTGCAAGATTCTGTCATGAAACTTGATTAGAAAATTGGGGAAGACAAAGGAAAAACCGGCAAGGGTGGAAAATGACCGAATTGGGTGGATTTTGGTCCAAGATTCCAGTCTTTTTTTCCTTGGAATCAAGTAGCCAGCAGCTGCAGCTCACATGATTTGGTACAATATTATAGGCTAAAAGCCTTATCCTTCGAGTAAGTATTTAAATTATATTCTAAATTAAATATATATAATGTTTTTTTATTAATTTTATTTAGATAACAGAACAAAACGATAAATAATTATTTATATTAAAATATAATTCACACATAAAAAAATTATAATTAGACATTTATTTAATCAATTTATACTAAAATCTAAAGTCTCTTTTGCTTAAGTTTGGCAGCACTCCAAGTGAAACTCTACTTTTCCATAAGAAAAAGACACGGGGTAGTGTTAGTTATGGACTCCTTGGACCTGGGATATTTCTGATGGTGAAAACTAAAATCCATGGAAAATGGGGTCTTTTACAAGAATAATTCAGTCTCAATGATTATATAAATTATACGACCCAAACATAAATATTTTAAAATAAATAAATGCAAATTAAACATATTATTTTAAAAATAAATATAAATATAATTTTATTCATTTAAACTTAGTTTATTTATATTTTATAATATCTTACATATTATCACATTTAAAAAAAATAAAATATTAATTTTATAAAAAATCTTAAATTTAAAAATTATAATATTATACGTCTTATTAAATATGTATTTCGTGAAAATTTCATAATTGATTTTTTAATTACATAAAGATACATGAATCCTGCCGCACCTTGTCCTAACCCCATGCCCACTTGGTATAAAGTCGTGTGTTTCCAAGCAGCACGTGCCTTACTTTAACAATATAGGTTTGGGGGACCCAAGGGTAGGTGTCGTTTTAGGGATCGGAATCTGGTCAGAAAATCAAATGTCACAGCTATGAATCTTGGAGTAAAAAAATAATTTTTCCATTGTTTCGTGCGGTGGATTCGAGCCAGAAATGGACTGGGAATGGGATCAGTCTAAAGCTGACAAGATTCAATACGTAAAACACATGCTTGAGCCGTTGAGCGCTTAATGTCCAAAATTCGAGTATCCAGACAAGATTCTGTCCATGGAAGACAGTGGGAGTTGTCTTGGTGGCTGCTTTCAATGGGGCCACTGCCGACAGAAACATCAAACATGTATGGTGAACTTTAAATTGAAGGTAGATTTTTTCATATTTGGACGTCCTTTTCGAGATCTTAATTCATTGATTAGAATCTGAAGGCAGATTCTGATTTATTATTGGTGGGATTTCAATTACACACTGACCTAACCAGAGATACTGTGAACCACATGTGACAGTACTAATGAAACCACGAAAAAGGTCGAGCTAGCTTAGGTCATGTCAAGGACGTTCACCACACGCCAACCTCCATGAACCCATCCTCGGTCGCGCAGCCCCTAAACATCCCGGTGGTGTTAAACCCGCAGGCAACTTCCCCATCCTTCGACACCGCAATGAGTCCGGCTTTGCCTTCATCTAACCTATGTTTTATCACATAGTCAACCGCCTCAGGCAGATTCAACCCTTTGTATTCCATCACTGCCGACACTTCCCTCGCTAGTGTGCTACGGATGATTGCTTCGCCTTCTCCGGTGCATGAAACACCGCATAGCTCGGATGCATAGGTCCCAGAACCGATAAGTGGCGAGTCACCAATCCTTCCAATCATCTTGTTCATGAGCCCACCGGTTGAGGTGGCGGCGGCACATCGTCCCTCCTTGTCAACCACAACGCACCCCACAGTCTCCGGGGCATAGACGCTGATTGGGAGTCCGTTCATCTGCAAAGGATTGTCCCTGGCGGCGCCGGCACCGCAGGTGCCAATTGTCGGGATCCGATAATCAAACTGAAGAGTAGACAAAAGTAGAAGACGTTAGTGATTGTAATACCGCATTAAAGTCGTCGTTTCATACAAGGATAGTAATCCGAATATTATACGTATGTTTACCAGGATTGAGTTGGCCTCCTTTGCCAACTTAAGCATTCCGACATTATCTTCGGTAATGAAGTATTGATTGTCCACCATCTCCACGCCCTGCAACAAATCCGACCCATTAATTTAACAAGACACAAACTTCGCCTTCTGTCAGTGCTACTGCTACGTGACAGAAACCAACACATGGGTAACGGAAAACAACATAACCAATTAAAACGTGGGATTCGGACCAAACTACGAACCTGTTTCTTGGCGAACTCTTCAGCTCCCGAAAAGCCCAGATACGAATGCGGTGATTTTTCCATGACAAGCCGAGCGAGAGAGACTGGGTTCTTGACGGTAGTTAAACCGGAAACGGCGCCACATCGCCTCTTGGGCCCGTCCATAATGCTGGCCTCCATTTCCACCGTTCCATTCTCCGTAAGGGCAGAACCTCGGCCGGAGTTAAACAAAGGATCGGATTCCAATTCTCTCACCTACACCAAACCAAAATCCAGAAATTATTTCCCAGAATAAATGATAACAAATTAAAGTGAAATCTGAATGTCTTTCCATGTTAGATTTTAAACAAGTATAATCTCCATTATTACGTATATTAACTGTTAAGAGGACATGGGAACATACGACGAGTTCAACGACGTCGATCGCGGGGAGGTTAGAGCGGAGGGCAGAGATACCAATATCAAGGCAACGAGTGAGGAGTCTTTTAGCCTCCTCTTGTCTTTCTGTAGGGAGATTTGGGTCGACACCGGCGCCACCGTGCACAGCAATTGCCCAGCCTCCCATTTTCTCAACACTGCCTTTTCTTTGCCTCTCTAACCTTCGCCTAAACTCTGTGTGGTACGTGAAAACCTAAACCTTTGGAGACCATCTTATAGACGTTCACGGACTTCAAACCCAATTTCAATTTGATTAAATATGAATTTCTTTTAATCAACACGGGTAGTATCAGATTAGAGGAATCTATCTCTTTTTGTGTTCTTTTACTTTTACGATTTTACCCCTCTCTCTTAACCCCATTTGTCTTCACTTTCCAAGGGTGACAGTGTCATTTACTGGATTTTTCCAGTAATAAAATATCAAAATAAAAAAATAGGTGAAATTAAATAAACCTTTTCCTTGGAATTTTTTAAAAACTTAATAAGGCAAAATTTACTGAATATAAGGATTTAAATTTTTATTTAAGAATATAAGGATCCCCAAAAGATATTTGGGGATCTAGGTCATTTGTTATAGTAAAAGTACAAAGTCGCCACCTGCAGGTGGCGACGTGATTTAAATAATAATTTATCCCTTCTCTTCGGCTCAAATTGAGCCGTGTAAAGAAATGCTGGCATCGCCACCTCGAGGTGGCGATGGAATTTGGCTTATGTATGCCTTCAATTCAACGCTGGTTAAAACTATTAAGAATAGGGTTAAATAAATTATTTTTTAAATCGAGTATATTATCTCTATTTAACTCGTGTTTTGGGGATGGAATAAAAAAATTATTTTTAGTTTGAATCTTGCGTTAAAATATAATATTTTTGTGGTTCGATTCTAAAATTTAATAAAATTATTTAATTACTATTTAAATACTGATTCAAATAAAATTCTCAAGTACATTGTAGTTTAAACGTAAGAACATGATGATAAAAATTTATTTTCTTTGCCTCCTCGGTAATTTCTGTCGGTGTAAAGATGATGTCTGATCGTAACGTCTTGGAGGTTGAACCATTCTTCGTGGTTGATCCGGAGTCTGTTCATCGCTAAAAAAGGTGGGGTTCCATACATATCTTCAAGATTGTATGATGGGCTACTAATAGTTGGATTACTAGTAGTTGAGGGATACTGAAATCGGGGTATGTATCCTCCATCATCAGTGAATCTTGTTTGATAAGCTGTCATATCCCCAAATGTCGGTTGTTCCCAATTATTGGGTGGATGAGATTGCACCGAAGACCACGAAGAATGCGCCCCTGTAGAAGAATCCATGTTATTTTCTTCTTCTATTGGTTCTTGAGAACATTGACCTGGACCAGACTCTTGTGATAAATGAACTTGTTTCGAACAACGCGGATCTTGAAGTCAGTTATTGACATCTTCAACAGATGCAATAAATGGTTTACCATTTTCAGAATACCACGAATAATACTCCGAATTGAACTGAAAATCAATAGCTTCAATTGGACACAAATTGTCTACCCACCGCGTGTATCTTTCCTCCCAACAGGAAATAAAATATCCTTGTTTCTGAGCCCACGTCGCGTTGAATCTGCCTTTATGCACCATATGTATATGATCAATAGATGGTGGAGCTCTAGGAATAGGCTGGTGAAAATTAAATTGTCGTAACACTCTATCAGCACAATGATACTCTACAATCGAAAAATGGATCAAAGGTACCACTGATACTAGCGGGATATGCGGGATATGCATGCAGAGGAGACCATAAACTTTCGGGTCTGTCGATTACTGATAATAGCGCGGTGCCTCGATCAAAAATCATGCATACTCCATCTTCTTTCACTACATGGTTTCGTAAATGTCTCAAAAAAAATTCTCATCCATCAGCGTCTTCCGACTCAACTATGGCAAATGCAATTGGAAATATATTACTATCTTCGTCTTGTGCAACGACAAGTAATATATGACCGTACTTCCCATATAACCATGTACCATCCACCTGAATCATGCGCTTACAAAATGGGAAGCCTTCAATGCAAGCATTAAATGCCCAAAATAACTTACTAAATATCTTTTTACCGAACAATTGTTCACCTCGTACGTTGCATGCTGGTATGGTCTCATACTCTATCATAGTTCCTGGGATGAAGATTTCCATTGCTCGAATAAGACCCGGCAACTCATTATACGATTTATCCCAGTCTCTATAAACTTGTATCATTGCCTTTTGCTTCGCCATCCATGCCTTATAGTATGAGGGAATATATCCAAGTTGATTCCTGATGGACGCTATTAAAACTGCAATTGAAATTTGTGGTTCTTTTTCAACCAATAATCTAATGTATGAACAGATTAGATCAGAGTCTAAATTAATATGGTCTTGTGATAAGGATAATTTGAACATGTATGTTGCTCATTGAATCGAGTAACCTCCCACATTTGACTCCTCTGTCGAAATGATATTCTTATCCACCAAGGACATTGTCTCTTCCAATTGATACAACGTACGCAATAGGTTTGTGTATTCGATTCAGCCACACAGAACCTCATATGTCTTTTGATGCAGTACTCCTTAACAGCTAATTGTGCATCTTTCTTTGTATCAAATTGAGCCTTTAATATTAATTCCCCATAGTGAGAAGATGAGGAAGAACCAAATACATGAGCTTCATGCTCCGGATCTCGCATGGCACTATAGTCCACCTCAAGCATACGAGATGATGGTTCGTAAGATGGGTAAATAGGTTGCATTGGCTCGGGTTCTGGTTCAACGTAACCTCAAACAGGTGGATCATTATTCATACCAAGTTTAGCGACAGCGGCTTCCCATACATCATCTTCAACATCCACAATTTGTCCTCCATTTATATTTTCCAAAACTGTTTGGACTCGAGTATATTCGCGTCAGGATCTTCACCAAGAGGTACAATATTTTCTTCATCATCGCTAAAATCATCCAGCGATTCTCCCCATCGACCAACAAGATTATCGGTATCAATATAATTTGAAGAACTCATTATATCTGTATATTCATAAAAATAACAGAAAATAAATTATTTATAAAAATAGCATAATAATAATAATAATAATAATAATAATAATAATAATAATAAACAATTTTAAATTATCACCATCACCATAACAAAACTCACTAAATTTTTCTAAAATTTTCACGGCAATCGATTCTCACCCTACAAAAATTAAGAGCAATGAACGTCGGAGTCTTATATAGAAAAATTCCATCGCCACCTCCAGGTGGCGACCTGTTTGAATCACTGAATTCCAGCCTCTGAATTCCAGCCTTTTATTCAGCTTCAAAGTTGGATTCCAGAATCCTTGAATTCATAAACCAAATTCCATCGCCACCTCGAGGTGGCGATGCGAGCATTTTATTCAGCCTTTTACTAAGCTTCAAAGCTGAATCCTTGAATTCATAAACAAAATTCCATCGCCACCTCGAGGTGGCGATGCCAGCATTTCTTTACACGGCTCAATTTGAGCCGAAAAGAAGGGGTAAATTATTATTTAAATCACGTCGCCACCTGCAGGTGGCGACTTTGTACTTTTACTGTAGCAAATGGCCTAGATCCCCAAATATCCTTTGGGGATCCTTATATTCTTAAATAAAAATTTAAATCCTTATATTCAGCAAATTTTGCCACTTAATAAATCTATTTTTAAGTGAATAATTAAGCTACAATTGAGCATTAAATAAATTTTAATTATATACTAAAATGTTTTTCTAATAAGAGAATTTGGTTTTTTTCTTTCTTTGGATTTGAAGCAAATAAGACAACTTTATAAACAACTTAACACACCTACCCCGATAAATATTGTAATTAAGGAGATAATATATTTAAAGATGGGATTTGGATTTTGCCTTGTTTTTTAAATTAATTAGGGATAAAGATAATTTTCACCCTTAAAGTTTATAGTTTTTGTCATTTTAATCTTTATTCTTTTTTGGATAAATTTAGCCCTTGACTTATATTTTTTTAACAAATAACTCATTTTTTAACTACCATGACAACTGAACCGTTAAAAATTTAATAATGATGACATATCTTATATATGTAATAATATATTTTAAATGACTTAACATCTAATATATCAAATACATACACACGAAATATAGTTTTATTTCAATCTAAAAATATAAAAAAATTAAAATTCAAATAAAATATTAAAAATTATTATTTTTATTTATTAAAAATTAATTAAATCTAAAACAAAGGCTACTAAACATTTTCAACCTTAATTATAGTAAAATTAAAATTTTATCTAAAAAGACATTAACATAATCTGAAAAGAAAGGGTTTTGTATAGTTTATTATCGGTGAATCAAAGATAAAAGATTTTGATAATAATCAATTAGAATTTTATTATTTTAGTTTAGAATTTAAGTATTTTAATTTTAATCTAAATTGAAGTTTTAGGGTTTTATAAAGATATTTTAGTTAGGGTCGAGAATTTTTAGAAAATTTTTGTTTTGGATTTAATTAATTTTTAGTAGTAATATTTTATTTAAATTTTAACTGTTTTATATTTTATACTGAAATAAAATTATATTCTATATATGTGTATATATTTAATAGGTTAGACTATATGTTATTTAAAACATATTATCACATATATATGACATGTTATTATTATTATTAAATTTTTAACGGTTCAGTTATCATGATAGTTAAAAATGAGTTATTTGTTAAAAAAACATAGATCAATAGTTAAATTTATTTTAAAAAAAATAAAACCAAAATAACAAAAATTATAAACGTTAAAGGTAAAAATTATCTTTATACCAATTAATTATACTGCACCGTTGGGGGTCAAATAAATTATTGTCTCGACTCTCGAGCTGCTCACTATTTTAGGTCAATAATTAATAGTTATATTTTAATATATAAATTATGTATATAATTTTTTATATTTAAATTATAGAATTTTAAGTTTTACTTTTTATATTTTTGTTTTTTAAATTATAAAAAAAAAATTGAATAGGCGGCGGTTTCGGCTTTTGCAGTCGGCTTAGACCGTGCACTTTCGGAATTTAAAAACAGTGGCCAACTCCCACCAAGCAGCTAAAAACATAAAAGAAATGCCTCTGTAGGACCCATGGGTTAGGTTTATTTTGAGAGCCAACCTGCTAGATTCAGGGAGCAACTGGCTATAGGCGGCGGACAGACTCATTTTAATACGGCGTCGGGTGCGGGGTCTCCACTCACCTGCTTCGCCGTTTCTTCCTCACTCTATGGGGTTGGTTTTCTAGTTCAACGCGCCAGCATCAAGTTTCATGGGTTTATTATTCGTCTTTTAATGTAATAGAAAATAAAATTAATATTCAACATTTATTCTTAATTTCTTAAAAATATATAATAATAACAATAATAATAATAAGGCATAAAAATAATTTTAACCCTTGACGTTTATAATTTTTGTTATTTTGATTTTATTCTTTTTTTGGATAAATTTAGTTCTTAATCTATATTTTTTTGACAAATAGCTTATTTTTTAACACCATAATAATTGAACTGTTAAAAATCTAACAATGATGACGTGTTATATGTATATGATAATATATTTTAAATAACATGATATCTAACCTATCAAATATATATAATATAATTTTATTCTAATATAAAATATAAAATAAACTAAATTTAAATAAAATATATAAAAATTAATCAATTCTAAAATAAAATACTATTAAACATTCTTAAACCTAACTACGATAGAATTAAAATCATGCCTAAAAAATTAATTAATTTTGAGCTGTGTTCATATTTTTTTAAGATAGAACTTTGATTCTATCATAGTTAGGGTTGAGAATGTTTAATAGCCTTTTATTTTAAAATTAATTAATTTTTAATATTTTATTATAATTTTAATTATTTTATATTTTATTTTAGAATAAAATTATATTCCATATATATATATATTTGATAGGTTAGATGTTATGTCATTTAAAATATATTATCATATTCATATGACATGTCATCATTATTAGATTTTTAATGATCCAGTTATCATAATAGTTAAAAAGAATAAGGACCAAAACGACAAAAATTATAAATATTAAGGGTTAATATTATCTTTATATCTAATATATCAATTTTTTTTTAAAAAAATAATAAATGAGTTATATTATTTAAAATTATTTTTAATAAATTAATTAATTTCATAGAAATGACAAATGAGTTATAATAATAAATTAATTAATTTCATATCTTTAAGAGAAATAACATTATTTAACTTAATGTGTTATATTATTATATTTAAATTTTTACGGATTAATATTTACGTTAAAGAAAACTTTAATACATAGTAAATTAAAGACTTAAAGTTTACATAAACTATTTAATTTTAAGATTTAAATTTATAATTTAAGATTTAAATTTTTGAGTTTAGAAAAATAAAGTTTTCCTTAAACTATTTAATTTTAGGATAGTTTTCCATAAAAAGATATAAAGTTTTTTACATATTTAAAAAGTATTCTTATAATTACAGTTATTGTATATTTTAAATCCTAATCCCTACTAAGGAGTATAAAATAAACTCCACTTTCAATTTATAACTATAATTTATAAAAAATATATATAATTATCATAAGGATGGGTCTAAAACAAATAACACACGTTACTTAATATCACTAACACAATATATTAATTTTTAATAATTTCTAATTAATTATTTTCAAGACAAAACTAGAATAATATTTAAATATATAAAAAATTATAATACAATATTTAATATTATTATAAATTTTAAAGAATAGTATTTTACAATTTTACCGATTCAGTACACTGAATCGCTGTGCAACACCCACTGGAGTCTGGAGCAAATTTATTGGAGGAGTATTCTAGTGGGGGTAACTCGAAAAGCACAATACAATTTCTTGGAATTTTATGGGTCACGTGGACCACCGTCTGGCCTCCATAATATAAGGACACGAAACTGTTTGTTTTTTTGTACTTTTTCATAGTCCACGTGCTATGGTTTTCTACTCATGTTTTTTAGAATAGAAATGTATTGTTTTTTAATGTTTTATTTATATTTTATATTAAAAAATAATTTTAAAATTATAGTTTTAAGTTATAATTTAGAATTAAAGTTTAAAAAATTAAAGATATAATATATTTTTTAAAATTTAAAATTTATAAATAAAAGATAAAGTTTAGATTTAAAATTTTGATTTATATTTAATTGACAAAGTGTAGGGACGGAAGATATAAGGGTTAGGGTAGGGGATCATGCTTCTCTTATTTTTTTTTTGAAAATTAAGAATTTAATCTTTAATATTAAAAAGATGTTTTTTATTTTTTAAAATTTTATTAAATTTTAATTTTTTAATATTTTTAGCTAAATCTTTTCTCATGATTTTTTTTAAAAGTTAGTACCAGATCTATTAAAATTATTAAAAAGATTAGTTAAACTCTATTTATTTTTTGAAAATAATAGTTAAAATCTTCAATTTTAAATAAATTTAAATTGATCACCGTAACGTGTAATTACAATTACGTAAGTTTAAAAAGTAAAATAATAAGTGTTTTATGCATGTAAAATATCAATTCTCACTTCTCTCTAATAATTATAATCTTAAAAGAATATTTATACTATTTTTTTTTTGAAAATGTCTGAAAATGGTAGACCTAGGCCACCTCTCGTGTTGTTCCTAACACAAGCACTATATACCAGACATCTCCAGTAAAGCATGCGTGGTCTAAAACTAGTCGGTTACCACGTCATTTTCTTTTCGGTGATCACATATAATTCTCGATATTTATATATTTATTTTTAATTTTTATTTCACTTGATTATGGGTGGAATTAGAGATTTTTTTCAGGAATAAAATTATAAGAAAATTCTAGAGTCAATAGGCTTGGTCATGTTACTTGGATCGGGTTCTGGCGTCTCCTTGGGCTAACAGGATTGAAAGAAAATAAACTTAATTGCTCCAAAATATATAATTTAATCACGGATACATATTTGTAGAGAGTAAAAATCATTGGTCTTTTTATTATCTTTAATTTTATATTTTTTGTTAATTTTTTTAAAAAAATTAAAATTATAACCATAACCTTTATTTTTTATATCTTAGACCATACGTCCTAAAAAATACACTCTACCTCTAATTTCTTAAACTCTAACCACAACCCCTAACCTTAAACTCTAAACTGTAAACCCTCTAATTTAAAATAAAGACATGAAAGGAGGCATGAAAAAGAAGGAGACAATTTACGCCCGAAATCACATGGGTAGAAATCATCTACCTCTTTTCCATGCCTTCATTTCAAATTAGAGGTTTAGGGTTTAGGGTTTAGAGTTTAAGGTTAAGGGTTGTGGTTAGAGTTTAAGGTTAAATGTTATGGTTAGAGTTTAAGAAATTAAGGGTACGATGTATTTTTAAGATGTAGAGTTTAGGGTTTAAGATATAAAAAATAAGGGTTATAATTGAAAATTTAATTTTTTAAAACTTTTTCAAAGGTGAGATGAAAAAATGTAAGAGACAAAAATTTTTACCCGAATCACATCTTCAAATTTAGTTACACGAGTATCCAATTTCAACTTAAAAAAGTACCCTATTCTCAGAAATAATTCCAAATTTTGCATAATCTCAAGAATACTCGCATATTACTCTGTTAAAAGTGTATATACAATATGTAGATGCTTTAAGAAAGAATCAGAATTGTTTTCCATACGTCTCAACCTGCATAGACTTCAAAGCTTTGTGCACACATTAGGTTTCTTCATAACTATAAACCTGGTCACGTATAGTACTTTTTGTTAAGATCAAGAAGAAAAGATCCATTTCTGCAGCTCTGGCAAAGTATTTTATGCACTCAATCCATTTCTGAAACTGGAAGAAAACATACCAATACTAGTAGGGCACATAGAGTTCTTATATAAAAATTCTTGACGTTTTAGAACATGGTAACGGTTGTCTGTGGTGGTCGCCGGTCGGGCTCTATGGAGTTGAGCTGAGGATGAAGACAAAAGACTGAAAGAGAGACAACATTAACCGTTACAACCCAACCACTTCAGCTCATAGAAAAAAGCACCAGAATAATTAGGATAGAAAACGACTGGCCGCACTGAAGCAAAAAAATTTCAGAGTTTTTTTAAAAGACGGGAGTAGGACGGTGAGAAAACAGAGAAATCAGGGTTTAGAGATAAAAACAAAATTACTTATCCGAATCAAGTTGGTGATATGATTGAAATATAAACAATTTAAATCCAAAAGGCACGACGTTTGATGTTAAGTTGGGTTTAATATACGGTTCAACTACTTCTTCATTTGCTTTGGAAGCCATGGCTGCTTTTCATGAAGGTTTTTGCAATGATTATTTTGTTCTTAACCCAGAAAAGGCAAGCTTGTTTGATCTTGTCATCCTACTTTTTTCACCTCAATTGGAAAATAGAAGATTCATTGATTGCCCAGGCAGCCAACAACGAAGCTTTCGTCACCGATGGAGCATCTTCGTCTCCGTTGTTGTTCAGAAACTCCTCCTTTGGGCAACGAAGCCGATGGCCTTCGTGGGGGATGCCATCGAGATGTGGCTAAATCTTGTATCTGCAAACGGTGGTTGCCTCTTTCATCTCCTACTAAATCTTGCAACAGGTAAAGTACACGTCCTTAATTCATCTTGGATTGCATAAAACCCCATGTTCTTGCATGAGACGCGGTAATTTTATGGTGCAGGGAAAATTGTATGGCCGCAGAGATCATCGGCGATGTTCACATCATGCATAGGAAACACTGACATTCGCTCTGCCTTAGATCAAAACATTAAGACAAATGATGCAAAATACAAAGCTGCGATGTCCGTAATGGCTTCCAAGATATCCTATGAGAACGAAGCCTTCATTGAAACCAAAGTCAACCAACTTTGGAAGGTGAGTTTACTGGATTTTATTTATTTATTTTAAAATAAGTGCATTCCATTAGGTATAAACTTAGTTTCTTAAAAATTAATTTAACCATGATCCATCTTGTTCTTGTTGGAGCAGATGAAATTCGCGAAGTTTTATAATTTCTGGAATGGTAAGTTTTCTCTTCTTGTTTTAGAATTATAATTTCTTGATATCCTTGATCATTTCGCTTCATACAGATTACAAAGAACGTGACTCGACCCAAGCATTCATTCTCCAAGATACACTAGCAAACCCCAACTTGTTTGTGGTTGCATTTAGAGGCACCAGCCCATTCGACGCCGATGACTGGCGAACCGACGTCGATCTTTCCTGGTACATGCTTACAGCCATGGGTAACGCCAGGATCCATAGCGGTTTCATGCAAGCACTTGGCCTGCAAAAGAATGGGTTGGCCGAAGGAGATCAAACAAAACAACAATGGTGGACGCCAATTTGCTTACTACACTGTTAGAGAAAAGCTGAGGGAAGTTCTGAAAGAGAATGAAGAAGCCAAGTTTATACTGACCGGACATAGTTTGGGTGGGGCTTTAGCAATCTTGTTTGCTTCGGTGCTAATGTTACACGAGGAGAAATGGTTGCTGGACAGATTGGATGGGGTTTACACGTTCGGGCAACCAAGGGTCGGGGACGAGAAATTCGGGGAATATATGAAGGAAAATATGAGAAAATTTGATGTGAAATATTTCAGATATGTTTACAGCAATGACATGGTCCCTAGGGTTCCTTACGATGACAAGAACACTCTGTTTAAACATTTTGGACCATGCCTGTTTTTCAATAGTTTCTATGTGGGGAAGGTATGCCTGAAATACGATTTCCAACATCTTTAACACACGTTTCATATATGCATCGACGTCATATTTATGTTTGCGATTCCGGCGGTGCAGGTTTTACCGGAGGAGCCGAACAAGAATTACTTCTCCTTGCTATGGGTGGTACCGAAGGTGGTGACTGCAGTTTGGGAGCTTAACAGGGGCTTCATTTTGCCTTACGTGTATGGTTCAAACTACAAGGAAGGTTGGTTTTTGAGAATGTTGAGGCTAACTGGATTACTAATACCAGGATTGTCTGCCCATTCCCCTCAAGATTACGTCAACTGCACTCAGTTGGGAACCTTGTCGGATCAACAGCTACGCCTACAGGAACTTACAAGATACTGACAACATCAATGAAGATTCTAATAAAGCAGCTTGTTTTGTAACTATGAATAAAACTAGAATGACACATTAATGATTGGTAAAAACAGATTTGTAATCTGTTCAACTCTTCAATTCTTTCTCTTGTAAGAAAGAACGTGAAAGTCCTTTGAATTCACTATAAAGTAAGAAAGGCTGACCTCGACTTAAATATATATGTACAGCCCTTTGATTCACCATGGACCTGTCTGTGATCGCCGCAAGCATCGCTTCTTTGCTCCTCGTTGCATATTCATCATCTCCATCTCCTGTGGTAATCAAACAAATTAATCAAGCTAATATTTTAGAATTGCAGTGATTGCTAAGTGCTAAGCAAGTTTTCTTATCATTCAAGTATATATTATACCATTGCTAATATTTTAGAAAAGCAAAAACGATGAGAAACACAAATTCCAAAATATGTCCTACTCTAAGCTGTACTAAAGAGCTATATAGATGGAAACATTAGATGAAATCTAGAACACATTCACCTGCTTGCGAGCTCGTGACCTTGCAGCTGATTCTCTGTTCTTTATCATTCTTCTCTGCCTCCTCTCAGCAACCTTTTCCACAGTAGCAGATTTCCAACCCCTCAAACTTCCATTGAACACATGAAGAACAGGTGAAACTGAGGAAATATCTCCACTACTCTTCCCAATCCCATCTGAAGAAAGCTGGTTAGCAGGTGATCCAATTCCAGTCGCAGCACCACCTGGCCCTCCTCCTAAATCGACCATACCAATCCCTCCATCACCCTGGACAATACCATTGATTAGCCCCTGACCACCACTTTGCAAAGACATCTGACCTCCATATTCCGAACCATGCCGCTTAGGAAGAATTGGTTGCGTCTGCTGCTGTTGGTGTTGCTGATGAGTTTGTTGATGAGGTAACTGTTGCTGATTTGATCCAACTCCATTAATAGTCAAGGCCAAATTGGAAGGTTGAATACCAATTTGATTACCACCACTAGAAAGCCAATTCCCCATCAAATTTGGACCTCTTCCAGTTCCACCTTGTTGAAACCCAATCCCAAACCCAGTATTGCTCCCAGCTTGAGGTAATTCTCCAAAGAAGCCACCATTAACATTAGTAACCTTCCCGGACAACTGGTTATTATCCTCTCTAACCACACCAGCCCTCTCCAAAAACTCCTCCAAAGTAATCTCCCCTAGAGTTTGCCGTCTCTGTGGCATACTATCAATCACTCCAGTTTCAGTCTTCCCGTCTTTCCCTATAGAGAACTCCTTTGAAATACCTTTCCAAACTTCATCGACAGTTGTTTGGCTAAGTGTCCTTGGCAAAGTCATTGACCCTTGCTTCTGTAACCCGCCATTTGCCTCCAGGCCAATGCTGGAAGAAGCCATTGTTTGAATTTCTTCAGCTCTCCATATGTTCTTCAACAACTCATCCATGTTCATTGACCCCAAATCCTTCCCTATTCCACCCATTGTGCTTTGGAACTCATCAAAGGTCAGAGAATAGATTGATGACTGTCGACTTATACTACCACCACCTCCACCCCCGTCGTTAGCTGACGGCGATTGGTTATTTCCAAAGTTGTTGAAGTTCATGTTAGTCCCCCAATAAAATCTGGATACAACAGTATGAACACTGAACAATATATATATTTGGAAACGTTCTCTTATATAATTATATTTGGAAACCAACATGTTGATGTGTTTAAACAAAATCTTTGCTTTCAACAATAAGAAAGTTGATGATCTGAGGTTAATGAAAAACATAAGCTTTTTTTAATTAAAAAAAACAAAATTAACGTACAAAATAATTGTAAGAAATCAGACAAGATTCGAACCCCACCAAACCCAAAATAGATAAAATCATAAATAGTACAATTTAGTTGATTAGTTAAAAATAACATATTTTAAAAAATAAATGAGAATATATAGGAGTATTTTTTTTCATGTCTGGTCCTGAGCGACCGCCAAGTGTCCTCCCTTTGTCTTTTTACTTTCTTCTTTTAAGAGGGTAAATATATATATTTTTAATAATGTTTTGCTTGACTCGGCACGTGGGCAAATTGGAAAAGATCATGCCCTTCCGATGTGGGATTTGAGCATTGAGCCATGAAAAAGTGGGACAATCCGGACCGCCCACGTTTCAGATAGGAAGGGCGGCGATGGTCTGAATTTTTGTTTTTTGGATGTAGTGGACTTAGATAGTAGAACTGTAGGAGAATAAACGGTAAAGCATCAATGGTGACTGTTGCAGTTCATTTCTTTTGATTTAAACGAAAAATCGTAATTAATTTACAAAGAAAATAAAGTTTTCGGAAAAAAATAAAGATCAAAAAGATAAATATGAAAAATAAAGATCAAAAAGTGGGGCAACGCCAGATGCGGATGGCAGAGCCTAACCAAATATACAATTATAAACAACGTTTGGTTTTTATAATAATAGCTTAACTGATAAGGACGAACTTAAAATTTTATATAATAGGTACATATTATAAAAATTATATTAAAAATATAAAAATTACAAATTAAATTATTAATAAAAAATATAAAGAAAATAGATGAAATATAAAAAAATTAAAAAAATTAAGAATACACTTACACCATTCAATAGCCCTAGGTGCATCCCATTCGGCGAATTGAATCATGTCCGGTTTCTGTTGGCCTACATCCTGCATGGGAGATGAGAATTGGTTGGCCGAAAATGGTGGTTCGGTCGAGGAACAAAATCATTTGGACTGGGCTTTAGGCAAGTATTTTACTTGCGTAAGCCTGTCCTAGCTTGGTCCAAATGTTTTTAGTAATAATATTATTATCTTTATAAAGAAGTATGGGTTTACGTTTGGATTATGTTTGGGTTTATGGAAGAACCGAGGAGCATTGTGTTTGTCTTCAGCTTGGAATTTGGATTAGGTTAAATTAATACGTTAATATCATTTTATAATTTTACTTGGTATATTGGATATTAAATTAATTCAAAACGCTTGCATCAGGAGGTGCAACAGATTGGTTAAATAAACTGCAAAATAGGGCGTTAGTACTGACAGGAAAAATTAAAGGAACGAATTGATAGAAAGTTTGACCGTGTCGTGGTATGGAGGCCACTACCTTAGAAACAAATCGCCCCGATGTGTGTACTCGCTACTTTAGGCGGTTGTCCCCCGAAGGTTAGCACAGTCCTCCAAACAGTGTACACCCATAGTTTGGAGTGGACTGTAGAGAAAATGATCGTCAGAACCGGAGTCGAACAGAATGATGCTCTCTAATTCTCTCTCAAGTAAGACAGATGAACTCTGAATGGGATGATTAAAAATGAGAGAAAAGCATCTTATTTATAGGTTGAAAGTAGGGACAAATCTGTCCGAGAATCAAATAAAATCTGCTTTAAATTTAAACTTTAAATTTAATATCAGATAATATCTATCCAAAAATAGTAGATTTGCTAACCGAAAATATACATTTAAATCTCGGATAAAATCTATTCAAAATTAGATTTATTAACAGATAAAATCTAATTAAATCTCAGATAATCTGTTAATATCTATCTAAAAATAGTAGATTTGCTAACCGAAAATATCCATTTAAATCTCGGATATTTTATTATTAAATCTATTTGGTTAAGTATTTAAAATTCAAAGAGAATTTTAAATCAACTAAACTGCTCTCATACAACCTATAAAAACAGAATGTGGGATTCAAGCATTACATATTTTCAACACAACATATATTTAGAGAAATACAATATTACGTAAATTATCCGATAACATAAATATTTAAAAATAAAATTATAAATGAATATTCGTGTTATTCCGAGACCTAGTTGGACTATACTTTATTTAGTTAGTTAAGATATGTTAGATTTCGGACTAACATTTTGCTTTATGCTTATATTCTTTGCAAAACAATTCTTTAAAACATTCACTTTTCGTTAATAAATTCCTATTGAAAATGTTATGCTTATCGAATCCTCATTCCTGTTTCAACAACACAAAAATATTATTATAAATAAAAGAACATAATTGTAGTTGATTTCCATATGTCCTAGTAAAGTAAATTCCCAAATCTTTGGACCAGTGCTTTAGCATATTTATTCTTCAAAGAATAGATATTCTTAAAAGCTTATATTTCCGTACGTACTAGAGATTCAATCGATGTTAGTTTCTGATTTTTACTTTTGTCGGTAGTCACTTGAAAAGATTTATCCCCACTCCTTTCTTCTTTATACGCCTCGTTTGAATAGAGACACAGAGATTCAGGAAGCCTCTGAATTTTGTTGGTTTGCTTATCTCTGTAGGAATCATTTTTCATTGTTTTTGGATTGTAAGATTTTTCGAATTGTTTAATCCAATTATTTTATTTCTTATACACGATGTAATGATAATTTTTTTTTTAGATTTAATAAAAATTCGATGGCATTTATAAAAAAAAAAAAAAACTTATATTTCATGGAATTAATCAACATGGAGTACGTTCAATACATTATTGATTAGATACCCAAATTATGTTTTTTAAAAAATATAAGAATTAAGATAAAAAAATTAAACATCGGATTAGTAGGCCAGTTTATTTTCTTGTTAAAAATTCTCATTTATCTCTCTGTTTTTGAGATAGGTTCCACACGATATCTTTTATTTAAATCCCAAGCTTTTAATTTAATTTAATTAAATCATATCATTTATTTTTTATTATTTATAATAAAGTAAATCACTTATATTAATATGAATAATTAACTCTAACGAAAAAAATAAAACAAATACTTTTACTTAATATAAATTAATTATAAACCTCGTGATCTAGGGGAAGAATAATTAAATTTAGGGTAAACTACACCAGTGACCACCCAACTATTTGGGAATACCTATTTTGACCACCCAACTAAAGAACTCGTCAATCAGGTACCCCAACTTTGAAACCCTACCTATTTTGGCCACTGCCGTTAAAATTTTGACGGAAAAGTTAACAGTGATGACGTGGCAGTTAATGGTGATGATGTGGACGTTAATTAAAATTTGTAAAATTACATATTTAGTCCCTCTAATTTATTTATTATTTTAAATTAATCATAAAATTAAATTAATAAATGAAATTAATCACCCAACCGATTTGTGACACGTGTCACAATAACATTGAGTGATTAATTTTATTTATTAATTTATTTATTTTTATAATTAATTAACATATTTTTCTCTCCAATCAAGTGGTGACACGTGTCACCACCTGGTTGGTGAGAAAGAAGGAAAGCTTGAAAATAAGGTGATAATGTGACACGTGTCACAATAACATTGAGTGATTAATTTTATTTATTAATTTATTTATTTTTATAATTAATTAACATATTTTTCTCTTCAATCAAGTGGTGACACGTGTCACCACCTGGTTGGTGAGAAAGAAGGGAAGCTTGAAAATAAGGTGATAATGCTCTAACTTATAAAGTAAGAGGCTGAACCACTAGGCCATTATAACTTTGTGATATAAAACCCGAAAAAGTGGTATTAAATGGTTATCTCTTAGAATTTGAATTACCTTTGTTAAATCGATTAATATTTAAATAAAAATATTAAATATTTAGATTTTAATTATTCGAATAAATTAAAATCTAAATATTCAAATAAAAATATTTAGATTTTAATTATTCGAATATTTGAATTTCATTGTTTAAACATTTTTATATTTTTTGTTCAAATAATTAAAATCTAAATATTTTTATTTGAATATTTTTAAATTCAAATATTCGAATATTCATGATTTTTATTCATATATTCGAATAAAAAATATTTAAATATTTATAATTTTTATTCAAATATCCAAATATTTTTATTTGAGCATAAAAATTTAACGGCAGTGGCCAAAATAGGTAGGGTTTTAAAGTTTAGGTACCTGATTGACGAGTTCTTTAGTTGGATGGTCAAAATAGGTATCCCCAAATAGTTAGGTGGTCACTGGAGTAGTTTACCCTTAAATTTATAAGAAAAGAATATTATATTATGAGGTCTAATTTTACTCTTCTTTTCCCCTTATCCTCTTGGAATTTCTTTAATTATCAAGAATCCTACAAGTTGCAGGATCATTTTGTCTATATAAACAATGGTTGAGTGCTTCCCTTTTCAACTAGAAAAACCAAACCAAAATACCTTCATATACTCTTCTTTCTTCTCCGTTTCTTTTTGCTAAAGAGAAAATGGTTTTCTTCTTCACTAAAGGTAAGAATCTTCCACCCTCTTTGCTGGCGGAGCGTGCTGAGATATTGAGTTTATTCGAGAGTTGCGACGTCAACCATGACGGGAAGCTTAGCAAAGAGGAAGTCAAAGCTGGTTTCGAAAGGCTGAAATCACGCTTTCCCGGTTTCAGAACCCAACGAGCGTTTAAG
The DNA here is from genome assembly GCA_035048815.1 of Abelmoschus esculentus. Taxonomy (NCBI): domain Eukaryota; kingdom Viridiplantae; phylum Streptophyta; class Magnoliopsida; order Malvales; family Malvaceae; genus Abelmoschus; species Abelmoschus esculentus. The sequence continues at coordinate 2,726,664 of JAUCBN010000010.1, forward strand.
GTGGCGGACAAAAACGGCGATGGCTTCATCAGCAAGGCAGAGCTCCAGGAGCTGGTTGATTATGTCCTGGACTGTTACGACGGGAAAATAGCACTTAAACTAAAGAAATATATGTAAATATAGACGAAGAATCCACCTTCTCAAGCGTTGTACGTGAAGCTTTTAGCCTTTAGGTAATGATGTATAGATAAGACTATAAGTGCAGTATGAGCTGGTTCATATCTCTGGTCTTGATCATTTGCCTCATCAATCTCACCATGTTTTCATATTTATATGAGTTTTTGTAACTTAAAACTCGTACAGTTTGAAGATGTTGCTAACTGAATTAACTAAACAAAGAAAAGATGAGAAAGCTTGGAGGTAGAATCTTAATTTCCCATGGTGGTCAGAGAACACCAACTTTGCTTGATTCTCATGTGCTATGCCATTAAAACTGCAGAATTTATGCCGTATTGCTTTCATTGTCCCCATGTAAAATTCCTTACGGATCAACGCTAAGCCTGGGTGAAGAGTATCAGTCAATGGTTTGAAAGGGTTAGAATGTTGGAGAAACACTTCCAGATTGAACCCAAAAAAATATTCAAAGTTCAAATAAATTAAAAAATGTGTTTAAAATATTTTAAAAGAATTTTTTTATTTAAATAAATATTTTCAAAAGAGTTTTAAAAATAAAAAATTAACCTTCAATATCAATACCCTATTTCTGGTACCTATACCAATGGTCCATATCGGATAAATCAAATACTGATACACAATGTTTTAAACAAATTTCAGCGTGCATCTTTCTTATGAGTAAAAATCTTTTACTTCTTTATCATGCTTAATCTATATTTATTATTAAAAAAATTTTAAAAAATGAATTTTAAATTTTAACCTTAATTTTTTATATCCTAAACCCTAAATCTTACACTAAAAAATACACTCTATCCTTAATCCCCTAAACTCTAACCACAACCCCTACCCTAAAATCCTAAACCCTACATCCAAAAACACACCATATCCCCATTTTCCTAAACCCTAACCACAACCCCTAACCTTAAATCCTAAACCTTACGCCCTAAACCCTCTAATTTAAAACGAAGGCATAAAAAAAGACATGAGAAAAAAATAGACGATTTACACCCTTTTTCACATATACGACTTGTTCGTATCGATACGCTAAGTATCATATTAATACCTAATATCGTGTACAGTTGACCAAACATCTATTGACAAAAGGTTAAAGAATTTGCTTGTCAATTTAAGAAATAATTTTAAGAATCTATCTTTTTATGTGTAAATATACACGATCAATGTATAATAAATAGTGAGTTGAATATCATCTTTATAAAAATTATTTAAGAATTAATTATCATGATTAATTCTTATGAACTTGAAAATAAAGATGACGACTATCCTAGTAAGGAAATTAAAGTGAAGATCTAAGTAGATTGACAATCCTAGTAAGCCTGGTTTGAGTTGGGCTATTTTGCTTGAATTTCGCCTGTTTGGAGGTGAAGGAAAATGGTTTTTTTTTTCAAGGACTGGAGCCTGTTATTGCATTAGCTACCCAACGAAAGAGCCCAAGAACATAAAAAATGCCTCATCTCTTCCCAAGTGCGGGATTCTCCTCTTTCTGCTTCTGCCAACACCTTCCAATGGATTCGGCTTGGATTTCACCCATCTTTCTTCAAACAGCTTTCACGCATTCTCAAGTTTCACTCCCTTTCTTTACTTTCAAACAATTCCCACCCAAACCCATTACACTCAACAGGCCGCCCACAATCTTACGCTGCTCCAATTCTTCCACGAATGGTAGTAATAGCAGCAACATGGCAGGGTTTCCTGTGAAGAAGAAGAAGAGGAAGCGGTATAGGAAACAGTACCCTGGAGAGAGCCAGGGCATCACTGAAGAGATGAGATTCGTTGCTATGAGACTCCGGAATATTAAAGGGAAAAAACTTGCTTCCAGTAGTGGTTCTGACACTGAATCTGACACTACCCAAAGTGAAGAAGAAGAAGACGATGATGAAGAAGGACCGGGAAATGATTCTAAAACAGAGAAAAACAATGAAAATGGAGGTGATGGAGAAGCGGAGACTTGGAGCCCCAGTATGGAAGGATTTCTTAAGTACTTGGTTGATACCAAGCTCGTCTTCAACACTATCGAGCGCATCGTTGATGAATCTGATGATGTTGCTTGTGAGTTCATTATTTTTTTCTTTCAGCTTTCTTTACAGAAATGGGTGCTTTGGGGGGTTTGGTTTCCTTTTTCCAATTCTCTGGGGGGGCCTCTTCTACATTTAGATTTGTGTTAATGTAGAGAATTGCTATGAACTTTGTGCTTGTTCCTACTGAATTTGAGTTTTGAATGACTTTGTTAAGAGTAAAATTTGAGCCTTTTCTTTCTTATTATGCCTCCAATGCCTGCCATGTCTTAGACCTACCTCTATGAACCAATTGTGCTAAGGTGTTCATAGTTATTTGAATTTCTTTTGTGCAAAGGAGGTTATAATGTTTGAATTTCTTGCTCTGTTCTCATTTCATAGATGAAAAATTAACTTTGAAATTCTCTATAGATGCCTACTTCAGGAAAACTGGATTGGAAAGATCAGCATGCCTTTCTAAAGATCTAGAATGGTTTAGCCAAGGAGATTTCGTGGTTCCAGAACCTAGCAATCCTGGAGTTTCGTATGTCACGTATTTGGAAGAATTAGCTGAGAGAAGTGCCCCACTTTTCTTGTCCCACTTTTACAATATTTATTTTTCACACATAGCTGGTGGTGAAGTGATAGCAAGAAAGGTATGCATGAAACTTCATTGCCTTCCAACTCTATTTATTCTACATAGTCTGAATAACACATTCATGATCTACTGTTTTATAGTCTCTATTTGCATTTTTAGTGGGACCATTGAAGTATTTCTATATTGGAATTTGGAGCTTGTACAATTTTATAATGTTCTTATTTTTGATATTAGGATCTTGGAAGAGTTCTTGCATGTTCTCTATATTTTGTCCTTAAAAAAACAAGGGTCTGAATGTGAAACAGCTCTTTCTACAAAGTGAAGGCAAAAGAATTTGATTAATGAACATGCAAGAGCCTAAAATCTTTTTTGGGGCCAAATAAGGTTTTTGTGAGACCAAAGGAACCATCTTTTTCTAATAGTTTCTTGTCTTCAGGTTTCTGAACAGCTACTTGATGGGAGGGAACTGGAGTTCTATAAATGGGAGGGTGATGTGCAAGAATCATTGAAAGGTGTCCGAGAGAAGCTCAACATGCTTGGCGAGGTTGATGATTCAGATCTCCATGTACCGGATGAATATTCTGTGTATGTTTCTTGGGTTTTTCTTCATACTTATTTCTGCTTGTATTGTGCAGCATTGGTCTCGAGATGATCGAAACAAAAGCCTGAAAGAAGCAGCAAAGTCGTTCAAATTTTTGGGGCAGATAGTTCGTTTGATAATCTTATAAACGAGATTGGTTTCAATCAATGTTCTGTGTATTTGTAAGCCTATAACCATTTTCACTCATCTCCCCCTTCCCTTCTTTTTCTCCCTTGCACTGAATGCCACATCAAATCTGTTGATATATCCTTTTGAAATAAACCAACATTCCTCTTGCTCAAACCCTAGCTTAGGTTTCCAAAGTTCCCCAATATTTCAGCTAATATGTTGTTTTCTTGCTGTTCACCAGGCAATGCATTGACCTAGTTGTCGGGATTCCCGGGACAGCCTATGAATGGAATATCAAATATCAATATCACTGTCGTTCATTTACGAACATTGATGCCCTCTAGTGGTGACATGGTTACCTGGGGACAGAGACACTCTGCAAAAGGAAGCCATGAAAATGGTGGTGACTGTTGTTTTAATGTAACATGCATGAAACTGTGAATTTATCCCAGTATGTGCAATAATATGCAGGATTTGATTAAAAAAGGGTCCACATTTATGTACTATTTTGAAATTTGAGAGGAGGTATAGCTAGAACATTAAAATTTGTAAGATTAAGATCTTTTAATTTTTTTATATACAATAACTATTTTTAAATTTTTAAAGATTTTTTAAAAGAAAATACAATAACATCATCATTCACACATTACATAATCTAATATCATCAATTTATCATGCATTAAAAACTAATACCATTAATAAAAGTATTAATATAGGGGATGAAATTTAATTTAATTTAACTTCGAATGTTAATTTAGGAACAGAAATCCTTTAATTACTAAACATGAAAAATATGGTCATCTACAGTACTTCAGTAATCTATACTTGCCTACTTCGAAGAGTTAAATAGACTTTCAAGAGCTTAAACTGGTAAGAATTTAACACGTCTGGTGCATATAAACATGAAATATGCCGGTATTACAGTTAACAGAAACAATGTACCATGTCTTAGAGAAATCTGGTGGGGATATATTCGTTTATTCTGAGGGGATAGCTGTAGAATTCTTCTGTTCGAACATCTCCCTTTCTGTGCTGGAACGGTTCCCACCATGGAACTCCTCGGTCATCCAATTGCTTTGCTTCTAGTGTGTTATCAAGCACGCTCCCGACGATGATCACCACAGTTGCAGGCGATGAGAAGATTGTGTTCAGTATGTTATTAAACTGCATAGAGCATATTCGGATATGGTATGGAGCAGATGAAGCAAATAGACATGAAACATGGAATTGCAGAACATGAACTTACCCATCCGGCATTTGTTCTAACCGGTCCATGACCGTCGTAAGTTGTGTTCATTGCGAAGTATTGAGGAATCGAAAGCCCGAGGAATAGAGAGACACCTAAAACATAGATGTTTCTCATGGAGTTACTATTTGCAAATTGTATGAATGTGATCCCAGAAGCAGCTGCATCACGACGAGAGAGACCGGAAATTTCAGATCAAAGAAGCAACACATTGGATACAAAAACTACCATGGCTACCAGGTCACTCACCAACAATGCCCAATAATATACAATATATGGCAGCAAATATTGGCAATGGAATAGAGGCAAATAATGCACCGAATTTCCCTGAAAGAATGTAATGCGATCGAGAATAAACATGATACGGATATGGGGGGAAATCTTGAATGCAATTGATGTCCGAGTATGAAAACAAACCAAATATGGAGAAAAATATCATGAAAGCAGTCGAAATCTGCACCACCCGTCTGCTTCCTATATGCGTAAGTCCGAGAAGGCCAACGTTTTCACTGCAATATCATTTGGATGAGACATGGTGCAGCCTATCAGTAATGGTTTCTTACAGTTATTAAGTACAATAAATAGAAAGGAATTTCTCTTTAAAAATCCAGTATTTTCTTACACAGATGCGGTAGTACCAACAAGAGAACCGAAAAGACCTTCAAGCAGCATTCCGATACCCTGCATTTAAATGCAAGATGACTTAAGTTATTCTAGAGAAACTATTGATGAATAAGTTCCGAAAACTATCTAGGAAGGACCTGTAAACCAATACTTCTGCTGAGTACATGTGCCGGAGGGGGTGTTGCACCGGAAAGGCGAGCTGCTGCAAAAAATGTTCCTGTTGACTGCAGTGAAAATCATATATAAAGTTCATTACCTGCTGATTTCTGTCTTTTAACTGACAAAATATACAAAGGATCATATAGAAGTTCAGATTCAAGACATGGTAAATGAAGTTTATGTAGCTCGATGCCGAGTAAAGTTTCGAATTTGATGGAGTGAAACTGAATAGTAAATAGAATTGAAATCCTATAAGATAGTGACTAAACCTCTGCAGACGAAACGAGTGCAGCACCTATCATCCCAAAGACATGGCTAGCTCTGAAAATAGGAGTGCCCCACTGAAATGGATACGGAATTTTAATCCTAGAAACAATAACATGAAAAAATGACTCGTAAAAAGGAGTAACTTTGCGGACTCGGTTCTCTCAATCAAACAAGGAGTGCAGCACATCATAACCATACCATGGAGCAGATGATATTAGGAAAGATCGATCTGTTCTGCAACTCTGTTTAGTAGCAGTCTTAACATTGTTGTAAGCACCAGACACGGTGAGGATAGCAGCAAAAGCCCAGATAATTCCGATGCAAAAAAGCAAAGCAAACCTCTCAAGTATCACATGAGCCCTCGAATGGAGGCGCTTCAAGTACTACATCAAACATGTATTATTGTCAAATTAATAAAGAAGAATCTTAGTCCATGACATAATGCTCATGGTAATTTACATTCACCTGTTGAGAAACAACCAGCAGAATCAGCATAGGCAGGCCGATTTCCACACAATTATCAAGCTGTATCATAAGTTAATTGCATCAAAGGACAGTTCGTTTCGTATATTATTAGCTCCAATGTAGCAAAGAAGTGTTCGAAGAAAATTACCAATGGGAAGCCTCTTGTAAACAGACCGAGACCGACTAGAGAAACCACCGGCACAACAACTATGGGACTAAAGAATCTAAAGAAGAGGTTATAGAGAAAGGTATTAGAAAAATCATTAATGAGAACCAAACGAACACCTTAAGCTATAATTGACAAACAGTTGAGGAGCTCGAATGCTCGATACATAAAAGCTACATTCGATATTACCTCGTCAGCTCCCCCCACACCCTGGCATACCCAAGGATGATGTTGACAAATGAAGAAACAATTAGTGATCCTTGAATGGTTCTCATACCATGAACAAACCGCTGCACAACAAAGCATCCGGATCATAGTCATTAAGAAAAAAGGTCATAGACAATGTTCGATGCGAAATGAATATAGGAAGACTACACAAGCAATGAACAAATCTATCAAACATGTACATCGACTTAGTTATACGATATACACTGTCAGCTCCAAGATATAATCAAAACAAACTAAATTGTTACAGACAAATTAAAACCAAGTTTGCATACATCGTGCTCAGATGCAAAGGCCTCATCGGTATAATCATTGATGATCGACAACAACGGTAAAGTGTATGCAAATGAAGCACCCATCACCGCGGGAAGTCTCGATCCGATAAGCGTTTGAAGCAGTGTATTAATGCCCGACATAAACAACAACACTTGAATGACCCGGGCTTTATCCCCCTGTCCATAACATACAAAAGATTGAGGTACAAAAAACTCACCAATCCCATTAAAAATGAAATCACTATTGAATTTACTTATCTGTACGGTTCATAAAACATACATGATGGCCTCCCATTCGATACACGAAAGTATTTGCAATCAAGACAGTCGTTCCAAGATTCACAATGTAGTGCTGGAATGCCAGTAGAAGCGCTTGAGCTGTTAAACAAGTAGATACCATGAGAATTGAGATTAACCACAAAAGATTTCAATTTAACGTAAAAACTTCAAATCGAAGGATAAATGATTGACAAAAACAGAGAAACTGACGCCAAGAAGGGTTGGAGTGGATGCAGTATTGAAGCTGATGGAGTTGTTCAGCAGGAGTCCAAGTAGGTCCCCTTGAAAGCGCTAGATTCGGTGGAGGAGCGACGACTTGCGGTGGCGGTGGGTGGTGGTGATGATCTGTTTCCCCCATCTCTCCTTCTTCTCTTTACTGCTCTTTCCGATTAATAATCACCTTGTTTTGTTTTCCAGTCCTTTCTGTTCGTCTTCAATTCAAAGAACAGATAAGCAACTGGATTCTTTCAGATTTTCTAAAGGAAAAAGAAATAATAAAACATAACTGAAGTAGCTTTGAAATACAGGACGTTAAATGTTTTTGACACGCGCGTCGCGTGGGATTTTCTTCAATCTTCAAATCTTCACGACAAGGAACTTACAATGTACTTTCGGTCGAATTTAGCTTCCAATTTCGTTGAAAATAACAATTCTGCCATTGACATTGCATTTTAAGCTGGTTTTGGGGAGTTAAAATTGGAATATATTTCAAACAAAATAAAAAATGGAAATAAATTAATAAACAAATTACTCTTTTATATTTAATTAAAAAATTCAGCAAAATTTAATAAAAAATCAAGCTAATAATTAAAATTTTAAACCTTAAATTCCTTTTTAGGATTTGTATTAATATTGCATAAATATGAAAGGGAGGGGTCAATTTTGTAAATTTCGAAAGATATCCACAGAATAACAACGGCGTTCAAAACCGTAAACCTATTTTATTATATTATATAATAGTATTAAATGAAGGGTTTAAAATTTCGCGCCAGCCACGTGAAGCCCATGCAGTGCGTGGGGACAAAGACTTCAAATTTCATGTTTGTTTATTTTTATATAAAATAACCTAATGGCCACTTAAGTTTTGGAATATTTGTATATTGGTCACTAAAAATCCGAAAAATTCCATTGAATTCATTGTTATTAATTTTTTTTATTTTTATTATTATGTCATTGTTTTTAAAATATTAGTGAAATTAATTATGACTTAAAAACATAAAAGCATTCCTGCCTAATTAAAAAACAAACTAAAATCCGTCTGGTCTGCCAACCAAGCTAGTGCTAAGCTAGAATCTAAATGCATATCCTTTCACTTTATTTTATTTATTTGGCTTAATTCAGAAATAGGTGCTCAAACTATACATCTTTTCTGAAGTAGATGCCTGAACTATTTTTTGGCTGAAATAGATGCCTAATGTTTAAATCTGTAACCAATTTAAGGTTTAAACATTAACGGTGTTAAGTTTTTTTTCTTACCCAATTATATTTTGACATGTTGCATCTTTTTTTAATTATGTGAAAAATAAAAACAATAATCTTTAATATTTTCAGAAAAAACTTTTCATCTATCGTCATTCCTTTCTTCTATTTCTCTCCTCCCTCTTTATACGATTTTTTGATAAATTTACAAAAAATTTCAGAAAAACTTTCTATTTACCGTACAGCGAAAAGCTTGGATTTACCAGGTGTATTTCTCGACTGTCTCAGAACCAACTTCACACATGGAGCTAACTTTTCCCCAGCCGGATCAACCATTAACCTCAAAACACCACCTTGCGTCAAAGGGGGTTTCAACCCTATCTCCTTGCACGTTCAATACTACGAGTTCTATGATTCCCATCTTAGGTCCCAAGTCTTGCGTAAAAGAGGTACCAAATCTGTAATACTATTCAGCTTGTTGCCCGATTCCTGTGTTTTCTCGGGTCAGAATTAGATTGATCGAAATCATGTTGTTGATGATGTATGTAGGTGGTGTTTATGAAACTTTATTGCGGAAGGAAGAAAATTGTCTTAATGCGTTGTACACCTTTGATATCGACTAAAATGATCTCACTTCCGGTTACTTCTCAAACATGACTGTAGTCGAAGTTAAAGCTTATGTTCTCAATGTGCTTGATCAGTTACTGGCTACAATTAAGGTTGGTAAATTGTGTCTTTATTGTCTTTCAAAAAACGAGCACAAATGTTCGAAGTTCAAATATATTAAGCTTTGGTGGTTAGTTTTACATTGTAAAATTTGTAAGTGATTTGCAGTATATATCTGACATAGGAAGCAGATATTTTTGGATACACAACATAGGCTTGTTGGGTGTTTACTGTACGTCATGAAACGTATCTCGGTGTTAGCCGGTCAGATTAACCGATACGGATGTGCTTCACCGTTCAATGAAGTTGTCTAATGAAAAATAGCGTTTAACAATTACACGAAGACTTGCTACATGCTGCAATCACTTATGTCGATGAAATATTCATTTATCAGCCAAGGAAGAAAGTATGGTGAATCAATTTCTTTTTAAAATTTACACATACAACATTGAACTCAAACTGATAAATCAAAATACATCTAAACAATGAACCAGGAAGGTTCAAACATATTGATGGAAGGTTTGTGTTTAAGAATTGGATTATATGCGAAAAATGCAGGGTTAAATCAAACTCCCAGAATATGTTGTGGCCATGGTGAAAAGTACAATTACAACAAGAAATTGGGATATGGAGGAAAGGTTCATACACATGGGAAATATGTGGTATTGGCGGCTCCTTACAAGGATCCTTCAAGTCATGTAAACTGAGACAGAGTACACTTTACTGAAGGAGCTAATTGGTACATATTTGAATGTATCGTGATGATTCATTTTCAGACCCTCCGAATCCGTTAAACAAGGCTTGTCATAAGAACTAGGGAAGAGAATTCAACTCTTTTTAATCATTTCTTTTTCGTATTCAGTACGGTTCGATCTTTCGACGAAACATCATTATGTAATTTGGTTGATTGAATGGAAAGATATTGTGTTCTACACCTTTCAAATATTTCAATCATGTTCCAGCTTGATAGAATCCTCAGTGCTTATGTATGACAACAAATTTATTTTTTAAATCTGCAGCTATATAATATTTATACTCATAAAACTGAATTTTACATAAACTAATAATCTTTAAGATAAATAACGAAAACATGATTAAATGTAACATTTGAAGTGATTCAAATCAGTTATCATGAGAGTGATTAAAACTTTCTATTTACCATACCAAAGCTCCATAAGTCACAAAAAAGATTACTAATTCTTTTAAAAAGTTAACTAACAATCAAATTCTAAATAAAGCCTCCATATGATAAACATAAAATGATAAAGATTCTATTTCAAGACTGTTAATGGTTCTAAACAGTTAACAATTTTATTCTAAAGTCTTCATAGGCCTCTTTATTGGAAGCTTTGGGTCCCTTGATTTTGAAGGCTCCCAACAATTTTTAGTAGGCTGAGAAAATGTTAAAGAAGGAATTGAAGCAACAACATGCCCTTCTTCATTAAGAACCTGTCAATTATAATTAATGTTAAAAAATAACAATAAAATAATTAAAAAATATATAACAAAGTAAAAGAACTTACACTGGTGTGATTTTTGGCGGGACATCTTCTTATATTATGTCCAGTAAATCCACATAATCCACAAGATATTTTTGTTCTTTTTTTGATTAACTTGTGTTTGTTTTTCACTTCATTTTCTTCCTTTCTTCTTTTTAGCTTTGGTCTTCCAGGTAATTTTTTCTTCAATGGTGGATCAATGTTGCCCATCTGAGTATCTTTCCAAAATTTTTCACTTGGGATTGTTGGTAAGATAGCATTGTACAACTCATAATATATATGCTTCTTGTATGAATCAAGCACATAATTTTCTAAGTTTCCGTCCCTATATAATATAACGCATACAACATGAGAACATGGGATACCTGTGAGATCCCACCTTCTACAAGTACACCTCTTACCCTTAACATCAACCACAAATGTATCTTGATTACACATCACCTCATACCCATCAGTCCTATTCCAAATGACATGACAAAAAGCACTATTAACTTTATTTTGTTCAAGTTTTTTTTCAATTCTTGGGCACAACTCACCTTTCCAATTAAGTGATTTTCTTTTATGTTCTACAAGTCTATACATGACATAATGTCTGATATCCTCAAATAAAGATATGATGGACTTAAACCTAGCTCCTAATATGGAAGAATTAAATGCCTCAGAGAAATTATTATCTACTGCATCACATTTGGACCTAGTAGAGAAGAATGCCTTAGACCAATGTCTAGGATCTTTTAGCATAAGATCATCATAAGCCTTTTCTTTTAACTTACCAATTCTTGAAGCAATTTGATTAAACTGAGACTGAGTTGTTGCCTTACAACATGACCAAAATAACATTTGAAGGTCACCACCTTTATGTGTTTTTCTCCAATTGGCAAACATATGTCTAGCACAAAATCTGTGCTCCACATTTGGTAGGCATAAATGAACCTCTTCAAGTAATCCCTTCAAAATCACAAAAAAAATTCTATCAAATATACAAGAATAATATTCTATAAATAATTTTTTTTAAAATTTTAGTAATGTATTTACCTTTTGCATATCACTTATCAAAGTAACATTCTCACCATTCCCTAATTCCAAATCAGTTTGAATGTGTTTTAGAAACCATGCCCAAGTATTTCTATTTTCCACCTCAACCACTGCCCAAGCTATAGGAAAAATTTGATCGTTACTATCTCTACCCACAACCGAGAGAATTTCACCTTGTAAAGACCCCTTTAAATAACAACCATCCAAAGAAATCACAGGTCTGCAATACTTCTTAAAGACTTCTTTTACTGAACTGAAACAAACATAAAGTCTCTTAAATCTTGGCCTCTCATCAGCAGTTGGTCTTTCTACCATGAGATCAAAGCTTCCATTTGGATCAGCACTCCTCAAAGCATACATATAATCGAACAATCTATTAAATTCATACACAACTCTTCCTCTAATCTGTTCTAAAGCCCATTTTTTAGCTTTCTGACAACAATCCTTATTTATATCCACTGCTAACTCTTCTCTAGCAAGTTTCATCATCTCTGACAGCTTTAAATTAGGAAGAATTCTAAGCTTACTAAGAAAATGCTTCCCTACAAGCCTGAAATCTGCTCTTTTGTTCTTAAAAATTATAGAACATTGGTGCTCAATCACTAAAGTTTTAATCTTAAAGAACCCATCAGATTTATCCCAAGATGCATGTAACAAAAAAGGACAACCTTTTGCTTTACAGACTACTCTAATCTTCTCTTTTCTATTTGAAACATATTTAAATCAAATCTATGAGCTACTGCATAAGAATACAGTGCATCCTTCAACTGTTGTTGATTTTCAAATATCATTCCCAGCTCAAATCTCGGTTGAACGGCTGAAACATCAAAAAAAACTTTATCAGACTTTTTGATAATGAAATCACTTTCTGAATCTTCCTCATAACTACCAGCATCTGAAGATTTCAAGTAGTCCGTATCAGAATTATCTTTGGAATATTCTTTTAAACCATCTGTTAAACTCAAGTTATCTTTTTCTAAAACATCATTAGAAACGACAAGTTCCAAGTCTTCTACAAGAATGGTTTTATTTTTTATCTTTTTTTTCATTGTTTTCTTGTTGTTTTTAATTGAGACAATCTCCTCTTCATCATCATCAGATAAAAAATTCTATTCTCTTAACCAGTCTGACTCACTGTTGTCCCTATTTGTATCACAATTATCGTCACCAGCACTTGCATCAAGGTCATTAAGCCCACTGTCAACATCTTCTAATGTCATTGTCCTAAAATATACCATCAAACAATTATCAAATTCATGTAATCAACAACTATTAATTATAAAATAGTCACTACATCACCAATATAAATAGGAATGTACACACAAAACAGATACAATACCATCAATTTAGATATTTAAAATTAGTAAAATATTATATTTTAACCATTCAAACATAAACCTTATATATATATACCTTCACTGTTTTTTGTTAAAGAAAGGATCTTTAACGTATCGCCACTTTAATTTTTGTTTTCTGGATTCCAACTATATGAACTAGCAGCAAAGATATTGGTCCAAGGAAATAAAAATGGTTTATGCAAGCATATACTACTAACTTCAATTTTAAGATCCAGCAAGCTTCCTAGACTTACTAGACCTAGTGAACTTCGTAGTTCCAAGTTTGACATGTTTCAGCTAGTTATTATGGGCTAAAAGTGTAGCATCTGAACACTAGAAGTCTAGAACCAAACATCATCATCCAGAAACGGATAAGAAATCGGGTATTCGTCAGGAGCTATTAAGAAATGAAGAGTTCAATGAGATCGATTCTAACATTTCATATTACATCAGAAAATCAGCAAAATAAACAAATACATAATAAAAATATATACCTGCATCTGTGACGGACATTCTCTAATTCAGATTCCTGCAAAGAAATTCAGAAAGATAAAAAGTTTATTTTTGAAAATTTCTGTAAATTTTTCAAAAAAATATCGTATAGAGAGAGAAGAGGAAGAGAGGAAAGGAAGGACGGTAAATGAAAAGTTTTTTTCTGAAAAATAATACTATAAGATTATTATTTTTATTTTTCACATAATTAAAAAAAGATGCAACATGTCAAAATATAATTGGGTAATAAAAAAATTTAACACCGTTAATGTTTAAACCTTAAACTGGTTACAGATTTAAACATTAAGCATCTATTTCAGCCAAAAAATAATTCAAGCATCTATTTCAGAAAAGATGTATAGTTTGGGCACCTATTTCTGAGTTAAGCCTATTTATTTTGAAGTCATTGGTTCATAAATAAATAAATAAATAATTGTTGTGGCTCACTTTTTATGGATCTGGGACTCAAAAGCATGTGCCTACTGCCTACACCGATGACATGGTTCGTTTTAACCTTCATGAAACATGTACTCCATGACCGTCATAGAATGGGTTGGGGCTGAAAATTTTGAAGCCCAATTAAGAAGACGAATCACGCACCAAAAACGGGATCTTTAATCTATACATATCATTGTTCCATTAATTCATCCACAAATATAGCACCAACCGTACAGGCTCGATGGTTAAAGGAATAGTTATTGTTCTTAAAGGTTATGAGTTCGAATACAGTAATATTAATACTGTAATTGAGTGATTAATATTTAATGGTTGAGAATATACTCTAAAACAGATACTACTGTAACACTATAGTTAATTCTAAATAAATCCTATAAATACACACGTATAATTATCTCACGTAAAAAAATTAAAATATTGGTTAAAAAAAACAAACATGAGTAATATAGACAAGATAAATAACGGTGACAATAAACTATAACATATGTAGTTGACTCATGACAAGGACATCACGAGATTAAGTTACGAAGAGTGTTACGCCTAAAAAAAATCTTAATGTATATATATGCATAGACGACAAAGTTATATATCTATTAAAAGTTTTTGAGAATAATGATAATAATTTCGTAATACTGTAGTTGTTTAAAATTTTTTAAAATTCACATATTTAATTTTAATTTTCATAATTTTTATGAGCCTAAATTATATGACTTCTATCTACTTAACATTTTAATTTTAATTTTTTTTTTATATTTTATGTTCTCCCTTAAAAATATTAAGGAAATCCTTATGGTCATATGGATCACATCAACATTGTTTTTATAAAAAAAATAATACGACAAAATCAATTAAAAACTAAAAAACACATACAAAATATATTCAACCCTTAGGATCATATCAAAATAATTTTTATTATAATATTCTTCGTAATAACATGTAAAACTATATTTTATATTGTTTATTCATAATAACATTATTCTTATAATATTTTTTTAAACACAACATAAATCCATCATAAACTTTTGCAAAATAAACTGATTGAAAATATTGATAAATGTTATGAAAACCATTTCAGATTTTAAAAAATAATATTACTTAGAAACAAATGAAAGACGGTATAAATTTTATTAAAGAAAGCTTTACCTTTTAAATTCATCTCCATTTTTCATTGGAAAGCAACAATTTTTACACAATTTTATACCCGTAGTAAAGCCCTAAAGATGATCCAAAACCCTTCACTGTAAACGAATACTTCCCTTCCACCGGCGAAGCCTCTCAATGGCTCTCAAGGCTGCCCACCGTCGACGTCGCCTGAACAAACTCCGAAACGCTCCACACTTTCACGGACTTATCAAGGCTTCCACTGTAAACGGTCCACCGTTGGTCATTCCTCGATTCATGATCCTTTTCGACGGCCAGGCACTTCACCGGCCCAGTGTGACCTGTTAGCACCGAAAGGCATGTGTGGATGCTGCCATCTTTACGCCAAACGCATATAGTTTTATCAGCTGATCCGCTGAATACCAAATTCCCAGCTGCCACAAGGCAAAGTATGGATAATTTGTGCCCTTTAAGGACTCCACCGGGGGATAATTCTTTACCGAGTTCCCAGAAATTGACCAGGCCTTCACTGGAACCACAGTAAACCGCTGAACAAGCAGCGTTGATTGCTAAAGCAGTGACTGCACTTTCTTGTTGCAAAAGAGTTTGAGACAGCGTATGCTTCGTTCCTTTACGTTGCAATTCCCTTTTCCACACTTTAACGGTACCATCAGCTGAACCGGAGAAAACCATTTCTCCGGCGGTGGAGATGACCGAGTTAACAGCGTCTTCGTGTGCATGAATCGACTCAAGGCATTTGGAATCTGAAATTCTCCAACATTTGAATGTTCGGTCCCATGAGGCAGAGTAAAGAAGACCTTGTTCGTTATTCAAGCTCAAACACGACACCGCATCCGAGTGTCTGATCCATAAAGAACGTTTACGTTTAACTTTTTCGTAACTGCTTGGTTTCATGGAGCTTTTAAGGATGTCCTTGAGAGTCGGTAAAGTTCCAGCTCGTTTATGAATGCTAGGGTTCTTAGGCGACACTTTCCAAACACGAATCTTCCCATCTTGGTGACCGGTAAAAATCTTTTCCCCGGATATAACAATGGCCTTAACCAATCCACTGTTCGATTTGAAGCCTGCAAATTCTTTCAAATCCTTCCACACGCGAATGTTCTTGCTATCAGAGCCGGTGTAAAGAAGATCCTTTGTGGCTGCCAACGAATAAATATGACCTTCCTCGCGTATAATCGAACCGATGAGACTATTCGGCGGAACGTTACCGTCGTCTAAATGGTTCAACTTAGGAATGTTGAAAGGAGAAGCTTGTTTCCATGGTGACATGGTCAAAGGTGAGGCTTCGCAACTGACCCTATTTGTTTCAATAAACGGCGGTGCGGCGGATACGCTGCTGTAGCGGATGTTGAAGTCATCTTCACTTGCGGGACCGGTGACGGAAATGTTGGGTTCCGAATATATGGTTTGGCCATATGTGGCTCCGGGAAAGCCATCTTCTGCAAACATTGTGGCCTTACTGCGCCTCCATTACAGATCACGGCCAAAAAAGAAAACAGAGTAGGAAACTAACAATGACCCAAAAAACTTAATCTAATTCTAAAAATAGGGAGATGATGAAGAGATGACGGACAAGAGAGATTTGAGGGTTGAGAACAGAATAAGAAGAACCAAGTTTAGGGCAAAGGGAGAAGATAGAGAATGTCCATTGGAATCCAGAGTCCGTTTTACCTAATACTATAATAAACTGCATACTAATTTATATCTTTTTTTAATTTCTATTTCCATTTTCATTAATGAATATGATATGTAGGTGAGATCGGGAGAAGAAAATCCACCATCGTTGCATTACTGTACTGCTGAAGTGATTTAAGATCACGAATGATATAATGAACATATTTCACCTAATAATTCTACATTTTAAAATATCTAAATTATTTAAAATTTATTAATCGGTCGAACAATAATAATAATATTTATATATTTTATATAATTTTAAATTTTAATATTAATCATTAAATTCATTGAATTTATTTTTTATGAATCTTATTAAAATAATTGAATTTTAAATGGTAGAAAATATATTTATACCAATCAAATAGTGCACAAATGACAAAACATTCTAAAATAAAAATAATATTATTTTAAAAAATCAATTGGATAATAATTCGATCAAAGGAAATAAATTTAATTATAGAAAATATGTAATATTCTATCACGTTACATGGATGACTTGTCAAAGTTACCCATTGACAAAAACATTAGATTTTGTTGTCTTAAAAACTTGCTCTCTTCAAGGATGTGACCGTAACGGCGGCCCCCAACGCCGACTTGCCGACTTCGATATCGAAGGAATCGTAACGTCTAAACAATTCTACCACTAATAGCCTCGACATCAACACCACGAAATCCTTGCCGGCGCACTGTTTGTTACCCAACGTCGGTTGCTGAGTCTCCGGTCCATTCGACTAAAGAACGTGCTTCAACAGCTGCTCTCCGTCGTCTCCGATGAACCTGTCGGCCACGAACTCCTGCGCTCTCTCGAATATCTTCGGGTCTTTCGTCGCAAATGGTTGGAACCCGAATAACATCTCACCTTCTTTCACTTTGAACACGGCGTCGTGGCTCTCGATCAAGAAATCTTTCTTCGCTTTCCCGTACTGTAACGGGACGGGTGGTTCGATCCGTAACGCTTCGTACACCACGGATTTCATCAATGGCATCTGTTCCATGGCGGCCATTGTGAGTTTCCCACCGTTGGATCTGATGGCTGATCTGATCTCCGTCGCTAATTCAGTGTGTAGCTTAACTCCGGCTCTGCCGATCCATTTAAGCATGTTGGGGAAGAAAATTTTCATGCCACCAAATGAATTAAAACACGTAGCGAATAACAAATTATGGCAAGCTTCTTCTCGTGAAATCCCCATTTCCTCAGCCTCATCTTGAAAGGAACCAGATGATTCGTAGAAAAAATCATAGAGTCTCTGGTAATCTTTCTTAACCAAAGCAGGCGGGAGAGGGAAAGTATGGATTAGTAGCTCTTCGACGTATTTAGGGAGACCAAGAGAAAGAACCGGACCAAGTTGAAACAGGACCCATTTACTAATCAAACTTGGACCATCGGTTCCTAGTTTAGTGTCTCGTGGGTTCGTACCGAAGAAAGCCCGACACAAGAAGTTAAACCCAGCTTGATCGTTGGCCGTCGGAAAACTACTTTTGCCTTTCTCACCAAGCTCTTTCTCCAACGTTTCGAATAACTCACTGTAAGAGGCTTGGAACTCGGGGATTACTTGATCTCTCCTGGATTTCAAGAGGAAAAACATAAGTTGCTTGAGCTTGGCGTGTTCAGGCTCGGAAGGGTCGAGATACGATAGGATCCGATAGCCGCCGGTGAGGTCAGTTGACGGCATGTAAGTGCCGGTGAAAAGGTCCTTTTTTTCAACCTTGCTGACATCGAAAAGAACAGGAAAACTCTTCCCGTCGAGTAAAGCGACAACCTTTGAGTTTTTAGAGATGAAAGGACCGGGTGGCATGTTGGTTCGGAACACCGTCGAATGATATTTCTGGATTTTCGATTTGAAAAACTCGTCTCGACCTTGGTTGTAAAAATAATCAAGTCGATCTTTGAGTGGACCAACAAGAGGAACCCCATAATTCCCCGGGATCTTCTTCACAGGAAGCTTGGCTTCTCCATTGTCTGAAACGGACACCGCCGGCACAGGCACATATGGTTTCTCCGACACCGAGGCTTTAATCCGCCTAACGACAACCTGACGCGACGTTGAAGTCGCCGCCGACTTTGACAATGATTTATTTGATGAAACAAATTGCAGATGAATAGAAGTAAAAGGTAAAGAAGCAGCTGCCATTAGAAATGAATACCAAGAAGCTTGCTTTAGGAGAATCAGCTGAAGTGGGTTGCAAGTGGCAGACAGAGCCGAGTGTTTATTTATAATACTGTCCAGCAAACAATATAAAGATGCCCAAAAAGAACCGAACATGGGTGGCCGGGTTGGACCGGTCGGTGACTTGAATAACGCTCGGAAATTCTTGATCTAGTCATGAAAGGCGTGCATTACTGAATATTATAATGTAGAACTTTCTCGGTTTTTTTGGAAATATTTCTTTTTACATTTATTAAATTATATATGAGAAAAAAATATGTGTTCTATTTTTGCCATTTAAATATTATTTTAAAAATTATGCACGTGGACGGTACCGGATATGTTTTTAGTAAGAGATTATTAGGTGAACATTGTTCACACATTATTTATGGTTCAAACAATCAAAATTGTTGATCTTTAAATAACCACTTAATAACTACACACACTAAGTATATGTAAAAAAGAGGTGATGATTCACTTGAAAAATTAAGATTAATGATCTTGATTAATTGAGATCATAAATGACGTAATACACATGATTCACCTAATAATTTTTTTATTTTGATAATTAAATTTTTACTTTAACATTATAATTTAAAAATAATACTTTATTATGTTTGAAGTTCATTTAATGATAAATTAATATTTAATTAAATAACCAACTAAATGACTGATATAAATCAACATGTCAATAATGTTAGTATCATTAAATTATAATTTAAGTATTAAATATGAATTTATCAAAAAAAAATACTAATTTTGATGAAACTTAAAATAACCTATTTATAAAATGGAAGAAAAAGAGTAAATCAGATAATTAAAGATGTACTATATATTTTATCTTTTATATACTAAAGATATCTATTTAAATTTTGTTATGATTAAAGGAGTTATTCGAATTACTCGAATTAAGGTGAGTGATAATTTTTGTCTCAGAATAAGTTATGTCATGCCTGTGATCTAAGCTTTGATATAATTGTTTAAAGTAACTCTTGTTGTTTCTAGAGGTCACGGGTTCAAACACCGATAATACCTGTAATAATAGACGAACGATCAATATTTAATTGTTGAAAGTATATCCTAAAACAAATATTATTATAATTACTGTAACTGGTTCAATTTAAAAAAAACGTTCTAATTACCAAAATCAAAGTAATCGTTAATGTATTTATATTTTATTTTAACTATTTACTTTATCATTTTTAATTATGTTTGGTATTTTTATATATACCTACAACAATTAATCCATGCAATTATAATAACTGAAGAAGGACAAAGGTCGTTGCAACAACTGAGAAGAGGTTGACCAACAAGGAAAGGTACAAAACCAAAATTATTTAGTTCTTTTACCGATACAGTCCAAACTGATCTTCCGCGGATGTAAGAGTTCCGGAAAATGAGCCGGGATTACGGCTGGTTCTCACTGCCGCCCAAGTTTACATTAGTTTCACGTGACTTATTGCATTTTATACTTGAAATCTATTGATTTACGTGTCTCTCTCTCTATACAATTGTTTAATTAAAGATTGAGTTGGTGCGGCCAAATTTTTTTATTCAACAGTAAAATATACTTTTATTTAAATTTAGTTTTAATTATAAAATTAATTTTGGTTTTATTATTTCTTTAATAGTTGAACGGTGGGCGTCGAATACTACTGAAAATTATTAACGTTAAATATCGTTGAATATTATTAAATTAATTAATAAAAATAATTTTTTTTAAAGATTTAACATATGATTATTAACTATATTTTAAGTTTATCATTTTTTTATTAATTATATATTGAGTTTTTAATATTATTAATTTAATAATGTTCAATAATATTTATCATTAATAATGTTTGATAATATTCGACATTTGTTATAATTTTTTTTAATATTAAATATAAATAAATGTGATTGCGGCTGACAAATATATAAACGTGTAATACTGCAGAATCCACCCAAGGAAATCGGGAATGATCTCCGTCATGTCGGAAACCGACCAAATTTTGTTCATTCAGATTCCTTACCGAACTACAATCATTTTCAAGTGCCTTTTACTCTTGGTTGGACATTGACATTTCACACGTGCGAATAAGAAAATAAAACCAATTGAATTATAATGTCCTATTCCCTTTCCATACAATCACTTTTATTTTTTTTTAATTTAAATCACCATTTCCCACTGCACCTTGTCGCTACTATTCGCACCGTCGCTTCGTGGTCGGCGTCCACTTTGTCTCATCACCGTCCATTTGCCTCTTTTAGAATTCAACCTACGATCTTCATCAAGAATATTTCTTTTGTTTTTCAATAAGATACCGCTGTATAACGGCTGAATGCAACAATTTAGACAGATAGATCTCACCGTCCGCACTGGAATAGGCGTTTCAGGCACGTTCATATCATGCTGCAGGATAGATGATCCAGTAACCCTAGCCTTCTGTGATTTTTGCAAGTAATATATACACATTCATGAAGAAGAAAAAAGATGTTTGCATTCTTGTTTTTTATGGAAGTTTGGTCTTGCCAATTTGGTTTGCAGTCTTTTATTATATTTATCAATTATTATACATCCGAGATCGAGGAAGAAAAAAAATATACATCTTGATCCACACATTTTTCTTGACGATTCTGTCACTTTCTCGGCAAACAAACACTTATACCAGCAGGTGTATGTAACATATAAACATCGAAGTAACAAGCATTTCCAAAATTTCCCATCAAGAATCCAATGTAAATGGCGTTTGCAGGAGATCGTAAGTTGCCCATAAAGCATCCAAAGGGCAAGGCCTATTAGCATCAAGCCTCGCCCATGGCTTCCCTTTCCCACTCCAATGCAGAAGACTAACCGGTTCAGGATGCAAATCCCTGCATAAACCTCTAAAATTATCTCCCCCGAGTCCATGTTGGTTCCATCTATGGTCAACTGGAACGATGTTCCCTGCAAAAACTAATAAAAATGGTGGCAAAGAACCCAACTCATAGATTCTCATTCTTTTCTGAATCTCCATCCATTCTTCAATCTTTCTCGTGTAATCTCCCCGTCTCCATCGATCGAGGTCGATGACCATTACACCGGTGTTGAAATAACAAGCTTCACGGTTCGCAAAGGTTAAGGATAAAATAGGATTTGACCAAAACGTTGGAGTAAAGTAATAGGTGAAGTTTGCATTACAATATTCTGGTGCAGCCAAGACCGAGTTGTCCTCGAGTTGGGTTGCAGAGAGTTTAGCTATGTCGTCGACGAGTACCAGGTCTGAGTCGAGGTACACGACTCGGCGGACACATGAAGGAAGGAGATCGGCTAAGTAGCTTCGAGCGTAGTTCAAAGGGCAGTCTAGTGCTGAGCGGATTGAGACCGAAATGAGACGTGAAACCGACGAGTCGTCGAAAGCGTAGACTTGGAAGTTGAGGTAAGGGAAGGAGGAAGAGATGGTGGCGCGTAAAATAGACGCATTGGCGGTGGCGGAGGCCACAAAGTGGAAGGCTATATTCTGTGGACAAGAAGAGTGTTGAAGCACCGAAAGAACAGCCGCCATTGAACCCCGGATGTAAGCTAAATCAAGTGTCATTGCCACATGAACAGCTTGATCCGAGCATAAAACTCCATCTTTATCTTCTCCAACTATCTCCGGGCAACTTAGAGAGTTATAGAACTGCGGGGCTTGTTTGAATTGTTGTGTCACCGGCCACGCACCGGCGGCGGAAATGACAATTAACAACAAGAGAAGGTGAAAATCAAAGATTGGTAGTGGTTTAGACATTGTGAAGATCTTGTTCGAAGGCTAAGCTAAAGGTGGTCGGGATTTTAAAGTTCTAATTCAAGGGGCTGCTTTTGATTTGTGATTAAGAAGCTCGATTTTATTTTCATTTAAATTCAGAATTTGAAACAGGGATATTAAATCATCTCATAGGACTAAAAAAATTAAATGCTGATATTCAAAAATAATATTTTATGATTTTTTCTTCATTCACCTACTATCCTTCAATTTATATATATATTTAGTATATAATTTTATATTTAAATTTATTATTTTTAATAATATATTTCTAAAATTTGAATCTATTTTTTAATCATACTGCCTAACGTTTATTGATTTAAGTAATAATTTTATTACCACCTTTAAAACATTTTTTACGCTTAATTAATTCATTATTTATAATAATAAAATTTATATATGAACATATTTTTTTAAAGGGTAAGGTGCTAAATCATTTTCCCTCAACTTCCTAGATGTTGTTTTCCATTTCCTCAATTGGGAGTGAGTGGCATTTTTTATAGAGGACTAGATCATATTATATGATGTAAAAATTTTATAAGTTTAAAATATTTTATAAATCGTTAGATGGATAAAATAAATAATTAAAATTAATAAAAATATTTAAAGATTAGTATTTTGAAGAAAAACAATTAATTTTAGTTATCCATTTTATCTATTTAACTATTTAAAAAATTGTAAAAACTTAAAAAAATTACAGTATTATTAGATCGTAACCTTATATATAATATGTAAAAATTATCACTTAAAAAATAAGTAGTTAATTTTAATCATCAAAATTTTTAATCCAACGATCTAAAAAAATATAAAACTTTAAAACTTTTAATTACACTGTACAAGTAAATCCTACTTTTATATATATATATATATATATATATATATTTAGGATCAAGTTACATGATGTAAAAATCATTTACTTTTATACTAATTCTTGGTTATTGGATGAACATAATAGATAAATGAGATTTAAAATAAAAAATAAAAAATAGAGCGTTTAATCTCATCCATTCATTATACTCGTTCATTGAATCAGTGTAAAACTTATTTAGTTTTACACTAATCTATAGTCATTAAATGAGTTAAATGGATGAATAAAAATAAGACTACAAAATATTAAAAAATTTATTTAAAAATAAAATATAATCTTCATCATCTATTAACATCATCGATCGATCGAAAATTAATATATATATATATATAAATAAATAAAATAAAAGGTAAACAATGCAACCGTTCTTTATATTTATGTTTATGTAATTATTCTGTCATGAGGTCCACAACATATAATAGCCATCCTTTTTTATTATTATTATTTATTAATAATCTTAACGATAATTCCAATTAAAAAATATGATTTAATTTATTGTGCAAGACAGTCGTTTCTTTTTTTTTTTTCTCTGGTATTAATAAACACAATTTGGGCATTATATTTTGATTAAAGTTTAAGCAAGGATAATATAAAAAGAAAAGGGTAAATTAACTGAATAGTCATCAAATTTTTAGGATAGATTAATTTCTGGTTACCACACTTTTATATTTTTGATAAAATCATCTAATTTTTATTTTATTTTTGATATGGTCCCTTCAATTATATTTCGTTAACTTATGTTGACGTGGTTCATTTATTATGATTTTATTCATTAAAATAATACATTAAATAAATTTCAAATGAACTAAAATAATATTGTTTTTAAATTATATTTAAACCATTGAAAATTTAACTTTTTATTTCATCTTTTTCTTTTAACATCGTCTTAGGGCATGGTAAGAGGAGTGCTTAATTTTTTTAATATTCGATATTATAATCGTATTTTTCTTAATATTTATTATATGAATATATATTTAAATTTTATTTTTAATATTTATTATTAGGAATTCAATTTTTAATATATGTTAGTAGAGATCCAAATTTTTAATACTTATAATTAGAGATTAATATTTTTTTAATATTTGTTATTAGGACTTAATATTATGAGTTTAGTTTTTTCCGATACTTGTTATTAAAAATTTATTTTTTAATATTTATTATTAAATATATAAAAAAATATTTATTATTTTGGTATGTATTAATAAAGATCTAGTTTTATAAGCTTTCTCCATTACTTGTTTAGAGTGAAAACGAAAGAAAAAAAATGAGATAAAAAATATATTTTTTAAAATTTAAAATATAATTTAATAATATATTATTTTAGCTATTTGAAATTTGTTTAATACATTATTTTTAATGAAATAAACACAACAAATGAAGCATAACATGATGGAATATAAAGGGAGAGGCCGTATAAAAATAAAAATTAAATGACCTTATCAAAAATTTTAAAATTGATAATCTAAATAGATTTATCTTAAAATTTTGATAATCATCTACGTAATTTATCTAAAAAAAATATCATTGACATTTATATAGAAAGGTGGATTAATGAAAAAGAGTTGTAAGACGAAAGAACGGTTATTGTTCTTTGAGGTCACGGATTCGAACACTAGTATTGTCAGCATAATGATTGAGCGATCAATGTCTAATGATTGAGAGTATATACTCTAGAACAGATACTATTATAACAACTGTAGCTAAATCAAAAAAAAAGAAAAAAATATTTTTTTTTTATTATTAAATACTTGATAATTCAAAGGAAAATGAGTAATAAAATCGTTTCCTTTTTCTTTTTTCAAAGTAAAGTTTTAACTTTCTTCAAATAGCGTTGGTTGGTAATGCTTCCTCATTGTAAGAAATAAACTGAGATCGGTTGGACAATCGCTGTCCCAGAAAGGTATAGTTAAGCAACCAGCAAACGCAATCATGATGTCAGAGCATGAGAAAATAGGGGAAAATGTCCTATTCACTGTCAAAATTAACACAAGTTTGAAAATTTGTCTCAATAGTTTATTAATTTACAAAATGACCTTCGAAGAAGAAAAATCTTCTAAAATAAACTATGTTTTTTACTGCTCAAATTTATTTTCACTCATATTTTGATTTAGACTTTTAAATTATTTTTTATTTTAATCATTTAGGTGTTAAATAGATATAACGAGATAAAATATATTATTTTTCTTCTTCCTTCAATGATAAAACTTTAATAATTATATATATATATATATATATATATATATAACATATCGAGATCGATACTTTCTTTCTTTGACGTTTTAACTTTAAATTAAATTATAAATCATATACTTTACAAATGCGTCATATTTTTAACTTTATAAATTATAATCCTAAATTTTAAGCACGATAATTTAGGGTAAGATATAAATCGGGGTGAAAAAATAATTTATATTCTTCAAATATGTGATTGTTCGATTAGAGTTAAATTTGTATATACCTATAAATAAAAAATAATTATTTTAAAATATATTTAAATTAAAATTTATAATTTCATTTTAGCCCATCTCAAATCAATATATGGTAAATCGAAATTCTTAAACCAGACTGCTAGCCCAAATCTCGTGGACATGTCCAAGTGTGTGTTTTCTCTTCTTATTCTCAGTTTCATTGTATCTCTCTTTCATTTTGTTTATTTTTTCCCAGCAAAGGAAAAGCGTATTCCTCGTGAGCAAACGGACCCTCGGTTTGTAAAACCAGAGAGATGACGTCAGATGGAGCGACTTCGACGCCGGTGGCGCCTAGGAGGAAACCGTCGTTGAGGGAGAGAGAGAACAACAGGAGGAGAGAGAGGAGGAGAAGAGCTGTTGCTGCTAAGATTTATACTGGGCGTAGAGCTCAAGGGAATTACAATCTACCCAAACACTGTGATAACAATGAAGTTCTCAAAGCTCTTTGTGCCGAAGCTGGTTGGATTGTTGAAGAAGATGGCACCACTTATCGAAAGGTATCTAATTTACCCTTTGCTACCTCTCCTTTTTTCCTCCGTCTTTTTACCCTTTCGTAGATCTATTCAATTTCTGTTCTAATTTGCTTGGATCTAGTTTAAACTTGTTTTTAGATCGATTTTGCTCTCTGGGACTTTTTGATCTGTTCAATTTTGGTTTTGGTTTTGGTTTTGCGTTTATTTACTTGCTTGAAATATTGGGTGCAAATTGGAAGTTATTGCTCTTGAACTAGTAGTTGATAATTAGAGAGAATCATTCATTGATCTGTGTTGGAACTGGAACTTCATTGAATAGCTGAAATGAAACATTGATGAAAAGTTAAATATTGGGTGAAAAAATGGAACTTCATTAAACAGCTGAAATGAAACTTTGGTGATTAGCTTGGTATTAATTGCATCATTCTGCTTCTCTTTTTAAGTTGTTTCGTTGTTTCCTGTATGATTATGACGAGTCTTGATTGTTAAAAGCAAGTATTGTTGTTAATTTTTTTTTAAATTGCATTTGTTGTTAGGGATGCAAGCCACCACCGGCTTCTATTGATATTCTTGGCAGTTCAGCTAGAATTACCCCATTTTCCTCCCAAAATCCGAGCCCTTTGTCGTCTGCATTTCCTAGCCCGATTCCTTCATGTCAAGTCAGTCCTTCCTCCTCTTCTTTCCCTAGTCCCACCAGGCTAGATGCTAATAATCCATCTAATCTTCTCCCGTTCCTTCGAAGTGCAATTCCTTCATCTCTGCCACCTCTCCGAATCTCAAACAGTGCTCCGGTGACACCACCCCTTTCATCTCCAACCTCAAGAAATCCTAAGCCAATTCCAAACTGGGAAGCCATTGCCAAAGAGTCCATGGCCACTTTTAACTACCCTTTGTGTGCAATCTCTGCCCCGGCTAGTCCAACTCAGCGACATTTTCATGCCCCAGCTACTATACCTGAATGCGATGAGTCTGATACATCGACGGTTGAATCCAATCAATGGATAAACTTTCAAAAGTTTGCACCTTCTACGTCTCAAATGCCAACTTCTCCAACGTTTAATCTCGTGAAACCCTTTGCTCCACAAAGCCTGCCCAATGATTTGATCAAAGAGAAAGGGCAGGGTTTGGAGTTTCAGTTTGAGAGTGGACAGGTGAAGCCATGGGAAGGAGAGAGGATCCATGAAGTAGGATTGGATGATCTTGAGCTCACGCTTGGAAACAGGAAGTGTTAGACAGAGGCTAACAAACTAAAGATGTCATTGTGAATGTATGCTAAAAAGAAGATATGTTTAACCAAAGGTTGGAACTTGGAAGAGTTGCATTTTCATCTGCAATTGTTCCCTTTTTCTGGAGTTGATGCTCGGATTGTCTGGTTGAGTTGTTAGGGAAATGTGTTGTTTTTAGAATCAAAATCAATACTTTGTAGATACTGTCGGCCTTTTAACTGGGTGACAGAATTGTTTCATCTTTCTTTTAGGCTTTTTATAGGTTTGGAGAGAACCTCACAGAATGAATTTATTTGACTGGTTTTTATTCTTAAAATGGATTTATGACTTTGCTTGTTTCCAAGCATATTTTTTTGGCATAGTGTAAAAAATCCCAAACATTTTTAAATACCTTTAACATTTGACTCAATAAATATTCGAATTTTAATTTTTTTAAGTAATTTATCTTGCAACATTTTATTTTATATCGGATAAAAATATTAATCAATCTATAATAAATAATTTAAAATGACATGATAAATTATATGATGCTATACATCACAAAAGTAATATCACAAAGACAAATATACTAACTTTAACATTCGGGTTATAAATAATTTAAAAAATATTAAAATGAAATATTAAGGGTTAAATTACTTTAAAAAAATAAGAATTAAAATGGCTATTTAATTACAGGATATTTTTTTTTATATTCAAGTATCAATATTTACCACTTATGGATCGTTTTATGAATGAGCACTCTCCTCCATCGTGAGTTCTTTCTTCGGTTTTATGCTGCTGCAGATATTTGGCGTGTGCCAAGCTCTGACAGATATACTTGATAGCATAACAAAGAAGGGCATGGAAGTTTCTGTCTGAACTTTTCCGACTCCGGTGCCCCATCCGAGAAGAATGAAACTTAGAAGACAATTTACGGGTGAAAGCTTTCTGCGCATCTCTTTCTGGTTTGATGAAAGCTTTTTCTGATCACCGCAGGGCAAATAAATATATCAAATACGGAGGTGTTGCTGAAATGGGGACCTGAAATTCATAATCTGATAAACTAGTAGTACAAGTTTGGTACAGTCACAGTCCATTGAGATGCTAATATTGGAGCAGCTTACGGGTGATAAGCCGTTGCACCAACTTTTATACGATTCAAACATGCAAAATGGATAAGATTACAACACATCACATTTCCAGCTCCCATGTTGTCTCGGCAATAAACTTAGGGTCCTTGGATTTTTCGGCCAGGTTGACGGATGCGGAAATCTGGAACGGAGAAACAATCATGGTTAGAAATAATCTCAGGCAAGGGTTAAAAGTATTTTATTACAAGTTGTTAGAACACTAACTAAGAAATCATTTCAAGAAACTTACACCCTGGTACTAGTAACATAGACACGATTCGGACACCGGAGTCCCATTAACACAGTTATGCATATTTCATTTTATTTCTATCGGCAGTCGAAGTTCAATATGAATTTGCCTCCCAAGTAAAGAAATCAACCATAGTAGGAACATTGTCTCCCATCACTCTACAATACATCCGGGATTTACAACCGAGTGTACTGGACCATCTGGCATCTCCTTAGTCCGAGAAAAATAGTTAATTCAAGTGATTCAATATAAAGATTATATCGGCATTTGTAGGCTTCCCAACAAATCACTAATTCCACTTCCATAAAAGCAACATGACCTAGCTTCAGCTTTGATATCATTGTTAACTAGTTGGAAGGGCTGAGAAACACCATGATTTTCTCAGTACTCCGAATGACTCGGTCGTTGAATAGAACCCTTGCCTTAAGAAGATAGAAAAACGCATGAATCCCAGAAAGACATGAGCTAAATGATCAAACAATTGAAAAGCTAGGCTGCCTAGATTTTCTTCAAGCTAAGCAGCATTCCGGCAGTGAGTTGTTGCAGTGACCACATTCTACATCCTTCTCAACCACAAAAAACAGATCAAGTGTCAAGAAATTGCGCAATGTAATGGAACATCAGCTATCTACTTATCTTCCTTGGAACCACACCAGACAGCCGTGTTGTCCCATATAGGAAGTGTCACACTTCATAGGCTTCACATTACTTCGGTTTTCATCGTTGCTCTTGTCTTGAACCAATGCCGCTCTGGCTCTGACTCCTCATTTTTCTTGAAGTATATGTGCCCAGCATGTATCAAAACATGGATATGACCATGTGATCCTCTAAGATTCCACATACACACAGAAATTTTGGAAAATAAAATTAAACACGTTCGAGCCAACAGGGTCGAACACTCACACCTAAATCCGAATAACATACAATTCATCCTCAATAGTTCACCGCCACCAAATTCTTCGCTGAAAAAGAACCTCTTGTATATTGTAATAAAATGGGAAAATGCAGTATTATTTCCTACGATCTAGATTTGAATTGCAGACTTCAAGACCATACTGACTAAAAAATTCAATAAAAAAGATCAAAGAAATGATTATCTAAGTTGATTTTAGTTACCTTAAAAGTCCCATTAAACACACGATTTCTCAACCACTCCAAAGCCAAATTCTTGCTCCATGTGTGATAAGTCGCCTTCAAGACATTGTCGTATAATCTCCTGGAAATTGTGAAATCCCACACATTCTTCCCTAAATCAAAGCAAGGCTCCAATGTTGTAACACCTCCATGCAAGTAGCTATACTTGAGCTTACAGTTCCTCGTACCGAGCATGTAAGAAGCCAATAGCTTGCTACCAGAATCGAACACCAGTGCCCCGTCATATACCGTCCGTTTGTCCCCTCTCTTGCGACTGTAAGTTAGCTCCAATGGCTTCTTCGCAAGCTGAAACGTGTTCCTTAACTGAAACCCAAAATCCAACCGCATAAAAAAGAATGCGAAGAAGTTCAATTAGGTAACAAAATCAATGATGTATTCAAAAGAGTAGTTAAAGGGATAGTTTTTTTCAAGTAAAACTTGCCTTTTTGGGAACGTAACGGTAGAAGCCGAGTTTTTTGTCGGCAAAAGTCAAACCTTTTAAGCTGGGACCGTTGGCGATCCTGATGTCATTCACGGAGGCGCGTAGTGTGACATCGCCGGCGTTGATGATGGGGGTATCGGAGGCAGTGGTCTTGCAATTTGTGTATCTTCTTTCCAAAGACGCAGTCATTTCTTCTGAGGATGGAAGGATCCGATACAACAAGAAGAGGTTGGCGGAAAAGTCGAGATCTTTACTTATTTATTTATTTCTACCTGAAAGTTCGCCACTTAACGATTCCGGTCTCTCTTGGGCTTCCCGGCAGGCTTCATTTCCGATGGAATATTGAATTCCAATGGGCCAAAAGTCCGTCATGCAAACACATCTCCTTTTCCCCATCTTACTAGCCTACTTACAGTTCGGCACAGATTTTGTATTCGGTGAAGCCCAAGAAACATTAAATAACATATTTAGTCCCTGAATTTGGTTTATTTCCTTTCTTAATCCCAATTTTTCAAAATAGGTCCCTAAATTAACATTTAGATAAATATAACATATTTCAATCATAAACTATTTTTTTCAAATTAGGTCCCTAAAAAAGAAATGATGTCTTCCTTCCAGGACACCATATGTATGTAGGTGATGTCTTTCACTTGCATGGTAGATTTTAACCTAGTTTTTAGAATAAAAATTAAAAATTTTATTTTTTAAACTTTAATCTCTAAACTAGATATTAATAAACTAGATATTAATAAAAATAATTTTTAACTAAATAAATAATTATATTCAAAATAAATAAGTATTAAGATTTAAAATCATACAACATCATAAACCACGTTAATTATCGCCCGATAAATTAATAAATCTCAATAATTATTTTTTCTTGTTCTGAATAATCTAAAAACAACAAATATATTTCCTCATGCTCCAGCAGAGATGGAATTATCTATGGAGTATGAGAAATTGTCCTCGTGCTACTCAGTAGCTCCAATAGCTAATTTCCCACTGGAAATTCATTTGAAGAATCGCAGAACAAAGCTTCCCAGATCTCAGTGAAAGCATCCACAATGATCCCATGATATTGCTTTGAATTCAAAGAAAGAAAACACTGCAAAAGATGCTCCAAATCTTTGGAGGCAAACATATGTTTCTCCAGGATCATTTGCAGCATAGATCTCTTGAAGTCTTCATAAGGATCTTTCGATTTCTTCACCACCGCAACGCTCTCCGCCACCTTCTCTTCCGCCGTGCGCGGAGGTATCATCATCTTCGTCGTCGTCCTTTTCAAAATCGAACTTCTACATGGAGTTTCATTCTCTGACGATCCTTTGTATTTCATTGGCCCGAACCCAAAGCTTCCTAGTCTCTTCATGATCTTCTTGCCCTTAACTGTTTTCTTGTTCCTTTTTATTCCCATGGGAAAGTCTTGGTCAGCAAGTGACTGATCCAAATCAAAAGACGAATCATCCGAGAAGGTTCTGGAATTAGAAATTAGGGTTTCGGTATCCTCGTCTGCCTCACCTAATTCGCTACTGAAACCGAAACATCCACTGTCAGTTGACGACACAGTCGCCATTGCCTTTACTTTCACCTTCTTCCTCTCCTTCTTACCAACCTTGTATTTTCCATTATTCTCATCAGAAACCGATGCTTCATATGTTCTCCAACGAAACTTAGAATTGCGAGCTTTCCCCGTTTTCTGAATCTGAGCTGACTCAAAACTGACGTCCGGGGATAAACATCGAGTTCTACACGATCTTACTCCGCACCCGCAGTCGACTGAAGCTATCTTCGGAGACAAACGGGGATCGAAAAAAGAGTAGTCTGGCGTCGAAGGCGGCGGTGCGGGGAAGCTGAACTCCGAATAGTCTAATACTTTAGGATCCACTATGGAAAAGCACCGCTGGCCTACCGGAACTGAAGTCCGCGGCAACTTGGTAGGTTTCTTTGGCCGACATAGCAGGAAATAAGATATAACACAAGAAAATTTAAGCTTGAAATAACGTTTAGCCATTAAAAGTTGTTGCTTCATTGCTTACGAAGACCTCAAGCTTTCATGGTCGACCAATATACTCCATATATGATTATATAATTGAGCAAAGGGCCGGCTGTATACAACACAATAAGAATGTACAGCAAATTCCTCATATAATTAAACTGACCAAATCTAATGGATGATATCAGTTTTACATAGTTTATACAGTTCGAAAGGTACGTAAGATTCTTTAGCGAAAGATTATGTTCGAAA
Organism: Abelmoschus esculentus; assembly: GCA_035048815.1. Classification (NCBI taxonomy): domain Eukaryota; kingdom Viridiplantae; phylum Streptophyta; class Magnoliopsida; order Malvales; family Malvaceae; genus Abelmoschus; species Abelmoschus esculentus. Next base: position 2,759,632 of record JAUCBN010000010.1, read on the forward strand.
ACGTCTGCATGTTAGGTTAGCGGTCGGCAGTCAGTGTCTGAAAACCATTCACTTCCCAAACTTTTACTAACAAGTCAGTATCATCTGGATTCCACCTTCAAATCAGTTGTTTGTATTTAATGGTAAGATCCCTTCGATACCCAAAGAGAAAAGGTCAGGTTTTCTGGCGCAAATCATCTATCTCTTTCTCATGCATTCATTTGTATCTTTCTTTTAAATTAGAGGGTTTAGGGTATATGATTTAAGGTTAGTGGTTGTGGTTAGAGTTTAGGAAATTAGGGGTAGAGTGTATTTTTTAAGAAGTTTTGGGAAATGATGGAGAAATTATATCATGGGTCAGTCCCACCACGTCATCTATGAGACCAAACAATAGAAATTGTTCACCTCATTATTTTTTTAATTTCCCAAGTGAAGATTCACTTGAGAAAGGAAAAATTGATAAAGTGGACCGTTTTTATTGGTTGGTCCCATGAACAAGTAGTGAGACTGACCCATGATATAATTTTTTGAAATAATGGGAGTTTTGGGAAGTTAAAGCTTAAATTTTTATATATTTTCTGGTTGGATTTGAAACGGTCACAATGATTGAACTAAACAAACAAAAATTTGGGTCGGTACGTAAATTGTGTTTGAAATGTTAGAATTCGAACTCATGCAATCCAAGAATGAAATAGTAATCTTTTAATATAATTTTTTATTCACGATATTTTTATATATTTTAACTGATACAACCAATGAACTGAGTGTATGTGTGATCCAACATGTACTCTATAATAAGGAGCAAGAAATGAGCTTTAATTATGATTATTCCAATCTCGTATTGATCTTTCAAAATTGATTGTTCTTGTTGATGAAATGCCTGATTCATCAACTGTGGTGAATAGGTTAGGCACAGACATACCTCCGGAGATGACAATTTCTGCAGAAAAAGATGAGAGTCAAATAATAAAGGGATGATTCGGTTCGAGGTTCAAGATTCGAGTTTGAGTTTGAGTTTCATACCGATCCCTTCTCGAACGGATATGTTAGGCCTCAAAATATCGGTTGATTTAATGAGAAATATATCACCAAGGTACAGATGGTTAGTAGGAACATAAACACAACAGAGTTCCTCTTCACCTATACTCTTCTGAAGCACAACTGCAGAAGTAATGAACCCAAACATATATTGCCCCTTACCGGGATGTCGAATGATCGCGACTTCTTTGAAAGCTTTAGAATTTTGATCTGAAAATCGGTTTCTAAATTTTTAGTGCCACTTTCGAGTTTCGAGTTAGTTCGAAAACTGCAGACATTATATAAGAAAACCAAAGATTTACCTGGTGAAATAGCACTACTTATTTGCTTTGATGCACTATAAATATAGCTCACCAGAGGCATCTTCTTAATGAACACTTCGCCCAAAGTAAGAACTGAAGCTCCTAACCAAGATGACATGAAAACGCCTACTAAAAAGATGAATGTGATGGATGTAGCAAATCCCAGACCTGCATCATGCTTTATCATATCATTCATGTATGGAATTGTGATAGATATGAATTTCTTTAAGAAAAATGAAGAGTCGGAACAAAAAAATAATGCAGCTTACCAAAAATATTGATGCCTAGATGATCAAAGACTGGTGAGAAGAACCCATCAACAAGATGAATCAATCCCCAAGTAACATAGAATGTAACAGCTAGTGGAAGTAGTATGACACTGCAAAATAATTTATCACATTTTTCATATTCAAATCCGAATATATGTCGAATACAGGAATGGTTGAAAACTAGAATTGGAGTGACATATGTGTTGGTAACATAAATAAACAAGTTAACTTCCATGAAATCAAACTGTAGTAAAGGTTGAAGATGAAATGGACTTACCATCCTGTCATAAACTTTTTCCAAACCCAGCTGCGGATTACTTTTAAAAATGCCTATGCCCATTGCCAAACCATAAAACCAGAAGGAAAACGAAAAGGATGAGACTGAATTATATAGAATAAATTATTCAATATGAGAATGAATGTGCGAGAAGAAAGAAAAGAGAAAGAAGAAATGCACCTTCCGGCCATGGGAGGCGGTGGGAGTATCGGGAAGGGATGAGGATTTGGAGGCGTTATCTTCAGCGATTGATGCAACAGGGATTAGCAGCTCCAGATCTCTCTCCCTCGTTCCCATTCTCTTCCTTTTTGGCACTTTCCTTCCTTCTTTGCCTATCTTTCCTGAAACTGTTGGATCAAGGTAGTTAAGATTACTAGAAAATATGTTAACGTCCAAATAAAAACAACCATAACTATGGAGTAATTAAAATGAATGATTTATAATTATAATATTTTGTAATTATTTTATTTTGATTTAAGATGACGTAAGCCTTTGTAAACTTTTAAAAAATATATATTTTTTAATTCTTTTAATCAAATTAAGTTTATATTTTAAATTCTTATTAATTTATTATCATTTTAATCAATATTAACTATTAAATTTAACATTTTTAATCAACTGATACAACATGTCGTGTTTAAGTTTTTATATTTTGATACAACTTTGTCTCTTGATATTTTTAGTTTTTTTTATATTTATTTAAAAGGTACTTTAAAAATTCTAAAAAATCTAACATATATATAATTTATAAAATACAATTTTTTTAATTTAAAAAAATTATAAACATAAGTAGTATGTCATGCAGCATTGATCGTAATACCTAAAAACCCGTCAAAAATATAATCAAATTTGTTAAAAAAAATTTAATTAATTAAATTTAAGTAGGGGTGTTCAAAAATATTCGATCTGATTGACCCGATCCGACTACCCGATTACCAGAACATAAATAATCCGGTATTTTTTCGGAAAATTTTTTAGGTTCGGGTCGGATACCCGACCCGTCATTTTCCGGGTCGGGCCCGGGTCACAATATTAAAAATTTTTGGTACCCGGTTCCTATTTTTTTATTTTAAATATAATTATTATTTAAATAAAATACCTTTATATTCTTAAATCAAACAACTTAATTCCTAAATTTCATTCCCTTAAACTTTAATTTCAAAAAAGAATTAAAAATTATTGTAAAAAAAAATAAGATTTATTGTAAAATAATAAATTTATTTGTTTGAGTTGATAAAATTTAAATTTTATTCGTTTATATATAAGTTATATTTGTATGTGCATTAACCAAGATAAAAATCAACTAAATATTTTTAAGTATTTAAATTATTAATTTTTATATATTAAAATAAATTAAACTAATTAAAAATATTTATAATTTTTTTTCTTACGCCTTATATGTTTTAATTCGAACTAGATTATGTAATTTATGTCTTAAATTTTATGTTTAAATTATGTAACTAGATTTTAAAATTTTATATTTGAATGTTAGATTATGTAATTCGAACTTTTACATATGTATATATATATATATATATATTTTTTTTTAAGATTGAATTTAAAATGTATAAAAAAAAAATTAAAATGCGGTTACCCGGTTACCCGAAGTACCGGGTACTCGAAAAAAACCGAGTCAGGATATGAGACATTTTTTTAACTACCTGAACTTTCGGTACCCGGTACTTCGGGTACCCGAATACCCGAGTACCTGGATTTGAACACCCCTAAATTTAGGCATAAAGATAATTTTAACTTTTAACGTTTATAATTTTTATCGTTTTGACCCTTATTCTTTTTTGGATAAATTTAGCCCTTAACCTATATCTTTTTGACAAATAACTTATTTTTTAACTACCATGATAACTGGACCGTTAAAAATCTAACAATGATGACATTTCATATATATATTATAATATATTTTAAATAACATGTTATTTAACCTATTAAATACATATATATATATATAAAAAATATAATTTTATTCTAATATAAAATATAAAACAATTAAAATTCAAAAAAATATTAAAAAATTAATTAATTTAAAAATAAAATGTTATTAAATATTCTCAACCTTAACTACGATAGAACCAAAATGTTATCTTAAAAATTAATTAATTTCAAATTGTGTTCATATGTTTTTTAGATAGGACTTCGATTCTATCGTAGTTAAGGTTGAGAATGTTTAGTAGCCTTTTATTTTATAATTAATTAATTTTTAATATTTTATTTGAATTTTAATTATTTTATATTTTATATTGAAATAAAATTATATTATATATCTATATGTATTTGATAGGTTAGATGTAATGTCATTTAAAATATATTATCATATGCATTTGATATGTCATCATCGTTAAAGTTCTCACGGTCTAATTATTATGATAGTTAAAAAATAAATTATTGTCAAAAAGATATAGGTTAAGGGCTAAATTTATCTCAAAAATTAAATTGGGGCCAAAATTGAATACTAAAAAATTTACTAGTTTAAAAACATAATTGAATACTAAAAAATTATAAATTAATTATTTTTAAAAAATTATAGTGATATCTGTTATAGAGCATACTCTCAATCATTGGACATTAATCGTTTAATCACTCTGTTAATATTACTATTACCTGAACCTATAACCTCTAAAAACAACCATTATTCTTTTAAAAGATTAGATAACTCATGCCCATGTAAGTGGTTTTGTAATGTTGAGTAATTGGGTCTAATTTTGTCATTATTTTAGACATATTGCAAATGATTGTTAGACCATGAGCGGACATACGAGAGTGTAAGATAGGCTATAAGACCTATCATTATTTTTTTCGATATATAATATTTGTGATCATCAATTTATTATTTTTATATTTTAATCATTAAATTATTATTTTTATAAAATCTTATTAAAATTATGTTTTTTTTTAATTTTAATCATTAATGTTATTTTTTTTTCTTGTGTCGATAATAAAGCTATTATTTCTTTTAGATTTTTTGTTTTGGTCAAATTTCGTAATTAAACTATGTACTATTCTTTTAGATCAGTTCGTGCTGCATATTAATATAGATAGTAAATTATTTGACAAAAAAATTATATATATAATATTTAAAATTTACTTAAATGATAATAAATTATTTTTTTGACTAATTAAATTTTATTCATCCAATAAACTAGCAAAAAAATTATTTGTACAAAGAAATTTTCTAAAATATCTTCTATACAATCTACTCATATAATTCTCGTCTCATAGCTAAAGATTTATCAAAATTTTTAAAACAACAATCAACTAGGTTAAATATAATATCACTTTATCAATCAAAAAATTTTTAAAACTTATCGATTTTCTTTGTCATGAATTCGACAATTACGTTCCATTCATAAATAGTAGTTGAAATTATCCTAAATTAAACGGATAATGATAGCTTTCGTAGGTTTTTTTTTTTTTTTCAATTAACTGCATTTGCTCTAAGATTTCAGTCTAATAATTATGTTAAATTTATGGACCCCAATCTTTCATCCACAAAAGATCAGATTTACGTCATATAATGTCACTCTCCAAACATATGATAATTTTTTTTTATCCTATAAATATAATTAAAAATTCCTTCCTCAGTGCCTTTGACATTATTGTCACATAAAACTATACCTTCGGCCATTATCACCTACCCATTTGCCTGGTTGCCTGCATCATGTCTTTGAACCATTGCATGAAATCGAAGCCCATTCAATCCTAGACTAGGTAATAGGTATGGTCAGATCTGAAGGCGTAGGGTCAACACATTCTAGATGGATGGCGATACAGGAAACACGTTCTACGTATATAGATTTTAAATTTATATTCGTATCGAATATTTTAATTCTACCGACTAATCTTAATATTTACCGATAAAATCTTACTTAATAAAAAATTAATAAACAACTATGTGTAACTCATAGCAACAAGTTAGTTGGGAGTTGGGTTCTTGTTTTTTTCTTCTGTATTATATGTTCAACAATGTGTTTTATTTTTTATTATTTGGTACGATATTATTATCATGATTCTAGAAACTCTCTAGGGACAACCTTTGACGTTGCACACCCTAGTGGAAATGTAATGAACAAAAGATAGTGGAAATGTATACCACTCTTGAACACGCCATACACATCACGTGGTAGTTTTAAAAATATATGTTTATTTTATTTTTATTTAAATAGTTTGTAGATTATTGTTTAATTTATCCCCTCAACATATTTTAGTCACTTATATAATTGAAATAATATATTAATAATTGTATCATGTATATTATATTTTAAGCATATTATTATTAAATTTATATTGGTTTTTTAACATAATTGTACAAGTTTTCTAGTCTAAATGGTTAAAAGAATAATTGTTTTTAGAGGTCACAGATTTAAACACCAGTGATACTAGCAGAGTGATTGAACGATAAATGTCAAATGATGAAGATTATATTTTAGAGCAAATACTATTGTAATCACTATTTTTTTAATTAAAAAAAAAACATAATTTTATAATGGGCTTGTGAGTAGGGGTATTCAAAAATACCCGACCCGATTAAAAATTATCGGAAATTTATAATAAAATACCCGAATTTTTTAGGCCGGGTATCCAACCCGTATTTTTTTCCGAGTAGTCAGGACGGGTCAAGATCGAAATTTTTTAAGAACCGGGTACCCGACTCGACCCGGTAATTTTAATAAATATATATTTTTAAATTTTAAATTATATTTTGATTATATATTTTTTATTATTTTTCTCTAAAATTAATTTTAAATCCTTAACTTCTTTTTATACTTGTACTATATACTTTTAAGTTTTGAATTTTTCATAAATATTTATATCAATTTGTCAATATGAGATTTGAAAGAAAAATTATGATCGAGAATAATAAATTCTTTTATCGATAAACTTTAATATATGCATATATATATATATATCCAAATATTTATTTTTAAAACCTATCTCAAATCAATAATTTTGTGTTTGAAATATATATCATGAAATTTTAAATATTTTTATATATATTTTAAAAAATAAATTTTAAAGAAATATAAAAGTTAAACCGGATACCCAAATTTTACGGGTAAACGATTTTTATAGATCAAATCATAGATTAATATTTTAGTACCCGAAATCCCAGATATCCAATTATGAACACCCGAGCTCGTGGGCACTAATTTTTTACTTTGGCGCACCACCAAAAGTGGGGGAAAGAGAATTGTAGCCACCTTATAGTGGCGGGGTTAGTATGGAATTAATTTCCATTTTCCCATCAAATTTTTATTTTCTCAATTTTGTATTTTAGTTGAATTTGATTATACCTAAAATAATTTAATTTAAAACTCTTCAAATCAAAATTTGATTCTTCCTATAGTTAGGGAAAAAAACAAAGGTGTTGGCAAGTCGTATTTTTAAAAATTCTATTTTTTATATAATTTAAATATTTTATATTATTATTATTATTATTTTAATAATTTAGAGCCGGAAGCAAATATGAGTCACCCATCTTTTTTGGTGGCAGACAACGAGAAATGTGGTTGATGAATTATTAGTTCTTACAGACAATAAAGTCAAAAAGCTTTTTGTATTTATACAGAAATCAGTATTGCAAAATATATTATCTTTAAGTTTTGTCTGAATAAATTGGATTAATACTATAAATGATCATTTGGAATTTGTATAAGTTCGAATATATTTCAATTTTTCGTTGCAGTAAAAGAAAAGATATAAGACAAGTAAATTATTGGAAATGACTTGCATTACACGTAACAATGATATTGAAAAAAATTATTACAGTTCTCATAGTGCTAAAGAACTACACATTTTATGAATTTGGAAGAATTTTAAAATGAAAAAAAAAAAAAAACTATATTCACTTGAAACTAATAAATTAAAAATGGCTAAGAAAATTTGTTAAAAGTTTTCTTTATGGAATTCGAACTTTGTTGAGGTCTTGTGTGAAAAATCCGAAGCTAATTGCCTCAACTCTTTGGTCAGTGCGGGTGCCCCACAGTAGAAAACGCCTGCAGTCATTGATTACGGTCATGGAATTTATTAGTTAATCAACAATGGCTGACGGACTAAAATAAGGGTTGGTGAGAAGGTGAAAGATACTGACCAATTCTAGCGTCAGGATGGTGTAAGGCAATCTTTTTGTAAACTTGACGCCAGTTTGGCTTGGCGAAGTGTGATTTGACTCGAGTCCCTGAGACGACGTCGACGCCGTTCTTGGCATGGTGAAGTGACTGAAGCATGGTGATGAGGGCAGATCGAGCGTCGCCTTCTTCGTAAACGCTGGTGCAATAGTTGTGGAGCTCGATCACCCTTTTCTCATCCATTTCGGCTACTTCGTTCATTATTCCTTTGAACCACTCGAATGAGCCTTGCTCCCTTGTGACCCAGTAGAAGTAGGCTTTCTGTGTTTTGAAACCTTTACTGTTGCTGTTCTTGTTTTTGTGATTGTAGTTTCCATTCTCTAGACTAGATCCTGGATATGAATCATCTTCCATCTTCATGTTGTTGATGATGTCTTTGACAATGCTGATCATCGGGGTGGCTCCGATTCCGAGCCCCACCAGGAGGACAACATCATATTTCTTGTAGTCCTGTGCCGGAGCTCCGTATGGACCGTCGATCAAAATCTTCGGGAAGCTGTACATCGATCCGTACACATTAGTATTCGGTTTAACATTAATCATTCATGTAACTAGCTTGCACCTAATTGAAACCTTCTAAGATATGGAAATTTTACCTTGTGTTGGCTCCTTCAGCCCTGAGCAGTCCACTCTTTCCAGCAGGTGGAGGTTGACAAACCTCAGAGAAAACAGTTTTGAGCTGCCTTGTCCAATCTCCCAGAGTTCGAATGTGAACACTAAGGTAGTCGTCTCCGGGTGCCGAAGTTATGGAGAATGGATGCCTGCAATTGCCAATGGTTGGATCAGTTTCAATACTATCAAGCGATGCAGAGTTGAAACTATACAACCAATGCTCGGATCCTGTATCCGACCTAGTCCTAGTAACTTAAAGATCAAAATGTACTAACCATTCGAATTGGGAGACTGCAGAGCAATTGACAAACATGTATTGCCCACTCTTATATCTGAATCCTTGGGGCTTTGACATGTGCAATGACAATACATTTCCAGGATATACAGCAACCTTGCATAATTAGTAAACAGAGAAGAAAACATGTCAGAAATTGTTTCAAGTGCTATATTGGGTGAAATGTAAGATGTACTTAAAGCATATGATATACCTTGAGAATTTTGACTGGCTTTATACTTGATCTAAATGCTCGAGTTAGCCTTTCGCAGGCATAAAGAACAACAGGCACTGCTACATACATCCATGTCTGTAATTTAAGGTATGGAATCGAGTTAATGAAATCGCACTATGATATTTGTGATGGTGATGAGATCAAACAGAAATGAAAGGAATGATGGTGCTTACTGTTTTATTATACCATTCCTTAGTGAGGTAGAGATAATAACCATGAACGATGAGGAGAGCGTAGACGATAACGAAAAGGTGATGGGAATACCAGAAAGCGTTAAATCCAGTGAGCTTCTTAAGGAACTTGGGAAGGTTCAATTTGTTGCGCCTGAACCATGGAGTGGCTAGTGTGAAGGCAATGGCCATTAGAACCACCATTATAATGCCTGTTACACCTTCCACTCCCCTCACAAACCACCAGTAGCTTGTAGGTTGCTCCTCCCCGAAGTAAGGTTCCATTGGCTCATATTCTTCTTCGGTGGCATGAAGTAACCGCGGGAAATCGCAGGTCAAATGTGCACCACCGTGTAGGATCACCCCAACTGTAATCCCAACCGCAATAACCTGCAATTATGTTACATTACGTTGCAGTACTTGGACTTCACTAATGTTGAATTCTACGAGAGGTTTGATTGTTAATCATATGACTTACCTTGTGGAAGTTCAAGTTGTCATCAAAAGGAACAACAACGCCCAATTTAGTCTTGTTTCGAAGCCAAGTTATGGTGTTTCGACACACTGGTAACAGAATCAAGGCCATATTGAATTTAAGAGTCTCTGCTCCTCCTTTAGCAACGGAAACACAGTATCCCATAACATCAAAAGCTGCCTTGTTTCGATACTGCACGAACTTGTACGCGAATAAGCCCCCACAAATGCCAAGCCACAACATCATAACCCAGATTCTTTGCCAGTTATCCAATATGAAGTACTTAGTTCTCTGATACAACCTTTTTAATGGGTTGTTCTCTTGAGTTGGCTTGAGTTTCTGACTCAACATTTGACTTAGAATTCTACTATCCCCGATCCTAACCGATTGATTCGGAGCTTGTAACAACAGAGTTTCCAGGTTATAAATCTGTCAAAGAAAAGTAAGATTAGGAATTAAAGACAGCATGGGACAGGACAAAGATAGATTTGTCTTTGGGAAGTGTCGATTTACCATGATGTATCCGGCATTATCCGGATCAAGTTCTTCCATGATCAGAGCTGCATATTCTTCAGCTTGTTTCTGAATTGTTGAAAGTTTATTTGCAGAAGCACTGAGACTGATAATCTACAGTGTAAAATAATCCATACAATTAGAATATAATTGAAAAAAAAAAACATAACATAAAATAAAAATATATTAAGAGTTACGTAAACGTAAAGAAAATGTCGTGATTTCAAGTTAGTTGAATGTTGATTCCTACCTCTCTGACTTCTTCTTCAGTGATTCTTCCATCAGCATCTTTGTCAACCCTGCATAATTGCAGCTTAAACTCAGTAAATAAACCAGATTTTTCTTTCAGTTCATCAGATTTTTAGGGAGAAATTTGTGGAACAGTGAGAAAATTTTACATGTCAAAGAAAGTTTGGAGTCTGGAGTCAAAGCTTTCGTCAGAAATCTGATCCCAAAACTGTTTGAGTTGTGCTTTGTTGACTGAGTCGCCGGTTACGTTATGTCTCCGAGCAAGCGCTTGGAACAGCTCAATGGCGAATTCTTTAGACTGGTTCATTCCTGTAGTTGAATTTTGAGAAGGAAGGTCATTTTTTTTGGCATGGAAGTTACTTTTTTTTGTTCTTTCGATCGTAAATTACGTACCGATGCATTCGGCGAATTGGGATTGGTGAAGAACGCCTGTTGTAGAGGCGGTCAAGTCATTGAACCGCCTCTCGACGGCAGACCATCCATTGCCGGAGGCCCCTGTTTTGGTGGTGATAAACTTGAGTCCTTTCAAGGCATGAGCTGCCGCCGATTTGTTCCTATCGAATCTCCGTCCGGCGTTCGATGGTCTTCTGGAAAGTACTTGTTTCAGTTCCTGAGAGACTTGTTTAATTTGATTCGACGTGTTCCTCAACAAATATGAACGGAACGAAGCCGACTTGTTCTCCAATGTTTTCTTAGCTAACAAAGCCAACTCCGGATCTTCGCTTCCACCACCAGCTCCTTGAACACTGTGAACCGCCACGGAATCGTCTCGGATATCGAGGGTAATTTCTACGTAACCGTCGTCATTGTCAGCTGCGCCGGCGAAACCAGCAGCGCTACCCGCTGAGTTAGTCTTGGCCATGGCGATTTCCGGTTGAAGGTTGAATCTTGCACTCTTTTTCGAAGCTCTCTTTTTAGATACAGCGCTGCCACCGCCGCCTAAGACCAAAGGTCCACTAAACGCCGCCCTGTCGCTCGCTATGCTCTCCGTGTCGGAATTATTCTCTGAAAAAGCTCCTCTTCCATCATCGTTCCTCATTTCCCCCCTTCTTCGTTACAATTCGAACAACAACAACAACTTGGCTTTGTAAAACAAAGAATTGAAAACTGATTCCTTTACTGTGAACTAAATAATCAAAGAATTGAAACAAAAAGTTAATCTTTAACAACACTAAGAAAGAGATGAAGGAAGATTTCTGTAAAGTTTTTCAGACAACCAATTCAACTCTTTAATGTTTTTGTTTTGAAATTGCAAAGAATGGAGCTGCCGTGCATTTATAGCAAACAGTTGGAAGGGAAATGAGAAACTTACAGGAAGCAAGCTTCCATGGCGTCGGTCAAAACACACACGTTCAAAGACAACCAATTCTTTTGGGTAAAATACACAATATGACACTCAATTATCAATTTAGTTACAAACATGTCTTCTTTTTTCAAATAATTGCGATTTAATCACTCAATTATAAAATTATTACAAGCATACTATTCTGTCGTTAAAAATTAAAACAAACATCTAATATAGTCTTAAAATATATTTTTTTCAATCTATAAAACAACAAATTACTTAAAAATAACCGTAAAATAATATAACATTTTAAGAAAAATAATAAATAATTTAGGAGAATAATAAAGATTAAATAAATTATTAAATTCTCTTAAATTAAGACCAAATTATTAAGTTTCATTTTTCATTACACTCTTCCACGTTAATAAAATAATATCTTTTATCAATTCATGTTATTTTCTTTTGTTTAATAACTCAATTAGTTTAATAAATGAAAGTTTATGCGTAACAAGATTTTAGAACATGTTCATTGTCTTTCTTAAGCTAAAGTTAGGTGAATGTACGAAATATTGTTATCCGACAATGACGGAGCTGATTTATGTACTGAAACTATTACACATCCAACCTTGATTTTTAAGGCGCCTTAATATTTAATAAATGATTTTTGGGGACGGATGGTGGAATTCGGGTCAAAATATTATATTTATAAATATAAGAATTTATTAAATATTTAAATTAAAAATTTTAAGATGAAGTTTAGTCTGTCTAATATTTTAATTTTAAAGACTTAAACTATTATTGAATTAAAAATTTAAAAATACATACTTATTTTTATTTAATTTGATCCCTAGTTATATTTGTTTTCATATGAATTAAATTATTATTTTTACAGAATTAAATTATTATTTAAATTAAATTTAAAATATAGATCAGGGTTCTTGGGTCTTAAAGGAGCCTTGTCCCTGTCTCATGGATTGATTTAGGGATGTTAAGGGACAGTCGTCCCCCTTAAATTTTTCAAGTTCTCTTATATTTTATATATTTTTTGTATTTTATATTTATAATCTAATTTTCACCCCTAAAACCTTTATAATTTTATAACTCCTACAATTCTAATATAATTTCTTGATAGTTTACACTCTCTTACATAAAATTCTAGGTCCGTCTCTTTGTCTTTATCCCTAATTGAACGAGTGTTGCCATAGTTTACTCCAAAATCATCGTATTTTAATTTAGGTGCGGTTCAAAGATTTAAGAGTCATGTGTAATTTATTAAAATGTATCATTTAGAAGTAATTGTTCATAATTTTTACTAGTTCTAAAAATGTGACCCTTAGAAGTAATAATCAATAAGATTCTATAATCAATTGTCACATTTAAGACATAATTATAACGTAGAATTTCAAAATTAATATCATTTAATGAATGTAATTTATCAAAATTTTGGGTTCTTTAATTTTAAGCGGTCTCGTTCCTCGCACCTGTCCAAAACTCTGTTGTTTTACCCTATCCAGAAATGTTTGAAGATGTAGGTAAGTATTTATCCTCAAAGTCTTGAATGGGAGGAAGAAAATTCAGCCTCTGAATGTGATATAAAATGGCATTGGAGACGACTTTCGTTTAGGTTCCAAAAAAGCATGCGGACCCAGCCATTGTTGTGTTGAAAAGCTTACCTGAAAGATCCATCGAACACGGTCATTTACTTTTCTCTCTCGGTTCAGACCCAACAGGAACGACATGACCGGGTTGGGCAGTTGAAATTTAGCCTGGAGGAAACTTCAGGAATCTTGTCAAAATAGAAAAAAAAAAAAAACCTGGAAATTTCATGGTCAAGTCATGAAAGTAAAAACATGAAATGTTTTTGTTTATGGTCCGTAAGAGCTAGAGTATAACAGTTAAAAAAATACAAAAGGTTTGGGTTTTGTGAATTATTAATTACTAGGCAATATTATGACAATATAATTTTTTGACTGTTTTTAAGAAAATTATTAAAACATAATTTTTAAATAATAAATTAATTTTCTAAATGATGTTGATAAAGGTATAATGTTGTTAAAAAATCACTTTATGTAGGACAGTTTCTATCTCACTTTTTATAGAATATAATTCTGTCTTACATGATTCGATAATAAATTATTTTTTAAATGGTATTAGTAAAGGTATAATTTTCTAAATAATAATTGAAAAAATATTGGTATAATATTGTTCAATTACTCTTTCTGTCTAATTAAATTTGTCTTTTATTGATATTTTTATTAATTTTTAACATCAATTTATTATTATTTAAAATTTATTATTGACCAAATATAAAAAAATATATTTTATAATCTTTCAATCAAATACTTTTAAATATATATTTTTATAAGTTTTATTATTTAAAATAATCATATTCAAAATTTTGATTTTTCAAAGATTAATAAAAAAATAAAATTAATAGAACGAAGGAAATAGGATGTAGTCAAAATTACGTTTTCTTTAACATGTACCCAAAGTATTTTTTAGTTATTATATTTTAAGTTAGAAATTATATATAAGTTATATTAAATGATTTTTATTTTATTTATATCGACACAAGATTAATGATCTTTTTAAATTCTTTATTAATTATTCTGAACTAATTAATACTTATTAATTTTATACTTTACACCACTTACTAAGTAATTATATACCCTATCCCACGTGGATTAGGTGGACCGCGAGAGATTATATTATAGACTCGATTCGTTACGTCAATCATGGTCTCTAACTAATGAAATTATTTATTTTATCATTAATATAATTTTTAAAAATTATAATTTTAAAATAACATAAAAAATAGTAAAGATTTATTGATCGATAAAAATAATTTAAAAAATAATAGAAAAATGGATAATTATAATTGAATGAGACCATAACTGATATAATAAATCAGTCTTGTAATATAATTTCTCGTAACTTACTCTTTAAAATACAAACTCCACTATCCGCCGTCTTCTTCAATTCTCTCCTTCCCCCACTATCCAATTTTACCAGGTCAACAATTTTATATTACAGTTTTAAGTTATATTAAATATAAAACATAATATTTTTATTAATTTTAATTTTATTTTGAGAAAATAAAAACTATAAAAATATTTTTAAATAAAATAAAATTTATGATAAAAAATAAATTATTATATATCAATGGCAGCAAATCTGTTTTAGAATTGAGAATTCAATCTGAGAAATACACTGCAACTCTCCATCCTTGGCGCCAATATCAGTTGGTAGTATCAAATTCTAGCCAATTTCTGGACCTGGTCGGAGATTTGCCGATAATGTATGGGTTCGGATTAGGCCCAGATGAAGCTGATTTCCGGGATGATATAATGGGCTTTATTTATAAGACGAAAGGGTACATAAAAACAGACACATTATGGCCTATGGAAAAAGGAGAATACACTATTTTTCTCTCGGGAAACAAAAGTTGAGAGATGAATTATCTTATTTCAGTAATTAAAGAAAAAAATTATTAATTTTAGAGTTTACGAGTTTAAATACTAATATTGCAGCATAGTAATTGAATAATCAATGTACAATGATTGAGAGTATACTCTAGAACAGATATTATTGTAAATCACTGTAGTTATTTCAGAAAAAAGGGTAAAAATTGTTTGCTTCCTAATGCATCCGTTTTAAATTATAGAATTTAGGGTTTAAGGTTCAAAATTAGGGGTTGTGGTTAGGTTTTAAGGAATTAGGTGTATAGTGCATTTTCTATGGTTTATGGTTTAAAAAATAAGGGTTAAGGTTTAAAATTATTTTTTTAAAATTTTAATAGGAGACATAGAAAGAAATAGACATAAAGATAATTTTCACCCTGAACGTTTATAATTTTTGTTATTTTGGCCCTTATTCTTTTTTTTGATAAATTTAACCCTTGATCTATGTTTTTTTAACAAATAACTCATTTTTTAACTATCATGATAATTGAATTGTTAAAAATTTAATAATAATAATAACATGCCATATATTTATGTGATAATATGTTTTAAATGGCATATAGTCTAACCTATTAAATATATACATATATATAAAATATAATTTTATTTCAGTATAAAATATAAAACAATTAAAATTTCAATAAAATATTAAAAATCAATTAAATCCAAAACAAAAATTTACTAAATATTTTCAACTCTAACTAAAATATCTTTATAAAACCCTAAAACTCCAATTTAGATTAAAACTAAAATACTTAAATTCTAAACTAAAATAATAAAAACCTAATTAATTATTATCAAAATACTTTATTTTTGATTCACCGGTAGCAAACTATACAAAACCTTTTTTTTTCAGATTATGTTTATACCTTTTTAGATAAAATTTTGATTTTACTATAATTAAAGTTGAGAATGTTTAATAGCCTTTTATTTTAGATTTAATTAATTTTTAATAAATAAAAATAATAATTTTTAATATTTTATTTAAATTTTAATTGTTTTAGATTAAAATAAAACTATATTCCGCGTGTATGTATTTGATATATTAGATGTTAAGTCATTTAAAATATATTATTACATATATATATATATATATGACATGCCATCATTATTAAATTTTTAACGGTTCAGTTATCATGGTAGTTAAAAAATGAGTTATTTGTTAAAAAGACATAGGTCAAGGACTAAATTTATCCAAAAAAAGAATAGAGGCCAAAATGAAAAAAACTACCAACGTTAAGGGTAAAAATTATCTTTATGCTAAAGAAATATGATAAAAAGATAAAAGATTTTTATTAAAAAAAAAATTTGGAAAGTCTGTACTTAAAATGAACAAGTTTTAGGGTACATCTTAGGTAAATATCATGAACGGATTTTTAATTTAAACTTATTTTGGTTTAAATTGTATAAATCTAAATTGATTCTAATTTATATTAATATATAATGCAATTATAAGTTGTATTTTTTATATATAATGAAAATCTCTCTATTTCTCTACCCGTATTTTTTTTTTCACGTAAATTATTGTGTTTATTTATTTTTCTTCTTTTACGAACGTTTATTATATCGCCATTATTGTAACAAATTGACCGGAAACAACATAAAGGGAGAAGAATCTTCAGCCGAGAATATGGCATAGTGACTACTGAATCTCAAGGTAGGATGGTCCATTAGCACCTTAAATTTTTAAATTTATATATTTATTTGTATTTTTTTTATTTTTTATGAATTAATTTATAAATTTTTATAATATTTAAGATTTATAGTTACAATAAAATTTTGAGATTTTATATATGTCTACCTTTAAACATATTTTTGAATTTATCACTATCTTCATCATAGTTTGAAAGAATTTATCCTTTAATCTCATCACGCAAACAATATCTATCTTCTGACGTTGATCTTAAGAAATCCAAAATTCATTATTTTCTCATCGATCCAGACCAAGATTGAATCCATGTCCATTTATGATAAAAAAAGTTCCATGTCCATCAACCAACTTTCAAAGTATTCATGTTTGAAATTCATATCCGGGTATTGATAAATCTTACATATATATTCTCCAAAATTTAGTTCTTTTACAGGTTCTAGCAGACAACACATACTCCCAATATTGGAGTGCTGTAATAATTTGAGAGGAAAGTTCAATTCCGAGACATCAGTATCAATGGAAAGTGCTCCTCGTCCTGCTTAGACCCATCTTTTCAGCCAACGGATCAACATGCAGCATGTCAACATGCAGCATGTCAATATGTAGGGGTGTAAACCAACCGAGTCGAGTTCGAGTAGTGCTAAGCTCGGCTCGACTCATTAAGATTTTGAGTCGAGTTTGAGCTTGAGTAATTTTAAACGAGTCTAAAAAATTTGAGCTCGTCTCGACTCGTTTAGAACTCGAGTCAAGTTCGAGTTTTTTTCGAGCTTAATCGAGCTAAGTATTAACCGATCTTTGACCATGTTAGACTTGAGTAATTCTTATCTATTACGTCTCATTTAAAGCCTAACGGAGAAAAAATTTTGATACACAAGTTGTGTAAACTCAAGCTTGTTAATTTTAGGTTTTAGTATGTTAATTTAGAGTGTAAGACTTATGTTTAGGGTTTAGATTTTAGGGTTTTAAAGTATATTTATATTTTCGAGTAGTTTGTGAGCTTTTCGAGTCGAGTATCATGTAGCTCGGCTCGGCTCGCCAAGAAATCGAGCCGAGTTCAAGCTCGAACCGAGTTCAATCGAGTCGAATTTTGATCGAATCGAGCTTGAATAACTCGCGATCTATCTCGTCTCATTCGCCCTACCGATATTCACGGGACAATGCAAAGACACTGTTGTTTCCAAATGGATTTTAGTCAGCTGTCCAATGGTAATAAATAGGTTTAAATTTCCTGTTTAAACCCACTTATTTTTGAGTGAGCACTGAGCTTCTGACATGAAAAGCTCAAAGGTTCCATTGATTCAGGAATGCAAAGGACCACCATTAAAGCTTAGGATGCTTTTACTTATATGCTGATAAGCCATAAAGGTTGTGGATTCCATGACCCCGAGCCACCAACTTGCAGACCAATTATTGCTGGGCTACACAGGGAAAAGGGAAATGGCGACAGGCGACCTTAAAAAGATATTAAAACCAAGGAAATGTGTACATCCAGGCGGACGTGGTGATGATAAGGATTCTATATAATCATCAACAACACACATAGGTGCCTGAAATCAAACGGATCTTCTTTCAAGATATTCCCCCAAAAGCTGGAAACAAGCTCTTTCTTGTCTTGTTCCTGTTGATGTCCAAACCAAGTTGTAAATGGCACCTTTTAGGCTTTTACTACACGAAAAATACCCCTATTATCTTTTTCAAAGTTATCAATAGATTTTCTAAGCTTCTCAATGAGTTAATGACATCAGTGTGACTGTATCCGACTTGTTTCCGAGTAAGCTCGGCGTGAGTTAATGTCGATTTTTTCGAGTGATTCGTGAACTAATGAGTTAGCTCACATTTAAACTGAGATGCAATTTCAATACAGAATAGTTTCATCAGTGCTAATGTACTTGAACCATTTCATTTTCAGTAAAATTGTTTTTCAAGAATCTTTTTTTCCCTATGAAAATAGTATAATGTGTTGCAGCCTGTCAAGTTTGACAGTAATTAGCTATAAGGAGGTACCAGTACACCCTCATTTTGATCAATTCTACATATGATCAAGCGGCTACTTTCGGTTGCCCTCGCTTTGCACTTGGATTATGTTATTCAAAAGTGAAACATGTGGCTGGTCCACTTCCAGCTGGAATTTCTGAACGTGCTCAAGACCAAATCTGTGATTAGCTTATGCAGATCAGTGGTTTGATTATGGGACCACAATGATGTGGTTTCCATGGAGTTTAGGTACAAGATCTGTCACAGACAATCTAATATGTTTGGTTTCCAGCATTAACACTGCAAACCAAGTACAATAGCCATGTTTTGCCTGGTATAATCACCACAGGGATAAGACTTGTCTCATCATATTGGCGCATGGTTATTCATCTGTCAATCTGTTATAAGTTTATATTTTTGGGAAAAAATGATCATAATGCTAGAAAGAGCACTACCGTGTTCGAATCGAACACGCATTAGAACCTTTCTATGGTTATTTTACACTAGAGTTCAGATATATACGAGTATGAGATATGAGTAAACTTCGCTTCGAAAGATCGTAAAATATCATATCATTATACTCTAATCCCAATACATATAGGAAACACAATTTCATTGCACAGTATCTAAGACCTGACCGGTTGTTAAATCATGGTTCCGAAGTTATATATACATGGTAAAAGGAGACAAGTTGTCGACTAATTCAGTAGAAAGGGGGGAAAAACAAGAACAGGTACCAAAAATGTACGGAAAAGATCTGGCAGGCCAGCTAAAAAACTTTTGGAATGTTGTTGAGAAAGAGAATAACAACAAAACTTAAGGCAAAAGGCTAAAATGAGTGAGATTTGTACTCTGATTACAGCTTGACAGCACTGTTCGACTTTGAAGCTTTTCACCGGGTCAGAAATGGTGAACCCGTGAATGCTTAGTCTATGGACCCACCTGATGAAGCTTTGTAGTGTACTTCTGTATATACGTCGCCATTACTGTATACTGCTCATGTGCTTTGCTTTGCTACTTCAACTTTATCGCCCCCCAATAGTGACTGTACGTTGGATAATTCCAGTTGGAAGATATTTTTTTCTTAATGTAGATACCCTTTTTACTTGGATGGTTAAATCATGGTTTAAAGCTGTTTTCTCTCTCCTTCTTCTACTATATAAAGACCGGCATGCTTACTACTTTGATCATGCAAATCTTCTATATAATTCTTTCTCTGTTTTGGGGTTTCCTCAGAATCCTTGACTTCGATTGTTGTTTTTCTCTGCAATGGCGTCGGGTTCGAGCTGGACTCCCAAGCAAAACAAGTTGTTTGAGAACGCTTTGGCTATCTACGACAAGGACACACCCGACCGTTGGCACAAGCTGGCGAGGGCAGTCGGAGGGAAGACCGTGGAGGAAGTGAAGTTGCATTACGAGAATCTTGTCGAAGACATCAAGCAGATTGAGTCCGGGTATGTGCCTTTGCCCCCTTATAAGAAAGCTGGAGGGAGCAAAGCATACAATTTCATGGATGATGAACAAAGGTATAACTCGCTTAATTACAGCTTTTTCTACACTTGTATCTAAATGCCTGGCTAACCCGGATCAGTTTCGAACATTATTTGGCCATAGCCAAGAGCACATGACTGATATTCTCTTGTGGTTCTCCTGCAGGATGAGGAATCTCAGGCTTTAACCAGAAGTGGCCTGTAGAAATAAGCTTCAATAAAAGGAAATGAAGACAATCAGCAGATATAGAAATATTGCTCTTCGTTTTCAATTTTCATGTCCTAATAAATGTAGGTGTGTGCTTTGCATGCAACGTCCTTCCTGTACTTGTTTTCTGTATTTGCTTCGTTAAATGCACGTATCAAATATAATTTATAGCATGTGACCCTGTTATTATTTCTTAATAAATAATAATAATCTATGTTATATATAGGGATGAGCAAGACCAGGTACCCGGACAATTTGATTAGAATTGATCCCGGTTCCGGTAACCACCGATTCTTAAAAATTGGAATCAGCCACAATCTCAGTTACATCGGATCTTAAATTCTAAGAACTGATCTGGTTACTGGTGGAATCGAATCGGTATCAATATCAGGTACTCAGTTAATTAATTTATTATTAAAAAATATGAGTAATAAAAAAAATTAACCATCAATAATAATATCAAATAATAAAATTAGAATGTTATAGACTTGAAAATTAAAATTTTAAAACAAGTCATACTCATAATATTCATACATAAAGATAAAGTTCAATAAGAAAAAAAAAAGAATATTATCTATTACAAACAAGAAAACTAGTATTTGGTATTGGTCTCGGTCCTATTGGGTATCCGCCGGATACCATGTCCAAAAATCAAGACACAGTCTCGGTCATAATCATGACCGAGATCTAAATTTTGGATCCAATCACAGTCCAATCAAAATCAATTCCGAATAAAAATTTACCGAATCTAACCAAATCCAAAATCGGACCAATAATCAAGCTTTTTTTCCCGTCCCTAGTTATATATATTATAAAGAATCTATGTATTTTCATATCCTTGAGCATAATCTCAAAACTTAGAAAATTACATCTATATATTATACTTTTTTAAACAAGCGAACAATGATTACAGTAATATTTGTTCTAAAATATAATCTTCACTATTTAACATTGATTACAGTAATATCTGTTCTAAAATATAATGTCCAAAAATAAGTTTTAGTTTGGGATTTATTGACTTTGGAAAAGGTTGAAGTATTAATTAAGTAAAAAAAATATTATTGGCTTAAGGAATAAATTATTTATAGTGAATCATAATACATGATTTTTTTGACTTTTGCAAAAAGCATGAGATCAATAGCAATAGCAATAGCATGCAAAAGAATATTTAACCATTATTATCGTAGGATGTATTCGAATATAAACTATAAGATAAAGACGTATATTAAACACCTTTTAATTTCAGACTAATTTTGAAAGTGTATTTAATTTTATTTTTAAAAAATAGTTGGCATAATTAATGTGGTTTGTCACCTGCGTAATTGAAAAAATTATATCACGGGCTTAATTTATTGGTAGTCATAGTCATATTGCGGTTGTATAAATAAATAAATAAATAAATAAATAAATAAATAAATATGAAATTCATGGTTAGTTAGAATCTTGAAAAAAATATTATAAAACAATAAATTTTTAACATAAATTATAAAATATTTATGAAATTAAATATATAAAAAATATAAGACAATGCACAGTTACTTTTGTTTATTAGACAGATTGGTGGGCTAAGGCCTAAACTAGTGCCTGGATCGACATATAGGGCCCGTGATCAGGGTCCTAATTCAGTTATTTTTGATAAATTTGTTGATTTTTTATAATATGTTCATTTAATATATTTAAAAACGATAATTTTAAAATTTTGAATTTAAAATTATCGTTCACACTATTTTGATATATTTTTTAAATTTTATTATTTTATATTTATAGTAATCAAACTCGTAACTCTATACAATTTTAATAGAATTTACATAGAATAAAAATAAATTCAAAATTTTAAATGAATTTAATAATTAATCGAACCGAATATAAATTTAATAAAGGCATAAAGATAATTTTAACCCTTAACATTTATAATTTTTATCGTTTTGACCCTTATTTTATTTTTGAGATAAATTTAGCCCTTAACCTATATATTTTTGACAAATAGCTTATTCTTTAACCTCATGATAACTGGACCGTTAAAAAATTAACGATGATGATATGTCATATGCATATAATAATATATTTTAAATGATATGACATCTAACCTATCAAATATATATATATATATGAAATATAATTTTATTCCAATATAAAATATAAAATAATTAAAATTCAAATAAAATATTAAAAATAATTAATTCTAAAATAAAAATCTACTAAACATTCTTGACCCTAATTAATTAATTAATTTTTAAGATAGGATTTTAATTCTATCGTAGTTAGGGTTGAGAATATTTAATAATATTTTATTTTAAAATTAATTGATTTTTTAATATTTATTTGAATTTTAATTGTTTTATATTTTATATTAGAATAAAATTATATTATATATTTAATATGTTAGATGTCATATTATTTAAAATATATTATCATATGCATATGACATGTTATCATTATTATATTTTTAACGGTTCAGTTATCATGATAGTTAAAAAATAAGCTATTTGTCAAAAAAGATATAGATTAAAGGTTAAATTTATCCCAAAAAAAAGAATAAGGGTCAAAATGATAAAAATTATAAACGTTAAGAATTAAAATTATCTTTATGACTTTAATAAAAAATATCAAATTTATCAAATATTAAATCAAATATAAGTTAAATATCTTCTGATAAATATTAAATCAAATATTAATTTATATATATATTTTTCTCTTTTTCTAATTTGAAGTGAATTTTCAAAAAAGAAGAGAAAGAAAAGGAAACAAACCTTTTTGTGTTTTCCCGCCTTTTTGTATGCCTCAGAAGCCACCGATTCGCTTCCTTCGTAAAATCAAATTTCATCGCAACTTATTTTCTCATTTTTCTTAAATCCAAACCATTATTTTCCGTTAATTGCTTGATTGGTTCTCTGTTTGGATGCTGGAGGTCGGCACTTGAGTGGGTAAAGCCGTAAAGGTAAGCTATTATACTTCTTTGTTAGTGCTGTAATTAATTGATTCCTTAAATTTAATTCTTTATATTCGAATCAGCATGATAATATGTTGATTTTCATTCTGCTTGGTTTCGTTGCAATTTTCTATGTTGATTACTATCATGTAATCTGTTCGTATTGATTACTTCATCCTAATTCTGTATCAGTAATCCTTATATATCCAGTGATTTAAGTTTTAATTTCCTTTTTTAGTTTACCTCTGGATTAGATTTCCTTTTTTTTCTCTGGAAACAAACAATATAAACAGATATTTGATTCAGTGAAAAACACTCAGGAAAATTACAAGTAATTCTAGCTAGTACTGCGATTGTTTATTTAAAATTTAGTGTAAAATCCAGTACAATAGGTAGGGAGATAATCATACACACTTAGAAGGAGCCATAGGTAGGGAGAATCTCGACTTCGATTCTTCATTTCTTTATGTATATAGTTATTACAGATTCTTTCACAATGTAGCTGAAACAGCTGCTTCATTCCAGCTACAGATCATATTCACAAACCTGTAGAAGATTTAAGAATACAAGAGCTAAGAGCATTAAAAAGTAAATTTATTACTCTTTCAACCTTGTTTTAAAAGTATTATTTGTTTAACCCTTATGTTGGATCCATCCACATGTAAAAAAAATTAAACGTTTATCCATGTTATATATTATGAGAGATTATTTTATATGAAAGTTAGGATATTGAGATCCTGCAGATCTATAGGATACCAACACCAAGTTTAATCACTACTTCCTTATACTGTTGGTCAGGTTCATTTATTTTATGATATGGAGCTGAAGCTCTTGGAATTATATAGTACATAGAATCGCGTGCATGCATGACATGTAGAAAAAAAAATATGGATGATTTGAGAGATTATTTTAGTTTAGGGTTTAAGATATAAAAATGTTTAACGAAACTTTAAACATTGTACCATGAACCCTAGCCAAGGCCCAGGGAAGAACACTTGATAGTAACAATCTTTAAATTATTTCCAAAATAGCCAAAAAGGGAAGAAAAGGGTGATAAATTATTTAGGAAGGAAAAAGAAATGGTTCTCAACTCGGCATTGATATTAGTGTAACATAATTACTGGAAATGGATATCAACTGGGCATTGATACTCTTACCTTTACTCATATCAGCAGCAGTTCATGTACTGCTATTCCCAGTGCTTTTGTAATCGGGTATAGGGATTTGACCCGATTCAATATAGTTGATATCCTTCACTAGGATCTCATAGTGCCTTCTCACTTCCTCCGGTGATTTATCACCAACAGCCGCCGCCACTTTTTCCCATCGGTCTGGAGTGTCCTTGTCATATACAGCGAGTGCTTTTTCAAATAGTTTGTTTTGCTTTGGAGTCCAATGGGTGTTAGAATCACGTGAAGTTCTAGAGCTTGACGACATTATTATTACACTTTGGTTATGAATCAAAAAGACAAAGAAGAGCGTGGAAATAAAGCTTGGATGTGATGGATATGAACCGAACAAAAAAAGTTGGAGACGTGGAATGTTTGTCTATCAAAGATTAGACCCTTAAAAGGAGGGGGTAACTAACAAAAGAGAAAAGAAGCTAGCAATGTAAGGAAAACTAGGTTGCAGCCTCAGTTAAGGATGCGGTACGGTGCTCGCTATTTATAAAGAGGCAACATTGGTGGGTATAGTTGCAACTGAGCCAAGTCGAGTTAAAATTTTTTTGGTTTAATGAGTTTAAAATTTTAAATCGAACTCGAATAATTTGCAGTATATAGTTTTTATTTTAGTATGTAAGTAGGAGAATATTTGGGGGTTTAGTGACAAGATATGATTCGCTTGCTTAAGCAAAGGCTTTTAGCGGACAAGAACCAAGTGTCATCAACAGACCCTTTTCGAAAGTCTTGTTATCTATTGGATCAAGTTGACTTGTCCGAGAATTTATCAGATGATGGGGATTAGATCCCAAAACAGTCTACACCATCACCATAGATGCTCCAAAACATAATCCTCCACCATCCTTTTTAAAACCCAACAAATATACAGCAAGATATTCTGCTGTTTTTTTTTCTTTTAATGAGTGGTAATATGAGATTTTCTTATGTTGTTTGACAACTTGGTAGTACTAAATACTTTATTTAATTGAGAATTATTTATATTGAACCTATTCTTTTGTTTTCATGTTAGTATTGTTAAAAAAATTGTTGGTCGCCTATGATTCAATTCTCGCGTCTTTAATGGATTTGGGTTGTCTATTTCGGGTTCCATCAGCCGAAACTCTGCCAGTGGGCTGTGGGTTCTTTTCCATTATTTTGACATGGGGACCTGTTGGAATCCTTAAATTTTTAGGTTTGAGTGTAGACCCAACTCTCAAGCCACCCAACTTTCGGGATTTAGAATGTAAGAGCAAATAACTTGGTTGGTAAAGGGGCACGATGAAAGGACCACTCTTTGTGTGTTTTTGCTCGTGGAATGTCCCAAAAGACAACAACCAAGGAGATGAAATGTCCAATCTTGTAGTTGAATTGAAGTGATGAATGCGGTGATAAAAAATGTTTCTTCAGGTTGGAAATTTGATATTGATTCAATCATTTGGCTTGATTTTTTTGCATGATTAGAGATGTTTCAAAATTTGGTTCATAAGATGGTTGCATGGCAACCAAAGCTGCCGGCTGATGTAAAAGCAGTGTTCTAATCCTAGCAGAAGAAAGAACAGAGGAGCATTAGAATCTTTTCATTGGTTTCAGAATCGATCAAAAAGCACAGATTCATTGATATTCACCAGGGTTATAAGACTAGCCAGGCAATGAATCTGTGCTTCTTAGCATTAGAATCCTTGTATATTGCTCGGCATATGATACAAAAGACGGGGAATGTTATGAAGCAACATACTCGGGGGGAGAGTGACTCTGGAGCTTGCATACACAGATGCTAAAACATAAAATAAATGTGTATGGTCTTCATTACATGAAAGAATAGTAACAATGTGTATGGTCTTCATTACATGAAAGAATTGTAACAAAAGTGGTTACCAATGAAAATGGCAAAGGAAAAGTGCTTTTGACTTTCTCAGAGAATTTTGTACAACCAAATTGCTTCAAATACTGGCATGATCACGCACATTAAGTAGAGGGAACAAGAGAATTAGTCATTCACATACCGGTTTTGTGCCGAAGCTGCTTAAGCAGATTGCAAAGGCTTGAAATGCAGAGAGTGGGTAACGATAATCCATGGTGAAAATGTCCTTACCAATCTTCCCAAATTGCAGAATCACTTTGTCTCGTTCTGCTACTGAAACGTTTTGGCTCGGATCTGCAGTGGCCACCAACTGGAAATTTTTTACAGAAGCCACGGTAACTCGTCCCTTGAAATTTAAGCACCAACACTGCAACTGTTCATGCCATCTAGGAGCTTTATTTCTCAAAACTAAGGCTGTACTTTGCCCTGAATTTTCAGGCTTACCACATAAACTTGAGTTGAATCCAATGCATGGCTTTTTTCCTTTCAAATCTTTCGGTGAAGAGGAATCACCTTCAGGGCAATTTGTGAATGCCATTGGAGTCGGAGCAGTTCCTCCCTCTTCGACTGCAGAGACAGGGATCGAGTACATTGTACACTTCAATCTCCTCGGACCTTTCATGCGAAGAACATTGAGATCATAAGATATACCGGCGGTGCTAACGTTAGTCATAGGGACCCTCAGAGGCACCGGCTTCAAGTAGGTTTTCCAACGTGACTGAGCAGAAGAATCATGTTGAGGTTTGCTCTCATAAATGTTGAACTTGGTCCCCAGGAAATTAGACCTCAGCTTTCCAATATAATCATTGCTGGACTTCGAGAAATCACCCCCCTTCAAATATATCATAAATTCAATGCAGGTAGCCCTTCTAACTTTCTTTGCTACCAATAGCTGTTTACTCAAATCACCAGACAAAGCTGTAAATTCGAAAGAAAAAACAAACTAATCAGTTATATACATTACACCAAATGGAACTTCTTGGAAACATATTACTAACCTGAAACTTACAGTTTTAAGAATCAAAACACACATTTTCACTGAAAAAATAATGAAAATTTACCAGGACTAAGACCCATATACAATCGAAATGTTGATGTTTCCTTTTCCCTCCTGATAAAGCATTGAATCGGAGCCTCCCTTGGTCCAGGCTATACCCCCAGAAAAGAAGACCAATAAACTATCAAACCCATTTTTTCAAATAAATATGTAAAAAAAGATTAAACCTTCACCTGCTTTAGGGATATGGGGAAAGTTAAAAAGCCACATTGTTCAGGTGTTTTAACAATTTCTTTAGTAATTTCTCTCCACGACTGACAAACGGCAGCGCAAGCAACCACATCTCTCCGTCCCGGCCAACAATTATCCTTTGCTTCCACTCTTTGCATAATATCGAACAATAATTCCGAAGGCAAGTTTGCCCATTGTCCTTGCTCGGTTTCAGTTGAAGAACCAGATAAGAAAAACGGAGGAGAAGAAGCTACTGGCGCAATATGGGATCGGCCACGCCTACTGTTATCTTTCCTCCCTGGACTTTTCTTCGATATGTTTCCAATCTTCCGAATGAAGTTTGCTAACGCCATTTCCCTGATTTTGGCCTAGAAGTGCCGGAAAATTAACGATAAATCAGAATAGGTGAAAAGAATAAGATAGGAGATGATTTTTTTCGGAGTTTACCTGAAGGATTTAGATTAGTGAAGCCTTAAGTTTTGGAAAATATCAGGAATTTCCAGAAAAGAGAGATGAATTCGTCGGAGAACACGATAGGGAGAGGCGGAATGGAGAATGTACAAGATTTCCGAGCAATGAGAAGAACAAAGAGAGCGAGAAAGAGAATCAAACGGGATGAGAAATCTTGAGATTTGCTCCCGTTTTTTTAAAAATAACGTTAAAGATTGGAGGTACTGTTCATCCTCTCTCTCCTTTTGTTTCTATCTCCGCCTCTCCTCCGTCGCGGCCTCCGCCTGAAGCTGCTCCGCGACGGCGATCACCACGCTATGAAGGCCCTACTTTTTTTTTCCTCCTTTTCCCTTTCTGTTTCCATTTGATTCTAATTTAAAGATTTTCAAAAAATACTATTTTATTTTATTTTCAATTTTATCCACTGATTTAATTGGCGGGTGTTTTTCTTTTTCTTTAGCATGGTCTATCCAAAGCAGGTTAGGTCTCACGATTTTTTTCACTCTTTTTTAGGTCATTTTTCAAATTTAGGACGCTATTTATCAACATTACATTTTAGTTCTAAATTATTATTTAAATTCCTTAAATTAAAAAATATGAATTTATATCGGAACAATAATTATACTAATTGAACTAAAATATATTCGGTTTTACAATTTAAAATTAAAGTATTTTATCTGCAGCATGAGCGTCTAACCCAAATAGTTAAAGGAACGATTGTTGTTCTTAGAGATCATGAGTTCGATCATCAGTGATGCCAGTAGAGTGATTGAACGATTAATGTCAAATTGTGAAGATTATATTTTAAAACAGATACTATTTTAACCACTATTAACTAATTCATTTTTTTTGTATTAATCTTAAATCGCATCAAATTGTAATCTCACCTTAATGTTTGATTATATTAATTTTTTTATCGGTTGATTAATTATGTTAAATTAAATTATTATGATATATAATTAACAAGATTAAATATATAATTTTTTTGGTTAAATTTTAACGGTTAATAATGAAAATAAAATTAATTAAATAATTTTTTTTTGGATAAGTGAAATTTTATTCATCCAAAAGACCTCCCAAATCACCATTATACAACTTTAAAGTATAAAAATAAAAATGACATTATGCTCTCTCTCACTTAATTGCAAGACTAGGAGTAGAAAGAATTAATTTTCGACAACCATAAATCTTTGTTTTGACATCCCTCTTGATAAGTAATATAATGTCTTTCGTATGTCGAGGCCTCTCACCATGCAATCGACGGTTCCGTTTTTGCCAAATATAATATATAAACATGCACCATGACAAACGAATGATAATAGGTAAGAGTGATCTTCTTTTCTCATGGATCACCCATTGCACCATATCCAACCAACAATCTATTCGCATATCTAAACCACACATAATAAGAATTACTTGTCAAACTTGATGATAATAGGTAAGGTGATCCTATTCTCAACACCAGTGCCGCACAATAGACATTGAGTATCAATGGACTCTCCCATCGTAGCATATTAAAATAATGAAATACTGAACAATTCAGTTATTCAAAATTCAGACAAATTTAATAGAATATTAAATTCTAATAAAATAATTAGAGATACAAAAGGAGAAAATTATTTTACTAATTACGACATTTGTTAATGTTCGGGATAACATTATCTGCACATTGTGTTATCTCTTAAATTATTATAAAAGTGACACAACTTGATCAAAGTTGCATGGATAATAATAATTTAAGAAATATTATCATGGGTAAATGGTGTTATCTTCAAACACTGTAACAAAATATCGTAGTTTATAAAATAATCTTTATTTTTTGTTATATCTCTAATTTTTTATTAAAATCTAATATTTTACGAAATTCACCCAAATTTCAATTTTTTAACTATATTATTAAAATAAGACAAATTCAATAATCAGATGATCATTAAGATAATTTACCATTTGATATATTAAACGAGTAAATTCAAAATTTGACTAGTTGGAATTATTTTCTCTGGCGGCAAAGATATGGGAACAATTAGGGATGAACAAAATTCGACTCGACTCGAAAAAATTAATTAACTTGATTTGACTCGAGGCAAAAATACTCGATTTGTTTTGACTCGATTCGAAATTTTATAGACTTGATTCGACTCAAAAAAATTCAAATAAAGTTCGAGTTGTAAAAAGGAAATTCGAATAACTTGAAATTTTTAATAATTAAATGATTAATTTTTAAGTTTAAGACGAGTCTATCAATTTTTATGATATATATACATTGGGATATAAAAATTTAAAGAAATATTGCTACATAAAAAAATATATAGATAAATATCTTATATGATTATAAAAAGTCATTTAAATTGAAATCAAATCATACTATAATATGATAAATAATTAATATTTATAGAAACTCGAAAACTCGACTTGATTCGACTCGACTCGAATTTTTTAAACTCGACTCGAAACGAAAAAAATTCAAATAAAATTTGAGTTATAAAATATGACTTGTAAACTTTAATAACTCAAAATTTATTGACTCGATTTGATTGAATACTTAACAATCAACGCTAACCTCGGACTCCAGTAAATTCGCCGACTCCATATTCTATTCCAAGTGGACCAAGTTGAGTGCCATTTTTTATGGTTTATCCTCTCAATGGATTTGGGCGTAGAAATACGATTGTGTAAACCTCATCTATAGCATCGGAGTTGATGACTTCAAAGGGGAGATAGGAATGCCACACAGAAGTCAGCTGTCATAAACCTCCCTGGTTTTCCCATGGTTTCCAAGGGGAAGTCCATTGGCTGATAAAGAGTTAAGGAAGCTTGTCAAAATCAATTGACTTCATCGTTTCGGACACATCTTAAAATACTGGTCTTTGGGGATAAGGACGAAAAGAAATGAAAAGATGAGGCCCCTCAGGCTCAGGGTGATCCCCACCGCCTCTATATAAAAGGCTTCCCCAAGGCATTTGCTGATACATTATTACCTTAAAGTCTGGTTTTTCAGAGCAAGTGAAAACTTTATCAGGAAAATGGGTTCTCTAATGGCAGGATGGGATTCTCATGTGTCGGAATCAGATCCTCAGTCAGTTCTACGCGAGAGAAATCGATCTCTTACCAAGGAAGAGGTTGATGCTTTCTGGAAGTCCCAGAAACAAACTGAGGAAGAACATGTTAAGGATACTTTGTCCAATCCAAGACAGGGTTTCTTAGACATCGATGCAGAAACAAACCTGGAGACTATGGCCAAGACAAATGGGTGGTAAGTAGACAAAATAAATTTAGTCTTAAAGTTTAGTATTTTACTACTAACTTGTCTGTTCCTGTACCTGGTCCTGGTCCTGGATGCAGGTGGAGGAGGAGCAAGTGGGCATTCTTGAATGAACCGCCCGTTCTTGACCGTCCTACCCACAGTTACAGACCACAGTTTGACGTTGCCAACCTCGGTGTCTCCAAGCTTAACAAACATTCTGGAATCAGTGTGTAATCTTAAGCTCTATGCTGTCTTACTGTTTTGTGGTTTATGTTATATAAAAGTGTAAGAAAGATTGATCTCAGTGCATTGAGTCTGTATATAATTTGAAAGGAGATGAATCTCGATCGTATTATATTTACCGTGATTATAAATATAATAATTTTTATTATAATTAGAGTAGGTGTTATGATCGTGAAATTTATAAAAATAAAATTTAATTGATAATTTTTATTTTTTAAAAATTTTTAAAATAACAACAATAAAGTATCGTTATTATTATCATTGACCATTAATTATTAAATATTGATTACTATTAATTATGATTAGTATAATTATAAATCCATTACTATTTACGTTATATTAATTTTAATTATAATTATAATTTTATCGTTAAATAACGATCATTAATAAATTATATATTATTTTTAAAATCTCTGTTTATATAGCACTAAGAGATAAAGAACGCTCCGATGGATAACGTATGGGCCAAGACTAGAGGTTGAATTTGGGGAAAGGTTCAATTTAATAATTTTGGGGTACGGTAGATATAAAAATTAAAAAAAATAGTAATCGTTCTTGGTTTTAATTAATAATATTTAATTATTATAATATTTTTTAAGTTCAATATTCAATTTGGTACCTATATCGTTTTATCTATTTAGATATATAAATTTATTTTTTTATTATCATTTAAACTTGATTTTATAGTTCAAATAAATCATTTATCAAAAATATTAACTCGCAAAATATCCAAACCATATATCAATTTTAACTAATAACCCTAGATCAGATATCTAATCAGTTTAAAAAATTTAGAAAGCAAATTAATTCTTAAGGTCAAATTTATGTAATTAATTATTCCAAAAAAATCCTATATATCAAAATAAAATTAAAGGTATCATAATTTTTTATCTGATTCTTCTGATGATTGATTTAACAAATGATTTAAAAGATATTGTTGGTTTTTCTACGTTTGGGTTATGGTTCGTGTGAACCGTTCCCGTACATGTTTACATTTCACAATCCATCTTCAATCCACAATCCATTTGCATGGTTGAGGATGAGAACGTGTGGGTGAATGGCCGGATAAGGGGATAATGCCGGGAAGTTGAGGGACAAATTTGTCCATTTGGTTGATGGTTCTTGATGGATGAACTCCTATAAATATCGATTTAGCCTAAAGTCCCTAAGCATCAAAAACACAAGAATCAAATATTCCATCTAGTGAGCTTTTGAGTGCTTAGAAGATCTTGTCGGTTCTAATTATTTTGTGACCGAGTTCTTTATTTTTACGGTGGTTCGAGGTGTTACCAAGGTGGTCCGACGAGCTCGACGGTGGTACAACAACATCTCATTTGACATAAGATTTTAACAATGGCTGAAGGTATTTATTTTGATCCTTTTTCGCTGCGTTTATGCTCGTTTAATACTTACAGATATAACTTGATTATATGTCATCTCTTTAACAAATTTAATATAAGTATAATGGTTATATTGTTTCGATGAAGAGAATAATCTATAATATTTTTTAAGAAAATTTCAAAAATCAATTCCAATAAAAATATTTCAAAATTTATTTTACTATATTTAATTCTGTGTATTTCTCTATTCAATGTACAAAATTAATTATATCAGAGTTTCTTGTTATTCCTATTAACAATTATTCTAGGAAGAATATTTTTTACGTGGTTTTAATGATTTAATAATTATGTTTATAGCTCTACAATTATTTTGATTTCAATAGCTAAAATTGAAGTGAAATAATAATTTAAAACTATCTAAATAATTTTTTTTACTGTGAGATCAATTTTCATTTACGTTTAATAACAACAAATGTCTCAGTGATATAAATTTACAAATTAAAAATGTCAATGATCATAACAATCGATTTTAAAAAACGATGATAAAAATATACAAATGTAAATATAACTGATTATTTTAATAATTTACCTTACATAAATAGGTATTTTACCATGACTATCGTTGATTTTCATTGTTATTTGATATAAGTCGTCTTCTTAAATTTATCATGTTAACTTTCATTATTATCGAAAAGATGATACATGTTAAATAATTATAAAAATTAACATCTATATATCAAGTTAAAACACTTATAGTAAATATATATTTAATTTTAAAAATAATTCAAATATTTATTAAAAAATATAATTTAAATATTTACTTATTTAATTGTTAAAGCCTATTTTCTTCTATTTTTTTAACAAATATGCCAGCATTGAAATCGAGTCATTGGATAAGATTTCATCCATCAACTTGTTAGAAAAATATCATTATTCTTAAAATATTTAAGCTAAATACTTCCGAAACATATTTAAATTTATATTCAACATATATATCAGTATTTTATTCTTACTTAAGTTCGAGGAATTAGGACATCTAATCAGAGTTACGATAAAATCAGGAACGATAAAAATATCGAGTTCATGAGAAGACAATAAGAATAAAAATATCGAATTTGTTACGATAAAATCAGGAACGAAATTAATATTTAAAGTTAAAAATAATATTTAAATATTTAAAAATAAAAATTATAATTTATTTAATTTATAAATAAATAATAAATTTTAAATAATATTTTTAAGGTTATATTATATTACTCAAAGCGTAGAATTTCCAAAATAATAATTAAAGAAATTAAAGTTACAAGCTGACTCACCATCAGTTTACGTAACAGTAATGGCAAGATAATAGGCTCGCGCGTCCCACGACGCAGCGCGGTAAAGAAAAATTATTGTCGCGACACCCAGGGACCCATTCGAGACCGTCCGAGTCGCCCCAGTGTCGACAGACTTGGGGACCACCTAACTGGCGCCTCTTCCCCCGACGCGTGGTTTCCCCCTGCTTCACTCCCTACTTAGGTCGCGCGATTCACCGGCAGATGCTGTCATTGTCAAGTCCATATTAGGCACTGGGTAATTCTTCTATATAATGCTGGCGAATCAATGGCGGTTCACAAACTCAGAAAAAGTTCTCCTTTTTATTCTCTTCTATAAACTCTGGAAGTAGCCTCTAACCTTCCTGTTTATTCTCTTGTTCAACAAGCATGGCTTACTTTGATTTTGATTCCGTCAAGGCCGAGAAAGAGGATGCTGTATGGAGATACAACTTGGGGAGGAAGTTGAAGATCGGGTTCCGGTTAGCCGAGTTTTTGTTGGTCTTCTTTTTATTGTCTTGGTTCCCCACTTTGATCCGTGCCACCGTGACGGTCACCGGAGATTTTTGCCGTGTTTTTGTGTCTACATTTAACAAACCTCTATTTACTTTCGTGTTTATAAACGTCATCGTCGTCGTTGTCTATATATCATCTATACAAAAACAGACTCAGAAACAACCTACCAGCACTGACATGTACGATGAGTACGCCTGTATTTCACGCCGGAGTATAGCCACATCCACCGCCTCCACTGCGTCTCCTGCCACGGTAGAGACCATGGTGGATAAACAAATTATTTTTGAAGAAAATGCCGCTCCTCTTTCTCCTGAAAAACAGATAGAAACGACGGTTGATACTGACACAATTAGAGAGAACCATCTCCCTATCACCAGTCAAGCAACTAACAATGAAGATGGGGACCTTGCAGTACCGGTGGACGAGACCTCTACCGGTGGCGGAGAGCTGGTGGTTGTGAGTATAGAATCGCCTAGGAAATCAATGGACGAAATGAGTTGCGAAGAGTTTCAGTTGGTTATAGATAGTTTCATTGCTGCAAGAAAGAAAATCCTGCTGCAAGAAAACACTGCCGATAGCCCGATAACCCTGGAAGAGACAAGTGAAGTGCATGTCTTTGTCGGGAAGAATTAGGAAATTAATTAGACAAAGTTAATTAAAAAAATATTACTACAAAATTTTCTAATTATTATGGGATCAATAGCTATTTTGGATGTACAATGATGAGTTGGTTAGAGTTAATAAGATACTATAAGTACTATCGTATCTTGTAAACCTCAATTTAACTAGTGCATGAGAAGAATGATCAAATTTAGGGATATTGCTTAACCTCTGATTTTAATAAAAAATCTTTTAACAAAAAAAATTAATTAGACAAAGATACAAGTAGTCGATATAAAAATCGAATAACATAAATTAATACGTTATTTTTATATTCTTAATTATGTCTCCTTTCGTAACCTTTTAAATAACATTAAAAATATAAGACCTTTTGAAAAAGATTGACTCCGTCCTGTTACTATAATTTTAATATGAGTGAAAATTTATCTCTTTTTTATGTCTTCTTTTGTGACTTTTAAACTAGAGATTTAGGGTATATGGTTTATAATTAGGGTATATGCCTCCATCGCCAGTAGTTTCATCCCAGAAACCATCAAAGATAGTTTCTTTTTACTTCTTCAAAAGATTTCATCTTCTTTCTCGTCTCAGCTCACCGTGAGAATGAAATCCTCCACGCTGCCAATATTTACTTTGGCGCAATGCTTTCATCGTCGACGCCGAGGGTCAAAGTTAACAAGCCCGACAAGAAAAGAAGATTGCAAGTGATCACCGACGAGAATCAAGAATTGTTCAGTTTGTTCAAAGTTAACAACCAATTACTAGGGCCGTATTGATCCGGTGCTTATTCGTGTCTTATTGCACATTTAGTGGCTTCTAACTATTTGCGGATTCAAGATCATCAACTTTTTGCTGAAATCGAAGGGTGGTTAGATAAGGTTGAGGCAACACCAGGTGAGGTTGCAGGAGAGTTGATGGAACGTGAAGATCCAGATGTTGCTCTTCCGGGACTTATCAAATGGTTTGATATATAACAAGGCAAAAGCCTGAGATGCAGCAGAGAAGTTTGAATTATATAGATTATTGGCATTCCTTGGATCGGATTCTGTGATGGAGATGAGAAAGCATATTACCTTTCTAAAGCCTAACATCAATAAAATAGCAACATTATGTTATCTGCGATATAGTAGTAGTTACCATAAAGATAGAAAAAGAGAGACGTCATGAAAGACAATTTGGTCGTCTCTTTGAGAAAGCACGAGCTATGAAATCATGGCATATGTACTGTCTATACGTTTATAAATGTATCATCCTGAGACCTCGGCCCGATCACTTTTCGCTCATAATTGCTATTTTCTGATTCCAGTCTGTTTATGTATTGTAGAATCTTGAATGCACGCTCACCGCAAAAGGAACATCTACGGGGATAGCTCAGTTGGGAGAGCGTCAGACTGAAGATCTGAAGGTCGCGTGTTTGATCCACGCTCACCGCAAAGTTCCTAATTTTCTTCCTCGTCCTTATATTTTGTTGATTTCTGAATGCAAGACAGGTCAAGATTCCACACCAGTAGTTAATCTAGTTTTAGGTACTTCTCTTCATGCCATTATATTTTAAAATTTAAGATCATAGAAAGAATGCATATCAATTTTGAACTTGTTTATAATCATTCTATTGATTGTCATTTTAGATTCCTTCTTCATACACGCATTACAAACTTGTTTCTCACCTCTTAAACTTGCTTTCCAAGCAAATGATTCTGCATTCTCATGACAAGTGATTTTCATGGTCAGACAAGGCCACTTTTTTCTCAACCAAGTCCAATGCATAGGCAGATACCTCTTCCTAGATGACGGGTCATCATCCATAGCAAGATATATGAAAGTGAGAAGCGGGTATATTGTCTTCAGCAATTTCTGGTGTTAGTGTTTTGTAAGTAGTGATTTCGTAAGTATTGTTTTTTTTTTGCATCTCTAATTCCTTGGTTCATTAAAAGTTACATCTTGATACTGCATTTTAAGGTGCAAGATTGATAAGTAGACTGACTGTAAGTTGTTTGGATATTCTGCAGGAAAGGCATCCAAGTAAATGAGATGTTGAAGGAGATAAGGGCTGCCCTAAGGAAGTGAATATTCAATTGAAGCACCGGGCTTAAGTGTGAGATGAAGAGAGTACCACGGTTGTAAATGTACTAATTCTATATATGTAACCCCCTAGACCGGTCTATGCGGAAAGTCCGACCTAAAGTAGTTACATTTTTTTTTCCAAACGAACACAAAACAAATACAAGTTTAACCAAAAATCAAGATATCCTATAAAGACGACAATTCTATCAAAATCATGGTTTCGACCATAATCCATATAATCATAGTAACTGTAAATCTCAAAAGTGATATGCGTTCAAAATATTGCTCGTAAAACAATCCATATCATCGTAATAAAACGTAATGGGTTAAAATCATCCTGTAACAAAATATAGGCATAACAGTGGCGAAATAAGGCACATGTCACCATGATTTAAAAACCCGGGAAATATAAGCGTTACATCAAAAGATAGTCTGAGAGGTGTAGATCCTCCGAGTGCCAAAATCGGGATGCCTATCTACGGATATCTAAAAGGGGGAAGAAAACAAGTATGAGCTATGGAGCCCAGTGTGTTCCAGCGGTGCATAAAAAAAATCATAGGTAAAACAATATATAATGATATCATAAAGACAATGCATGAAATGCATGGCATGATATACTACCCCCCAACCGATCTCCAGGATACGGTTCCCCAGAACAGTATCTAGTACAGGCATTAACCTGAGCCCAAAGGGGCAAAGGTACCGTAAACAGGACGGAATTACCCCGGCTGTAGCACGGGAACCGATATCAAGACGAAATTACCCTAACCGTAGCTAGGAACCGTAACAGGACGGAATTACCAACTGGATCAAGGCTGAACCGAATAACAGGCACTACTCATCATCCCCAAACCTAAAGTGACAGACATGCAGTAATAACAGGTATAATGATGGCAGCGACAATATTTATCCAGATATCATGTAATGCCAAATCAGGACATGTCATGTATAATATATCAGGCATATAGTAAAGCAGAATGTGATCAAGTTCAACATATGTGTCTAGGTAAAGTCTGGAAACAGTCATGTGTACATGTTTGGTTTGTAAAACGGGAAAGCAATAATATAAACATATAACACGTAAGGGAACACACCTCAAAAGAGTAGAAGCACACAGGTGGTCTACTGGGCGGCTGAGCCTCGCTCTGCAGCAGTACTAGACCCTATAGGTACACAATAAGGTTTTATATCAATACAGAAGTCTAGATACTGGATTTATTCACTAGAGAGAGAATACATACGAGTCACGATCGGATCACGAGTCGGGTCGAACCGGGAGGAACCAGGCTGGGTCGGTACTCGATCGGGAGGACTATGAGATCCTACAAGTAAACAGGTATCGATATTAGACCCAGATTAAAACTCTGAACTTAACTTAGAAGAAAAGTTTAACTCAAGACATTAAAGTCCAATTTGGAGGCTTTCGGGATTGAATTTCGAAAAACGGACTTCACGGATGGACTCAGGACGTCGAAAAACATAAAATAGGGGTTTTTGAAAATTTTGACTTTTTCGTCAGCAAAGTCAGCGCTGACGTCAGCTGCCACGTCAGCAGTCAACGCTGACGTTAGCAACCACGTCAGCAGTCAATACTGACGTCATTGGTCAACGGGTCGGGTCGGTCAACGGGTCGGGTCGGTCAACGGTTCGGTCAACGGGTCTGGTCTGGTCAATGGGTCAGGTCGATCAACGGTTCGGTCAACGGGTCTGGTCTGGTCAACGGGTCGAGTCGGTTCGGGTTGGACCGGTTCGGTTCGGTTCGGGTTAGACCAGTTCAGTTCGGTTCGGGTTGGATCGGTTTAGACCGGCCGGCTCCCGGCAGCCGTCCACGGTGGCCGGAAATCGCCCGTGACGGCGCGTGGAGCCCACGCGCGGTCTAAAACGGCCGGAAAACACCCCTCCAGGACGGAAAAACACTAAAAACCCGTTTTTCACCACCCTAATAACATCCAAACACCCCAAAAACATCCTTAGAACAGCCCCAGCTTACCTAAACCCGAATCGGTTAGAGTCCTCCGGTGAAGGCCTGAACGGCGACCAACGGTTGCGGAAACGGAGGCGTTCTGCTCGCCTCAGCACGGTGGACACAGCGGAGGAGACGATGCGCCTGGATGATGCCAGTGGCGACCTGAAACGGCGAAGGAATCGAAGGGTTTAAACCCTAGATTCGACGAATCTTCGATCCCCGATTCACGGCGGAGACGACGGAGGAAAGGCGCGTCGATGGAGGGGTTTTGTTCGGGGGACAGCGGCGAACACTCCGGTGGTGACGGTGCACGACACGGTGCGGTGGAGGACAGGTTGCGCGGCGGCCGGAGGCGGGGGCAGGTGAGGGGTTGAAAAGTTTCGAATAGATGGATGTTTAGATCTCAAATGGTTCTAACATGAACCAACAGTTTTATTCGAAACTATTATTATTAATATTATTATCCGAAACAAGGTTAAATTATAAGCAGGCGGTTGCAGAATAAAACTCAAGAGCTACATAGCTCAGCTGGTTAGGTTGCAGGTTAAACAAACTGAAGGTCGTGTGTTTGAAACCCCACAACCATACTTTTCTTTCTTTTTAGATTTCAGGTGTTACAACTCTCCCCCTCTAAAAAGAAATTTCGTCCTCGAAATTTACCTGAACTGAACAGATGCGGGAACTTCTCCCTCATAGATTCCTCGATCTCCCAGGTGGCATCAGAAGGGTTACGGTTTCTCCACTGAACTTTAACCATAGGGATACGCCTCCTTCTCAGGACTCTCTCATCAAACTCTAAGATCTGAATAGGTTCCTCCTCATAAGACAGGTCTGGTCGTAACTCAACATCCTGAACCTGGATGATGTGACTCGGATCTGGATGGTACTGCCTCAACATGGATACATGAAACACATCATGAATACGGCTAAGCTGAGGAGGTAACTCTAGCTGATAAGCAACAGGCCAGATTCTTTTTCAGAATACGGTATGATCCAATATATCTCGGGCTCAACTTGCCCTTACGTCCAAATCTCAGAACTTTCTTCCATGGAGAAACCTTCAAGAAAACCTGATCACCAACCTCAAACTCGATGTCCTTCCTCCTCCGATCAGCATATGATTTCTGTCTATCAAAAGCTTCCCTTAAGCGATCTCGGATCAATCTGACAGTCT
Organism: Abelmoschus esculentus; assembly: GCA_035048815.1. Taxonomy (NCBI): domain Eukaryota; kingdom Viridiplantae; phylum Streptophyta; class Magnoliopsida; order Malvales; family Malvaceae; genus Abelmoschus; species Abelmoschus esculentus. Next base: position 2,800,340 of record JAUCBN010000010.1, read on the forward strand.
CCTCAGTTTCCTGAATCAACTCGGGACCCAGAGTCTTCCGATCATACAACTCTGTCCAACATATGGGGGTACGACACCTACGACCATACAAAGCCTCGTAAGGTGCCATACGGATGCTAGCCTGATAACTGTTATTATAAGCAAACTCTGCTAGGGGTAAGAAAACCTCCCAATTGCCTCGGAAGTCCATAACACAACCCCGTAACATATCCTCCAGGATCTGTATCACTCTCTCAGACTGACCATCTGTCTGAGGGTGAAAAGATGTACTGAAATTCAGACGGGTACCCAAAGCAGACTGTAAAGCTGTCCAGAAACGGGAAGTAAACCTCGGATCTCGGTCAGAAATGATAGACAAGGGTACCCCATGTAATCTGACAATCTCAGAAATATACAGTCTAGCCAACTTTTCCAGAGAATAAATGGCCCGGACAGGAATAAAGTGAGCCGACTTTGTAAGTCTATCAACAACAACCCAGACAGAGTCTTTCTTAGACGGGGTCAGAGGCAAACCGGTAACAAAGTCCATCGTGATTCGCTCCCATTTCCATTCTGGAATCTTGATAGGTTGCAAGAGACCAGAAGGATACTGATGTTCCGCTTTCACCTGTTGACAAGTCAAGCATCTGGATACATAGTCTGAGATATCCTTTTTCATACCTACCCAACGGTATCTCTGCTTCAGGTTCTGATGCAACTTATCCCCTTCGGGATGCATAGCATAAGGACTACTATGAGCCTCTCTGAGAATGGTCTGTCTCAACTCAGAATCATTGGGTACATAGTATCGATCGTTAAAACAAAGGACCCCATCCTGATCAAAAGAATAAACAGAGGTGGATCCTTGCTCAACTTGCTGCATAACAGGAAATAAGGAGTCATCTAACCGCTGCTTGGCTTTGATCTACTCAGCCAAGATCGGTTTGACCTGCAACTCAGCCAGTAGGCTACCATCATCATATACACTCATCCTGGCAAACAGGGATCTCAAGTCTGATATGGTCTTACGACTCAAAGCATCATCCACAACATTAGCTTTTCCCGGATGGTACTCAATCTCGTAGTCATAATCCTTAAGAAGCTCCAACCAACGACGCTATCTCAGGTTAAGCTCCTTCTGAGTGAGGAGGTACTTCAGGCTCTTATGATCGGTAAAGATATAACACTTCTCTCCGTAAAGATAATATCTCCAGATTTTCAAAGCAAAAACCACTGCAACAAGCTCAAGATCATGGGTGGGATAGTTACCCTCATGTGGTCTCAACTAGCGTGATGCATAAGCGATCACCTTACCATCCTGCATCAAAACACATCCAAGTCCAGAGTGCGAGGCATCACTGTAAACTGTAAAGTCCTTTCCTGACTCAGGTTGTGCTAAAACTAGAGCTTGGGTCAAACCTGATTTCAACTGGTCAAAACTAGATTGCTGGGCCTCAGACCACACGAAAGGAACATCTTTCCTCAGAAGCTTTGTCAAAGGGGCAGCGATGATGGAGAAACCCTCGACAAAGCATCGGTAATACCCAGCTAAGCCCAGAAAACTGCGGATCTCAGACACGTTCCTAGGAGGCTTCCAACTGGTGATCGCATCAATTTTACTCGGATCCACCTGGATACCCATAGCTGAAACAACATGTCCCAGAAAAGCCACTTCACAAAGCCAGAACTCACACTTACTTAGCTTGACATATAACCGATACTCCCTGAGAGTCTGCAACACTACTCTCAGATGCCCAACATGCTCGTCCTCAGAGCGGGAGTAAACCAGGATATCATCAATGAAAACAACAACAAACTGGTCCAGATAGGGTCGGAAGACACGGTTCATCAGGTCCATGAAGGCAGCAGGAGCATTAGTTAACCCAAAAGGCATCACTAAAAACTCGTAATGCCCATACCTGGTGCGGATAGCAGTCTTAGCAACATCTGATCCCTTAACCTTCAACTGATAGTACACAGATCGAAGATCAATCTTCGAGAAGACTGTGGCTCCCCGAAACTGGTCAAACAAGTCATCAATCCTGGGTAAAGGGTATTTGTTCTTCACCGTTAGCCTGTTCAGCTTCCGGTAGTCGATACACAACCGAAGGGAACCATCATTCCTTTTAACAAAGAGTACCGGAGCTCCCCACGGGGAAGAGCTAGGTCGGATGAACCCTCGGTCAAGCAGTTCCTGTAACTGAACTTTTAACTCCTTCAACACTTTCGGAGCCATACGGTACGGGGCCATAGAAACTGGTGTTGATCCAGGATAAGTCTCAATCTCGAACTCCACCTCCCTATCTGGAGGGAGACCCGGTAGCTCCTTAGGAAAAACCTCAGGAAACTCGATAACAGTGCGAATTTCCTCGATCTTAGATAGAGACCCCTTTGTGTTAAGGAAACAGGCAATAAAGGTCTCGTATCCCTTACGAATAATCCTGTCAGCAGTCAAAACTGATACAACGTTGGTCAGATAGCCTCGACGTTCACCAACCAAAACTACGGATCGTCCATCCTGAGTCCTTAACGTGGCCCTTTTGGCCTCACAGTCCAGACTAACACGATGCTCCGATAACCAGTCCATCCCCAAGATGAGATCGAACTCCTGTAAAGGAGGTTCCATAAGATCCGCAAGAAACACTTCCTCTTCCACAACGAGGGGACATCTCCGAAACACCTTATTCACAGATAAGGATTTGTCCCACGGGGCTCATAACGGTCACAACACTCTCGGTGTCCTCAACAGAGATCGGAAGATCGCCAGATATCGACTTGGATACATAGGAGTGGGTGGAGCCATTGTCAAGCAAGGCAAAGTATGGGACAGAAAGGATGGTAAAAGTACCTGCGATAACATTTGGCTCATCTCGGTCATCACGACGTCGGGTAGCATAAAATAGTGCTGGCTGACGAGCCTCAGAAACAGGTGGTCCACCACTCTGGTGGCCTCGGCCCCGGGTATCATATCTAGCAACTGACCCAGAAGCTCTACCCTGAAAACGCCCCGTAGCAGGTGTCTGAACAGATGTCTGAGATCGGGATAGAGTCTGAGTGTGCACAGGGGTATGGGTCGATGGTCGACCAGCAGAAGGTGGGTGTGGGCAGTCTCTCAGAAAGTGCTCGGAAGATCCACATCGAAAACATGCTCCAGTCTTCTTCCTACACTCGCCCTTATGCAGATTGCCACAAAAGTCACATGCTGATACAGTCGGAAACCCAGAAGAACCACCTCGGCTGACGGCAGAGTCCTGAGGTACCGTGGGCCGATGGTAGGAACCACCTCTCTAACTCGGTGCAGATCGAGCCCTCTTATCAGGGCGACTAAAGGACTCACCATGGCCGTGTCCCCCAGATCAGTTACAGTCCTTCCTGCGATCCCTATCTCTACCCCTATCACGATCCTGATCCCTGGTGATCTGACTATCAGAAAGCTTCTCCAAGTCCTCAGCTGTCTTTGCACGGTTCACAAGATCCTCAAATACTGTATCATGGTGTGTGGCTACTCTGTCTCTGATACCGATACGGAGACCCTCAAGAAACTTGTCGCACCTATCCTTCTCTGTAGCCACTAACCCAGCACCATACCTCATCAGATCCAGAAACTGTAACTCATACTCGGTCACCGTCATGGTACCCTGAATCAAGTCCTTGAAGGCCTGACGCCTCTCTCTCAGATAACGCTCCCCCAGGAAAAGTTTCCAGAACCGCTCCTTGAAGAAGTCCCAAGTCAACACATCAGGTGATACACTGCTAACCACAGACTCCCACCAGACGTGGGCATTACCATCAAGCATAGACACAGCTCCCAAATATCTCTTAGCTGGCTCCAAACCCAGCTGGTCCATGCGTCTCTCAGTGTCATACAACCATGACTCAGCCTCAGAAGGTGCACCTGTTAGGGATCCAGAAAAAGTCCTCACTCCATTGGCGATCAGGATCTGAGAGATAGGAGTATCTGGCATAGCACCTGAAGCTCTGACAGCTCCCTGTATCAGCTGAAGGAACTGTCTACTAAGGGTCTCATCTGTCACTGTAGTAGAAGGCTCGGTGCTCGGTACTGGTGCCCCTCTGACCGGGGTAGACATACCTATGCCCGTAGGAGGATGTGGGCCAGGCGGTACAGTGGTGCTAGCAGGAATGGGAGGGTCTACAGGAGTGATGCGCGGAGGGCCACTGATAGGCTCCTCTACAGGATTGGCGAAGCTAGTCGCACGACCACGCCCTCGGGTGGTCCGACGAGCTCTATGGGCACTCATGAGTCTCAGGTAATCTACAAGAATAAAGTTTATGGGATTAGAATTGGCACTGGAGAATCATACACAATACAAAAGATATAAGTGACATGGCCTTTTAGATATTAATTAAAAACAGTTTAACAGAAAATGTTTTATTTAGGACCCATCACAGTCCGAGAATCTTAAAACCAAAAACTCTGATACCAACTAAATGTAACCCCCTAGACCGGCCTATGCGGAAAGTCCGACCTAAAGTAGTTACATTTTTTTTCAAACGAACACAAAACAAATACAAGTTTAACCAAAAATCAAGATATCCTGTAAAGACGACAATTCTATCAAAATCATGGTTTCGACCATAATCCATATAATCATAGTAACTGTAAATCTCAAAAGTGATATGCGTTCAAAATATTGCTCGTAAAACAATCCATATCATCGTAATAAAACGTAATGGGTTAAAATCATCCTGTAACAAAATATAGGCATAACAGTGGCGAAATAAGGCACATGTCACCATGATTTAAAAACCCGGGAAATATAAGCGTTACATCAAAAGATAGTCTGAGAGGTGTAGATCCTCCGAGTGCCAAAACCGGGATGCCTATCTACGGATATCTGAAAGGGGGAAGAAAACAAGTATGAGTTATGGAGCCCAGTGTGTTCCAGCGGTGCATAAAAAAATCATAGGTAAAACAATATATAATGATATCATAAAGACAATGCATGAAATGCATGGCATGATATACTACCCCCCAACCGATCTCCAGGATACGGTTCCCCAGAACAGTATCTAGTACAGGCATTAACCTGAGCCCAAAGGGGCAAAGGTACCGTAAACAGGACGGAATTACCCCGGCTGTAGCACGGGAACCGATATCAAGACGAAATTACCCTAACCGTAGCTAGGAACCGTAACAGGACGGAATTACCAACTGGATCAAGGCTGAACCGAATAACAGGCACTACTCATCATCCCCAAACCTAAAATGACAGACATGCAGTAATAACAGGTATAATGATGGCAGCGACAATATTTATCCAGATATCATGTAATGCCAAATCAGGACATGTCATGTATAATATATCAGGCATATAGTAAAGCAGAATGTGATCAAGTTCAACATATATGTCTAGGTAAAGTCTGGAAACAGTCATGTGTACATGCTTGGTTTGTAAAACGGGAAAGCAATAATATAAACATATAACACGTAAGGGAACACACCTCAAAAGAGTAGAAGCACACAGGTGGTCTACTGGGCGGCTGAGCCTCGCTCTGCAGCAGTACTAGACCCTATAGGTACACAATAAGGTTTTATATCAATACAAAAGTCTAGATACTGGATTTATTCACTAGAGAGAGAATACATACGAGTCACGATCGGATCACGAGTCGGGTCGAACCGGGAGGAACCAGGCTGGGTCGGTACTCGATCAGGAGGACTATGAGATCCTACAAGTAAACAGGTATCGATATTAGACCCAGATTAAAACTCTGAACTTAACTTAACTTAGAAGAAAAGTTTAACTCAAGACTTTAAAGTCCAATTTGGAGGCTTTCGGGATTGAATTTCGAAAAACGGACTTCACGGTTAGACTCAGGACGTCGAAAAACATAAAATAGGGGTTTTTGAAAATTTTAACTTTTTGGTCAAAGTCAACGCTGACGTCAGCAAAGTCAACGCTGACGTCAGCTGTCACTCAACAGTCAGCGCTGACGTCAACTGCCACATCAGCAGCCACGTCAGCAGTCAGCATCAGTCAACGCTGACGTCAGCAGCCACGTCAGTAGTCAACGCTAACGTCATTGGTCAACGGGTCGAGTCGGTCAACGGGTCAGGTCGGGTCAACTGGTCGGGTCGGTCAACGGGTCGGGTTTGGTCAACGGGTCGGGTCGGTTCAGGTTGGACCGGTTCGGTTCGGTTCGGGTTGGACCAGTTCGGTTCGGTTCGGGTTGGATCGGTTTAGACCGGCCGGCTCCCGGCAGCCGTCCACGGTGGCCGAAAATCACCCGTGACGGCGCATGGAGCCCACGCGCGGCCTAAAACGGCCGGAAAACACCCCTCCAGGCCGAAAAAACACCAAAAACCCGTTTTTCACCACCCTAATAACATCCAAACACCCCAAAATAATCCTTAGAACAGCCCCAGCTTACCTAAACCCGAATCGGTTAGAGTCCTCCGGTGAAGGCCTGAACGGCGACCAACGGTTGCGAAAACGGAGGCGTTCTGCTCGCCTCAGCACGGTGGACACAGCGGAGGAGACGACGCGCCTGGATGATGCCGGTGGCGACCTGAAACGGCGAAGGAACCGAAGGGTTTAAACCCTAGATTCGACGAATCTTCGATCCCCGATTCACGGCGGAGGCGACGGAGGAAGGGCGCGTCGATGGAGGGGTTTTGGTCGGGGGACGGCGGCGAACACTCCGGTGGTGGCGGTGCACGAAACGGCGTGGTGGAGGACAGGTTGCGCGGCGGCCGGAGGCGGGGGCAGGTGAGGGGTTGAAAAGTTTCGAATAGATGAATGTTTAGATCTCAAATGGTTCTAACATGAACCAACAGTTTTATTCGAAACTATTATTATTAATATTATTATCCGAAACAAGGTTAAATTATAAGCAGGCGGTTGCAGAATAAAACTCAAGAGTTACATAGCTCAGCTGGTTAGGTTCTAGGTTAGACAAATCGAAGGTTGTGTGTTTGAAACCCTACAACCTCACTTTTCTTTCTTTTTAGATTTCAGGTGTTACAATATATTTGGAGTTGAGTTGCCGATGTGAAGCTTACAACAGTTTTGGCACAGACAAGATGTGTCCTCCTTTGGAATCCTCCACCCTCGGGTGTGTTTATCTCCAACCTAACACGTTTATTCTTAATACCAAATTCTCCCCAAGTGTGGCTATCACAGATACTAATGAGCTTTGCTGTCGACTCGTGTCCGTGCCTCAAACCCATCTTAAGACACGTTCTACAGAAGCTTACTTTCCCTATATTTCAGCTCTCTCTATCGTTATGGTATCTATAACAGAAAAGAAAGGTTATGGTCGGGTTTTGGAGTGCCGACTGGTCTACTGTATTCTCTATTTTAATCCTAGCCGTTGGACTACCATTTTATCGTTACCAAAAACAAATGGGAAATCCTTTCACTAGGTTTCTTCATGTTCTTGTGGCTCAGTGGCTGCTACCAGGAACCATTTTAATGGGGTTGAATTAAAACCTGGAGTCGTTTTATATGAAGTTGATTCAATGAAGTCTGATATTACCGGTGTTTGAAAACTAGCTCTAACAGTACAGGTAATTATGGACTAAAACACACTCGTTTTTACTTAAATTTGTGTATAAATCGGTTCTTATTACAGGTTCTTGGACAAGGCAGCAATTTTGACAGATCCTGAAGCTAGCACTAAGAACCGATGGAGACTTTGCACAGTGACTCAAGTAGAAGAATTCAAGCCCTTCATTAGAATCCTCCCTATATGGGCATCTACGATAGTGCTTTCCATCTCATACGCTCAACTCTCAACCTTCTTCGTCAGCCAAGCCAGCATCATGGACCGAAGTCTCGGTCCACCCTTCACCATTCCAGCAGGTTCAACCACTCTTTTCATTGCCCTCAACGCCATCCTACTCATCCCCATCTATGAAATATGGATGGTCCCGATCTTACGTAAACACACCGGTCACCCCATGGCATTACCACGTTACAAAGAATGGGTGTTGGCCTATTCATATCCATCTTCTCAATGCTCTCGGATGCCATAGTTGAGACGAAAGGACGAGAGCACCCTAACCCCTCATCTTTGTCCTTGTTTTGGCTGCTCCCACAGTTCTTAATCGGCAGCGCCGAGCCGCCGGGATTTTCACGTATGTGGGACAATTGGACTTCTTTTATGACGAAGTGACGGCTGGAATGAGAAGTATAAGCAGTGCATTGTTGTTTCTCAGTGAGATTGGAATGGGGGGTTGGTTAAGCATCACCGTCGTTAAATCATTGAGAGTGCAACCGGCGGGGAGGAAAAAGGGTGGCTGAGGCACAATCTCAACAAGAGCAGGCTTGAAAATCTCTACCGGATATTGACAATAATCAATGTTGCTAATTTCTTGGTGTATTTGTGGGTGGCTCAACGATATAAGGGAAAGAATGAGAGGGCAAGAGGGTGGAGGGCCCGGTTGAGTTTTTGGTCCAAAAGCTGGTTGCAATGCTAAACGCAGCCTCAATCTGCAGCCCCATCCTCTCTTTTAATATAAAGAAAAGGTATAAATGAAGTATTATAAATTTATAACATGTGGACATCAAAGTTAAAAGGTTCGGCTAAGTTTCCTTCTTCCTAAAGCTGTTTTATATATTGTCTACAAGGGATGTTTCAGACATGTTCCCTGTAACTGAAGCAAATGCCGCGAGAAAAAGAAAATATAAGTTACAGTACAGCCATATCTGACCTATTCATCTGCAGTGTCCTCTGCAGATTTTTTATACTCCGGCTTAAGCTCGTATGTTCCTTGATTGGCACCTCTCTTATTGTACACGCAGAGCTCGTTCAATATCTCTTTCAGGAATTGCTGCAAAGAAAGTAAAGCAACATCTTTCAAACACATAAAATACATGCTAACTGCTAGAAAAGCACAAAAGCAGCAAACTACATGATACTTTAATAGAGATGAAATGTATAGCTGATCAGAAATATCCAGCCACCTAAACGATAAGATATCCAGCCATCTAATGACAGAAATGTAAGAGGCTTACAGCAGGCTGATCAGTCTCTTGGACAAGTTGCTTCAAAGTCCAATTTGGTTGTCTCTCAAACAGCTTGAACATTATATCTTCAAGTTCCCCACGATCCCTTCGGGTTCTCTTCACGTCTGTTTGTTTAACTGGCATCGGTCTCTTCTTATCCTGCACATAGACAATGGATAATAGGAGGCACGAATCTATAATTCCAACTCCAACCAGTGTGTTTAACTGCGAAAAAACAGTAAATATCACTCTCTAGAGACCATGTACCAAAGTACCTTGGGGTTGGATGAAATCAAGCCAACCAATCCAGGCATTGGCCTCATGTGCACTCCGCGATCATTATCAATAACCTTCAAAATGCATCAAAAACACATAAGATGACAGGCACCGTAGTACCAAAATGTGTGTCCTCCCCAAGCTAATGCACACTCATTGGCCTACCTGTATTTGCCTGTTCTTGATCATGGACTTATTTGTTCTTTCTCGACACAATCTCCCATATTCCTCTAGGTTTTCCTCGTGTGGTTTCATGTCGAATTTATGCTCAACTTTTCCTTCCATTGCAACCGCACCTATAACAAAAACAGAGCTCAAGTCACAAACTAAGGCAAAGAACTAAAGTAAGAGAAACATCAAAAGGGTTCTTACTTCTTACAAGAAAATAAGAACATGGAAACAATTGCACTTACAATCACCGCAAGCATAAAATAATCTTGAACATAATACAATTACACGAGTAATAAACACAAAAATAATAGTATTAAATTGAAACATGACACACATACATGCTATGTCAGAAAAAATGAACAAATTCTATAGTACTAATTTTAAAGAAGAAGAAGAAGAATTGAACATAAAACACACGAACTTGAATGGTTTAGAAGCAATAGAAGAAAAGAACCATAACTCTGACCTTGACTTGTTTCAGAGAAGACACACATAGGAACAAAGTCTTTGAACATGTTCAAAGTGTAGCTTTTCGGTATTCTTTCTGTCTCGGACCCAACCATCTCCATAGTAAACTGATAAAGACCAATTCACAAACTCGTAAGAAACGAGACAAGAACAGAATTACCAGTTACCACTATAATGCTTTCATCCGTTAAACAACAAATAAAAAAGAAAGCTTTTACTCGAAAAACAATATTACACGGCCAATTCATGAGAATTAAAGAAATTGGCATACATAAGAATTCACAATTATTATCTGTTGTTCTCAACTACTTGTTGTTACCTGTGGCTCATCGGGTTTGAGAGGATCGAGAGAGAAGACGACCTTGGCAACAGGCTGAGAACCAGAAGAAGATGATGAATAAGAAGCTTGGTTCTTCCATGACTTGGCCACAGCCACGGGACACTTCATTAACCAGACCGATTTATCAGCTTTCCCCATGTCTAGAAAGCCGTCGTTACCGTGATCTTCGTCCATCATCAAAGTTCTCGTTTTCCTTCTGCCTCTGTAAAAACTGAAACTTTTGTTTGTCTGGGAGGGAATTTGGGGAAAGTTTATATTTTTTTCCTCTCGGCTCACTTTGAAGTTCCTCAGTGGGAAGGAATCCCGGAGAGCGGCTTTCGAGGGGGGCTAGAAGGGTAAGGTGTCCGTCTTTTCCTCAAGGCTAAACCTCATCAATTTTCTGAGGTAGAGACCTGCCGGGTTTCCTGGGCCTGGTTGGGTCTTGCCTTGGTCTTCAATTCAACCAGAGCTTCTTTTTGAAGGCGCCGTTAAGGACATGGTTAGGTTAAAACCAAGAGGATGTCAAACTATAAAAAGGGTATTGACGGTGAAAGACGGAAAGTGATGGTCCCCACTCCCCCGAGTCAGAAAACCTTGATATTCGTTTCAAATCAAAGAAAAACTCTACGATTTACCGCCTTTAACAAACCAAGAGAAGCCTTTCCATCGAATAGGCTTCGCCTTCCCACTTTTAGCTAATGGATTCCACCATCCCCTTCATTTCATTTAACTTTGCCTGTTTCTTCTTTGTTTTCCCATTCTCTTCCATTTGTTCTCACCATACTTTCCCAGGAAGAAGAAAACCAGAGAGAAAAATCATCAAACATGGCTCGAGGGAAGATCCAGATCAAGCTGATAGAGAACTCAACCAACAGGCAAGTCACGTATTCCAAGCGAAGAAACGGTCTCTTCAAGAAAGCTAATGAACTAACGGTTCTTTGCGATGCCAGAGTTTCCATCATCATGTTCTCCACTACCGGAAAACTCCATGAGTTTATCAGCCCTTCCGTCACGTAATCTCTTTCCCCCTAAAACCCTAGATTTCTTTTTTCAAACTTAAACAAGATTCCGTTCAACCAAAGCTTACTTTAAAAATTTTTGTAGAACGAAGCAAATAATCGATCAGTACCAGAAAACCTTGGGGATTGATATATGGAGCACCCACCACGAGGTTTTCCCCCCTTTCTTTTCTGAATTTTGAATAAAAAATCATGAAATATCTCTCCATTACAGTGGTTTTCTCTTTTGGATGTTTATGTATAGAAAATGCAAGAGCAGCTGAAGCAGCTGAAGCAGCTGAAAGAGGTTAACAGGAACCTACGCAAGGAGATTAGGTATTTTATATTATATGTTTTTATGAAATTCCATATTTTATTAATGATTTGTATTTGATCGAATCAATGTAGGAAGAGGATGGGTGACTGTTTGAATGACCTGAGCATCGACGATCTTCAAGGTTTGGAGCAAGAGATGGATAGCTCTGTCAATCTTATTCGTGATAGAAAGGTTGGCTAGTTTATAACCAAATAAAGATTCTTTCTTTCTTTAATCTTCATGATCTGGGAATTTTCTCATATTAGTACAAAGCATAAAGTCAATGTAGGTTTTACTCTAGATAATCCATTTACTTAGGATTAATACATATGATAAATATTTGGTACATTAGGGTTAAAGATGTTTAATTTCCACAATCTGATTAAGAAGTCATCAAATATTCTTGTTATTAAAAATGAGAGGAATGATGATTTAACTCCACTAATAAATATTCTTGTTATATTTTTGATATACAACTCGTTATATTTAAACTATAAAATTTATAACTCAAACTTTTAATCATAACGTCCTGACACCTAAATTTAAGTTCTAATAATAAATCTTAAACCCTAACATAAATCTCCAAACCTTAAAATTGAATGCTTGTATATTAAAGTATTTTTCGTTTAAAAAACCCACAAATATGATATCAAATAATACTTCATATGCTCTTAATTGTACTTAAAAATACATGTTTAGTGTATAACATATATTAATTGTAATGAGTATTTATTTGATATATTTTTAATGGATTTTTCTATTAGTAGGCTTTTAAAGTTGTCATGCATCGCTTTTTGAGTTCTGAACATTAAAGTTTAAATCATAAAATCTATTTTTAAACCTAAAGTACAACTAGAAACATTAAAATCTTAACCTCTAAATTTTAAAAACTAGACTATTGTGAAAAAAATTCCACCTTTATAATATATACAAGAGATAAATAATTATTCTCATTCTTTACTTGTATCAAGAAAGAAATATTTGTACGAAAAGCAAGAGTTTTAGTAAAATTTTTTCTTTATTAGAATCTAATTTTTATGTTTATAATGCATGACAGTATCGTGTTCTCACCAATCAGATCGACACTTCAAAGAAAAAGGTAATTATATTAATATATATATATATATATGATAATAAACATTTAAATATTTATAAATCATTAAACATATCTTGTTTCTTCAGGTGAGGAATGTGGAAGAGATGCACAAAAATCTCTTACATGAACTGGTAAGCACCTCTTGGTACATTAATGCCTGGTTCGAAACCATTATTTTACATGTTTTTTCCTTCTTACGTTAAGCAAATTATGTTTCTTTAAGGATGCTCTGAAAGAAGACCCATATGGATTAGTTGATGATGGAGGGGATTATGATACATTAATCTGCTATCAAAATGGAGGTGGTGGAGGATCCAATCTCACGACCTATGCCTTGCTCGATTAAAATATCTATATTTCTATCTATAACCTAAGTTCATGCAATATTAATCATATAATATTGCAATGAAAACAGAATTGGTATGTACCAATTACCATTATACTTAAACTAAAATTCTTCCCACTTTTAGTATGAACCTTTGGTGTTTCCTATCAATCTGTTTCTTGCTTGATATTGGATGATTATCTATTTATGGAATGCTTTTGGGTTTGTCGTTTTTCAAGTGCATGTTATGAAATCTTGTGATAAATATATATTCAGATATCAGATATGCATATAAAGTTATGATTTATCGAATATATACGAATTCAAAGCCTGTCCTAGTTCAGGGGAAATGGCTTAGATGGATGAAGATGTGTTGTGATAGTTGCAGATGGAAATGGGCAGGACCTGGCCAGGACAATCGTGGAGCGTGACCGAGTGGGGGAATCCCATGCTCGCATCTTTTTCTGGCCTATCGAAACGAATAGCATATCTTCTGGATTTAAATAAGAGATGGTTCATGGTACAGGTGACTGTATTAGTAAACTATGTCATGCTAGCATGCACATATACATCGGGAAAATTAGATCCTCGTTGTAATAAATTATTGTCTTGGAACATTCCTCGTTTCAACACCATGAAATGATGTTTCTATGTGATTGCAGGTGTTCTGTAATGATCAACCCAGGTAGAGATTTTGACCCATCACCAAATCATTCTCTACTACAACTAAGCACTGATATGGAGTTGACAAATCATTCCCCTTGGGCCATTTTTCATTATTAACCCATTTCTCTCTTATTAACGAATGATGTATCTACTTGCACTTACATCACGGAAAAATCGTCTACATCTTTTTCATGCTTTTATTTGTACCTTCGCTTTAAACTAAAAGGTTTAGGGTTTAGGATTTAAGGTTAGGTGTTGTAGTTAGGTTTAGGAAATTAAGGGTAAGATATACTTTTTAGGATGTAGGGGTTAGAGTATAGGATATAGAAAATAAAGGTTAGTGTTTGAAATTTATTTTTTTAAAAATTTTAACATGAGGCATAGACAGAGACATAACAAAGAGACAGTAGACTTTTATCCGCTTACACCACCCTCATTCTCCCCCTTCCCCCCCTTTTACTGGTAAAATTCCATACTTACTGCTGGAAATGCAATCACCATTGTAGAGTTTACTAGGTTTTGTGGTCCTGGGAGAAGCCAAGGAATATAATGCATGTATCCATTCAATCTACCCTGGTTGTGAGTTGTGACCAACTTCTTCTCTTCTTTAATACTTCACATGAAAAACATCATTGTGTTCATATAAAAACTGGTTATTTTGTTTTGTGGGGAAGGTGAACTCTGGTTAGTGATTTAAGCAGTATGTAGATCAAATACTTTGAATATTTGTGTTAATATATTTATAGAACAAATAAACATGTTTATGAACAAATGTCTTCTATACATGCATAGATGAAACACCAACATCTATATATGCATTTGAGCAATTGAGGCATTGTTTCTAGAACAAATAAACATGTTTATGAACAAATGTCTTCTATCCTTGTATGTTGTCTTCTTTTATATTAAAATTAAAAATAATAACAGATAACACTAAATTTTAAATGATAAAATATATATTATACCCTAAATTCATAAACTATAACTTTAAACCTCAAGCTTTAATCTTAAACTATAAATATATTTTAAGTGTGAGGCGCGAATAAGGATACTAAAAGATGCCTATTCTATAAACATAAGGGATAAGTTGTTTTTCATCCCTTATATTTCCATCAAATGAGGAATAACTGAAAATTTTGAGGATTTTAACCGATGGATATGGAGAATAATTAAAATCTTTATTTACAGAAATAAAGATAAAAAAATTATCATCAAAACTCAAATAGGGATAAAAATAACTGAATTGTACCCGTATAAGTTGTTATAGATCCTCAATAAATATCCATAAGGATGTTCAATATTTTAAAAAATTAAATGGTCATAGGAGTAATTTAGTCATTTTCAATAAAAATATTTAACTTAAATTCAATTATTTTTTTCAATACTAAATTAAATTTATTCCAAATTATATAGGGGTATTAAATATTGAAAATGACTTAAATTCACTCTCCATTATACAATAACTGAATTAAATTCAACTGAGTACATTAATTTGTTTTACATCCTCGTAATTAAAACAACAGGGGAGCAAAACAAGCCAATGAGACCCAGCTGACATTATCTACTCCCTCGTGAAACACAGCAACAGAGTTAATGATGCTCCCTTCCCAATCAACCTTTTTATTTTATTTCATCGCATCGTTTCATGGTATACGACGTCGTTTCTTTCTCAGTCTCTGCATAAACCCGCTCCCTCTCTACCTCCGTCAGACACTCCTACGTTTCCAAATCCTTTTTGGTTTTTCCAGTTCTCCATGGAAATAACGGATACTATTTTCACTCTCTTCATCATCTTCTTCTTCACCTTTAACGGCGTCGTTCAGGCTTCTTCCGCCCAACTGCATAATGACGTTACTCTGGCAGAGATCCGGGCGCTTATGTCATTCAAACGCAGCGTTTTCCATGACCCACTTGGCGCTCTAGACGGATGGGATGTGTCCACGCCATCGGCTCCCTGCGACTGGCGCGGCATTGTCTGTTATAACAACCGAGTCCGTGAACTCCGGTTGCCTCGACTCCAACTCGGCGGCCAACTCAGTGATCAGCTCTCCGAGTTACGGGAGCTCCGTAAGTTAAGTCTCCATTCTAACAACTTCAACGGCTCCATCCCTGACGCACTCTCCCAATGCGCCCTCTTACGCGCTGTTTACTTGCATTACAACTCACTCTCCGGAAGCCTCCCGACTTCCATTTTTAATCTCACCAATTTACAGGTCCTCAATTTAGCTCATAATTATATCTCTGGTAAAATCGCTGCCGACATCCATTGGTCCCTCCGGTACCTCGATTTATCATCAAACGATATCTCCGGGGAACTTCCGTCGAATTTCCCGGCACAATCTCAGCTCCAGCTTATCAACTTCTCATACAACCGGTTTTCCGGCGTGATTCCGGCGAGTATAGGAAAGCTGCAGCAACTTCAGTACCTATGGCTCGATTCGAACCAGTTGTATGGAACATTACCGTCGGCGATAGCGAACTGTTCTTCGCTGGTACATTTAAGCGCAGAAGATAACATGCTTAAGGGGCTGCTTCCGGGAAGCATCGGTGCGGTTCCGAATCTTCAAGTGCTGGCTTTATCGCGCAACAGACTTTCCGGTGCTGTACCCGGAAGCATTTTTTGCAAATCATCGGGGAATGTTACGGCGTCGTTGAGGATCATCCGGTTAGGATTTAATGAGTTCACGGAAGTTGTAAAGCCGCAAAATAATGGAAGTTGCGTGGCGGCTTTGGACCTTCACGTGAATCAAATCCATGGCGTTTTCCCTTCTTGGTTGACCAGTTTGACCACGCTGAGAATTTTGGATATTTCTGGAAACTTCTTTACAGGATCATTACCAGCTGAAATAGGCAATCTGTTTAACTTAGAAGATCTTAGAGTGGCGAACAATTCGTTAACCGGTTCAGTTCCGAGTCAGCTTCTACAATGTAGTTCGTTAAAGGTAGTCGATTTTGAAGGAAACCGATTATCCGGGCAAATTCCGGGGTTTCTCAGTCAAATGAAGAGCTTGAAAAGTATATCGCTGGGGAGAAATCTATTCTCTGGGTCAATCCCGTACGGATTCTGGAACATTTCTTGGCTCGAAACGTTGAATTTGAGTGACAACCATTTGACCGGAAATGTCCCAGAAGATATAATGCGGTTGAGTAATGTAACCATTTTAGACCTCAGTAACAACAAATTTCGTGGAGAAATTCCTGATGGTTTAGGGGATTTATTGAACTTAGAGGTTTTAAATTTAAGTTCATGCGGATTTACAGGAGGAATTCCTGGGAGTATTGGGAATTTGATGAAATTAACTTCTCTTGATTTGAGTAAGCAGCAGATTTCTGGAGAGTTGCCAATTGAGCTTTTTGGGTTGCCAAATTTGCAGATTGTTGCTTTAGAAGAAAACAGGTTGGGTGGCAATGTTCCTGAAGGTTTCAGCAACTTGGTTGAGTTGCAGTACTTGAATCTCTGTTTTAATGTATTCACCGGTCGGATCCCGAGTACCTATGGTTTATTGCAGTCATTAGTTGTGCTTTCAATCAGCTTTAATCGAGTTTCGGGATGGATTCCATCAGAGCTTGGAAACTGTTCTAATCTTGAAGTCATTCAGCTTCGTTCGAACTATTTGAGGGGCAATATCCCTGGTGAGATCTCTCGATTATCACGGTTGAAAGAGCTTGATTTGGGTTTGAATCATTTAGATGGTAAAATCCCAGAGGAAATCTCCAGATTTTCATCCCTGACTACTCTTTTGTTAGATGGAAATCTCCTATCAGGTAACATACCAGATTCATTGTCAAAACTCTCCAATCTAACATCTTTCAATGTTTCATCAAATAACTTGAGTGGATCCATTCCATCTAGTCTTTCAAACATGCTTAGCTTGAGGTACTTGAATTTGTCAAGGAACAATCTTGAGGGTGAGATTCCGAATGCACTCGGTTCGAGGTTCAACGATCCTTCTGTGTTTTCAATGAATAGAAGACTCTGCGGAAAGCCACTGAATAGAGAATGTGCTAATGTAAGAAACAGAAAACGAAGGAAGCTGATTCTATTAATTGTTGTAGCTGCCGGTGGAGCTTGCCTCTTTGCATTGTTCTGTTGTGGATATATTTACGGCCTTTTACGTTGGCGTAAGAGGATTGGAGAATGGGCATCTGGGGAGAAGAAAAGTAGTCCGGCTGGTGCAAGTTCGGGAACAGACAAGGGTTGTGGAAGTCGTGAAAATGGAGGTCCGAAATTAGTCATGTTCAATAACAAGATAACGTTGGCGGAGACACTAGAAGCGACAAGGCAATTTGATGAGGAAAATGTCATGAGCAGGGGAAGATACGGACTTGTGTTCAAAGCTATGTATCAAGACGGAACGGTTCTATCAATCCGTCGACTTGTTGATGGATCCATGGATGAAGATACGTTTCGGAAAGAAGCAGAATCACTAGGCAAGGTAAAGCATCGAAACATAACAGTTCTACGCGGCTATTATGCTGGACCACCGGACTTGAGACTCCTTGTATATGACTACATGCCTAATGGAAACCTGGCCACCCTTCTCCAAGAAGCAAATCACCAAGATGGACATATGCTCAATTGGCCAATGCGTCATCTCATTGCACTTGGTATTGCTCGTGGCCTAGCATTTTTGCACTCGTTATCGATGGTTCACGGTGATATCAAACCACAAAATGTACTCTTTGATGCTGATTTCGAAGCCCATTTATCCGAATTCGGACTTGAGTGGTTGACCATCGCCACCCCAGCTGAAACTTCCTCATCCTCAACCCCAGTTGGTTCCCTAGGCTACATTGCACCAGAATCTTCATTAACTGGCCAACCATCGAAAGAAGCCGACGTGTACAGTTTTGGAATCGTAGTATTAGAAATTCTGACCGGAAGGAAACCGGTAATGTTCACACAAGATGAAGACATTGTGAAATGGGTGAAGAAGCAATTACAAAAGGGTCAAATTTCAGAGTTGTTGGAGCCGGGGCTGGTTGAGTTAGACCCGGAATCATCAGAGTGGGAAGAATTCTTGCTAGGGGTTAAAGTTGGACTCCTTTGCACAGCAACAGATCCAATTGATAGACCGTCCATGGCAGATATTGTTTTCATGTTGGAAGGCTGCAGAGTAGGACCTGAAGTTCCATCTTCAGCTGATCCAACCTCTCTACCTTCCCCCATTTAACTGTTTTTCATTTTCTCTTCTCTTTTTAAAATTTTATTTCCCACCCATTGTTCAAAATTGTCATTCTTGACCTGTAAACTGTTTTTCCTATTGCATAATGTATCTGTAACATTTTCTGTCTATGATCGGATATCAATCACATTTTAGCCAAACTAGTCTGTCTTTACTTTATTCGAATTCGGACGAGTTTCGAATATAAATATGCATTCTATACACAGATATGTTAAAGAAAATGAGAAAACTGCATCATTTTAGGAGCAAGCTTCCACTTTCTGTCTAACCTGGAAAAGTCACGTCCATGTCACTTTCTGTTTGTGAATGAAATAAATAAATCCTTGGCACGAAGGTTGCATGGTTTCGAGTTTCAGGGTCCCACGTTATCAGCATCATATATATTATGATTCATAACATAAAACAATGGAATAACTGGTGTCTGGTGAGTACAGTAAGTGTAGACGACAGTGTGTCTCGTGACTTCAGCATTTAGGGACATGACATGTTTTCATAACTGCAAAACCCCATATTCAATCCGATAATGACACTGAACCTGCGTGCTATGTCACTGTCCATGTCCATATAATCTAAAGGATCTGCACTGACTCACTGAGTTGTAAATACTCCATTGTTGGTTTGTTATTGTGTGTGTTTAGACCAAAAGGATCTTACAGAACAGTAGAACCCTGTGATCCTGCATGTATTATAAAACAGGTGTGTAAAGAGACTACACCAATACACCATACTCTTCCTTTTATTTAGTCTTTAAAACAGTAATATTTGAACAATTTTCAAGAAAAATGATGAATCGGAGCATTATTTTAGTTTAAGTTAAAATTAATTAGATTTAATTTTTATTTTTATAAATTTTTTGTGTTTCAATTTTCTAATTACTATTTGATATTGAGTTTATATTTTTAATAGTTGGGATTGAAAATAAAAAATAAAAATGTTGGGATTGAAAATAAAAAAAATGAAAATGAATTGAGAATATTTTTGTTGTTGTTTATAATGTGTTACTTTCTCCTACAAAATATTGATTGATTACAGGATATTTGAGATAAAGTTAATTACATGACCTCTCCTTATTTCATTGATATTGAGATTGGGTTGTGTTCTACCCAACCTCTCCTTATTTTATTTTTTATTTTTTAATTTTATAAGATCGAGTTGTATTCTACCTGACTTCTCCAATATTTTATTTTTAAAATTTTATGAGGTCAGAGTGTGTTTTACCCAACCTCAAATGGTACTGTTCAAACAATAATAAATTTTGAAATAAAAAACGACCATAAATAATTTTTTAAATAAAAAAATTATCTATAATATCTAATAAATTTTGCCTTTATTGGTAAGGATGTGGTTAAAAGATGATAAATTTTAAAATTTGTTCGTAAATTAAAATTTAAAATTTTTTAAATAATATTTTTTATTTTTTTTGAGTATCTTAAATATTTTTTCAAAAATATATTAAAAATTTTAAAAATTATCATTTAAATGTTTTATATAAATTTTATTTACATAATTTATATATTAATACATAACCCTTTATTTTTTATACAAAACAAAGAAAATAAGAATTGTCTAAACATTGAAACTATCCCGATAGGGAAAAATTATTGTCTGAAAATTTTAATTTTTAACAACTATATTTACAAATCTTGTGAATTTTAACCAAATATGTTTGCTGTTTCCAATGCTCGTCTTCTTCCTTCTTCATTAGAAGGTGAAACCGGTTTTGTATATACCAGATTTAACCATGAAAGCTATCAACTTGTTCATATTTACATGTTTAGTCCAACAATATCAAAAATATTCAAACACATCCTAATCAAAATGAAACCAGTTCATTAGTAAAAATACAAACTTTAATCCTTGTGTGGGAAGACCAATAAACCATAGCTTAGTTCATTCCAGTGGGTCTGTGTCAGATTCAGTATCTCATCCAGAAAGGAATTCAGACAGGGATAACTGGTTTAAAAAAAATTCTCATCATTCACAGACAGAGGAAAAACTGTAATGAAACGTTACAGACAGATTTCATCAGCTGAAAACAAGAGTTGTATTTGAAGACTAAGAAAGAGAGAGAGCCTCAGACCGTCCTAGTTCATGAATTTCAACAAATCTCAGAAGAACATAACTGCAGTTCAGAAATGTCTCAATAGATTCATCACTGGCTTCTCTTACAAAATTAAGAATTAAAACAAGCAGCTTGAAGATGGAAACCTGGAGAAAGAAGGTGACGGCCGAGCCGACACCGTAACATGAGGATTAGGGTTTTGTAATGATGCTGGCGAATCCCGACCTCATTTTATAACCAATTTTCGGTGCGGTTGGGGGAGGAGAGTGTGGTAAAATAACCAGGCTGTGAGGAGACTATTCTTATCAGCCCATAGGCCCAAACGTCTCGATTCAAATTTCGAAGGAAAACAATTGCAATTTAAAGGGAAATTTTTGAATTTTGAAAAAAAAACCTAACAAATATCTAAAATAAACTTCTTTTTACTTGCAATTTGCAAGTCTCTCTCTCCACAGTTAATAATAAAAAGGGGAGTAAAGGCAACTCCTTTCTATCCTCTTCTTTCACTTGGGACATTTTCCCCATTTTTGAATTAGGGTTTCGGTTCTTCTCCGCTTATTTGTTTTCGCCATTCTGCTTTAAACCCCAACTTTCCGATCCCCTTCTCACT
Source organism: Abelmoschus esculentus (assembly GCA_035048815.1). Taxonomy (NCBI): domain Eukaryota; kingdom Viridiplantae; phylum Streptophyta; class Magnoliopsida; order Malvales; family Malvaceae; genus Abelmoschus; species Abelmoschus esculentus. Next base: position 2,821,784 of record JAUCBN010000010.1, read on the forward strand.
AGCCGTTATTCTGGTTCCCGCTATTTCCTCCTTAATCTGGGCCCTTCCCTCCTTTTCAAATAGGAGCCGTTAGATCTCCCCCATTGGATCCTCTTGTGTGTGGGTGGGTCAAATATTTGAACTTTGTTTAGCCTGAAAATGTCGACGAACGAAGCGGAGAAGAAGGTGGATGATAACGAGGAAGAGAAGAAGAAAGGAGGAGAACTCTTGTTCTGTGGCTCCACGAGTTGGGACATTGTTGGTCGTCGCAAAGGTTCACTTGAAGGCAACTTGGTCTCTCCCACTCGCCTCCGTCCTCTCATCGGTACCGATATCCGGTTTGTTGCCTCTGGTTGCGGTGAGTTTTTGTTTTACTTCCATTGTTACACATTTGATAAATATAGATATGCTTCTTTAAAACAATATTTGTTTTCGTTGCAGCGTCATGTCATTGCGTTGCATTGGATGTTGAGGGGCGATGCTACACGTGGGGTCGTAATGAGGCATGAAAAAAACTTGGTTTTTTTAGTGTTGTTGTTAAATGCGTGTTGTTGTTGTTATTTTAATCTTGGTAATAGTAGCTGATTGAGCTTTAGGTTTTATGTATAGAAAGGGCAACTGGGTCATGGAGATAGAATCCAGCGTGATAGGCCAACTGTTGTTTCTGAACTCTTAAAGTATGTTCCTTTGTTCTGTTATTAAACTTACTCCTTCCTGTACTTGTCAATTTTCTGAAATTGATGGTTAATTTGAACTATGTTGCATCTGTCTTGAAGGCATAAAATAATCAAAGCAGGAGGGGGAAGGAACCACACGGTGGTAGTTACTGAAGATGGTAATTCCCTGGCATTTGGCTGGAATAAGCATGGACAGCTTGGTTCAGGTTCCACAAAAAATGGTTGGTTCTGTTGATTTTGATTAGTACTTGTACTATGTCACCCTAGGTGTTTTGTTTTCTTAGTTGTTAAATTTTTCAATGGATGATGGTATTTGTTTTAAACTTTTTGTTTCATATGTTTATCTATTTGTTGTTTTTGTAGAGGTTGAGTCATCTCCCATTAACTGCCTTGTGTCTCAAGTTACAAATGTTGCCTGTGGAGCTGAATTCACTGTGTGGTTATCGTCTGCTGAAGGAGCATCTATACTGTATGGTTTGTGGTTCTTTTAGTTCTGTATCTTGACCTTCACCGTCTACAATTCTTTTTTTAGAGTGTACTTTTCACTGATTATAAACTTGTCTTTTGGTTTGTAGAACTGCTGGGCTTCCCCAGTATGGCCAGCTTGGTCATGGAACAGACAATGAGGTATGTGGAGAAGATGAGTTATCTTTGATGAGTCTTGTTCATATTTCTGCTGCAGTGTATCATTCACAAAGTTATGCCTGATGTATCTAACCAATATAAGCCCAGTTGTTAGCTGCGATAAATGTATCAATAGATTGACTTGCTTTTTTCCATGGATGTTTGCATGATACCTATATGGTTTCAGTATAATGCTAAGGATAGCTCAGTGAAGCTTGTTTATGAAGCCCAACCACGCCCTAGAGCTATATCTACTCTTTCCGGGGAAACTATTGTCAAAGTTGCATGTGGGACAAACCATACAGGTTCATGATATACCTGTTCTCTTTCATATTTTGGTCCTCCCTCTCCCTCCTCCACCCCCTCTTCTTCTTATACTCCTACTACTTAAACATTCATCTCATTGTTTATATTTCTACTTTTTGTGCATCCAGTTGCTGTGGATTCAAATGGCTATGTTTACACGTAAGTTCACTGTTGATTATTGTGGAAATGTTTTAGATTTCCCTTTTATTTTCGTTTGTAATTGATTTTTGTTACATGAATGTCTAGGTGGGGCTTTGGTGGTTATGGAAGGTTAGTGACATACACACCACTGTTTACTCTGCATCGTCCCAGTATTTGATGAGTTTTTATCGCTTAAATCCTTTATTCTACTTTGTTTTTCCTTTTTGTACTGCATGTAATTCCTTCTTTGCATTCGCAGGCTTGGGCACAGAGAGCAGAAGGATGAGTGGGTTCCTCGTCGTGTTGAAGTATTCCAAAAGCACAATGTTCTTCCCCCCAATGCAATTGTTTCAGCGGGTTCTGTAAATTCAGCATGTACCGCAGGTATTGTATATTCTGTACTTCATTAAGGAGGGTAATACCCTGGTTGCTAAAACTCTCTATTAATGAGAATGATTAAAGCTTTTACATATTTTATGAAGGGTCAAGTGAGGGTTAAAGGGGAAAGTAATGTCATGATAGGCTTTCTGCTTGTAAATTTCAATGTCATTATGTCCTGTTTGATTACGTCTTTTGCTTGCTTTCCAGGTGGTGGGCAATTGTATATGTGGGGCAAAATAAAGAATACTGGTGATGACTGGATGTATCCCAAACCTCTCATGGATTTAAGGTTTTGCTTTGCACCATGGTTGTGTTATTCTTAACATTAATTTCTCTACAATCATCTTCATGATTGGCTACCGTTCTTCCCCCTCTCTCCAAATGAATCATTCCACCTTATTGTGTATCAATGATCGCTGAGCTTTGTATGAAACTTTCTTATAATCTACTGTTTATCATAGCTTAACATAGATTCTGTTATTTTATTGCATTCTATTTCATGCTTTTAAAGCGTGCTAAATTGCCGCATCTGTTCCACCAAAAGAATGAAGTAAATGATTTGATAGTATTGACATCTTTTCAACCGTTCTGTTATTTTATTTTGTCCATTTTGATTCTTTGCTTTATGAGAAGTCTCTAGGGGTTGAAGTCAATTAAACATCACCCTGCTAGTTTTAGTCTGTAAACATATCTAAGACACTTGTTTATCCTTTTCCTTTCCAGTGGCTGGAATATACGATGCATGGATTCGGGCAATATGCACCATTTTGTTGGTGCGGACTCCTCCTGCATAAGCTGGGGCCACGCGCAGTATGGAGAGTTGGGATATGGTCCCACTGGACAAAAGTATGTGTTGTTACTTGTCCTTGTAGCTTTTTATTCATAGTCTCCCTCCCTATATCCTATTTACTTTATCTCGTATCTTCTATTTAGGTCTTCCGCTGTTCCGAAAAAGGTAGACATTCTGGAGGGCATGCATGTTATCAGGTGGGTAAATTAACAATAACTTTATGCTTCTATAATGCTACATGCTCATATTTTCTCTGGACTGGATTGTACCAACGAATTCTTTTGTATATCTGTATAGTGTTGCCTGTGGCATGGGCCATTCAATGGTGGTTGTTGATAGAACAAATGTTGGTGACAAGCTTGACCAGGTAAATTTGTAATCCCATGGAGGATGTAAGCGCATTGTCTCGTTCTTAGTTTTGGTATCGTACTAGCCAATGGCTTTTGTTAATGTTGAAATATTGAAACACAAAGCTTTATGTCTAAATGTTTTCTGTTTTCCCCAGCTGGACATTCATGACGGCAAAGACACTGGCGAAGGTATGTGTCCCTGTCTCCGTGTCTTTGCAGCTTTCATTTAACTGGAACTTTATAAAGGCTTTCGGTAATAACATTACTAACTAGATTGTAAATCATCCTGACTTCAGCGACTGAGGTTCCAGATACCGAAACTACACCTCCTGCGCGAAACAAAAAGGGTGCTCGTAAAACTCAGACTTCCTCAAAGAAGAGGAAGAAGGCAAGTGATTCATCCGACACAGAGGAGGAAGAAGAGAGTAGTGATATGGAGAGTGACAGCAGTGAGGAGCACATCAATGGCAAGGCTTCTGGCAAAGGCCGGGGTAAAGGTACCAAGAAATCCACCTCGGTCGGAAAGGGTAAAGGTCGCGGACAAGGTCGCCCTGCCGCAAACAAAAGTTCACAGCCCTCTCAAGCTAAAAAGGGTCAGAGGGGACGACCACGGAAGGCCTAAGTGGTATATTCCCAGCGGCTGGGAAATTTTGTTCTCTCATTGTAGAGAAGTGTACTTTTTTTAAGAAAAAGAAAATACATTTGCCATTGTATTTGCAATCTTAACTAGAATTATTTATCATTCCATTATCACCCTGGAGAGTGACAGCGTCTGAATTAACATTTTGATGTCTGTGTTTTTCAGCTCTAAGTGAAAAATGATGAGGTTTAATTACCAGTCCTTTAGAAGAGAAGTACTTGCTGGGCTATTTCTGTTGCTTTTCCAAATTATTTTTTTTTCTTTATTGTGATAGACAAGTTTTATACCATAGCAATCCCAATTAGCTGTTATGTGTACTCTTGAATAGTGTAACCCGGCAAAGACAAGCCAATCTATCTGATGGGGGGAATTATTTTGTTTCAGTTAAAGAAATGGTAGGTTTCAGAGATTATAGGTTCGAACACTAATAATATCAGTATAGTAATTATAATTTAGAATATACTTTATAAAAGATAATATTGTAATTACTGTTAGGGATGGGTATCAAACCCGAATTTGATAGGTTCCAACTCGATTCGATCAGGTTTTTTTGATAGAAAATTCGGGTTTGGATTAGATCATGTTCGAGTTTATAGTAAAAAAATGACTCGACCCGACCCGAGACTAATAGTATAATTTTTTATATATTTTTTAGAGATATTTGTAATAATGATCTCTCTTTATATATTTTTTATACAATTAGGTCACTAAAAATATTTTTTTATAATTAAATCAATTATAATTTGTTTTTATAATTAGATCCCTAAATTTTATTTTTTATAATTAAATCTCTAAATTTTATTTTTTTAATGATTTGGGTCGAATCAGATTTTAAAACTTAAAAATCAGGTCAGGTCAGATTTTTTTCATCCTACATCTGAATCGGTCGGATGACGAGTGGGTGATACGATTCTTTGGTTTGAGTGCAAGTGAGCAGAAAATTCGACCTGACCCGTGCTCATCTCTATCCACCGTAATAGATTCGAGCGTATTCTAGAGGTGGTATTACAGCTACACCTACAAGACAGAAAACACCCTCACGTTCGCCTTAGTATTATTTTCTTCTCCATTAATTTCTCAATCATGTCCAGAATAAAAACAAAAACTCAGACACACCATGAAATTTAAAACATTGTCCGGAACTCTGCCAGCTATTAACTTGGATGGAAACACTTATAATTATCTCTTAACACCACAATTTGTCGTACTTAATTCACCCTCTAAACAAAAAAAACATTATTATACTATTAAAATCAAAATTAAAAAGAAATAAAAGTTTCCTGCTCAGTACCCTTTGTTTTCTAATTGCTGCTGACAATTATCACAGGATATAATTTATCCTGTTCAATGTATCAAAATCAAGCAAATCTTTCTTTAAAGATTACGTGGTCTTACTCTCAAATACGAATTTGGAACTTCTCTACTACAAAATTTTGATTTGCATCAATAATTTTGTCTTTTCTTTTAATTGTTTTGATATTATTATTCAAAATTTTGGGTTTATTTTTAAAAAATATTAATTAATCTATTATCCAATGTAAAATGAACCCAAATATTTGGGCCACTTAATTGCATCAACAGCAGACATTTCCCCTTTTATAAAATCCTCGTCTTCCCCAAGCTGTCATCCCCTCCTTCTTCCAAAGCTCTCAACTTTGAAACCAAAGACTTCATTTTTTTCTCTTTGAATTGTTAGTTTCCCAGGAAAATGTATGCCGCATTTGTAAAATGTAGCAAAATCCGCTGCATAGCGAGGCTCCAACAAATGCTGCGGCGGTGGAGGAAGAAGGCTCGGATGTTCACCAGCCGCATCCCATCCGATGTGCCGGTGGGACATGTAACGGTATGCGTTGGGAAGAGTTGCAGGAGATTCGTTGTGCGCGTGACGTACCTCAACCATCCCGTCTTTAAGAATTTCCTTGTCCAAGCCGAGGAAGAGTACGGGTTTAGCAGCCACGGCCCGTTGACGATCCCCTGCGACGAGTTCGTTTTCGAAGAAGTTATCCGGTTCATTTCCCGTTCGGAGTGGGGTCACTCCGGTAGGATCGTGGAATACTTTAAAAAGAAGCGCCACTCGGGAATCAATAGTAAACTTGATTTGTGTATGGAATCTCGACCGTTACTTCTTGGGTTTTACGAGAAAACAGTCTGAGAATAATATTACAAACATTCCAAAGAGAAAGGAAAGTCTTTCTTTTAATTGAAATAATATTATATTTAAAGGTCATAATTGATCGTTGAATTAAACGATTTATCTCTAATTAGATTAGGGAAAAGTCGCAAACGTTATTTTTTATTATTAAAATCACTAAGTCCGTAAGATAAAACCCAACATTAAAAGTCAACCAATAGTCAAACTGCAAATATCAGAATCATCTAAGCCTACTCTGCAGTGAGGCCCAACATGACGAAACCGAAAACCAGATCTTCTACAAGACATAAAGCCCCGACATTCCAAACCTATTGAATCCAAAGCTTCGGCCTTCCTACAAAACCTTACTATTTGACGACTCACCTCCTAATAATTTATCCTCTTGTCTCGATTTCTAACACCTGGTTTCGGAAATGGGATGACAAGAATATATTAACCAGGTACAACTGCCGGTTGTTGACCAGCAGAAGCTTAAATAAGAATCTGATATTTCGGCCTACTCTTCATCAGCAGCATCGTAGGCCGAGGATGCTACAAAATTATTGGAAAGCAAGCTGGTATAAAACCAAACACTATGAGCAAATTATAAGGTTGCATGTTTATGAACTGTCGTGATGAATAAAGACAAATTCAAAGGGGTGGGGCTGGGGAAATGGAAGCACGTGAATGGTGAGCCAACCCAAGACGAACATGCGTTTAAAGGGAGGTTGCAGAGCCTGAGATTTGCATGACGAGAACCCAGGAACGTGTACAAAACAACAACAACAAACCAAATGGTTGGTTGCAGTGGTTTATGATGTTTTGCCATTTCCCTTTCAAGACGAACGGGTGGAGCTTGGGTTCTGCCCTGACACTTACACTGGGGGAAATATAACAGTATGTAAAGACTGGACCATGGGAGATTTTACTGTGCGGAATGCTTACGGTGCGGTTAAAATAAAATGATCTTACACAAAATTTTATTTATAATAAAAATTTATGTAATTATACAAATTTTATCGTATAAAATAAAAATTTATTCAGGTCCCCCCTTCTATTTTTATAGTTTCAGTAAATTTTCAAGTGACACTTTTGTGAGTTAATGGTAATTTATCGTTTTAACTGTGTTTGAAATATTTTTTTAACAAAATAATAAATGGTTTTGGGTTTATGATTTAAGGTAATATACTAAGATTTTAGATTTATCTTACAAATCATAAATTTTAAAATTAAATTATAATCCTTAAATTTTAAATACATAAACCTAAAACTTTAAATTATGAACCATAAACTACTGTTTGTGGATATGTTTGTAAACGAACACGAATGAGAGTATGTTCATGTTCGTTCATTTAATTTTAATCAAATAAATGAACGAACACAAAAAACTAAACGAATATAATTTTTTATCTGTGTCTGTTTGTTGAGAAACGTAGTTTGTTGTTTTGTTTATTAAAATGATAAAAATACATATATAAATAAATTTAAATGAGTATACGTGAATAAATTTATTTTTAAAAAACACAATACTTTTGTTATAAAAAATAATAAATATATATAAATAAACTTAAAATAACATAAATAAACATGTTATTAAACATTCACAAATAAATTATTTGTTTTGGTTCGTTTATTTAATTAAATAAATATAAATTTTTGTACATATTTATTTATTTAATAAATATATGTATATAAATAAACTTTTTTACTAAATAATTTATTAAACGTTTAATTCATTTACTGACGTACTTAAAAAAAAACTAACGTAATTAGATGATATAATTACCCTACAATTATTGTCTTGTTTGTTACGTTGCTGATTGTCCTAAAGAGATATTATGTTTCTAATCTCGTTGTAATATTTGGTCCCAAACCAACCAAATCTCTAAAAGCATGGAAATGTTTAATAATATTTATGTTTTTTTTCCAACATTTGTTACTTTACTTGAGATCTCTCGTTTGTCCTTTCCTTTTGGCTATGATTAGTTCCATTAATCCTTAATTAAATCTTTAAAAATTATATTATATAAAGTTTTATGATGATTGCTCGTTAATCGTTATGATTTTGATTGTGATATTTCAATTTAACACTTTATGCCTAAAGTGAAAGAGGGTGATAAAATTATGATATGCATGTGTTTATTATTTCAGAATTGGAAATAGGTTTAATACTTGAAATGGTCCCTATAGTTTGCCCTTTAATATTTTTCAGCCACTTTTAGTCCTCCAACATCGGTGGCTTATTTGACATTTTATGTTAAAAAATGACGTAACCAATAACAATTTAAAATTTTAATATGGTCTTTTTTGAACCAAAATACCATTTGGAAAAAAATTAGCCAAGTGACAATTTTTTTAATAAAAATGTGTAAGAAAAATTATTAGATGGGTCTGGTTCACCATATTGACAAAATAAAAATTAAAAAGTTTAGTCTAATCATAAAATAATAAAAAAAGATCAAAATGATAATTGTTCTAAAGTACAGGTACATTTTAGTTATTAATCCTTTTAAAGAATTCCAATTAATACCGGCTAAGAGTAGGACAAGAGGAAAAAAAATGCTTTGCTATTTTCTCATGCCTCTTTTGTTGTCTCTTTTGTTTTTTTATAAAAAAATCAATTTTAAACCCTAAATTCTTATTTTCTGTATTCTAAACCTTAAACCTTATACCCTGAAAAAGACACACTACCTCTAATTCCCTAAACCCTAACCAAAATCCATGAGCGAAGTCACATTGAAAAATGGGTTGTCTGTTGACACCCAAAATTTTTGAAAAATCATATTGTTTTATATAATTTGTATATAAAAAATTAAAAATATATATAATTGACATCCTTCTATAAATAATTTGACACCCTATTATATATAATTAATTTTTTTAAAATATTGTTTAAGAAAATAACACCCCTTAAATAACTCTCTAGCTCCGCCTTTATCAAAATCCCTAACCTAAAATCCTAAACTCTAAACCTTCTAATTAAAAGTATGACATAAACAAAGACATAAAAAAAAGATAGATGATTTGCACTCGAACAAAAATCTTATTGCCCATGATGGTGACTCATCATCCTTTGACGTGTATAGCCAACAGAGGATAATAAGACACGACAAGGAAAGTGCTGCTGGTGAAGACTTCGAGAAATCGAATCCACAGGTATGGGCAAGAGTTGTCAAAATGGGAAAATTTTGTAAAATAATTTAGTTAAATATGTTAATTTGGTATATATAAATTCCTAAATAATATTTAAAGATTTAGTTTATTTTTATAGTATCATATAAAAAACACTACCTATATATAGTATTTTATATATGTTTAATATTTTTGATCATTCAAGTTGCATAAAAAAACGTTATGTGCAAGTGATGTTTTTTTGTATGATACTGTACAAAATAACATAAATATTTAATTAGATTATTTTGCAAATTCCGCCGTCAAAATGTGCTTGCGCTTGGTATTTTATTTTCCCTTCGATCTTAGGAGAGGTACGAATTATAAAATATTAAACACATTTTTTAATAAAAAAAATACATTAATTAAATTTCGAACACATAATATTATCTTCGATCTTATAATATATCCTCACATATATAGAGTTGAAAAATCCCCACTCCAAAAGAAGAAAGCGTAGTTGGATGTGGCCTCCACCTTCGGTGATGATTAGTGTTTAGGCTCCACTATCCATTTTTGTAGGTGCAAAAGCATCCTAACATCACGATCCAATCATATCCCGCACAAGGAGTAAAGGAAAGCATGGGGATCGCTTGACTTGTAAGAACAATTCTCATCATTCGCAGATGCTCTCGACTATCCATTTTAAAAAAATAATGATTTCTATGATAGATCATGAAATTTTTACTAAAATATAATTTTAAAGATTTTTTTTAATATAATCTTTTTTATTTTAATTTTTAAAATATTATACTTCTTATAATCAGAACAAAATTAAGATCAAACATTAAAAAAATAAAAATTTATTAAATTAAGAGATATTTTGGACCAATAAATATTGGGTGCAACGGTAATACACATTGCTCTCCCAAAAAAGAAAACCCTCTCACAATATTTTATGAATTTTCTATGTTAAATCATAAATATATATTTTCAATAATAATAAAATTAAAATCCTTACCTAAAATTATTTTTTTCTAAAAAATAATATTTTTTAAAATTATAAAGAAATTTTAATTTGAAATGGTTAACATTTTAAATTTATGAATATGAAATTTTAACCATCTTAAAAGAGTTCCATTAAATTTTCTTATCCCCCTGTCTTCTGCCCCTGCCATAAATCAAGCGTAACCAACAACTAATATTATGTAAAAATAATTATTTTCAAGCCAAGTTAAGCCCTCTAGGAATTTAAAAATAATATTAATATTATGTAATCATATACGTCTATAATATATATGTATACAATAAAGTCAAAAGTTACTCATCATATATTGTCTATTGATGCTTTAAAGAAGAATTTAGAAGTCAACTTCAAACAGAAAAAGAAAAAGGAGATAATAGAGGAATTTTTTCTAATAAATTTTAAATTTAATCTTAATTTTATTTAGATAAAATCAAAATATTATAGAAAAAAACAAAAAAAGTATTTTTAATATTTTATGATTTAAAAAATATAAAAAAATAAATAATAAATAATTTAATTAACTGATTAAATATCTTGATTTAAACGATCTTTATACTACATAGAAAGAGAGTCAATATTCTTGTAATCTTAGTGGTTAAATGAAAACAACATTTTTATTTAAAATTTAAATTTTATATTATTTTTATTATCGATATATATTTTAAACGTCTAATAATAACAATTAATATACCTATTGAAATTTAAGAAAAAAAAAGTTGACATCGATATATAAAGTAAAGTTCCTCCAAAGTTGCCACCTAACTTTTCCTTGCAAATCACGGGGAAAGAAAAAAGCAAAAATAAGATAAGAAAATGAACCTCGGATACCAATTCCCTTTGCTACAATAGATTCTCTCAAATCTGTGGACTAAAATAAATTAGATCCGACGGCTTGGATTGAAAAACTTAATCTGTGCCCTTGATTGTCGTATAAAAATTAGAATTAAGAATCCGAGGAAAATATTTATAATTTGATGAAATTAGTTTATTTATTTTTTATATCAGTAGAAGAAATTAATTGTTTTTAAATAATTTAAAGATAATTATAAAATAATTTATTTATATTAATACTTATATAACTAATTTTATTTAATTTATTTGATTGTATATAACAATCCGATTTAATTGATGTAATATAAAATTATTTATAAACATATTTTAATACAAAAAATGGATTGGGAAATGAATAGGCCTTCAGTTTCAGTTTGCTCTCTGTGCCGACGTTGTCTGTTTCTATAAACGAGATCTAAACAACTCCACTGATATGAAATTTTGTTATTTTCACTGTTTTCTTCCTCATTTTTCTCGTGGTCCCCACGTGATAACACAACATCACACGCACGTGTGACAAGTAGGATCACGTGTCCTTTTTAGATCATTTTAAGATTTTTATTAAAAAATTCTCAAAATGTGACTAAAATAACGATAGAAATGCAGATTATAAGTTTATAACCCATCTAAAAACGATACAAGAGTTAATAGTGAATTCAGTAAGTGATTTTAATAAAAAATTATATTATTTAAAAGTTTAAATTTAAATTATTTTATTTATGAAACATATGTATTATTAAAGATATTTTTGAACGGCACGGTGAAAGCTCCTCCGACTACGGTGGTGCAGTGCCTAAAATGATTATTAGTGACGCATTTTTGTTGTAATTACGGTAGACCCATGGCGGCTGCATGCAGCCTTGGAGCATCGTAGTAGACAAGAGGTATTAAAACATACTGAGCTGTGACGGTGGTCCAGAAACAACTTTCCCAATATCGCAGGTAGCTCAGCCGGTTAAGCCTACAAGTAAAAACACACAACCACAGTAACTAATAATATTAAAAAGTATTATTAAAAAATAAATATAATTTTAAAAAGGCAATTGATTTCGGAACTTTTGCATACACGTCTTGGCTTTTAAGCGAAGTCTCAAGTCCAGAATATTTCCCACCTTACCCAACTCCACCACCAACATATCCCCGCCCTCACCAACATTTTCCCTCCCTCCGCCGCCGTTTCATCCACCGTGTTGCCGCCATTTCTTCTCTTTTCTCAAAACTTCAACGTTAACACGAAAAACGAGAAGAAAAGGACAAACACTTCGAATTTGGATCTTAATCTTAAATCCGAAACGAGTCTTTCTTGACATTCAAACTCCCTGTAGAAGGCTACTTTTCTGTAGGTAAGTAAGTTCAAGTTTATGTAATTTGAAAAAAGATATTATGTTTTTCTTTTCTTTTTTTCTAACTTTAGCTTCTGTTTAACGGCAAGTGTCGAGAGAGTGCAGTAGAAAGTGATGAGTAAAATTGAAAACAGATTCTGTTTTAGTTTCCATTTACGAACTTAGCTTGTTTACGTTTTTCCTTTCTGATTGCAAGACAGGTGTTCGGTTTTATGCTGAGTACAATCTTTCATTTCTCTTAAACGTTTTTTTAGATTGCTTTTTGATTATATTTTGTCGGTGAAGCTTCCTTTTTCCAGATTTCTTCAACTTCAAGTCTTTTCATATTCTGTTTCTCTACTGTTCTTTAATTTGCTATAATTTAACTATAATATCACTTTTGCTTCATTAATTTCCATTGCTTTAAGTAAATTTCTTGTCCTCTGTTTTTACAGTCTCAAGGAAATCTTTGTAACTTAATTCTTAGATCTTAATTCTTTGGTTAGATCTTTTTCCTTTGAAGTGAAGCATCTGTTTGGCTCGAAAATGCAAGCTCAACTGGTTCAACTGAAACATTATCGATCTTACTTGTCTCAAGCTTAAACCATTGGATTTATGATATTTGTATGTATAAGATAATGGATGTGACTTGATTCTTTTGTCCCCTTTTAATTTCAGTACTATTGACGGCTTGTCTGTATTTTATATCTGTTTCCTTTTCCCAGTTCTGAATCACTGTCAATACTTACTCCTGCTTGTTCTTCATTCTTCAAGTTTGAAAGTTTTTTAAAATCTTTTCTAGTTCACATTATGGCTCTGTTTGGTGGCTGAGAAAATATAGCGTGAATGAGAAGAATTTTTCTATTTCTGACAGCCGTGTTATTATTTGACTCGGTCGAAGTTAATTCTACTTCATCGACAATCTAAAGTAGAAAAAAGAAAAAAAAATGTCTTTGTTCTTTGGATTGTTGGTAACGATAGGAGACAATTAATAGTTTGGTGTATGTGTGACATTATTCCAACATGCAATGTTTTTCTTACAAAAGGGTTACCTAATAAGATGACAATTCATCAATTTTCTGTTGTTGGTCTTATGAATTGCATTTAAGAAATTCAGTGTGGAATTGTTTTTTGAAATATTGTTTCAGGTTTCTTCTTGTCTTTGTACATCTTTATTAACGAATTACATGTCTTTACGTACATAGGCGATAAACCAGATTTAAGTGATGGATCGCCGTTGGCCTTGGAAGAAAAAATCATCCGATAAAGCTTCTGTTGATGCTGCTGCCGCAGCGGATGCTGCCGCTGCTACTTTGTCTTCAATGGTATCTCTAGGCGATCAGGTGAACTTTTTCAACATGAGTTCACTTAGTTATAACTTCAAACATGCTTGTGATTGGAGGATTTTCGATTTGTTCAATGTTCATCTCTGCTTATCATCAGAATATGGAGCCATTTTATTTAATACCGGTATTCTGGTAATTTTCTGTTGTTACAGGATACATGCAAAAAACCAAAGTATGTTCAAATTACTGTGGAATCATATTCACATCTCACTGGTTTGGAAAATCAAGTGAAAACATACGAGGAACAAGTTCAAACATTGGAGGATGAGATTAAGGACTTGAACGAAAAGCTCTTGGGGGCCAGTTCGGAGATTTCTGCCAAGGAAGACCTCGTGAAACAGCACACTAAAGTTGCAGAAGAGGCTGTCTCGGGTTAGTCTATGCTCAAACATTCTAAATCTAATGTAAGAATAAATGTCCTCCCTATACTGTTAGTCTGTTAGCCTGACCTTTTTTTTAATCTTTGCTGTAGGTTGGGAAAAGGCTGAAGCTGAGGCCTTGGCATTGAAAAATCACCTGGAATCCATTACACTTGCAAAGGTTGCTGCCGAAGACAAGGCATCGCATTTGGACGATGCTCTTAAAGAGTGCATGCGACAAATCCGGAATCTGAACAAAGAGCACGAACAGACATTGCAAGATGTGGTAATTAGCAAAGACAAGCAATGTGAAAAGATTAAGTTTGAGCTTGAAGCTAAGATAGCTAGTTTAGACCAACAACTCCTTAAGTCTGAAGCCGGAAATGCTGCATATTCAAGGTCTTTGCAAGAACATTCCAACATGCTGATCAAGATTGGTGAAGAAAAATCACAAGCCGAGTCTGAGATTGAGCTTCTGAAGGCTAACATTGAATCTTGTGAAAGGGAAATAAATTCACTCAAGTATGAACTCCATGTAGCTTCCAAAGAACTAGAAATTCGTAACGAAGAAAAGAATATGAGCATGAGGTCAGCAGAAGTTGCCAACAAGCAGCATATGGAGGGTGTCAAAAAGATTGCAAAGCTAGAATCCGAGTGCCAAAGACTGCGTGGTCTTGTGCGGAAGAAGTTGCCAGGGCCTGCTGCACTAGCTCAAATGAAGCTAGAGGTTGAGAGTTTCGGAAGGGATTCTGGAGATTCTCGACTAAAGAGGTCTCCTGCTCGGCCTTCGACTCCTCACCTGTCCACTGCGACAGATTTTGCCCTTGACAATACACAGAAATTCCTTAAAGAGAACGAATTGCTCACAGAACGTTTGTTGGCAGCGGAAGAAGAGACAAAGATGCTGAAAGAAGCTTTGGCAAAACGTAACAGTGAACTAGTGGCTTCTAGAAATCTATGTGCTAAGACATCGAACAAGCTTCAAGCTTTAGAAGATCAACTTGCCATCACAAACCAGCCGAGAAGTCCCTCAAAAGGGATTGTTCCGATTCCTGCTGAAGTTCACTCAAGTAAAAATGCTAGCAATCCACCAAGTTTGACTTCTTTGTCTGAAGATGAAAATGGTGATGAAAAAAGCTGTGTTGAGTCATGGGCAACAGCTGTGATCCCTGAATGCTCACCATTCAATGAGGGAAACAACACTGAGAAGTCAAACAGAACCGAGAATGCGAAACACTTAGACCTTATGGATGACTTTCTGGAGATGGAGAAGTTGGCTTGTTCTTCAAATGATTCAACTGAAAACGGTGCAGTCACCATTTCAGATTGTACAGACAATAAGATATCTGAAACTGTTAACAGTGATGCTTCAGGAGAGAGATCTTTCAAGGAACTCCAATCTGAAAAGCAGCATGATTCATTCCCTCCAGAGTCTGATGCTGAACAATCACCTGTTATGAAACTTCGGACAAAGCTCTCCATCATGCTCAAATCTATGTCTAAGGATGCTGACATGCAGAAAATTCTGGAGGACATCAAACATGCTGTGGATGATGCTCGTGATAGCCTTAGCAAGCACTCCTTAAACGGTAGTGTAACTGCAGATAAGGAAATTGATATGTCCCCAGGTGATAAGGTTACTTCAGAACCCTTGCAAATTATAAGTCAAGAAGTAGCTGCTGCAATTTCTCAAATTCATGATTTTATACTGTTCCTGGGAAGAGAAACAAGTGCAGTTGATGATATAAGCTCTGAGGGGAATGGATTAAGCCAGAAAATTGAGGAGTTCTCTGTCACCTACAATAAGGTCTTATGCAGCATTGCCAGTCTGAATGAGTTTGTTTTCGATCTTTCTATGGTTTTAGCTAAGGCCGGTGAATTGAGATTCAATGTTCTTGGCTATAAGTGTAATGAAGTGGAAATCAACAGTCCACATTGCATCGATAAGGTTGCTTTGCCAGAGAATATGATAACTCAAAGGGATTCTTCAGGAGGAAGGTATCAAAATGGATGTGCCCACATTTCTAGTCCCAGTTCCAATCCTGAGGTTCCAGATAACGGATATGAATCAAAACAATCAAACAAATTTTCTTCAGCAAATTTTGAAGAATTGAAGTTGGAGAAAGAAAAGATGGCAACCAATCTTGCTCGATCTACGGAAAACCTGGAGATGACTAAGTCTCAATTACATGAAACCGAGCAACTTTTAGCAGAGGCTAAATCTCAGTTGGCTTCTGCTCTAAACTCAAACAGCTTGGCTGAGACACAGCTCAAGTGCATGGCAGAATCCTATAAATCACTCGAAATACATGCAGGGGAGATAGAGACCGAGGTGAACTTTCTCCGTGGAAAAATAGAAACTATGGATAATGAGCTTCAAGATGAAAAGAGAAATCACCAAAATGCTTTAGCCAGATGTAAGGAACTGGAAGAGCTATTGCAAAGGTAAGCCTCAAACTCTTTTCATATGGTTTGGAGCTGTGTTACTAACTTACTCAGACTTGGGTGTTAATGTTAGACACGGGTATGTATATGTTCAGAACCTCAAATTGCATGGTTCTACTTGTAATATATCTTACATAATTGTTCTCCATCATTTTTTAGGAACGAGAAGTGCTCTGTTTGTTCTTCAGCAGCTGATAATGACCTCAAGACCAAGCAGGTGAGGGATATAGTTTCTTA
This sequence comes from Abelmoschus esculentus, assembly GCA_035048815.1. Classification (NCBI taxonomy): domain Eukaryota; kingdom Viridiplantae; phylum Streptophyta; class Magnoliopsida; order Malvales; family Malvaceae; genus Abelmoschus; species Abelmoschus esculentus. The sequence goes on from JAUCBN010000010.1 coordinate 2,838,481, forward strand.
AAATTGGTTTTAAAACACTAGCATTGAAATCTGATTTTACTGTTTACAAGCACAAAACATCCAACAAATATATGATCAGTTGGCAAAGTTTCTCACATAGAACTTAACTTATTACAAAGGTTTTTTCCTCCCTCATTTGCAAGTTGCAACCATGACATGGTACACTTTCTATACAGTTCCACGTTTAAAGTTCTAAAGCGACCGAATTAAGATAGTTTCCTTCGGTTTCAGGAGAAAGAATTAGCAGCTGCAGCGGAGAAACTGGCACAGTGTCAAGAAACTATATTCCTTCTTGGCAAGCAATTGAAATCTTTGCGTCCTACGACAGACACCATGGGGTCACCATACAAAGAGTGGAACCGAAATGGTGAACCAACTACCAGCAGAGTCAACTTGCAAGACTTAGATCAGGCAGAGACAGGCAATGGAAGCACAACAGGTGCAGAGTCCCCCATGCCTATGGGGTCATATAACACTCCATGCAGCACATCTGATACTGAAGCAAACCTTTCGACATCGCGAATCAATTCAAACAAATCCAAACACAGGTCTAGCATGTCGAGCTCTTCCTTTTCTTATTCGTCCCCAACGCCGGAGAAGCAATCTCGAGGCTTTAGCAGATTCTTTTCCTCTAAAGGGAAGAATGGTCATTAAATCGGCAACAGGCGCAGAAGTTGATGATTCAGGAGACGGTCTATAATAATTAGAAGAATCCAAGTTTAGAGACCTCGTTTTCGACTTTGGTAGCTCAAGTATTTTATTGGATTTCACATCGTGAACTAATGCTTTAACGTAGATGTAATTCTGTTAAAACGGCCGTTTATGTAGCCATATTTGTCACATAAATAATTATATCCTAATTAACTTGGACTATACATATTTATCCTATTTTAAATTGAATATATATTATAAAATTAAATAATTTAAATATAAAAAATATTTATGTATTCACGGTAATTTAATAATATTTAACCTTCAAATTTAAATCCACCCAAAATAATCTGTAATGTTAAATTTTCATCTCAGAATCAACGCAAGATTCAATTAACCTTTAATCCATCCCAGAGATAATCTACAATATTAAATTTCCAAAACCGACCTTGCCAAAGGCCCGTTACCTTTTATAACTTGCAGTCTTCCCCTAATCTCAAAGGGTAATATTGACCCTTCACATTATTTTGATGCCCTAACCCCGACGGCTATTCAAACACGCAATTGCAGAAGATATAAACAAGAACCCGAAGAAATCTCTTCTTTTCTTTCCTATTTGTCTCCATTGTAGGGGTTTAGGTTTCTTCCTTTGGTGTTCGATTTTATCAGAGATCCGCGAGGGGTTTCAGTTGCAAATCTATTGGCAATGGGAGTGCCAGCGTTCTACAGATGGTTAGCGGAGAAGTATCCGCTGATTGTGGTGGACGTTATCGAAGAAGAACCAGTGGATATCGATGGCGTCTCCATTCCGGTCGATACGAGTAAACCTAATCCAAATAAACTCGAGTACGATAATCTTTATCTCGACATGAACGGGATTATTCATCCTTGTTTCCACCCCGAAGACAGGGTAACCTTCTCAGCACATTTGGATTTCCATTGTCTATTGTTCTTTATTTTCTTGAAATCTTCAGAATTGATTTAATTTGGCTTATTTGATGTCTCGTGCAGCCTTCACCGACCACCTTTGATGAAGTTTTTCAATGCATATTTGATTACATTGATAGGTTGTTTGTTATGGTCCGTCCTCGAAAGCTTTTGTATATGGCTATTGGTAGGTAGTGCTTGTTTTAGTTTTTTAAGATGTATTTTGACATGCAGATAGAATGTATTTATGTTTATTTGGTGATACTAACTTTTTGTCTGGAAACATATGGTAGATGGCGTTGCTCCTCGGGCGAAAATGAATCAACAGCGATCTAGGCGTTTTAGAGCTGCGAAAGATGCTACAGAGGCGGTATGTTATCTTATCTTTTTTATGGGTATATATGTGTATATATAATTGTGTTGATTTGGACTGCAACCTACCTACTGGATAAAAAGTTTAGGTCATCAAGATATTTTTTTTGTATCGGTATTTTATATATTTTCCCACAGTTTGGTAATAATTTTGTTCTTGTTAACTTTCTTTTTGCAGGCAGCTGAAGAAGCACGACTGCGAGAGGAGTTTGAGAGGGAGGGCAGAAAACTCCCCCCTAAAGAGGAATCACAGCTTTTTGATTCAAATGTTATTACGCCTGGCACTCCATTTATGGCTGTTCTGTCAATTGCTTTGCAGTACTATATCCACCTTAGATTGAATTATGACCCTGGGTGGAAAAATATCAAGGTAGCATCAATATTATTGTACCTTGTCTTTTTTATTGCTTTCTTTTGACATGGTGGAGAATCTAGCATTTCTCTTACACTCTTTTTTTCAAGGTTATTCTATCTGATGCAAATGTTCCCGGGGAAGGAGAACATAAAATTATGTCATATATACGTCTGCAAAGGAATATTCCTGGTTTTGATCCAAACACACGCCATTGCCTATATGGTTTGGTATATCTCTCCTCCACTCCTTCCATTGTGGGTTTCAGTTTTTATTTTAATTTTATGCCTGTGTTCTGTTTATTTTCTTTGGCCTACTTCAGTAGACTGAAATTGTGCACTTTGCTAATTTTTAACACTTGACAGGATGCTGATTTAATTATGTTGGGCTTGGCCACGCATGAAGTTCACTTTTCTATCCTTCGAGAGGTTTTTATTTTTAACTTGCAGATATCTGCTGCATAATTTATTTTTATCTATTTCCTGAAAACTGAAATGTCATGTATGAGCTGTTTTCCTTTCAATTTTTAACTTTGATGAGGTTGGCTACTTTCTTATTTATAGGGAATAAGTGTATGTTACAAGTGAAGTGATTTTTCTTGGAGGATATTTTTATCATTCTATTATCATGTTCCCTCTCAGCCCAAAAGTAACCGTGTTTATCATTTATTTTCAGATTGTCTTCACCCCTGGACAAGATAAATGCTTCCTGTGTGGTCAAATGGGCCATGTAGCAGCAAATTGTGAGGGAAAGGCAAAGCGTAAGGATGGGGAATTTGATGAGAAAGCTGATGGAAAAGCTGTTGCCAGAAAGCCATACCAGGTTATTTTCATTTGAATCTACAGTTCAAATGATTATAATGAAATCTTTGGATAAATTGGAACTTGCTTTCTGCTTAATATTTGCAGTTTCTGAACATATGGACACTCAGGGAGTACCTGGAATATGAAATGAGAATCCCCAATCCTCCTTTTGAAATCGACATAGAACGCATAGTGGATGATTTTATATTCATATGCTTCTTTGTTGGCAACGATTTTTTACCTCATATGCCTACACTAGAGATTCGTGAGGTTTGTATATGGTAGAAGTAATTATTCTACTATTTGGTTGCACTTTCATATTGGAATTTTTTACGGACACTTTAGGATTTTTATATGAAGCTGATATTTTAATTGGAGGCATTCCCCTTTTCAATTTTGTTAATTTGCAGGGTGCAATCAACTTGCTAATGGCACTGTACAAGAAAGAATTCAGATCATTTGGTGGTTATTTGACTGATGGATGCAAGGTGCTTGATACTCTTATTTGTATTGGCAGGCTTGCAGTATATTATTCCAGCTATCAAATCTCATCTTCTAAACTAATGCTTTGACTGCGTGATTTTTATTTCAGCCAAATTTGAGCAGGATAGAGCATTTTATCCAAGCTGTGGGATCCTATGAAGATAGAATATTCCAGAAAAGAGCACGATTGCATCAGGTTTGTTTTGAGTTTAGGCTCAATATGATTCTCTTCAATTTAAACAGAAATATAGTTTATGTGTACCTTTTTTCCATGATTCAAATTATTCTGGAAAACTTGCTCGTTGTCTTTGTTTATTTTTTCATTTAGAAGGTTGGATCTTGCCTTGTGATTCTGCAGTCTCTTATGCTGCATGTGATATTTATTATTCGTTCAGTCCTCTTTTGGTTCTCATGCGAGATGTTTCATTATCGCCCTACTCTTAAAAGTACTATCATGATTTGAATCCTGAAAGCATACTTGTCTATTATTCATTGGTGGCAAGATTGCCTTTTGTGTGATTGACAGCTTCCTCAGTTAAGGATGTAAAAGAATTCAGTAGTAATTTGTTCTATGTTGATATCATACAGCGTCAAGCAGAAAGAATCAAACGTGAAAAAGCACAAGCTAGGAGAGGAGATGATGCACAGCCTCAAGTTCAACCTGATTCTCTGGTTCCAGTTGCTAGATTTCATGGTTCCCGTCTTGCCTCTGGCCCTTCACCTGCTCCATTTCACCAAACATTGGAGTCCAATGGTAATGGATCCTCTGGCCGGCCGCACAAAGTGCGACGTCTATCATCAGGGGCCACTATTGGTGCTGCTATTGTCGAAGCAGAAGATAGTATTGAAACAGATGTATGTTTTCCTACTCAGGAGAGGCACTTTAATATAAATCTGACTCCTTCAACCATCTTTAAGACTCATATTCCATGGGCTAATCTATGATTTGGTATGAGCCTTGCTGGCAAGGAGTTAAGAGAATATTAGTTATCCCACTATTTTTTTTTTACTCAATGACACTTGCATGCTATTTCTTGCTTCCCATTGGCATCAGGCACATGAGAACAAAGAAGAATTGAAAGCGAAACTTAAAGAGTTGATCCGTGACAAATCTGATGCTTTTAACTCCAAAAATCACGAGGAAGATAAGGTTTGAATATATTCTTAAGCAATTTATGATTTTGTTTTAATCCAGTTTCTACTAATATTTTGGTTGTAGGCATTCTTCATATTAAGAACTCTGGTTATATATATGTATGTATTCAATTTTCAACATACAGACTGTCCCATTCCTCTTATCTCAACCAAGTGGAAGAGAATTCTTATTGATTTGTAATCATATGCAAAATTCAATGGGCTTTTACCTAAGACTTGCAAGTTTTTGGCTGTTGAGAGTTGAGACATGCATGCTTGGACTCAGAATGCAGCCTTAATATAAAGAATTCTGCTGCCTCTGTCTTCTCTCATAATTTCTTGGTCAATTTACTCCATGACTCGGGCATTTTTGCTGCTCATATGATTGTTTGCTATTGTCAGATTAAACTGGGAGAGCCTGGGTGGAAAGAAAGGTATTATAAAGAGAAGTTTTCAGCAGAAACTCCAGAAGAAATGGAAGAAGTCCGTAAAGATGTTGTGAGTCAATAAATGAATGATTCTCTATGAGGGTGCTGTGTAGTATATTTTTATGTTACTTCTTTAATCTTCTTAAATGGAGCTTCATTTATGTAGGTGTTGAAGTTCACAGAAGGTTTATGTTGGGTCATGCATTATTATTACGAAGGTGTTTGTTCGTGGAGGTGGTGAGTTTCTTTTACATGCTTATTCCACAACTTGTTTTTGGAGGTTATAGTTCTTATTTGTGTTTTGAATCAGTCATCTTATTCCTTTTTGGATCTATCTGAGTTATTATTTAAGCCTTATTTGGCTTTATTTTGGTGAGAATGATATGTTGATCACAAGCCCCTCTTTCTGCTTTAATAGACATTCTTTGGGTTGTCATTGTGCTGCTACTGAAATTTGTTGTTTCAGGTTTTATCCCTATCATTATGCACCTTTTGCATCCGATTTTAAGGATCTTGACCAGCTAAATATTCAATTTGAGCTGGGTTCCCCCTTCAAACCATTCAATCAATTATTGGGTGTGTTTCCTGCTGCTAGGTACTATCACTTGTTTCCACTTTGTTCTCCTTGTAAGCTTTTGAGTCAGTGTGATACTATAATATATTTCTTTTGCAGTTCCCATGCACTTCCCATAGAATATAGGAAGTTGATGACTGATCCAAATTCTCCCATTATTGATTTTTATCCGACTGGTATGTCATCTACTAAACAAGCCTGCTTCATATGCATTTCTTCTTCATTTCTTGCATAAGATCTGAAATATAAACTTGCTCTTTATCAGATTTTGAAGTTGACATGAATGGAAAACGGTATTCATGGCAGGTAGGTTCATTTTTTTGCCTTCATTTGGTTTAGTTTCATATGCGAAGTGCTTTACAGAGTCTTGTTTACTGAACTGGAAAGTTAATAATCTATTTGTTGTTGCTTTCTGAAGGGTATTGCAAAATTGCCTTTCATTGATGAAGAGCGCCTTCTTGCTGAGGTTGCAAAAGTAGAACATACTTTGACGGTACGACTCGTCATTTCATATGTTCCTTACACTCTTTCACCTTTCTTTAAGAATATGCTCTTGTTGGATTTTATTTAGCTGTCTTGTAAATGATACAATTTTATACAGGATGAAGAAGCACAGAGAAATAGTACAATGTGTGACATGCTTTTTGTGGCAGCTTCACACCGTCTCTCAGAGCAAATATTTTCTCTTGACAATCGTTGTAAACAATTGCCAGAAAGGCAACGAATTGAAGTCAAGGAGGAAGTCAAACCTGATTTGAGGTGGGATATAATCTAGATTTCAAGTTCTCTTGACTACTTTCCATGCTAGTTGGGTTTAAGATCTCTCCCACCTTTTTCTGATTCATTTAGGTCTGCTTGCAGTGACGGGATGAATGGTTACATATCCCCTTGTGCTGGAGAAACACAGCCTCCAATATTCAGGTCTCCAATCAAGGATATGGAAGATATTTTGGCCAATGAAGTCATGTGAGTTTCAATTATTGATCCTCTATTTATTTATTATGCATGGGGCAGGTTAAGTGAAGATACATTAATTTCTTTTGGATGCCTGCTTTACAGATGTTGTATATATAGACTTCCAAAAGCTCATAAGCATATCACCCATCCTCCACCGGGAGTTGCATTCCCTCCGAAGGTATGTTGCGGCTGTAGTTCTCTTGTTATGGTAAACGTATTTGTTTTTTAGTTTCTTTTGAAGTAATTCTGTATAACTGTAATTTAATACTATGTTTTTGCCTGTTCTCTATCATTTTATCTTAGGTGTTTGGTGAACTGAAAAATTAAGTGCCGAGTTAAGTACTGAATTTATATATTACTGAATTGTGTGGTATTTTAGTAAAAACTTGTGTGTTGATTTCGTTTTTTTTTTGCACACCCCTAATTTCAGATACAAGTTTTTGAAAAATAAAATCATTTTAATATCTTCAACATTAATTGATAAGTAACTTTCTTCCTTTCATTTTCAACACTTTTTGTGGAAAACTTTTTAACAAGTGAAAGTTTAATATGGTTATCAAGCACAATTAAAAAAAATTAAGTGTTGAGGAATTTCTTTTTCAATAAAATGAAATTTTCAATGGTTTATCAAACACATCCTTGGCTTTTGCATAACTGAAGTTATGTAGATCTGTAGCTAACCGAGTATTGTAGCTGTAACTAATTTTCTGAATTTGTCAATATAAGATATGACCGATTGAAACAGCTGAATTTTGTTTATCTCTGCATAAAAATATTCCTTGTAAAGTATCTTGCTTACCAATCTCGAGGACTCCTAGATAGCCAGAAGCAAATCTCAATATAAAAACAATGTTAAATTTGTTCTATCCACAACCACCACCACCATCCAAAAAATGAGAGGAAATGGAATTTTATGATCATTTTTGTGTGAGCAAGCTTGCATATTATACAAATGGAGGGTAAAAATACTTGCTATGATTGATTTAGCATTAGACTTGTATTGATATTTTTCAACATTGTGCTTCACAGATGGTGCAATTCAGTGATTTAAAAGCTGAACCTGTGTTATGGCACGAGGATTCTGGGAGGAGACCTTGGGATGGAAGGCAATCTGGTCGTCAGATGGATAGGTCAGTATTCAAAAGATTATATGCATCTTTGTTTCTGGAGTTTCCTTTTCTTCTTGCCATAGTGCATGTCATTCATCGCTAGAAAACACTACCTATTTAATATGTTTTTCCTTCTTTCAGACATAACACTTCTGGATCTCTATCTGGCCATAATAAGCTTGGGGATGCATCACACAGACTTATTGCTAATAGTTTACAGTTGAAGATGGATCGTAGTGGGTTCAACCATAACATGCAGGCTCCCCCATCATCATACGCCGGTGGTTCCTATAACCCACCAGTCAATTCCAATGTAAATTATGGGTTTCATAACCAGGGACAGCCTGGTGGGGGTTACCCATTTTCTCAGAATCCACCTTCAAGACATCCGAATTCCCACAGCTACCATAACTATGAAATAGATAACCAAGCAGTAGCCAATAACATGCACTACCCTCCAAGACATCATCAGAATGGAGGATCAAGGCACATTCCTATGGCACAAATGTCAACTGAGGGTGATATCTATCCTTCTCATCCAGGTGGTTATGATGGCAACCGCCGGTACCAGGGACCTGAAAACAGTAGCTATCAGCAGTGGGGTGGTAGAGTAGCTCCCCAGGCCGACCAAAATGTTTTTGGAGGGTATGACTTATATCAACCAGGTGGAGTTATCCAGGGTATTCATAGAGGGCATGATCACCAGCAACCACGAGGTAACCAATCATATCATCATCGTCAGAGGGGAGATTATGAAGAAAGAGGAAGCCAGTCACACAGGGGCAATCAACAGTACTATGGAAGCAGCCAACAGCAAAGGGGAAACCCGTATTCAGCACTAGACAGGAGAGGTCAACGGAGGCCCCCCAACCACTGAAAGGTGAAAGCTCCTCTAACTTGTATTAGCTAGTTTGCTATTTTAATTGTTGTATAATACTTGTTGGAGCGGCTAGATGTTTCCTTCTGGAGAACAGATAAAGGTCGATCATTGTTGTCAGTATTGCTTTCTTTTCTTTGTTTACTTGTGTTGTCTTCTTGCCTAAGATTTAGTTTCCCCCCTCTTTAGATTACATATTTACTTTCAAGGTGGGGTTTTTACTCCATTTTGTCGATAAAAGTAGTCTATTGGTTTTCCCCCTTCTTTAATAAGTGACATTGTAGTTTGTACCAATAAATCTGTTGAATAATTTTAGTGATTTTTATGCTAAGCACTTATTATTTTGAAGTTATTGAAATGGTTGGATGATTGCTGTAAAGAGAGGAACTTTAATGATTGTTAATGGAACTTGCAGAATTTGTGGTAGAGCATAATGATTGTTCCTCTTCTGAAGTAGTTTGAAGATGCAAGTAAGAAACTTTAAGCGAAGTATTTTTATAAATATTTTAATATATTATTTATTGGAAAGAAAATTATTTTATTATTTTTTAAAAATAATGGAAAAAATACTATAATAGGTTATAAGTTTATCATTTATTAAATTAAACATTTGTTATTTTAAGAGGACCAAGACCTTACCCATCCCTCAACTGTGTGATGACTTTACCTTTTATTAATCACACCCTAATAATGGGTTATAACTTGGTTAAGGTATCATTATTTTTATATTAAATTTTGTAAAAAAAAAAATAAACAGCTTTGATTTTCAATTATATGCTGCATTTTCCTTTTCATTTCCCTATAGATTTTTTATTAAATTAGTTCTACGCTGACCATAGAAGGCTAGAACTAGACGCCCAAACCTTAGGTTCGAGAACCCAAGTGACAGCCCAATAAGCGAAACGGTATTTGTACGTCATGTGCTTACGTTAGTATCACCCATATCATTTTCGCTTTATAATGCGCCAAAATCAGACCGTTGAACTCCCTTTTTCAAATCACAACGATAAAAAATTCTCTCAATTTCAGAACCCCAAAAAATCTCTCAATCTTCTTCTTCATCATCTGCTTGACTTTGTAATTCAGATATCAAGAAGACCTCAAATGGGAGCGAAAACACGGTCTCAACACTCATCTGAGCGTCAGAAGTGGGATAAAATCTTTGAGGGTTTAGTTAAGATGCTTAAAACCCAGCAACAACAGGTTGAAACTTTGGCCAAAGAAAGAAATTTTCTCGAAGATCGGATCAAGATGCAATATGAAAGGTGGGTATCTGATGTTCTCCTTTATGAAGATCAAATTTCTCAGGTAAGACCTCTCAATTTAGGGTTTTGACGTTTTTTTGGTAAATTAGTTTCTTTTTGTGTGTGTTTCCCCTAATTTGAGGTGTAATGTGAGTGGTTTTGGTTATATTTTTGGATGATTAGATAAAAAGTGAGTTGCAGTCGGAAGAGATGGCCCGTATGCTCGAGGCTACAAAAGCCGATATGATGGTAGCATTGAAGCAAAGAGAAGCTTTTATCTGCAAAATGAAATTAGGTATGTTTTTTCCCTCTTAAATTAGTTTTTGAGGGGTTAATTGAATATGGGAGAAACAAACTTGTGCTTAAGTGATTTCTGTGATGAGTGGTGGCTGTGCATTTGGATGTGAATTTTTTATGTTGGGTTGGAATTGATTACAATTTTTTTTATATTTTTGTGTAACTTTGATATGGTCTGATGTTTAGATTTTCTCTATTGGCTTATTACAGAGGAAACAGAGGATGAATTGACTGATTTCAGACTCTGGTTTGACATCCTCGGTAAAAGTTCAGAAGTATGTTCCCCTTACTTCTCTCTTGTTCATAATTTCATACATTGAGCAAACTTCTAAGCTTTCTGTAATTTCATTATTTCAGGGTATTTCTCAAAGGGTCCCCATGGAAACCAAAAAAAGATCAAAGTCTGTTACTTTGGAGACATTGAAAGATGATGTAAGAAGGCTAAAGCTTCAATACAAAAACCTTGTTTCAGAGAAGAGTTCTCAAGACACTGCACTTATGGCAGAGAATATGTTTGCATGGAATCAGTTTAATGTCCTGGAAAGTCAGTACACCGATAAATTAAACAACAAGCAGTCTGAACTTGAAAAGGCTAACAAGAGAATTGAGGCACTTATTTCTGCTATGGAGGAGCTGAGGTCATCTAATGCTGAAAAGGATGAACTGATTGAGAGATTAAGAGCTGAATTGTCTCAGAAGGAGGCTGATCCAAGTAGATTCCAAGAGGCTTCTAAGATGTCTAGGGATGTAGAATTGTCAAGGAAGTCCACAAGCGCTTCTCGTACACCTGTAATAAAACGTTGCACTGCAGGCGGAAGAACTTCCCTTCCCAAATGTTTCTGATCTTCAGAAAAACAATGAAAAGGTACTTTTGTTCATCAATCTAGCTTGAGTAATCACCAATAAGAAAGTTAATGTTCCTGACTTCATATATTCACCCAAATAGAACATGAAAGGTACACATCTGTCGACATGTTAATTTTCATTCTGAAATCTGAACCTCTGTTATGATGTTAATAGCATGTGTGAATACTGTGGCTTGTGTTCTTATATGAAAGATCGTTTGTCTAACCGAATGTTTAATTTTTCCAGTTTTTTAGGGAAGCAGATGATCGAAGAGAAAAAGAGATGATGCTATACCCCATTCTGAAACTCCGAAATTGTTTACTTCTACATTCAAATTTCCCAGATTGAAAGCCTCCTGTCCCAAGACAAGATGACCTGCATCATCCTCTTGGCTTCAGGGGTTGAGGAGAGTGTTGTAAGTAAAATATATTTCATTATTTGCAAGTCAGGAAAAAAGGGGCAAACGATATTCATTCGAGAAATACAAGTGCAAAGCCAACAAAGAAAGAAAGTAAAAACAAACATAAATAGTCACATAATAGCAGGTTATTAGCCACACATTTTAGGACTCGTAGTTCTCCTCTTGTTCTTCTTCCTCATACTCACCCTCATCGTCCACAGTTGCATCCTGGTATTGCTGGTACTCCGCAACCAGGTCGTTCATGTTGCTTTCTGCCTCTGTGAACTCCATCTCATCCATTCCCTCACCGGTATACCAATGCAAAAAGGCCTTGCGACGAAACATTGCCGTGAATTGTTCGCTTACCCTTCTAAACATTTCCTGGATTGATGTCGAGTTTCCAACGAAAGTGGATGACATCTTCAGACCCTGTGGTGGAATATCACAGACACTGGATTTCACGTTGTTGGGAATCCACTCCACGAAGTATGATGAATTCTTGTTTTGAACATTGATCATTTGTTCATCAACTTCTTTAGTGCTCATTTTTCCACGGAACATAGCTGAGGCTGTTAGGTAGCGGCCGTGGCGAGGGTCAGCTGCACACATCATGTTCTTGGCATCCCACATTTGTTGAGTTAGCTCCGGCACGGTGAGAGATATGTATTGCTGGGAGCCACGGGATGTGAGTGGTGCAAACCCAACCATAAAAAAGTGAAGACGTGGGAATGGGATTAAGTTCACTGCCAACTTCCGGAGATCAGAGTTCAATTGTCCAGGAAACCTTAGACAACATGTTACACCACTCATAGTTGCAGAAATTAAGTGGTTCAAATCTCCAACTGAAAATTAGAAATGTAATTAATGTTAAGTTTAGCAAAAGTATCCTATCAAAATGAAGATTATATCACTCACAGCTTGGAGTAGTGAGCTTGAGTGTCCGGAAGCAAATATCATAAAGTGCCTCATTGTCAAGGACCATGCATTCATCTGCATTCTCTACCAACTGGTGCACAGAGAGGGTGGCATTATAAGGCTCCACCACTGTGTCAGAGACCTTAGGGGAAGGGAAAACAGAGAATGTCATCATCATCCTGTCCGGATACTCCTCTCTGATTTTTGATATTAAGAGAGTTCCCATCCCAGACCCTGTGCCACCTCCTAGTGAATGGCATACCTGGAACCCTGGTTCAGAAGTAAACATAAACATATGAGCATCATCAGCCAATTCAAACAGTTCAACTCAAGGATTGTTTTCAAACTAATCTTTCCCTACAAGATAAGATTTTCTCTCCAACATCAGAGCCACCAAAGTTCGAGTAAAAACTACATTAATAGAAGGAAACAAGTTATGATCCTTCATGGTACTCCACATTGTGACAAAAAATGTATCAGGCCATATACATATTTGGGGTTCCCTTAATGTGAAGGTACTCAATTGTCCTCCATTATCGTCGTCTACAACATAGTGCTGTAGATTTGTAACTGTTATCAGATGATGATACTGTCCTCATACTCGTTATTCATGCTTCTGCTTTTTGCTAAAAGATAATCTGATGCTCATACCGATGCTATAATTTACCATGTGAAAGTTTTTAGACAGATCCAATAACCATAATATTCCTCTTAGAATGTGTCCAACCCATAATAATGTAGAGACATTATTCATATGATGCTGAGATGGTAAGAGTGGCAATGACCCGGAAGGCTCCACCAAATGCATTAAAAAATTGATCGAGTGTTCTAAGATCTACAGTATTAAAAATATTGTCGGTACAATAATGGACAAAAAGACACATGGATGGAAGAATCACTATCACAACAAGAAATAGATCATATAGAAAAAAAAATATATGCTCACGTAGATAATCACAAAGGTACATAAAGACCCATGCCCTCCTTTGCCTTCACACCAGACAAAAAGAAGCTTACTAGTTACAGCTCAGTGAGTCTGATTGACAAATTAGGATCACAGTTTTAGAAGAAAAAAATGCAAATTCCTACCATCATCCAGCATTCCAACTAACGATAAAAAGGGTGGATAATTGACGAAAGGGATCATTCCTTCCATATCATTTTCACAGTTAATTGCTGTCAGGCATATATAATTCAAGATCTTACTATTCTTTAAAGTTAACTTTGATAGGGAAAATGAGATTATTTCCGTTTGATTTGGTCATCACCAAATGCTGGAAAATAAACAGATAAATAGCAAAATCAGGTGTATATCGCTATCACGAAAGTGATATGGCAACTCAAATGGATAAGAGTTTCAAACTTTGAGGAGAAATATGGCTAAATCTATTAACAATACACTATATGGCTAAATCTAGATTTGTAGGAGAAAAATGGAGGAAGAATATATATAATACCTTGCAAGCAATCACAATTCTCAGCCTCTTTACGAACCACATCAAGAACAGAATCAATCAACTCAGCTCCTTCAGTGTAATGACCTTTGGCCCAGTTGTTACCGGCACCGGATTGTCCAAACACGAAATTATCAGGCCTAAAGATCTGTCCATAAGGACCGGATCTAATGCTATCCATGGTACCAGGTTCAAGATCCATGAGAACCGCACGAGGAACGTACCTTCCACCATAAGCTTCATTGTAATACACATTGATCCTCTCCAGTTGAAGATCGGACGATCCATCTCCCTGTCCCTGGTACCTTCCCGTGGGATCCACGCCATGCTCACCACAGATCACTTCCCAAAACTTGGAGCCGATTTGGTTCCCGCATTGGCCTCCTTGAATGTGAAGGATTTCTCTCATAGTTGAAAAATGGGATTGGAAACAGAGAATTTTAGAGGTTTTTGTTTGTTTGGGCAATGGAAAAGGGAAGGAAAATGCTACTAATAATATAGAGCTGAGATCGTTTTCTGAAGACGAATCGTGAGCAGGACAATTTGGCAGGGGGAAGAGTGCGCACGTTAAGAGGATTTGTTAACGCCACGCGCCATTTTTGAAAGTTCGGTGTTTTCGGTTTTAGTTAATTATGGTCCACTAGGAGTAATTATTTTCGGTTTTAATATTTTTATTTTAACTCAGTTGGTTAATTAAAATTAAATCATATTGAATTATCGGTTAATAACAAAAATTCGTTAATCCAACTTGATTATTCTATTTATATGTTTTCTAAATATATAAATATTTGACGTGATTATAATTTTTTTAAAAAAATTAAACACTATGCATATAATCCTATCTATAAATATAAAAGAAAGACGAGGAGTACTAGGGGTGAGCAAGATTGGGTATTCTATCATTTTGATTAAAATTGATCTTGGTCTTGATAGCGATCGATTTTTAAAAGTTAAAATTAGTTTCGGTCATATAAGGTCTTAAATTTTAAGAATTGGTTCTATTATTAGTAGAAATTGGTATTAATACCGGTTATCCGATCAATTGGTTTATTATTAAAAAATTAGAATATTATAGGTTTGAAAATTAAAATTTTAAAATGATTCATACTCATAATATTCATACATAAAAAAATTAATAAGAAAAAAATAAACAAAAGAATATTATTTATTACAAGTAAGAAAATCAATATCAAGTACATAGTATTAATTTCGGTCTATTTGGTATCCACCGAAAATCGCATCTAAAAAATCTAGATCTAATCTAGATCTCGATTAAATCAGAACCTAAATTTTAGATTCAATCTCAATCGTACCAAAACCAATTTTAAATAAAAATCTAACAGGTCAGATCTGAGATCGAAACCAAATAATTATTTTTTCACCCCTAACGGCTACGAATGTAAGAAGAAAAAATATAAGAATACGATTACAAATTAATAGTATAATTTTAATTTTGAAAAAGAAAACAACAGAGAAAAGGACGGGGTTCTAAAAAAACTCCCTAAAAAAGCTAAAAAAATAGCACCTCTAATAAAGGGGTTTAGGAACAGGTTGGTAACCGGTTCCATGATAGTTTTTTTTTTTTAAGTAATGGTTATTCAATTTATTCTTATATATTTGAATAAAAATATTTATATAATAAATATTTGAATAAAAATATTTAAATAAAAAATATACGAATAAAAATATTTGTATAATAAATATTTAAATAAAAATATTCTAATAAAAATATTCATATAATAAATATTCGAATAAAAAGATTAAAATAAAAATATTCGAATAAAAAATATTCGAATAAAAATATTTGTATAATAAATATTCGAATAAAAATAATTATTAAATATTTAAATAAAAATATACGAATAAAAATATTTATATAATAAATATTCAAATAAAAATATTCGAATAAAAATATTCGAATAAAAATATTCATATGATAAATATTCGAATAAAAATATTTGAATAAAAATATACGAATAAAACTATTTCTATAATAAATAATCAAATAAAAGTATTTATATAATAAATATTCAAATAAAAATATTCCAATAAAAAATATACGAATAAAAATATTTGTATAAAAAATATTCGAATAAAAATATTCGTATAATAAATATTCGAATAAAAAGATTTGAATAAAAATATTCGATTAAAAATACTCGAATAAAAAGATTCGAATAAAAATATTCGTATAATAAATATTCAAATAAAAATATTCGAATAAAAAATATACGAATAAATATTATACACAATTCCTTACAAAGTATACACAACGGCTTACAAAAATCGTAAGGAAAAAGATATGTACACAATTCCTTACAACTTCTTACCATGAGCTAAAGAAACCATCCAAAGGTAAGGATTTGTGTACATACACAATTTACTACGAAAATACATAAAATTGGTACAAGAAATGTAAGGATTTATGTATGTACACAAATCTCTATGAAATATATACAAATGCTTACTAAACTGTAAGAAAAAAAGGTATGTACACAAATTCTTACCCTCAGATGACCTCCTTTAGCTCATGATTTCGAAGTCATAAGGATTTGTGTACATACCTTTTTACTTACGGTTTTCGTACTTCATTGTGTATACTTTGTAAGGAATTGTGTATATACACAAATCCTTACCATTTTTGTGCCATATTATGTATATTCGTAACCAATAGTGTATGTACACAAATCCTTACCCTTAGATTACCTCTTTAGCTCATGGTTTTAAAGTTGTAAAGATTTGTGTACATACCTTTTTACTTACGTTTTTCGTAAGCCATTGTGTATACTTTATAAGGAATTATGTACATACACAAATCCTTACTATTTTGTGCTAATTTATGTATTCTCATAATGGTTTATGTACGTACACAATTCCTTACGTTTGTAAAATTTATGTATGTATCGTTTTTCTTACAGTTTTTGTAAGGATTTATGTATGTACACAAATTCTTACATTTGTAAGAATTTATGTATGTACTGTTTTTCTTACAATTTTTGTAAGAAAATATGTATATAGTTTATAACCATTATGTATACAAAATGACCGGCTAAACCGGTTAAGATTTTTTAAGTTTTTTTTTTTCTTTTTTCTAGAACTACCCAAGGGACGATGATATGATTCGTAAGCTGTAAAAGATGGGAAAGGCCAAAGGGAGTTGTTAATAGAGGCTTACGCTCAAACCGCAATGGAGATTTGTGATTGAATCTGAAAGTTCTCCAGTTTCTTTCCATTCATTTGCCCACACTTCCCCCATTTTCTTGCTCTCGTTCTCTCTCTTTGCTTTTTTCCCCTCTCCAACCTCTCTATGCTTCTTAGGGTTTGCGTCGTGGAGACAAATGGCGAAGCCTATGGACCCTCGTTCTTATTTGCTTAGCAACAACAACAGTGTCAATCAAATCTGAGAGGAACGAAAAAGGATTTCGAATTTTGTAGAATAAGAGTACCCGAGAAAGGAGTAAAAAAACTGGGTTTTGGCACTTTTTCGTACGGCGGCGAGGGAGTATGAGCGCCTCCAGATTCATAAAATGTGTCACCGTCGGCGATGGTGCCGTTGGAAAGACCTGCTTGCTGATTTCATACACCAGCAACACTTTTCCTACGTTGAGTCCCTTTCCTGCATTCTCGTATATTGTTGCTTGATCTCATGAATTATTTGTGTTTTTAATTTGCACAAGCTGAATTTGTGCATATCAATAAATTACTTAACTTAAAAAATTCAAGGGTTTGTTAAGAATTTAGAGTTAAAATTTGGGGTGCAAGGTCTATCTTTTTAATATTTAAACTTACATCTAGATTACCATTGGACCAAAAATTGTGGGGTTTAGTTACGTCCCTGTACATTAACATACACGCACATATATGCATATGTATGGATATGCCATATGTGTGTATATATTGTTTTCGAATAAATTAAGACGCTTGAGTGAGCACTGTTCTGTATTTCTGCAACTTTGAATTTCCTCGGAAATTTTTGTTGTCTTTTGTAATTGCTTTAAGTATTGTTTCTATTGCCATACTATGTAGGCAGATCAGTTGCAGTCAGGTGGAGACCTTATTGCTTTATAATCTAAACCAAGAATGATGCTTTAAGCGCCTGGTAGTTGGTTACATTGTTATGTTAACAGGACTATGTACCAACTGTTTCGACAACTTCAGTGCAGATGTTGTTGTGGATGGCAACACGGTCAACATAGGTTTATGGGATACTGCCGGTAATTTGGAAACTAGCTTCTGAAATTCATCTTCTATTATTTTGTTTTCTTTCTGGCTTTTGTGTCTGAAATCGTAGCCTTGAAAACAGGTCAGGAGGATTACAATAGATTAAGACCACTGAGTTATCGTGGGGCGGATTTCTTTATTCTTGCATTTTCTCTCATCAGCAAGGCCAGTTATGAGAACGTTGCCAAGAAGGTCAAACCGTCTAATGTCTTCTATTGTCATATAGTAATTTGGTGCAGTATATCTGGAATGCATGTCCCTACTATTCACTTGTATTTCTTTCTTTCCATTTTAGTGGATTCCTGAATTAAATCATTATGCGCCTGGTGTTCCAATGATACTTGTTGGAACTAAGCTTGGTATGATTCTTAATCTCAGGATAATGAGATTCTTATATATGATTTCAATCTCCAAGTGAATGAAGCTATTCTCATGTTAATAGAGTACCCTTTTATACTAACGCTCATGTTTTCTACTCCTTGCTGCTGCAGACCTTCGGGACGATGAGCAATACTTTATAGACCATCTGGGCTCAGGTACATAACTAAAGTCTAAACGTTGTTAATTATTAATATTTTGGTGGAACAAGTTTCAATTATTTGTATATTTGTGCTGCATTTCTTCTTCTTCTTTTCTTCCTTGAGGGTGAAGAATTAAGTAAACAGATAGAGTCCCCTGCCTACATCGAATGTAGTTCGAAATCACAAGTTATCATTTTCTCTAATTACCCATAAATATTTTTCAACCGAAAATTTGAATTGAAGCATTCATATGAGATTTTCTGTGAATGTTTTCCTGCAGAATGTGAAGTCAGTCTTCGATGCAGCGATTAAGGTAGTGCTCCAACCTCCTAAAAAAATAAAGAAAAACTCATATGTTGGCTGCTCAAAACCATGATCAATAGAACATTCAAGTCTTATACAAAGATGGAGGAGCTGCCAGCTTCTTCTCACTGTAAAATTTTCTTCTGGGGTCTAATTCAAGGCAGCAGACAAGCAGTAAGCCCATCATGTATAGTCTCAGACTGAAATTCTAGACATTTCTTTGACAGCATTATCAGCTGGTATGTTTCATGTTTTAGTTGCTTTTTTAATGATTTATATGAAATTGATGACCAGCATTTGTTCCTTGTTAACTATATAGTTGACCTGCATTCATGTATTAAGCCCAATGTGTTTGATTAATAATAATAATTTTACATATTACTCCACTAAGATTTACTAATGTTAATTATGGTCCCTCAAGTCAACAGAAGACAAGATGTTGGGTAAATTGGCAATGAATGATGGACCCTCCCTCCATATTGGATGCCATTTCCTGAGTTTGAAGGAAGATATGACACTGGGACAGCAGGACAGGCAGTCTTCGACTACTTGGGATTTGGTCTTATAATGCCCAATGGATGGGGCTGAGAAGTGACACCACTCTCCACTGACTTCTACGTGTCTCCATTCAGTACCTACATTTCTTCTATAATTTGTCAAACTTTAATGGAAACCCCTTGAAATAGACAAAAGATTAAGAAATGAAGATGGGACATATCAACTTCAAAACCCTACATTTCTTCTATTTTTTTAATGATCAAGTGATGGTAGAAAATAATATTGACCATGAAAAAGAAGGATAATAAATTATTAGGTCAATTTCAGAAATAAAATTACCCAAATACAATATTTTACTACTGCCCTTTCAAAAATAACGACTAAATCCCAAGAAACCCAATTCGAAAGTTAAGTGGTAAAATTGGAATTTTCAATGTTAGATGACCAAAACAAAATAAATGTAAAACTGGGTGACTATATGTATAATTTATCCTATTTAATATTAAATTTCCCGTAGACGCCTCAATTAAGTTGTTACTTTCCTCTCATCTGCCACCCGATTCTCTCGTCTTCTTATTCCTTCATCAGCAGCAGCTCCAGAGTCAGCTTAGAGTGTTTATTTACTCAGCGTGAGAAAAAGAGGGTAATTGTGGAGGTGGAGCTAGGGGTTATGGCGATATCGGATGCCGTGATTGGGAATTTGATGATGATCTACTTGGCAGTGATAGCGGGGATAAAGGCATATGGTTTTGTGAGTGGGCGGAGCTTCGGTAGTGGGTTCGTGCTGATTATGTCCACCACGGCGGTGGGTCTCATCTTGGTCGGCACGCTGACATGGGACGTCACCCGTAAAGTCACGAACGCGATTTCCGGTGATCAATCCGCTTCCGTACACGTTCACGAGATGTGCAAAGGCGGTATTTGCTGGCACGGCGTCGCCGTTCGTTCCCCTGCCTCTCAGGTCCGGTTCAGGATCCCTCAACAAATCCCATATCGTTTGTAGAATCAATTAAAAACTTACAAAAGAAGAAGATTTTAGTTTTGATGGAGAGACAATAAATATGAAATCCTGAAATATGTAGGGAAAAAGATGTTTTGTAGATAAATAATTCCCTGTTTAGTTTCTTCAAAGTGATTTCCATGATTGAAACAGAGTAGGTCCAGAGAAAGCTTCATTTCTATTGTTTCACAACTCTGTTTCGTGCCGTCGGTCGGCCTACCGACAAGAACCCAAACATATTTTCGAACCAGTTTTGAAAATCTCAAAGAGTTGGGGTGAATGGTGATGACATTATTACAGTTTCTTTCTCTCTGTCTTTGATATCAGCTGATGTATTGGCATTGATGTTCATCCAAAACAGTTAAACCTGGGATAGATCTAGTCCATTAACCGCAAAATTGAATCGAGAGATATCGTGGTTCATAAATTTATGGATTGTGGTTAATTATAATTAACTGAATTAAACTGAATTGGATTTTTAATTATTTTTATAAAATAAAAATATATTTTATACTTAAAATATTATAAATGTATTTTTATTTTTTATTTAAATAAATATTTATGAAAAATATTTTAAAATATTTATCATTTAATGTTTAAAAACTAAAAAATAAAGTTATTTTATCAAGATAAAATATATTTTTTATAAATTAACGTTAATATAAAAAAATTAAAAATTATGATTAATCAAACTAAAAATCAATAATTATTAAAATAGTTTACCGAATTAAACCGAAATCGAAGGTACCCGTAGATAGATCGGTTTACAGGTCGGTTGCCCAAATTTGAAGCCCAGTAAGAAATTTCGAAGGATTTGGATTAAAAAATAGGTTTAATTAAAAAATGGATTATGCTTGAGCTCCGACATTCAAGGTTTGAGTCTGACCTGACCTATGTTCTACGTTTATAATATATTTATTACTTTATTTTAATATATTATAGAATGTAAAGAAAAAATTTATAATAATATAATAATGTAATATAAGTATTAAAAATTTATTAAGTTGTTCAGCTATAAAAATGTAACAATAATTTTAACAAAATAAAATATATTAAATTTTAAATCAAAGGTATAATAAGTATTTTAAAATAAAATAATATGAGAAGGTTTGAAAATGAGTTCAAACAAATCATTTATAAATACGGACAAATTGAATAAAATTTGAGGCTTATATTTTAAATTAATTTAATCAAGCATGAACGTGTTAATTTTATTTATAAATCTAACTAAACCCGATTTATATAAAATTTTAATTATCATAAATTCGAGTCTCATATATATTTTATTTGAATTTTTGTTATAAAAATTTAATCTAAATCTAAATTTTAAATTTTAATTCTCAAAAGAACCCTGGGCAGCTTGCCTTTGATACTTGTTCTAGATAAGAAATGTAAAAATAAAAAGTAAAGATTTAAAATATAAGCCTCAAATCGCTGGGATCAGAGAGCACTTCCTAATAATGGACGCGTACTCAGAAGTATGTATAATGTATCTGTCCTTTTTTCGTCATTATTATTAGAATTATGTAAAGAAATAAAACATAAATTAATTACACCATAACCATCGTCGAGCCACCCCTAGTACATCATCAGGAACCTCTCGCAGCACCTCATCCGGCGGCTCGCACAAGTCTAGACTTGCTACAGCATCTGCTGCTCGATTCCCTTCTCGGTACGTGTGGACTACCTGGACTGTCCACGGTGCGGATGCTACTGTTGCCTGATCCTTTAAAGCAACAATCTCATCGCTATCTGTTGCACTTAGTAACCTTATTAATCAACCTATCAGGCCAGCTAAAAACTCGTCATCTCCCGGTTAAAACGTTGTCTCCCTCTGTCAGTGAACTTGTCAACCGTAGGTCTTTCTCTTTTCTGGCTACAATCAATCACATCGCAGATAGTAATTGTGGGTTCCATTATGCGAATGACTGTTTACGGCAGAAGCCCTAGGTTGCCCGGCTGATCCTAGCTCCGATGTGGCTGAAACTGCCAAATGCGTGGCACATAAATTTTGTCCTTTGGAACCGACCGGACCACATAAAGACATTAGCTCCAAATCTCTAATTCCTATCTTCTATAACGTCTCACTCTTTAACGTCCCAGTTTTGTCCCACACTTTGCCTACCCTTTATTATTTTCCTAATTTAGTTCCATAAATACGTCATTTACTAGCTAATTATGTCCATAAAATCTCCCATTTCATTAATGGATATAGATGTTTAAAACATTTTAAGATTTGGTCGGTTTTCCCACTCGATTTATAACCATCCATGGGTTTCTTTCATTCATGATGATGATGCAGATGCATGGTCTTTCTCGGTTTAGAAAGAAACCAAAACAAAGCAAAGAAAGAAGGCAAAGACAGAGAGGAATCGAGTCATGCATCTCTCCTGACAGAACATGAGAGCCTCAGCCTGTCTGGTTTTCTTATTAATAGCCATCTAGCAAGTGAAGTAAGTGACTTTAAAAGAGCCAAAAAGGGAAGTTTTCAAGCACAGTTTCATGCTGAAACTATGGGTTTGCCTTCTTCATCCATGACCGGTCTTCAGGATTGGGTGGTGTTAAACCCAGCACCTGTTCTATTTCCTTCCTTTGAGGTTGATTCTTGTTTCGGTTTTCAAGACCCTTCTAAACATACGCTTCCTCTTCATGATCTGCAACAAAAAGCTCTTAATTTGGCTTCTTCATCTTCTTCTTCTTTGGATGCTGAACTGGAGATGCAAAGACAGGAGCTTGATAGCATTCTTCAATGGCAGGCAAGAATTCCCTTATTTTTTCATCACAAATTTATCACTTTTATGATTTTATCGATTCATTTTATTCCTTTTTTTACCAGAATGAGAGGCTAATATCTACATTACAAGAGCAAAGAAAGCGACAATTGGCCATCTTGCTCAAGCGTATGGAATCAAAGACCTTGTATTTGACGAGACGAAAAGAAGATGAATTGGCTCGAGCCATAAAGAAAAGAACGGAGCTTGAAGCTTCCCTGAGGAAAGCGGAAATGGAGAGTGAGTCATGGCAAAGACTCGCGAAAGCAAAGGAAACAACAATTATGAATCTAAGCAACACGCTGGAAGCAATGAAGGAAAACCTAGTGTGGGTCGGCAATGCAGCAGAAGACGCGGAGTCCATTTTCGGTGGTGAAGTGGAAGAAAAGAGCAATGGCAATAAGATGTGTTGCAAGCAGTGCAACAGTCGGAGCTCGTGCGTTGTGTTTCTGCCGTGCAGACACCTTTGCTCCTGCGAGTCCTGTGAAGCTTTCCTAATTTCATGTCCTGTCTGTAAATCCGTAAAGGAAGAGAGCATCAATGTTTCTTGGGTCTAACATGACAAATCGCAAATCGAAGTAATTGAATCTGAAACACACTGCTTGATGCATCAACATGCAGTGTTTCAATTTATTTTTGTTTGCTAATGATTTCTGTGAGAAACCGGTAATCTTGCATGGTTTTGCCTTTCCGGGTTTATCAACATTTTCCTGTTTTAGATTTTTTTACTACTTTGTGACGGACTAGACTTCTAAACCAGTTAACCCATGCAATAACTCGCTGTCTGTGACACTATAGTCTAAAAATTGCTTTCGTTTGAACAGGAGGACATAAAATTCTAAAGCTAAACTTTTTTATATAATTTGTTCATTGAACTTCAATAAATTATTTGGTTCGATAAGTAAATTTCAGTTACGTTAAAATGAACATTAAACTTCTATTTTATTTTAGATTGATCACTAAATTTTTAAAGTAACATGACAGTTAATAAAATTTGTAATTTTTATTTACGCATGAGTATTAAACTCTTTAAACTACGTACTATAATAAACTGTGTTTCTTAGGAGTATATATTACATTTAATTTGTAATGACCCGGATTTTCCGTATCCG
The DNA here is from genome assembly GCA_035048815.1 of Abelmoschus esculentus. NCBI lineage: Eukaryota > Viridiplantae > Streptophyta > Magnoliopsida > Malvales > Malvaceae > Abelmoschus > Abelmoschus esculentus. The sequence goes on from JAUCBN010000010.1 coordinate 2,862,730, forward strand.
AATGTCGGGTTAACCCGTGGTGTTGAGCCTCGGTTTTAGGCTCGGGTTTGCGTAGTTTGGGACTTGTTGGGCCATAGGCTTATTGGGCATTGAGTGTTGTTGGGTTTTAGGAGTTGAGTTGAGGGCATTCTTGTAATTGCCTTTTTGGATGAAAGGCAAGTTTTGGGGGTGGGAATTGATTTTCTCTACAGAAAATCAGAGTGTGAAGTCATTCCCACTTCTTCTCTTGTTCTTCGTCTTTTTCCCATCTAATCTCAAGAGCAAAGGTACGATCTTTAGTGTTTTGTGTGGTAATCACGTTTTGGTGCAAGAGAAGGTGTTGTAGAGGTGTTTAAGATCTATCTAAAGAGGTAAGAACATGTTGTTTTGGTGAAGATGAAGGTTTTGGTGGGAGTTTCGGTTTGAGCTCGGGTTGAGTTTTAAGAGCTTAGAATATGAGTTTTCTAAGTGTTTTTAAGCTCAAGGATCATCCCAAGACCTTGCTAATCTGTTCTTCATCTTTCTCTTGTAGAGAAAGAGGGTTGTGAGCCATCAACAAGCCTTAGAAAGAAGAAAGCTTGAGGAGAGCAAGAGTGGACGTTTTGAGGTGTTGCTTGTGCTAAGGTTGGTACTCTCAACTCTTTCTTTCATCATGCAATTCATGGTAGAATGCATAGCATGTAGAAATTGTGCTTGTATGTTTGGGTTGAAGCTTGAGAACCATTAATGGTGGAAAGTGTGCTAATGTAATTTAGGCCTGGAAATTGATGTTAAAACACCCTAAACACTCTTAAAAACGAGTAAGAGGACTTTGGAATCGATTGATTAAGTTCGGGACTGAAACTCTAGAATTTCTAAGTGCAGACCTGTATTTCGTGCAAGGGGTACCGATACTCGGGCTATCGGTATCGATACCCATGAGTGTATTTTAGCTTGTCGTTCAGGGGTATCGAACCATGGTTCGATACCGAGGCTTCCAAATTTTTTTTGTATCGATACATGTATCGAAACAGTCCCTTCTCTTTTGTTGACTTTTGAAATTGGTCAAACGGTATCGATACCCTTGTGTTTCGATACCTTCTTTGGGTGGGCATCGATGCTGGGTGTTTCGATACCCTACCTAAGGGTATCGATACCCCTGTGTATTTTGACCAAGTTTGAGTAGAGTTTTGGGGCTCAGTGATCTTAATAAATAATTACTTTAATCTAAAAGCTACGAAATGAATTATCGAATTGATAATCATAACCCCGAAAGACTTAAGTATGTTAAGGTTTAATATGTCTTGTTGTGATAAGATCCTAGGTGGATCGTTTGTGTGGTTTGAGTCCTTGTGTGTTGGAAATCCGAATATCCATAAGTGTTGCAATACGTTGAAGGCCTTCCGATGTAACATGCCGGGTGACGATTGAAGACTTTTATTCCGAGTATTGGGCGGCCTCACTCGAAGATGTTCGATGTAACATTCTGAGCATGAGGTTGGTTAGGCGGCCTCCACCCCTTTCTGAACGTTGGGCGGCCTCGTTCGAAGATGTCCGATGTAACATTCCGGGTATAGGATTTGAGGGCGGCCTCAATCCTGAGTGTAGGATCCCGATGCTGTATGGACGCGGGTCTCACTCTTGCGTGTTGACTTGTGTGATTATATATGTTGTGTGCGATAGTATACATTCATTTATGCCATGAGATAGGCAAGCATGCTAGACCATCATACCATGCACGAGATTTATATGCCATGCTTTACTGCTTTTGATATGCATGATGTTGGCCAAGTTTGGCGTATCCACTGAGCTTGTATGGCTCAGCGTTCGAAATGTGTTTTCGTGCGTAGGTTAGGTGAAGCGGGTTCCGTGGAGCACCATCATGGTTTGGATTTCAGCATCGACCGAGTTGTCAGAGTACACTTATTAGATGTAGTGGGCATAGTACTATGTTGAACCCTATATGTAATTGTAACTCTGTTTATTTAATTTGGGTCGAATATTTTAATGGGTCTGTAATATTTTGGAGCTCCGAATTACTTTAAACTATTTTGAACTTGTTTTAATTAAAGTGGATTTTATGGAAATCGATTATGGATTCTATTTGATTTTATTATTGAACTTTTAAAGAAAATTTTAAAATACGGGCTTTGGGCCGAAGGCCCAATATGACATCCGGGTCGGGGTGTTACATAATTAGTCATATTGTACATTAACATCATTCAATTAATCAATGTATATATTTTATCCATAAAAAACGATATAAATTAGTTGAATAAAAAATCTTTTTAAATTTATAAATTATTAATTATTTAAATTAATAAAATTACGTGACTTTTGACTTTGTTAATCTATAAAGGTTTTCTATAATTTAATTTAATTTAATTGTCGATTCCTCGAGAATCAAAAATTAACGAGATGTGAGATTAAAGAAATGTACCCTTGACTGACTAAAAAATAGACAGAATCCCTGCCCAAATGAAGAACTAGATTTCATATATTATTTATATTATTTTTATACTCATTTAATATATTTTGTTATATTAATTAAAATTTTTGATAAATGAAATGGTAATTATATTCTCCAGATAAATATCGAGATTTAAACTCATACAAATAAAATAATATAAATATTTTTTATAACTCTATCAACTAATAAATTTCATATTACTTTTATTTAATTCATGAAATGTTTTTTCATTTAAACATTTCTTTTATTTAATTCAAGAAAAACCAATCACCATCATTTGTAATCTCCTTAACACACGTACCTTTTGTCGATCAACTTAAACCTTGTACTTTTCAACATGCATCCATTTTGGAGCGGACCATTTATTCCCCTTAATCACAGGGCATGCACCTACAATCACACATACAACACTGATAAATTTGGCACGACAGCTTAATCGTTCTAGAACTAGAACAGATACTGATAGAAATGGAGAGGGGATCGGCTGCAAACCATGCAGGCTCAAAGGATCCAGTGTGCCATCGGGTCTCATGTCCCAGAACAGCAATGCGTCGCCCATCTTAGGCTTCACCGCAAGACCCTGTTGACCACATTCGGACAAGTCATTCCAGTAAGGAACGGCACTAATATTTCCCTTGGCTGCAGGAAATACGGTCTCACCCCCTTCTTCAACATCAGACCTGCATCAGTAGCAGTAACAGTGTAACAGATCGTTCTCCTTTTCAAATATGGAACGAAGTTTCTGCGGTGGAATGCGTCATAGACATGAAGAGAGCTCGTAAAACTTACAAATACATAAGCATCGTAGCCATCCGCTGGCCTCCATTTCTAATGTTGAACTTATCTTGGAAGTAATCAAAATGAGGAGAATATTTCTGTCCAACTTCATAGTGGAGAATTTGAAGACCTTCTCCATGATCTGTTACATAAAAGGTAATCGCGCTTAAGCACATACCAACCACAGACACCAGAAGGAGGTAACCGAGAAAAGTAGGAAAATCTAATCTGAACAACATTAACTGTAAATAACAATTGCTACATCCGAGACAGACAGGTACAGTAATATCATATTTGCACATGCCTGCTACTATGGTTTAATTGAGACTCATAACCAAGAGCTTCAAGAAAAGAAAAGGACATTTCTACATATTTTTGCACAAAAGATAAGGTTGATTTCAGGGTAAAACAGTTTTACAAAATTTTGCTTGGAATTCGAATATCGTACCTACAGGAATGAAGGTGTACTCTGCTATCCTTCTTTCTATGTCCCTAATGATTTTATCTTGCCCTCTTCTTAGAAACATACCTGAACTTGTCCGCACCCTGTGAAAGACACAAACCAAATTCCATAATGTAACATTAGGTTCAGAGTTCAGCACATAACTGGCCTTCAGACAGCATACGATTCCTCAAATTATTTTCAAGAAAAGCGTCAAGTGGATAATCGATGTTTAACATCTCGATTCTCGATATTGTCAACGTTTACGATCACAGTAAAGGAAGAGATGAGGCTTGAGAGGATAAGAAATGCAAACCTGCTATCTTTACTTTTCCCTGTTTCGTTATCAATAACAGTGGACTTTGCCATGTGACGTTTAGCAAGAGTTATTAGGTACTCACACTCTTCCTTCGACTGTTGAAATGAAGAGGAAAAAAACTCAATCCAGAAGTTATGATAAAGGGAAGCTCTAGGCTCCCAAGAAAGGACTTCAGATTGGCAATTTCGAAGTATTTATAATAAATCCAGGAAGCATGAAACCTTGATAAATTTCTGCAAAAACTCATAATATATTCACAATTATTACAGAAGAAAAGGATGGAAACTAACCAAAAAGTTATGATAAAGGGAAGCTCTAGGCTCCCAAGAAAGGACTTCAGTCCATTGCTCCCCTCTTTTCCCCAAGCCATTCCCTCTGCATCAAAATCCAGCTCAAATATCGAGTCAAATAAACTAAAACACTAGTTCTAAAAAATGGCTACAGAAATCAAACCAACGCGACTGTGCCACACCTTTTAGATGACAACGACATGCGTCTGTAAGAAGCGAAATCATTGGGGGAAGAATCATCGTTGTTTACCACGAGAGAGAAGATCCCTAGTCCCAAGTGCATCAATAAAACGACAGTTAACATAACCGACATCGACAAAACAAGCATTACTGTCGACCATTTCTTTGCTTGTAATCGAGAATGTCTCACTTTTGCCATCCTTGAATCAAAACAAAAAGTATTCAGCTCAAAACCTTAGAGATTGGTCCAATAAATCCAAACACCTATATACCAATTTGGGTGGAAGTTAGAACACAGATTCAAAAACTTTGACAAGCAACCAAGGACAAAATATGAACCGTTAAAGGGGTTTTATAGAGTAGTTAAAGTAGTTGGAGTATTGCAAAGGGTATAGCCGAAATGACATGATTATCCTTGTTTTATGAACTATAAGCCAATGAGAATGGGTATAGTTGTCATTAAAAGCCTGCTCGTGGATTTACTAGTCGGCATTTGCTGGTTTCTAGTCAGCACCTGGTTTGGGTCGATGTTCGTAATGGCAAATCTCTCCATAGATTTTCACTACTGTAATTGGATGCAGCTTAAGAGGAAACAAACACGTTCACTTAAATGGCATCGCTGTAGACACCTAACACTTCTCGTCGAATGCTGGTGAGTCGTTGCCGAATCAACAACAGCTCCTCGTAAACAAATTTATACTTTTCCCTCCGTATCTATCGAGAAGCTCATCCACAGTGTTCGTAACGTGCAGAATCTTCTTGTTTCCAACCTCCAATACGTTAGCAGTTGGTTCATGAGGTTTTATGGTTGTGTTACACATTTAACACTATCTAATCCCAATATCTGATATTCTGGGGGAAGGCCGAAACCTTTGTTGAGGTATAACACTGGGGGCTGAAATGAATTATACTGAGCTTCATCTCACGTTTCTCTTTCCATCAGCCACTGGAAATGGAGTTTGGTTTGTGTAGTGGCCCCAAATAGTTGTTTATAGTTTTAAGGCACCTTCATGTACTGCCAAAATTATAATATCAAGTACTCAATCATCACTTATTTCTAGCCAGAGCGTGATAAATAAAACCCCCTGTTCTGTCGCCCACCAATTTGTGGCTACCAGTTTTATTACCTGAAAATCTCATTATTTGAGCTCCATCTTTATGATCTTGTTTTTAATAGATATTTAACCATTGTGATCCAAAATACTCCTGGGTGCAAGAGTATCATTTAACTGGACAGAAAGATCCAACCAAACTTAGCCCCATCTGTCAATTTTATATGCACAAGCCAATAAGACCACACAAAATGTGACAAAAAAGCACAGAAAGGCAAACCGACGAGATTTGATCCATGCCTTTGCCAATGCCAGTGGTCGCCACCTAAGATCCTTTCCCATGTGCGGTGCCCATCACACCATTTTTTACACTACTATATCACTTTGTAATCTTGTCTTTTCAAAACCAGATTTTCCCTTTTTGTTTTCAGTCTAATCTTCTCAGGTGAATTCAAAATTAGATCTCAATTGAATTAAGTCTTGGAACTAAACTAAATTACATCTCATTGACCGAGTGAGGATGACATAACTGAATTATGTCGAGAAAACCACTTGTTTTCTATATCGTTTCACCATCGTAGTCAGCTAGGGAAAGCTGGTTGAGTGTCTAAAAAGACTAATCACTCGAATTCAACAAGAATTCATTCAATTGAGAGAAAAAAAAAATAGTTCCTTTCAATTATCAGTTATCACCAACAATACAAAAATCAAAAACCCAAAATCAACAACATTGAAATTAAATGGAAGTACAAAGAAAGCACATGATGATTGATTAAAGTAAAAGATAGAAAGAAAAAAGAGAAACCTTGCAAATTAAATTTAAGGGGAACATGTTACCAGGAGAAAATATCTAAGATTCAGAAGGGGCCACCATGGGTTTTCTGAGAAGAATCATGTGCATGGGAGAAAAAATTCCAGAATCCCCACCTCTGGTCAAATAATCAGCGGTCTTGAACAGCATATCGTGAACATCAACGGTTCCTTTAGGAGCAATTCCGATGGCAGCCAGCACGGTGACGAGAATGTGGTTCCTCCAGTAGGCGATTCTCCCCATCTTAAGCCTAGTCCACCATGGTAGAGCCGGTGGCTTGGCGAGATCTTTCTCCTTCACAACTTCGAACCCTACCTTTTTCGCAGTTTCGGCAATGTCCGAGTAGCTTCTCAAACCAGGCAAAGCGTCGCCTCTTTCGATACCTTGAATGACCTCAACGTGCTCAGGGTTATCGGATCGGTACTTATCCGTTGTGACCCACTCGTAAGAGACGAAAAGAGATCCGGGTTTCATCACTCGGAAGACCTCAGCGTACACGTCTTCCAGTTTCGGCGCGTGGCATGTTGCCTCGATGGAGTAAGCGCCGTCGAAGCTGTTGTCAGGAAACGGCATCTCTAGGAAGTTCCCGCGAACAACTTCGCAAAGCGAATCCAGCCCAGCTTTCTTGTTGTGGAGACGGGCACGATTGACTTGGTATTCGTTGATCGTGATTCCCACGACTTTGGCTCGCGAGTGAGCCGCAATGGCTCGCATAGGTCCGCCAACTCCGCATCCGACGTCGACGATTCGGTCCCCGGGTTTTACGTCAATGAGATCGACGGCCATCTCTTCGTGGAGGCGCGTCGCCTCAAGGTGCGATCTTCCGGATATGGAAGGAGAGAAGTGGAAGGATTGACCCCACCCCCATTCGTATATATCGGTGACTAGGTTGTAAAAAGTATCGACAAAGTCCGGGACTTTTTCGGCGGTTTCGATCTCCTTTGGGCGACGGAAGAATGACCAATACTGCTTGTAGTTGTCTCGAACTTTTTCTGCAGAAATGGAACCGCCGGAGAGTTCGACGGCTCGTTTCCCCTTCTGCTCTGCTGGGCCTAAAACGCAAACGAACCAGTAAAGACCACCGGCTAAGAGAGCCCCAGTGCAGAAGAGAGCGAGAGAATCCATGAGAGGGAAAAAGGAAAGGGAGAAGTGAATGAGAGAGAGTTGGGTAGAACAACAGTCCCTCTAGAAATTAAAAAGAATTTTGTTGACATGTGCAAAGCGTATTTGGCGGTATTATCACGCGCCAAGCGCGTGGTACCTAAAATATAATAAATAGTTAATATATTTTGTAGTAGAGATAAAAGATCAAGTTATATGGAGTATTTTTTAAGATTTTATACGATTTTTGAGCTGTTGGATTGTTTAATAATTTAAACAAATAATATGAATTAATTTTATTTTTTAAATAATAGTTTTTATATATTTTTTATTATCTCAACATCGTCGTAGTTATTTTTTAGAAATACAATCATCTAAAAAGAATATTATTAATTTATATTTATTATAATGATAAGATCTTAAATAAAAACGTACGATATTTTAATAAGTAAATTACTTTTTTTTCTATAAATAGTCTTTTATTAATTTTTTTTAGGTTAAATTTTTTAACTTTAACTCTTTTATTTAAAATTTATTATTGATAAAAATATAAAAAATATAATTTGAAAAATTTTACTCGAGTAAATTTTAGATATATAATTTATAAAATTCAATTATTTAAAATATTTAATATAATTATAATTAAAGTTTAAAAATTTTACCTTTCAAAAAGTTAATAAGGGACATTAATTTTAGGACAGGGGGAGTAATATTTTAAGTAAAAAATGAATCATCGTATATTTTAAAATATAAATTATTATGAATCATACTTAAGATTTAGTTATCCACTTAAAAAATTTGACTAAAATTAATCACAATATGCAAAAATTATATTGTGGGATATTTCCATCACGTTATCTATAAGATCAACTAATAAAAAACATTCATTTAATTATTTTTTCACCTCATCATTTTTACTAAGTGAATCTTCACTTTGTAAAAAGTATTTTAAAATTAATTTACAATAAACATGGATGTTTTTTATTGGTTGATCTTATAAATTACGTGATGAAAATATCCCATAATATAATTTCTTCGTAACGTGAGATGGATAAAAAAAATAAACATGTGATTCGTCCATTAAAATAAACTATCATTTTCAATACATGATTTACTTTCTTTCTTGTTAAAAAACCAGATCAAAACACGCTAGAAAATAATGGTATAAGAAAAAAAAGGCTAAGATTAAAGATTTTAATATTAATATAATAATTAAAAATATGATACAGAAATATACAAGTTTTTTAAATTTAATTTTTATTTCTTAAATAATTTTAAGTACATTTCTTAGATTATTAATCTTTATTAAAATAAATTAATAATATTTAACAATGTCAATGTATTAGGTTAATTGTTTGATTTATGACGCTCATTATAATTTTTTAAAAATAATTATATTAATGTTTGGGTTTAAATCAGTTTATTGAATATTGATACATGATGTACATTACAGAGTGTTTTTCCTTTTACACATTCATTTAAGAGTCAAATAATTACTTTCTAGAATTTAATTCATTTTCGGAGTTATCAATATCAATATGATAACCTTAAGAATGAATAATTATTGAAAAAAATCAATTTGGGGTTGGCCGTCAGAACCCAGAAGGATTTTTTATACATTAAATATTATTTAATTAATAATTAATTACATCCGATCTAGGTTAGGGTTAGAGTTAGAATCTCTTAGTTATAAATACAGTTGTCAACAACAAAGTCTGCAGAGACCGGCCAAAATTAGGATTAAGCAAAACTCGAGTTAATACGAAATTTTTTTTAAATAAAGTTCGAATTATAAAATGAAAATTTGAATAATTTAAAATTTTTAATAATTAAAGTATCTTATTTTTAAGTTAAAGACGACTCTCTCAATTTTTATGATACATATATTGATATATAAAAATAAAAAGAAATATTGTTACACGTGATAATATATACATCTTATATAATTAGAGAATATCGTTTAAATTAGAATCAAATCATACAATAACATGATAAACAATTAAAATTAAATATTTATATGAATTTAAAAACTCGATTCGACTCGATTTGGATTTCTTAAACTCGACTTGAACCGAAGAAATTTCATATAAAATTTGAGTTATAAAACATGACTCGCCAATTTAATAACTCAAAAATTTTTAACTCGACTCGATTATATCGATATTTCAACCCCTAACCCAGACTAATACGCGATCTCTGCATTTTATAATCGCGAATATGGTAATTGATAAATACGTATTATTTGCTCTCAGATTTATTTCTAAATAATCCTTCATATTTTCACCTTGGGGAATGAGAGAGGCTACGGGAGAAAAGATTTGTTTTTGTTTTATTTTGCATTAAATAAAGATTTTTTTTGAATTTTAAGTATTTAAAATATTTTTTAAATAAATATTTAAAATTTTTAATTGTTACAATTCTGGGTATTTAACTGTTTAAAAATATTGTTTTATACAATGAGGAAAAATAATAATATGGGTAGTTTTATTATATGTATATGGACCAACCACTAAAAATTACATTTCAAAATTATATTTCATCAATTTTTTATGTTATATTATTTTTTTAAAGTGAATCTTCACTTGAAAAATTATTTTTAAAATGAAATTAACAGTAAATATGAGTGAAGATTCACTTAGAAAAATATGACATGAAAAAAATTGATGAGATAGATATTTTTTAGTGATTGGTCCATAGATGACATGGTGGGACTTACCAATGATATAATTTCTCATAGAATGAGACATATATATTTAACATCATTTCGAATTATCTTAGGCATTATTTTGATTTAACATTCGTGTTACCTCTATAATGAAAGATTATTAGGTGAATTATATTCATCACATTATCTGTAATCAAAGCAATCAAAACCATTCATCTTTAAATAATTACTTTATAATTACTCTTCTATTGATTATACGAAAAAAGATAATGATTCATGTTAAAAAAATTAAAATAAACAAATATGATTAATTAAAACTACAGATAAAGATAACGTGATAAACATAATTCACTTAATAATTTTTCCTCAATAATAATAACAGTGATCCATCAGCATTCTCTTCCGCAACTGATTAATGCTTATTCCTCCGAGAAAATTTTACATTTCGTTTTCATTTTTCAAGGAAATACAGATATATAGGTCAAACCCCATCAAATTTTCTCAAAAGTAAATCAACCACTCAGCTCTCACAGGATATTCATGGGAATATGATTTATGAAAGGAGATTTTTCTTCCCTCAATCACTCAAGACCCGCCTGGGAAAAAACTCTTACAACCAGGGGTCCTCCAGGTCCCCATGAGATTCATAAACGTAGTTGATTCTTACCAAAAACTCAACTGTTTGAGTTTAATTAATGCTGGAACCTGAATTAAGTTCCGCCTCCATTGTAATGAAGAACCAGGCTTTCAATGCCGGAACCTGAAGGGAACTTCGCCTTGCAATTTGCAAACCTCCTCTCTTGAGAACGACAGAATCCGACTACAACTGAATTCCATCCTTTCAAAAAAATATAAATAGTCAAATGTCCTAACCCACACATTCATTCATGGCAGACACGTGTATCTGGACACAAAATTTCTCGGCACAAACTGAATGAAAATAATAAATTTGATATAAAAAAGTTTGAAGATTTCCATCAACTTCTAGTTTTCAATTTGGCTGCCGGTCATCGCCGTTGGCTATGGTCGGGGAAGACAAACCGGATCGCGGGTTGTTGTTCTTCCGGTTATAGCCGATGCGGAGGGAACAACAACTTTGATAAATAATTAGCATTGTTATTTTACATTTATCGACTTAATCGTCAAACCGCCTTTTTGAATAATTGAATGGCGTCTCGATCTGATTCGATGTCGGAAGATAATCTCCCGGAGCCTGTTGTATGTCTGCATGGCGACCTTGAGTTGAAAATCATCGAAGCCCGATGCTTACCGAACATGGATTTACTGTCGGATCGGCTCCGACGATGTTTCACGCCGTTTGACCCGTTTAGTAAACGGAAGAAGATTCATCGCTCCCGTAAGATAATCACCAGCGACCCTTACGTAACGGTTTGCCTAGCCGGTGCTACGGTGGCTAGGACGCGCGTGATTTCAAATGCGCAAGACCCCATTTGGAGCGAGCGCTTCAGGATCCCCCTGGCCCACCCAGCAAATCAATTCGAGTTTTTCATTAAGGATAATGACGTGTTCGGCGCTGATTTGATAGGAGTGGCCACCGTGCAAGCAGCTGATGTCCTCGCCGGCGAAATGATTAGGGGTTGGTTCCCTATAGTAACCACTTACGGGAAACCGCCAAAACCCGACTGCGCGCTTCACCTGGAAATGAAATTCACGAAATGCGAGGAAAGGCCACTTTTCAAATTTGGAAATGCGGCAAACCCGAACGGATTCGGGATCGGAAACTGTTATTTCCCTGCCCGGCACGGAGGTTCAATTACTTTATACCAAGACGCGCACGTCATGAGTCAGATGTTGCCGGAGATTGAGCTGGAGAACGGGACCGTGTTCAAGAACGAACCGTGTTGGGAAGACATCTGCCATGCAATTTTAGAAGCGCATCATTTGGTTTACATCACGGGATGGTCCGTTTTTCACGAGGTGAAGCTCGTGAGAGAGCCGTCGAGGCCGCTGCCTAGAGGTGGGGATTTGAATTTGGGGGATCTTCTCAAGTTCAAATCTGAAGAAGGGGTTAGAGTTCTGGTGTTGGTTTGGGATGACAAGACTTCCCATAGCAAGTCTTCATCAACACCGTACAGATTCTCCTCCATTCTGTTTTTTTCTGGATCTTCTCAGCAAATTTCTAGCAATGTTTGGTTTCTTGTTTAAATATCATTGTGCTTGAATGCAGGCGGGAGTGATGCAAACCCATGATGAAGAAACTCGGAAGTTCTTCAGGCACACTTCAGTTACATGTGTGCTGTCCCCTCGATATGCCAGCAGTAAGCTTAGCATTTTCAAGCAACAGGCATGCTTTATGCTATGGTCCAGTTCTTATTTTTCACATTTTTTCCCATCTAATCAACACCAAACTAAAATTTATAATTGTGAGGAACTGAAGCAAGTACTGACTTTAGAGCGGCATGCAATCCAGGTTGTCGGAACCCTCTTTACGCACCATCAGAAATGTGTGATTGTGGATTCACTAGCATCCGGAAATAATCGAAAGATTACTGCTTTTTTAGGAGGTCTGGACCTTTGTGATGGTCGTTACGACACACCCGAACATCGACTGTTTCGGGACCTAGATACCGTGTACAGAGGGGATTTTCACAACCCCACATATTCTGTTAGTATTTCTTTGTTAGGAGTCGACTGAAATTGGATTTGTGTTAGTCATATGTACTGGGTCCTCATCTTGTAGAATCTTGACATGAGCTGCTCTTACTGATTATTTTATTTCTATTTTAATTGTTAGGCAGGAGTTAGGTGCCCAAGGGAACCGTGGCATGATTTACATTGCAAGGTTGAAGGACCAGCTGCTTATGATGTACTTAAGAACTTTGAGCAGCGTTGGAGGAAAGCTACAAAATGGGCTGAGCTCGGACGCCGTTTCAAAAGGGGTAGTAAGAATTAAGAATCTTTGTTAAAGCTGGATCGAATTTCTTGGATACTAAGCCCTTCTGAGACAATCCCACAGGATGATCCTTCATTATGGGTTTGCAGTGTAGGAGATTCAGAGAATTGGAACGTTCAGGTACTACTTACCACATGCCCCTCGTAGCAAACTACTTTGATTTGGTCTAACCTTTTACTGGTTCTTTAAACTGGTAGGTTTTCCGGTCTATAGATTCAGGATCTGTGAAAGGGTTCCCTAAGGATATTTGCCAAGCAGATGCTGAGGTTTTAATTCCTACTTTTAATGGATGGCTTAAATTTCATTTTTCGGCAACATGGATGGTTTGATTCCTTCCTTCTACCGCAGAATCTTGTTTGTTCAAAAAATCTGGTTATAGACAAGAGCATTCAAACAGCATACATCCAGGCAATTCGAGCTGCTCAACACTTCATATATATTGAGAACCAATATTTCATTGGATCATCTTATGCTTGGCCATCTTACAGAGCAGGTTTCAGTAACCTCTATCTTCTTTTTTGGCATAATTATCACACTCAATCATTTCATTATGATAGCCACAAGTAGATTTTTTGTGAATTTGACACCCCGTTCAAACTATCATGAACATTTCTTGTTAGGGGAAGTCTAATATACTTGGTCTCAGTTTATGAGAGATGATCTTTTTGATACTGTTAGGTGCTGATAATTTGATTCCCATGGAGTTGACATTGAAGATTGCTAGTAAGATAAGAGCAAAAGAGAGATTTGCAGTTTATGTTGTCATGCCAATGTGGCCTGAGGGTGTCCCTACTTCAACATCTGTGCAAGAAATTCTCTTTTGGCAGGTCTTTTTCTTTCCTTTTTTTTTTTTCGAGTAATGATAGATCATAGATTTGGAACTGGCCTCATAATTATATCTTAGCATAGCGATGTTGATATTTCAGGGGCAGACATTTAAAATGATGTATGAAATCATAGGAAAAGAGTTGAAATCTATGAGTATGGAGGATTCTCATCCACAAGACTACTTAAATTTTTACTGCCTTGGTCAACGGGAAGAACTTCCGTCAGACTATTCTTGGTCACGTTCATGCCTGTTATCTCCTACTGGTGATGCGGTAATCAAACAAGTTCTGTAGTGTATTAGAGATTTTAATTGACCTTCAATGGAGCTAAGAATGTTGAGTTACATCACTATTTTCAGATTTCAGCTTCACTAAGGTTCCAACGGTTTATGATTTACGTACACGCAAAGGGAATGATAGTAGATGACGAGTATGTGATACTGGGGTCTGCCAATATCAATCAACGATCAATGGCTGGTTCAAGAGACACCGAGATAGCAATTGGTGCATGTCAACCCCATTACACATGGAAAGAGAGGAAGAGACATCCGAGGGGTCAGGTTTGAGCTTTCCCATCCTTGTCACCTCTCTGTTTTATTTATAATGTAAGTATTTATTCTCCCTCTTAGTCAGAGAAATAATGCTAACCATCGGTTAACATGCAGGTTTATGGGTACAGAATGTCACTGTGGGCTGAACACATGCACATGGTGAATGATTTGTTCAAGGAACCTGAAAGTTTGGAGTGTGTGAAGACTGTGAACGACATTGCTGAAGAAAACTGGAAAAGGTACTCAAGCAACGAGTTTCAGCATTTACAGGGGCACCTGCTGAAATACCCCATTTCGGTAACAAAAAATGGTAAAGTGGGCACCATTCCTGGGCAGGAGACCTTTCCGGATGTTGTTGGCAAGGTCCTTGGATGTCGATCAACACTTCCCCATGCTCTTACTACGTAGGCTTCCATAGTTTTCGTAAGAGTACTCAAACTGACTGAAGAAGGGGAGACAGACAAGGCTGGGGTCACTCAACTTCTTCGTACAAAACATAGTGCAGATTACGCGAGGCATCCTAACGTAACACACGACTGCCATAGTGCCATGTTACAGCCAATTAAAGAATGAAAAAAAGGAGAAAATACAGCAAGCCAAATATCTATGATCCAATGACATTTTGTATCACTTTTTCCTTTCTTTTTGGGACAACTTGTTAGCTCTGAGATTGTTTGTTTCCCAGGAAATTTTTTGAAAAACAATTTAAATCATGTTACAACCAAAAATGTACACGAATTCAAAATAAATCAGGTTTACTTCGTGCATAATAATTTCATCAATTCAATTCAGGTTTACGCCCGTCCGATGTTTGCCGTTGAAATATGAATATATTCTCTCTCCCCATTGAGAAAGTTGATTCCTTTTCTATATTTCATTTCAATCCACCCACCAACCCCACTACCTTTTGCTTTTCTGCCAAATTCGGAATACGTGGTGGTGGAAGACGATCTCAATATTCCCTCCATTTCCTCATCTCTATTGCATGGTTCCGATTCCCGGGTCTTTCTTCCTTTCTTCCTTATATTTATAGGCCGTAATCTCCATGGCCAATTCACGCTGCGATCGCCTGCAGGCTGCAACTGCGACCTCAGTTTTGTTTGGTATTCCCTCTTTTCTGCTTCCCTGTTCAATTTCTACTTTCATTTTTACGTATATGGAATTGAAGTTTATAAACTTGGACTTGTCTGCGGATGCAGGGTATTTCACACTGCTCCATTTTCAGCACGATCCGGCCTCAAACTTGGGCTGCAACCTGTTGACTTATTATGGGTAACAGTAACGTGAACAACGTAAGTCTCTTCTCTTCCGCCGGTTTATTATTGTATACACCATTTTCTCTGATGTCAGGTTTTGTTGAAATGCAGGTTACAGAGGAAACCACTGATATTGGTACGTTGTTCTTTCCCTTCTCATATATGTCGCTTTCTCTGTCTGTTATTTGGTTGTTTATCCTGTTCTGAATTCATGTTCCTGCTGGTCCTGGAAAAGGAGCACATCTCCAATATAATGTGCAGAGTTTAGTTACATTACACTAATTGATCTCGTAGAAATAAAATGAAGTAATTTCAACTAAATTTGATAAGCATGTCTACCATGTAGAGGAATTTGTTTTGGTGAACACTTAGGGTCTATGAGGATTACACTGTGCTACAATTATATCCATGGTAGTATTCTTAAGATGAAGAAATGGTAGTTTTTGTTCCTTATCCCAAATGGCTTGTAAAGGAAAAAGACTGGAAGAAACGAATTGCTTCTAAAGTATGCTTTTTGATTTAATTTCAGGTGCAGTGTTGCGAAATGGAAGGGAAATCCTTTTGCAGGTAAATGGTTGATCATTCTTTTTTATAGGAACTTGGAGACTTTGTTGAGTTCATAAATGCTGTATGGTGTTCTATGTGCTGCTCTGTAAATTTATAATCCAAGATGGTACTTCTTATACTGAATTGGACCGATATCTTTACTCATATGCGAATGTTTTTCTCTGTTTCTGAGCTGGAATTCCAAAACAAGCTAAGGGAAGAACTTTGAAGTTGTTTAATTTATTCAACAGGGTTTTAACTGGGAGTCTCACAAGTATGACTGGTGGAGAAACTTAGAAAAGAAGGTTCCTGACATTGCGAAATCTGGGTTTACATCTGTATGGTTCCCACCAGCAACTCATTCCTTTTCACCAGAAGGTTAGTGAACTGTTCTCATCGAATCAAGAGCTAGTCTCTTTAGCAAGCGTGCACATGTCTGATCAGGACATATATCCTGCTGTCTTGATACAGGGTATCTTCCTCAAAACCTTTATTCACTCAATTCTGCATATGGGTCTGAGCAGCTGTTGAAAGCTTTACTCCAAAAGCTAAAGCAATACAAAGTTAGAGCAATGGCTGACTTAGTAATCAATCATCGTGTTGGTACTACTAAAGGACATGGGGGAATGTATAACCGTTATGATGGAATTCCACTCGCGTGGAATGAACATGCTGTCACATCGTGTACTGGTGGATTGGTAACAGACCATTCTATATTTGCACTGCCTATTTGATGCTTTTGTAATCGTGGGTATAAACTGTAATGTAAGATTTTTTTACCTCAAATGTCTCTCTCAGGGTAACAAAAGCACAGGTGACAACTTCAATGGTGTTCCAAATATTGATCACAGTCAACATTTCGTTCTTAAGGACATCACAGGGTGGCTGAAGTGGTTACGTAATGTTGGTTTTCAAGATTTTCGCTTCGATTTTGCAAGGGGGTAATAACAATACTGCACTAGTATGTTATTGTTGTCTCTAAAATTATCTGCTTTCCATTTCAGAATGTTGCTACAATGTTTCATTTCAGTTACTCAGCAAAGTATGTCAAAGAGTATATTGAAGAAGCTAAGCCTATATTTTCTGTTGGGGAATATTGGGATTCTTGCAACTATAATGGATATGGATTAGACTATAGCCAAGGTAATGCACTTGATCTGTATTTTAATATCTGAGATCTTTCATAAAAGACTATAACCAAGCTGACTGGTTAAATACGAATATTATTGGTATCCGACATGTTATATCTTATTTCATTATATTCACAACTTCTACTGCAGATAGCCATAGACAAAGGATCATTAATTGGATTGATGCCACGGGACAGCTTTCATCTGCATTTGACTTCACAACCAAGGGGATTCTTCAGGTATGATAGAAAATACTATTACTAATTTTCCAAGAGAAAGGAACTGCATTTTAGCCAATTGCAGCACCAAATTCTCCTGATGTTTTTGATGCATTTGTTTTGATATTTACTTATTTGTAACTTTGAAGGAGGCTGTAAAGGGGCAGTTCTGGCGTCTGCGTGACCCTCAAGGGAAGCCACCGGGTGTAATGGGGTGGTGGCCCTCAAGGGCTGTCACATTTATCGATAACCACGACACAGGCTCAACACAGGTACTACAAGTTGGGGGTAATATTTTCTTAACCTGCATCTTCCTAATCTGGAATCAACTCACCCGCCAATTGTTCTTTTTCTTGCAGGCTCATTGGCCTTTCCCCTCAAATCATATTATGGAGGTATAAGTGGAAGATTTTAGCAAACAACACAAGATGATTTTCACTTTGTATAATTTCTCGTGAACTAGTTGATGTTCTACATATACGTGCATATTACTGACTCTGTATGTTTCTTCCTACAGGGTTACGCATACATACTTACACATCCAGGCATACCAACAGTTTTCTACGATCACTTTTATGATTGGGGTGATTCCATTCATGAGCAGATTGCTACATTGGTATGATATACAACACAACCATTAATTTTCAAGCAAACATTTTTCCAATGAGTGCTTCTCCAGAATTTCTGTCCACATTCCTGCAGATGAACATTCGAAAGCGTCAAGATATCCACAGTCGTTCATCTCTCAGGATCCTGGAATCCCAAAACAACCTGTATTCTGCAATGATTGGAGACAAAGTATGCATGAAGATTGGGGATGGTTCATGGTGTCCAACCGGCCGAGAGTGGAGTCTAGCAACCAGTGGACACCGATATGCAGTGTGGCAAAAGCAGTGATTCCTCATCCTTCTTTCCTTTCATTGCTAATCCCTTTGGTACTGGGGATTGTGGTGCAAGGCATTAGGCATCCACTCAGGCATGATGGCTACTCTTTACATTTCACCATATTAAATAAAGCCACATCTCATCTCCAAATTTGTATTGGAAAGTATTATCTCAGAAATTAGCTATATTTAGTTATTTATCATCAATAAAATTATAGAGCATCTTCAATTACTAGCATTTTGTTCCTGATGTTGATACATATCTATTCAGAACAACAATTATACATCCTTTCATTAATTGATGATAAAAGAAGTACTTATATTAATAATCTTAAGATAAATTACATTAGATACCACTAAATTATAAACTAACTCGTATTCCCATGTTGGATCAAGATCGAGATATTCATATAGCTCTCGTGTGCAACATGTGTTTTGTGTGTTAATAAAAATAATGTATTTCAAATGCGAATCTTTTAATTTATGTTTTTTTTATTCTTCGTAACCAAAAATATTTTCTTAACTTGTTCTTGTAATATAATATTTTTTATCTCACTCTATTATGTGTAATATTTATGTTTAATCTTTTTTTTTTTGACTTGTTCTTGTAATATAATTTTTTAATCTTAAAAAGATATTTTTTAAAATATATATTATCTTTAATTCTTTAAACCTTAATCATAACATTTAATCTTAAACTTTAAATTTATAATTTTAAAGTGAGAATACCAATAGTCACAATTACGATAATAAATAGATTGGCCAATGACCTCCTTTGCCCAAAATCTATTAATAAGATCCTAAACCAGCGCAGCATCTGAGCCCATTAATGTCATTTACTCTCGCTAACAAAATTTATTACATCCTTATCCCTGGTCCCGAACCCAGACCAAACTCGATTGAGTTGTCGATGTTGGAGGAAAAGAAAGAATTGAGGGAGGAGAGAATCGATGGGAATAAAAATCAATTGTTTGCAGGTCCTAATGGCCGAATGGTGGTCCAACCTTACGTTGTGCAACCGTTTCTACAGTCGGGTATCCGATTAATTTGATTAAAATTGATTTCAGTTTCAATAATTATCAGTTTTTAAAGAATCAGTTTAAGATTTGGTCATATCAGATCCAAAATTTTAACAACCAGTCTTGTCATTAATGAGAACTAATATCAATATTGGCTATCTGATTAATTGATTTATTATTAAAAAAATTAAACAATAAAAAAATCAACTACTATTAATAATATTAAATAATAAAATTAAAATATTAAATGCTTGAAAATTAATGTTTTAAAACAAGTTGTACTCATAATATTAATAGATAAAGAGAAAGATAAAAAAAATAAATAAAAGAAGGTATTTGGTATTGATTTTGGTTCTATTGGATACTCATTAAGTACCGGATCCATAAAATCGAGATTCAGTCTCGATCCCGATTACAACTAAGACCTAAAATTTAGATTTAGTCTCAGTCTTATCGAAACTAATTTCGAATAAAAATCTACTAAATATAATCGGATTCAAAATCAAAACCGAATAATTGAATTTTTTCTCACGCCTAAATTTAGATATAGAGACAGTTTTTATTTTTATTTTTTTAAAATAAAATATATATTTAAAAAAGTTATGTTTAACTGTAAAATTAAAGAATTTTTTTAAAAAATAAAAATAAGTGAAAAATGAAATTACAAAAAAGATGTTTTTACTGTTTTTAGTTAAAAAATGAAAATAAGTGTTTTTAACTATAACTTTATTTAACCAATGTATGGATTTTTCTAATGAGTTTTTTTTTAAAAAAAAATTAGGTCTATTTAATCATATTTAATTATTTTTAATGAATATGATATAATAATATATATATTATTTTATTAATTTTTTGACAGAATTCGGTATTTTGAAAAAAAAATAACTATATTTTATTTAATATTTATTTATTTATTTATATTTTGAAAACCTAAATACTAAAGTTATATTAACCGGACATAATTTTTAATTGATAAAATATCAAAAGTAAAAATTATTTTTTCTGAAAATGATAATAAAAAAGATAGTAATAATATGATAGTGTGTATTTTATTTTTTTAATTCTTCGATAATATACATGTTTTATATATATATAATTTTAAACGCAAAATTTTTAAAATAAATCTCACTATTTCCTCTAAAATCATACATTAGATTTTTGAATAAGTTATTTATAATATATTATCAAATAAATAAATAATATTAAAAATAAAGATATTACCTTAAAATCATATTATATAAATATTGTATAATTTTCTTTTTATTATTAGATAATATTAAATAAAAAAGCGTAAGTAGAAGTTAACGTCGTACAACCTACCCTACAAAAAATTATATCATAAGTTCAGCTTACCACGTGTGGTCCCTAACCAATTAAAACCGCTCATTCTACCATTAATCAGTTATGTAATTAACAGGGCGGATCTGGATCTAGACCTACCTAGGCCTTGGCCCAGTCTATGCCCAAAAAATATTATTTGTTTTATATTCTAATGTTAATGTAAATTGAGTTTTGAACATGTAAGAATAAAAAAATGATCTAATATAAAGTTTATTTTATTTTTTAATCTTTAAATTAATTAAAAAATAAAAATAAAATAAAATAAAAGATAAAAATTAAAATAATAAAATTCTTTATATTTTCATTATATTTTACGAACATTATATAATTATTTTTTTAAAAAATAATTTAAATATATTTTAATTACTAATTGATTAAATAATTTTTTAAATGATTTCTTCGAGTATTGATGGGTTTTACCCAAATATATAGTTAAAAAAGTTAAAAATAACAAAACATAATTAAAATTAAAATTAAGATAAAAATTAAATTTTAAAAATATATATTTAGCAAAAGCCTATAACTCATATCTAATATTTTTAGAAAAAAAAATAAAAAATAAAAATATAATATATTTCTCTCTTACTTTTATTGAAACTAGCTAATTTTAAATAAATAAAGCTAAATTTAATTTGTATGTTTGAAAAAATCAATTAAATTATACATAAAAATATTTTTAAGAAAATATTTTAATTTTATTTAAATAAATATATAGATAATAAAATAAATTTTAAAAATTATTAAATAATAAAATTTTAAAACCACGTATGTTATATTAAATAATTTTTTATTATTATTTAAATTGGTTCAATAAATAATTATTTTCTAGATTCGTCCCTTGTAATTAATATAATTTTTAGAAATTATATATTTTAAATGACATGAAATTACGAGTGAAGATTCGTTGGTTAAAAAAATAAATTAATAATTAACAAGGTAATAAATAATTATAATTGAATAAGACCATAAATGACGTGATGAGTCGGGTAGTAATATAATTTCTCCAACCCTATATAAGTTTATTCTATTTTTTTACAAAATAATTAATGATTTCTTCCGATCAATTAACTAGCTGCCGTCCAAATTGATCCTCTAATATCTGTAGATCAGATTCATTTGACCCCGGATTATCACATTAGCAGCTTGCAATCTAATCTGTAAGCTTTCGGATAATCATCTTTGAGAAGCTCCCATGGCTGATAATTCTGCTTGCAATCCGGAACTCGTTCTTGCTCACAAATTCAGCGAGGTATATCCTTGTCTTCAATGGAATTCCAAATTCTAAACTTCATGTTTTACCACGTATGTCTGTTATCTCACTTTCACCCTAATTTTATTTGCAGAAAACAGTCACTTACACCGAGAGGTACTGCTTTAACCCTCCCCGGTCCCCAATTCTTAATTATACAGTAACTTCTTTTCATCTGATATGGATGCAGGAACGGTTAAAAATTTTGGGACAATGTAATTTATTAAAATTATGGCTCTTAGAAACAATTGTCCTTTTTACGATCTGGAAGAGATAGTAATAGGAATAATCAATAAGATTGTAATTTTTTAAGAGTATTTTCAAAAATTTACAATGAATTTGATATTAACGATGTAGCTTATCAAAATTTTAGAAAAAATTTTGTAGGGTCATGTGCTGTCTCCCGTCTAGAACCCCATTGTATGGATGAGCATGACAATTATATGTTTCCTTGTACAGAGATGTAGCTGTCTATGCTTTGGGTGTCGGAGCATGTGGTCCGGACGCCGTTGATACCGATGAACTTAAATATGTTTACCATGAAAACGGACAGCAGTTTATCAAGGTTAAAGATGATTTTCCCACCGTTACTTGGAAAACATGTGTTTTGTTTCTTATCGTGATCTATCTTTACTTGTTATATTAATGGTGAATTGGAATTGTATTTGGATTCTTAAAACTAATTTGAACTGCAACTGGGATGTGCCTACTCTGCTCAGAATTGAGTAAAAAGAAACCCTTTTGTGTCCGTGGCTTGGAGGCGGTGGAGTTGTCTTAATCTGCTTGTAACAAGCCATTGACGCTTGTTTCTTGTAAGTTTAATTGTAGGATATAATATAATACCTTTCTAGTTCCTGCTTCTCAGGTCTTACCAACATTTTCTACTTTATTTTCACTTGAAGTTATGTCAGAACTTAGTGTTGTGCCTAGCTTACAGTAAGTTCTACTCCATATCATATACCTGTTTAATCGCGTCAATCATTTTCTCTCGTATCGGTTAAAAGATTTTAACAAATTGTTTAAAGCTTCAAAATATATACTCATGGACTTTTTCTACTTTTTTGTTCTTAACAGGTTTGATGTTCGTCTTCTGTTGCATGGACAACAATACATAGAAATATACAAGCCACTTCCTGCAAATGCCTCTGTAAGTCTACAATACTGCAAACTTCTATGTTGTCTATAATATGCCGGAATGTGTGGTTAACTCAGAATTTTATGTATCTGGTTTCATGTCAAAATTAAGTTTCTTAGAACACATATATCCGAGTCCAACTATCCTAGATTAGAACTTTGTCTCACTTCTTTTAATGGAACATCTGGCACATAAATTTGATGCTGCATATTTTTGGTGTAAAAGTAGTTGTCTTGTGAATATTATTTTTGAATTTGCTGTATACTACCAGAGGCCTAGAGTTAATTTTTGTTATATTAACCTTTTTTTTTTTGCAGATACACAACAAAGTTACTTTGGCAGGATTCCATGATAAAGGTTTGTACTCATTACCTGAGCTGAACTAATGTAAAAGATCAAGTTGTTTTATGGCAGTATAAACCTGTTGCTCTCGCAGTCTTTTGCCTTCATCGATGTTACTGTATTTAAAAAGGTGAACTTTTGAGGATAATAAGCACAGAGAAATAGGTTGTTGGTTGCTTCCTTATTTTATTAACCTTGGGAAAAACTAAAAAATGAAATAGAAATAGAAGTGATATCTGCGAGTCTGTTTCGAAAGGATAAAGGATAATCTTGATCGCTTTTCCCCCTCCCTTGAAATGTTAGGTAAAGCCTCAGTGCTTGAACTTGAAACCAGAAGTTATGAGAAAGAGTCTGGTGAACTATTAAGCATGAATCGGTAAGTTCTCTTTCTCAACAGTCTGATCTAACAATTCCATGCTGCAGTTTATTAATGTAAGAATGATTCCTCAGGACAAGTGTTTTCCTACGGGGTGCTGGTGGCTTCTCAGATCCATCTAAGCCCTTTACATACTCGAATTATCCGGTCAATCAAACTGCTATGAAAATCCCAAAAACTCATCCTTTTGCGGTATTTGAGGATTGTACCCAACCATCTCAGGCATGTAACAACAATATTATAATATAATTCCTAAGAAAATTTATGTTTCTTTTAAAATAATATGACATGTTCTCTGATTATAATCTCTTTTTGTATATGTAATTTATAGTCTGTGGACTAGTTTGATCTTGCTGTGAGATGCATTTTTATGATGCTAGCTTCTCCACAAGTTTTGAACTTCTATTTTGCTTTGGCAGGCATTATTGTATAGGTTATCTGGTGACTACAATCCTCTCCATTCAGATCCTATGATTGGGAAGGCTGCAGGGTTAGCTCACTACTTATAACTACAATGCTGTTACCAAAGGCTAATTATGCTTATTCCTATATTGATGTTACGGTTGCATTCAATTAATAGAATTGGTACATTTGCATCCCAAGCTTCAATGTTGATTTATGTTTCGTTAACCCATGTTAACCCATGTTCGTAGATTCTCGAAACCAATTTTGCATGGATTGTGCACCCTTGGGTTTGCAGTACGGGCCGTCATCAAATGTATTTGCAGGGGAGATCCAGACATGATCAAAGGAATCTTTGCACGATTCCTTTTACATGTGTATCCCGGTGAAGCACTGATAACTGAGATGTGGATTGAAGACTTGAGGTACACTTTTTTCTTGTTCCATATCTTTTCCTATTACTATGAGATGTGGATTGAAGACTTGAGGTACACTTTTTTCTTGTTCCATATCTTTTCCTATTACTATTCTAATGAATGTAGATCTGATGCTGGTGCATCTGCAGGGTCATATATCAGGTAAAGGTGAAAGAAAGGAATCGAGCGGTGCTGGTAGGCTATGTTCGACTCCATCGATTAGCAGCTTCGCTATAAATCAACTTTATATACATTCCACAAATAAGCATAGTTAAAAAGCTGTTACTTTAGTCGGAGGGTAAACTGTTGTAAACCAACTTAACTTAGTGATCAAAGTATCTAATTTAAAGAAAGAATGCGACCTCGAGCTGAGGTCCATTAATAATAAAGTTCTAATAGTACATGCTAACCACAACACAATGAGTTTATAATTATATGGTAATATATATTAAGGGTGAAGCAAAACCCTAGTGTCCTCAATCATCTTCATCCACGAACCACCCAAGCTTCTTTGTTGTGTGGTGGCTTACAGGGGACGGGTGCTTCGACCGACTGCCCTACCGCAGAGAAGAGCATTCTTGGGGATGGGGTACTCATCCCTGAGAGATGTTGAATCTGTGTATACACGCAAGTAAAGTTGTTGCCCAAGGTACTGTCTTGCCCAATACTCGGACCTTAAGTTCCACATTCCTACATTGTCAAGTGCCACATATATCGCCGTCCATGATTTAGGATACACCTGCAAGCATTCACCGGATATACATATACATATGTATCAAGTATTTGATATGAAAAGTGAGTTTTAATGTAAGGAGAAGGTTGATTTTGTTACCTGAGTGGTACATCGGGCAACAGCGTCCCGGAGGTTGTATCCATTCCGACTTGCTGATGTCCATTGCCCTCCGTCCATACTGCATTTCGATATGATTTCAAACCCAACATATATATTACTATTAGAAGCTTAGAACGATTGCAGGCAGGCATTTGTTGAAAAAATTGATGTGCTTAGTGGACTGCTTACCCAACAACAAAGAAAGAGTAGCCATTGAGATGCCAGCTCTGTACGATGTCTTCATCATTCTGAAATACAATCTCAAGAAAAGCCCTGTAGTCAGCATTCAGAACTGATGTGTCCAGGTATATCCCTCCGCCATAAGGATTATCTGATATACTCCCGGGTCGGAAAACTCCTCCGATTTTGAAGGCATCGGCAAGTTTCATAGGTGTGTCTGGTTGAACAAAGGAAACACTGTTAACGGCATACCGTTGCTTCCCATTAACTTGTCCCGCGGAGTTTGCAAGTCTGATGGTTCTAGTCGTGTTAATGAGACCATAGTGGTAGGAGCCCTGAGGATTAGGCCTTGGTCCGCTTGCTGTAAGGTTAGTCCTGATAGAGCGTGCTTGGTTCAAAGACCAGTCGATTTGGATGGTGGGTCCACCAGGAGGAGGACCAGAGACAGGACCAGCTGAATTGCTGTACCGAAGGATTCCAGTCGTGGTGAGAACCGGGTCGGTGAAGCGAGTATTGACAACAATGTAATAGTCTTGGGCAGGCTGATCAGCCGTGAGTAAAACCGAGCATGATTGTCCCAAGTGAAGGTCGATCGAAGAGTAAGAAGTTTGCAAAGTGTGCGTTCCCTCCACTTCTACCAACGTCAACCTGTGATTTTGGATGCGGAAATTGAGAGAATTTTGCAGTCCAACATTCGATATCCTGAGCCTGTAGGTTTTGCCTGCAAATACAATAGATCGTCCACAATATGCTCAGAGCCCCTTTAAAATTTTCAAAGACACTAAGAACTATCTATGGATCTACCTTGCTCTACATTCAAGGAGGCACCACCAGGTCCACGACCATTGATGAGGATTCCATCAGGGAAAGGTAGCTTGTTACCACCATCCAGCTGAGTTTGCAAAACCTGCACAATCAAGAATGAACGCACGATTTTTTATATAAGAGGATGCTGGGATTATTTAAAAAAATATATTAAAAATATAATATATAAAATTTTAAAAATTACGGAATTTAAATTATTAATAAAATACAAAGAAACGTGAACTTTAAATTTTTAGATGGTAACACCCCTATATCCATCCATATGCACGACTCCATAATAATTAGCCAGACAAGACTCTGCAACGCTTGCATAAAAGCAAAATCTGAGACTGCAATAGTCTCATGTCACGTTTAAAACGCAAGGCTTTTATGAATAAAGTAAAGCCGGACCCCAAAGAAACTAGCATAGTAAAATCCAGCTGTAAAAAGGCACAGAAACCGTAGGCTCATAGCCCACAGCATTGAATAAGTCAAATAAAGCCCCCATTTGCTTGGTTCAACTAACCCCATAATGCCGCCTGACACATTAACACATCCCACACTGGGTAATCCCACCATGTTAAAGTCTGCTACTGCTATGAATAATTGAATATAACACAACTTTAAACCGAAAGATGGAGATAATACAGAGTGATTACCGTGTGATTAGACTTGTACCAGTCTCCAATAAGCACAGTGTAATCCCCAGCAGGGTCCGGGAAGGGGACTGGGATTCTTGGTCTGCTCAGGATCCTTATCCCTCCGAAACCACCGGCTGCCTTGTGGAATCCGAGAGAAGGGTAGTAATAGAAACTCCCGATTTGATCCTTCACCTGGAGAATGTATGTGAAGTTCCTTCCTGGGGGAATGGGACACGTTGTTCCAAAAACACCATCTTCATAAGAATTCCTTCTTTGTTGGATACCATTCCTACATGTATATTATTCTCGTAAATAAGTTAGTTATGCCTAAGGCTAATACCTACCTACTTCCCATATATTAAGTTTAGCTGCAGGATACAGTCAATAGAAAAAAATGGCTAGACCATGGTTGATTAATGGCTAGTACTGTATTTGTCGATCAAAAGACAAGTCGCTTTCTAAATACAGCGTAGCAGGGAAGTACTTATTTAGCCACTTGCTTACTGTAAAAGCTGATGACAAATCGTTTCATTATTACAGCAAAGAAATCCCAGCGATTAGATCAAGCACAAGGATATTTCCCTAACCTTTAGGTTCAGCATTTACAATGTAGAAAAACAAGACAAGAATGGCCGATCACAGCATTCACAATATCAGCAGCAGTGAAGTGAAGAAGAAAAAAACTATCACAGAAAACGAAAGGGAACGTAGAAAAATTACCATGAAAGTAGAAAAGACTCGTTTAAGTTGTTAAACACGTTGATAATGAGATTATCATTGGTGACGGAGTGGATATCAGGACCCGGGAATTGCCCATTAATCAGAATACCCTGGAAACACAGAAAAGAGCAGTATAAGTATTATAACTAATGAAAACAAAGACGACTGTCTTCAACAATGAATATCAGTGCGATTATGAAAGACTGACCGTTTGACGAACGCCGAGAGGATAAATATCACCGTAAGTAATATTCCAGCTGTAGAACCGGTAGGGATCTTCGGCACCGGCGATGGCGAAAAGAGAAGCAGCGGCACAAAACAATGCCACCGCCAAGCGAAGCTGCATTTTTTGAAGTAATAGAAAGACAACGAGCAGAGTCATCCTTGTTTCTGGGTGTCTGAGAAGAGGGTGTGAGTTTACAGGGGTGATGGCACGATATTAAGGGAGATAAAATGACTGTGTTGGAACAGTTGGAATAGAAAAAAGGAGGGAAAACCAGAAAGAAAATTGCTACGAAAGTGTCGGTCGTGGGGTCCTTGTAATAGTATTTCCTCACCATTTAATTGTGAATTTTGTTCGTCTCCAGTCCCACATGGTCTAGAGTTCTTCTTCCCAAAAGACTTATCTTTCTCCATTTACTGTGATTATAATTCCATTTACTCCATGTCTCTCTTTGTTGTGGATTAACCTCCTATGTTATCTTCATTAGTCATGGATAATTACCTTGAAGCATGGATAAATGAGGATGGTGATATCTCATGTTTATCAAGAATAATAAATGTGATCAACAAATGTATTGACTTTTGAGAGAACATTTGTTATGGAGAGAGAAGTAATTTCATGAGTTCTATTGTGCATTCCATTTTGTAATAAAGAATAGTTATAGGGAAAATTATATATTTGGGACTTTATTTACTTATGTTTTGGATAAAATGATATTTAACTTTATATTTTATTTATATTTTGATACTTTATTATTAAAAAATTTATGATAAATTAACTATGAGAAAAAAATAACACTGTCACAATCACATCATTATTTTTTATAATTAGATTTTTAAATTTATTTTTTACAATCAAATTCTTAAAAATATATTTTTTAAATTAGATCTTTTAAAAATATATTTTATAAATGATTTTCATATAAAAAATGTCAGGTCGGATTTGCATTAAAATATTTTATTTTTGTATAAGTTAAGATGTTAATTATTGATTTTTTAAAAGTCAATATTTTAAAACTTTAACTCTATTTATAAATATTTTAAATAATTAATTTTTATAAGATATATATTTTAAAACTTTTTGATAAAATTTTTAAAATATATATTTTTTATACTTTTATCGATAATAAATTTTGAATAATTATAAATCAAAATTTAAAAAAATACAAAAAAATTTCAATAATGAATATTAATCTTGGGACTAAAAGAATATAATTTTCAAATCAGGTTGAATTGAATTTTTAAAATATAATCTTATTGATTTTTAATTTAAAAATTTATTTTCTAGGATAAAAACCTCCCCTTGCAGTTACCCCCAAAGTGGGGATTAATCTGTTGGTTCAAGCCTAGAAATAATGCAAGAGCTCATCCCCTACACGGAAGACTGCAAAAGTTTATCAGTGTCTAGCAACAGTTTGGTATGGACAGATTACTACTGGATCAAAGGCATTAGCGTTTTTAATTCAAAATCGTTACTAATACACGATGGTCAAATCTCATAAATCTGATGATTACCAGATGCTTAAAAAAACGATACGTCACGATCACCTGAGACATTGAACTGGAAGACACATTGAACATAAAACTTTCCCTTTTCCATGTCAGTTTTAGTATCGTTTGGGAATTAAGTAATTTTGAGGTTACAACTTCCATACAAGGCATCAAGCATATGGGCATAAACACAAAGGAGTATTGAGTGGGGACTAAAGGGATGACAAATGATTGAAGTAACAAAACAATTTTAATGCCGGCTAACAATTGAAGAGGACAAAAATAAGAGGGAAATATTAAAATAAATTTAAATTATTATTTAATTTTTATGAATTTATATTTTAACTTATTAAATCTGAATAATTCGAGATCAAATTAAAAAATAACTTGAACTTAGCCTAACCCGTACCTGCACAATTGCCGTTTCCAATAGCACCACTAGCCTTGTCGGTTAAATGGATGCAATAACCTGTGCGGACGATGCCAAAAGTGAATGGTCAGGACACGAGGCAAGGGCCAAGGCGACGTCCCCATGTCCTACAGCTCAGTCGCAGTAGCATGTGCCATCATTGCAATTTGCAAACGCACTGAGTGCCTAAAGGCCATACATACCAAGGATGAAAAATACTCACGCCGCGCTAAATCCAACACATATTGAACCTAACCCAAAGTTTTAAGCGATCTGAACTTGGATTTCAAGAGCAAACAAAGATATAATAATAATAATAATAATTCATGATTTATATTTATTGAAATGCTGCAGGCTCGTAGGTCCAACCAACTAGTAATTTGTGGGCAAGAAATGTTGGTACGTACCATACAGTCAGGATAGCGTTCTCTGTGCGAGCTGCAGAACAATAAATTGCGACAAAAGTCCAACAAGACACATGACATGCAACTTTGGCAGCTCGATTTTCAAAGTACATATACAAACTTGACTGTAGCAAAAACGGTGAGTGCGGCATTCAAGAACAATATTTTCACATTGTTTCTCCGTTTGGTTTTAACAAATCATTTCAGCGGAAACCAGTCTAAAGAAAAACACCAAAGGCCCAATAACAAAATATATAATTATCATGATAATTTCAATTTAATGAAACAATTAAACAATGAGCACAAACAAAACAAATGTAGATCTTGAAACCTTTGAGAAAAAAAAACAACAAAATTTTAACTTTCAGAATCAAGAGTTAAACTTATCCTCCTCAAATTTATCCAGAAATTTCTGATGTAGGTCATGCTGTAGCATCTCTGTGTATTCCTGAACATGTGCGAAAATATTATGAGTTTCCTTACAATAATCAACCCAGAAAATTAGGCAGTTAAAAGGAAAATGTTGCTTAAGAACTTTTATTTCTCAACATGATGGAAGCAGTTGAACTTCTAGCTACGTTTGCAAAGGCAAATATTTCATAGACAAACAACTCACCTTGGCAAGACCTTCATCACCACACAACTCATGCAGAAGTTGTTCAGCATTCCTCCCATCACCATATACCTGAACAGAATTTTCGGAAACAGCAAGGAAGGCGTTACCTGGTAGATTAGATTGCTCAATCCTCTGAGCCGTTTGTTGAATATCATCCTGGAAGAAACAGCAGATAGCACAACAGTTCTCCATGTCAGTGTACACACACCTGAAAAACCTAAATTATATGTAATGAAAAGAAAAAGTAAAAATCACGGTCATATCTCATATGATTTATCAGGGGCAGTTGACCTCCCCCCATCACACTATACCTGCAATTTAGGTTCTACAGCACGGAATGGCGGAGGAGCTGATGGCCCACGACCAAGCGCCTGTGTAACAATAGGCATCAATTGTTGGACCATTTGTGACAGATCAATACCACCACCTTGGTCTCCTCTAAAACCTGGAAACATGTTTTCGATATCCTGGCTATCAACCTGCTGAGCGAGTTCACTAACAGTGTTCATGATTTGTGGACTTCGTGTGAGTTGCTGCAACATGTTCCTAAAATTATCTGGAGAACCAACACCAGTTTGCTCTGAGACACCAGCCAATAAGCCAATTAATGCAGGACTTTGAAGAACTTGAGAGACAGCATTAGCAGCCCCTGATTGATCAATGGAACCCTGCACTCCCGACAATCTATACTACTCTGAACACTTGGACTGCCTAAGGAGTATCTACCCTATTTAGAGAAGAGCTCCGAGATGCAAGTGACTGCAAAATATGTTGACCGGCTGTTGAAGCACTCAGGTTTTGATCAGGACAAGAACTAGTAGCCCCATTATCACTGGCGGAGGAAGATAATCTTGTCGGTTTGACTCGTCTCTGGTTAGATGATATCATATGATCATTTCCAATAGAAGTAGCATAATTAGATTGAGAATAAAGTAAAATTTTATCATCACACCTTATGTCCCATCCCCCCCAACCCCAAACCAAGTGGTACAGGTTTGGCATTTTCCTCGACAGATTTGAGAACACTTCCTGAAGGATTTCTGACTTCACCCAGGCTTCTCCACTTGAACTAGGAGAGCATCCAACTCTTCCAATTGATGCATCCTTTGAACTTTCACCGTTCTCCGTATTATTGTTACTAATTTCAGTATGTTCAGGTTGTGACTGATTATTAATAGTAACAGAGTAGTGACCAGACTTCAGAGACAATAAACACATAATTCTCAATTGAGATCATTGTATCGTGAATAAAGCACACCTTCTGTTCTTCAGTTTCAAGGTTTGCCGGTAAAGCAACAACAGTAGAATCCCCAGCTCCACTAGAAGCAATATTATTGGGCAGCTCAGTACCTACACCAGACGCAAACATAAATTCCACAATTCTACTTTGTCCTTAAAATAATAAGAGATATAATAACATGAACAACAATGTAGTTACTAGAATCAGAAAACAATTAATTGCCATCTACCTGATGCACCCTGGTTATCTCCCTGCATACTGACTAAGCTTCTAATTCTTGAATTGATTTCAGAAACAACAGAGGATAGTGAAGACTCAATGGGTGCAGATTGTGCTGCACTGGACATTGCTACAGTAGCACGTGCTTGATCAGCTGAAGCAATAGCATTTTGCACAGGAAGAACACGCACTGAACTAGAACCAGCATTGTTACCACGCTCCCCTTGCATCCCTTCCCCATTGCTTGTTCTATTACCAACTGCTGAAACCACAGGTGCCAGTGTTGTGCCTGATAATAATGACAGTTACTAAAAATAAAGAAGCCCCTTCAGTTTAATAAAGGGAAATTATGTCCTGGTTGTAGATTTTACCCACCAGAATGTATGTGAATATTTATGTGCCTTGCAGAATTTCCAAGACCAACAAAACCTACAGTCAGAGGATTTGATGGAGAATGGGAGCCACTAAAGAGGGATCTGGTTTGAAGAGGGAAAGGCTGCAAATAAAGAACCAATACATGCATGATGGATAGGATTCTAAAGAGATTTTGAACACTTGAATTAACAAAGCAACGTCATCCATAATTCTTTCAGCACATCTCAGGCCAACTGGTGAAGTACAATTTCTGTACTCAAGGTAAAAAGAAGCATGATGTATACAACTAACACTAACATGCTGAAATTGTAAAATACAAGCTTTTACATCTCAAAACTTCCTGTTTTCTTCCGAAACCAAACATGATATTAGCAGGATTTTGCACATTTTAGAAGTTTGATGCAACCATACATCATGCTTCTTCAATTTAGGTACAGGATAGTAACAATCAACAGAAACAAAATCAGACAGAATGAAAGAATCTGCTACATCATTAAATTGTTCAGAGTTGTCCACTTGTCCTGAGCATCAATATATCTACATATTACCTTATATAAGTGGAATATATTATTATTAGCAAGATTTTACAGTCATTTATAACTTGATATACTGTAAACAAATTTTTAGCATACCTGCACCATTATAGGATTCGGCCCATAAGGAGATATATAAACTGCAGGTCCAGGATTAACAGAAGATTCTGGCTGTAAATTGCATGAAACATTTAGTGACATATCATTATTGAATTAGAACAGGGAATACATATACACAAGATTGTGGCTCATACAGGAGAATGTCCCATACGCAACGTCAATATCGTTCTGCCGAGCTCTAAAAGAAGTGAACCTAAATGCTGCATTGTAAGACCTGCTTGTACTGATTCTGTTTGAATTTGCCTAAGCACTGCAGGATCAGAAGAATCCACCTCTTGCTCTAAATGTCCTGCAATATGCTACAAAAGTAACAACATATAAAAGATACATAGAATCAGATGTAAATTCCTCAAACTTGAGAGGTTGAAAGAAAAGGAATTTGGAATCGATCCAGGGTAAAAAAACCTCAGTTAGATAATAATTCTGCTTCTTTAAAACTTCTGTAACTTAAACTACAATGTTCATATAACAGAAAGAATTCTCATTTAACTTCTTCAGTTTACTTGTACATCTGAATTTCATAACATAGAAAATTTCAACCAGAGAAAGCCAGTAATTTTACATGCAAAGAAAAGTCAGAGAGACGTTAACACAAACCTGACAAACGGTTTTAAAATTATAGAAGGAAACTAATATTCAACATATCATATCAACCTTAACATCAATTTGGTTAAACATTAATAACAAGAAAAGGGCTAAAATCCAAAAGACAGTAAATACAGAAAACATGCCAAGGCACGGCACTTACAGACAATGAACCAATAGCATGACTGCTGAGAAGCCATACTGCATGTCTAATCACAATGCTCAATGCTTCAGATGTTGGCAGACCTCGTCCATCGGATGGTAATGCAACCCTTGGTTGATCCCTTATGTTAATCGTAGATGTGTGCGGCTGATAGCCTACATATTATAATGCAGTAGCAATTAGTTGTTGCAACTATTTCCAATTTCCAAACAAATGCTTGAGTTAAAGCTCTTAGTAGTATCACCATTTGGAGAATGTGCCTCCATTCGGTTCATAAACTCAGAGAGAGTATTTAAGAATCAGGAATTGGCTGAAGAAAAAGAAAAGGATGGGGTTAGACAACAATCAAATTAGAGTCTGCTAAAAGATGAATAAGTTCAATTTTATTACCGTGTTAAGTGAAGGAATAGATACTTGTGCTGCACTCAAAGGAATTGGCAGAACTTGAAATGATTGACCCGGAAATGATTGTGAAGACTGTGCCTGATTTCCTGATTGGTTCTCACCAGCAGCACGTTCTCCATTTGTTTCGTTTCCTTGAGGAGTCTGAAAGAAAACATTATTTTATTTATTCAATTACCTTGAGCCTTCTATATTACTACCACCTTGAGAAGGCAAAAGCAATATCAATGATTACTCTAGATTTTCCATTTTCACTACATTTTAATCATTGGTGTGTTCATAAGGTTTAGCAGTATATATAAGAAAATATGAAAGAAATAAAAATTTAAAGCTGAAGCATTTGCCAACACAAAGCATAGGGGGAAATATAAGCATATGTTGTAACTAATGATAAAGATGATTAACCAAGGCTTTTTGATACCATCCAAAGCCATATTTAACTTGTTAAATTTAAGCAAAGAAAAACTTGTAACCAAGCATTACTCACAAACGTTGAAGATTGTGTAATGGTACCATTAGTGGTAGACTGACCTACTCCAAAAGAATTTAAAACTGCTCCAATAACCTAAAAGTCAAGCAACAAATAATGAATTAATAATCATCATCCCTTCAGCAATATTGTTAAAAGTGAATTGAAACACTTCAAAAATTGAGAGAGAGAGAGAGAGAGTACCCACCTGACTAAGGTCTGGAACACCGCCATCACCTTGATCTCCAACATTGAAGGTCCCAAGAACCACACTGTGTGAAATCTGCACAACACGGTTACGAGGGACACCTGCTGCAGCATCATTTCCTGCCATTCATAGTTCAATTCACTCTTGATAGCTACAGGTTTTAGTAAAACACACCGAAATTAACATGGCCAGACAAGCACCGCAGTATATTAATACCTCTATTAGTGTTATTCCCATTAGCCTCTTCTGAACTTGAATCAGATGAAGGCTGTGATTGGGCAGATTGCCTTTCAACCAAGTGCAATGTATGCCCATTCTCAACATCTAAAAGGCCAGTTAAGGATATATGGTATAAAGGGAACCACAACAAATGGAACTTATGACAAGACACCAAAATTGAGTAAGTAGATAAGAGAACTTCTTGACTCCCTTTTTCTTTATAGTTACAATAACTAACTTCCAATTCTGGTTATTTATGACACATAAAATGAAGTTGCTACGAATTAATATAGTCGTTGGCTCGTTGCTACAGGGCAGGCTAAGCATTCAAGCCATACAACTAATGCTCATTTCAGACAATAAAGTGAATATGACTTATGAAGCATGTACCACCGCCAGCAATCTAATGTTTATCCAGGAACAAAAGCAATAAACTTGCATGCACAGGTTATGCTTTAAATTATATACTTGTGATGATTCAGCAAATGAACAATACCATCTAAAAAAGCAATATAAACTTGCACGAACAGATCATGCTTTAAATTATATATTTGTGATGATTCTGCAAATGAACTACCATTTTAAAAACTAATAATTAGTCCTGCAGCACAGTAAATCTTTCCCTTAGAACATATCTAGTTTAACTAAGGCAATGGTGTTCTCTAGCAACATAAATGACAGGATACGATATTCGGCAAGGAGATGATCATCCTTTAATACCTTTCCCTGAAAATTAGCCGTTGCTGACCAACTGGGACACCAAGCTCCTTGGCTATTCTCTCCTTGAACAATGAAACTGGTGTCTGAATCCATCCAAGAGATAGGTATCAACTAAAAGCTTAATGAGGCACGATTTTCATAAAAATTAAAAATGCACTGTATGGAAGTAAACTTATGAGATTGTTCATGCTCATAAGAAAATGCTTACATTTTTGTCAACAGGAAAACTAAAAATCCGTGAATCTAGAGTCTTGATCCTTAGCTCTACAACTGAATCAGAAGATTCCCCAGAACAGCTGCCCATACTCAACCTTCATTAGTGTGCTGGTCTGCCATGGAAGCTAAACAGCTACCAATGCCTAGAACAGATAAAGAGAAGTGAAAATATTACTTCCATTCGGAATTTTCCACTAATTCAAATTCCCAAAGTAAACTATCATCAGCTAAGAAGTAGTTAGCTCCTAACGCTGATGAAATCACAACAATAAGCACCCAAGGTAACAAAAGAATTCATTGTTTAGTTAATTTCACTAATTATCATGACAATGATAATTAGTTGTCTAGCACATGGATTATTGAGAAGATGTGATAAAAATAATATTAAAGTCGCTCTTCAAAAATGGGGGAAGAAAGTTTGCTTGTCACAGCTTTAGAATCTTATTTAATCGAGCATTAAGATAGATCTTCATTTCTTATACATTTAAGGTGCAGGTTTGCATAACCAGTATACTTCCAATTTCTTGTCACAGTTCAACAAGGAAAAATAGGGAAATTTGCAGAAAGGTAGATTTCAGAGAGGAAAGATATATGGATTGAAGAAACAGAAAGGTTTTACATCAATTTTCAGGTACTCTCCAATGCCTCAGCTACATGATAATATACTACTATTAACAGACACTGTTTTATTCATTAACATGTGTCAAATTCTCCATATTCTTGTAACGGTCTCTCAGCTAATTGTCCTTTCCAGCTGTATTGTCCTTTCTAGCTGTATTTTCTTCCAGCTCAGCAGCATTTCCAGGAATCATTGTCTGGGCTTGCCTCTTTGATCTGATCCCTCTTCTTTCATCCTCATGTTTAGAAACGACATCGTCTTGAATTTTAGTTCTAAATTTTCCCGCTCTTCGATCCTCCATCGTGACAATACCCCCTGCTTCAGTTGAGCCTTGTCCCCAAGGCTCGAAATCAGGAAACTGAGATTGGAGAACTGAAAAATCTTCCCAGGTGGCATTTTCTGGTCCCAAATTGGTCCATTCGATTAAGAGTTGTGTCACGGCTTTGTTGTCTTTCTTTACCATTCTTTTGTCGAGGGCTTTCAGGGGATAAATCTTCATGCTACCATCCTCAGTAACTGCCGGTGGTTCGATAGAGGTAGAGTTCTTGTCGCCAATCTTCTTTTTAAGTAAACTGACATGAAAAACATTGTGAATTTTTGCAGTGTCTGGCAGTAACAACTGATAAGCAACTGATCCTATACGCTTGGTGATTCTGTAGGGTCCATAAAATCGAGCAGCCAACTTGAGGTTCTTGCGAAGAGCAACAGTGGATTGCTTGTATGGTTGCAATTTCAGGTAAAACATATCACCTACCTGAAATTCTCGTTCTGATCTTTTAGAGTCAGCATATTGCTTCATTCTTGCCTGGGCTTTTGTGAGATTTTCTTACAACATTTTCTTGATTGTCTCTCTGGTCTCTGTTAATTCTGCTACTGATTGAACTGTAGAATTAAGTTGCCATTCTAATTCTCGAGGTTTATAGCCATAGAGTGCCTCGAATGGTGTTGTTCCCAGTGCTGAATGGAAATTTGTGTTATACCACCATTCTGCCTGGGAAAGCCACTGTGTCCATGTTCGAGGTTGGAGGAAACAAAAACCTCGTAAGTATTGTTCGAGGCATTGATTCAGCCTCTCAGTCTGACCATCAGTTTCAGGATGGTAGGTTGTGCTGAACAATGGTGTGGTCCCCATGTGTTGCATCAGTTCCTTCCAAAAGGTGCTGGTGAAGATTCGATCTCGATCAGATATAGCTGCTTTAGGACTTCCATGTAGTTTGTAGACTTGTTCAAGATAGATATTAGCTACTGTAGAAGCTGTATAAGGATGTGTAAGAGGAAGAAAGTGGTCATACTTTGTAAATTTGTCCACAACCACTAGGATTGAGTTGAATCTCTTAGAAGTAGGCAAGCCCTCAATAAAGTCCATGCAAATAACTTTCCAAGCCTGAGCTGGAATTGGGAGAAGTTGCAGTAAGCCAGGTTTTAGGACATGTTCATCTTTCACCCTTTGGCAAATATCACAAGTTTGGATATGAGTTTTGACCTGAGATTTTAAGCCTTTCCAATAGAAATGAGGTTTAATTCGAAGGTATGTGGCTTGTATGCCTGAGTGACCACCCATAGGAGAGTCATGTAGTTGAGTTAAGATCTGATTTCTTAGAGTCCCACTGCTCCCAACATATACTCTCTTTTTGTACCTAAGAATTCCCTGTGAAAATGTCCAATCTGGTGTAGAGTTGGCCAAGACAGTCAAAGCAGGTATAAGTTCCAAGGTAAGAGGATCCTCCTTGTAGCTCCTTTCTATTTCCTTGACCCAAAAAGGAATAATAATTGTTGTTGTGAGTTGAAACAATTCTGAGTCCTGGCGAGAGAGTGCATCTGCTACAATATTGTGTTTGCCTTTTCTGTATTGTATGACATAGTCTAGACCCAAAAGCTTAGTAAGTCATTTCTTTTGAATCGTTGTAGTAAGCTTTTGCTCCAGCAAATGTTTCAATGGCTCATGATCTGTTTTAATGATGAAAAGTGTGCCTTCTAGATAGTGTCTTCACTTTGTCACAGCTAGGAGAATTGCTAAATATTCTCTTTCATAGACAGATAAGTCTGAGTGTTTGGGACTGAGAGCTTTGCTGAGGAAAGCAATTGGTCTTCCTTGTTGGGACAGAACTGCTCCAATGCCCCTCGAACTTGCATCTGTTTCGAGGTAAAATGGCTTACTGAAGTCAGGGAGGGCCAAAACTGGGCTTGACACATAGCTGATTTCAATGCTGCAAAGGAAGCTGCCGCCTCAGGTGTCCATATAAAACTGTCCTTTTTGAGCATGTTGGTGAGGGGCTTGCTCAAGCTGCCATAGTGTCTGATAAAACGTCTATAGTAGCCTGTTAAGCCTAGAAACCCTCTCAAAGCCTTTAGTGTTTTAGGAATTGGCCAAGAAGACATAGCTTACACTTTGGTAGGATCAGTAACAACTCCATTTTGAGAGATAATGTGCCCCAAATATTCGACCTCCTTAAATATGGTTCAAAGAGGGAGTTCATCAGGGCCTAGAATGTTGCTGGAGCATTTGTTAACCCAAATGGCATCACTTTGAATTCATAGTGACCATGATGGGTTCTAAATGCTGTTTTCTGAATATCTTGGTCTTTGACTCTAATTTGCCAATAACCAGAGCGTAGATCAATCTTGGAAAAAAATTTGGCCCCAGATAATTCATCCAACAGGTCCTCAACTACAGGGATTGGGAACTTGTTTTTTACTGTTAGAGCATTTAACCTTCTGTAGTCCACACATAGCCTCCAAGTCCCATCTTTTTTCTTCACAAGTAAGCAGGGAGATGCAAAAGGACTCTTGCTCGTCCTTATGATTGAGTTTGCTAGCATTTCAGAAATTTGTCTTTCCACTTCAGTTTTCTGGAAATGTGGAAACCTGTATGGTCTCAGGTTAACTGGTTGTGCACCTTCCTTTAGTATTATAGCATGATCATGCTCTCTAGGTGGTGGCATTCCCTGTGGTTCTTGAAAGACATTAGAAAATTTCTCTAGGACTGCTTGTAGAGTTGGTTCTGTGGCATGATTTGCTTCCATGCCGCTTAGCAAATAAATTTCTCCATAGAACTCATTGTCTTTCTCTGCTAGCTTCTGAAGTTTATCTCCAGAGATGACCTTAAGTGTAGCTTGTGGTTGTCCTCCTTTCAAGATAACCTCCTGGCCCTCTTTTTGGAAACTGAGAGTCATTTGTTGAAAGTCCATGCTAACTGGACTATACTTTCTCATTCAGTCCACTCCTAGGACTATATCACTGCCTCCCATTAGTAATACCCTGAAATCATGCTCGAATTTGTGACCCTGCATCTTCCATGCTAGCTGCTTAGTTTTTGCATTGCTGTATAGTTTTTCACCATTTGCAACTGTAATCACCAAAGGATTTGTGGGAATGACTTCTACCCCTTCCTTGGCCCATCCTGAGTTGATGAAACTGTGAGTGCTCCCACTATCTATCAGAATGCTCATTGGTCTTCCTCTTATTGACCTTTGTATTCTCAGTGTACTGTGGCCAACACTGCCTGTCAAGGCATTGATTGAGATTTCCAGTTCTTCTTTCTTATCATTGTCTATTTCCAGTTCTATGTTTTCTTCTTGTTGTTCCTCAGTTTCTTCTCCCAAATCCTCCTCTTCCATCATGTTCAGTTGCTTAGTTTTGCACTGGTGACATGGAGTAAATTTGTCACCATATTTAAAATACAGGTTGTTAGCACGCCTATACTCAATCAATGATTGTTTGGTGTTGCTTTGCTGTAGATTTTTCTGAGGTATACTGTTTTGTGGGAACCATTGTCTAGAAGTTGTGAACTGCCCAGTAAAGCTAGGTCTGCTCTTCTTTGCTTCAATTTCTAAAGAGAGCTCATGTAGTTTAAAGAGTCTATATGCTTCATTTAGATCCCTTGGTTGGTGCACCTTGACCCTATGTCTCAAATCTTCCTTTAGACCACTAAGGAAGCTTGACACAAAATAGGTCCCCTTCTTTCCTTTTCACAGTTGCTAGTATTTGTTCCAAATACCCTTGAGTCGTGTCCATCCTTGTCTCTAGGTTAGTCAACCGTACAGAGGAAGAATCTTGTAGCTTCGACCACCATTTTGGCACTTTTTCTTCATTCTCCAGGTTATTTAATCTATCTTGGATGGTTGTCAATGTTTTTTGGATGCTAGATAGGTCAATTGAGTCTGCCATTTTTGATTGATTCTTTGATTTTCCCAGCTTGGAAGGATCTTTAAAGGCTCTGGATACCAATTTGTCACAGTTCAGCAAGGAAAAATAGGAAAATTTGCAGAAAGGT
The DNA here is from genome assembly GCA_035048815.1 of Abelmoschus esculentus. Classification (NCBI taxonomy): domain Eukaryota; kingdom Viridiplantae; phylum Streptophyta; class Magnoliopsida; order Malvales; family Malvaceae; genus Abelmoschus; species Abelmoschus esculentus. Next base: position 2,904,081 of record JAUCBN010000010.1, read on the forward strand.
AGATTTCAGAGAGGAAAGATATATGGATTGAAGAAACAGAAAGGTTTTACATCAATTTTCAGGTACTCTCCAATGCCTCAGCTACATGATAATATACTACTATTAACAGACACTGTTTTATTCATTAACACGTGTCAAATTCTCTCATATTCTTGTAACGGTCTCTCAGCTAATTGTCCTTTCCAGCTGTGTTGTCCTTTCCAGCTGTATTTTCTTCCAGCTCAGCAGTATTTCCAGGAATCATTGTCTGGGCTTGCCTCTTTGATCTGATCCCTCTTCTTTCATCCTCATGTTTAGAAACGACACCGTCTTGAATTTTAGTTCTAAATTTTTCCGCTCTTCGATCCTCCATCGTGACACCCTCCTATAAAAATAAGAAGAAAAGCAAAATTATAGTGATAAATAATATGTTATGCCAAATGCAACAAATCAGAAACGACGATAACATCAATCGACGGATCGGAGAACCTAGAGGAAATCAAATAAGATCAAAACAATTTAAGGGAAATTCATCAAAAATAAACCCTAGAAAACGGAATATTGACATCGAAGAACGTAGAAGAAGTCTAAATCGAATAGTATGCAGAAGTCTAAACCGAATAGTTAAAATCCGAGGAACCTGAGAATTCCAACGTGATCGATGAAAAAGGCAGTCGAATGTGTAAGGAAATGAAGGGGTTACTTTTAGGGTTCACCAAATCCCGATGTTTTCGAACAAGGTGAGTCTGGCTATGACGATGCCTATGTGATTAGTTTGTAGAGATGTTTGCTTCGAGAAGAATCTAGACCAAACAGCTTCCCGTGAAACGGATAGAAAGTACCCACCGACGTTGTTTTCATTGGTCATGACTCGTGTCGCGTCGCTTCTTTTTGTCAGGTTTTCGTGTCTTCTTGTTTAATTTTTACTCCGTTTTCTTGGACTTAATGAAATCTCCCAAGTTGCATTCAACGACTATTACGCCGGCTGAATATCATTATTTGGTAACAAATAACTAGCGGGCCCAGTCCAATAAAAATGTTTAAAGCCCAACCTAGGAGAACAATAATTGGATTTCATTATCCCCTTACTTGTTTATTATTGTTATGAATGTTTTGTCTGAATTATTAAACTGGGCTGGACAGTACAAAGTTATTGATCTTCATCCTAGATGCAGGGGTATACAGTTCACGCATATATGTTTTGCTGATGATTTTTATAAAAGGAAATATAGAATCATTATTGGGAGTAAAAGTAGTGCTTGAAGTCTTTTATTATATGTATGGGTTGCAGATAAATGAATTGAAATGTGAGATATTTATTGCCGGTGTTGATGATATTGCGAAACAACATATGAGAGAATAATTGGGGTTCAAGTTAAGTACGCTGTCTGTTCGGTATCTTGGTGTACCCTTAGTTACAAAAAATCTATCTTTGACTGATTGTGACAGTTTAGTCAGAAAGATTGTTGCTAAGATACATAGTTGATCAGCTAAATGTTTATCTTTTGCTGGACGATTGCAGCTTATTCAAACAGTTCTCTTCAGTTTGTAAAACTTTTGGTGCCAGGTTTTTCTTTTACCAATGAAAGTTGTCAAAAAAGTCAATCAGTTGTGTAGCGCTTTCTTATGGAAGGGAATTGGTCATAATGCTAGAGGAGCTCGGGTGAGTTGGGATTTTCTTTGTCACCCAAAAAAAGAGGGGGTCTTGGTGTTAAGGATATTATTTCTTGGAATAGAGCATGTATGATGCAATGTTTGTAGTTGCTCCTCGTTCAGGCTGGTTCTTTATGGGTTGCATGGGTATATAAGTATCTGCTGAAAGGCCAATCCATTTGGCAAGTTTGCTTGAAATCAGGACAAAGCTGGGCTTGGAGGAAAATATTAAAGTTGAGAATTGATTTCATGGCGGTGAGAAATTTTTCAGGGAGGTTTATCACTCGGGTGGTTTGGGAGGAAATAAGGCACAAGCAGGTTATTGTCTCTTGGTATAGACTTGTTTGGAGTGGATTAGTTATCCCTAGACATTCTTTCATATTATGGCTTATGGTGTTAGATAGGTTGCCTACAAAATATCACATGAGACGATTGGGTTGTCTTGTAGACACTGTGTTTGTTATGTGGGACAAGTATAGAAACCAGGGACCATTTGTTTGGTAGTTGCAAGTTTTTCTTCTCACCTTTGGAAGTTAATATTGTTAGAGTGGGGTATGATTAGCTCTCATGGTTGTTGGGGAGACATGTTCAACTGGGTTATACAAATTAGTAAGGGGAAATCCTTGAAAGCAATCACCATTCGGTTTGTTTGGAGAGGTTTCAACTATTATGTATGGCAAGAGCGGAATTGAAGGTTGCATAGGAAAAATCCAAGAGTAGAAGTTCTTTTTACTATTATTAAAAATGACGTGAGAGCAAAAATTTTTGAAAATAAGAATATAACTATATAACGGGTTTTATTCTGTACAGGGGTTTTGGGAATAGAGAGTGATAATTTGTATGGTTTTTTTTATGTTCTTGGATGAAATGAAGTTTCACTTATCCAAAAAAAAAAAAAACAGAGTGTTTGAATATTATAAATGAAAAGAAAAATTACTTTGTAATTTAATATATTACAGTATTCCTGGTATGGTTACTTTGAGGGCAATGTATTTCATGTAAAGTATGAAAATGGTGTAATTCGGATTTTATTTAGAGATTGAATGCAATTTCTATCATAATAAAGGCAATATTATTAAATGAATATAAGTCATCGTATCATCTATTATATTATTAAATATTTTTTATATTATTTATTAAGATAAATCAAATATATCTAATAATTTCTCATAATAAAAAACGTCATCTTTGATCGCTGTCAACTATCGTGGAAGTTGTCGAGGAGATAAACAAGATGCAAGATGGCAATCGAGTATTCGAGTATGGTTTGATATGTCCACCTCGAACATTCGAACCATGGCAAGAATAGTGATTTGAGATGGAAACTTGGGATGTTTCAGTTCCCCAAATGATGGAATTTTCAATTTTAAGTTTGAAGATAACATTAAAAATTTAAACAAACATAAATTAAATATAAATAATTTAAAAATAAATAAATAAATACCAACATAGGGCGTTGTTTAAGTCAAGTTCATTTACACCTCTAAACTGGTGCATGTTTGAATTCAGAGGTGAAGACATAACTTGAAAATTAAGGGGTTTGAAAATAAAATTTTGTTGCACAAGTTATAGCGAAATTTGAAAAAAAAAAACTAAAAATATTAATATTTAAATTTGATCCATTATGATATTAAAATAAGTAAAATAAATTATTATTTAAAATTTTTGCAAGGATGAAATTAAAAAATCCTATGAAATTTAAAAAATTGAAGGGCCAGATTTGAACTAATAAAATTGAAAATGTGAATTACTCAAAATTGAAGCTTGTTTCATCAATTTCTTTCGATAAAAAAATATTTAAGATTTAAGAAGCAACCAACGCAGTTTGGTACGAGTGCTGCAACGATGCAAGGAGGATCTTCTGGCATCGGCTACGGTCTTAAATATCAGGTTTCCTCAAAATTTCAATTCTGTTAAGTTTACCCAATCCTCTCAAAATCTTGAGATTTTAATACGTTTTAAGCTGGCAGGCAAGATGCATTTCGGATGTCAAAGCAGACACGGATCATACCAGCTTCATTACAGGAACGCTCAGTCTTAGGGAAGAAAATGAGGTTAGTTTTTGTTTGTTAATTATATTCTAATTTGGTTTGATTCCTTGATTCTGTTTTTTTGTTTTCAAGTATCATATTATTTGAATTGAACTGAAATATGTCCAGGTTCATCTGATTCGGCTATCTTCTGGTGGAACGGAGCTCATTTGCGAGGGATTGTTTTCTCACCCTAACGAGATCTGGGACCTAGCCTCCTGTCCCTTCGATCAACGGATTTTCTCCACTGTTTTTTCTACCGGTAGTTTCTTTGACATTGATTTACCTGTATTTTGGTGGACTTCATTTTCGTGATCTTTTAATTCCAGTTCATTGCTTTTTGTGACTTCACGGCTAAGAGATACAAGAGCACAATAGGTCCCTATTTAGGTCATTTGGGAAACACCTTAATTGTTCTTTTCTGTAAGAATAGTGTTACTATAGTTGAAATAGCTGTTGCAACTGCATTTTCCTGTATAAAAGTGAGTTTTATGGCTTAAAGATGGATACTGGTCTGATACTTTTGTTTGTTGTTGAAGGTGAATCTTATGGGGCTGCAGTATGGCAGATCCCTGAGTTATATGGACAGTTAAATTCACCACAGGTGGAACGAATTGCCTCCCTTGATGCACATGTTGGTAAGATTAATTGGTGAGTTCCTGTTTCAAAACTTCCCTTAAGTTTTTAAAGCTTTATATTCTTTGCATTTTGTACTGGACATTTTTGTGAAATAATATTTTGGCTTACTTATTAACAGTGTTCTCTGGTGGCCATCTGGAAGACATGATAAATTGATCAGCATTGATGATGAGAATCTTTTCTTGTGGACTTTAGATTGTTCAAAAAAGGCTGCCCAGGTATGGTTCTGCATGGATTGTCTTCTTATCGTCACTGGTTATTGTTCTAGCATGTGAATATGGAACCTCTAGGTTTTATTTTACATTTGTGAAAGTGGTAAATCAACACTGGAATACTTTCTTCAAAGACACCAAGTGACATAAATTTGTAATTGGTTGCATTGTTTACTCACTCTTCTTTTTCTTTTTCTTTTTCTATATTTATATCTCAATATATTTGATATAGCTTCAGTGTCTGATATTAAATTTTGTGGCAATTGGAAACTTTGCATTTATATAACCTGGCAGAGACATTGACTACATATCAGTGTCAGTTCTCATCATCCAGAAAAATCTAAATGCATATCTATGTTACATGGTCTCAGCACTTTAGGGAACCATACCCATGTTAACACAACATTGGTACTGAAACAATATGTGTCAGACTTGTTGCTGTGTCATTCAACACAGCAGTCAACATCATAGAGGTGGTTCTTGGCGGCAAGGGATGTTTCTAGGTTTCAAAGCTTTGAGGAGGACGAACATGTAAAAAACGGAAATGGGAGACAAAGGAGAATTTATGAGGGAAATTTGATGAAAATACAACATCAGTTAAAGTGGCAGATGGTTTTTTATCAAATGATGTGTCTGCTCCGACCCTTTGATTTACCTGTGTTGCATATCTGAACCTGAGTCCATCAAACATTGATTGCTTATATGATATTTGATGCTTATTCAGATCTTATTGTGGAAATCTAGGTGCAATCTAAGCAGTCATCTGGTATGCTTCATTACTTATCTGGTGGTGCATGGGATCCACATGATATAAATGCTGTTGCGACAACTTGTGAATCATCAGTCCAGTTTTGGGATCTACGTACAATGAAGTATGTTGTTTCTGCGTATCTTTGTTTCTTGATTAGTTCTGACCTGTTTAATCATTATGCTGCTAGTCATTTCATTTGGTGTTCCACTTCCCTTGTGATTTGGCTCAAATTTCTAAATGCATGGACCAAAATTCAAATAGTTGCTATATCATCACCCGGTTTCCTGTAACAGAAAAGAGTGCAGGGGAGGAGTAATGTTGTAGCTTGTAGCTTTAACTATTTAGTTTCTTTGCATATCATTTTTCTAAACTGTTTTCCTGGATGTAGTTCACTGATTGCACTTAGAGTTATGCTTTGGCTGACAAGTTTATCTAATCACAGGAAGACAAATGCAATTGAGCGTGCCCATATCCACAATGCTAACTATGATATGAAGAAAAATCATATACTTGTAAGGATATAGCTTGAATATTTTACTATTTAAAATAATCTTTTACTGGTAAATAATAGTTGCTGAAATCAGTAAAAGAATGGTCAACAGACAACAATATTGAAATGATGATTCGGATGTGATTTGTGAATGAACCACCTATTTAATTGAGATAGCGTTCCTGCTGTTTAGTACTTCTAAGTCTTTATTGTCACTTTTATCACAGGTCACTGCAGAAGATGAATCTGGGATACACATATGGGATATTAGAAAGCCCGAAAGTCCTGTCAAAGAGCTTCCTGGACATACGCACTGGTAATTGACTTGTACTCTTATGGGTCTTTTCTTATTTTTCAGAAACTTCACTCTTTCTACTTTCGAACTTAATTGATTTATAATACATCTCCAACATTTGAGGTTATGTTGAGTTGGTCATGTGCCACTAGAAAGAAATGGGAGTATTCAAGTTCATTGATTGTGACAGGTTCAATAATGTTTGCAGGACATGGTCTGTCACTTGTAACCCTGAGTATGATGGGATAATTCTGGTTCTCTCTCTTTCCCTGCACATTCATCTTAACTAGATTGTTTTTTAGGTATAAGCATTAGGGTCTTGGTTGGACTAAAGTGGTTACGAATATCCATGTGAATCAACTAGGCATATTAATATCCTTGGATTTAAGCCACTACAAAATAAACTGCAAACTGATGTTCATTGGTATATTTTGAAAATTCTTCCTTGACAAGGATTTCCCATTCTGCAGAGTGCCGGCACTGACTCGACTGTTAACTTGTGGATTGCTCCTACATCCGCTGAAGATGCGGCAACCTCTGAAAGGTTGTTTTGTTATCCCTTTGGCGCTTTGTAAAGCTTTGTGTTTTATTGGTTGATCATCACTGATATATATTTTTTCGTTTTAATTTTGTTTTGGTAACAGCATAGTTGAATCACCCCCTCAACAGGTTAACCCATTGCTCAACTCTTACAGTGATCATGAAGATAGTGTATACGGTAACCAGTTCCAGCTCCTACCTCTGACCTATACCATGCTTTTAGAACATGAAAATATAAGCAATGTAACAACCATATACATTCTCAGGCCTAGCTTGGAGTAGTCGCGGGCCTTGGATATTTGCTTCTCTATCCTATGATGGCAGGGTAAGAACTATATGCAACTCAGGAAGCGAGATAAAAAGCATATAACCATCAATTAAATATAAGACTAACAGTTGGGTCGTTTCATTTAATCCAGGTGGTGGTAGAATCAATTAAGCCATTCCTTTCAAGAAAATGAAGGTCCCAATGGGCTATTATGGCTATTCTTGTGCAAAGTTTCCAAGCAGTGCTCATATGTGATGAAATATTGTGCCAGACGTATTACAGCGTGACATGAAGAGGGGTTGGCTCGCAAGTTAACCTGTTGCTGGTCCGCCAGCCAGCCAGTGTATTATTTTTTGGCCTTGTTTAGTATAGTTGCTTCCTCGCCATCTGAAATTTGTTATTTTCCATGAATATTGGAATCATGCTTTTGTTCTTCCGTACCTATTTTTGTGTTCGTAACAGCAGGTCCTTGCATGATGCAAGTTTAGTATCGGCGGAACTCTAATAAATTAAAACCCAAGAGAGGGATGATATAGAAGGGAGGAATTGGATCCTCAAGTCGAAGTCATAAAATGGTTTTACTAGTACCAGTACTCTAGAAATTGAGAATGAAATGCAATTTATTTAGAAACAGAGTGGCGCTGACAAGTTACAACCACTTGGAGCAGCAAGTAGCACAAGGACATAAGCACAGAGACACAATCTTATATATTATATATGTATCAGCCGACTGGTACAAGAAGAAAATTAACACTCAGTCCACAGACTTGTTTCCACCTTCTTGCGTCTTGCCAACATCCTCACGGTTCCTTCCTCCTTGGCCCCTATTCTTGACCTTCTGGTCCATATTCGGCTCCGTCTCCTGCGTCGGCCATTTCATCTTGTCAAGCTGCATCTGCTGAGACATGGAGCAGCTCCTCCTTCCTTGAAGAAAATTAAGGATCCAAGATATCGATGAAAGTGCAATGATCCCTAAAGCTCCGGAGGTCAAGAACCCAGTTACGGAACCGGCAACAAGAAGAGCGGCAGGGACCAAAACAGGGCTGAAAATCAGGAAAATTGGCGCTGCGATAGCAAGGACTATGAGGGATCCGATAAAGCTAAAACCAGATAGCAAGAGAAGGATTCCACCAATAGGAAGGAGTGTGGCAACTGTAAGAAGTTTTGATATGGATGGACCATTTTCATGGAAGTGGTACTTCATGTTATCTGTTCGGTGGAGTTGCGGGCGATGCTCGGCCATGGCTTTAGAGGGGGGGGGGGGTTCCCCTTGGATGTCACTGAAACTGAAGAGTAAGAGGTGATGGATTTAGTTGCTGAGTACTGAATTTAACGAAACGAAGGGTGTGACGCGTGGAGTTTGGTGACAGTTGTTTGATAGATAGTGTACTGTAGTCTGCATGCATGTTCTGGCATTCTATTCTTGTTGCTTTCTTCTCTTTTTTTGTTGCACATATTATGTGTACGGGTGAATGCTTAAAAATGTATGTTTGCATCTTAAAATATACCTGGGAGTGTCCCGTCCAATGTTATCAATTCAATTCAAACTCGAAACGCTAGATTTTTAGTTGATGCTTCTATAGACTACAGTATCCACCGTACCAGATTTTACATGAGGATTTTGTTAGATTATCTCTTTGATAGATTTAATAGTTGGAGATTGATCTCTTTTATTACTAAAAAAGTGAGCTGGTCAGCCCACTGAGTTATTGAACATCTAGGTTTAATTTTAAATTTAAATATGCGTTAACGACATGGGAGGATTAATAGTTAAAATTATATTCTCCCTCTATAGCATTAAGATTGTTGGACTTTTTATATATATAAAAAAATTACTCCTTCTTTTGCATAAATATTATTTTTTATTAATTTTTTGGGTTAAATTTTTTTAACTTTGACTCTTGATTATTTAAAATTTATTATTGATAAAAATATAAAAAAAATATATTTTAAAATTTTTTTAATCGAGTATATTTTAGATATATAATTTATAAAATTTAATTATTTAAAATATTTAATATAATTATAATCAAAGTTTAAAAAATTTAACTTTCAAAAAGTCAATAACAGACATTATTTTTAGAACGGAGGAAGTATTTTCTATTATTTAAAAATTGTTAATTATATAAATATAAAAAATATATTTAAAAATATTCAACCAATAACTTTTTTAAATATATATTTTATAAAATTAATGAAGTAAGAAATTTAAAAATAATATTGATAAAAAATTAAAAATAACTTTTATAAAGTAAATAAGTGTTTGGCACATTTTAATTGGATAAAGATTTTTTATTATTAGTTAGACGCTTAAAATAATTAAAATTAAAATTTTAAACACCTATTTAGAATTAAAATAATTTAAATACCAAAAATAATCTATAAATATAGTTTGAGCACTTATTAGGATTTTCAGCTTAAAAATAATTAATTTATTTTAAAATAAACACTTACACGGTCGAACTCGAAGTGGCATTAATTAATATCATTAAATATTTTTAAAAATTAATATATGTTGTTAATAAATAAACTCTACGGTAAAAGTCCAATTGGTATTTTAGGTCCATTTGTAACATGGCAGATGTCCAGGCTAACCGAATACGTTGGGTTCGGTGATATGTTGTTGAAGGGGTTGGGCTAAGATTTGAAAATTCTGGTCTTATAAAGTGAGAAAAAACACGAATTATCTAGCCTCATCGATAAAGGAACGATTGTTATTTCTAGAGGTCACTGATTCAAGTACCAGTATTGTTAGCTAATTGACTGATGAATGTTGAAAGGTTGAGAGTATACTTTGAAACAAATACTACTAACCACTTTAGCTGAATAAAAAAAATGAAAAAAAATTAAGGGATGTTATTATTAATAAGGGTGGATCCAAAATTTTAAAATAATGGTTAAAATAATTAAGATTATATTAACGATATGCAGTGATAAAATTAATGTTCAAAAACCAAAGCTACCCTTAGACTTATCTAAATATTTAAATTATATTTTATTATAAATATTAAAAATACTTTTTAATTAAAATAAATATTTAAAACTTTATTTTTAATTGAATTAAGTGTTTAAATTAAAATAAATATATAAAGTTTTATTTTTAGTTTAAATAAGTATTGAAATAAATATCTTAATTGATTTTAAAATAAATCACTTATTGTAATTAAAAATACTTTAATTACATTAAATTTAACAAAATCTTATTTTTTAATAAAATAAAATGTGTGGATTGTTGCATCTAGAAGCAAGGAAGTTCATGGTCCTTTTTAAACTAATAAACTCTGAAAAGCATGGACACTAGATTTGGGTCATGATACATTTGCAGCAGCATATAATATAATCCATGTAAGGTCCAAACAAAAGATGCCAATAAACAGGATTAATATTAAGAACAACGGACGGACCAAAGAGGGGAAAATATATTTTTAATAAAAAATATTAAAAAATTTAAAATAAATTACTGATATGATAGATTATATTTTCAAAGAGAAGATACACATTTAATAGTAGAAGTTAAAGTAGTTTAGCTAGTTTCGGTATAATTATCTGCCTCTTTTTTATACCTTTATTTATGTTTTAGTTTTAAATTAAAGGTTTAGGGTTTTAGGTTAGGGTTTGTAGTTAGAGTTTATGAAATTAGAGTAGGGTGTATTTTTTTAAGGGGTAGGATTTAGGGTCAAAGATATAAAAAATAATAGTTAAAGTTTAAAATTTAATTTTTTAGAAATTTTCAACGGGATACATATATGGAGCTATGATAAAGAATCAAAGGGATTTTATTTGGGTGCAAATCGTCCGTCTTTTTCCTATGCATTCATTTGTGCTTCCGTTTTAAAGTAGAGGTTTTGGGTGTAGGTTTAGAGTTCATGGTTAGGGTTAGGGTTAGGTTTAGGGAATTAAGGGTATGATATATTTTTTAGGTTATATGATTTAGGGTTTAGGATATAGAAAAAAAGGTTTAGGATTTAAAATTCATTTTTTAAAAAAATTTCAACTGAAGATAAAAAAAGATTTATAATAAAGAGACAAAAAAATTTTTTCAATAAATTTTTCGAATAATCCATGTCAAATATAATTGAAGAGCACCCTCCCCTCCCCCTCCCCCTCCCCATATTCCCAAATCCACGATGTTTCAGTGTCCTGGGAAAATGTATGATCTTCATGGGGGGGGAAGGCAGTGCAGGAAGGGAAAGAACAACAAAACCCAGATTCCCAAATCCCAACAAATAATCAGTGTCTTGGAACATCAAGAACATCCAACCTAAAAGACACCAATGATGAGACCCTCCCCGTCCGGAAAGAACATCTGTAAGAGTTCCCTGGTGTAGATTGGGGGGGCACACGCTGTTGGCATCATCAATCGGACCCGCACACCCTGTGTTTCTTTGTCCTTTCCCAATCCATTTTTTAAAATCTTAAAGACAAACAATCCCACTGTCATCTGTCACCTGCACTTTGCTTCTTTTTCACGTTTTGCAGAGGGATGGATGGGGTAAGGTTTTTGATGGATTCTCGATTCAGTAATCAGTTTTTAACACAAGGCGGCAGTCGGCAGAGCAGCCGCAGATAAGAGAACAGAAAGCTAAAGCTTTACTCGCAATAAGCTTCAACTTCAGATGAAAAGATGGAAAAGTCTCTGAAGTCTGATCTCAGTACGTTCTGAAACCCAACAGTACCACTACAGGCTACAGCTCCAACTATCGCACTCATTTCCTCAATTAATCATCTTATTATTACTTATACTATTTCTTCGTAAATCACAATAGTATAACATGGTAATGCTGAAAATGAGGCCAAAAGACTAGAAATAGTGGAGGCGATGAATTGGAGGACAAAAGACGTGGACTCTCACTACTACTGCCAAACCCCAGAAACCCCATAGGAGTGAATCATAGAGAAGCACACAACACATGAGAGGACACTCTAACTTTTTCTGCATTAGCATAGTATCTTATCTGCAACATGTGTCTGTAGATATACAGATGCATTAAAATACGTGTTTAGAAACCAACAAGTTGATCTTGTAAGATGTCATCAGATCTTTTAAATAAGTTCAAGAATTTAAATTTTAACAGTTGGAATGAAAAAGAAATCTAGTTTATATTGGATCTCTGTAAAATCTGATTCAAGTTTAGACCAACATGTGGTTAAAAATTAGTGCTTAAAAGTTTTAAGGGGAGAGAGAAACTGAGCATTCAGCAGACGCTGACAAAAAAGTGGGAGTGACAGAGATAATGATGATGATCGATCGTCGTGTTTTTAATGAATCCAAGCGTGTGGCTGTGAATGAAATGAATAGACAGTCGTGGAAATATTGGAAATTCTCTAAAGTCTGGACTCTTTAAACCTAAATTAAGACCGTCTAATGTTGAAAACGACAGCTTAGTTGTTTCGGAGAAGAAAAAATGGATACCCCAGCCTTTCCCTTTCCAAGAGCATAGCTTAGCTGATTTTGATAACGACATTTGCTTGTGACTGCCTGTTTCTGACCACTCAAGAAACCAGAATTCTCGGGTGCATGTTTTGTTGTAAACTTGTAATGTAAAAACCCTAAGCTTCCTATGTGTCTGGTTTTCTTCTATGTGACTTTAGATTCAGTTTGAATTCATATTTACACCAATACAGAAATATACAGGATAACAGAAAGAGAACAAAATTATGAGAGAGAGAGCGTTGAGGGCTTTTGTCTACGAGATTATACTGTTTTGGTGTAGTAAATGTTGGGGGGTATCCTACTTCCTAATAGTGAAATAGCTGGGGAAAGACAAGCTGAAAGAAGCTCCTCCATGCAACAAGTAAACAAATGCTTTTACCTATGGGATCCAATGAGGACAGTAAATGTGACTCGTTTTTTTAATTGTCTAAAGGTGATTGTTAAGATGAATATAATCTGCTTTTTCACTTGAAATAGAATCACTTGTTAAGTTTAACTGTGACTTACTGTTTGAAACACCTGTTGTTACCATGGAAATGGGAGGTCTAGACCGGAGCTATAGCTGCTGGGTCTCACCAGCTAGGAAAGAACTACTGGAACTCACATCGTCCCTTTCCCTTTCTTTTTTTAGTACAACCTAGTTATAATTTAATGAAGTTTTAATAAGATTAATCAAAAAGCAGAAGAAAAAAGTTGACACCAACTGCTCTATTTTGTCTAAATTTGTTTCAGACGTAGGTATAGGTCATTTTAATATTAAGGAACATGCTAGCGCTGGAAGGTCAGCCGGCGGATGTTAAAAAGCATTATGTTATCTGTTAAAAGCATGTATAGATTCATAATTTCATACGCATACACTGCATCAATTACGAATCTAAATACAGGTGAAAATGGTGGTTAATATATTCTGTGCGACTTGAGGTCGAGTTTTGGGCATTTGAGACCTGTGGCCATGAATGAGTTAGTGAATAAAATTTGGACAGAAAGTAAACCGGCCGGTGCCGGTGGTCCTCGAGAACAAAGTAGAAAAGCTAAGAATAAATAGCGTAAAGGAGGACTATGCCATAGACTTAGGCTTAGAGAATCATCTTTAAAATTGGACCTAAACACTGCGACTATTTCATTTCACCTATTCTTTAAGCATAAACAATGACCGAAAGGGAAGAGCAGCTCCACATGCACCAGCCACCATGCCTAGAGCTACTTCTGCACAAATGACCCAACATATATGGCTTCTGATTAGCCTTATTTAGGTTTAAATTACCACAACACATAAATATATAGTACAATACCGATGACACATTTTAAAACTCCCCTGGTATTAGCAGGACAATACTAGAGTCTTACTCTTACTGCACCCACCATCACCAAGGCAAACAATAGAAACTTGTAAAGCTAAGTGACATCTCTAGCTCGGACATAGGAAAGTCCAGAAGATAGAGGCTAGTCAATAGCCATAGACCAAACCTTTACTTAAATGTAAAAGAAACACTCATCCCAGCAAGATCATATGACCCCGCATAGGAAACCCTAAGTGGAGCATAGTGTAAGTTCTGAGATTGTGTTGGCTGCTCAGATACCGCCTTCGCCTCCTCCGTCGTTGATATCACCTGAAGAGGCATCGGTCCAAGGGAAAGGATAAGGAAGATCACCGGGGACCTGATAGAATCCTCCTCCAGTGCCAATATTCCTTCTGTTAAACTCGGGTAGCCTGTTACGGGGAGTGAGGGGTTGGAATGAGCTCGTCCCCGGTGCTTGAGGCAAGGCTGTGGGGATGTCGTTGCAGGCGTAGCGGATCAAGTCGGCATTAGCTGCGTCAAGTTCTTTCTGGAGCCTTTGGACTTGTCTCTGCAGGAAAGTGATGGCGCCAACGCAGCCGTAAACGGGATCTCTTACTCTCGCCTCCGCTTCATAGGCCAGGGAGTTCACCGCGTCCTCTCTTTGGTGAGGGAGGAGCTCGTTGAGGAGCTTGGTCACGTTGCTCGCTCCAAATATCTTGTGAACATTCACAAATTTCTGGGGCTCCTCCGGTGGAAAGTAAGGAGCAAAGATGCAGCCCGGCATGCATTTCCTCCTCAACAATTTGCAGGCCGCACAGGGTGAATTGTAGGAGCTGGAAGAAGCCATTTTCACTGCTGTGCACAGATCTACAAGAACCAGTTTTCGTCAGTAGAGATCTTTTTACGTCTTTAATAATGAGATTCTGATAAGGTTTTGAGACACTATATTATCATTTACACTTCTGCATATTTTTCATGATATTTTCAGTTTTTCTTTTTTCCTAATTAACTTGGGATTGGGGTTCTCTCTTCAAGAATCTGTGCCTAGATATAGTACTCACTAGGGTTTTCCTGAACGTATCTTGTGTATGGTTCAGTATCTCTACAATCTAACCAGCTGGTTTACCAAAGGAAAAAAAGTCCAAAACTTTTGAAGTTAAAAAGAAAAGAAAAATCTGAACTCTGAGAAAAATAATTTTCACTGATTTATTTTCTGCAGATATATATGCCTTCTTTTTCTGTTCCTTCTTTGCTAATTTCTTGTACGTTTAGAGAGGTGGGTGGGGGAGAATCACTTCATGAACTGGACCTTCATGATTCAAACAAGGATCTGTGCCTGCCACCATTGATTTTGATTCCTAAGTTTGTCTTTTTCTTTTATATAATAATATATGATCCATAATTAACTCGCAGTACTGCAAATTTAGTTGCATGAGTAGTTGTAAATCCATAACTAGAATCCTTTTCAACAATCGAATGAAGAATGGGATCTGATCTGAGAAGTGCAAAAATTCACCAAGACAAAGATTAAAACTTTCATAGGTATATTTGAAGATGAGCAAAGCCCTAATACTAGAGCCTTTAGCTATATATTAGCTATTTAGCTTACCTTACCTTACCTTTCCAACAAAGCCAAAACAAAAGAAGAATTAAAAAGTATTGACAGATAAAAGAAGAAAGCAGCAGCAGCAGCAGCAGCAGCAGGACATATAAATGTACACTGAATTTGGATCTGTTGTTTATGATCAGAAGAATGAAAAAAAGGGAAGTACCTTTTCCCCTTAAATGAATGAGCTGTGTGTCTTGGAGGAGGATGTTGGTTTGCTTTCCTGCCAAGATAAGAGCAGCCTTGGGCAGTGGGAAACTGATCCCAGCAGATTTTATGGCTGCAGCCAAAGAGGGAGGGGGAAAACCCTAATTGGAGAAAGTGAAAAGCAAGTTGATCAGTGAGAGAAGGGAAGGTGAAGGCAAAGAGCATTTAGTGGATGGGGATGTAATGGATGGACAGGACAAAGGTAACGAAGATGGTAAGGGTACACTAAGGAATGACTGTGACTTTGCATCTAATAATAATTTCATGGTATGTGGGGATGTCTCCCATTTCTCATTCTCTCTCTTTTCCTCATGCATCAGTTCATACATGACAGATATCCCCACATCCAAAAGAACAATTATTAAAGCTTACCAATGGAGAATTCTACGTATTAACAATGGGAAAGTTAAAAGAACACCCTCGCACATTGGATCAGAGCCTTTCTTCTGTTCAAACTTTTCACACCGTGGCTTTCACCGGCAAGGGACACTTCTTGAATCTTCAACACAATCACTTGTTCATCAGCAGTGCAGTCTGCAGTGCTTCAGGTTAGATGCTTCTTAGGCGTTATCCAGATTAGTTTCCGCACTGGCTTAATCAATTAGCATTAACACCAGATTCAACAAATGGAATATTGACGATTAGGTCTCTAAACTAAAAAAAATATCATCATATGTCTCATTTATTTTATATATTTTTTTTTAAAAATAATCAATTTCTGGGATTAACAAAATCTCATGGTATCATTTATGAAATAAATATCTAATTTTTTACACTAAAATAACAAAATAAATGACCTAATATAATTACAAAATAAAACTAACATATGTTTGTAAGATGAACGGAATGTCTATAATGTCATTAGTGACAGAACTTGGAATAAAAGTTTTAAAATTTTTGGAGGATTAAACAAAATTTTTCAAAAAAAATTGAGGGTTTAACTAAAATTTTAATTATTTTCGAGAGATTTAATAAAAAATTAAAAATTTAAAAGGAAATTTAATTAAAAATATTCAAAATTTTGAGAATAATTTTGATGAGTCACAATAAAACTCCATATAATTAGAGTTGTAAAAACAGAGCTTCACTTTCTATGTGATTAGTTATAATTAATTAATTTGACAAGGAAACTATGTTAATGCCTAATCCAAGTAATTTAATATAGTTAATCTTCAGCTGTTACATTGATTAATAATTCTAAGCAAATCAGATCATTACACAGCACAAAAAAAACTTCACATTTGGTACTAATAACTCAGTTTTGAATATGTTTCACTGAAATATCAGCAACTGTTGTTTAATCCTGCTTCATCATTTCTTTTCAATGGCCAGCCTCGGTGAATGCTTATGGAAGTTCCACTGTTATTAGAGCCGCTGTTCTTCATCGGCATGTTCTTCTCAAAGTTTCAGTCTAATCTATATCTAGGTTTCATATTAAATTCCCAGTAGATTCATCTTTTTCAGTAGAGCTGATAAAAGACCAAAAGCGCTACCCTAAACCTACCATCAAATGCCAGACTAAGCATGTTCTGCAAAGCCTATGCTACATTTCATATGTAAATCACATAAACCATATGACCTTTCATGTCCAATCAAGTCAATTCACATGATAAGCACACAAAACTCTTTTGGCAGAAGATGGAGTTTTCAATCCAAAACTAAACCATATATGTACATTAACAGTGAGATGGAAGTTATAGGGTTAGTGTTTCTCTCAGTACTGCTTTAAAACTGATTAAGCTATGCAGGTGGCATATTTATTATGGCAATGGGAATACCAAAGATTAGGGTTCCACTAGATGGTGTTAATTTATGTTGAAAGCTAGCCTAGGCTATGATGGAAGCTAGTGGTGGGAATTTTTACTTTCATGATTGCCGGACCTTATGGCCTTACCAGCTAAAACAAGAAGATCTATTCAGGACTGTTAAGATTATTACCGCAGTACAGCAAAAGCAAGCTAATTACTGTCATTTTACTGTCATTTTGGGCTTCTTTTTTGTGATCAATAAGGCAATGGTGGGTTATGAGAAGCTTATCATAATTCATACATCTACAGATACAGTCTCCTTCAATGACCCAGCGTTGGGGCTCTCTTTTTTTGTTAACAGAACCTGACAGACAGAAACTTCAGTGTTCCAAAATTTGATTAGACATATCTGATCTGTTAGATTGACAAAACAGTGCAAAGTTCAAACACTTTAGCTTTCTGTAGTGTCGTATTATCTGTAGTCAACGCTTCTTGTCTAATATGCTTATCCTTGTAGGTTATTGGGAGCCTCTCCTTCAGCAAGTAATAATATCAGAAACCCCATTAATTGGATATTATTAGGCTTGGTAATTGTGGATTAGTTGGATTGGCAAAGCTTAAATTGAATTACACGTGTTAAGCTGTGAAGATTATGACAAGATTGAGGAGGAAGAAAATGGAAGTGGTAGTGAAATAATGATTTGTGCAGATAATCACATTAGGCAGATATATGTAATCTAAATGGTTAAACCTGTAATCTCAAATGGCTGTTACTGTGTATGTGCAATAAGTTGCAGAACGTGGAGGTGGAGGATGGCGGATGGAACATATAAGTGTGATTTGAAAAGGGAAAATTAAGGGTTCAGACCTTAAGTAATCTAGAGTTTATGAAATTGGCCCCAAAGCTTCTGGAAATTATGAATTTTACCCGCAAACTTTCAGTTTCTTCGAATTTAGTTTCAGGTTTTTAAAACCATCGGTTATTAATCGTTCAATTCATTATATTAATATTACTGATGTTTAAACTCGTGACCTCTAAAAAATAAAATCATTTTTTTAACTATTAAAACTAGATGACTCACGCTCAAATATTAAGAGTTACTTTTAAATTTATGTCTTTTCCATAATAGAAAAACTAAAAAACGTCCTGAAGTATTTACCTATTTTACCCTTTCTACTTTAAAGAGCTTTAAGAAATTGATTGCCGTTTGGAAATTGGAATTAGACATTCGTACTTTTCTGTCTCAAAACAAAATAAAAAATTGTAGAAAGTGAATAAACAAAAATGGATTCATCGAACCTGGGTTCAGTCCCTGAAGACGAGCAGAGCCGACAAGATAGCAGCAAGACGGTTGTTTCTGCCTTTGCCTCGCGTCCCGATCGCCCTCCAACTAAGTAAGTTCTAGATCGCACTCATTTCCAGTTTTCTGTTTTATATCACTTCTTGCTGTTCATGTTTTTCGATCGTATTCTTGCTTGATTTCCGTTTATGTTTATCTGTTATTTCATAAATTTTGTCCTGGTTCTAATTTCTCGAGGAATCAGGCAACGAAAAGGAAAATTAACACCAGCTTTGTCTCGCTTTTTTTAGGTTGCTTTGAGGATTTAGATTTCAAGTTCTTGGATTTTGATTTTTAAAAACAGTGTAAATTATGTAACAAAACACATGCAAATGTAATAGCATACTCATTATTCTTCAAATTTATGAATTTGTGGATGCTTATTTACTGATGAATTTGAAATACTGTAAGTTCAATGTTCATTTTTTATACCATTCAAATATATTATTATTTTGAATCTCAATTTATAAAATATAAGAAATCTAGTTATTATTTTCCATTTTCTAAAAAAATTATTAGGAATAATCAACTGCAAACATTTATTCTAAAAGAGTGGAGGACTTTTAAAGTGGAGTCCGAAGCTCCATTATTAATGAAGTGGTTAAATCACTCTGCATCAACATGCTATGACAACGCTTTTATGCATTGCTGAAGTCTCCAAATTATTATGATTTTTTTGTGTTGTTGACAAAGCATGTAATTGCTTTTGAGAGGCCAAAAATGAGAGCATATGGGGAGAAATAGTTGATGATCTCTTTGTTCAACAATGGTATGGAGGCACTCTCCTTTGATGCAGACCGTTTCTTCTTTGATCATGTCTATTAATTTATTCCTACTCAGTTTGTGAGGTCAAAAGAAAGCATTTTCATTCATTTCTTCGTAATATACATGTTTGTGAGTTTCCGTTCTCTATATTCATGTACCTCCTATTCCCCTTCTGGAGGTTTCTCCTCTGAATTTTACACGTTAGAATCTCTTGAACTGAAGAGACAACACATTTATACAAGTAACAGCCAAAGCATTGGAATTCAATATTGCTTGAACCATTAGTATTTGCATGTGACCTTTTAGATGGCACTCGCATTCAACATAATTTGAGATGGGAGAGATGAACTGTTTTTGCTAGAATTTTGTCTTCTTATGAATTTTTCATTTGAATTTATATTTTCTATGTTACTTATGTAGGTATTTGATTTTTTAATAAACATTTTTAGGAGTTCTTCTGAGAAATACTCACCTTTGGATTGGGCCGGCTATTTTGATCGAGAGGAATATGTTTGCATACCAGACTCAAACGATGTCTGTATTATTTTTTGGCAGTTCCATGGATTTTTTTTCTAATTTTCAATACCGATTTACTTCTAATATGCTTTATCATTTTAGGTCTTTCATTTATATATGGCAGGAACAGAAGGACCAGTTGTGTTTTGTCTACATGGGGGTGGCTACTCTGGGTATGGTTGATATTGATGATATATTTCATTTGTTTGTTTGTTTGTTTATTTTACTTGTTTTGTGATGTATGAAGCTTTATCCTGAAAGTTGTAGAAAATTCGTTTGAAGTAGACTTTTATCATATTAGACATTTTCTAAAGAGTTGATGATTGGAGTGATTTACATATGGATTTAGAGGTACCACATTGCATATCTTTTAGTTAAAGTGTAAATGATTAACGACCTTTGATTTTCTTCCAATACAAAAATGATTTTTCCTTTGTTTCCAGTGATCTTTGAATATTAAGGCTTGACCAGTAGTTTTCTGGTATTTCCTTTTGCTTATTATTTCCAAAATGTTGTGTTAAAGTTAAAATCTAGTGTTGAAAAAGAATATTATAATCAGGACATGGTCTTGATGCCAACGAGGTGGGATATGTGCAGGACATGCCAAGAAAATATAAATCAAATTGGACACAATGAAAATGGTTTTGTGGTAGAGATCTGACTTTAGAGTCTTAGTACTATCACTTGTATCCCCCCGCCCACAAAAAAAACTCCTTCCATTCAATAATTTCCAATGTCAAGTGAATAATTTTAATTCAGCGCATCAAAGTAAACCCTAAATCTTGTAAGTAAGAATGTAAGATGAATATTTCTATCACGTATTGTGCTATTATTATTATCATCAAACTATTACTGTTGTGCTGCTATGGTACTTTGAATGATAAGTTTTGGTTTCCATTTTCAGTTTTGGCATTCAATTCCTTTGTGTTGAAAGGATATTGTTCTTGAAAGGACT
Source organism: Abelmoschus esculentus (assembly GCA_035048815.1). NCBI lineage: Eukaryota > Viridiplantae > Streptophyta > Magnoliopsida > Malvales > Malvaceae > Abelmoschus > Abelmoschus esculentus. Next base: position 2,924,789 of record JAUCBN010000010.1, read on the forward strand.
ACAAGTTTTTTTCTGGATCAATCAGATTCCTGGGCATCCCTCTTCATTCTTGCTATTAATTAAATTGAACCATTCCAAAGGATCCTTAGTTTAATCACGATAGACTTGAAACTTATGTGCTGTTATTTGTTCTTTCTTTGGGAAATTGTGGAACAGATGATAAGATAAATGGTATAGATTGTATGAAATATTAGTCATAATATTATTTTGGCCTGGAAATTACATAGAATGGAAGCCCTTCCCTTTTTTCTTTAGATTTTTGGTGAATTTAATTCCATTGAGGTTTTCATTCTAACTATTGAAGATCCGCTATTTTTGTCTGGGAAACATTTCTATCTAATTACAATCACTGCTTTTCCACCATACGTTAAAGAGTTAAATAATTCCACGCTACTTAGTTTGTCTCTGTGTGAAAGTTTATTCTCACCATGCTCTTCTTTTTCTTGAATAAATATAAATGTAATACTGCTTTGAGGAAATTCCCTGGCGGGTAGTATATTTAATTCAAGTTAGAGACAAGCTTATTGGAAGATAGGTCCTATTAATTATCCTTATGCTTAATTGAATACTGCCGCTTATCATAAATTGTTAACTAATATTGGAGTGTATTTTTGCTTTAGTGGCCTTCCTCCTTGAAGTTTCTTAATTAATAAAGTATTGAAGGTTGGGATAAAGAAAGAAGAAGAAAAGGAAAGAGAAATAAGAGAAATTGGTTTTTGAATAATTCACCTTGTTCGACTCAAGCTAAAATTTTATTTTATACTATTAATTGTGTCTACAAAGATGGAAAGGGGGAAGTTACAATGATTATTCACAATTAAGTGAATCCCTAATATGTTGTACGTCACACTAAAATCCAATCTAAAAGTACTTCACTTTTATGTAGAATTAGGATAGCAATCTTTCGAGATTTAGGGTTTTTTTTCGTGATTGGATTTCTGATGAAAGATATCATCTAACTTGCTATACCAGGCTCTCGTTTGCACTGTCAGCTGGTAAAATTAAAGAGAAAGCTAGAGTAGTTGCCATGGACCTTAGAGGACATGGAAAATCAACCTCGGAAGATGATCTTGATCTATCTATTGAGGTACAAATTTTAAGCTTAGTAGATAGAAGTAAATGATATTTTTCCTACTAACTGTCGTTTTAATTGTTTGGTCATGAGTTGTGTCATTCTAGTGTTGCTTCCATGGAACTAAAAGATATCTTACATTTGCAGACTATGTGCAATGATGTTTTCGCTGTTTTGAAGGCACTGTATGGAGATTCTCCTCCTGCGATTGTGCTCGTTGGCCACAGGTTGTGCTCTCCTGTTGTTGTTTTTATAGCTTTGTACATATTCCATTTTCTAGAGGAGAAGCAAATAATAGAAAAAGTGCTCATTGATCAAGCGCAGTAATCAATGAGACTTGCCAAAGCGCCACTAGCCCTTTTTTCCCTTCATTCCTTTCACTTTTCTGTCTGTGTTTGCACAATGTATATGCATTATTAGCTCTAATAAAAAATGTCAGTTTTTTCCAAACAAATTGTTCTTTTCTTTTGACAACCCTATATTTGGTGGAATCATGGGATTTGAAGAATGAAGAGGTTTCGAGATTGTTTCTTGGAAAATTTATTTTTTGTCAATTAATTCAGAAAGCTGAATAATCCAAGCTGGAAATTTTAACTCTGTACTCTGAGCAAAGATGAATTATTTTGAATAACTATTTCATTGGTAATGAACTTTGTTTTTCAAATTGCATTGTTTCAGTGAAATGGCTGTTGGTCTTTTGGTGATTTAGTTCAAATTATCAAATTGGTAAAATTGAACACTTGTTGAACTTTTATATGTTGCTTGTAAAGAATGAAATGGGAAAAATGCTAAGTGATTAAATATCTCATTATAACCTTATGTCATTGTTATGCAGCATGGGAGGCTCAGTCGCTGTACACATTGCTGCGAAGAAAACACTGCGTAGTTTAGCTGGTTTGGTTGTTGTAGATGTTGTAGAGGTTGGTCCCTTGAAAAGCTGCTTAGATTATCTTTTAATTGTTTGATTTCAAGAAAAGGAATGTGTTAAAGATAAACATATTTGCTTCAGGGGACAGCGATGGCATCATTAGTTCACATGCAGAAAATCCTCTCAGGCAGAATGCAGCATTTTTCAAGTATTGAGAAAGCGGTAAATGCATTTTCTTATCTTATGAACGCCATCTTCTTTTATTCATGTGTTTATCATCTCTCTTTGATGTGATTAAATGTATCATGTTCCAAGCTTATGTGGATACTGGTTATTTGCACTGTTGCATTTTCTGATCATTAGCCTTAATAATCTGAGTGGATATATGAACTCTTTATATTTAACTATAAACTACTAAATAATATTTTTTGTTATTCCCGAAGTAATAATTTTGTTGATAAAAGTGGACGTATAGCCAAGTAGTGGTCCACCATGACATTGTCACTAGACAAGGGTTTGACAAATCACTGGAAGTATAAACCAATAAGAGATCTGAATTCACTGCTGAAAAACATGATGGGGCTATGATCTGGCTGAGTATCACCTGGGCTTGTGGCTCTTTCCTACCCAGCTTGCCAAAGTGTACCTGGACAGATCCAATTAATCATTTGCTCCTCAAGTAGATTGCAGAGTGCACTGCAGACTAACATAAAGGTTCTTGAATGGTTAAATTATCTCCAATCATATACTGTATTGAAGTTTTTGTGCGACATCCATATTATAAGCTATATATAGACTCATAAAAGATAAAAGGACTTCGATTAGGAATATTTTATATGTATTTATTTGTTCATTAAAATTTTCAGTGTCACTGTGGTGACTGTCCACCTAACTGATTTCCAGTAATTCCTGACACCAACCTGCTTCAGAAACTTCTCAACTCCATTAGGTATGCATGGGATACAGGATTGTGGATTTTTTTAGTACGGCTATATGAAAGTTAAGCAATTAGTGAACAGTGCTATAGATGTTATTGGAATTCTATCTTGAGGGGATAACTTGAGTGTGGTCTCCTTGTGTTTATACAAGTGACTCAGCAGGTAACAGCTGCTAACTTGTTGAACTATTGAAGAGTTATATTAGAAGAATATGAAATTGAAGAGAATTATCAACGGTAGAGAAATATAGGTTGTCATGCTCTCAAAAAGGTTCTAAGCTAAAACCACTGTTGGTTTTGAGTGCTAGGAGAAACTTCTTGTTCTTATGGTACACTAAGCATTAACAACTGAGTGCAATTACTTAACTTCAACAGAAAAATGGAAACCCTTTTTAGACCAAACTGTTTTAATTTAGAAGGCTGGTTGTTGAGAATACAGAGAAAATGCAACTGCTAACTGTAAGATCAGACTGTGCCAAGGTCTTATGTCATATAAAGTGAGTGCTTAGTTGAATAGTATTTTCTTCAAACAAGCTTGTTTAAATTATTGTTGTAATTGCTAATTAACGTGCAGATTGAATGGAGTGTTAGAGGAGGTTCTTTAAGAAATATCGACTCTGCTCGTATATCCATTCCTACCACTTTAAAGTATGATGATTCAAAGAAATGGTAAGTATTTCTTTCATGTTACCTATAAACTGTTACGATTCTGCTTTCCAATACTAACGGAAATAATTTTATTTTCCCCATAGTTATGTCTACAGAGCACGGTTGGAAGAGACTGAACAATATTGGAGAGGCTGGTGAGTGAAGTTTTGCTGTTAACTTTTATATGTTGTGTGATACTGATGAGGTCTAACGTCATTGTGGATATTTGAACTGAAACTTTAGCTTTCATTGTAAGGCTTTGCTTGGTAGGAAGGATAGGAAGTAAGGATACAAAACTTTCTAATCTAATGGTTCAAATGCCTAACCATTAAATTAACAAATTTCCCATCCTCGTAAATGGCCTGGCTACAAATTGTTCCTTCACATACCTGCTTGAGTACAATTTTGTGGTTGATGAATTTGAATACTGCTTCCAGGAATGTAATTTTGCAAGGTTGTTTACTCGATAATCAAAATATTATTCCATTATTTAAGAGAGCATTTTTCGTATTTATATATTTTGTTGAAGCTACTTCAAGTGAGTTTAAATAATGCTTATGGGTATGCAAATAGCTTGCAGATTTTTCCTAGTTTCTTCGTTGTCTGCGGTTGTTGTAGAGCGTGAAATGTCTTGTCTTATTTTCCAGACTTCTTATGAGTTGCCAAATATTGTGTGCCTGAGAATTTATTCTTTTCATGTTCATGCGATCACTATTCCAATTAGTTTCCTGTTTGTTTTTCTGTGTTGAAGAGTTGAAGATTGGTACTTTTCTTTCTTTTATTAATACGATTTAGTCTAAGGTATTTTAAAAGCTTAGACAATGTATCAATCAAGATTTTTTTGTCCTTCCGAATCCTAACCTGGAATCTGTCAAAACCGAAACCTTTTCCATGATAACTTGCTCACAACTTAGTTCTGAACCATTTCTTGTTCTGTATTGTAATAAACCTTTTCCATGATAACCTGGAATCTGTATTGTAATGACGTAAGGGTTATCGAGGTTCATAAAAGAAAGACGATTCCTTATTACAGAATAATGTCATCCAGACATAATTGCTTCTTATATTGTTTTTTTTTAGTTTTCATTTTTAACTTTGGTGTCTTGCAGGTATGAAGGCCTTTCAGAAAAATTTCTATCTTCTCCTGTTCCAAAGCTCTTACTATTAGCTGGCACCGACAGACTGGACAGGTAGCCGCATTGGATTTTAAGTACCCCGCCTATTAAATTTTACGAACCTTTCATTTTTTCGACTATATACCCAAGTCTAACAACATAAATAGTTCGGCACTTGTAGTGGTACATATCATTTTCAATATTTGAGGTAAAATGGTTTATATTGGTCCAACTCTTCATCTTTCATGATACACTTCTGTACATTCTGTAATAGAGCACTCACAATAGGTCAAATGCAAGGCAAGTTTCAAATGGTGGTTGTCAGACATACAGGGCATGCTATACAGGTTCGCACCAATTATATTTCCGCAGATGTTCTTTCCAGCATATTTGTTTATATTTAATTGAAACATCTAAATGTTAAATTGGTAGGAGGATGTACCTGATGAATTTGCTTCATTGATACTCAATTTTATCGCTCGCAACCGCATTGGTCCTCATGGAGTCGAGGTTTGTATTTTGTTTCCAAATATATTGTTCGCGCAAAGGTTCTCTAATTATACTTAAACCATCTCTTAATTTATAGTTCTTGATTGATTTGGATGATTCACGGAATCTCTTACCCTCTCTATTTTTAAAATTATTTACAGCTGAATTATAATGTATATGTCCTGCAGATCCCTGGACTTGCTCGGCCTCGTCCGGCACAAGCACAGGCAGAGCCAAAATCTTAAAACTTACTGCCAGGTAAAGTTCATTCTGTGACCTTTGCTGGCTTTAAACTTACTGCCATTTCTTTTGTTTTGTTTCCTTCATGGATTATTTTAAAGCTAGGAGCAGTTGGAAAGGAAAAAGGTGGAGTTATTATGTTTTGGTAATTATGGAGATTAATATTTTATTATTATGTTATAAACAAAAATACCTAACCAAATGAGGCCTCTGGACCTTGCTTGTGTGACGTAGCCATGTTGACTGTCTTAATTTTTTTTGGTATAATTACATTTAAGTTATTTCTTAGTTTAAATAATAATAAAATAAAAGTCTTGTCCGTCCTAAATTTTAGATTAGAGGCTTAATAGACCTTTTCCCCTCTCATATTCAATTTTGACTCCGTCCTGATTACATTGATGTCCTTGTGATATTTTTCATAAAAACAAATATATTTTCATTTTAATGGAAATTATATTTACACTTTCAAGAGTGCCTGACAACACTACAAAGGAAAGCTAATTAGGTTAAAAAACTTTTCAAAAAAGAAGTAAACTAAAGAGAAAGCACACATTAAAGTTAACCATTTATTTTTAAATAATTAATTTAAATAAAGTCTGCATAACAATTATTTAATCAGAGGGTGACCATAGTGGATTCAAATTTTTGCTATATTTGTATTGAGCCATTTATGTCATCTGTGTAAATTTTAATACAATTGTACAAAAATTTAAGAGTATAAAATTATGAAATTTTAAAGATATAAATTTAAATTACTAATAAAATAATATAAAAAAATTAAAATAAATAAAAAACTTACTGCACCTCTTGTCCAAACTCCTCCAAAATGAAAATCAAATTCTCACTTGACAAGATATTCAACACAAATTTATCCGCCACATAATCCTACTTAAGAGCGGAATCGGGAAATTTAAAGTGTTATATTAAAATCTAAGAAAGTTGACAAAATATTTTTAAGTAAACAATATATGTCAATTACTGTTAAATTTAAATTAACATTCTTTTAAAATAATGTAAATTTCATCTTTAATATATTTATAAATATATATATATAAACTAAAATAAATAATGTAAATTTTATCTTTGATATCTTTATAAATATATAAAAAATAAAAATAAAATTTTGGAGGTTAACGAACATCTCTACCTACAGGGTGTAAATCGTTTATCTTTTTATTATGTATTCATTAGTGTTCTCACTTTAAATTAATGGTTTAAACTTTAGAGTTAATGTTAGGGATTGTGATTAGAGTTTAAAGAATTAAGTTTTAGAGTGTATTTTTAGGGTGTAAAATTTAGTAATTAGAATGTAAAAAAATTAAGGTTAAAGTTTAGAATTTAATATTTAAAAAAATTAGTAAAAATTATAAAAGGGAATATGATTAGGTAACGAAAAGATAATACAATAATAATAATGATCGGAGAAGATTTTGCCTTCCCGTGAACCGGTTTTATGGTTAACACGAGTCCTTTAACCCAAACGGTTAACGGAACGGTTGTTGTTTCTAGAGGTTACAGGTTCGAGCATCAGCAATGTTAACAAAGTGATTGAGCGATCAATGTCAAAAGGTGGAGATTATATTTTAGAACAGATATTACTATAATCACTATTAGCTTGTTTTAAAAAATCAAAATAAGAATCCTTTGAATAATTTTAATGAAAAAGAAAGCATATCCTTCGAATAATTTTAAAAAATATATATTATCATTAAAAGATAAACTTTAAATAATTATCTATAAAATATATTATTAAAAGGAAGAAAAAAGATATTAGTGACTGTTGAGGTACAATTAAGGACCATCGTCCCTTCACAATAGCGCCATATGCTCGCATCTCTTAAGAAAAAAGTAAACAAATGGAATTTTTAGTCAAAATCCTCTTGCATGTAATTACTTATCAACCCCTCATAGGTTTTGACACTGCTGGCGCTATCATAACACCCTTGTGGGGGAATTCACTTGGGTTAATTCGGTTGATCGATCGAATCGAAATTATTTTGATTAATTCGATCGGTTAATTTTTTAGTAAATTCGGTTAACGGTTAATTTTTTTTAATAATTCGGTTATCGGTTAATTCGGATCAAAATCGGTCATTTAACTTTTAAAATATTATAAAATATTTATTAATTTTTTTATATTATAAAATGGTCACTAAATTTTATATTAAATTAATATAAAATAAAATTTTAGTGTCTAAAAAATTATTTTAGTTTCATTTAGTGACTTATTATATAATTTAACCAAAATTTATAATAAATTTTGGTTAATTCGGTTAATAACTGAAATAATTTCGGTTCGGTTAATTCTGTTAAAAAAAATTGGTTCGATTAACGGTTAAAATTTTAAAAAATCAATTAATTTGGTTTTAGTTAATTCGATTCGACCACCGACCGAATTAACTGAATGCTAACCCCTAATGCCCTGACCGGTCATCGGGAATCATTCAGAATCGGAGCCCCGACCCAGCCAAAACTTTATAAAACTACTGTTTACTCTAAATGTTTTCCAATCAAAAGTTTTTAATTTGATTTGTTTTTATACTTTATAAATTATAATGTGCTGGATAAATTTGGTGAATTTAACTAAAAATCTTATTAACTTGGGTACAAATTTTCAATTAATTTTTATAGTGTATATAGATTATAAAATTGATCCTTATATCTGAATTTATTCGTTTTTATCTATATACTTTTTAATTTTTTAAAATTCAGTCCCGACTCGCATAATAAATGTAAAGTTTATTCATTGTACGAAGGATAATGATAAAAGTTGAGTTATTTGAATTATTGTATTGTATTTTATATCTCAAATTATATTTTAAATTTTTTAATTCAAGTCAAATTTTTGATTTTTTATATAAATTTAATTATAATATTTATCATGTATAGTAAAATTTGATTTTAATTTAAACAATTTTTATCTAATCATATAAAACGTACATATATATTTCTTCAGATTTTTATGTGTCATAAAATTCTTTATATTTTTTATATCGGTACATATAAATACATACATATATATCGAAAAAAATAGAAAACTCAATTTAAACTTAAAATTTAATCTAATAATCACTAAAAAATTTAAGTTATCCGTATTTATATTTTTATTCGAGTTCTCCTTAAGGTTTTGATAATAATTAAACAAACTTATGAAAGTTAAAATGTAGAGTAACGACTTTCCCGTTATTGTTTTGAAAAAAAGAAAGAAAACATAATATTGAAGTAGTTGACAGACAATTTGACGTATTTTATTAGGATACCTTGCCGGCTATTAGAAATATAAATTTATTGTTAGCTAATAAATTAACTTATATAGGACGAAAATGAACACTCTAAGCCATATTTAAACTCTGAATTTAAGATCTTAATCACTATTTTAAAATAATATTGTATTAACTCACATGGCTATTAAAACTAAATAGATTTTTTTATGATTAAATTTATGATTTGTAAAAAAAATATATTTTCTTTTACAAGTAAAACAATCATATTTATCGGTCGGTCATGTTATTCATCTTTATTTCTTTTAATCTTTTAAGTTACGAGCTTTAGTTTTATTAGGCGCACTTATTTTTTTTCTTAAAATTATTCGATTAGGATTATATTTAGACTTTATAAAAAATAATGTGTTTATTACATTTTCAAATTAAGACCTTAGAGAGTTTAATTAAGAACATTCGAATTTTTTAATGTTCAATACAAATTTTAAAAAAATTGAGTGGATCAAATTAAAATTTTTAAAAATTCAAAGGGTTTATTACATGTTTTTCCAAATTGTTGATAGACAAGGCCCCTCTGAACTCAATTAACATTTTATATAATATATTTAAAGTAGAAAGTGACAAATGTTCATTTATACCTTTTCAAGTTTAAATCTACTTCAATGAATCATCGTGTTACTTTTAAAAATTAACATAAAAAAGAGAGATAAAGTTCAAATAATTTAAAAATTGAGGGTCCAAATAAATAAATAAAATATTCTATTATATTTTTTATTAAAATAATTGAGGGACCATCTTTTTCCTTTGTGTGGCTTTATTCCTTTAAATAAGGTAATATGTTTCTTTGAATTATATTTTATAATCGTTTGGGATTGCATTGTTTATATTTATTTTTATAGTCTACATTGAATAATTTCCATTTTAAATTTTCAACATCATTTATAATTGTATAATATTTTATTAATAAATTTTCACGATGCAGAAGATGAGTATTTCACATGATCGAATCAGATTCGATTCAATCCGATTGAATTGAGTTTTTTTATTCAGATTTATATAGCGTTTTTATTAAAGATAGAGTCAAATTGAATTAAAATTTACGGTAAAAATATTTAACAAAATCAATTAGAGATATTAGTATAAATTTTCCTATATTTTTAGAGATATTTTATAATAATATCTTATCTTTATATTTTTATAATTAAGTCTTTAAAATTGATTTTTTATACATAGGTTCTTAAATTATCTTTCTATAATAAATTTTCTAAAATTAATTCTCTTAAAGTTAAATATGAATTTAAAAGACATAAAGATAATTTTCACCCTTAACGTTTATAATTTTTGTCATTTTGGTCCCTATTCTTTTTTCTGGGATAAATTTAGCCCTTGATCTATGTTTTTTTTAACAAATAACTCATTTTTTAACTACTATGATAACTGAACCGTTAAAAATTTAATAATGGTAACATATCATATATATATGTGATAATATATTTTAAATGACATATAATTTAAACTATTAAATATATACATATATATAGAATATAATTTTATTCCAGTATAAAATATAAAGAAAAATTAAAATTTAAATAAAATATTAAAAATTAATTAAATACAAAATAAAAATTTACTAAATATTTTCAACCATAACTAAACTAAAATATCTTTATAAAACCCTAAAACTACGATTTAGATTAAAACTAAAATACCTAAATTCTAAATTAAATAATAAAAATCCAATTGATTATTATCAAAAAAATTTATCTTTGATTCACCGGTAACAAACTATACAAAACACTTTCTTCTCAGAATATGTTCATACATTTTTAGATAAAATTTTGATTTTACTATACTTAAGGTTGAAAATTTTTAGTAGCCTTTTGTTTTAGATTTAATTAATTTTTAATAAATAAAAAAATAATTTTTAATATTTTATTTAAATTTTAATTGTTTTATATTTTTAGATTGGAATAAAACTATATCCCGCGTTAATGTATTTGATATACTAGATGTTAAGTTATTTAAAATATATTATTACATATATATATATGATATGTCATCATTATTAAATATTTAACGGTTCAGTTATCATGATAGTTAAAAAATGAATTATTTGTTAAAAAGATAAAGGTCAAAGGCTAAATTTATCCCAAAAAAGAATAGGGGCTAAAATGACCAAAATTATAAACGTTAAGGGTGAAAACTATCTTTACGCCAATTTAAAATAATTATTTTTGAACAAGTTTAAATAAAAACATGAGTTCATTAAAGAAGACTCCTAAATAGGGGTGAGTATTCGATTGAGTCGAGTCGAGTCGAGTTAAAAAATTTCGAGTTATTCGAGTTGACTAGTCATGCTTTTTACAACTCAAAACTTATTTAAAATTTTTCGGTTCGAGTCAAATTTAAAAAATTTGAGTCAAGTTGAATCAAGTCGAGTTTTCTAGTTCCTATAAATATTTAATTATAATTATTTATCATGCTATAATAAGATTTGATTCTAATTTAAACGACTTTCTCTAATCATATAAGATATGTATATATATATATATATATTTTTCATATATAGGAATATTTCTTTATATTTTTATATATTAATGTATATATATCATAAAAAGTTGAGAGACTCATCTCAAACTTAAAAATAAATCCTTAAATTACTAAAAATTTTGAGTTATTCGAGTTATTCGAATTTTTATTTTATAACTCAAACTTTATTTGAATTTTTTCGAGTTGAGTTAAGTCTATAAATTTTAAATCGAATCAAAACGAACAAAATATTTTTACCTCGAATCAAATCGAGTTATTTAATTTTTTCGAGTCAGAGTCGAGTTTTGCCCCCCTACTCCTAAAGGCTAAGACAGATTTGTCATCACAGTCACGGGAAACAGAACCAGATCACCCGCACTGTGAAAGCTTACCCGTCAAGGACCAACGTGGACGGAAAGCATCGGTTGTTAGTGGGATAATTACATATTTAATACCTTATTTTATATATTTTTCTGTTATAACATTTTATTTGTTTTCTTAGTAGAATAAAACTTAATATTACGTTTTTTTAATTTTAGTATCTGCAATTAAAAATTAATAATAGATCAATTAAGAGAAAAAATCACACATGATAAATTATCATATTATTTTTTAATCAATTTATCATGTGTGATTTTTTTTCGTAATTAATCTATTAGTAATTTTCTCCGACAATGAAAAACTCAATCAATTTTTTTAACATAAATTTTTTTATTATTTATAATTTTCTAAAAAAACAAAAAAAAATAAAAAAAAATTTATTGTTTTAATTATTTTCTACTACACAATTTTCTTCTTCTTAAAACTCTATAAAAAATTAATATATGACATAAAAAATGGGATAAAAGAAGTATTATATATATATATATATATTCTCTTAATTAATTGATAATACTAACAAGGGGTAAGAATATGGGGCACAAGATAATATAATATGTAATATAATCTTAAAAGTCTCGTTAAACTTAAATTTATTTGTGGAATGTTTTAAATTGTAAAATAATCTTATATTATATATAACTATAAAAAAAATCAGCTAATTTTTTTACACATATATATAAAAAACATAAAAAACATAATTATATATTTTATCAAATGAAAATTTTATTTGATACATATATTATGTAGTTTAGAAATACCTATTTATTTTAATATTCAAAGGATTAGTCTAAAATTTATAATTTAAGTTTTAGAATTATAAAATTTATAATTTAAAGTTTTAATTTTAGATTTTATTATTTAAATAAAAATAATTACATATCAAATATTTTTTATGAAATTAAAATTAGGCATAAAGATAATTTTAATCCTTAACGTTTATAATTTTTGTCGTTTTGGCTATTATTTTTTTGAGATAAATTTAACTCTTAACATATATCTTTTTGATAAATAACTTATTTTTTAATATCATAATAACTGGATCGTTAAAAATCTAACAATGATTATATGTTATATATATATATATGATAATATATTTTAAATAATATTACATCTAACTTATCAGGTGCCTTCGATATTAGTGCGAAGTGACTTCAGGTCGCGCGCGGCTGCCGCCCGCCCCACCATGGCCCCATTGCCATTGTTCTTGAGCAATAAATTTCTTTTTAGTCTTTTGTAAAAGAATTCTGAAACTAAACAGCACCTCTTAAAATATTCAATTTAGTTGGTTGGGGAAGGTCATGAAAATGCGTGTCACCTGCTGCTCTTCGCTAATCAAAAACTTATGATATCACTCTTCCTTTTCCTTCTTCTTCTTCCTACAAATCCTAGGTAGCCACGCCATTGCCATTATTGGAGGTTGAAGAAAGGAATTATGGACGGGAAACTGCTCGTTTCTTTGAAGGAGCTAAAGAAAGTGGGGCTCTTAGCTGCTCCCATGGTGGCCGTCACGGTGTTGCAGCAGCTCTTGCCCGTCGTGTCTATAATGATGGTTGGCCATCTCGGTGAACTTCAACTTTCCGGTGTATCCATAGCCACTTCTTTCGTCACCGTTACCGGCTTCTGTTTCGTGGTAAACTCCTGAAATAACAACCCTTTTAAGTTCTTCCCATGGATAGATTGCAGAAAAAACGACTGCAGACATAACCAGTGCTATGTTATTATTATTTCATGTAGTTTGGTATGTCTGGGGCACTGGAAACTCTATGTGGCCAAGCTTATGGAGCAGAGCAATATCAGAAGCTTGGGACCTACACTTATTCTGCAATAATCTGTCTTTTAATTGTTTGTGTTCCAATAACTGTTCTTTGGGTTTTCACTGAGAAGATATTGATCCTTATAGGCCAAGACCCTGCAATCTCCCATGTGGCCTACAAATATGCACTTGCATTTATTCCTGCCCTGTATGGATATGCCATACTTCAAGCACTGGTTCGATATTTTCAGACACAAAGTTTGATTCTTCCCATGTTGTATACTTCACTTGCAGCTTTGTGTTTGCACATACCTTTCTGCTGGATACTAGTGTTCAAATCGGGGTTAGGGACCATCGGAGCCCCGTTTTCGATGGCTTCAGCCTATTATTTGAATGTGATATTGCTTGCTTGTTACATGAAATTCTCCTCAAAATGTGATAAAACTCGTTCTGACTTCTCCAAAGAAGTTTTCAACAGCACGAAAGTGTTTTTCCGCTTTGCTCTTCCTTCAGCTGCAATGGTTTGGTATACCCTTTCCCCTGTTTTTTCTTGGATTCCCTTTACGGGATTTAAACAACGATCGCAACGCATTGTAGTTGCGATCGTTGTTTTATGGTTTATTGATATTCTTGTGTCAATGAATGCAGTCTTGAATGGTGGGCATCAGAGGTTATGATTTTCCTCTCAGGACTACTACCAAATCCAAAACTTGAGGCTTCAGTGCTTTCTATATGGTATTCCTCTTCTTTCAAATACTTAATTGCAAGGGAAAAACAAAAGAATGGGACTTAATTTTTATAATCTGGTTCGAGTTTTATGCAGCTTTTCGGTTACTTATTTGCACTTTTTCATACCTTACGGTATCGGAGCAACTACGAGGTCTATTTTCCATCAATTCGAACCTTTCGGTTAAGTTCGATACATAGATGACTTGTGGTTTAAGGAAAGGTTCTGGTTCTTATTGTTGCAGCACTCGGGTTGCGAATGAATTGGGTGCTGGTAACCCACAGGCAGCCAAGATGGCTATTTGGTTACTACTATCTATCTCAGTGGGGGAGGCAATTATAGTCGGCACAATTCTCTTCTTTTGCCGCAACATCTTGGGGTATGTATTCAGCAGCGACAAAGAAGTTGTGGATCATGTAGCAGACATTGTTCCTCTCATGTGTCTTGCAATCTTTCTCGACGCTTTACAAGCGGTGCTTTCAGGTTAGTCCACAAACTCCGAACATGAACTATAAAACGAACATGAAAGATGAATGTCCATTTGATTCTCAGGAGTTGCAAGAGGATGTGGGTGGCAGAACATGGCAGCCTTTGTGAACCTTGGGGCATATTATCTGATTGGAGCCCCCTTGGGTGCTGTACTAGCATTTGTCATGCATTTCAAAGTTAAAGGCCTTTTCATTGGATTGACAACCGGAGCTGCTTTTCAATTCATCATGCTAGCCATCATTTCACTTTCCATAAACTGGGAAAAACAGGTTTCAAACTCTGCACTAATAAAAATCTAGGGTAAAGAACACCATATACCATGTCTCGGGTTTCAGGCCGATACGATACGTCCAAATCATCAAATCATTAAGTTTAGTGATATCTGGTGTAGTTTAACCTAAAATCGACTCTCTTACCGCACTTTGCTCATGCATAATATGTCATGAGTCACCATTTGTTGATATTTGCAGGCTTCCAAAGCTAGAGAGATGGCCATTGAAGAAGATGAAAAGCATGAGACTGAAGTTGCAGTCGGCACACCTAACACATTGGCTTGACTCACTTCTTTAATTGCACAAATTGTCTTGAAGAATAAATATAGTAATCCATAAACTTTTGATTTCGTCATCTAGTCCCATTGTAATTGTGCATGTTATAATCCAACCACTATTACTTCTATTTCAAAAGATTCCTTAACAACAGATAAGACCAGAAATTTAGATTAGAAAAAACAAAACAAAACCCTTTTGTTTTAAGATAATCCAAACTGATGATGACAGTGAAAACCTTGTCCCAACAACAGGCTTCTGTCAGCATTTCAATAAAAAAAAACATGATTGATTGGTCTCTTCTGCCTGTGTATACAATGATGAGTCAACCCATATTTGAATTTGAGTAAGAAGAAATGACATTTTATAAGAAAAATTTTGAACCGATATATATCGAATAATATGTATATTTAATATTTACATTCAAGTTTAAATAATATATATTTGAAAAAATAATATTAATTTATTTTTAAAATATTAATATATTATTGTTTTTTATGAGTAATAAAGCTGGCCTAAGCTACCTCGTTGTATTATTATGTTTTTTTCTGAGGATAATAAAAGTTTTATTTAAAATTGAACTCAAAATTTAATAACAATCGGGATTAAAAATAATTATTTTAATTTTAATCTATTATGGTTGGTGATCGTAACAATTAGTCTGTTAAGCAGTGGATGATGTGCATTTTTTTAACAAATACTACTAAATTTTATTAAATTTATATAAAAAAATAATTATATTATCTTTAAAAATAAAAAAATTAAATTAAATAATTCGATCATTTTACAACCCAGAAAACAAAAAAATTAAAATTTTTATAGAATTAAATATACTAATAAAATTTATAAGCTACGTGAAGCGGGTCTTAACTAGTCCGAATCAAACCTACATGGACAGCATTGATAGATTTTTGTCAGGATAAGATATGAATTAGACAGGCGTACCCAACCAAAGATACAAGCGTGTATAACCGAGTGACGTGGACAGCATTGATAGATATTTTTCTTTATTTTCTTTAGGTCACGATGATATCGATTTTAATATTAATCATTAATGTTAACTTCTATCATTTTATTTATTTTTTAACTTTGATGAACTATTCTGATTTTATGATATATTTTTTGCTTTTTATATGTTTTTTTTTTTTTTATAATTTGATATATTTTTAGTTGTGAAGATAACGCTATTTTAATTATGTTATTGATACTTTTTATTTCGGACTCTCAAATTAAATTTAAATATTTGATTATATCTACTATTTTTATTCGTGATTGAATTGTGATAATGTCCTTTTTGTCAACATACATTTATTGTTATATACAATTTTATTTGTTTGTTGATAATTTTACCTAGTATTATCGATTTTGATGATATTTGTATCATTCATTTATTTTAGGTCTTTAAATTTAGTTCTTATATTTTTTATTTGATTCTCGTATGATCTAATAACAATAGTTTATTTACTAAATATTTATGTATTTAAATATTTTATTTAATACGTATTATGTCACGATTTAATAAAATTAGTAAATCTTTATCCTATTAAAAAATATTAAAACCAGATTTAAAATATCCACATTTATCGTAAAATCACTTATTTAAAATTTTATAAAAATCTATTATTTTAAATTAATGAATAATATTTAAGTTCTATATTTATAACATTTTTAGTTAATATTACATTATAACCATATCATAACCCATATACATTAGACTCCGTCCGTTGTATAACCCACGTAAACCCGGCCACAATTTTCATCCCCGAAGCTTTTCCGTACTTGATACGCAACCACTTCGGGATCTGGGCATCTGGCCTTAAAGACTCCATTTTGTCTAGATCTGAATCGGGATCGGATTCGACCCGTCAGTTATTTCCCTTAATTTTATTATTCAAAACAGTAAACAATAGTATTTTTTTTAAATTTTGAGTAAACACACCCTTTAGTCACTAAACTTCCATTTTTTTTTCATTTCAGTTACTAAATTATAAAAAGTTATAATTATAATACTAAATTATTTTGAATATGTTATTTTAATCACTTGACTATTAAATCTTTTAATGTCATGATGATGTCACAGCTAATACATCATATTCAGGAAACCCTAATCTTCCTTCGATTAAGCTTGTGTGTAATTTTTTAATAGAATACGTTAATTTTATTAAACGAGAAAATATTTAATATTAAAATAACGATTTATAATTATCATTTTAAACTAAATATATAGTTTGGATATTTTCTTAAAATTAGCTGCTTTAGATCATACATTGAAAAAAGTAAAAAAAATCATCAAAAAACTCGATCGAAAATATAGACACGAACAAATTTGACTAAATCAACAAACAAACCACAAAAGGGATTAATCTATTGAAAAATTACTGAGAATAGCAAATCAGAACTGAGCATCGTGATAAACTATCCACGAGTACAAATTGTGTATCCAAATTCAATCCGAGGTTCAAAATTCAATCGTGATAAGCGTCATCTTGATCATTCGTGGTGCCGTCAGATCCAACCTTAAAAAAAAAAGAGAAAAAAATATCCACTAACAAAAAAACATACCAAAAAGTAGAATAGATCGTGCCACAATAGCAAAATAATTTATTAAAAACTAACAAATAATATAAACAAAACGATAGATTCCGACGATCGACGATCAATATTAAAATTGGTGCTACCGTCGACACTTAAAAAAAAACAAAGGAGGTTGCGGTTTTTATACTTCGAGAGAAAAAAAAATAGGGTAAAAAGTAAAAACACAATAAGTTTTTTGTGTAACTTTTTTTTATCAAGAAGCTTGTGCGTGTATATCATCTTATCAATGTTCATTAGTTTTGAAACTTTTACTTGTATTCACATATTTAATTTTTGTTTATGATACTTTAACTTATATATAATTTATATTTTTAGAATGTTAATTTAATTTATATATTATTGTGAAAATTTTAACAGTTTTAAAAAATAAAATAAAATTTTAAATATTTTAAAGCGTCAAATAAAAATATTTAAAATTTCTAAGAGTTTATTTTCCAAGTTTGGGGCTTATAGTCTTAATTATGTATTTTTATTGATTTGATTTTGAACATTATAGTTTTATCTTTGAATTATAGTTTATGTTATATTTTATTATTACATAATACATATTCTGTTTATATGACACGATTAACTTTATAATGATTTTATTAACATAAGATATTATCAGAGTATATTAATATTTTGGAGATAAAATTTAAAAACTTATTTAGATCCAAACTCATAATTCGGGGATATAACTAAATATTCAGAAATTATAATGCAAGTTAATTTATAATACAAAATAATAAAGAATATAGTAAATAATATTGAATTTATTAGGTCCCTTAATATTTATTGGGCCGGTTATAAAACCCTACAACAATAATAGGTAATGTTGTAGACTGATGATGTTCCACATTAGTAACAAAAAGGCTTTCCCACACCTGAAAGAAAAGCCCATTAGAAAAGAGCACACGTTTTCAATCAAATAACATGTGTTCAAGGCTGATGATTTTGACCCGTTTAGATCCGGTAAATTTTTATCCGTATTAATTTCGGTAAGATTTGAATTATATCTAAAATTTAGGTTTCGATCTTAATTATGATTGGATTTTGATTTTTTAGATATAATACCCGGTGAATACCCATTAGAACTGGGACTAATACCAATACCAAGTATCAAGTACTAGTTTTCTTGTTTGTAATAGATAATATTCTTGTTTATTTTTTTCTTATCAATTTTTTTTTATGTATGAATATTATAAGTATCACTCGTTTTAAAGCTTTAATTTTTAAGTATATAATATTCTAATTTTATTATATAATAATATTATTGATAGTAAAAAAATCTCTTATTGCTTATATTTTCTTAATATAAATTAATTGATCGGGTATTCGATATTGATACTAATTTCTACTAATAATGAAACTGTATCCTAGAATTTAAAACTTAGTATAATCAGGACTAAACTAAATCAAACTTTTAAGAACCGATGATTACCAAGACTGAAATTAATTCTAATCAAATTGGATGGTTACCCGGTCTTACCCACCCGTACTTGCAGTGAGTATCGTCTCCATGACTTCTTCTCCATATTGTGCACTTAATCTACCACATTTTAATAAAATGAAACAAAAGAAATACTGCTAAAAGACTCTCCGGTAGCGGAGAAATTATATCATAGGCTCAGTCTACCATATCAGTCGTGGTCTCATCTAATAATAACCACTCACTTCATCACTAATCTTTAATTTATTTTTTTCAACCAATGAATCTCCACTCATAATTTATATGTCATTTTAAAAATATAATTTTTGGAAATTATATTAATTACATGATTGATTAATGGGCAGAATAAGTGATTTTTATTAGCTAGAGACCACAACTGACGTGATAAACCAGGTTTATGATATAATCTCTCCCGGTCTTCTTTGAAGACATTTATGCTAAAATACTCCAATAATTCGGCTTTGAAAGGACTGTAACCCAAAACATTCAAAACCCAAGAACACCCAAGCCTGAAAGAGGCTCGGAACCCGCACAAATAGGGCCCATTGCCAACACTAAATATAGACAATTGTCTATATTATATTTAAAAATTAAAGTTACGTACTCAACGCAAGGCTCAAGCTGTTTCGCTTGTCATTAGAGAAACAAGTAGTTAGACGAATAAAATAACAAATAAAAAATAGTCAAAGTTTTCCTTTTGCCGGTAGAGATCATTTTATAGCACCTGCCGACTTACAATAATAATTAAGCCTAAGCAATGAAACGGACCCATCGTCTGGACAACCCCAACACTGACGATATACACTCCAAAATATTTCTTAGTTCCGAAACAGCAATTACAAATACTACATATTTATGGATACGATCAACTTAATACCAAATACGTACAATACATACGATATGTAAGTCCCATTCTAAAAGTAGAAGATTCTTTTTACTAGAATCCAAGTCCTAACCCTACTAAATGTCATCCCTTTGTACTGAAATTACTGGTTAATAGTTATATGTATATGCCACTGGCAAGTTTCAACCATTGCCACCAAGCTTTTACAGGAGCAATATTGTATGATTTCCCCGTTAAAAATAGGGTGTGTATCAAAGACGAGCCCTTGGTAAAATTTTAATCCCAAATGGGGTCGACCAGAATTTCTTCATAGTCACTCATCAACTCGGCATCATCGATTGTCCACATCATTGGCTCGGCCAACAACACGGCACCAGCCAGTTCCATCCACATCTTGGGAGAATCCAGGGGGAACTCATTGATAGCTTGGATTTGGCTTGGTGACAGTCCGGTCCTAATTGGACCAAGGCTTCCAACACCATTACCTACCTCGGCACCCACCTCCGAGCTCAACTTGGGTCTTCGACCGAGCCTCAATGCTGCCTCTTGTGCTGCTATTTGAATGTCTTCCGCAGAGGAGCTAGCAGGACGCGGAAGGCTATCCACCAACTCCGGAAAGTTAAGCCTAGCAGCTCGTCCTCGGAAGTGTGATGCCGCTACATCGTAGGCCGCTGCTGCCATTTCGGCTCTTTCGTAGCTCCCGAGCCATATTCGTGTCTTCTTCCCAGGCTCCCGGATTTCTGACACCCATTTCCCCCATTTCCGTTGGCGCACACCTCTGTAAGTCGATGGACTAACTCTGGCCTCATGTTCCATTTTAGTTATCTCCTGCAGAACAAAGAAATGGATCGAAAGTTGAAAGAAGAGTGATGCTTGAATGGATTGTGTCGATATATATATATAGGAAGGAGACGGTGACTGGTGGGGACTGAATTAATATTATGTAGGAAGTGAAGTTCCGAGTAGCTACGTGAGTGCGTAGATGCTGTCATGCGTGCATGTGGCAAAGTTTTGAGTTTCGACTGTTGCAATGCACTGCAATCATTTCCAAATTTCCCCTATTTGTTGTCATAGATTTTATTAGTATATGTTCCTCAAATATATCTGTAAATGTTTGAATGGTTTTTTTTTACCTCTTTATCACGACTTTAGCTATGTTTCTTGTTAAAATATTTTAAAAAATTAATTTTTAAACCTTAAACCTTTATTTTTTATATTTTAAACCCTAAATCCTAAAAAATACATCATATTCCTAATTCCATAAACCATAACTAAAACCCTAACTTAAAACCCTAAACTCTAAACCTCTAATTTAAAACGGAAACACAAATGGATGCATGAGAAAGAGGTACACAATTTACACAGATTTTTTATAGTAGGTAGAAGGACTTTAGATTTGTTGGATTTTGAAATTTATAGTCTTAAATTAATTGTATTTTAATTCTTTACATGCGTTACGTACATGATAATCACAAATAAAAATTTTATAAAATTGTTTTAGCTTAACTCTTAATTCCGTCCTAATAAAACTAAAAGTAAAGTAATTTATTATTTTTTATAGATTCAATTCATTTTAATTTGAAGTTGAATTTTTGAAGAAGTTTACGTTTCTTCTTATCAAATTATGGTTTGATATATATATATATATATTACTTAGCGTCTATGATGAGAGTATTTTAAAGGTTATTATTGCTGATGAAAACAGACCAAAAGCAAGACTGGTTTCTATTGACAACGCGGTTTACTTACGTGGCGATAGACCGGACACTTCCTGACCAATCACCCTTTTGAAATCACTGGCAAAAGCTTACATCACGTCATCTAAAAATAATTTAATTAATCTCATGTTAAAATAATTATTTAATAATTATTAATTCTCTAATTATATATAAAAAAATAATAATTTTCGTTTAAAAAATAAGATAGATAAATCTGATTAGTTAAAACCATGAATAACGTGATGAATTAGGTTTATCTAATAATTTTTCATATAAAGGGACAAATGAGTTTCGAGCTTGGTAAGTAAAAACTGATTTAGTGTTATTTTTGTGTGCAAATCGTCTACCTCTTCTTCATGCCTCCATTTATATCTTCGTTTCAAATTAAAAAGTTTAAGATCTAAGATTTAAGATATAAAAGTTAAGAGTTAAATTTTAAAATCTATTTTTTAAAAATTTTTGAACAGAAAACATGTACGGAGGCGAGACATAGGACTTTTACCCTATTTTTTCGCTAATTAAAAGTAACTTAATCTCTCTCTAAAACCAGTCAAAATCTTACTCATTTCTATTTTCTTTCAACACCCACGATGCTTTTATCCTCAACCTCTCTTGTTCTCTCGTATTTTTACCAGATAAAAAGTTTTTCTTTTTCATCCCATCTTCATTGACTATTTTCTGTAAATCCGGAAGTATATAAAATATGAAACGCTTTGCATATGATTGTGACGTTTTCTACATTCGAATCTTTGAAAAGAAAGTTAAAGATGATACTCTGTCGACCAATCGAGGTACTTGACCACAATACATAAACAAACAGTTTCCGAAGTAGATACCGGTCAAATCATTTCTAATTTTCTTGTTTGGTTTATATATTTTTTCTGTAAGATGAAACCCCTGAGATGGATTGTAACGTAGCACCAAACGAATCATTTGAGTAATCGTGCGGAAGTCAAACAGTTCACTGAAACAGCTGGATCCTTCACAGCATGCACTTGGTTGGGTCTGTCATCCATTAGCAGCTGGTTTTTGACTTACAAAACGATGATTAATTCACAGTTACACAATGTCGACCCGTCCAGGACGTACCAGGAGTACGGTTTCTCGGGTCCACCGCCACAACCACCACCTGCTTCAGCGTCCCGCTGGCTTCAACAGAAACGTACCACCAAACCGGACAAATGGATGTATGGATGGAGTACCTGGTGGAGTACAATTTTACGCACTGCTGATGACTGATGAGTCAAGGGATGGGCAGACAGGGGGATCAGTTGGAACCACTGCTGAGATACTCTTGACAATTGGGACGATAAAAGGTTCGAATGAAAATTCGAATAACAATCATCATATCGTAATAATGAAGGTTGAGTGGTAAAAAAAATAGGGTTTAATAGTTAGAAAAATGTCCGATTTGTATTCGTTTTTTAGTTTGGTGTCTAACATTTATTTTAATCTATTTTGGTGTTGAACGTTTTTATATTATCTAAATAGGTGTCTGTAGTTATTGTTCATTGATTTTTATTGTTGACCGTCATGTGTCAACTTCTCAAAATTTTAAAATTACATTTAAAAATAAATAAAAATAACCTCGAATTTCACAAAATAATTCAAAATTAAAATACGTAATACTCGAAACCCAAATTCTAATTTGGTACTATAACAAATTTGGCTCACATGTATTTTTTACAAAAATTTGACTATTAAGTTTCAAAAATAATTTCTTTACACAATGAATATTGTTGGTTTTCTTGTTGTTTTATAGTTATTTGAAAACTCTTTATATTTCATATCCTCTTGTTAATTAATGTAATCATACCATTTTCACCAAATAATAAGAATATATTAGCTGAATTTAGAGTCCAACACTGCTAAATTCAACCATATCCTTTGAAGTTTGGGCACCATGGTCGACCACACCTGCGGTAGCGAGACCCTGTTAGTGATTGACAGCACCTTAAAGTCTTTAATTCGTCAAATTGGGCGTCTTCCTACATACTAGAATTAGACCTACATTCCAATGAAGTAAGCTTTGCAGCACATGAGACCTTTCTAGGAGGAAAAAGAATGAGAGTAATTGCTGATATATCATGAACAAAAGGTACAAGATCTTGATGGATTTCGTTTACGGATTGACCAATCCAGTTCTCAATTCATATCTTGCAAACTGACAACAATTTGCAGACCTGATGAATCATGAGTTTGGATCTACTTGTACAAAGTTTTCTAGTTAGGCCAACTTGATAAGCTAACACTGAGAAACACAAGCTTGTTTGACTGTAAGTAAGAACCAAGACAGCAGATCACAACTCATGTTGGCAATTGATCACTAAAAAGTAAAGTCTGAATTATCTAAGGACACAAAAGATCCAGACACATTCAAAACAAGTAATCCTGTAATGTGCACAAGAATTTACCTCTACTAAGATAAGTAATTGAATACTGACATGCTACGAGGCTGTGAAAGGCTTGCCATAAAGGAAACTGAAGATAAAAGATCATGTAGCACCCTCTCAACTGTCTCGATATTTATTAACCATAAAGAGACCTGCATTATAGCAGCAACTCTTAGAACAAAATCCGAGAAAAATATTCTGACCATGCCCCCATAGCTTTGCTGTCAACACAAAAGACATAGGAACTCCACGAGTAAGATCTTGGAGCCACCTTTAAGATGATATCTAAGCACCAATTCAACAATGACGTGCCATGATTGCATACAGAACTGAAGTCCACATTCACCTTGGCATATTCAGGTTAAGGGAATGAACAACCGATCAATCCTTGTTTAGTTGATTCAGTCTTTCGGATTTCAGTAATCCTTCACCCACTAGCATTGATTAATCAAATTAAATGAGTTAAAATAACAAGCCAATGAACATTTGGCATTAACCTGCATTTTTGTTGCATAACAATATCCAGGGCGTATTTCTAACCTCAACTTTTGAATCCATATTAGCTGTCACGAGAACTGATTTTCTTCATTTAGATAACTCATGGCCACTTCATAGAAGCTAAAAGCAACTAAGAACACAATTCTGCAAATCGTTCCCTTACTGAGTAGGCAAGTTTAAACTCATCGACTTTAACTAAGCCCTCAATCACCTTTTGCCTGACCCTAATATAGGGTATAAAGCCCCTCTCAGTCATTGCTACAACTACCTTTCCCGCCAAAACATATTCACAACATTCCAAGCACCCTTCAACGACTAACTCATAGCTCTCAAAGCCAACTAGGATACCTTTTCTCTCCAAGAATTCAATCAACTCAACAGCTTTCCATATCTCTCTATTTGCCCGCAAAGTTGCCATGACCTTCATCACTGTTCGCTGCCTTGGTGTCAATCTAGCTTTCTGCACCATTTGCTTCATTAACTCCACTGCTTCACCAGTCCTTCTAACTGTGCACATTGCAATAATTAAACCAGCAAAACTCTCCAGATCAGGAAGGCAGCCTGCTCTGTTCATACCCTTCAATATTTTAGCTGCTTCCTCCAACTGATCAACGGCACAAAGGGAAGATATAAGGTAGTTGCACATCAAGGAGTCGGGGCAAAACCCAATGTCTTGCATCTCCATAAGGCTATCAAAAACGGACTGCGATCGGCCACGGAAGTTGAGCCATGCAGAAGAAAGGAGAAATTTTATTTGCGGATCAGGGAGACAGCCAGAACGAAGAGTGCATTGGATTATGGCAAGAGAAACAGGGAGGGGGTGGGAACTCTGAAGGGTGTAGGAAAGAAGGTGGTCATAGACAACCCGAGAGCAGCAGCGAGGCCGGACAGATTTAAGAGACTGTAAGATTTCAGCAATGGTCTCGGTTCTAAGCCTCAAAGATAAGGTGGAAAGCCACGAGAAAGGATTCGGAGTTCGTCCCGGTTTTCCTTCGGCAGCTAGGATGTTAGGAAGTTGTTCATAGGTTTTGGCTTCAACAGCGGATTTCACGGTTTCTCCCACAGAGTTCAATGAAGAGATTGAGTGAATCAAGACAGACTGGGAAAGGCATGGATACAGATTAAAGAGAGATTTACAGAACTTCGTTGGTCTAACAGCCATCCCAAGGCTAGGAAAGTATCAATTTATATAATAATGAGAAACCTGGAAGACAATCAATCATTCAAACACAGTTTAACAGAATTACTAAACGAAAAGAACAAGAAAATGGAACAATTAGATATATTCAAGCTTCGTTAGCAAATCTTTGTTGGTCTAGTGGCCATTTCCAGGCTTAGTGACTGTCAATTTACTTGATAATGAGCACCCATAGAAGACCATTAATCATGCAAAAACAGTGTAATGAAACTATTAAAAATGGGCAAGAGCCAGAAAACGGAAAATTTCAGTAAATTCAAAGCTTCATGCGTTTAAACCCTAATTTGGTATGATTAAGGAATTAACATATTACAATTGGCTCAATGTTAAGAAATTAAGAGAAAGAAGAGATCGGAGAGAATAAGATGGCGATGGAAAGGGAACCTGTTTGATGGAACCGGCTAGAAGGAGAGAAAGCTGCCGTACCGGTTGGCCTGGATTGGATGAATATTAGACAGAAAAGTTTCAACCTTGAAACGGAGCAGGTCGGAGCAGATTTTAACCGCCTATTTTTTATTAAATAAACCTATTCAATTGAATTTAAATAATTCGTTTTTATTATAAATGGAATTCCAACTTTAAAATTTGAAATTTAAGCAAACTTTATTAATTTTTAAACCTTAAAATTTTAGAGCTCTAATTCTGCAGATCATAAATTATAGGAATATACTGCATAGATGATGATTTAATTATTAGATCTAATCTTATTTTAATTATTGAATTAAAAAATTATAAATTTAACAACTCAAATATTTAAATAAGCCTAATCTAATCATTAATTGTAAAAATTTAACGGTTTTTGCTTCTAATATTTTACTATCATATAGTGATATTTATAAAAAATTATTTTACTATCATGTTTAAAATTTATTGTCACGAGTAAAAGATATTTTGGTCTACTTCATAGAAATAAATATATAATTTCCTTTAAATAAGTAAAAGACATGTCTGCAGGATTTTGAGCTCGACTGGTAGAGGTCTTTTGAAGGGGTACAGGCTTACTGGAATGATGCAATTAATCCAAATCCATGGCAACAACTAACAACAATATGCACTTTCAAGCATACATATGCACAAGGATTATTATTCTTTAAGCAAAAGATGGTGCGAATTCGAATGCAACGATTCGACATTAAATTAAGAAAGAAAAAGGCAACAAAGTTGAACTACAGGCATGGCAGCCATGGATGAGGTTACTCCATCTTTGTCTGGAACTGGATCTGCGAAAAGGTTATTGGACCTGCAGGAAGCTTCCTAGGAGAAGTGCTCTCCATCATATACCTAGCTGTGCTGGCTTCTGCTACTGGTTTCCCAACACCCACCATTGATGTTCTTCTTGTACCATGAGTTGAGAGCAGAAGCCGGAAACTCCAGTTAAGTACTTTGGGTGCAAATACCCTAAAGAGGAGGAACGAGTCGTGCCAACTTGGGTACTTCACATTCGCATCTCCCCGGCATGCCCCTGAAACGATCAGCCTTGCAAACTCCTCCATAGGTCCACCACTTGCTTGTACCTGACCAATCATGATAAATGTGAAGTGGCTGGTCAGTACTTTACACTTAATTTAAATCCAAATTATGTGATCACCAAGTTAGTTCGGATCAATCAGTTAATATGGCTTTAACTGAATTATACTGTCTTTGAAAAACTTGATATCATGTGAAGTTTCAAAATACATTGCAGCTATGTAGTTTATACTTACTTCTCGTTCTTCCTTCCATTGCATCTCAGCTCCCCCTTCAAGCATAAATTTTCCTCTTGTCATTTCGCCTCCGATCCATCCATGTGTTGCAATCGTTATTCCAACCTCATCATTTACTTCAAGCCTGAGAGTGTCATAGAAATTCACGAGAGCAGCTTTTGCAGCCTAACAGAGAAACATGAAGGAAGGACCAGGGTCATACATATAAAAGGAAACAATTATTCGGTGGTAAGTGTTAAACTAATGCATTAATTATTTTATATATCTTTCTTCATAAATGGAACTTAAAAGTTTGGGAAAATTGAAGGGTGATTGGTCAGAACCAAGAGCAAAACCAACTCAAGTGCTCATATCGGTGCATGTTACTATCGAATACAGATCAACACTGATCGCTTATGTGTTTCTGGGAACAGGTTCAGTTGGTTTTTGGGTCAAATTCAGGTTCAAGTGGATTAGACTAAATAGAATTAACAGTTAGTTCTATCTATTATGCTGCGAAAATGACTAGAATCTAGGTATCTGCATGTGACAATTATTCCTTAGTAAAGTTATATATACTCACAGCATACAAACTCATTCTCGGCAATGGTAACCAGTTCTCCACTGAAGCGTTCACAACGACTCGACCATTAGTCTGTTGTAGGTACGGAAGAGCAACAAACGTCGGATAAACATTTCCCCAAAAGTTTATGTCCTGAAAATTAACAAACCAACAAATCCTTCAGAAAGAAACTCAAAACAATTAAGGGGCAAAAGGAATCTCCTCAAGACTAACACTGCCAGCTATTTCAGGCTTACCAACAAAATGGGAAACACCGATGTATCCGAGACTTCATCAAAGTAGAACGTATGTCCCAAACTTGCCGCGTTCACCAGATGATCCACTGCAAGATCAAGTATTATAAACAAAACAGAGTGAATACAAAAACGATTTGAGCTTGATGTAGTTAAAATGTAAGTCCTAATAGCATGGCTATGAACATTTAGGTTCATAAAAGTTGATATTACTTAATAGGCACAAAAAAGGAATATGGAAATGCACCACACAAATATTTACAGACATAACCAAACATCTATAGTTATTAGACTAAATGGCTAATACCGAATCATAATCTGTCATCGAAACTAAACATAAGGAATGTAACTTACAACGCCCATAGAAGTTTATGGTTTCATTAACAAATCTCCTACAATCATCTTCCTTTACAACATCTGCAGCAATTACAATGACGCTGTTTGCACCGATATGTCTAGCGTTCTCACTAATCGCTCGAAGCCGTTGTTCTCTCCTCGCGACCAACACAAGGTTCGCCCTCCTCTTTGCATATTCATACGCAATTTGCTGCAACATTCATAAACCATTTACATCAACACAATACTTCATGACATTGAGACTTAAAAAGATTGGGGATACTGGCGTGTATGTATATAGAGAGACACAATAGTGGGAGCAACGTAGAGTATGATTACCTCTCCGATACCAGAGGAAGCGCCGGTGATTATAACCACTTTGCCATCCATATTCTCTGTTGTATACAAGGTGTTGTAAAGCCATTCGCATGCATCGATAAAGCACAAGGCAGGCCATGAAAAGGCCAGCATCATCATGATGGCAGGGGGCACCACGAAGTTGAGAAACGAGTTTACTAAATCCATCATCAATAAGGTTTCTCAAGATGAAGAACAAGTGTCCAATAAAATGCCTCAGAGGAAAGGGAATGGAGTGAGGAGAGGAAGTAAGGAAACAATAGATATGTGCTGCCGTTTACATGAAGTGAGGTTTAGGAAGAGGGAAACACGTGTTGGGGTGTGGCACTCCCTGCTTGCATACTTTTGTGACAAGTGGAACCGACTTCTGACAATTAAAAGACAATTTCTATGGAGTGGCCTTTATCCTGTCTAATAATGATGTAATTTGATAACATTTTATAGAATTCTGTACATACGGTTTCACATTCCCCTGCCCTATGTATCTTTCTTAGGCTTCCTGCTCTTAATTCTGAGTACTGACCACCCATTTCATGCAAAATCTCCTTCCACAAACTTACCGACCAAGTGTCCGATGAATCTCCAAAATTCAGACTTGGGCTGCATGCTGCAACGTGCCAATACTCAGCATGTACAAGGACGAAAAACTGTCGCCTGGTAGTTATTATATAGCATAGCTCTGAACTCTCTCCTGTTCGTGTTTACATCATGGGACTTCTGAGAAGCATCATCATCAGATTTATTGCCGTCTGAAGAATTATTTGTCCTAAAATTGTCTCGATCAGGAATAGGTTGATCACCATTTCCTGGATAAATAACCACAAACATTCAAGAACTGTGTTAAATTCAAGTTGTGGAAACTCTGAGATGCAATAGCATCAGCTGTGGCAACAATAAATGTCCCTTAAACCAAATCGAAATTCCAATAAAGAATGAACAATTCTACAGTTAAGACTAGTACATCAAATCACTAATCTCTGTGAGTTTATTCATTTCAAAACCAACAACTTACAGTTTCAATTAAATTGGCAGTCACTGTCTTTCAATGTTCAAAACTAATTCAATATTAGAATTAATCATCCTTAAACACTTTCAAGTATTCAACAAGATGTAACTTCAAAAACCCAAAGTTATAAATTACAAGTATTCACACAATTAATTACTGAAAAAATAAAATTGAAAGAAGAGCGCCAAAAGCTATGATTCTTCCTAAATTTGCAAGACAAAAAATGGGGGAAAGTAAGGCATACCCGAAGATGAGGAAAGGGAAGATGAATTGTCGTGATTATTGTTCTTAGCCATAGATTTGACGGTGAAAGGAAGGCATATCCTTGAAACCCTGATATGAACGATTCCGAATTTCGTGATCTTACAAGAATTGGGTCTTTCAGGAACCAAATTCTTCTTCGACAAAAACAACAACAACAGAAGCTGGAGGATTCCCAGGGTTTGCGTTCTTCAAGTAAACCGCCCAAAGATCCATTTTTTTCCTATCAAAAGTCAGCTACTCGATCTCTTTCCTGCTCGGAGGTAAAACAGTACTGTTTGAAAGAAAAGAAAGGAAATTACGGTGATGATAGTGCAGCTGGGGAACTGAAAATGACTCCTTTTTGTTCAAGCTTTTAGCTTCAGTTTTAGATTTTTGATAAATAACATCTCTCGCCCTTCACTATTTCTGTTTTTCTCTTTTGATCACCTAATTATATAATTTTAACTTAGTCACCACGTTCTAATGTTCATCAGAATTTTAAGGTGTTTCTATTTTGGTTAAAAAAATGAAGAAATCCTCTCAACTTAGTCATCGTTATTAGAGAAATTGTTCAGTTTAGTCACAAAATGTTAAACTCTAAGCGTTGTTAATAGTAAATTATCCAATTGGTCACACAACTTTCAAGACATTTTCATTTTGATTAGTAATTGTTTTATTTTCGGTATGAAATCACCTAAAAAACTATCAAACGAAAACAACAATTTTGAATATTACGATAACGAAATTCAGTGGATATACTCTCGTTCAATCATTTTTATGTAAATCATAAATAAATATATGAAGCAAGAAAAAATTAAGGTAAGACATTGGTGCTACAATAATCGTTCAAACACATGATAGTACACATATCCATAAATCACATAACAAACAATACATCAACACTACTCATAGCATAATTTGGAATGTATCCCGATGTCACGTAACTCTAAATACATATTCAGGAGAGGCTCAATCTTACATCATCTCGATCAATCTCCCAAAATACACGATGTCGGTCCTACTAAACTTTGGATAGAATACCCATATATATACATGTGATTCAGAATCACATAACATCGGATCATACATTAAACATCCATATCCCTTCTCAAACATTCACATAGCATATAACAATAATACTACATGACCGTCACATCTTTGATTTTACAAATATATGATTCTCTTTAGTCCCACTAAATTAATTTGTGTTTCAATATTTTTATTAATTTTTTAAAATAAATTTTTATAGTTAAGTTTTGATATTGTCCGATGACTTTTAAAATGTTACTAAAAAAATAAACATTAAATTTATTAATTTAAGATAAAAACACTAATAATAAAATTTATACCCTAATTTAAATTTGTACACTTATGCATAACATATACGTTGTGAATAGAAATCGTATTAAATTCACAATTAAAAAAATGGTGTTAATTAATTTTTTTAACTATATATTCTACGGATTATTAACATCACTTCATAAAAATCGAACACACTTTGAAGAACACTTTGAGAATCGAAATGACTAAAATATCCTCGTGAGAGACTAAGATACACTTTGATCTAAACTTGTCCGTGACCAAAAATGTCTTTTCGTCTTCACTGTGCTAAAATCTCCTCTCTGGATATGTCAGTGTCTTGTAGCCACATTGGACTGTGTGAGATTTTCCCATGATTTCCACATTGATCCACGCTTCAGAACTCACGGTCTGGGCATTTTTCATGTGCACATCGTCATACAAAGCAAACCACCGATACTATCTTTGGAGAAATTATATAACGACTTAATTAATTATATTTATTTATTTTATTATTTTTATCTTATTTTTTGTTAAATTTTTTAAATTTAAATATATATGTTAAAAATTAATAAAATAAATATAATTAATTAATTAACTTAAATAATATAATAAAAATAATTTATAATATAATTTTTTGTGTTTTTTTCTGACCACAAAAACTTGCCATAACTAATCCACACTTGATAACTCATTCTGCATTTTTCACGTGTCAAGATTGAGTAAAAATTATTTATTTTGTTACATTTTTCATGACTATTTTAAAATTATTTTATGAAAAATTAAATTTTAATATTAATATTTACTTTTATATCTTAAACCTTAAAAGATATACCCGCAACGGTAAAAAAGACAAAAAAGAAGTAACTAATTTTCACGCGCCAATGTTATCAAAAGCAAGTCACCGATCCTATCCTTTTAGGTAGTTTGGCCGTTTGGGGCGGATGGGGTTTAATTGAGAATTTAAAAGACAATAAATTTTATTTCTTATATTATTTTTTATAATATTTTAGATTGATTTTTTTATATATATATTTTTAAAAGTTTCGGTATTTGTAAAATGAGTTTTGATACTGAATTTTTGATGATATTTTAAATTTTTAAAAAATATCGATATTTATAAAATAATTTTTTATAAAAATAAAAAAATAATATTTTATATTTAAATTATTAAAATTTATAGTCTTTTAGTAATGTACCGTGTACGTTAGACTTGCCTAATCTTTTGCCTAAATAATATAATAAAAATAATTTATAATATAATTTTTTGTGTTTTTTTCTGACCACAAAAACTTGCCATAACTAATCCACACTTGATAACTCATTCTGCATTTTTCACGTGTCAAGATTGAGTAAAAATTATTTATTTTGTTACATTTTTCATGACTATTTTAAAATTATTTTATGAAAAATTAAATTTTAATATTAATATTTACTTTTATATCTTAAACCTTAAAAGATATACCCGCAACGGTAAAAAAGACAAAAAAGAAGTAACTAATTTTCACGCGCCAATGTTATCAAAAGCAAGTCACCGATCCTATCCTTTTAGGTAGTTTGGCCGTTTGGGGCGGATGGGGTTTAATTGAGAATTTAAAAGACAATAAATTTTATTTCTTATATTATTTTTTATAATATTTTAGATTGATTTTTTTATATATATATTTTTAAAAGTTTCGGTATTTGTAAAATGAGTTTTGATACTGAATTTTTGATGATATTTTAAATTTTTAAAAAATATCGATATTTATAAAATAATTTTTTATAAAAATAAAAAAATAATATTTTATATTTAAATTATTAAAATTTATAGTCTTTTAGTAATGTACCGTGTACGTTAGAATTGCCTAATCTTTTGCCACTGATCCACACTTATAAGAAGGCCCTGTAACATGGCAATTCTCACGCTTCCAACATACCCCTGTTTTTTACTCACGCAACTAAACCTTTCAACTTCCTTGTTGAAGTTCAAAGGTACATAGCACATATACCTGCGACTGCTTTCATTTTTCTAAGCCAACCCATAATCCTTAATCATCATTATTATATGAATCGTGGTGTTTTTACAGACATGGCAGGTTCAGGCTTAGGCTCGGGCTCCAGGATTGCGAGGAGAGGGATTCATTATTTGCAAAAGCTTCAAGCTGCGAATTTACCTTCTGATATTATCCAACAGGGACAAAACCGTGTTATTGATGCTTCTCTGTCCCTTATTCGTGAGCAGGCAAAGCTCAAGGTTTATAGTTATATATGGACGTGAACTGATTGGTTCTTTGTTTAAGGTAAGGGTTTTGAAATGTACTTACTGTTGTTTTGATTCCACTCCAGGGACAACTTGTGCGTGCATTGGGTGGTTCTTTAGCAACAACGACACTGCTGGGAGTTCCCTTAGGACATAACTCATCGTTTCTTCAAGGACCCGCTTTTGCTCCTCCTCTGGTTAGGGAGGCTATGTGGTGTGGAAGCACGAATTCCACCACGGAAGAAGGTAATAACATTCGGACTTGAGTACAAAGATATGATGTTCAAATACTTGAAAAAAGTTCAAATTTTTCACCAGTAGCAGCGGTAACTGTTCCTACTATTCTGAATCTGTGTTCCTTGATCCTGCAGGGAAGGACATAAAAGATCCACGTGTTCTAACATCAGTTGGCGATCTCCCTGTTCAAGAAATCCGTGATTGTGGTGTAGATGATGACAGATTGATGAAGGTCGTAAGTAAGTCTGTGAAGCTAGTAATGGAGGAGGTGAGTTGTTGTTTACCAGTTTACCATCTTTCTTCAGAATTACTGTGATTAGTTATGATGAGTATTGGCCCGTTTGCATATAAGATGTTGATTTACAGACACTTCAAACTCGTTTGTCCGGAAAACAATCTCTACATCTTTCAATGTCCATTCTTTCCAGGATCCATTACGACCGCTAGTTATAGGTGGCGACCATTCGATATCTTATCCGGTCGTAAGAGCCATCTCGGAGAAGCTTGGTGGACCTCTTGATATACTTCATTTAGACGCCCATCCTGATATTTATGATGCTTTTGAAGGAAATAAGTATTCACATGCATCTTCATTTGCTCGAATTATGGAGGGTAATTATGCTAGGAGGCTTCTGCAGGTACATGTCTGATGTCTGTTATGGTTCGGACAGTTACGGTTTCTTATAGTTTTTTACACATTCAAGTCTGGTGTTATGTTAGGTTGGTATTAGATCCATAAACATTGAAGGCCGTGAACAAGGAAAAAGGTTCGGAGTGGAGCAATACGAAATGCGGACATTTTCGAAAGACCGACAGTTCTTGGAAAACCTGGTCTGTCTCAGTCTCTTATTCTGAAAATCTTACCTACAAAAGCTGTTGTTTGGTTTGACAGACACTAAAAGTTAATTATAACTTGAGACTAATAACACATTAGTGTACTTTGACAGAAACTAGGGGAAGGAGTAAAAGGTGTTTATATTTCCATTGATGTGGACTGTCTTGATCCTGCGTTTGCTCCTGGTGTATCTCACTTCGAATCGGGGGGCCTTTCGTTTCGTGATGTTCTCAACATTCTACATAATCTTCAAGGAAATCTGGTTGGTGCCGATGTCGTAGAGTATAATCCGCAACGAGACACGGCAGACTGGATGACTGCAATGGTTGCTGCAAAGTTTGTAAGAGAAGTGGCAGCAAAGATGTCAAAAGTTTCATCTTAAACTCTGGTCTTTGGATGTTAGAACAAAAGCAGGAGCTCCAAAGGAATAAGAGGACTTATTTGCCTAGACAAGATCATTTTCTAAGTTCCACGTTTGCTTTATTTTCTAGTAGCCTTATGCTTTAAACCTGTGGCAATGCTAGTGCAATCCTAATGCTGAATAAGATCTATTATGTTCCTCTATTGTGTTTTGGAGTATTTGTATCTGATATTTATATTCGATTCAAAAATTGAATAATCATAAACTAAAAGATGAATAAAACTATTTATATTCGCAAAAACTTAGCAAGTATATTCTTATTTCTTTGTACACGTGAATTTAGTGAATGAGTCTTTTAACAGACATCGACAACGATCGAATAACTTAAAATATCATCAAAAAGAACAAGAATTAAAAAAAAGTGTACATTTCCAGAAGAATTTGTGCCAATATTTCGTGAACTTTGAGTAGGTGATTAATGTAGGATCAGGTAAATAAGGTAAACAAGTTTAGTGGTATAATTGATGAATTTCTTAATTTGATGGTTGAAATAGATATTTTCAAATAATTTAGTGGCCATTTATGTAATTTTCCCTTTTTAAACAGAAGGCCTTATCTTATTTTGCCTTTAAACCTCAAATAAGGGAAAGAAAGCAGTGAAATTGAGCACCGGCCATTGATGGGAAATCCAAAGAAAGAGCTACTAAGCAAAGCGCCGTGGAGGGGCGATGACGACCAAGACAAGTTCGCCGATGCCAAGCTCAAGGTTACCAATCAGCCGGGCTCCACCGCCAAAATGCACGTCCCTCGCCGCAAGTCCGCCTCTTCCAAAATTGACGACGACGACACCCTCGAGATTGACCCTGAACTCCGTTACAGCTTCCACCGCAACTTCCAGGTCATTTTCTTGTTCGCTTTTGTAATTATATTTGATTATAAAAGAACCCAGTTTGAGAAATCAACGTTACACTTGATAGGTCAGCTTTTTCAGCTTTTGTTTAGCCAATTTCTCCTGCTAGTCTAATTACGGCGTCTCATAAAAAAGTCTCGGTTTTGGAGAAATCAGGCGTCAGGGGAGCTTTTAGTTTTTTGGTTTGGGATTTGACCTTATATTTTGTTTAGCTTTTAATTTCTTACATGACTGCACAAGGTTTAGTATTCAATCCCATATGAACAAAGAGAAAACTTGGGTTCATTAGCTTTTGAAGAAAAATCATGGTGCATCATTTATTGCATGAAGTCGTCTTCAAAAGTACGTTGTTTAATGGATCTTGGTATAAGCAAAAAGGCAATTATCATAGTAATTTACTTCAGTTATAAACTTTTGGAGAAATTTTGATGTTAAAACTTAAAAGAATGATTGTTCTTAGTAATCATTAATTTCACTGAATTAGTTAATATATACTGTGTTGCATATCCAAACTCCCGTTTTAGTAGCTGACAAGTCTTAAAGCTGTTGTCTATTTTTTTTGTCTTCTAAATGTCCCTATTGTGTGTTGTTCGTTCTCCTCTTTAATGTGTATTCTAATATTTCCATGCTCATACAGTTTCTGCAACGAGTTTTTAGCATAGACACTGTTGTGAAACCTCTTCCACCTGCAATGGCGTACAATGTTTCTCGTAACTTGAGCTTCTTCACTCGCATATTCACTCAGTTTTTTGGTGAGATTTTTTATTTTCAATTGATAGCTCAAATATGGAACACTAATATCAATGAATTATGCTCTGTATCATGGTTATCTTGGATTCCCGACCCTCTATTCATTTTGCTTTGAGGTACCACATCTAATACTGGTGTCCGACACATGTAATACAGGCATAGGTATGGAGATGTGACTCACCAAGAGCCCTCCAAATACATGTAAACATTTGGGGGAATATATATATATATCAAACACATACTCGTGTCTGACACTAACACTCAAGTCCAAGTAACATAGATTTTAGGCAGTGTTGGTCTACAGACAGCAGACATGATTCCTACACTTCTAATCACAAATGTCTATTTCATGTCTGAGTCTAATGTTTTTGATTGGTAGTTTACGACGTAGTTTAGTCACACCCCTGGACATTGTAAATTCTTAATTACTGTGCTAGAATATATGCTCAGATAACAAATTCTATCAAATGATCACCTATGTCATTCGGGTTCGAGTGAGCTGAACATGTTATATGTCCAACACAAGTATGCTCATATTTAATATGTTTTCTCCATGTAATTGGAGGATATTTTAAAAGTCATAGCCCATGGTGATGTATGCATACAAGATAGAAATACTTCAAGAAAAAATGAAAAAGTTGGAGTACCTAATGCTGATTATCTTTGCAATTGCCTAGAAAGCTCCTCCAGCGGTCGATGTTCATCTTTGAAGGTATGCACTCCTGGTAAACATCATAATTCTAACATTTTGGATTTGTATTGTTACAGATCCAGACGGTATTGCAAATGCTCAGAAATCACTCGGGTTGGGACAGGAAGAAAAGGCTCGTCGTGTACGTTAAAGTTCTGAAAGAGCTCTAGCATGCACACATTTTGATTTTCAATTCTTCAAGAATTAGTAAAATCTAGAACTGAATTTTATGATTTGATTCCTTGGTGTGGTTAGGGTATTGAAAATCCATGACTAAGAATAGCAACATGGAAAATGCAACTCTCAATCTTTCTTGCTAAACTGTAGGTTTTTATATTATCAGATATATTTATTAAAATCATCAAAAATCTGCTTGAAGGTACCAGCTATTGATCATGAGCCGACCTCTAATAGATTTGTTAAATAATCATATTGTATTCAACATTACTAAGTTACAGCATGCTAAGCATTAAAGCAGGTATTGAAGTAGCATCAGTGAAAGCCAAGTACTGTTTGTTTCTAATCAAGCAGGAAATAAAGTAAAAGAAAACAAGCCAGATAGCGGCTGATACAGCAGTAATTGGTTCGGTTAAAGATCAAAGCTTGGCAAGCTGCTGGATGTTGATGGGATAAACAACCGAAGTATCGCCGCTGAATGCTTTCCTCGCCATTATGATGTTCACCTTCTCAGTCGGATGGAATGCATCCCAAAAAATATATTCATCTCTGTTGTTGCACGGCGTTTGGAACGGAAGGCACGTTATCTGCCCTCTGTTCCGCCCGATGCCGCAACACCCTCGGTTCACCACCCTAAATCCATACTTTCTAGAATTAGTAACGAGGTCTCCGAAAAGACGAGCAATGTCGATATAGATAAATCTGGCTCCAGGCAGATTCGCG
The DNA here is from genome assembly GCA_035048815.1 of Abelmoschus esculentus. Taxonomy (NCBI): domain Eukaryota; kingdom Viridiplantae; phylum Streptophyta; class Magnoliopsida; order Malvales; family Malvaceae; genus Abelmoschus; species Abelmoschus esculentus. The sequence goes on from JAUCBN010000010.1 coordinate 2,963,146, forward strand.
TTAAGGCTATTCAACATCGTCTTAACGTTTGCATTGAAAGGTAGGATCAGCCGGTTCACTTCTTCCGAGCAGCCTCGCCCATTGCTTTGTGCTAAAATGCTCGGAATGCACCCCATTCTCCCTAGCCCTGCTATCACAAACTTACGTGCTCCCAGATTGTAAAGTGTCTGCACATCGAAAAATCGAGTAAATTTAGAAAATCTCGGGTTCGAAAGTTCTGAAATGTAGTAGGATACGAAATGATACAATTATGAAAGGTTGTGGAAATGTAGTAGGATACGAAATGATACAATTATGAAAGGTTGTGGATGAAGTGATCAACATACCCTGAGTTGCTGAGTGTATTTTTGAACCAACAGATCGGCATATTGTTGACCATTGTACTGGTTTCGGGTCGGGTAATTGGGCATAAGGTAATTGTTGAGGTAATCATTGCTTCCCATTCCAACAAAGAAGATGCATTTGGCTAGTGCTTCTGCTGCATCGATTGCTCCAAGATCGTCAGTAATCTGATCCAATGTGGTCTGGAAATTCTGAATTTGTCGATCGAATGGTATTCGACCTACCTGAAGAAAACAAATACACAAAACATCAAACTTGAAAATATCGAAAAATATAAGTATTTAGTCCTACAAATACACCTTTCCAAAGATTGAATGACTCCTCTAAACTTAAATGAAGTCTAATATTTAACTTTAACTGTATAATATTTTTTTACCATGCGGCACGTTCTATTTACAAAAATAATAAGTTGATACATCAAAGATTTGTACAGATTTAGATATTAATAAGCAACAAACAATATATATATATATATATATATATATATATATATATATATATATATATATATATATATATATATATATATATATATATATGTAAGCTTCTCCATCATTTATTATGTTGAAACCAGTAGGAATTGTATGAGTCAATCTGCATTTATGATTCCATCGGCAAAACTGCATGCCGCGTGGAGTTGCAGGCTAGAGTTATTTCCAGTTATAAGAGTAATAATTGCCTAACATCCCATATCACGTGAAATACTTCAATCCTTCCTTTCATATACAACAAACCATTCCTAAACAAAGTATGGAGAAATGCTTACAAAGTTTCTTCCGGTGATGTCGAGGATTCCGGCAGCCGCAGAGGCATAGTTGACTCCATGAAGAACTTGGTCGCCGGAAGCTTCAGAGTAGGCAGGAATCAAAGGAAGCCCAAGCAGCTCAGCTGCATGTTCATGCACATACATCGTTAGTTTTAAATGAAACGTATAGATAAAAGAGTGTTTAGGTTTAGTTTTGGTCTGACTGACTGACTGACCAATTTCGTCAACCATGGTGTAGCCATTGGAGAAACGACCAGTAGGACCGCCATTGAAGTCGATCCCATAAGGGAAATAGTTAGCCTTTGCAAAGGAAGGAAGGTCATTGTTGTTGCCATTGTCAATAAGAGAATCTCCAAATATAAACATGGCGGGGACCATTTCTCTTCTCTTCCTCCCACCATCAGGCAGAAAAGGGTTCCGTCCTTGCCCTAAAACCATATTGCTGCTCCACGCCATACTTAGGTAAACAACCATGCAATACGTCCATAACATTCCCACCGCCATTGCTAAGCTTGAAGCTTTCCTACGAAGAACTGTATATCAGAATTCAGAACAAAGACAGAAAGAGGAGTCCGGTGAGAGCTGGGGGATGGAGAAAGGTGGTTTAAATAAGAGAGGTAATGTAGGTAGTTGGAAGCAGTAAATGAGTTCATCCGTTTCCGTCCACCGCAGTAATTACTTTATGTCTCCTCCGCCCAACATCCCCAACCATTCCTCTGCAATTCCTTTACTCCTCCATGGCATTCACATTACAAATTTCATGCAAATGACGAATTTTCTTCGCAAATGACTGCCTCTTTCCTAGTTCACACTTCACAGTAATCGATATATATTAAACTTAAAGCTAAGGGTCGACTAGGGTTCATGTTCAACCTTATCACTTCTCAGTTCGTAAATATTTATTTAATTTTGTTGGACCCACCAAAAACTTTTATACTTTTACATTTTTATGTTGATATGGGTCGATTCTTAATTTTGACAGATGAATCTTTCAATGAGATTTTTCTACATATACAACACTTTATATTCAATACGTACTTAAATGATTTAAAATTGTTTACTATTTTGACAGATGAATCTTTCAATGAGATTTTTCTACATATACAACACTTTATATTCAATACGTACTTAAATGATTTAAAATTGTTTACTATTTGAACCAATATTTTAATAACTTTTAAAATCATATTAATAATCACCTTATCTCTTCTTACAATTATATATATTAAAAGAGAAATGCCAACTAAATCCAAGTTATTACCGACCTGATTTATAGGGGTGAACAAAACTCGACTCGACTCGAAAAAATCGAATAATTCGATTCGAGCCGAAAATACCCAACCCGTTTTGATTCGATTTGAAATTTTGTAGACTCGACTTGAAAAAAATTTCAAATAAAGTTTGAATTATAAAATTGAAATTCGAATAACTCTAAATTTTTAGTAATTTAAGGATTTATTTTTAAGTTTTAGATGAGTCTCTCAACTTTTTATGATATATATACATTAATATATAAAAATATAAAAAAAAAATATTACTATATATGAAAAAATATATATAAATATTTTATATGATTAGAGAAAGTCGTTTAAATTAGAATTAAATCATATTATAACACGATAAATGATTACAATTAAATATTTATAGAAACTCGAAAACTTGACTCGAACCGAAAAAATTCAAATAAAATTTAAATTGTGAAACATGACTCGTCAACTAGAATAATTCAAACTTTTTTTATTCGACTAGACTCGATCGAATACTCACCCTACAGATTTCTGACATGAGGCATTTGTAGTGTAGGAAATTGAATGCAGATATGGAGGAAGTTGAAACAAAACAAAGAAGATAAGCAATTAATGTCTTTCAAAGTCAACCAGCAAGAAGAAGTTGGAATTCCATGGTAAATGATGTTTCAAAGACCCACCCATCGTAAAAATTATACGGTGAACCCTGTTCATCATGTCATCTATGGTCCCGAGCAATTAGGATTGTTGATCTTAATTTTTTTCAAGTGAATCATCACCTCTTTCCTACATGAACTTAGTGGATGGGTAGTTACTAAGTGGTTATTTAAAGATCAACGGTCCTGATTACTTGGACCATGAATGACGTGGTGAATATGGTTTATCGTATAATCTCTCCATCCATTGATAGTTGGGGCAAAATCAATTAAATCAAAGTATCATTTTTTAAGCACATTTGGTAATAGTTATGTAAATAGATAAAGGACAAAAATATTACATGTTTGGTACATTTGTTTTATGATTAAAGGGTTATTGGGTTATGTATTTAATATGTGAAATTTAACGCATTTAAAAACAATTATAGGTAATGAAAAATTGTTTCGGAAGAATATTTTGTCGCTAGAAATAGTAATTTTTATAATTATTTGTGTTTGGATAGATTATACTTATTCTCGTCACTTTATTTATAAGATAAATTAATAAATATATTTATTTCATTAATTATTTCTTTAAACCATATATTTTATTTACTTTAATCTTTTAAACTAGGTTTTGGTAAAAAAAATATTAATAAGTTTGTAAATAATGTCCACACAGACTAGATTTGATGCACTAGTAGACAACTTGTTCCTTGAGTTAACCTTGGGTCGATGGGAAAAAGTTGAAAGTATGGGTCAGTGGACAAATCATAGGCAGATTATTGGGCTTCATTTCTTATTTCTCAAGGACACGTTATCAAACATGGTATGTTATAAATCCATCTCAAATAAATAATTTTAAGGATTTATATTTAATATATTCGTGATAAAAAAATAAAAAAATTTATAAATATTTTAGTTTAGTGTTTAATAATTTATTTTAGGTTATAGTATTTAGTGGTTTAAGGATAGGAGTTTAGAATTTAGGGATAGTGGTTAGAATTTAAAGTTTAGTTTATAGAATAATATGGTGAGGATATAGATTTTAACATATAAACCTTAAATTCTAACCAGTATATTTAAATTTTAAACCTCTAATCCTAATCCCCAAATACTATACCCTAAAATAAATCCTTAAACTCTAAAACTAAAAACTATATGAAAATTTTAGTTTTCATCGTTGAAATATGGAATAATTATTAAATTTTGGATATTAAATATTTATTAAATTTTAGATATTAAATATTTATTAAATTTTAAACCTCTTTTTCATGCCTTCATCTGGGCTTCTGTTCTAAATTAGAAGGTTTAGGTGATAGGGTTTAGGGTTTAAGGTTAGGGGTCGTGGTTAAAGTTTAGGAAATTAGGGGTAAGGTGTATTTTTTAGAGTGTAAAATTTAGGGTTTAGGGAATTAGGGGTATGGTGTATTTTTTAGGGCGTAAGATTTAGAGTATAGAATATAGAAAATAAGGGTCATGGTTTAAAATTCAATTTTTAAAAAATTTTCAAAGGAGGCATCAAAGGATGCATAAGAATGAGATAGATGATTTTTACTCCTTAAAATTTAAAATTCACATATAATTTAATTTTTTTTAATATATATAGACGACTATAAATACATGCATTTAAAAATATTGATAATCTCAACGTGATCCGTCAAAACACTCCAATAAAAGACTAATCCAAATCCGATACATCCATTCATACAATACAGATTACGTAATCAAAATCATAAAACACGATCGTGTTAAATATTTTATCATAGTGGGTGATTATAACGCAGTGTGTGTAGGGTAGTTCAGGAATACGTGTTTGTTTGGCACCAAAGAAAATCAAACCCTAATTCCATTGGAGAAGGAGAGAAAGAAAGAGACAGAGAAAGAGACTGGGAGTATCAAACTGAGTCTGAGTCTGAGTCTGAGTCCAACACCGTCCATTAAATGGGGACAGTGGAAAAGATTCGACAAGTGCACGTTAGCAAGTTCAGGGACTTTAAATAAGAGATTATAGAAATGGAAACGCCCTTGCTAAAAATGGTGGGAATTTGCACCTGCAAAGCCCTTCCCATTTACCTAATTCTACACAGTCACCTCTAACACTTTCGGCAAATTACAATTCCAACGTCTTTGTCCAACTCCAAGACCTGAGTCTCTTCTACCTCCCATCTCTCTCTTTTTTCTTTTATAATGGAGTATCACCTAAGCTAAGCCTAGCCCTATCTTCCTGACAAATCCTATAAACACTTTGGTTACCTTTGGGATTCGGGATTTTCCGAAAGCTGGAGTGGCCGGAACCGTACCCAAAACCCTCAGGTTCGAACCCTTTCTTTCTTTCACCGTCTTCTTTTAATCAACAAAAACAAACCATTGGTCCGAGCTAGATCTTGTTATATATGTATATACTTGCTTTTTATAACTATATCTCTTTAGGTTTTTCTTTTCTTTTCTCATCAGCTCACCACAGTTCATATATATATATATATGGAGTATATATCTTCTTAGCTCTGTTGTCAGAACAAGGGAACCTTCTATTTCTTTGCATGAAGATCCGTTTCCCATGTCTTTCACTTGTGTTTTTTTTTCAAGCATAATCACACAGGATTCTGGGATCTGCAACAACAGAAAAGATGATGGGTTTCATCCCTATTTGTTCCAGATCTTTGCAAAAATATGAACCCATAAAAGAGTACTACATCTATGAAATAAATAAAAAAGAAAACCACAAAGTGTTTGTTCATTTTACTAGGCTTTTTTTAGATTTTTCAGTTTCTTGGAATCGAAGCTAGGGTATGGGACTGGGGATGGCTAGGCTAAGACCAACTTGTCCTCCATGCCTTCTTCCTATTAATTGATGCTTTCCAGCCCTTCTACTACCTCTATTTCCGTCTCGATCAGCGGATCTGTTTCTCCTCTCATTTTTCTTCATCTAAAACCATTTTTTCTTAAATTTTTGCATCACTTTCTTCAGTTCTCGATATTCTTACATCTAAACCATACAAAAGGCACGTAAATCTAACCAGACTGTTTGGTTGTAGGTAAGTGAAAGACTGTTTAAACTTTAAGGTCTGCAGATCAATGGGTAGAGGAAAGATCGAGATCAAGAGGATCGAAAACACCACAAACCGTCAAGTTACCTTCTGCAAGCGCAGGAATGGCCTGCTCAAGAAAGCGTACGAACTGTCAGTTCTTTGCGATGCCGAAGTTGCTCTCATTGTCTTCTCCAGCCGAGGCCGCCTTTATGAGTACTCCAACAACAAGTAATATATACCCATACATGTTTATATAGTACTAACATCTCTTCAGCCATTTCCATGCTACCTTTTCTTTATCCTTTATGCATTGTTTCTTCTTTTTGATGTCATATACACTGATAATCACAGGGTTTTAATCAAATTTTGATATGAAAAAAAGCATTGAAAAACAAGTATTTTTTTTTCTGACCTGAAAGAAGAAAGTCAGACCAAGCTCAAGTTAATGTGGGTGAGAATTTTGGGGTTTTGAGGGACTGTCAGAAGCTATTTTCCTAATAAAGCTTAGACATTATCAGTAGACTTCAGTGAGGCTACAGTTATAAAACCATTACATTTCGACTCATTTTGGACAAGAGTCAACTTGATTTCAACAGATACTCCATGAAACTCTCTCTCTTATTCACATGTTAAGGTCAAGTTGTTTTAGGTTTGACAAATCTTATCTTGAAACTAGTTTATATAACACAGGAAAACATGTGGTTTAGCCAGGTTGGTGGTTGCTTAACAGTAAACAAAAGAAACATGTTCATTACTGTTCTGTTATTGGTCTAAATCAGGCAACTTGAGTGTTGTGTTACAATCCCTCGTTTGATGCAGCATACGATCAACAATAGACAGGTACAAGAAGGCTTCTTCTGATACTTCTAACACAAACACTGTTACAGAAATCAATGCTCAGGTATATAATATATATATATATATATATTGGTTTGCTTTTTATATGTATATTTTGATTTATTAACGAGATCTGTCGTACATAGTATTATCAACAAGAATCAGCTAAGTTGCGACAACAGATTCAAATGATACAGAATACCAACAGGTACTTTATTTTCAACAATATACGTATCATTTAATAATTAATTATGAATAAATTAAGAATTAATTTAAAAGCTTTGATTTTTTTTTTGGTTTGAAGGCACCTAATGGGAGATTCCTTGAGTACCTTAACTGTGAAAGAGTTGAAGCAGGTAGAGAACAGGCTTGAACGAGGAATTACTAGGATCAGGTCCAAGAAGGTAACTTTTAATTTTAATTTCATTATTTTTCAATTTTCTCCATTATTTTAATTTATGTTTAATTTGTTTTTGTCTGCTGCAACAGCACGAAATGCTTCTAGCTGAAATTGAGTATTTGCAAAAAAGGGTGAATTATCGTTCTATCTTAAGTTCCAATTTATTACAATTTCATACCATTTTTTATTATAATCTGATTTCTTAATTAATTGCTAGCATATATTTATCATACAGGAAATTGAATTGGAAAACGAAAGCATCTGCCTCAGAACCAAGGTAAAACATTAAACACACCATGTGTATATTAGTTCGATTTTTTGAATTCGGATTGTTTTCAATTTGAGTCATTTAAAGTTACGATATTTCGATATTAAAAATTAAATTCGAGCCAACTTCGAAATCAAATAACTCATTTATGTTGATTGGATTTTTAGATTGCAGAAGTAGAGAGGCTTCAACAGGCAAACATGGTTACAGGACCTGAGCTTAATGCCATTCAAGCTTTAGCTTCTCGCAATTTCTTTAGCCCCAATGTGATGGATCCTCCAACTGCTTACTCTGACAAGAAGATTCTCCATCTTGGGTACTAATTTCCTTCGGATTTTATATTCTAAACACGATATAATCATCCAATATAAACACGTAATAAAGAAATTTAAGTAAAAAAAAAGATTAAATACGATACAATAGAAAAATCAAATAGAATTTATACGATAAAAATATACGTTTTGTAAAATATTTGATGGTACTAATCCATGATCATGGTTTGCAGGTAGCCAGAGAGTTGGAGAAAACAAATATGGGAAATGGTGTTTTCATATTATAAACCATATATTATATGAAATTAAATAAAAATAAGAATGGAATGTACTTATAACTGCTATGAAGTTGGTGTGGTTTAAAACTCTTTGACTATTGTGTGCTTGTCTTAGGAGAATAACTGAAATAGTTATAAATCTATATGGACATGTTCGATTTTGCTTATGGGACTGTTTTGTTAGTTAATATTAATAGCAAGATATAAGCATTTGATGCTAAATATATAATGACTAAAAAGAGTTGAAGTGCACACCTACTCACATTTTTTTTTCTGTTGTTATTATTTTGTCGAAAAATAAAACGTGATTTTTAGTATTTTTAGCTAATAACATCAGCTTTGATCATCTACCGGTGATGATTTCTTTTATTTGTTTTTTTTTTTTTTGGTTTTTGTCGTCTGTTTTGACTTGTTTTGTATCTGTTGTTATGACGCGTTCTTTGTTTATCTTCGTGACACGTTGATATTGAAGACGATTACAATCTAATGTATGTTACAATTGAATCTTGAAACACAATATTACATGGGTTCTCGATCTTAATTCTCGAAGAATAAACTCATAAAAAATATATTTAATTTTTATTTTATTTTATATTAATTAAATTAAATAACCTATTAATTGGTTAATTAAAATATTTAATTTTTAAAATAAAATTTTATTTTATTATTAAAATATCAAATATGATAATCATTACAATAAATTTGCTTATTATTGACATTTAAAATATTGTCACTAAAATCTACATTTATGTCACAATTTCTATTTTGTGACATAAAATTTGGTGTCACAACGTTCGTCACGCTAGGTGTGTCACTAAATGCCAAATATGACAATGTATTTTTTTTTTGTCACGTATTGTAGAATATATCGTGACGCTAATATAACACATCACCTTATATTTTTTATTTTTTGACATTAAATTACGCCACCCAATGATATAAAATTTGATCATTGATAATTCATATCGTAACTAAAAATATAATAATTTTATTGTATAAGTGACAAAAGAAAGAAGTCACATTTTTAGCGACTTAATATATCGTCACTTAATAATAGTACGAATGACGATAATATCAAATGTCACCTCGTAGTTTATATTCAATGACAACTAATAACGTCATCAAATTATATAAGAAATCATTATTAATAAATCTCAACGTCACGGATAATGCTTTGATTTCTAATTCTTGGTGACACCAAAAATACTATCACGTATTTAATAACATAAGTGTCACCTAATAATAATTTGTATGACAAAAAAATATAGCATTACCTTTTGATTTATAATTAATGACTATTATTTACGTCATAAGAGTATATAAAAATTCATTACTAATAATTTAAATCATCACAAATAGTACATTAATATCAACCTATACATGACAAGAGAGATAACGCCACATTTTTAATAATCTAATATAGAAAAATTACAAAATAAATATTATCACATAGTTAATGACAATATATATCGTCAATTTATATGCTAAAGTAGAGTCATTAAATATTTTTTCACTATAATAAACAAATGCTATAAATGAAACCTTATAATTTATATTTTGTTTTAATTTTTCAGAAACCATAAAAAATTATTTATGTTAATATGAATGCAAAATCATAATATTGTAAAGTACTAAAAATAAAATATGTCATTCACAAAAATTATAATAGTTCGATTATTAATATTATAAAAATATAAATATTTAAAAATAATAAAAATAATATAACCATAACATAACTTCTGGAATAGATGTGAGAATCTCAATTTAAATCTTGAGTTGGTTGCGATCTCATCGATAACGAATTTGATGTATTGTTTAAATCTTCAGTTGATTGTGATCCCATCGATAACGATTTATCTGATGCCATCTTGAAATTCAAATAAAATCTTTATAAATACTAATATATACAATGATAATCAAATTTAGTATTATTAATAATTACCCACAATGTAAATAATATATTCTGTACAAATCCACAATACAAACATATAAAATTTCTACACTAAACCAACGAACTAGGATATAAAAGATAAAGATATGAATTACTGAAAAAACTTAATCAAATAAGAACATGATGAAAAAAGTAAAAAATAAAATTAAATACTTTAAAACAATCAAATTACTAATCATATCTACGATATAAAATTAAACAACTTAATAATATATCTAAATAAAATTTAGAGATCTAAAATAAGATTTAATAAATCAAAAATTAATTAAATTTTTAGAGCAAAATAAATTATCATAAACATAACACAATTTTTTTAAAATTGAACTAACATTCTCAAACAAAAACAAAGAAAAATTAAAGTTAGACATAATAAAAATAAAATATACTAACTTCAAATAAAATAAATGAAACAAAAACGTTTATCATAAAACATATGAATGCTAAACAAATCATAGAAAAAATATAAGAAAAAATATAAACATCTATTAAAACAAATTAAAGAAAAAATATAACCCTAATTTGAGTATAAACATCTATTAAACAATACTTTAGATCTGAATAAAACATATAATCCTAATTTGAGTATAATCATCTATTAAAACAAAACATAGAAAAAATATAAGAAAAAAAATACCTTTATGCTACTCCCAATAGCCCTAACAGTGACTAAGTAAATTAAAGGAATAGTGAAAAATATAAACAGGGACGTCTATAAATATGGAGGTCTTGCCATGAATAAAGGATATTTTATTAGTTGGAGGAAAAAAATAGAAGAAAAAAAGTTGACTTTTGTGAATTATAATTGTCTATAATTATAAAAGAAAATTTATATTTTTATCTAAAATTATACAAATTATATTTATGTACTATAATTGATATATAATATATAAAATTTAAAGAAACAAATTTATCGTTTCATAATTAAAATATTATATTAATATAATTTTTTGTATTAAAATATTTAATCAAGGGTATATAATTTAAAGAATATTATAATTAAAGAAACAAAGTTACCGTTTTGTAAATATTTAGTCAAAGGTATTAAAATATTTTATTGTTTCATAAATATTTTATTATATTACAATATATAATTTATATTTGTATTAAAATTTAAAGAAACAATTACCGTTTCATAATTTAAAGAATATTAAAATTCTTTTATTGTATTAAAATATTTAGTCAAAGATATATAATTTTATAATTAAAATATTGAGATACTAATGTATAACCAACATTACTTTTTGTAATATGAATTTTTTTTATTTTTATTAAATGAATATTTCTATATTTTAAAATTGTTGATGTTATATATATTTAACTATATTTGTGCTTTATGAATATTTCTACGATCAATTATAAATATCTATTTTTTTAATTATATCGATATAAATCCATAAAATTTATTAAAATGTATTAGTAAAACAAAAATTACATGATCGATTCTAAAAGTATATTATTAAAAAAATTATTATTTTTTTAATAATTATTGGTGTCAAACATTAAATTACAATTTCATATGATATATTTAAAATTAATATAAAATATAAAATATATAACAATTAGTATCAAAATATACTTTTTTGTCATAATTAAATATTTTTATGATATAAATAAAATATCACCCTTTTATCTTTTAAATTATGATGAATAAAAATATCTTAAATTAAAATTCTTTATGATGAATTTATAACGTAATAATTAACATTGAATTTTTAGAATAATAATTCGTCACTAATTTTTTATTTTATTTGTGACAATATCATAACGTCACTAATTTCTTTAAATATCATTAAAAAATTTCCTACCAAAATTTATTTAAGCCGCCAAACATATAGTGACGAAAATAAACGACGTTTTAGAAAAATGTCAATAAAATATATCGTTATAAATAAACTGAGACAAAAATAAAAAATCGTCACGTATAAAGTATGTTTTGTGACGTTATACACAACGTCATACATAAATTATGTCACTGATTGATCATTTTGTTGTAGTGAATATGGTAAATCTAATAATCGTTTGGTTACAATAAAGTGTAAAAACAATTAAAAATTAAAAATCTATACCTATTAATCTTATCCCGAATCTTTTTTTTTTTTGAAAAAATTTAGAAAGGTATCAAAATAACTAGACTATAAGATATTGTAATACACAAAATTTAGAAATGTTGTATATAATAGATAAGATCGTTTAATCAATTTTGCTTTAAATTATGAATCGTAGCAGAATCAAAATAATATATTTTAAAATTTTGTACTAAAATAAGGTTCGATTAATCTTTAAAAATTATTTTGGTTAATTGTTAATTTCATATTATTTAGTTCTCGATCTCATGTTATATCAATTAAATTAAATAATTGAAACATTTGATTCAAGTAATAATATTTTTTTACTTTGCTTATTAAAATACGAACTATAGTAATATGATAAATTTAATAAAAAATCATTTCCTATTTTTTAGAATTAATCGAATTTTTCAGTTTATATAACTATATCATTTGAGAGTGTTTAAAATATGAAAAATTGAAAGTTAAAGATAATGAATTAAAAAAAATTAAACTTTAGTGATCAAAATAAGAATAAAAAAGAAATTGAGTGATAGTTATTGTAGTTTACCCATTTTATTAAGGATTAACGATAATTTCTTATGAAAGACGCCGATAAAAACATATCGATTAAAAATTAAAATTAAATATTTTTATCAAATATAAACTAAAAATTAAATGATTTTCTCGAATAATTTAAAAATTAATAATCATAATAAATTTATCTTAAAAATTCAATGGTTAGATATACAATTTAACCTAAATTAGATATCATAATTGAGAAATGTGCTTCCTTACAAAATAATACATTTTTAAAGAAAAAATACAAATACAAAAAGTCATCGAAAAAGAAAATTGATTGGTTACTTTTTAAAAAGCTGCAAAAATAATTATTAAGTTTAATAAAATGATTATCGAATATTGTAAAATAAGATAATAATTTTATTAATCTAATGATCATCCATAATGGTTTAATAAATTTAATAATATTTTATATTAACTTGATAAATTTAATAATAATTTTTAAAAGTTATATTTTTTTATTTTAAATCTAATATAACATTAAAATATTAATAAAATATATTATATCATAAAATTATTAATAAAATAAGTCGTGTTATCCTAGATTGACTAAAATAGAAAAAAAATAAAATTAGATAATAAAATTAAAAAGATTAAAATTTTAATAATCAAAATTGTAGCAAGAAGAAATTTAAATGATAATTGTGTTGACATAAAAAGTAAAAGGATAAAAGTGATTGAAAAACAAAATGAGAGGATTAAAATGAATATTTTATAAAGTACAGGAGGTAAAGTAGGTATTACACCAAAAGAAAATAGAACTCCTATATAATTCTCCTCCCATCTCAAAATCTTGTTTCAAGAAAGACTGAAACTTGAAAATTCCGGGAAGAACCAAAAAGAAGTTTTTCCCCCTAAATCTTTGATGAAAATGAGCTCCAGCAGCAACGACGGGAAGAACAGAAATTACGAAAGTATAACCCAATATATCTGTTCATGCTTCTTGACGCAGGCTCGGATCGGTTCGCCTAAGATTCTGGTCGAGACGGACGAGGATGAGGAGGTGGTGCCAAATGAGCTCAACACGATAAATAGTTCGTCAGGGTTCTTGATTGTGGCGCCTGATAAGTTGTCGGTGAAGTATAAGGGCGAAGGCGCTCATGGTCATGATGTCGGTGTGGTTCAAGCCAATCATCCGGTTCCAGTGAAGCGTCTGGTTTATTACTTCGAGATTTATGTGAAGGACGCTGGAACCAGGGGACAAATTGCTATTGGTTTCACCAGTAAAGGCTTCAAGATGCGAAGACAACCAGGGTAATCTACTAATCTAGGGCTTTCTTCCTATGTTTCAAGATACTGTTGTTGAAAACGAATTTTATTGGAGTACTTTTCGTTTGAATTAGTTTGCATTTGGTTGATGAAATGGGAAAATGGAAATGAAGAAAAAGAAAAAAGAAAAGCAAGGATTGATGGATAAGATTATGAAAATTAATTGCTTTTGCTGAATTATAGTTTTATCTGTTGATTTCGATTTCTGGAGAAGCCAAGAAATTGAGGGCAAGAAACAATTTTCTCACTACATGTTAATGTTTATTAGGTGCAACTTAGAAAAACATATTTTTTTACTACTTAGCCTTTTTTCTCTTCCCTCTTTCTTGAATCTTGCCATGGCTTAACAGCATGTACTATTGTGTGTAGCTTCTTGAGAATGGAAAATTATGCATAAGAAGATTAAATCCAGGGTATTTGTCTTGTTTCACTGCTTTTTGATTCAAACTGGTGTTTTCTGAGTCTGGAAAAAGAGGAAACGGAGTCACCCTTAGTCTATGAACTCATGTTTATCATTTGTAGTAACAAAATCTTAGTTGAAGTGAAAGGGTGAAACCTTGCTGCGGGAAGGAAGAGAACTGGCCTTGTGTTTTGCTTTTTGTTCATTCAGTGTTCAACTGATTTTGTCTCATTTTGATGACAAGTTCTGGAAATTGAGAGAAATGGATTTCCTCCCATTTAAAAGAAATGATCTTGTATTGATAGCTTCTATTTTTGGTCATTCACTTCAACTGCGTTTATGTCTCATTATGGTGAGAGGTCCTGGATATTTAGAGGAACGAATCTCCTTTTAGATCTTGGCCTCTGGGGATTTTTTTTTTTTTTTTTTTTTTGGGGGGGGGGGGGGGAGAAAAGGAGGGAAATGGATTTTTTTTAAATCAAAGTATCATTGACTGTGGCAGGTGGGAAGTAAACAGTTGTGGGTATCATGGGGATGATGGATTGGTATACTGTGGGCGAGGAAAGGGAGATGCTTTTGGTCCAACATATACAACTGGAGATACAGTTGGTGGTGGCATAAACTTTGCTTCACAGGAATTCTTTTTCACGTAAGTGCAGTTGTTTCCATGCGCTTGTATGTATTTAGGAGAAGTGGAGAACCTGTGGCTCAAATGTCTATGCTGCTTTCATGTGAAGTTCTTTTCATTTTTGAAGACTCATGATTCTGTATGCTCATTTGTTGATGCCAGTAAAAATGGGGCAATGGTAGGAACTGTTATCAAGGAAAAGGAAATGAAGCATTTGTTTCCCACCATTGCTGTTCACAGCCAAAATGAGGAGTATGTTTACCTTCTTTTGTTGTGTATTTACATGAATTATCTCATTTATATGTTGTTATAAGGCATCCATATTTGCATTTCGTGAAATATAGGAATAATGGATAATTGGATATGTCATTTCTCTTTATTTCCTCCTCTTTAGTGGCATTTAATGGATACATTGAGGTTTGCTTATAATGAATGAGTAGTGATGGGTTAGTTATAACTCTTTTGTCTCTGGCATTTACCAATGTATTGTTTGCCTTGTAAAATTACTTTAAGAGATAAATTAAACTAAAAATTGCATGAGGTTATTATAGCTTAATTCATGATAGTGACAGTGCCAAAATCAGTTTGGAACTTTGTTTAACTTTAAGTTGGATGAGATGAAATTTTCAGAGCTGAACTCGAGCTTAAGTGTGGCTTAAGCAAGTTAATAAATTATTGAGCTGAAATGCAGCATGTTTCTGCAGAACTCTGCTAACCTTGGGCTTTTAGTGCATTATGTTTAAACCAAGTATACCACAATAGTGTCAGTCCGGTTGCAGTTGAATTGGACTTTTTAATCGTAGGCGGTTAATAATGGCATGCATATTTTCAAAAAAAAAAAGGCTTGGGAATGTTATAATTAGACTATATCTCCATGAGAAAATTTTGTGATTAACGCAATAGTGGCAGAAGTATGTGTTTGGTTGTGGTTTTTATATGAAAATGATGCTTGTGGTGATTCTGTTATTTGAAAAAATCTAACAAACTCATGTCATTCAGTAGTGCTAGTAGGTTGTCCTTTCTGGTGATGGGTGATTGCTGCCTTGGTTGTTAAAAGCACCTACAATGCAATTATGATATAACTTTTCTACTTTGAATTTGATTTTTCCTTGCTACTTTCATCGATACTTACTACATAGTTTCATCACCATGCAAGTTGTTATTGCTGAAACGGTAATGATCTCATGTTGTTCTAATGATTTTTTTATTTATTTCAAAATGTGCAGGGTTCATGTCAACTTTGGAAAAAAGAATTTTGCTTTTGATCTGAAGGCAAGTTATGCTTTCCTTTTTCTCCATATATATATATGGTATCCTTGTTTTTAGTATACCTCAATTTCCTTAATCTATCATTTTAAGTGGTTTCTTAAAATTTTCTTTGTTGTATCTTCGTATTTATTGTATTTGACGCCATACATCAGGAATATGAAACTCAAGAAAGGTTGAAGCAGCAGATGACTATTGAAAAGATACCTCTACCACCAAATATTAGTTATAGGTATTTCCCCCCTTCTGCTGCTATGTATTTTATGTTCTGTGATTGTACATGCCTGTCCAATGTGATTATCTACAGGATGATTTGATATTTTGTTGTTGAAGTATCTGACTTATTTAAATCTGGGCCAATGTTTTGATAATGTAACAGTTGCTATAAAATAGAAACTTGTCTAGGCAAGGGTGACAATACTAATTGCATGTTGTTGGTTCTTGATAATTAGTCTATCCATCTTCTGCCGTGTGTTACATCACTAAGTAAAAAGGCATTTCGGAAGTCTAAAATGGTTTTGAAGCACTGGAGCTGTATGAATAGAAGATAAAATATTAATACGTGAACATATAAATGCCATACTAAATCTAGATTCTAGAGAATAAAATCTTATGCATGCAAGTTACATGTGTTTGGCCTGAACTTGAAGTTTAGAATATAGATTCTTCAATGTAGAGCTTTTGACTCTTTGGGTGGATGTAAAAGTCAACCTGAGAACTTATTGCTCTATCACACTAGACTTAATAAGTTGTATAATATGGTGTGTATTTGTATTCTAATATATATAATCTTGTTCAACAGACTTGTTCGTACCTACTTGCTACATTATGGCTATGAAGATACACTCAATTCATTTGACTTGGCTAGTAAAAGCATTATCCCTCCTGTCTGTATAGCTCAAGAAAATGTTTTGGTTGATGAAAAGATTATGTATGGACTAAATCAGAGAAAGACCATACGGCAGGTATGGTTTGATGATTCACATTTTTGTATTACCATTATTAGTTATGCTTTTCTTTTCTTCTGGAGGATCTATTCCCTTTATTCTTCTGATAAGGGATTTGTTTCCTTTTCTATTTCATGGAAAACTTGTTTAAGCTTCCTTGTTTACTTTCATATTTCAGTGAGCTATTCATGTTATTCTCTCCTTTTTGCCTATCAATCTTTTTAGAAGAATAAGAGTTCAATTGTGAATATTTGTGTCTTGATATTATCCGTCATTATTTCCTATTGATCCTTTTCTTATGCTATTCTTTTCTTCTGATCCTTTAAATTGTTGCTGTTCTAGTTAAGTTGAAAATTTTTATTTTTCTTGCCAATGAAGCTAATCAGGAATGGTGAGATTGATGCAGCTATGAACAAACTCCATGTTTGGTATCCCCAGATTGTTCAGGTCTGTACACAATTTGTCTACTATTGTTGTATACTATATAAATCGACTGTCATAAGTGACTGAATTCTTGTGCCAATTAGTATGCATTGGTGAAGAATGTATATGTTCTTTAACATTAATCTAGAAAAAAAAATGTTCTGTTAAGGCATCTTTCTCTCTCTTCATTATGTCCTTTCAGGTTTTATCAGTTTTTGGCTTCAGTTTATTCTTATTGTTTTTTTTAATCAAATCTATTCCCATTGGGACCTTGAGGTGATGGAATTTATAAGTTTTTCAATAAGATGGACTTCATTTGTTGATTTCAAGACAATGCATTCTGGGCCTGGGGATTGGAGCTAGATTCATGTCGGGGTAGGGTTCGATCCCTGCGCTTGGAAATTCCCAGTTCCGCCTTGGCATTTGCATCTACTTTAATAATTCTTTTCATTCCTTCACTCATTCACTCACTCTCTTTCCTTCCCTTTGTACTTCTGTTATAGCAGATTATTTACTTGTACTGGTATTTGGAAATACATTTATACACCGATGTGAATGAATTGGGTCTGGTGTGGAAAAAAAAAAGTAGAAAGCACTTCTATGTTGAGAATTGGAACATGCTCTTTTGTACTAGGGATAGAATGGCATGAACATTAACAAGTTCAGTTATATTCCTGGGTAAACTGCCAGAGTGTCCCTTAATATCAAATAAGCCTGTTCCAATTCCATCCCAACATAGTAGTATTATCATTTTTCTCAACGGACCCAATTCACTCACATTAGTGTATAAATTTATTGCCAAATATCAATGCAAGCATTTAATGTTGCCGAGGCTAGATTATTTTTCTGCTTGGTCGTTACTCCATTTATACAGTTGCATGATG
Source organism: Abelmoschus esculentus (assembly GCA_035048815.1). Taxonomy (NCBI): domain Eukaryota; kingdom Viridiplantae; phylum Streptophyta; class Magnoliopsida; order Malvales; family Malvaceae; genus Abelmoschus; species Abelmoschus esculentus. The sequence goes on from JAUCBN010000010.1 coordinate 2,981,618, forward strand.
CTATGTCACTTACATGATACATACAGGGAAGGAAATCAGGTGCACGCTTTCTGCTGCATTGCCAAAAATTTGTTGAATTGATCCGGGTACATATTCTGTCCTCTTGCTACAGCTTTTTATTTACAAAACTGATTACTGAAAAAACAGATTCCTCAGGTTATTAACATCTGATGGGAAATAGTGTGGTTCTACATTGTCATCCATTTTATCTGGGTACATATTCTAGTTTTCAATAGGTTAGGAAACAAATTCCATATAGAACTACAAGAAATTCCATAATTAAATAATATAATTTGGTTAATTGAAATACCCCCACCCCCCACCCCTCCCCCTTCTTTCCCACACACAAAAATCTGCAGGGTCAATACATTAAAACTTCTTACCATGCAAACAACAATGGAAGAGTAGCCAGCTCCAAACACAAATAACATAATAAGTCCGAGAGAAACATTCGTATATTCTGACATCATATCAAATTTTGTGGTGAACTTCACTACATAGTTTATCCTTATGTGTTTTTATTATATAGCAGTATACTATGTGAGCTTAGTTTATCATTTATTTAGTGATGATATTGGCAGAAAAATATGGCATATTTGTTTGTAGGTGGGAGCACTGGAAGAGGCTGTCATGCATGGAAGGATTGAATTTGCTACGTTTTTTGGGTTGCCCAAAGAAAATATATTTGGTGCTTTAGTGACGGTAATGATAAGAGAATTCTTTTCTTTAACTTCCTATTTGGACCATGAATCTTGCTTCTAGAATGTATTAGATTATATTGGGAATTTGCCTTTTATTTGCTTTATTTTTTAGCTTATGTCAACACAGCCGGACATGGTTTAGTTCACCATAAGTGCAAGTACAAGCTGATTCAACTTGGTTTCCCAATTTGGTGCATCGTTTCAAGAAAATTAAGATTCAATACTGCCTTTTCCTGTTGTACATGTTTTTAGGCAATTTTGACAAGCAACCGGTCTGGCGTGTGCATGTTTAGTTTCTTGCATTTATGTCTGTGCGTTAGTTTGTTATGATGAAGAAATTTAGAGTTCCATTAGCTTCGAGTCTTCATTTCTTCTTGGAAAAACGTAAAATCTTGAACATACCTGTGTTGGACACATGCATTATTTGGTTTGCTTTAATTCCTGTCTTTCAGCAGAGAAAACTAGACCCCCTTGTGTATTTCGGGTTCCCCAAATTTAATATTTTGAGTTTTTTTTTTTCTTGTTAGGATTGCGCTGCCCTGCTGGCATATGAATCTCCACAGGAGTCCTGTGTTGGATATCTTCTGAACGAGTCTCATCGAGATGTTGTGGCAGATGCGATTAATTCAATGATCTTGTCAACCAATCCCAAAATTCAAACCGTGCTAGGCTGCCTACAATCTTATCTTGAAACCATTCTCCGGCAGCTAACAGCTTGCAGCTTGGAGAGAAGGTTTGCAACTGGTGGTCACGGTGAAGCTTTCAATTTGCATCGTCTTCTTAACTGATACAATGTAAATTGTGCATCCTAGAGCCGTTCTGTTGGTAAAATTTCAAGTGGTCATAGTGTCTGGTTTTACAGAGTAGAGCAGACCCTCCAAATGATGATTCATTTCAACACATGCTTGTAAACTTTTCTAAACAAATTTATCCTTCAAATGAAAACTTCCAAACAAATTCACAGAAGCAGATGAGCTCCGTCAAAGGCAACTGAGAAAATTTTCTGGTTTAGGCTTCCGCTCCATCAATTTCTAACTCTTCCTCCAACGGTGAGCTGTAGAAGAAGAATCGTGAAATATTAGGTGTACCTTAATCCTTATTTAGCCCGACCGTATAAGAAGCCACGTTATCTTTTCCAATAAGCCAGACTATCACTTTCGAAATGATCCAGTCAGTCTAACTCAACCGTACCCAACCACATACACCACCGACCACCCTCGATGTACACGTTGATTCGGGTCCAATCATGATAATGATTTTATGAATTCGGTATATACCGTTTTTTTATAAAAGTTATAAAAATTTTAATATATACTAGAAGATGTATACTGAATTTCTTATAATTTTAATAAAAAAACAATACGTCGCTTTTTAAATTTTTTTAAGGATGTCTTTTTTTTAAATCACCATAAGGCGTTTCCGTGTGTAACCCAGAACTTTTGCATCACGTTGGAAGCCGGGTAAAATCCGACCCAACTCTCTCTTCATATGTGAGGGACAGAAATAGAATCTTGTTTACAAAGTGCACCCCTCGTGTCCTCTTACCAGGTAGAGAAGACGGGCCCTTCCATTCTCACAAGTCTACCCTGTCGGTCAATTCATTAAACAACATACGTTGCATGCCATGATATCAGTCGCCAAAATATTATTAACGAATGTTAAATTATTATGAGTCATGAATATCAGATTCAATAAAATGCTTCGACTATCCTTGAATTTTTCCGATGAACAGGATCTTAAATTTCACTCTTTGATTAGTTGTGTGTTAATGTTATACATTTTTATTTCAATTAAATTTAGTATTATTTCAAGATTTAAATGAATAATATATATGCTGACATTCACTGTTTTTTATAATATTTAACTACTCTATAATGTGTTTGGATTAGAAATTTTAAGAGTTTTTTTTTATTTTCTAAAATCTTAAAAATAAAATTCCTTATCATATGATTCTTTTTAGAAACAGTTTAATTTGAACTTTAATTTTTGATAAAATATATCATTCTAATTAAATTTATAATAATTCACTCTCCGAGAGGTACAGTGGCAATAACTGTAGATAAGGAAAAATTATTAAATAAATTTTATTTATCAGGTAATCTATGATCTTAATTAATAAAAATTATATATTTTATTTTTAAAGTGAATTATTATTATTTTTACATATAAATAAAAAATATATAATTGTTAAATATTATTTTAAAATTAATGAATTATATTAATTAAATCATAAATAACGTAACAGTGAAAGAGGATGGTTTGAGATGGATAGACTTTGTAAGTATAAGTAAACTAATTTTCAACTCTACTCCCGACCATTATTCTCCTTAAACCACAGTTTTCAAGTCTAATCATTTCTACTGTGATTTGAGTCTACTCGTGTGAAACCTAAACAGATCTGGATATGATTTGATTTGATCTGAAAACGTTACTCAAAAGAGAGAGGGAAAAGGACGGTGCGTTTACCAAAGGAGATAAAGAGGGGGGAAAGCCATTGGGTCAAGAACGCTCTTTTCAAAAGTCAATCGCAGACTCGGCATATGAATCTGTGCCACTCTTAAACGGTTCTTGTTGATGATTCAGCATCCAAACAAAAAAAATAAAGAAAAAACTGTTAAAGTTTAAAATTATATATTAGAATCTAATTTTAAGTTTAAAAGTATAAGATTAAAAATTTAAGATTATATTTAGAAAATTAGGTGTTATGTATTTTTTTTAAAATTTAGGGTTTAAAATTTAAAATTATAAATTAAAATTTATTTTTTAGCGTTAAAGGCGGTTCAAAGAATTTGGTGGTCCTGTCCAATTCATTAAAATATGATCCTTAAAAGTAATTGTCAACTATTTATAAAATTGTAGCCTTTAGAAGCAAATGTCTTTTCTAAGGCCCCTGTACCATCGTTTTTATTGCGCTTGTCCAAAACATCACTAGTTCTACTGAAGCAATAATAATAATAATAATAATAATATAATAATAATAATAAGTTTTTATAATCAATTATCGCATTTAAAAAATAATTATAACGTTTTAACAATTATAACTCATATTTATTAATAGTGTTTTCAAAATTTTTCAATGACTTTCGAGATTAACATCATCTAATGAAAGTAGTTTATCAAAATTTAAAAAAAAAATTCGGGAGCCTGTGCGGTCGCTTCTGTCCAGAACCTCCACTAGTTAAGACATAAAAATGGATAATAAAAAATAACAAATAATTTTTGTTCATAATTTTATTACATAATTCTCTTTTTTTTTAATCATCGCACGTGTTATATCGCATCCGTACTATTTATTATATTAACATAATAAATTATCGTATAAACACCGTAACTATCAACGTTAATTAAAAGATAAAAAAATATAATTAAATGATTTCGAGAATAAAATTCATGCATATTAGTGTGTATATTTTTAATATCAGGTTATGAAGTTTGATCGTACAGCGGAAAGGAACGACATCTGACCGTACAACACTTATCTTAAAGATAAGTAGACAATATCTAAATAAAATATAAATAAAAGTTATATATGTTTCATTAATAATTTTATATTTTATTTAAATTAATAATTTTTATTATTTTATTGATAATAAATATGACATAAAATTATTAATAGAACAGGGAAATAATAAAATAATAGATAAGTTATTTTCATAAAATGCTATCTACATAAAAAAATAGTTCCAAAATAAAAAAAAAATCCCTGGTTTGAGGGAAATAAAAATATTTAAATAAAAGTTCATCTAAATATATTAGCCTTGTTTTTTATGAAAAATATCCCATGTATTAAAGGTGAAAAAAAATCACGTCTTAATTTTAAGATTCAAGAGTTTAAGTACAAATATTTAAATAGAGTTTAATGTTAGAATTTAAGATTTAGAAGTTTGAGTTTAATTTTTAAGGTAATATAATTAAGATTTTAGGGTTTAACCTATAAACTTTAAATTTTAATCACATCCCTAAATTTAAAACTCATATATAAAATTTTAAACCCTAAATCAAAATTAAGATGCTTATACACATAATAATTACACCTTTTTTATTATCATAGACACATAATAATTACACCTCATTTTAACCTTAAAATAGACAAAAAAAGATATTTGGAACACCTAAAAAAATCCGCTAATTCCAGAGTTTTAAAGTAAATTATTTTTCTGAAAATTCAATATATGTTACTATTTACCGTCGAATAAAAATTATCGACTTTTTTTAATATTTTATTAAAAAAATAACTTTAAATTTAATGTTTAATGTTACGGTATAAAGATTTAAACATAAAATATTTTATGTTTTAAAATTTAAAATTTAAATTTATTTTTTAAATATTGAGCATCTAAAAAGTTACCGAAAAAGGTAGACAACTTTTTTCCCTTACTACCGCTCTTAGTTAAGAAAATCCGCTGTAGTAAAACTGGTCAGAAATTTAGATTTGAAGAACGTTTCTCACCCTTTATCATGTTTTATCAATGTTTTTTATTGATTTTTTTTAAATAAATTTTAAACTTTAATTTTTATTTTTTATATCTTTAACTTTAAATTTTACACTTAAAAAAAATATACTTTATTTCTAATTTTTTAAATCTTAATCATAACTATTAAATCTTAAATCGTACTTTAAATTTTTTAATTTAAAATAAAAATACAAACGCAGATATATAAAAAAAAGACGATTTACCTACGACGTGGAAAGCAGATTCTCATTTATAAGCGTAAAATTTATCTGAACTACGCTCTGCATTTGCAATAAGTCCCACTTCACAGTATTATGTGAAGATAAGTACGATTACGTGGCTAAATAAATACACAATGATGAAAAGACAAAAAGAATTCAATTCCCTGTACTAGAGAGAGAGAACAGAATTTAAGGCAGTTTTACACGTTGACTACAGACTCAGAGCTTCATTATTAATGGATTATCAACCCCTTAGGGTTTTATATTCAGACATTTTTTGTATAAATTCCCCATGCATTTCAATGGTTTTCAATCACTAAAATCCCAGTTTTTAACACACCCTTTTTGGTAAAGCTATGGAGAGTGGTGAGCACAGCAAGAAATCTTCTTTCCAGCTTCAAAATCAGTCCCCTTCGAGTCTTTTCTCGATTAAAAACATCATTTGTGTGGCTTCCATTGCCGCCGGTGTTCAGTTCGGGTGGGCATTGCAGTTATCCCTGCTCACCCCGTATGTTCAACTCCTCGGTATCCCTCATAAATGGGCTTCTCTCATTTGGTTATGTGGACCTATCTCTGGGATGCTGGTGCAACCAATCGTTGGTTACCACAGTGACCGTTGCACCTCTCGTTTCGGCCGTCGACGGCCCTTTATAGCAGCGGGAGCCGCCCTGGTGGCCACCGCGGTGGTCCTCATAGGCTTTGCTGCTGACTTAGGTCACCTGTTTGGGGATTCCTTGTCTTCCCAGATGAAGACGCGTGCCATTGTGGTGTTCGTGATAGGGTTTTGGATCCTAGACGTGGCTAACAATATGTTACAAGGTCCATGCAGAGCTTTACTGGCTGATATTTCGGGGAATAACCAGAAGAAAACGCAGACCGCAAATGCCTTCTTTTCGTTTTTCATGGCGGTCGGGAACGTCCTAGGATTCGCCGCCGGTTCCTACACCCACCTCCACAAAATCTTCCCCTTCACAACCACGAAAGCTTGTGACGTTTACTGCGCAAATCTCAAAAGCTGTTTCTTTTTCTCAATTCTGCTCTTGTTAACGCTCACTTGCATCGCTCTCACATACGTGCATGAAAAGCCCTGGTCGCCGGAACCTGGAAACGCTGCTGGTAACGTGGGTGGCCGTGAGATTGAGGAAGAAGCCACAACGGTGGCAACCACGGAGCCCTTCTTTGGGGAAATATTCGGTACGCTTAAAGAATTGAAAAGACCCATGTGGATTCTCCTGGCGGTGACGTGTCTCAATTGGATTGCATGGTTCCCTTTCTTGTTGTTCGACACTGACTGGATGGGGAGAGAGGTGTACGGTGGCGATTCAGTGGGAAACAACCTCGTATTGAAGCTCTACAATTGTGGGGTACATGCAGGCGCGTTGGGGCTCATGTTGAACTCCGTGGTGCTGGGTTTCACGTCCCTTGGGGTGGAGCTCTTGGCGCGTGGGGTTGGAGGCGTCAATAAGCTTTGGGGGATTGTCAATTTTTTGCTTGCTTTTTGCTTGACCATGACGGTCTTGGTGACCAAATTGGCCAATTCAAGCCGCCAGTTCATCACCGTGGACGGTGTCGTAGTCCCTTTGCCGCCACCAACTGGAATCAAGGCCGGGGCTTTATCTCTATTCGCAGCACTGGGGATACCCTTAGCTGTAAGTCCATTCTTTTCTCTTTGACTGTTAAGCCTACTTCCAATGGCATTTATTTATTTCGATTCCTTTGTTAATTTCTGTTTTCTTCTTCATTTTGCACCTTACTTATTTTTCCTCATTTGTTAAGCAAGTGACCAGTGGAGGCTGGCCAGCTGGTTTGATGATCTTTTAAAAAATTAATTTAATTTAATACAAATATTAAATACACTTAATGTATAACAAAAAATACATTTAATAATGTGATATTTGATAAAAAAAATTAAAATGTTAATGGGTTTGCCATAAGGGAAAGTTTTTGTTAGATGATCAATGAATCTTTTCACAGGGTAAAAGCCAACTTCCTACTGTGTTTTTTTCAGATAACATACAGCATTCCTTTTGCATTGGCATCCATATTTTCTAGTTCCTCTGGTGCAGGCCAAGGTAAACTTTGCAATAATCTGTTTCCAGGCACACTGAAAATAAGTCTGTATGGCTGAATTGTCCTTTCAAACTAAAACTGATGATCATTTGCTCTGAAACAGGGCTTTCTTTGGGAGTGCTGAATCTTGCCATAGTAATACCACAGGTAATATTGCATTCCTATCAATGCTAATATAAGTACAGAACTAGTATGCCTCGCCTAGGTGTGTATTCTAGCTGTGATTATACTCAAATGGGATATGGTTAATGATTTTAGATTATAGATTAGCACGGTACTTGTCGGATATAATCATCGAATGACTCCGAACACATTGAGATTGAAAATCACATCTGAGCTCAGTACACATAGGATTAAAGTTCCTGTGACTATAATAAATTTCCTAACCATATGTTGATTTTGGTGTGAAATGAATTTACAGATACTGGTGTCTTTGGGGAGTGGACCATTTGATGCAATATTGGGAGGTGGAAACCTACCGGCTTTTGTACTTGGAGCCGTTGCGGCAGCTGCAAGTGGAATATTTGCCCTAACCTTGCTCCCATCTCCACCCCCTGATGTTCCTGCTACCAAGTCTGTAACTGCTGGTTTCCATTAGCAGTACTGGATATCCCCTCCTTTTTCTTCTTCACTTCCTTTTGTTATTATATAAAGCACCGAACATAGAACCCTAACCGGCATTTTTTTATTAAAAGAAGTGCCAAGGCTAGCTCAAATGGCTGTTTTGGTGTTAAAAATGTATGAATAACCAAGGTATTATGAAATATATCAGTAGCCAGAATGGCTATTCTTTTAGCTTTAAAATCAAAAGGATGTAATTCCCAATGTGTGCTTAAGATACTTCAGAGTTTTGATGTTCAGTTCATTACATGCCAGTTGCAGACATTTGAATTAAACATGGCCGACAAAAGAAAGAGACACCAGTATCCAAAACATTGTTTTGTCATGTGTTTACTATTAAGACAAAAATAAGTATTTAATTAGACATTTCTATAGCATGTAAACCATGTTAATCACTATGCGTATGATGAGAGAGATCTTCACATGAATCGATGGCCAATAAGATCCCTTCTTTTATTTAACATGGCATTTTCAATCTCATCTCCTAGTAAGTCCACTTAGCTTTGGCGACATTTCAATAGCTTCCCCCGTCGGATTTTACAACGTTAATTTCTTGTCCCTAAAACATGTCATTGTCCTTTGGCCTGTTTCGTTGCTTACCATCCTACGTCCAACAAAGCAACACCGATATCTAATTAAGAACACTCAAGCCAGTTGAGGGACGCAGTACTAGGAAAAAGAGAGGAAGGGGACAAGACAGTGGGCATTCCAAGGGATTCCCCCAGGAACTCACCCAAGAACATGACTACTCTCAAGCACCTCTTCCATCTCGATTCCAAGCCTAATGCTGGAAGACCCGTTTCGAGTCCCAGCCGTGGCGGTAATGGTGTCGAGTCCGAACACGAAGATATCTTGTCGGCGATCTCTGGTTGCAGCTTGGTTTTCACTTTCACCGACCCTCGGGAGTCGCCTTTGCAGCATGATCTCAAGCGCCTACGGCTTGTCCAAGTTATGTCTTTTGTCAAGTCTTCGAGGAAATCATTGCACGAACACCTCCTCTCGCGTCTCGTATCGATGGTGTCCGTCAACCTCTTCAGGTCACTCCCTCCGCCTTCGACTAGTATTCCCATTATCTCTGCCTTGCCCGATGAAGACGACCTTACAACTTTCACACCTCTATGGCCTCACTTGCAGCTTGTTTACGATGTTCTCCTTAGGCTTGTTGCTAACGTAGATCCCAAGAAACTCAAGGATTACGTCGATCACAGGTTTATTCGCAATCTTCTCGTCCTCTTTCAATCCGAAGATCCTCGAGAAAGAGAAGAGCTGAAGAATGTTTTCCATCGTATATATCTGAGATTCACTTTCCACAGATCATTCATGAGGAAAGCTATGAACGATGTGTTCTTGCATTACGTTTTCGAGACCGAAAGGCATTGCGGGATCAGCGAACTGCTAGAGATATGGGGAAGCATCATCAATGGCTTCGGGGTTCCATTAAAAGAGGAGCACAAGCTTTTCTTGATGAGAGTGCTTCTCCCGTTGCACAAAGCTAGGGGTTTGCAGGTTTACCATAAGCAACTGGCCTATTGCGTTACGCAGTTCGTGCAGAAAGAGCCTGCACTTGGAGGAATTGTTGTTAGGGGAATTCTAAGGTACTGGCCGATCACCAATTGTCACAAAGAAGTTCTACTCATCGGGGAACTGGAAGAGCTTGTCGAGAATATCGATCCCGATCAGTACCGAACGTTGGCAGTGCCTTTATGCTCTCGAATTACAACATGTTTGAATAGCTGCAACTCACAGGTGAGCTACATCATCATGGTATATATATATATATATATGCAATTGCTTGCAAACCAAGGAAGACTTAGAATCGAGTCTGAATTTCCCCCCTTTTTTCGTATTTCACTCCGATGATCCCTGTTCGTATGAGTCACATTGGAAATCACTGATATCAGGTTGCCGAGCGAGCGCTGTATGTGTGGAACAACGAGCAGTTCGTGAAGATGGCATCGGCGGTCATGGAAGAAGTGTTTCCGGTGGTAGTAGAAGGCATGGAGAGGAACCTAAAGGTGCATTGGAGCAAGAGTGTAAAGCAATTAACGGAGAATGTGAAGACCATGTTGGAAGAAATGGATCCAACTCTATACGAAAAGTGCCTCCGAGAAACCGGTCGCCGGGAATCCGAAGCTCTCCGGGAACAGATTAAGCGGCAACAGAGATGGGCTAAAATAGAAATGGCCGCAGCAAAGCAGAACCACTTCCTTCAACCAATGAAATCTATAAATGTTTCTTCTCATTGAATTGAATTGCAAGGTCTGATTCAGAACCTATCAATTAACATCAAATCTTAATATATACACATAGCTAAATAAATATAAATGCTTCAATTTCTATGCATATTTTATACTCTATTTATATAAATTATATATAGAAAATACTTGATAATAAGCTTGTATAAACTTTTTTTATTTTATTTTAGAGCTTAAAGTTTTAGGTTATAATTTAGGATTTAGGGGTTTAGTGCTTAAGATGTAGAGTTTAAGGCGTATATTTAGGATTTTAGTTTATGGTTTAAATTTTAGGGGTTAGGATTAGGGATTTAGGTTTTAAGTTTTATAGTTTAAATGTGAAGTTGTGTAATTTTTTAAAAACTTGTGTACCAAAATATAACTCAATATATACTATAAAATATTGGACATATTATATACTTTAGTTTAAGCAAAATAAATCTTATATCCTTTTTTATGTTCTTATATATGCTCTAACATTAAAAATTGAGTTTAGGGTTTAATATTTTAGTTTATGATGTATTGTAGGGCTAAATTGTTAGGATTTAGGGTTTATGATTTAAGATCTAAAATTTAAAGTTAATAGATTAAGGTTTAATTTTTAGTGTTGGGACATATAGGTGCGCACCAAAAAGCGTATGACTTTTGTTTAATTCACACAAGCTTGTTATATTTTAGGGTTTAAGACGTTAGTTTAGATTTTAGGGTTTATAGCTTTAAGGCTTATAATTTAGGGTTTTAAGTTTATGAATTTAAATTTTAAAGAATATTTATGAAATAATTTTTTATAATTTACATATTAAAATATATTTTTTTATATTATTAAAATATTAACATATAAAAATTCATACATCAATATTACGTTAATTATTAAAATAGTTCACTCATGAGAAGTAATACACCTTTATTTAATAAAAAAGAATTTTGAGTGAGGTTGAATGACGATAACAAATTAACAACAATTTTCAGTGTTCTGCCTCCCAAACCTGAATAGATTCCAGAACTTCAGAAAACAAACATAAACTTCATTGATGCAATAGTCAAATTAGGGTAAATTCTCAACTCAAACACCTACAGTATGTATTTCAAGTGTACTTCAACATTGAGTATAAGTCATTTGAGGAGCATCAACCTCGGAGCAAGATACAAGAAAATTGTAGGATAACAATATGGCGACAGCATCATCGCCGTGCGGAAGGAGTTCAAGACTAGAAGGTAAGATCTTTAGGATCCTCAACAATCTTAGCCAGGGTTTGCAAGAATGCAGCTAGATCAGCACCGTAGATGACTCGGTGATCTGCTGTAACATTTACCTGGGAAGTTTTAAAGTTCGACAGTAAGTACTGGTTACTATTCAAACATAATTGTTCTATAACAGACCATGACAAGAATAAGTTCAGTATTTTTGTTAGGAATAAACACATCAAAACAGCTCATCGTTATAGGCATGCAATTTTGATTACCTGCATCTGGTTCTTCATGCCAATACGACCATCCTTGCTAGCCACGACAGTAGGCTGAGAAGCTCCAACTGCCATAATTGCTCCCTGCACAACCACATGATTAGATATTCACAGATTCGCAAGCGGAATACAATATAATCCAGCAAATCTTGTTCTTGGGTCTAGGGCAGAACATACTACAAAAGAGAAAGTGTTAATGATTAAGAAACAAACTTACAGTTCCAGGTGGCAGAATGGCATCAAACCGATCCACACCAAACATACCAAGGTTAGACAGGGTGAAAGTACCTGCAAAAGGAGAAAACATCAGCAAAAAAGATTAAGGTCAAACTCCTAGATGGTTTGAGCGTACTTAGACACATCGGGCTGGAAGGTTAAAGTAGATTAAGAATAAAAAACTTAACTGTACAATTATTGCATTACATTTAACCAATACAATACAAGATTGTACAAGATCCATCAAAATACCATGTAAAGCTCGCACTTATAATCAGTCACTACAAGCAGAAGGAGAAAAGGATTTCCAATCACCCAAGCATTAAGGCACCTAGGATTTGTCCAGCCTTTTTATTTGTTGATGATGGATGATATCATGCTTATTGTAGAGAAAATATAATTTCATTGTTTTACATATTTTAATGGATTCAGTAGTAGTTTCAAGATTTTGGATCATATTTGGTATTTAGATTAGGTTGGATCCAAGTTTTAACCAATAGGGTAAAGTCAAAATTAGCAAGCAGTTCACCCCGATGCAACCAAGCAAAATATACAGAGCAACAAACAAATAAATCAACTATGCATCAGTAAATCAAAGGGCGAAGGAAGTGAACAACACAAAGGCTTCTCTCCATTTTTTCTCATTAAGCATAGTCAATTGCAAGAGATCTAAGGAAAGTTTATATGTGGTAACTAAGAGGGAAAAAAAGAGTAAAAATGGGAGCTCTATGGAGAGACACTTTTGGCATGTGATAAACAGTAATTTGAAAGGTAAGTTCTAGGGTGATCAAGTCAAAGAATTTGTATGCTCAATCTCCCAGTGGTAAAATCTAGATGTGTAACCCCTAAAAGTATATAGATTTCATCCCTTTCTTCATCATTTTCCTTTATCTTGCTTTTAATTATTTGTTTCTCCCTCCTTTCACTTCTCTTATACCTGATTTTCATTTTTGTCCATTTCCACTTCGCTTTAAGATGGAGCAAACGATACCATATGGACCACATAGCTAATATTTTCAGTCCAAACTTGAGCCTACAGTAACTAAATCTAAAAAATTGAGATACAGCTGCCTATTATAACTAGAGCAATTGACCTCATGGAGTTACACATACTGTTTGCCAAGTTGCATATACACTTCAAAAATGCTTTTGCATGAGAAATTTCAGTTCATTTATTTCTCAAGTCAAAATGTACAATTGTGTATGACAAATATGTCTTACATCAGACAAAAAAGAAAGAAGGAATTGCTTTGATGGTTAGATCAGTCAACTATATTGCAACAGAGAATAAATTTTGAATGTGTGGATTTGTAAATTTAGGTGCTAGTTATTCCTAAGTATGGAAATGGAAACTAACAAGAGATTTATGGTAAGTCTACCAACTAACTCTTTAGCCTGAATATTAGTAGAGATGTTATGGTTTCATATTCTTAAATCCACAACTGATGTTTAAAGTTCAAAACATTATCAGTTACATGCCTTGGAAACTGTAAGATCCTAGCAGATTGTTGCATTAAATTAGTCAGACATTCAACTGCCCCAGCATAAAGTCTTACGGACGCTAATCAACAAGCAAACTTTCTGCAATCTCCTCGTGATTTTTACAAGCATAATCATTCAAGTAACTTTATGATTCTCCTCCAAGGTTGTTGCTTATTTCTAACTTCTTATCAAATATTTCTACTAAGGCAATAACCAGATAAAATATCTTGAAAATTTATAAGCATTTCAATTCAACATGATAGGTAGACACAGTTTGGCCCCAAAAACAATTCTAGCATGAGTCCATGAAGTTTAGCACATGCATCATCAAGTTTTATTCCCTCAATTAGCGAGGAGAGCACCGACACAAAATAACATACCTGTATTATATTCATGAGGTTGCAATTGCTTGGCCCGTGCCTTATCAACCAACTCTTTCCACTTTCTTGACAATGTATAAATGTCAACCTTAAATGCAAAGAAAGAAATCCCTTAGAACATTGTTACGGCTACAAAATGTTGGCAGCCAAAAGTAGTTTAAAAAGAACCTTATCAGCATCTTGTAGAACCGGTGTAATCAACCCTCCGTCTATAGCTACAGCAACAGCAATATTAATGCTACTATTATACGTAAAGCTGTTACCATCCCTGCAGCAGGAGTTAACTACAGGATGTTGAGCCAATGCAAGTGCGGTTGCCTTTGCAAGCAGTGCTGTCATTGTTACACCTTTGGACTTGATCTAAACAAAATAAATACAACTTATGTCAACCAGCTGCAACAAAAAGATGCTAGGGAGCCACTTAAATTTGCAATTATGATCATATATTAACACATCTTCAAATATATGCTAGTTTTTCAATAGGAAGCATACAACCCCGGAATCATCAATTGTAAAAAGATTCAAAGAGCATAAATAAGAAATTGTATCATTGTTAAACACCTTAACAAAACAAAACCAGCTTTACCTTTTTGTACAAGGCATCAAGTTCATTTGTGGTGATGGTGTACCCAACTCTGAAAGTAGGCACTGACAAACTCTCAACCATGTTCCTACTCACAGCACCCTGCATTGTAGTAAAAGGAACCACCGTTCCCAATTCAATCCCGGCAGCAACTGGAGCTGGCTTCGCAGGAGAAACAGCAACTGTACCTGATGGCGCAGCTGTTGTACCAGCAGCAGCCGCTGCCTCAACGTCCTTAGCCACAATCCTCCCCATGGGTCCGGTCCCCACCACTGTCCCCAAATCCAACTTCAACTCCTTTGCCAATTTCTTGGCATATGGCGAGGCCACTATCCTCTTCCCTCCCTCCGAAGCCGGATGCACAGCAGATCCCAAAGCCACAGTCTTCGAGGCCGTAACCGTGGGAGGAGCAGCTGCAGGAACATCCGGAGCTGCCTCTTCAATTTGCTTTGGCTGTTCTTCTACTGCCTTATGACTGCTACTAGAAGAAGACTGCGATTTGGCTTTGGCTTCAGAGATCTCGTCTTCTGTCTCAGCGAGGAGTGCGATGGCAGAACCAACGGGAGCGACACCGCCTTCCTCCACCATGATGGCAGCGAGGAATCCCTCGTGGAAACTCTCGACGTCCATGTCAGCCTTGTCGGATTCCACGACAACAACACTCTCCCCTTTCGATAACTTGTCTCCTTCAGACTTCATCCAAGACACGATCTTACCTTCCGTCATTGTGGAGCTGAGTGCCGGCATGAAAATCTCTCGTATCTTGGCCTTGACATGAAGGGCTTGGGACTTCCCTTTAGAACCCGAAATGGGGTTCCGGCGAAGGGAGGAAATGGATGGAAGGAAAGAAGTTTGTAGAACATTAGCCATTGCTGAAAAAAGTGAAGGAAATGAAATGAAAACAGAGAAATATGATGAGAGTTTCTGGTTATTGCTGATGTTAGCTGAGAATAACTATGTAATCAGAGTTCCTCGAAAGCATCGAAAGAACAAAGAAGGTTGGGCGGAGGATTCAACCTAAGTCCAACCACAATCACGGTGGCAGTGATTCCGGTTTTTTAGTTCATTTGGTTTAGGGTTGGTTAAAATTATCTCCAACTACCTCTCAATTTCAAAATCTAATAAATTCATACCTTTAAGAAAGAGCATTTTAATCCTTGTCAATTTTAAAATTCAACAATTAAAGATAATTAATTATATTTTTAATATTTTTTTATCAGTTTTACGCTTAAATTACGATAATTCAACCATAATTTTAAAAAATAACACTTAATTATATGTTACGAGAATTTGAGGTTGAGAGGAAAAAACATAAATGTTAAAAAGTGGGGGACAAATTTATAAAAAAAATATTTTTTAAAATAATTTAAATAAGGGGACAAAAGTGGGAAAAAAATTAAGAGACGAGATGCTATTACCCTTCTCACCACTCTTTAGCTCCGTCCCTGCTTCTAGGTGATCCGAATTCGAACGATGTATTCTACGTTACATTACAAAATTATATAATAATAGTAATAATTTTATTTTAGTAAGAAAATATGTTTTTTTTAAAGATAATATAACAATGGTAGTAGTTTTCTCTTGGAAACATTTCAAAATCATTTTGCCAAGCCTTGATGGGAGAACCAGAACATAAGGTTTAGGGGGAACTGAGCCACCATCTTCCCAAATGAAATGTGTTCATCTCCAGTTCCACAACTAAGCTGCAGCCTCGTATAATAACACAACCACCTCCATGGGGGCAGTAACAAGTTGAAATTTGTCCATTCAATACAAAGAAACAACTGCTCTACTCTGCAATAATTTTGATTTGAAAGGGATACATGATAAGATGTTGCAGACCATTTATGCCTTGTTTACACGAATTTGTTGCCCCTCCAACATCTGCAAGAACAAACCGTTTTATATCAGTATTACTTACATGTTCATATTGCTCATCTCCCATAAACCTATGTTACTCGCATTCAAGGTGAGTATCTGATTCGAACAACGAGTATAATCAGATCTTCAGAGCATTTGGAAGATTTTTTAAGGTAATATCCCAGTAGCCATGGGAAATTCGAGAAAACTAAAGAAATCAGAGCAAAGAAACTCACAAGTCGAAACTGTAAGAACTAAAGAGCATATATGAATACAACACCCAATGGTTACATGCATCTCTTGGGGCCATAAGTTGAACTAAATGAACAAACTAGCATGCATGCATGCATGCATGCAGAACAAGTTTCCAGGAATGCAGCAGGCAGCAATAGAGGAATATTTTGACAGATTATGGCAATCAAAGGAAACGGAAACGCTGGATAACTTAAAGGAATTCACAATCTATGTTACTCGGATAGCTTTCCGGATGCGTTCAGGAATCATCCGGAAACACGAAAGAGCTGCAACCCAACAGCATTTCACAACTGAATGGATATACACAGGTAAAAGGGATCTTATTCTAAAGTTATCAGCAATACATATCTCATTACTCCTAATGCCAATTAGAAGCAAGGATAAGATTTCATGAACAAACACACACATGTGCAGAAACAAGGCAGAAGTGGAGAACAACTTACAGCATTGTTAAAAGACGAAATGGCAGCTTCAACTTCCTCTTCTGAAGAGAATGACACAAACCCAAATCCCCCTGATTTGGAGGTCCCCGAGACTCGCGAAACCTTGGCGCTCATTACCTTCCCTTTCTCAGAAAAGAAATTCTTCAGTGTATCCGAAGTTACCGTCTTGGCAAGGTTTCCCACATAAACTTTGTACGGACTATCAATAAACCGGGAGTCCTCTGCCTGAAGGACAGACAAATCCACCTGTGCAATAGGCTTTTCAGTGATGTTTACCTTGATCTCCCGCCCTCCTATTTCCTGCAAAGAAAAGAAAATCACCATGAAAATCAGATACCAACATTATATGCGAATCATCTCATCATAATTTCAGAACAATAACATCAAGTTTCTCTAGGGCAAAACGCAACATAAGAAATAATTAGGAAAATAAATTCAAACTTGAAATTGAAAAACGCAACATAAAGTATATGGTTTGGGGCTTACAGTTCCATTTAGTTTCTCTATTGCCACATTTGCATCCTCCACGGTTTTCATTGTAACAAAAGCAAACCGGCGGCTCCTTCCAGAGTACTTATCATACATCACCTAAAAAAAGAACATGTACAGGAAAATTTACATCCATACGAAGTTATTAAATGATAACATAGATAAAAATAAAGAACAAAAAGAAATGAAGTACCTCAGCTTTCTCAACAGCGCCATGTTCTTCGACAATCTTTTTCAACTGGTCATTGTTCACAGTTCTGGGTATGTTGCCAATGTACAGCCTTCTGTCGGACCCAGAAGAAGGGGAGACCACCGTAGAGGTTCTCTCTTCCGCCGCAACAAACAACCTTAGTTTTCTCGGACGTGAACTCAATATGAGATTTTTGGGCAAATTGGTCTGGAGGATTTGGAGAGAGGGTTGTTTGGGATAGGGTTTGAGGGAGAGTCTGGTGAGGTTTGGCGGCGAGATTAGAGAGGACATTGAAGCCATGTTCTCTGCTTGGGATAAGATACTATGGAGGAAAAGAGGAGTCAGAGCGGTTTTTCTATTGCATTATCCACTGAAGGTCGTTGGCTGTGACTCACCTACGGGTAACTGTATACCGTGGCTTCAGATTGGGTTTAAGATCTTTTATGTTTTTTTTTTTTTTCCCAAAGTCATCGAATTTTTAAGTTACTGTAGCGAGAGATTATATTATAGACTCAGCCTATCACGTTAGCTGTGGTCCATAGCCAATAAAAATCACTTATTCCGTCACTAATCAACCATGTAATTAATATAATTTTTAGAAATTATATTTTTAAAATGACATATAAATTATGAGTAAAGATTTAGTGGTGAAGTGGGTGATTATTATTGGATGGGACCACGGCTGACATAGTAGGCCGGGCCTATGATATAATTTCTCCACTGTAACAGAGTAAAATAAAGGAAGAAAAAAAGAAAATTAACGTTTCACGTCGTGTTTTTAATGTACAGATTTACTACTAATTTTTTTTAACAGATGCAACTAATTTTATTAACAAGAAAAATACTCAATATTACAATAATGGCTTATAATTAGCATTGTAAACTAAATATATAAAACGAACATTTTCTTAAAACTAGCCACTCTAGATCAGACAAGGACCATACATGAAAAAAGTTTAAAATTTCTCCAAAGATTTGATAAAAAAGATAGATACGAACAATTTTGATCGCATTAGTAAACGAACCACAAAAGGGGATTAATCTATGAAAGATCACTGAGAAACGCAGATTAGAACTGAGTGTCGCGATAAACTATCCACGAGCGCAAACCGCGTATCCATATTCAATCTGAGGATCCAAAGCAAGGAAGATCATCGTGATAACAAATAAGCGCCATCTTGATCAGTCGTGGCGTCGTCAGATCCAACCTTAAAAAACAAAATAAAAGAAAAAAACATGTCAAACGACAGAAGAAACGTACCAAATGATAGAGTAGATCATGTTATAAGAGCAGAATTATTTATTAATAAAAAATGCAAACGATAGAGTGCGAGAGACGACAACCAATATTAAGATTGGTGCCGACACTCAAAGAATAAGAAAAAAACAAATCAACACTCATGAAAAAACGACATAATTTTGATATTTTATACTTTTATCAATACTGTGCATTTTATGTATTGGGTTAAAACCCCAACTTTTATTAGGTTTTTGGTAATCAATGAAATTGAATAGAAACCTATTTCTTCTTTTTCTCTGCTATTCTTATTTCTCTTCTACAAACTCTTCTCTTTCCTTCTCTTCTGCTATTTTTTATTCTGAAACCTTTTTTCTTTCAAATCTCAACCATGACAAAAACTCTAATTATAATTAATAATCTTGGTGATTGGCTGCTCTACATTGCGTTGTTACTTGGTTGAATTGGGTTCCATGGATATTAACTAAAATATTTGAAGAAAATTAAGAGGATTCAATCTTCATGATTAGAAAATATTTAGAATATGCTTCACCCACAAGTAATATGATGCTAAAATTAAGCAGACACAATCTTGTATTATTTAGAAAAATGTAAAGCATAAATAATCGAATTTGAGATCTAACAAGAGAGTCGAACTCGTTTTTATTAGGCAAATAAATTTGATCAGGTCTAACCAAACAAGCTCAAGAAATTCAATTTTTATCTCAGCTCGAATTATAAAAAGTGAAATTCGATCAGCTTTGGTTATGCCTCATGCTTCTTACAACTTGAGCTTAGCTCAGTTGAATACATAAGACACCAAACCACCTCTACTACACGATGCCTACTACATTCATCAAACCACCTCTACTTCCCCATAATAGTTATATGAAATTGGCATAGACATACATAAGACACTATCTTCCGATGCGAATATACATCATATTTGTTTCTAATATATTCGAAAGATCGTATCTTGTACCATAGGAATAGATTGAAGCATCAAACAGTGCATGATCAGAAAAAAATTACCCAGTCCTGCACTGAAGAAAACAGCAAATGATCGGTCAGTTATTCCATCTTTATTCGCTTTGAATATGTTTCCTTCATCCAATCAAGACATTCTTCTGCAGTCCCAGAAGGGTGTGCCAGCTGCCATGAGAGAGTCTTGTCTTGCTGCCAATGACAGAACAGATAAGCATTTCAAGTTCTAGATTATGTATGTATGTACGTACGTAAAATATATAGGGGAGCCGATTATGCCCTACCCATTCCCTAACAAGTGGCCCTCCAACTTTAAGCTGCAAAACATTCATGATATCCTTCCCATTAACCAATGGTTTTAAATCCCAAACTTTCTCAAGACCTGCATTCAAGAAAAAACTGAAAATCAGATGCTCACAATCCAGCTTGAACATATTAATTGACCATTACACATCAGAATATAAAGGACTGTTTGCACTATGATATGAATTTATAAATGAAAAGAAAAGAGAACTCTCTGCTGGCTGTCTGGCCTACAATACAAAAATACTTTTACAGTTTGGAACTTGTAAACCAGACATTAGGTCTTGTTATCATTTATGTCTAACAAAATCAGGTAAGTAAGAACTACGTGAGAGAAGCAAGAATAAAAGAAGCACCATTAATTTGTTCTGCCAGGAACAGTATGAACAAGGTCTCTGTGAAAGATAATTCACATGTATAAACGAAACCCTAAGGGATTGTTTAACTTCTTAATTAATGAGACTAGGAATAAGAGTTGCTTCAAGGATTGAACATAAAACTTACAAAATAGGAAAGAGAGAATGTTGATACCTAATTTAACAATGGCATTCTCGACTGACACAAAGATCCCTTTTCTCTTGTCCAGTTGAAAGTTCCTGTCTATAATATCATGACTGCAATCAATTTTGGTGGGATACAGCAATGTAGACACCAACAAAACAACCCGCCAAAAATCTTTAATTTCTCTGAGCAGTAATCCTGTATGTATAAGAATAATAAATTACCAAAATAAAACATGCTAATTGTTGAAGTGTTTTACAGTAAAAAGAAAATCAGGTTGATAGACTACCACCTGTAAAGATGAGCGAAAATGAATGATTGTGCATAAATATCCTAAACAGTTAGAGTCAAAGATGAATGATTGTGCATTCTGACTTCTCGTGATTCCAATTCTAGAATGCATGTCCAGAGGAATCTTTCTCAAGGAACGCTCCAGCCTTCAGGCATGCTTTGGTCAGTTTCAAAAGAAAGCCATTGTTTTTATATACAAGTGAACCAAAATTTTATCGAGTTTTGATGTTTCATATTCAAAAAATACAGCTATTATTAAAAAAATATATAAAGTATAACAGCACATATAATACAATAAAAAAAATATATAAAGTATAACAGCACATATAATAAAATATCTCGATTCTCACTAAATGATTAAATAATGAAAGTCAGCTTTCTGAAGAACTAACTTATAATGAATTATTCTGGCAAATCTAACTTTGAAGAGGAAACAATTATACATAAAAAATCTTAAAATAGATACCTGTCAATACCCGCAATTTTGAAGTAACAGGGACATCAACAAATTCTTTTTCCCAGTCAACCTCAGGGATTTGGACATCCTCATTTGATAAAATAGAAGGAATCAAAGATAAGAATTTCTCCAGAGACTTGTGGATGTTTATGACCTACAAAGCAGAGAAAATTGTATGAATGCTACAAGACAGCCAATTATAATGAATCAATCCTAACAAAAACAAAGAACGTGAAACGAAATCAGGAGGAAATCTAGACTCACAGTGTCAGCATCACTGGCTTTACGCTTGAGAGAATCCCTGAAAATGTAATTGACCGCAGGAATCTGCAGACCACTAGTGTCATGGCAGCAGCTTAAGGATTTATCATAAACAAAAAATGTCAACACTTTATGTGCCTTCACACATAGAAGCTTATGGAAGGAACATGATTGGTACCATTTTATCTTTACGGTCCTTGTATGTAGCACAGCGCAATGGAAGAAATAAAGCAGAGTACAAACAGAGCTTTCTCTGCTCATCCTACAATTCACATTCTCAGAAAATAACACCAGAACACGAACACAAGGAAAACAGAGCTAATAAAAAAATGAAACTGTAGTCAAATGAGGATAATAGAATCTACTTGAAAGAATGAAAAAAAGTTTTAACATTTCCATTACTCACATTAAAGTTAGAGCATCCAATAAGTTGAATAAGTTGCCACGAAGCATCCACATAAGCAGCAGAAAGCCTGCATAGTTGTGAAAGGAACAGAACTTCAGTAGGGAACTCAAAAAATTCTAAAAGAATGCTCACAACACTCGGGATTCTTCTGTCCCGCTAAAAACAATATCTACAATCACCAGCTTCCACCCCACCACTAAACAACTACAGATAAAGCAAGCACCAGAGAAAGACCAAACTCAAACTATATTGTCCAGAGAAGGCAGGGTCGTGAACACAAACTATGTCTATCACAACTCACAAGTACTTCATTTTTTTCTCCATATATGGAGAAACACAACTTTATATATTATGTCTATCGCAGTTACCTTGAATCATTTAGTCTGTTCCCCACCCCTAAATATTTAGAGAAGTGTAACTTAATATCTCGTCAATCTGTGGCGCTTGACATACATCATCCAGTTGATTATTAAAAGATAACCGGTATGACTCGATTTGACTATTAAACATGGACTTGTACAGTTAAAATAGACTTATGTATCATTCAATCAATAAAAAATATAATATTAAGCAGAAGACAAAACTAAGCCTAGAATGAATAATAAATAACATCACTAAATCACTTACAAACCTATAGCATTCATCTGATACAGGAGGCTCAACCTTCGGAGGGAGACTGAAGACAACCCAAAATAATGTTAAATCACAAATGTAGTCAATTGCTTTAACAGGTTGGTTTCCAGAGATCATGAGATCAATCTGCATGGAAGAAAAGCAACATGGAAGGAACAAGTAGTAAGCTTAACAAGGTACACAGAATAGTAGAGAATATCCTGAACAAGTTATCATGAATATCCAAAAAAATATAATTTTATGCGGAGCAGCAGCAGTGCAAGAAAAAAATAACATACTTCTGTTAAAAAAATAAATAAATAACATACTTCAGTTCCAATGCGCTCCCTGCTAATTTTTGCTGCAAGAGCTGTTTTGACATCATCACTAGCAGCAGCTTTCTTTAATTCTTCATCGAGTCTGAAATCGAACCTTGCACCTAGTCATTGAAAAAAGTCATATAATGTATCTCCTTTTGTGTCCAAATATTCAGAGGTCAATCACCAGGAAAAGGGTAACCATGCAGCGATGATTGCACAAGGAAGTTGCTAGAAGCACAAGAAAGTTAGCCTGCTTTGTAGAAGACTGAGAATCCAAGCATTTCAGACATTCTACTTATTTTATTTTCTGTATTCTGTTCATAGATAGAACTAAAGCAGCCATTCAAACATAATTCAGAAGCTCTCATTCAGCAGCACAACACTTTTTCTATAGTTTCTCAACTTAAGACTTGGAACTTCTGATATAATCTCAACATACATCCACAACACTTGACATGACTCTGACTTTCAGATTCTTACATGCTTCATTCATGATTAGAAAATGCAATGCTAATAAACTTCATTTAAAGGGAAAAGAGCACTAGAATAGAGGATATTCCCTCCACGATAAACTATCAAAGACTGCAGGACACTATAGGGAAATTTAAACAAGTACCAAAACGAATAGCTCGAAGAACCCGCAGGGGATCATCCAAAAATGTAGCCTTTGGAGGTAATGGAGTCACTATCCTTCCAAATTTTAGATCCTCGAGTCCTGTATTTTATTAAATGAGAAGGAACAAAAATGAAAGATAACAGCAACCTACAAATATGTGGAATCATCGAAAAAATAAAATCAGCAAGCAGAACCCATTACCTCTTTTAGTGAAGTCTTCAACTAAGTTGGTGTTAATATTGTAGAACAAACTGATAAATGAAAAGAAAACTCCATCAATTCTGTGTACTCAACAAATAGCATCAAGAAAAGGCAAAAATGATATGTTCACAAAAACATTATTATTTGTATTACTCATTTTCCAAAACCTAATGATACCCGTAGAAGTATAATGATCATTCTAGCTATAATAACACATGATTAGAAGCAAAGAAACTTACCTATTAATGGTCAAATCCCTTCTATACGCATCCTCCTCAGCAGTACCAAATTTCTAATTGAAGAAATGAGTGAACAATAGATAAAACTTATAAATGTAACAATTAGGTAACATAATATTCAATAGAAAGCATAACATGAACTAATTAAGAAACAGAAGAAAAAAGGTTCTGTTCAACAATGAAATCATCTTTTAACAGGTTCATTGCCAGAATAACTAAATAATACATTTCATTTAATAAACTGCAAAGTTCCAGTATACTTCATTCTCAACATCCACAACTAAGGGCTAAGGCCATCTATCCTCAAAAGTCGAAAACAGAAATATATAGTATGATAAACTAAGATTTTAAATGTGATCATTTTCCCTCCGGGTTGGGAAAAAAAAAGGAAGAAGAAGTTATATAGAAATTCAATATCAAAATATTTGTTTACCATCGTAGGGATGCGGCTGTTCTCACAATAGTCTTCACACCTTAAGTTGACAAAATCAATCCATAAATCAAAAAGGCGCATCCTTGCAGTTTCTAAGTGCTTAGATTGCTCAGGATTACTGAAAAATGAAATCAAACTGTATAATTGCCAGGAATAATTCAATAAATAAATAAACAGAACAAACAAAATACTAGGAGCCAGTATATGATTATATAAGGAAAGCCAACAACGGCAATGAACTTATTATGCAAATAAAATCTAAAAACTACAATGTAAATTATATGGGCCATACACTATCCAGATGAAGTTTATAATATCCTAAAAGTTGCAAATTGCTTCAAAATCAAATTTTATTTATCTAAAGTATGCACTGCAGCAAATTCAAATTTGATCTCCTTCCAAAACTTTGCAAGCAGTGGCTAGTTCAGGACTCCATTTCCTACACCCTTGAGAATAATTGCATTACCCTCGCAAAACAATAACATTCAAACAATATCCAAATGAAGTTTTAAAACAAAAGGAGGCAAGTTAAAACCGTAAAAGATAACAAAATGATGTCTATCGGCTCAGCTAGTAAAAGGTTGAGAAAGATTCCTTTTTTTATGTACAATGAATGTACCTTGGAAAGACAGCAAGGCCCTGTGCCACTTCCCCTGTAGATGACAAGTATTCCTGAACCTTATCAACAAATTCACTACCCAACATGTTGTCAAGTGCAATATCAATGTCATAACATTCTTTGCCCAGAAGCTGCAAACAAAATTAAACCAAACATGAGTCAAATCTATGGGAACGTCAGAAGCCATGTATGAAGCACTCATACAGACCGATGATGCAACTTATTAGTTATGTGGTAGAATAAGGATCCACTGAAACAGAATTCCTGAAAGGCTATAATACAGCAAAATAGTAGACAAGTTAAAATCTAATTCTATATAAAAAAATAAAAATAATTTACACATAAACCATGCATCATTTCTAGGGATTTCGTACCATAAAACTACTTTCTCTCTCTTTCACTTGTTAAATTCCCTTTTGAACACCGTAAGCTACTCATATAATCCATACAAAAAGAAAGAAAGAAAACGTAATTTATAAATTGTTCGAAATGCGGTTAGAATCACCTTATCACGGACCCATCCACCTGCAACTCGAAGCTGAGTTTCAAGATTGAAGTGGCGGAGAGTGTCCAAAAGCCTATCGAAAATTTTCTTCTCCGTCTCTGTCAACTCAATTTGCTCCTTGACTTCGACGCAGGCGGCGGTTGCCATGGCTGCACGACAGCGAAGGAACGGAGAGGGAAGAAAGGTTACGGTATTGGGTTTTCCGGTTAGCGATAGGGGTGAATTTAAGGGAGTTAAAACGCTGCAGAACTCAAGAGTACTTTTGGCTATGGGCAGAGAGGAGTAATGCAAGAGAAGAGGCGCCTTGGCCTTGAACTTTATGGCGTTGGTCAAAGAGAACCGCATCGTGTTGCATAGCACTTCCTTTTTCCATTTATTTATTTGGGCAAAGTAGTTAAAATATCTTTTAGGTCACTTAAGTTTCATACATTACAAAATATCACTAAATTTATTGAACTATTATAAAACGAAAATTTTAAAGCAGGCGCTGCTCACCACAAAACACTACTAACATAATATATCATTGAATATCATTAAAAATTTAATGACTTTTAAATAATATTAAAAATTTGAAAGACTTGACTTGCAATTAACGGTATTCAATGATAAATATGATATTCGGCGATATTTGATGCTTGTTCTAACTCATCCATTATAAAATAGTCACAAATAATGTTATGAAATAGCATAAAATTCCATAAGTTCTAATGATCATTTTGTGATAATTTGATTAAGTTTGGTGACCATTTAGTCACCTTATTGAACCGAAACTCTTGCTTCGTTCAATTCATTGCCATAGAAGCCTTGGGGATGAATCACATGTACCACGGCAGGCATGGATGTGATCCGACCGATGAAGAGGTGTAAGATCAAACTTCAAAACAGATTCCTCGGCCATCACTGTCTTCTCAATATGTGCTTTTATCATAGGAATGGTCTTTTCTAAGACAATCTTGATTTTATTCACAGGGATATTCTGCAGGTAGTTCTTCTCGACCAAATCCACAGCTTTTAAAGCAAGGTAAAACTGGCCTTGTGAGAGGTCCTTGTTATATTTAACATAAAGCTCCACCACTTGAATGCAAATCCTGGACACGTGAATAGCTTTGATCACGCTTTTCTTAATGGAATAAGATTCAAGAAGTTCTTCAAGTTTGAGCAGCAAAGCACTCCTGACCTGCAACCGGAAATTATCGCTGGAGAGATTGCTTTTAAGCTCTTCGGCATCGACCAATACTCACCGAAGCTCGTCGACCGCGCGAATGAATTTCTCATAGTGAGTCTTGCAGAGGTCTTCAATCTTCACTTCTTTCTTCTTCATGGGATGCTTTAGTTGCTGGACGAGCGGCTCAGGCCTCCCCATTTCGAAGGCGTGCCGAACAAGGGGACCAAAATCATCCCCGTTGCCGACCAAAGTTGCAAGCACCAAGTCTTCCCCTGTCTCACCAGTATCTATAGTAGCTGTTCTCCTCTTGCTGGTTTCGAATCCATTGTTTAAAAAAACACTGCAAATAAAAAAATACTTTAAAACAATTATTTCAAAACTTTCTAACCCACAAGGCCACAAATTAATTAAAACTTCGTATTTGTGATTAGTAATATTTTTAAAATATAATATTAAATAAAAAAACAATTATTTAACATTATATTTAACAAAATTATGAGTAAAAATGATAAAAGCAATTCCCTTTCATGCAAATCCAAATACATCGTTTTTATTACAATCAAATCCTAAATTCCCTTGCCAACAGAAACTTTCAAAAATACTAAAACATAAACCCTGAAAAAGCAAACATATAATGTCATCAAATCACTTCAGTCCAAAAACTGAGATTACAAAGGAATCTTACCAACTCCCAAGTTGTTTCTTATTGCAAGCAGTCATGCTGTGGAGGCAAGGCAAGCATCAAAAGCTCAACCAGATGCAGTCTTTTTCTGCTGGAAAATGACTGCATAGACAGGAACAAACACACCGATACTGAAGGCTGTCAAAACTCCAAGAGACATCTTCAGCTGCTGATGTTTCATCCTATCCAAGTTGTACATATGCTTCGCATGAAGGTAATATGGTTCATCATGCCCATGACCTCCTCCCATCCTCTTCGCTACAGTTGAATGAAACCCTCTATTGGCTGCCACAAACACAAGTACACAACAAAAATAGATCTCTTGATTTTGAGTCTTACACATATTATTGTCAAAAATATATATAGATAACGGCACAAAGGCTGAAGTTCCTACAAAGTTTCTTTCAACATTTGAGGCTTCTGGCATATGCCCAGAAACAGACACAAAAAACAAACACAACATGTACCCACAACCGATTTGCAACATTATCATCTAA
Source organism: Abelmoschus esculentus (assembly GCA_035048815.1). Taxonomy (NCBI): domain Eukaryota; kingdom Viridiplantae; phylum Streptophyta; class Magnoliopsida; order Malvales; family Malvaceae; genus Abelmoschus; species Abelmoschus esculentus. The sequence continues at coordinate 3,009,609 of JAUCBN010000010.1, forward strand.
GCATAGGATTCAGTCAAAACTCAAATTATACTCCAGAATCAAGGGAATTGTTTTCCACTCCCAAGTGGAAGACATTCTACCTAGAAGTCATGGCAGTTTATTTTGCATCACTGTCAAAGACAGAACTTGAGAGAGGTCAAACCGCGAATAAGCAAATTTAAACAAAGAAAAATTAGTAGTGAAATAAAATAGAAGACCCTTCAGTTTTGAAGAATACAATTGTCAAGAGAAAATTCTTTACTCTCCTTCCAATCAGGAACAATATAAAAGAAAGCCTAAAGACCCTAAATAATTAGTGAAGAACAAGGCTAATCTGGTCATCCACTCGATCTTTGTTCACTTCTTCATTTCTTTTTATATATTCTACCATATTTGTTGCTCCTATAAATCCTCACCAGCATATAGAACTTGCATATACTTCTACAATTTTTTGTAAATATATAGAAAGCCTAAATCCCAATCAAGTAAATAAAGAGGACACCCACATACTTCTTACAACTAAGCTAAGGACTAAGGTATTGTAAATATCTAGCATGCCTAAATCAGAATCAAGTAATAGTTACATATTACTATATATACTTCAAGATGTATGAATAGATGCAGAAAAATATTTCAAAAGTTATCTAGAATAATGGTGAAAGGACATCAACACACTTCTTACAACTAAGCTAAGGTATCGTGTTCGTTTTATACAGTAACATCAAACGAACAACACCAGACACCTAAGCAACCCATAAAATTAGTTAGAAAGATAATCATACCAACATTATTTAACATGAATCACATCACAATGGCATTCCCCATAAAATAAGATAACCTCATAGCAATTATTACAAGAACCATCTAGCACTCGTGAGTGTTTTTGAAACTCGTCGTATAAGCAAAACCTGATTAAGTGCCACTAGAAATCAACATCCTACGGCAACAAAACAATTCAAAATGAATATCTAAGCCTGTTTAATAAATCCCTTGGGGTTTTCTTTCCAGAAAGAATATGCTTATACAAAATTATGAGCTATTTACCAGCACTTTTAGCCTCGTAACATAACATTCATGTAGTCGTTGACATAGAACAAGGGTATTCAAAAGTTAATCAACCTAACCAATACTGAATCCCTTAAAAGCAATATATACAACTAAATTGTATGAATGTACTTTTAGATAGTTATGAACACTCAATTTTAGCTAAAACGAATTCCCAACACCCGAAATTCCCATCTTCAATTACTTTCCTGTGTTTTCTCAGCTACAAAACAACAGTTCAGTGGGTCGCTAACCTGACTTGTGGAAAAGTGATTGGGGGAACGAATTCAGAATCTTATAAGCCGATCTAAGTCCACCGTTGAACGCCATGGTTTTTTTCCTTCCACCAAAAAAGAAGAAACGAATCCAACCGCCTGCTGTTTCTAGCAATCGCGAGCCTTTCCCCTGTTCCACCACCAGAGCTGCTGACTGTTATATATAACCTATAATTCAAACGTGTGGGATTTACACACGTGAGATTGGGTTTGAGTGGACTGGGCTGTAAACTCATGAAAGTAATTGCTATTGAGAATTGGGGGTTCCCTCCCACAAACAAAGTATATTAATTTTAATCGATGAAAATTTAATTCAATTCTTAATTCTTATTACTCCCTTTGTCCCAAATTTAATGTTCATTATTAATTTATTTGATTAATTTTAACTTTAACTCATAACTATTTAGAATTTATTGTTAATAAAAATATAAAAAAATATATTTTAAAAAAAATTATCATTTTTTTAAATATATATCTTATAAAAATTGTTTTTTTAAAATATTTAATATAAATAGAGTCAAGTTTTAATATATTAACTTTTAAAAAATCAATAATGGACATCTTAAGTGAGACAAAGGTAGTATTACTTTTTGTTCCTACTTTTATTCATTCAAGAATCACGCAAAAACAAAAGTATTATAAGGATTTTTAACGACGTCTTATCTTTTATAGAAATATATAAAAAATTAATTAATTAAAATAAATTGAGTATTTTTTTTCTCAATATTGAATTTTGTTTCGGTGTTGGTCATGAAAAGGATTTAACGGTCTTTTAGAAAAATATAAAAAGTATATATATTTTGAGTCGAACTGAGTCTAACGAGCCCGAACTCAATAATATTGTTTTTGAATCGACCCCGAGCCTAAAATTCAAGCTCGCTGAATTGACTTCAATAATACTATTTCTGAACCGAATCAAATCTGACTAAACTCGTATTCCATAGAATTTAGGTCACTCCTGCCTCTCGAAGAATATGAATTTAGGTCATCCATAGAATATGAATTTAGGTCAAATCTGACTTCAATAATACTAATTCAAGCCCGAACCCAATAATATTCCACTCAATTCGTTATCGCCCACTCCTGCCTCTCGAAGAATATGAATTTAGGTCATCCATAGAATTTAGTGTATTAGAAAAGGAAGAGCGTGCTTATTCAAAATGCTCATTGGAATTGAATGAATCAGATACATCTATTTCTCAAAGTGTGGATATAATCATTCATTATGTTCGAGTTCCACTATATAAATATTATTATTGCACTATTATGTGAGGATAAATACTGATATAACTTGAAATTTTTAAAATTTATATATTCGCCTTTAATTTTTTAAAATTTTATACGTTAATCTTTAAATTTTTTAAAATTCAAAATAATTCTTCAATATTTTTCATAATCCAAAATAATTCTTTATCTCCTTTATCAAACTTAAATTTGCTATGCAGATTTTGCTCTATTTTTAATTTACAGGATTGTAAAAAAAAACTCAATTTTTAACATACTTTTCCGTGAAAAGTGAGAAAATGATCAAGGCCAAAATACATGATGGTATTGTTGTCAATATATTAATATTTTTTTCATCATTTAGATCTACGAAAGGATAAATAATATCAAATAAATTTATAGGAATAAATCCACGTCGGATTAGGTATTTGCTTGCTCAACCCCATTGTGACTTGATATATAGAATTACCATTTTACCCCTTTAAAAATGGTAGAATAAACTCTACTTGTTGACAATATTTTATTTCTGAGAACGGTCATCGTGTTAAAGAAAAACCTTCCTTAAGGCATTGTGTTCTTTTATCTTGCATGGTGCGTTGAAGTAAAGTGGGGTTGCTAGTAACAATGGCATCCACATGCGCGTGCAACATCCTCGTCATGGAATCGGCATCGTCGACGGTCCAGGCATAGACCTTCTTCTTTCTCCTGTTCAAGACCATAATGGATAAGAATTGTACGATGAATACACATCAATTACACTAATTATCAGCTCAAAATGAGTTTCATACCCATGCAGAGTCTTAACCAGTCTTTCATCAATCAATGGATGGTATATGCCGGTCACCTTGGCCCCTTTCATTCTATATAAGCTGGTTCGAGCCCCGGTATGGGGATCCACCATGATAATGTAGCCTACCTGGGAGTTACATCCACAAACCGGTCAGATGCATAGGCTCACATTAGTCTTACAGGAACACCATTAAAGCAAAAGCATCCCTAGATGGTAACCATATTAAGTTCAAGAATCGTAACTTGAATAGACATTTTCCTAAAAACCAAAGATGGGATCCTGGAAAAACAAGTCGAGACATTTTATAATTAAGGACATGACATGAAACACAAATTGCTAGGTCTACTTTTAGCCATTGAAGAGTAACTTTTTTTCAGAATCGGAAATCTATGAGAATTTGAAACAACACAGATGAATTGATCAGTGAGAAAACAAGGAAAAAGGGAAGGGGAAATAAAAGCAGAAGAGAAGGGAAAAAGTTCCAAGGTCACAGTGTGAAACATGTTGCACAAAGGTAACGAGTTGTTTGTGTTTCACTGTGGCATCTGGAATCCTGGGTTTGAAACAACTGGTCAGACTTCTTAGTAAGCTGAATTTCGAATGAGTTGGAAGGATTTGTCAAATCCATAAAGAATTCCATTACCCTTAGTTAATAATATACACTCCACAATCTTGCTTGAATTATGTAATATAGCCAATTAGCCATTCATAAGACGTCACAAGTACCCTTCCCGCAGTAGTAACTTTTATAGGGGAAAAAATCCAAAATAGATCAGAACAGTCAATTTCTTCTCACCGTAACATCTGATGAGAGTTTGATTATGTCCCTCACCAAACTATCGCTTTTAGCCCATATGAGGCAATTCTTACACTGCATCTTCTCAACCTGAAAATTTTTGTCATAAAATCTTTAAGCAAAATGGCTTAGAATTAGAATATCCATGTTGGATAAAACAGTAAAATACTTCAAAGCATTCTATACCAAAAGAATATACTTTTATTAATCGGAAATTTCAATTCATCTTTTGTATTGGTATAGACAGATACAATCTCCTACAGTTTTCTCAATCAACTTTCAAGCAGGTATAACCGTATTGCCTTCTATAAACCTCATAAGCACTTCAAAGTTCAAAATAATTTGGCAATATTTTGTAGCTCCTTCATATTTTGGTTAATTTTTTCGGTACGGTTAGCTACCATTTAGTCTATTTTTTCGATTTTTTCAGTGCGGTATATCGATTCAGGTTTATATGAACACCCCTAGATATAAGAAAAATAGGTGCAGTGCATGATCCCCACTAACACATTTCTAAATCAAAATTTAAGAGAAACAGAGATAAAGGAAGAGGGGTAAAATATCTCACAGTGGAAAGAATATCTTTCGCAAGCCCCTTCTCATATAATGGAGGCCCCACTTTGGCGTCAAGAATCACCTGCCTAACTGATGTTGATATCAACTGAATATTTAAATGAACCGTAATCATATATTCGTCATTTACCTTTTGATAGAATCAACTGCCAATAACTGAATCTAGTATGATAGATGAAAAACTATCCTGAACTTACCGTCAAAGCATCTTCAATTGTAGGAATATTTGAATTACCAGACTGATGATAGACATCTAGTTCTCTTATCTACAAAACAAGACATACAATCTCAATCAACATTACTCACAAATACCTTTCCCTATATGAGATGGATATAAAAAAATCAGGTTGTTCGTGTGGAGTTTCCCTTCAATTAACATGGTACAGTTTCAAAAATAGATCATGCATGGTAACATCAATTAAAGAAAAAAATACATTGCTCAAAACAATACATTCAATCTCCAAAAGTTCATTTTTTGAGATCAAATAGAGCATATCACTCTCAACTCTGCCACACCACAGAAAATTGACGTTTGAACAAAAATTAAGCAACGGTAAAAGAATTGTTCTCCTGTGTTGTAGGTTATCTTTTATTTTTCTCCTGAATTAAATAATTTCAAGGGAATATTAATATCATTAAGAAATTAATATTTCCTAGGTTAATCTCAAGGAAAGCACACTTGCTCCAATCAAATATTTTAACTGGAAAACAATCAAAATTTTAATATCATAATCAGTAATTGGAAGAAGACTGCATGCCAGAAAATAAACTTCACAGTCAAATTAGATAGAAAGGAATGGAAGTATCTTAATTCAACAGATTATATTTTTCCTTCTGGTTTGTGCCTCGCTCCTCATATGTATGACATACAGTTAAAAATGGATTCTTTAGAACTCAACAGAGCAAGAGAAGAGTCCATTCAGAAATATTTTCACCTCGTTTGATTTCAAGTGCCCAACTTTAGAAGTGTTGTTACCAGATATTCGCTGCAAATCCCTGCCTGTGTAACATAAAAATCAAGTCTCCAAACAGTTGCAATATAAGCTTGCAATAAAGATTCAAGAAGAAAGACTAGATTTGTCCTCCGCCACGACCAAGGAATTATTGCATTAATTAAGCATCACACATGAATTATTTTTTTTTATTTTGTTAAGCCCTCCTAATACTACCCATCCACAAAATGCACTTTCAGCTTACTGAAAAAGGCACTTAACTTACTTGTAAATGTTTTTTCCTTAACACCTCGCTCTAGAAAATCAGTAAAGATGAAAAGAAAAAGGAATTGCCATTTTTTGAGTAAGCCAAAAGGAAAAAGAGTCATAATGTTGCAAATAAAGGAACAAAACAAGTAATCAGAAAACCTTGATTCAAATTCACACCAGTATGCCGCAATCTAATGAATTAGAACCAGTACAGCGGTAATGAACAACTCAAGGTCGCGTCCTGAACTGAATGTACGATAGTAGTAAGCTAATTATTAGTCCACCAAATTATGAGACAAAATGATATTACGTGGCACGTGAAGATCAACATCAAAGATTGAGGGGACATGGATTGAGAGGAAAATGGAATAAAAATGAAAAGATGTGGCTTACATCTTAAATGTCAAAATTTCAATACATGCATTAGTTTTTTTTAAAATATTTCTTTATAATTCTGATTCATCAAGAAATTTTAGAATTCATGTATATTACATACAGGAGTATGGCTAATAACTCAACAAACTGACAACTGCATTTTGGGGGGGAAAATAGATTACTACTGAAACCATTCAGGGAAGCAAAGGCAGCACATGTGAATGGGAAACTCACATCCTTTATGGAAGTTCTCATATTATGAGATGAAAATACCTGTCATGCAGTGCAAACAAAACTCCATCTGATGAGCGAGAGACATCAATTTCAATGCAATCTACTTGAGAACGAAGAGCAAAACCATATGCAGACATCTGGTCAAAAGAAAAGAAAAAGAGCAGGTGATAAACAGATCAACCAATAAAAATAATAAGATCCGAAAAGTTAATGGAAAAGCATGTCCAATTTAAGGCCATTGTAATCTACATAGCCAGTTCATCATGTGCTATAAGGATTTAACTTGTGCTAGTCTAGCCTTGACCAAGCATTATCATAATTTCAAGTTCTAAGGAAAAAACGGAAGGAAACCTGAAACCAGGTGTAGTATGAAACAAGACCATTACATCCTCATAAGATATATAATCAATCAAATATTATAGATGTCGTTTGTGTCATTTGAAAGCTATGCAAAATAGCTAACTAAATCAACTACAGAAAGTAAGAGATGTTACTGTGTTTGGGAAGGCATTAGTTGAGTCACCACCATGAGCACATACAAGAGGAGGATTGTTCAGCCAACCACACTTGCTTAATTGTGTCTGCAAGATAAAAATAAAAATAAAGTTGTACTAATAATTGAGGACCTATATAATATATATATGACAAGTATCCCCTTTAACTGAGCAGTAAAATAAATTGACATAACTGGATAAGAAAAAAGGAAAGAATCTTCAACTTAAATATTCAGAAGCCATATACTTCAATATTTAGGGGGGGAAAATATCTTTAAACCATTCAGCAGCCTATCCAATATTATATCATATGGCGAACATCAACTAAGTAGAATAATCATAGTAAAATGTTTGACAACTGCCTTGTTATCATCAATTAAGAATGTTTAGAAAGAGCACATCCATAGAATTATATCAGGTATTAACTTCTATTTTTTGTTTGATTCCTCCCTGTTTAAGTTTAGAATGAAATTCAGTTGTTAAGTACATCACTGCACTTAAAAATATGTAACCATTTAACAAACAGCCTTACTGATTGTACATTAATTTGATTGGAGGAAACAAAGGAAACCTTAAAATCTAGGGATATGGAAATTATAATGAGAATAAGAATACAGAAAAGTTAGAAAAAGTGTAAATCAAAACCAAGAAAAAAATTCCTTAAACCTCGGCCCTTGAGTTAAGAGCATAATATTCCACTGGATCAAATTCTCTACTATATCTCTCACCCCACAAACACCAAAGTAAATAAAGCGTCACCATTGTCCAAACTAAGTTGCTCCTGCGTTTCCTAGACACTGCTCTCCAACTAGACATAATACCTACCACCATCTTCACCATGACTAAATGAAAGGAAGACAAAACATAGACCTAACTTCTGAAGCAATTAGATGCAATTACATACTTATATGTTAATATGTTTCATTTATAACAATAGTGATTAGATTAATACATATCAAATCAAAGATTTACAGCATGGGAAACATTTTCAGACAGTTCAGTCATAGGCAATGACACAAATCATTAATAACACAGCCATAAAAGCATGGAAAAGTGTTAGACAAGAAATTAACTACATGTCCAGGGTACGTAATGAAAGATACTACGCAAGATCGGATTTTTAGAAGCAAATATTATCACATAGAAGTTAATTGGAGAAATTTCCTGGATTTGCTAATATATATCATTCTTTATTTGAAAGACAGATCTTTATGTTGAAATTATAGTATTAGTTTCTCAGAATTTGCTACAATGTTTCCACATGTGAACAAAAATCAAATAATGCAATTAATTCAGAAAGCCTTCACCTTCCAAAGTCAACGTCATCTTCGTAGGCATTTCAAAATAAAATTTTTAAACAAATCAAATCAAAAGGAAATAATTGCTCGTAAACGATCACATATTGAATTTATAGGTTCATAGAATACAAAGTTAAAAAAATCTTGAGAGAACTCCTATTCTGATTAAAGGTACAAATCAGTATTCGGGACAAAAAGGGGGTTGGGATTGGCACCTGATGGAAACGGCGGAGCCTGAAGTGGAAGAAAAGTGGAGGCAAAATGGCGACGCAAGCAAGAAGAATAAGGATGAAGCGAAGCTTTGAATAGAAAGAAGAAACTCTAAACAGAGGGGATCCACTTCCATGGCTGCGCCTTCTCCCTACTGGCGGTTTCATTTCTACTATTAGTACGTACGATTCCCACCAAATTATTTTATACGTTTATATATGCTCCGGGTATGGGCTGTGTGGCTGCAGGCCCAGCCCAAAGTCAGTAATAATACAACACAAAGGAACTTATTCCACACTACCATCCTATTAGAGTGAGTAAGTTAAAAATTAGTTAATGTGAAGAGATTTATTTGATAATTTAAATATTATATAATTTTTTTAAAATTGAATTTATGAAATTCAAGATAAGTCAAATTAAGTTGAGTTATTTGAGGTTTTGTTTAAATTTAATTGTAAAGTATAGTAGTAACTGATTTCGATTTAAACAACTTTTCATAATAATATATAATATACATATATTTATTCTTATTTTTTCATACTGGCTTGAACTTGCTAAAATTTGAGACAAATCGAGTCAAATTTACAAAATTTATTTGAATTTTATAACTCAAACTTTATTTAAATTTTTTTTGAATCGAGTCAAATTTACAAAATTACTATTTGAGACAAATCGAGTTAAATGTTTTCTTGTCCAGTCCAGTCGAAAATTTTAGTTTTTTTAGTCATAGTACATCCTACTCATTGTTTTACTGGTTTCATTCAAATTGTCTCAATTTCATTCATTTCTAGCCTATTCTGAATACTTTCAATGGCTACATTGCCGTTCATATTCAGAAACATGATGAGTGATGACAAGGGGACATGTGGTCTCAATGGAGTAGAAAATGAGGGTTTGGCAAAACAAGGTTAGTTCATGATCCTGTTTGTTCATTTGTATATGCTTTGATTTTATATACTATAATATTATAAAATTCGAGTAAAAAATTCTATAATAAAACGCTAGATTTTACATTATAAAAATATTTCATGTTGCATCATTTTCTTATAAATTTAGATGTGTATTATTCTTGGTTCCAAAGTATCTTTCTGGTTGATGTGTATATGCTTTGATATGTCATAGCTGCATTCTTGTTGGTGCCTGGTGGGTTAAGTATAGAAGTTTATGCTCTAAGATGCATAAAAATGACAGAATCATTTGATCCCTAGAGTGTCCAAAGCTCCTGCTATATTCTGGCCTTCACTGCTCTCTACAGAGTTGATGTTAGGGTTGTCTTGGGGTACTGCATCTTCTATTTTGATATTGTCTTCGTTGTGAAGGTACTTCTCGCTGCCGTATGCGACGGTACCTTTCAGAACAATGGTCTTGTGCAGGCCACCTAGCAGGTCCTCATAGTCGGTATCGCCTCGCTCCCCCACGAATAAGACCACTTTTGAAAGCTCAATTCCCCATCTTATTGAAAGATACCTGCATAGCACATGGGTTCATTTAACTCTAGTTTTGTTGTTTATATACTGCAGCAATGTTTTTGGTGTAAAAGAATCTATCTGACCTTAGTGCTTGCATTCTTGATGCAAATAATGGCACCACATTTAACCTCGATGCCGCACGTGTGTAGACAAGGTTGCATCGGAAGCCTCTCATTCGAAGCCTTTGGCGAAGGTCATCTATTCTTCGAGTCTGCCACAATTTGGATTCATCAGTTTATGTTTGGTAGCTCTGTAGTACTAGGATTAAGCATACACACCTTTGCATCAGGTTTAATACTATAAGAGTATGTTAAGCATAAAGTGTACTCACTGTTGCATCGGGTTTGATGGTATAAGAGTAACATCTGGAACTACGGGCAGCTACGCACTCGGTGATGTCGTCTTCTGCACCATCTTCTATCTTGGCAAGCCTCATTGCCATTGACCTTACATTTTCACCTGGCCATCTGTACCCCATGTGAGCTTCATAGTCTGTATCTGCCACCATATCCCTCCACGGATAGTACATTCCACTTCCACTGTTACAGACCAATGCATCAAAATCTCCGATACTTACCGGACAAGAACTCAATGCTTGCATAGTCTCTCCTAAACTTGACCCAGTTAGCAACACAAAGCCTACCTTTCCTAAGCCAACACATAAAACCGCATCTTTCATCACGTTCATGATTATTGCTGGAAAAGTCTCTGTAATTTCTCCTTTGTTGTCATAGCAATCAGCAGCTATTACAAATATCATCTGTCTTCTACCTGGACCGTAGACAATGCTGGCGTTGCCATTGGAAGAAGCCATTTGAGTGATGGCTTCAATGATTTTCTTATGTTTGGCTGCAGAATCGATCTCTCCATTGAGTTTGATATCTCCCTCTATGGAAAATCTAAGAGATATGTCTTCCACATCCTTTAAAGAGTCACTCATTGGTTCTTCAGGAATTGTCATGATCTCAAGACGGCTAGTCGGGTGGCGATTCCTGCAATGTTCAACATGTGAGAGGTAGTTGTGACAGTGTTCCGTCCATGAAAATCGGTGTATGTTTCTCAGGCCATTTTTTCGGCACTCGGTCCATAGATTCTTGTCAGCAACAAGCTTGAGGAGGGCATCTGCTATGGCTTTTTGGTCATGTGGGTCAACAAGGAGGCCGTTGTTAAGTACCTGTGAATAAACTCTTGTTTGTTATTATGTTGGAAACACATCATTTACATCGGAAAAACATTGTACATAAACTTGCCAGAACCTAGCAGAGTGAAGGTAAGAGGAAGGGTAGAGAGATTCCTCACAAGATAAGCAAACTTCTATATGTTAAACACTTCAGATTTTGCATTAATAGACAGCATGATTTAAAACCAAACTTGTGCTATATGACTTGTGCTGGAAGACAAAAAACCAAACTTGTTGGCATATGTTGCATCTTACCTTCAAGATGTCCACTGGTCCACCATTTTTTGTGGCAACAACAGGTAGGCCATAAGCTGCAGCCTGTGAGATGAAATCAGAAATGAGAACTAATATTTATAGAACTCAAGATTACCTTGAATTCCTGTTCATGATACTTAGAAATCTGAAGTTGGGTGTTCTTCAAATTCTTATTTTAGAAGTTTGAATGTTACTATGAATATGATCTAGCTACCTCATAGCAAGTCAAAAGCTTTGTAGTTACCTCAATGACAGTAAGACCAAATGGTTCCACCAAAGCTGGGTTGATGAAAACTCCCTTCAAGAATAAAATTGCCGTAAAATGTCAATGTTAACAGTTTTTTATCATGTTTGCAGAAAGAAAACAGCGTGAAGAGCAAGGCATGGTGAAATTCTTAGCAATGCACTGCTACATATATGTACCTTGGTCTTGGCAGCTAAGCGGTAAATCTCGGGAACCTGTGATTGTTTGTGATGCTTGGGATAGGCTACTTGACCATATAGGTCATATCTATCTATGAGCTTTAGTACTGTAGTCAGCACAACTGAGCTGCTGTTGGACATGTCTTCAATATCATCTCTGTTTCCAAGTATCAATGTCTGTAACAATTGGATACAGTTTCAGTAAACAGGCTATGTTGGTGTTTATGATTATCATACATGTTTAGTTGGATCCTGTTCCGAAGTCAAACTTAGTTTTACCAGGTTGGCCAATTCTCTGAGGGGCTGACACTCTCCAAAAGCCTTGAGTATTGAAGTAACGTTTTTCTTGGGGTCTGGACGAGACAATGCAAGTATGGTTGGCTTGTGAGGATTTGTGAAAAACCGCATTATCTGCATCATTAAAACCAGACCAGACCAGATCATACCATATCATATCAATAGTTTGGTGCTCAAATTGGGTTGAAGAGATAGAAAAGTGTCTGACCTCAGACCATATTTGAGGTAGATGTCCTTTGTTTTGAGCTCTGTCATTGGATCCAAGCAATGACTTTAGGTCGCTATCATTTTCCGATGAATCTTGTGTTGTAACATAGCTGAAGTCCATGCCTGGAGGTATGACCTAATTTCATAGAAGAAGTTAAGCAAGTAAGTATAATCTTGCTGCTAATTAAACCTTATACGGCAGTCTTTCTGCAAATGAATGTGATCATATGTTTACTAGAACTCGAAAGTAGTTGCAGTAGGATGAAATGCTGAGAATATATGTTGTAGAACACAGAATTATACTTTCTAGGACTGGATATATATATATATATATATATGTATTATTTCTATTGCAGAGAATATGAGTGTACCACCATCCTTGGCATGTAACGTCCGAGGCAACTCACTCCACGCCGTCTCCTAACACGAAGCTTCCGTTCTAACTTAAGATCAAAGCCATCATATAATCCCCATTGTTCTTCTATCTCTTGCCTTGTGCTAGTAACCACCATTTCAGCAGCATCCAGTCCCAACTCTTCACCCTCGATCCTCCTCATTATCTTGTATGTGGAATTTATGGCTTCCTTAGACAGCCTGCCTTGTTTAAGCAGCTGCTCGAACTTGTTCCGGCCAAGGGAGTGGCCTGTTAGAACCATAGGCACGTTTAAGGCACCAGACAAGTGGGCTGCCACCTCTCCAGCATCAGCATAATGACCGTGAATCACATAAGGCCATGCAGGTTTCCCCCCATTAAGTTGGTCACCCATAGCCCTCGCCATATTCACAATGTGGTTTAGAGCCCCATCAACAAATTCAGGAATATGAGGCCAGAGAGACTCTTTGGCTATGTACTTGTCACGAGGACCGCAAGGGATGCGGATAATATAGGCTCCACAGCTTCCGGTAGCATCGGACGGGCAGGACAACATCTCAATAGGCTCACCATAGCTTGAATCTACTTCGGGTGAGGTGATTTGTCTGGTCAGCAGGTCCACTCGATCGACCCCTTTGGTGTTCGCTAAAGCTCGAGCAAGTTCAACCACATATTTCACCTGCCCACCCGTATCAGAATCCCTTCCAAGCTCCATATTTTCACCACGGACCAGCCCATGCATGCTACACGCAATCAACAATCAGCAATAAGCAGCAGGTGATGATGGTCAATGACTTTTTTCCATTGTTAGACAAGTAAATAAATCTGGTGGGTAGGGACATATACCTGATTAAGACAATGTAGAGATGTTTAGATGGCCTGTCATTATCATCAAACCATATTTGCATGTCGGAGTTGATCCTCGGTAGGTCCTTGATTGGTTCCAGAATGTTGGGATCACCTTTCTCTTTTTCGCCCTCGGACAGCTCCGACAAGTCATCTTCAGCATCAGTACGACCTTGCTCACGTTCAAGTCGTCGTTTTGCCAGCCTTCGTGCATCATCCCATGCTATCTGCAAATATACCTTATGTTCATTTCCTTCTGTATATACATACATATATAAACACATAAGTTTTCTTGCTTCTTCAATACTATCATCTAATTATATATCCCATAGGAAAACGAATCCAGAATCGGAAGTTTAAAAGATTTATATTTAATTATAATATGATTTAATTATATTAATTATATAAAAAATTTAATTTATTTTTTATTAAATTAATTATAAGATAATAGTTGTTTATATATATCCATATAACTCTTCTAACAGTGTACATACACATTATAGATAAGTCGATTTAAAATGGAATCTTCTAAAATAAATATTTATTTTTTCACTGACGACTATCGTTAGGTTTAAAAAATCTCTTTACATAACTAAATAAGCAGTGCAAGTAACATTTATATTAAATAATATAAAGTATTAATCATTAAAATTAATTCAATTAATTGATATTTTTAGTGCCTATTATTCCATAATTTAATTTAATATTTTGTGTAACTCTAATAAAAAAATTATCACACGATCAAAAGAGTATATAGCCTTTAAAGTATCACTATACCATTCTACTATATTTTTTAGTATTCATCTGTTACATAATATGTTAGGTATTATTGACGACACAGGTTAAAATTAATTTGATTATTACTTGAACATAATTTCTTTTCGATTCGCAAATTAAAATATAATATTTAAATCAAGTTTGATTCGATTTTTTATTTTATTTGTATTTAATTTAATTTTTTAAAATATAATTATAAAATATTTGGAAGTAAAAAAAATATTCTGATTATATTTAATATTCGAGTTAGTTCGTAAATTTATTCTTAAACCGAATGATTATCACCCCCTGTTATATAGAAAGAAGATAAAAAAAATGAAAAAGGGGTAGAAATACTTTGAAGAAAAAGCAATACCAAGGGGGAAACAGGAATAATATAATGGAGCCGAGGAATAAAGGGAGCAAGCGGACCTGTTTCTTTCTTCGTGCAAGATGCCAAATGCGCCAGCACATATTCTCCAGCCTGCTGGTGCGCTCACGGCTATTCCTGGTTGCTATTACCTGCACTCACCACCGGTTAACTAATCTCTTCTCTTCCACTCGGACCATTAATGTTGGACAAAAATAAGCTTACCTTAACCCATGTCCTATGGAGGTCAGATTCATCAAAGCCGTTAATCACCTCTTCCACGAAGTACCTGGTGGGACTAAAAGGCTTCTCTTCGTTCAGGAGGTGTGGCTTAGTCGACTTCTGGAATTGGACATTCTTCAGCTTGTTCCTGCTGCTGCTGCTGCTTCCCGCATCCAGGATAGCTTCCAAGTACCCGTTGATCCAATCATTTCCTCTTCCTGCCATTTCAAGTCTCTCTAGCTATCACGATATAGAAATAATTTGATACTAATTGTATATGAAATGGAGGAGAAGGAGCTTTGCTGCCATCCCTTCCATCTGCCAAACTCAAAAACAAAGGCTCTTAGTGTGTGTGTATATATATAGTCAGTTTAGTTGTGATGGGGAAAGTTATTTTAAAAGGGTGGAAGTAGCAAAACATTCATATTTTAGAGTGAAAATCTTCTCCCTATAATAGTATTTATTTTTATGTTCTTACAAAAAAATTTAAAAAATAAATTTTAAATTCTAACCCTAAAAGATACACACTATCCCTGATTCCTTAAACTCTAAACTATAAATCCACTAATTTAAAATGAGGACATCAATAAAGATACGATTAAGAACAGACGATTTAGATCTTATATTTTACGTAACTAATTCATCCAATATTCTTCTTTCACTGCTATTGCCTAAAGTTTCTCTCTTTTTATTTCTTTTACTTTTTTGATGTAAACAGCCAAAGGTTCTTTAACTAACTAGAAAGAATCCATCTCTTTTTTAACTCTCACGTAACCTAGACTCTCTCCAATTAAATTATCATAATTTAATCAATTAAAAGCCGGTATAGCGTATCGATATTTTTTTGATAACTCGATTGATGTTTTGTGTAGTAAATCCGTGTTTTGATACGGTAGAGTTCTTATTTCGATACGTTTTGATTTTGAAAAAATTGGTTTTGAAACTCATGTTTAACGTATCAACATACCTGCTTGTGTTTATAATACAGTATCGAAACAAATTTTTTATCGCTCCGATACCCAAACTTATTTTCCAGTTTATCCCTCGTTAATTTATTTGAGTATCGAACCCTCTAGCCCAAACGATTAACGAAACGGTGGTTGTTCTTAGAGGTTACGGGTTCGAGCACCAGCGATGTTAGCAGAGTGATTGAACGATTAATGTCAAATGGTGAAGATTATAATCTAAAACCGATATTACTGTAATTATTATTAGCTTTAGCGTGTTAAATTTTAAATATAGTACTCCCCCTCTACTGAGATGATGTATTATATTTTTAATAAAATTAAAGATTTAAATTTTAATATTATAAATAAAATTAAATTAAATGTATTTACAACATATTATAATGATATATGATTTAAAATAATTATTAATAATTATATTAATATATAATTATTATATTCAAGTAAATTACTAATCAGCTTGTCAAAGTAAAATACATAATGTAATTTATAGTTAGCGTTAGGGATAATGGAACAAATTCTCCCTGTATTTTTAAAAATTATCAAACTGGGGTCTATATTTTATAAACGTTCAATCAATTTCCTGAATTTTTTCTATTATATCAAATATCCCCCCACTCATAATGTCATTAGGTGGTGATGTGGCATGACACATGATCGTATTATACTATTAGTCTATAACGCGTGGTTTTTCAAACAATAGAAAGGGAGAAAATTATAATTAGAAGTACTTATATATATAAATACGTTATAGTTAGATAATAGTTTAGTTAATTGTATTTACATCGACGTATTATTTTATAATAACGAAATATTCAAAAGCAAAGATTACGACTCGGTAAAAATAGTGTATTCTTTATGCGTCTCGTTTGGACAGAGATAAGGAGATTCAAGAAGCTTCTGAATTTTATCGGTATGCTTAATTTCATAAGAATTTTATTTTCTCTGTTTTTTGGGTTGTAAAATGGTTGGATTGTTTAATCCAATTTTTTCACTTTTTGAAAACTGATATAATTATAATTTTTTATAGATTTAATAAAAATTCAGTAGCATTTGTCAAAAAAAATTATATTTATAATAAATTCGAGATTTAATTACCCAAATAATTCTCAAACATATTAGAATAAATATGATCCGGAGCCGCATATATACTATACATTATAGTTTTGGCAGCTCTAGCCTATGTCAGCATATCGGTTTTGAAGCCTGGTGCGTAATAAAATTCTGGATAGACGTAATAAAAACGGTCATATAGGGTTTTTAAAAAATAGAGACTTAAAATTTTAATAAATTATATTTATTTAAATAATGTTAGTTTTGAAATTTATTTTAAAAAATTTTAAACTATTTGATTTCATTTAGACGTAATCAGGGGCGGTTCAAAGATTTTGGAGCCCTGTGCAATTTATTAAAATGTGTCCCTTAGAAGCAATTGTTTATAACTTTGACTAGTTCTAAAAATGTGACCTTTAAAAGTAATTTTTCTTTTTAGGGCCCTTATGCGGTCGTTTTTACTGCGTTTGTCCAGAACATCACTAGTTC
The DNA here is from genome assembly GCA_035048815.1 of Abelmoschus esculentus. Classification (NCBI taxonomy): domain Eukaryota; kingdom Viridiplantae; phylum Streptophyta; class Magnoliopsida; order Malvales; family Malvaceae; genus Abelmoschus; species Abelmoschus esculentus. Next base: position 3,027,008 of record JAUCBN010000010.1, read on the forward strand.
TATAGAAATAATAGGAATAAAAATAATCAATAAGATTCTAGAATCAATTAATATATTTAGGACATAATTATAACGTAAAATTTCGAGATTAATATCATCTAATAAATATAGTTTATCAAAATTTTGGGTCCTCCTTTTTAGGGGCCCTGTGCGATCGCTCCTATCGCGCATGTCTAGAACCCCACTGGACGTAATATATCTATATTTACCTTGTCTTTCATTAGAAGGTAGTTGACATATTAGTATCGTAAGAAGAAATAAACCCAACTTGGGGATGTGCCGAAAGTGCGAAAAGGAAGAAGAAAGCAAGCTAGAAGACTCCTAGTCCTAGGATTAGCTAGGAAGAAGAAATGAAATATTGGATTTTCTTAGGGAAAAAAATAGAAAAAGAGGTATTAAGTATTAACGTATAAATTCAATCATTCAATAAGTTTTTATTTATATTTTGGTCACTTAACTTTTAATTTTTTTAATTTGAGAACTGAATTTCAGATTACTCATATTTTAATCATTCAACATTACTATTTTGGTATGATGTGACTTTTTATTATTTAATAATATAAAAAAATAAAATAAAAAATAAAATCCGGTTGTTTAGTGACCACTAATGTAATTGCGAACTATTATAAAAGATGATTATTCGGTCTTAAATTTTATTGATCTTTTCGTATCGTTCTACCGAATTTAAAAGTAACCTTCGTTTTACAGAAAATGCTATAAAATTCACGAAAAAGAGATAAAAAATAAGAAAACTAATATGTTTCGGTTAAGATCGGAGGATTTTAAGATAATTTTCAGTGAAATAACCGTCAAATTTGGACTCACTGGGTCGAAACTAATCTCCTTTTGCAATTTAAAATCAAATGATGGTTGATTTTCAACAATCAAATATTTAATTTTAAAATCAACCATCAGTCTTAAAATATTTTTAATATATATTTTAGTTTGTATATTTAGGCCTTGTTATATTTTCAAATCAACTTTTGGCCCAAAAACTGGTTTAAAACGCAGAAGTAATACTACACGGTTAGCTTTTGAAAAAGAAACTGCGTTTGAAAAGTGATTTTTAACCCAAACGCAAAAGCTAAAATTTTTAACTTTTGCGGTTAAAAAGTATTTTTAGGAATCAGATTACAATTTTAACCTTCATTTATTATATTTTATTATAATTTAATTTTTATAAATACATAATTATATTTAACATAAATTAATTTTTAATTTAAAAATTATATATATTCATATAAAAATTATATATTTTTTTAAAAGTACTTCTAAAAAGTACTTTTTAAAAATAATTTATGTATTCATTTATTAATATTTTTATATTTTATTATAATTTAAGTTAATATTATAATATGAAATAATTTTATTATTATTTAAATATATTTTTAACTTATAACATCATGTCTAAAATAGTCATTTATTTTCTCAAAAGCATTTTTTAATAGCAATACTAAACACATATTTTTTAAACTAAAAATTTCAAAAACAATTTTTCACTATACTTTCTTACCATACTTTTCCACCGCACTTTTTAAAAATAATGCTAAACTGACATTTAATAATATTGAAAACTTCAAGACATAGGAAAATAATAAAAAAATAATAGAGTGACTAAAACATGAGTCATCTGAAAGTTTAATTATTAAATTAAAAATTTTAAAAGTTCAGCGACGAAAATAAAAAAAAATATTCAGTGATAAAATTTTATAATTTATTCAATAATAATAATAATACTTTAATATTGATATTAATTGGTGGTCCTATTATCTGAGGCTGAGGGAAAGATAAGCTCGTGATAGAGGCTGAGCATCAGAGTGTGTATGTGGATATTTAAGGAAATATCCTGATTCCTTTTGGTGTTTTGCAGTGTCTGGAATATGTGAAAATAAAAGAGTTTGTGTTGTTGGCTGCTGACTATGCCTGGCATCCTGTAATGGAATCTATGCATGTTGATCAAGAGACTGCCGTATGTTTGGCATCTGTAACTGCAAAATTCATAAGAAAATTACCTAGAATCTGGCATCCTGTAAACCCAAACCCGACCTGAGATCATCCTTAAAAAAAGTCGTCGAATTCGGGTTTCGTGTCCATCTCTAGACCCCGACAGTGTCCGAGCCATGTAAAATTTAATAAGTTTGGAAGGAATCTTAAGGATATGGGAAGGGAAGGAAAGGAAGGTGAATGGACAGAAACGAAAGACTGCAAAACACCGAAGGGAATAAGGATATTTCCTTAAATATCCACACACACACTCGGATGCTCAGGCTCAGCCTCAGCCTCAGCCTCTATCACGAGCTTATCTTTCCCTCAGGCTCAGTGGCAGGACCACCAATTAATATCAATATTAAAGTATTATTTTTATTAATTGGGTAAATTATAAATTTCTTCACTCAATATTTTTTTATTTTTATTTCGGTCATTTAATTTTTAAAATTTTTAATTTAATAATTAAACTTTCAGATGACCCATGTTTTAGTCACTCTATTATTTTTTATTATTTTCCTATGTCTTGAAGTTTTTATTATTAAATATACAAACTAAAATATATAATAAAAATATTTTATTAATTTAAAAATATTTAAAATAAATATTATCACCGTGGACCATCTTCGATTAATATATAATAAATTGTCATTAGTTGTTCAATTTACAACATAGTATTTCCCGATGTAACCATCGAGATTCCAACGTCCATACGTTAATACTTAATACCTCTTTTTCTAATTTTTTTTCCCTAAGAAAATCCAATATTTCATTTCTTCTTCCTAGCTAATCCTAGGACTAGGAGTCTTCTAGCTTGCTTTCTTCTTCTTTTTCGCACTTTCGGCACATCCCCAAGTTGGGTTTATTTCTTCTTACGATACAAATATGCCAACTACCTTCTAATGAAAGACAAGGTAAATATAGGTACATCACGCATTAGTAGGGACAATTCAATGTAAGTAGGGTGGGCAAGACCAGATACACGGTTAATTTAAATAGAATTAATCTCGTTCTCGGTAATTATCGATTTCTAAAAATTGAAATCAGTAAGTGACACTGGGTGTTAAATTTTACGAACAAGTCCCGTTATTGGTGGATACCGGTTCTAATACCGAGTACCCGGTCAATTAGTTTATTCTTAAAAAAAATTGAGTAATTGTAAAAAAAATCAACCACAAATAATAATATTAAATAGTAAAATTAGAATATTGTAGACTTGAAAATTAAAGTTTTAAAACTAGTCATACTCATAATATTCATTCATGAAAAAAATTGATAAGAAAAATAAACAAAAGAAAACTAATACCGAATATTTGGTATTAGTTCCGGTCCTACTGGGTACCCACTGGATATTGGGTCCAAAAAATCAAGATCCAGTCTCGATCCCGATTATAACCGAGACCTAAATTTTGAATCTAATCTCGGTTCCACCAGAATTAATACCAGATAAAAACTTACTAGGTCTTACCGGGTCTGAGACCAGGATTGGATAACCGATTTTTTTACCCACCCATAGTTTAATAATTTTGAGGACCACGCACAATTTTTTAAAATAAAATCAATGAGCTATAAGTTTTTTTAATATTATATTATAAAAAATATTATAAGATTATTCTCTTAAACAACAAAAAATTAATTTATAAATATCTAAAAATCAAATAATTTAAATAACTTTAAAATAAATTTTAAGATTAACATCATCCAAATAAATATAATTTATCAAAAATTTAGGTCTATTTTTTAAAAACACTACATAACAGTTTTTATTACGTCTGTCTAGAACTTCACTACACACCGAGCTTAAAACCAATATACTAACATAAGTTAGAGTCGCCAAAACTATAATGTATAGTATATATGCAACTCCGGATCATATTTATTCTAATATGGCTGCTAAAATTTTGGTAATCAGTTCTCTAATTCATTATAAATATAATTTTAGTTTTATTAAAAAACATTATTTTTACCGGTGTTTTGTTATCATAAGATAATTCGTCGATATAAATATAATTAATTAAACTATTATCTAACTATAACGTATTTATATATGTACAAGTACATCTAATTATAATTATATATGATAATTTTCAAAAATACAGGGGGGATTTGTTCCATTATCCCTAACACTAACTATAAATTACATTATGTATTACTTTGACAAGCTGATTAGTAATTTACTTGAATATAATAATTATATATTATTTTAAATCAGATATCATTATAATGTGTTGTAAGTATATTTAATTTAATTTTATTTATAATATTAAAATTTAAATCTTTAATTTTATTAAAAATATGATACATCATCTCAGTAGAGGGGGAGTACTATATTTAAAATTTAACACGCTAAACGTTCGGTCGTTACTATCTAATTCTATCTTCATCGGTGGGAAGAATTTATAGAAGCCCTTAATATTCAACTCTTAATATATTACTTTTATATTTTTTTTCTTATTTTAACTATTAAATTCATTTATTTTCTTTCCTTTTTAGTTTATTAAAACTATCTATACACTTTTAGAAATATAATGACATGAACATTATAATACATTAAGGTTTCGATACCCAGGTAAATTAACGAGGGGTAAGTTAGAATACCCGAAGGCAAAAAAAATATTTGACGTGTAAGTTTTTTTGACTGAGAAATAAAATGCAGTTTACTTTTTCTATATGTACATCTAGGAAGATTTGTTTTATATTTCCCAAGTGAGAAACTTAAGCAGCACAAGCTTTGTTTTCCACTATAAATGGTTGAATTTTATGACAGAAAGATAAGAAAAACCAGGGTCGAACTAAGAACACTTTAGAGAGCAGAAAAAATGGTGTTGAGGAAGACAAGTTTGGTGTTGGTAGGAGTTGTGTTGCTAAGCACTTTGATTCTGTGCAGGGCTGATGTTCATCACTATGAATTCTTTGTGAGTGACTTTCTTTTAAACATATTATTACATTTTTTTTTGCTAAATAAGGAAAATAATAAGGTTGTTCGAAGATCGAGTTCATGGTAATTATAAATTAAATATTTACTGTTATGTTTTTTACGTAATTTAATTGATAATTCTTAACCGAAAATTTTATAGTATATAATTTACTCCATTTATTTTTCTCAAAGTTACTAACAATTTTATTAAAAATGGTATTTTTTTTATTTTTAAATTTTTAACGTTGAAATTTATTTATATCAAAATTTTGAATTATGTATAATGTTTCTTTGATATAGTAAAAATGGAGGAAAATAAGAGGTCGTCAATTATTGCAGGTGCGAGAGAGGAATTTTACCAAGCTGTGTAACACGACAACGTTGCTGGTTGTAAACGACAGTTATCCTGGACCTGAGATTCGAGTTCACAGAGGTGATACTGTCTTCGTTAATGTCCACAATCAAGGGAACTATGGTTTCACCATTCACTGGTAATTGAACTTCTCTTTTTCCAGATGCTAATTTTATGTAGAATGGGAATAAATTGATTAATCATGTTGCTGTAGGCACGGTGTGAAACAACCCAAAAATCCATGGTCCGATGGTCCTGAGTTCATTACTCAATGCCCGATACAACCGGGAACCAACTTCACATACGAAGTTGTATTGTCGGATGAAATAGGAACACTTTGGTGGCATGCACATAGTGACTGGACTCGCGGTTCTGTTCAGGGAGCCTTTGTCATTTTACCGGCAGAGAATGAAACTTATCCGTTCTCCGCACCGAATGCCGATCAAACAATCATGCTTCGTAAGCATATGTTTGGATATCTTGTTCGTGTTATTTGTATATAATCATATGAATCTTAATTCGATTTCAATTATATGTCTCGACAGAATCATGGTACAACGGAGACTACAAGCAAATTATCGATCAAGCACTCGCAACCGGTATACCTCCTCGACAGCCAGATGCTTATGCCATCAATGGGAATTTAGGAGACACAACTGGATGTCCTAATGGTATGTTCTAGCTTTACCACATCCGACCGAGTTTACTGGTGTTTTTTTTCAATGTAAACCGAACTAACAGCTTATAGATTGGTTGTTGCAGATACGATGTTTCGTATGCAAGTTGATTATGAGAAGACGTATCATCTCCGCATAATCAACTCCGCAATGAACGAAGAGAAATTCTTTGCCATCATGAACCACACCCTCATCGTAGTCGCACAAGACGCTTCCTACGTCGAAAGGTTTACGACCGACTACATATTGATAAGCCCTGGACAAACCATGGATGTTTTGGTCTTTGCCAACCAAAACGTCGGCCAATATTACATGGCTACTAGGCCTTTCTCTGATGCCGCTGCTATGCCTGTTGACTTCATTACTACAGGTGTTTTCGAATATACAAATAGTGCAGGCGGGTTGAATGCTTCCTTGATAACTTTGCCTGCAAGAAACGATACGAATGCTACGAATAGCTTTGTCAACCGAATTAGGAACACGAATGTTACGCAGAATCCGCCGCTGAATGTGCCCGCGGATTCGGATATCAACAGACGAGTGTACATCGCAATCGCCACGAACAATTTACCGTGCAACACCTCACAGTGTCTTGTACAAAACAATTTACCGTCAGTTTTAAAGATTTTGTTGACAAGGGAGGTGAGGTTGTTCAAGTTCAAGCTCTAGAAGAAGAAGCGGTGGCCAGAATGAACCTTACCTCAACCTTACCAAAAGAACCATAATCTCACCGAATGAATCCAAATCTTACCAAAAAGAACTATAACCTTACCAGAAAGAACCTCAACCTCACCAAAAGAACCCCAACTTTACCAGAAAGAACCCTTAAAACCAGAACAAATGAAATGGGTTATTCTTTATCTTTGCCCTATTGTCGTTATGCAACAATAAGCAAAGAGGGACAGCTGTCATAACCCATTTTTATAAACCCACAAACAAAACCCAAGATAAACAACTCAGCCCACAACTAAACCTAATGGCAATCTAACCCTAACCACCCTAGCAAGCTGCCGCCACTGCTCCTCCCATTGCTGCAGCCACCGCCACGTGGCAGCCACGTGCCTCCCGTATATTGGATCAAATAGCCGCCCACCGCCCACCGTCCTTGTCACCGACCTACAAGTTTCAGCAAGTATTATTAGATCTAATGTTGTAGATCTGAAATAGGATAAAAATCCCTATTTTTTTGCATAAAAAATATGTATGAATCTAGGTATAAAACCAGATTCGAACCAATGTATTTCGGTTACAAAAAGGAGGATGGAATAAAAAACTAAGAGATTCGGACAAAACCCAAAGCCAAAAATATTACCATTACAACCGAAACAAAAGGAAGAGAGAGATTGAGGCAAACCGAAAGCAAAACAAGGTAAAAAAAATAGATTCGAACTCATCTTTTTTCAGATCTACATCCATACGAGCTTCCTTTTAAAAATTTGAGGCTATATTCGAGATCAGGACGTCGAGAGTAACCGAAAAGGTTTTTCCTTTCTCGTCACCGGTGACCGGCACGGTGGCCGACCGCCGTGAGCCGCCATAGCTGTGGTGGTCTGGTACCAAAGCTTCCAGAGGATTGAGAGTCTGGGTCCAAGCCCTAATGTGAGATTTAGATGAAAAAAGGAAAATGAATCAAAAAAATAAAAAAAAGAATATATATTACATAGACAAAACGGTACCGTTTTAGTGTCGGTTCATAAGGCCCAAAATGGTGTCATTTTGATCCAGAGCCCCATCTACTAGACCCGTATCCTGACCCGACCTGCGCAGAACCCGGAAAAATGGAAAAATCACTGCTTCAGTCCTTTATTTTCAGTATCCTTATGATTTTATCTTTTAGTTTCATTTTCCTTATGTTTTGGTCCTTAATTTCGCTAATTTTACTCACTGAAATTTATTTTTATCCGTTTTGACCCTTGTCACTGTTATTCTTATCGTGGCTTTTAGTTTTATTAGAATCAACTATTATTAATTTGGTTACTATTATAATTAGTGGTATTATTTTGCTTATTATATTATTATTATTATTATTTACTAATAATATGTATATATTTGATTTTTTTTTCTCTCATTTTTACGCTTACTGCTAACTATACATATATATTTTTATTAACATCTCTGACTACTATTATTTCAATTATTATATTTCCATTACTTATCATTTTGAATTATTATTATTTGCCTATTAAATATATAGTAAAGTTACCAATAACTTTTTAACGAAATGAGATCATTATATTAAATGATAATTCGAATTTATATTTTCGTTCATATAAAATATTTTGTAACCGATAGGTGCCAATTTTGGGCGTTGTGGGGGTGCTCACCCTTCCCCATGCGTAACAGACTCCCGGATCCAGTTCTGGTTCGTAGACTAAATTTTTGGTGTTCCAATCACACCGAATAAAAAATCGATTGGTGGCGACTCCTCGGACGAATTTCGGTGATTACACTCAAAACAAGCTTGTAAACGTGATATCGATGATATTTGCTATCGAATCTAGAAAAAAATATAATTTTACAAGCAATGGGGAATTGAATGAACCCACATCAGAGCACTTCTTCCATGAAGCTTAAAAAGAGGATGGAAGATGACACTGTTGGCAATAGTTTGTATTGGAAGCCTGTCTGCCTGCTATGATAGCTGTTGCATCTGATGTTGCTGAAGTGCTTGTTTGAGTTGAATGACCTGTTGGCACTGTTCGGGTGGTAATGAATTCAGCTGTTCGGGCGTTAGGTTTATCACTTGCTGCAGTAAGGCAGACTCAACGTCCGGTGTGATTTGTGGCTGAAAGAGAAACAAAACAATGATGTGAATTAGGACTTTATTTTCAAGAAAGCTTCGACGTGATATGGAAACTCAGGCAAGAACAGAAATGATGAGGGAGGAAGAAGACTTAAAAGAGACTTTGTATATTTTTGTATATTTGAGCTGCCAAAGGTGGCTTTATTTATACACAACTTCAGCTAGGTTTAACAAACCTAATGTAATCACTAATTTTATCCGGGTTTATGCTCGAATTAAATCAATCCACATCCCTTTTTAATACCCAAATCACCTTAACTTACCCTAATTTTATCACTTGTTTTATAATTATTATTATCCTTACTATCTCTTAATTAAAACCAAAAATCCAAAAATATATAAATATATGATATAAATAAAAGCCTTTTATTAGAGCCCACTTTTATAAGCCCAAACCATAAATAAATTTGGCCTATTAAATATAATTTTATAATATAAAAAAAATATAATAAAATTCCCTACTTGGTGCCCAAGGTCTTGTTTTTAATTGGTTATTATTTTTAAAGGGATAAACCTAAAATACCCTTCATCATATTATAGATACCCTTATATATTAAAACATAAACCTATTTTATTCCCATGTAATACCCTTTACCCTAACTATATATATAACATTTACCCTAAAAATAAAGGAACCAAGAACCATATTTTCATACACAGCCGTAAAACCCCAGGTCCCTTAAAATTCCATTTCCATTTTCCATTTCCAGTGTCTGCCGAACCATTTCCATTTCCATTGTCATTGTCATTTTCATTTCCATTGGTAAGTTGGTAGCCTCCATTATTATATTTTTACTCTCATTGAATCACTTCACCCATTTGGTTGGTTATTTTTCAAGTTATGCCCTAATCTAATCATTACTTTTACCGTTTAATTTAATTGGTGGATTGATTTTAATCGAGCATATTTAGATGTATATAGTTCTTTTTGAAATATTTATTGTGTATTCCATTCTTATGGTTCAATGAAAATATGAATATTTTTATTGGTATCTTTTATTGTTTTTTTTATTTGTTTATTTTATGTTTTGTTTTGTTTATTTATATATGTTATTTGTTTGTTGGTCTATTTATTTTAATCTTTGTTATCATGTGTTGTATAATATTCTTAAGTGTTTATGTACCTTTTTATTCATGATATTTATTTATTTATTTTTGTTAATGTTGTTACATGCTTTGTATATATGCCATGCATTTTATGGTTTTTTATTCATGTAAATGTTTATATATATATATTATTTTTTTTTAATTTTGTAAATTACATACACCACATTAAATTAATGAGTCTAATTAAACGTCTTTATTTGGTCGTAACGGGTCCGTGTTCCAATGTAATGGTCGCGGTGTATGCGTTGCCTCCGAATAAAAACACGGTAAAAATAAAATTGATTCGAATCTTTAAACAAAAATTAATTTAAATGCCACTTTAATCCAAAAAATCTAAAATTAATTAAGCGGTAATTTAATAAAGGTGCCAATTTTGGGCGGTTTTAAACCCTAAACCCGTTTTTAACCGTAACCGACTCTCGAACCCAAATCATTTCAAATCTCTGGTTTTTACGGTGTCCGGCCTACCAAAGTGGCCGGTGGCGACTCCACCTTTTTTAAAATCCCTAATTTTAAAATTTCCCTTTTCAATCTAATTTTTTTTAAATTTCAAATCCCTAATTTTAACTTTTCAATTCCTATTTTTTTTAAAAAAAAGAACCCTAGATTTCAAATTTCTTTTAACATTTTAAAATTCCCAATTTTTGTACACAATTTAAAAACCTAATTTTTAAATCCTAATTTTCTAATTTCCCCAAAATTTTATTTCAAACCCAAATCCCTAAATTCCACTTTTCAAACCTTAATTTCAATTCCACTAGTGACCCTTTCTCCCCTTTTTTACTATACACCCCCTATTATTTTTAAGAATTTTATAAGGGTCGCTACAGTTGGCGACTCCGCTGGGGACCAATTTTTCAAAAGAGTCAAGCCTTGTTTTTAAATACCGCTTAATTAATTTTGGAAGTTGTGGAATAAAGTGGCAATTAAATTATTATTTGTTTATTAATTCGAGCTTTCAACACATTTCAACCCGTCTCTAAGTGGGGGGAAAACGCTATGCTTTCGTGAGGATATTGTTCCTCCGTATGGGCCTAGCAAAGTACCTTCGGGGCTCGACTATCCTATGCTTTCGTGAGGATATTGTTCCTCCGTATGGGCATAGCGAAAGGGTCCCCCTAAATTGAACTCTGTCAAGATGAGCCTGTAATGGGTGATGATCGGGGGCCTTGCTACTCTTAGAAGAGGACAACGAGGACAATTTGGGTACCTCGTAGAACCAAAACTGCATTTAGAGAATCTAGTCAACCTACCCGATTAGAGCCATGCGGTTAACCTAGGTTCTTTTAGATGGGATAAATAGGATTGTTTTGTCTCCTATCTTGCTTGCATTTTTGCTTTATCATTTTTGTATCGATATTTCATGAAGGTGTTGAACTAAGTGGTTTGTTCAATCAGAGGCTTTCACTATAGTTAGAGAGTCAAAACAAGAAAAAGAAAGAGAGGAAAAAGGAGAGAAAAAGATAAGAGAAATAAAAAGGGAGAAAGAAAAAATAATGAGGAAATAAAACTAAGGAAAAGAAAAGGTTGAGAAAAAAATTGAAAAGAGAAAGAGAAAATATAAAAAAATTTAGAATATAGGAAAAAGAGAGAGGAAAAAACAATGAAAATGAAAAGAAAAAAAGAAAATCGAGAGAATAGGGAAAGAAGCAAGAAAATAGAGAGAGTAGAAAAAATAATAAAAAAATAAATAAAAGGGGAATTAAGATTTTAACCGGTGAAAGTTGCTCAAAGGGCGATCACTAGCGGGATCAACACCTTTACATGCATTCATGCATACATCTCATGCATCTCATAGCATATATCATGCATTAATTAAACAAGGAGGTTAATTATGGGATCTCGTATCCGTAATTGAAGGTTTCTCACTTGCATTTTACCAACACCAAGAAGGGCTAATGGAAGAAGACTTTGCCAAGTTAGAAGCCAATCTTATGGGGTAATTAGAGCGTACTCAAAAAGAATTAGAAGATTCTATGATCAAGTCTCAACAAGACATGATGAAACAAATTGCTCACTTTATGGGACTAAGGAAAGTAGAAGACCAACAAAGAAAATGTTCTATTGAAGACCCCTTGGGCCCTCCTGTTTTTGTTGCTAACACTTCTAGACCTCCACAAGAAGTAGTAACATCATCTCTTCAAGCCGGTGCCTCTACCCAATCCCCACCAGGTGTGACTTTCACTAATGTAGAAGATGTCGGGGATGACATTCCAGACTTCGATGAGCTAGAAAAATTAAAGGTTGAATTTTCGAAGTAGTTAGAGGAAACGAAGAACGAGTTTGAAGAAAAGCTTCTGATAAGAGAGGATGAAGAAGAATGGTATGGGTTGAATGCCAGTGAGCTTAGTCTGGTTTCAGGTTTAGAGATCCCATATAAGTTCAAGACCCCAGAATTTTAGAAGTTTGACGAGATGACTTGCCCTATTGCACATATAACTATGTTTTGCCGAAAAATGGCGGGCTTTACCAACAATGAGAAGTTGTTAATCCACTCTTTCCAGGATAGTCTGGTGGGATCTGCCACAAGGTGGTATAATCAGTTAACCCGTGCTCAAATTAAGTCGTGGAAGGATCTGGCCAAAGCTTTCACAAACCAGTATAAGCACGTAACCGATATGATTCTAAATCGGCTCATGCTACAAGGGATGGAACAAGGGCATAACGAAAGCCTTCGAGAGTACGCTCGACGTTGGCGTGATGCTGCAACACAAGTACAACCTCCGCTCAACGAAAGTGAACTTTCTCAAATATTTGTAGATACGCTAGAGGGAGTGTTGTACGATCACTTGATAAGCCACCCTATCAGTAGTTTTGCGGAGTTGGTTATGACCGTAGGACGCATCGAGTATGCTATTAAGAAGGGAAAGATGAAGGACCCTTATAGCACAATTTCTCAGAAAGAGGAAGATTCTCATGTCTATGTGATGAGTTCTCACTCAACCAATCGAACTCAGGGTCGTCCCCGTACTCATACAAGACCTACAAAGGTGCTTCATCCAATTCCTATGACCTACACCAAGTTACTCCCAATTCTTGTTGAGAAGAAACTTTTGACTTTGGTGCAGTCTAAGCCAAAGGATCCTCCTTACCCTGAAGGATATAATGTCAATGCCACATGTGACTATCATATGGGGAGCACATGCCACACAACAGAGAATTGTGGAGCTTTGAGGAACAAGGTTCAAGGACTGATTGAGGCCGGTATTCTGAAGTTTTAAGAAAGAGTAGAGGACATGATCTTTGGGAAGATTTTAATCTTCGAGTTTAGATGTTCATTTTCTGCCTCCTTGCATTTTAAGTTTTGCATCAATTAACTTTGTTACCTTTTGCCCGAAAGTAACAAATACTTTTTTTGTAAGGGCTTATGTTATGTTTGTTCTTTTGTCGTTTCAATGAAAGAATGCATATTTTTAAAATATATGTGTTTTCCTTTTTCTCTCGGAGTTCCTTGGATGTCACATGTTTGTTGTGACGTGGGTTCAGAAATGGTTAGAACGTTGTGAGTACGATGAAGTATGGTTTCTTAATTAGTAGCTTTGGTCAGTAATGCGTGAGAAATGAGACTACTACTCCTTCAGTGATGTTCGATGATAAGAAAATCTCCTAGAAAAGGCCCGGTGAAATTGGAATTCCACTAAGTAAAAGGATTGCATCCAGAGAAAAAAGAAAGAAAGAAAAAAAAAAGAGAAAAGGAAAAAAAGAGAGAAAAAGAAAAAGAAAGGAGAGAACAAAGATTAAACAAAAGCACTCCAATATTCGAAATCTGATAATAGACATATTCGAACAAGAGTGTAGAAGTATCGGGGCACTCCGCTGAAGCAATAAGACTTAATAAGGTAGCAATACACCATCCCAAATCTTTGCTTCATGAGTGATGGTAATATTTTCAAATTCATGACTATGTCGAGTAATTCGGAGTTTTGTTGTATGCTCCATCATTACTTTCGAGACAAAGGACTGTGATGAGTTGATTTCCCCGAAATGTAAAAGAAAAAGAACAATAATAGATGTGAGAGAAAAAGAAAAAAGAAAAAAGAAAGAAAATGAGAAAAGAGAGAGAGAGAGAGAAAAGCAAAAATGAAAAAGAGAGATAGAAAGAACAATAATCTTTGTTATCATGTGTTGTATAATATTCTTAAGTGTTTATGTACCTTTTTATTCATGATATTTATTTATTTATTTTTGTTAATGTTGTTACATGCTTTGTATATATGTCATGCATTTTATGGTTTTTTATTCATGTAAATGTTTATATATATATTACTTTTTTTTAAATTTTGTAAATTACATACACCACATTAAATTAATGAGTCTAATTAAACGTCTTTATTTGGTCGTAACGGGTCCGTGTTCCAATGTAATGGTCGCGGTGTATGCGTTGCCTCCGAATAAAAATACGGTAAAAATAAAATTGATTCGAATCTTTAAACAAAAATTAATTTAAATGCCACTTTAATCCAAAAAATCTAAAATTAATTAAGCGATAATTTAATAAAGGTGCCAATTTTGGGCGGTTTTAAACCCTAAACCCGTTTTTAACCGTAACCGACTCTCGAACCCAAATCATTTCAAATCTCTGGTTTTTACGGTGTCCGGCCTACCAAAGTGGCCGGTGGCGACTCCACCTTTTTTAAAATCCCTAATTTTAAAATTTCCCTTTTCAATCTAATTTTTTTTAAATTTCAAATCCCTAATTTTAACTTTCCAATTCCTATTTTTTTTTTTAAAAAAGAACCCTAGATTTCAAATTTCTTTTAACATTTTAAAATTCCCAATTTTTGTACACAATTTAAAAACCTAATTTTTAAATCCTAATTTTCTAATTTCCCCAAAATTTTATTTCAAACCCAAATCCCTAAATTTCACTTTTCAAACCTTAATTTTAATTCCACTAGTGACCCTTTCTCCCCTTTTTTACTATACACCCCTTATTATTTTTAAGAATTTTATAAGGGTCGCTACACCTAACTTCTTTAACCACCTCATAAACCGACTCAACTAATCCTTTCAACACTCCCCCTCAAGTTGGAGGATGATATATATCTTTCATCCCCAACTTGCTTACAAGGTAATTATGTTGTGAAATTCCCAACCCCTTTGTGAAAATGTCTGCATGTTGTTCTTTGGTTGGTACATGTTGCGTAATAACAACTCCTTTTTGTATCTTTTCACGTATGAAATGGCAATCAATCTCAATATGTTTAGTTCTTTCGTGAAATACTGGATTTCCTGTTATTTGCAATGCAACTTGGCTATCACAAAATAAAGTTGTTGGTACGTCGTGTTTGGCTCCAAGTTTTGTGAGTAATCCTTTTAACCACACTAGCTCAGCTACTATTGTTGCCATACACCTGTATTTCGCTTCTACAGAAGACCTCGAGACCGTATTCTATTTCTTCGATTTCCAACATACTAGTCCATCTCCTAGTTTGATACAATACCCTGAGATTGACTTGCGAGACATGGGACAACTCGCCCAATCTGAATCGCAATACGCCTTTAACTCTGGCTTGGAACCAGCTGGCAAAAAAATTCCTTGAGCTGGATGTGCTCTGATATATCTTATCACCCGTAATGCAGCTTCATAATGGACCTTCTTAGGGGCTTGCATGAATTGACTTAATTGTTGAATGGCAAACGTAATATCTGGTCGTGTATGAGTTAGATAGAGCAACCTTCCAATTAACCTTTGATACAATCCAACATCGTCCAGAACCTCATTCACTGTTGCTGTCTCCTCAACTTGTTTGTCATATTCATACGAGGTAAGCTTCTGGTTTTGCTCTAGTGGTGTTGAAACCGATCTTGCTCCCTCTAAACCTGTGTCTGCAATCAGCTCTAGAGCATATTTCCTCTGGTGTAGCACTATTCCTTCTTGCGATCGAATGACTTCAATGCCAAGGAAGTATTTAAGCTGTCCAAGGTCCTTCATTTTGAAACTTTGATTTAAAATAGTCTTAAGCTCATCGATCAACCCTTGATCATTTCCAGTAATTAGAAGATCATCAACATAAATGAGTAGCAAGACCAACTTATCTCCTTCTTTTTTAGTGAATAATGAGTAATCATACAAACTTTGCACATATCCATTCACCACTAAAGCATCTGTCAACTTGAGATTCCACTGTCGTGAGGCTTGCTTAAGCCCATAAAGTGATTTGAGTAGCCTACATACCTGAGGTCTTGACTCCCCTGGCTACGAAAACCCTCAGGCAAGGTCATGTACACTTCCTCTTGTAGATCACCCTGAAGGAAAGCATTAAAAACGTCCATCTGATATAAAGGCCAACCATGCATTGCAGCCATGGAAATAACTGTCCGGACCATAACTAATTTTGCGACAGGAGAAAATGTCTCATGAAAGTCAACCCCTACTTGTTGATTGTAGCCCTTTGCCACAAGACGGGCCTTAAACCTTTCGACAGAACCATCAACATTTTATTTCACTTTATATACCCATTTGCAACCAATAGGTCTTTTGCCATGAGGTAATGCGACGACTGTCCACGTGCCATTTGCTTCAAGAGCTTGAATCTCCTGTTGCATGGCGTCTACTCATCTTTTGTCAACAACTGCCTTTTGGTAAGAATGAGGTTCCACAATAGAGGATAAAGCAATGGCGTATGTTTGTGTATGTAAGGGTAAATGAATAAAGGAAACTGAGTTAGAGATAGAATTAAGACCTGCAGTTGTTGTGATTGATGGAGAAGGATTCGTAGAGCAAACAAAGTCTGACAGCCAGGATGGAGGTTTAGTAATACGAGTAGATTTTCGTGTGGGAACAGGTTGTGTCTGTGGAGGTTGTGACTGAGACTCAAAAACAGGTTGAGGAGGAGAACATGAAACATCCTCAAAAGGATTCGAGGATACTGAAGGACTATTTTCCTGAGGCGAAGGAAATGCAGTAGCTGCTGGAACACCAGGAGCACTTGGTGTGTCAGTAGTGGGCATGATAGGTATATGCAAAAAATCATGATCCAAATGACTTAACTCAAAAGATAATGAAAACATTTTTGGGGACGAGATAGGATTTTGGAAAGGAAATGTAGTTTCATGGAAAACTACATCTCGACTAATGAAGAAGGTCTTAGTTTCAATATTAAACAGCAAATAACCTTTCTGAACACTTGAATAACCCATAAACACCGAAGGAATTGCCCTTGCTGTAAATTTATCATGATAAGCATGGTAGCATAACATAGACACCCAAAGACTCGTAAATGGGAAAGATCTGGGACCTTATTGTGAAGTATTTCAAAAGGTGTTTTCCACCCCAAGACTGCAGTAGGAAATCGATTCAACAAGTAACAAGCAGTTAAGGTACATTTTCCCCAAAATTTGTCAAGAACGGAAGACTGAAATTTAAGAGCTCTAGCGATATTCAGGAGGTGTTTATGTTTCCGTTCAGTCACACCATTCTGTTGTGGTGTGTAGACGCAAGAACTTTGATGCACAATACCATAAGAAGCAAAGAACTCTTGCCCCTCTTTATTAAAGAACTCAGTCCCATTGTCACTACGAATGGTACGCACTTTATGCTCAAAATGATTATGAACATAAGCAATAAACTATTTTAAGACAACAATGGCATCACTTTTGAGTCTAAGAAGGTACACCCAAGTCATTCTGGTATAATCATCAACTATGGTAAGAAAATATCGATGCCCACTATGAGTTGACACACGATAGGCCCCCCAAAGATCAATATGGATAAGAGAAAAAGGTAAAGATTCACGTGTTGTACTGGTAGGAAATGGCAAACATGTTTGTTTTGCAAGGGGACATACACCACACTGTTTGACATGCTCAAGACTATCGACAATGGAAACCAAGTGTGAAATTTTATTCATAGTTGACCAAGAGGTATGACCTAAACGTGCATGCCAAAGTACAGAAGAATTCTTTTGAATTACATTGGAAGTCAAACAAGAATTTGGGTTTACTTTCGGGGTGCTTGAAACTAGCAAAGGTTGGCTGCTTGTAGTAACGTGACATTTTGGACTTGAGAAGTGTAGCATGTACAAACTTTCTTTGACCCTACCAATCCCCTTCATCTTTCCACTGTAAAGGTCCTTTAGAAGGCAAAAATATGAATAAAAAAGAATGCAACAGTGTAATTGCTTTGTTAATTGAGAAACAGACAGAAGATTGTAATGGAAGTCTGGAACAAAAAGAACATTTGACAAGGTTTGTGTAGGTGAGATATTGTAGGACCCAACGTGAGTAATTTGTGTTTGCTTACCATTAGATAACTGGACAAAAGAAGGAGATGCACACTTAACAGGATCATTCAAACACTCTAAGTCAAAAGTCATGTGGTTTGTCGCACCTGTATCAAGGATCCAGGTTTTGGACGTAGAAGAAGAAGCAGTACCTGCCATATGCGCAGACGCCTTGATATCTGGTCCTTTACCAAGCAAATCTAGAATTTGTTGATACTTTTCAAGTGTAAAATGAGGCACTGCTTGAGATACACTGGAGTTATCTATCGGGATAGATGGTAAAGAATCATTTTCTGCATCGGCAACAATCACGTCATGTGCAGACGAGTATCCTTTTCGCTTAGTAAATTTGAAATCCGAAGGGTAACCTATTAGTTTGTAACAAGTTTCCCTTTTATGACCTTTAACATGGCAATGATCACATATCCCATTAAACCTCCTTTTAAGAGCTGATTGTCCATTTCTTGAGTTCGAATAAAGCACTGTTGGTAGAATCTGTTGATTACTAGCAGTTTGCCGTTGACCTTCCTCTTGTGTCAACATAGAATATGCTTGGTTAACAGACGGCAGTGGTTTCATAAGTAAAATCTGGCTACGAACCATTGAATAAGACTCATTGAGACCCATAAGAAATTGGAAGAGCCTTTGTTGTTTTAAATTTTCTGCGTTCCTCTAGGTTGCAGTGCAGGCACAAATTGCAGAAGGGCTAATAGCATCATACTCATCCCATAAGAGTCTTAATTTTGTGTGATAAATCACAATCGAGGATGTACCTTGTGTCTGGGTAGCTATCTCTCGATGCCGATAGAAGATGCACGACCCATCCACCTTATCGAACCTTTCTTTAAGATCTGCCCATACCAAAGCAGTGCTTGACACAAACACGACTCCTGCTGAAAGATCCCGACTAACAGAATTCAAGATCCACGATAAAACCAAAGCATTGCATCTATCCCATTGTGATTTCAATCCTTCCTCAGTGCCTTCACGTGTACAAGAGCCATCGATGAACCCAACTTTGTTCTTTGCAAGCAATGCTATACGTAAAGAACGACTCCACACATTGTAGTCTGCAACTCCGGTGAGCTGATGAGAAACTAACAGAATTCTTGGCGTGTCTGACGGATGAAGGTACAACTGATGAGAATAATCGAGTTGTACCTGGGAAACTGCCATTGGATTGCAAGTAAACAAAGTCTTGTGACAGTTCTGATCAGTTACTCGCGACCTAGATGTGAACGTCAGAGATGAACGGCCGCCGGCGGTGGCTCTGATACCATGTCAAGAAAGCTCCGACGTGATATGGAAACTCAGGCAAGAACAGAAATGATGAGGGAGGAAGAAGACTTAAAAGAGACTTTGTATATTTTCGTATATTTGAGCTGCCAAAGGTGGCTTTATTTATACACAACTTCAGCTAGGTTTAACAAACCTAACTTCTTTAACCACCTCATAAACCGACTCAACTAATCCTTTCAACATTTATCAATTAATATCAGCTCGGCCGCATTGAACTATGAATCGCATACAACATTCCAAGATTTCAAAAGAAAATGCCGAAAATTTCTCTTACGGGTATGCAAAGCATTTCACATTGGCTAATAGAATTGGTTACGAAATGACCATTTCGGATTTATAATTCTAAAAATTTCCGAAATGATTAAATAGATATCAGAAGATAATACAAACATCTGGCCCTGACAGTGACAACAAACTAATAAATCAAGATATCAGCTAAGGAACTATATTTTCTTTTGCACAAAACCTATCTAATCCCTGCCATTCAATCTCCAAGAATGAATTTTCTGCCATTAAGACTGTTGAATATAACACTCAGCAGAAGGAGTTATAGCTGCTTAACTAAGTAACAGATTCTGTTAGTTAGTTGAAGCTCATATACGAGCTAGTCCTTGTGTATAAATAAAGAAGTCTTGCTCATTGTAATTCAAGTTGATTGTTACATTCAATATACATTTTTACTCAGGTTTTCAACATGGTATCTTTCGCCGCGATCCTTAGAGTCTGTTAAAGCTCTCGTCTTCTTGAAGCTATGCACTCTTCCTTCTATTCTTTTCTTTTTCAAGGGTTCTTATTGTCATCATGCCTACGTCGATTTCAGCTACTTTTGATTCCAGCTCCAGTCTGAGAGGTCTTCTGAAAACTGGGAAGGTATTCACTAACAAACCATCAACATAACTCTTGATGAAATGAATTTTCTACTGTGGAAACAACAGGTGCTTCTCACTGTGAGAAGTCATCGTTTGGAAAGATCTTTAACTGACATCTTCAACCCCCACCAGAGGAGGTTCGTGGGGATAATGGCTCGATGATCTTTAATGAGGATTATGAGATCTTTATGGCTCAAGATAGTGCCCTTGCGTCTTGGCTACTATCGACTATAAGTGCCTCTCTTTTGCCACAGTTTGTAGGAGCAAAAACTGCTTCTGAAGTCTGGTCTACAGTACTTCAGTTCTTAGCTAATAAATCAATAACGGGCATTATGAACCTGCATTGCCGACTCAGAACAGTAAAAAAGGGAGATAATAGCATGCGTACATATCTAACTCAGGTAAAAGAGGCTTGCTACTAGTGGAAGTGTTGTGTCTGACATTGAACGGATTGCAACCATCTTGAATGGGTTGTCAATGGAATATCAGTCGGTTATGACTGTTATAACTGCTAGTAAAAAGGCATACTCTTTGGAAAGAGTTAAGTCGGTTCTTGTTGATGCTGAAGCCCAGATGAAAGGCTTTCATGCTCAGTTTCAGTCTCAAACAAGTTTTCCAATGAGTGCAAATGTTGCACAAGTACAAACTAATAAGCCTTCATACCCTCGATATCAGCAATTCAATAGCAATCAAGGGGTGAATTCTGACAAGTCTGGGAATCAGTATGGTCGAGGTCGTGGGAAGGCCAAGTTACAATGTCAAATTTGTGGAAAAATTGGCCACACGGCTGATAAATGCTGGAAAAAGTTTGATCAAACCTTCACTGGAAGTGTGCATATGAGCACTATTGAATAGAGTCCCGAGTGTTTTACCATTTCCAGCCAAGGACAGGTCCCATCGCCAGTAACAGATCGATGGATAGTTGACTCAGGTACCACTTATCATGTGACACCAGATTCAACTAAGTTGACAGGAAGCTCGGATTATGAAGGCTCAGGTAAATTGCTAGTAGGAAATGGTAATTCCCTGTCCATTTCCAGAACTGGACATGCAAATTTGCATGTTACATCTCGTACTCTTACTCTTAATAGTGTATTTCATGTGCCATCTATCTCTAAAAGTTTGATCTCTGTGTCTAAGCTTTTTAAGGACAATGGTGTCTTTGTTGAATTTCATGGCAATCATTGTTTGGTTAAGGAGGCAAGCACTGGACACACTCTACTACGAGGAATTGAAAAAGGAGGACTCTATCAATTCGATGCTCAAGAAAAGCCTGCTATACATAGTGTCAAGGTCAATAATGTAAGAAAGAGTGATTCATCATATGAGCTATGGCATAAGAGGTTGGGTCATCCCAGTCATAATACTCTTTTGAACACTTGTAAACAATTTGGTGTTACCTTTCCTATTGAATTTCCAAAAAATGAATGTGTTACTTGTAGAATGGGTAAGAGCCATAAACTTCCCTTCAATACATCCACTTCTGTTCATAGCAAACCTTTTGAGCTTGTGTTTTCTGATTTGTGGGGACCTGCACATGTAGTATTGAATGGATCTTATTACTATATGTCTTTTGTTGATGCCTATACGAGGCACTGTTGGATTTATTTCTTAAAAACCAAGGACCAAGCTGCTCATCAATTTGACACTACCATTAAAGAACTTTAAACTGATTGAGGTGGGGAGTTTTGGTTAATCTCAACCACACTAGCTAACATGGGTATAAAACATCGCATCTCTTGTCCACATATGTCTGAACAAAATGGTATGATCGAAAGAAAGCATCGACATCTCATTGAATTGACACTTGTTTTGATGGCACAAGCAAGTTTGCCCTTTTAAGTTTTGGTATTATGCAATGGCAACAGCAGTGTATCTTGTTAACAGGCTTCCAATGTTGTGTCCCAAGTAGAAAACGGCTTGGAACCAAGAAAGGGTTTAAGGAGATTGATAGAGAAAAGATTGAAGAAGAGAATTTAGGTCATTTCATTGTAATTTTTCATACCATTGTCTGTACATTCATCCTCCTCTAATAGTATGTTCAGCAAAACAGAAAATAACAAACTTAATAGTAAATGACTAAAATAGGCATCAATTAAATTGAACTTCCTTCTATCATTGAAACGGCAGCGTTTGACTTGCTGATTGGAACGACAACGTTTGGTTGACCTGTCTGTGTAGTCGAATTTGCCCGCTCGATCATTTCCCCCATTTCTCCACAATTCCCCCAATTCTCTGTTTTTTCTTCTTTCGCTTCAGCTTCTTCAATTAGGGCCATAACATTACCCCCTGCAGCAGATGATCCTTGTCCCCAAG
Source organism: Abelmoschus esculentus (assembly GCA_035048815.1). Classification (NCBI taxonomy): domain Eukaryota; kingdom Viridiplantae; phylum Streptophyta; class Magnoliopsida; order Malvales; family Malvaceae; genus Abelmoschus; species Abelmoschus esculentus. The sequence goes on from JAUCBN010000010.1 coordinate 3,049,559, forward strand.
GATCGAATTCTAGAAATTGGGACTATAAAACGGAGTAGCCCTCCCAAGTGGCGCTTTCAGGACCAAGATTCGACCATTGGACGATGAGCTGAGTGACCGGAAGGTTGTTGCGTTTGCATATCCTTTTGTCGAGGAACTTGAGTGGAAAGACGTGAGGTTGTCCGTCAGCACCCAGATCAGGTGGATTGGCCATAGGTATGTCTGTATCTCCTAAGCATTTCTTAAGTAGACTAACGTGGAAGACGGGATGGATTTTTGATGAAGGTGGTAACTGGAGTTCGTAGGCCACTGAACCAATTTTGCGTTTGATTTTGTAGGGACCATAGAAACGAGCAGAAAGTTTCAAATTCTTACGAAGAGCAAGGGACGACTGACGATACGGTTGGAGTTTCAGGAAGACTTCCTCTCCGACTTTAAATGTTCTTTCAGTTCTTTGTTTATCGACATATTGTTTCATGCGATTCTGTGCTTGGTGGAGATTTGCTCGTAGTAACTGAGTAGTGTAGGTTCTCTGTTGAAGGAGGTCGTGAACTGAACTGACCTTTGAGTCTTGTTTCCAGGTCATTGTAGGTGGTTTGTAGCCGTAGAGGGCCTCAAATGGTTTATCTTCAGAGCTGTGTGGTAGTTTGTATTGTACCACCACTCTGCGTGAGGCAGCCATTTCCCCCAAGCTTTAGGTTTGTCAAAAAAGAAGCTCCGTAGGTATTGCTCCAAACACTGGTTCAAACGCTCTGTTTGGCCATCTGTTTGGGGATGATAGGCAGTGCTAAACAAGGTGGTTGTCCCCAACTGCTTCATAAATTCCTGCCAAAACAAACTTGTCAAACTTTTATCACGATCAGTGATACAAATTTCAGAGGGGCCATGAAGTTTATAGACATTGTCTAAATAGGTTCTAGCAACTTGAGTAACTGTATAAGGGTGAGTAAGCCCAATAAAATGAGCATATTTAATAAATTTATCCACCACAACAAGGATACAATTCAGCTTCATAGATGTAGGGAGGCCCTCAATGAAGTCCATAGTGATGGTTTGCCAAGCCATTGTAGGGACTGGTATAGGTTGGAGGAGGCCTGGTGGGTGGATATGTTCATCTTTGGTCTTTTGGCATACTTCCCAGAGTTGTATATAGGTGTGAACCATTTTCTTCATGCCCAGCCAATAGAATGCAGCCTTGAGTCTCTGATAAGTACCCTGGATTCCAGAGTGACCTCCTTGAGGAGAGTCATGGAAGATGCGAAGTAACTGAAGGCGTAAGTCACCTTTAGAACCAACATAAGGTCTATCCTTGTAGCGTAGGATACCCTTAGTGTAGGACCAATGATGAGCAGCTTCCTTATTGACAATGAGGGCAGGAATTAACTTTTGAGTCAAATGATCATCTATGTAGGTTGCTTCAATATCCTGAACCTATTTAGGAACAATTAAGACAGTAGCCATAGAGAGAGAGCCTTTATCTGATTCATAGGATTTGGAAAGAGCATCAGCAACCACGTTTGTCTTCTCTTTTCTGTACTTAATGACATAGTACAGTCCTAAAAGCTTTGTGAGGCCTTTTTTCTGTATTGTAGTGGTTAATTTTTGCTCTAGTAGATGCTTCAAGGGCTCATGGTCAGTCTGTATGACAAATGTGTTGCATTTCAAGTAGTGCCTCCATTTTATGACAGCCATTAGGATGACTAAGTATTCCTTCTCGTAAATGGAGAGATCAACATGTTTAGGACCCAAAGCTTTGCTTAAATAAGCAATTGGTCTGCCTTCTTGAGATAGGACAACACCAATACCCCCGGAGCTTGTATCAGTCTCCAAATCAAAGGGTTTACTGAAGTTGGGAAGGGCAAGGACCGGGGTTGTGCACATGGCTTCTTTCAATTTAGTAAAAGCCTCTCTAGCTGGTGGTGCCCACTGGAAATTGTCCTTCTTGAGCATCTGAGTGAGGGGTTTACTAATAGCACCATAATTTCTGAGAAATTTCCTATAGTAGCCTGTGAGTCCCAGGAATCCTCTAAGGGATTTGACGGTTTTAGGAATTTTCCAGTGGTGCATGGCTTCAATTTTAGTAGGGTCTGTAGCTACGCCTTCTGATGAGATAATATGGCCCAAATACTCGACTTGTAGTTGACCAAAAAAGCATTTCTTCTGTCGAGCAAAAAGAGTGTGTTGCTGTAAGACAGTAAAGACTTTTTCAAGATATAGAAGGTGTTCTTGGAGGGTAGGACTATAGACGAGGATGTCATCAAAAAAAACGAGGACAAATTTCCTCAAATAAGGGCCAAATAGATCATTCATTAGGGCCTGAAACGTAGCTGGTGCATTAGTAAGGCCGAAAGGCATTACCTTGAACTCAAAATGTCCATGATGAGTTCGGAATACAGTCTTAGAAATGTCTTCATTCTTGATACGAATCTGTCAATACCCAGCTCGTAAATCAATTTTAGAAAAATAGGTAGCCCCAGCCAACTCATCCAGTAGGTCATCCACTACTGGAATAGGAAATTTGTCTTTGATTGTAATATTGTTGAGTTGTCTATAGTCCACACATAATCTTCATGTCCCATCCTTTTTCTTCACTAGGAGACATGGGGAAGCAAAAGGGCTTTTGCTGTGCTGGATGATGGACGCTTCCAGCATTTCATTGATCTGTTTTTCTACTTCTATTTTTTGTTGGAATGGAAATCTGTAGGGCCTCAGATTAACTGGTGTTGCTCCTGGTTGTAATTTGATGGCATGATCATGGGATCGGTGTGGGGGTAGCCCTTTAGGTTCTTCAAATATCCCTCGAAATTTTTCCAACAGGGGCTTGATTGTTGCTGGGATTTCAGTATGCACTATTTCAGCAATGAGCAAGTAGAGTTCCCCCAAGAGCTCAGGGTCCTTATTTGTGAGCTTCAACATTTTCTCTTCTGAGATTATCTTCATAACAGGAAGTTTTTGTCCCCCTTGTAGTGTCACTTGTTGATCTCCTCTTCTAAAGCTCAATGTCATCTCATTAAAGTCCATAGTGACTGGGCTATATTTTTTCATCCAGTCTACTCCAAGTACCATGTCACTGCCCCCCATTTGTAGGACCCTAAAGTCATGCTCAAAGTAATGGCCTTGCATCTTCCAACCCAATTTGTTGCTCTTAGCTGTGCTTTGTAGTTTTTTACCATTAGCTACAGTTATGATCAATGGAATTGTATGTACTAATTCCACACCTTCCTTGGCCCATCCAGAAGTCACAAAACTGCGTGTACTCCCGCTGTCCACTAGAATGCTCAAAGATCTGCCTTTTATAGTTCCTTGGACCCTGATTGTGCTGCACCCAATGCTTCCAGTTAAAGCATTAATAGAGATTTCCAGATTCCCTTCAGTCATGTCTGCCTCTTCAATGTTATCTTTCTTTTGATCCTCTGTCTCTTCCATTTTGTTAATTGTTGGATCTGAGTGGTGGTCCTCCTCTTCCTCCATCATGTTTAGTTGTTTCAACTTACATTGGTGACCAGGTCCAAATCTTTTACCACATTTATAGCACAACTGATTTGCTCTTCTAAACTCCATCACTCCTTGTTTCTGGATGGTAGATTGATTCATTCCCTTCTGTGATATGGCCACTAGTGGTGGGCCATTGGCTCTTTGATTGAAATTTTGGTTGCCAAAAGGGCTTGATCGAAAAGATGACTTGAATTTTTTGCTTTCAATTTTCAGGGATAGCTCATACAATTTGGCTTTCCTGTAAGCATCAGCCAGACTCTGTGGTTCATGTACCTTCACCTTGTGCCTCAATTCTTCCTTTAAACCACTTATGAAGCTTGAAATAAAATAAGTTTCTCCCAACTGAGGATTGTGCAACAGCATAAAGGGCTTCAGTTCCTCGAACTTTTCTTGGTAATCTTCCACACTAATTCTCTGAAGTAATTTATTGAATTCTTCTATAACATCAGTATACTCCTTATCACTGAATCGATGACATAAATCTGATACAAATTCATGCCAGGTGGCCCTGTTTTTCTGCAAGATGTACCCATCAAACCATGTTTCTGCTTTCCCTATTAAATACATAGCTGCAATCTCCAATTTCTGATCTTTAGCCACATTAAAAATAGAGAAATATTTGTTGCATTTTCTGATCCAACCCCTTGGGTTATCCCCTTCAAAATTTTGTAACTCTATTTTTGGTCTAGGACTAAATGCATTATGCCCCAGATTGATAACTCTGCCATTTACATCATTGTCATCCAAGTTGTTTCTAGGCATGCTACTACTACTGCCAGGTTACCCTTCTCTCTTTGGAAACATTAAGTCAGGTTTACTAGCTAAAACTCCAGGTTCAGTAGGATCAAAAGAATACTTTTCATGCTCATTCAATATAGTTACTTGCATCGGTTTCTTTCCAGTTTTAGTGGGTTGTTTGATGTGTACCTGTGGTGGGTTTCCAGGTGTGTGTACACTGTCAGGGGTCATTTGCCCTACTACATCAGTTCCTTTTGATAGTAAGCTCAAGATTCTCTGTAAATATCCACGGTTCTCTTCTGAGCTAGCCTCAAGGATGCTAAGTCTTTCTTCTAACTTGGCTTCTTTGTTCTTCCACCAAGTAGGAGTGTCTTCTGTCACCACTGTTGTCTGAGGTGCCACTGTTTGATCGGTTTCAGACATTCTCAGCCTTTGCTTTGATTTTTCCAGCGTGATAGTGGATCTGTTGATGGCTCTGAATACCACTTGTTGTGTCCCAAGTAGAAAACGGCTTGGAACGAAGAAAGGGTTTAAGGAGATTGATAGAGAAAAGATTGAATAAGAGAATTTAGGTCATTTCATTGTAATTTTTCATACCATTGTCTGTACATTCGTCCTCCTCTAATAGTACGTTCAGCAAAACAGAAAATAACAAACTTAATAGTAAATGACTAAAATGGGCATCAATTAAATTGAACTTCCTTCTATCATTAAAACGGCAGCGTTTGGCTTGCTGGTTGGAACGACAACGTTTGGTTGACCTGTCTGTGTAGTCGAATTTGCCCGTTCGATCATTTCCCCCATTTCTCCACAATTCCCCCAATTCTCTGTTTTTTCTTCTTTCACTTCAGCTTCTTCGATTAGGGCCATAACATTCAACCACAGTTCTTCAAGGATGCTCACCTTTTGAGAAGTTACACAAGAAGGCACCGGATTACAACTTCATGAAGGTCTTTGGATGCCTATGTCTCCCTCATTTACGACCCTTTCAGAATCACAAACTGAGTTTCCGATCCCAGCCATGCACTTTTCTTGGCTATAGCGCCACTCACAGGGGTTATCAATGCCTAGGGTCGGATGGCAAATTTTATGTGTCTCGGCATGTTATGTCATAACCAAAATTTCCAAGTCAAAATCCCCAATTAAAGTCAAAATCCCTAATTGAAACCCTAAAAATTTTGGGATTAAAATTCTGAAATTAAGGACTAAATTGAGAAGTTTTAAAAGTTTAAGGACAAAATGTAAAAAATTCAAAAACTTTGAGCCCTTGAATGGTAATTATACCATTTTGCAAGGGTGGTGTCTCCTTCCTTCCCGAGCTTCCGTTTCGGTTCAGTTATGGGGGAAATTAATTCTCCTTTAATTTCCATATGATTAAAATCTGAATCTTTGTGGGTTAGGGTATCATAATAGTTGGAATCGCTCAATTTTTCTCTCTGGCACTGTCGAATTTCGTCTTAGAGTTGTCTTCATCATTTTTTTTTCGTTCAAGCATCATATCCGATTGTTGGTAAGTGAGGTAAGAAACTTTGTTATTCTCGTTTTGTGTTAATCTATTATGGGTTTAAAGTTATTTGGTTCGTTTGGTGATAATTAGAGCCGATTCTAATAAGGTTGAATAAATCGAGTAATTGTTTTGAATTTAGAATAAGAGAAAGCTTGAGTTGGGTTTTGATTCACGGATTAAATCGGTTTTTGGGTGTGTGTTAATGTTGTTTTGATGCGAATCGGGTAAGGGATTTGTTTAGGTAATTTTTGGATCGAATTTAGAGAGGAATCGGAGTGGAAATGGGATTTAAAATCGAGAAAATGCGTGTTTGGTTACCGGGAAAAGTCTGGAAATTTTCCAGATTTTCCTGGGAACCAAACAGGTTAGACCGTCCGACCCGAACCGACCGGTCTAGTCCAGAACCGGCCCAGACCCGACCCGAACCCGAACCCGAACCCAAACCCGACCGGACCGCCCGACCAGATCTCCGACCTGTTTCCCGACCCGGCTGATGTCATCGATGACATCATCGTTGACGTCACTACTGATGTCATCTACTGACGTCAGCGTTGACTGATGACGTCACTGCTAACGTCAGCGTTGACCAATGCTGACGTCAACAGTTGACTTTTTCGACCCGGGCCCACTTCATGTTTTTCGATGTCCTGAATCCAATGGCGCTGTCCGTTTTTCGAAATTCGAACCCGAAGTGTCGTTGTTGGGGTTTTTAAGTTTGATAAGTTATTTGAAAATTTTCTGTAAGAGTTTCTGAATCAATTTCTGTTTGCTTCAAGTGACGAGAATTCCGACCCCGAGCAGTTACCTCCTCCTCCTCCTGTACGAGGTCCGATACATCCACATTCGGGACCTTCACGTGAGTATCGAATTAATTCTGTTTAGTTTATTTTTCGGTATTGTGGTATAGTAGGATGTCTAACGTAATTCTGTTAATTGTAAACTCTACACCTGCTCAGCCTAGTGGTAGAGCCGAGTCCAGTAGACGTCAAGGTCGTCGTTGAGTCTTCTGATACAGGTGTATTCTCTCCCGTTCATCCTGTAAATCTGTTATTCTGTATATTCGATTCCTGTTAACCGTATGATCATGCATCATTCTGACATATCATTTTTTATTCTGATATCTGTCATGCTTGTCTCCTGTTAGATTTTAAGGCATGCATTCTGATTCTGTATCTGCATATAACATGGCATCTGGTATATTATCTGTGTACGGGAAAGTTAGTGATTTATCACTTCTGTTCAGTGGTTCCACCTTCGGGTCGAGATACCACTTCTGTTGGTGTGATGGTGTTATAGTGGTCTGGGGACCAACTCTTCTGTGGTGTTCGGAGATGAGTGCATATCATGCATACTCTGTATCTTCTGCATATTTCTGTTCTGTTATTCCTTTTATCTGTTCTAGAGACACACTAGGCTCCCTAGCTTACACCCTCTCAGATTTTTGTTTCAGATCTCAGTCCTAGGCTCGGTACGGTACTTGGAGGTTTCTGATTCAGTTTCTAATTTATTGTATGTATTCAGTTTCGGATTTCGGACTATTTTATAATTTGAATAATATTTCCGTGTAACAAACATTCAAACTTTCATTGACTTTGGGACTTTTACTGTTTATAAAATTATGGATTGAACTTTATTCTGTAAATGTTTAATTTTTATTATTATTTTAATTTATTAATTATTTAATAAATTATCCGAATATTATATTTAATTTTTGTAAAAACCCTAACGTATGAAACAAGTTTTCAGTTTGTAAACCCTAACTTGTAATCTAAGAAATTAGGTTAATTTTAGGGGTTACATTTAGTGGTATCAGAGCCCGGTTCAACCCACGGACTGTGAAGTCCGAAATGATTTTGATCTAAAAATGTTTTGTCAAGTTATTTGAAAATCCGGATTTTTGTTTTGATTCGTATTTTTAAAATTTCTGAAATATTTTGAATATTACTCCAAGTACCGACTCTAATATAGGATTTTGTCTGTCTCTCTGTAGATATTTTACTATGCCACCACGTCGAAGTACCCGTTTAGCGACCGGCCGAGGTCGTGGCCGAGGTCGATCTGTTGCTTCCTCTAGTGATGTTCCGCCTCCTGTGGACCCGCCACAGGCTCAGAGTCTGACACAAAACCTAGGAGGAGAGGCTCAGCCCGAGATACAAACCGAGGCTCAGCAAGCCGAGGTTGATCAGCCGGTCCAGAGTGAGGGACCATATTTGCCTGATGACAGTGAGACTATCGGTTTGGACTCAATGACCGTACAGAGGGAGTTACTCAGATTTATGCAACAGAATGAGGGTTCCAGGAAACATATATCTACTAAGCATCTAGCAGCTGGGATGACTATGTTTGACGGCAAGACCGGTACTAACCCAGCCGATGCAGAGTATTAGTTGAAGAAACTTCAGCGTCTGTTTGTCGAGATGGAATACCCCTCTGACAGGAAATTGAGGGCAACTATATCATTGCTACAGGGAGAGGCCCTGAACTGGTGGGAGGCAGAAGAAAAGGTTACTGCTTCTGAAAGGATCAATTGAGAGTTCTTCAGACAGAGTTTTGAGGATCGATATGTGGGCCCTGAGTACTTGGCTAAATGCCGAGAGGACTTCCTGAATCTGTAGCAGAATGACTTGTTTGTCAAGGACTATGAGATTGAGTTTCTGAGACTACTACAGTATGCCCCTTATATTGTGACGACCGAGAAGCAAAAGTGTGATCACTTTCTGAAAGGACTCTGGATTCCACTGAAGATTGTAGTTGCTACACATCATGATACGGAGTACAAGATGATCACTCGGCGTGCCAGGACAGCCGAGCGTAATGAGGTTCTGAGGGTTTAGATGGAATCCCAAGGTCAGGAAAGAGGTAGACGACAGTCTGCCTCATCTGCTCAGTACAGTCAAGGTTTTTAGTCCCGGAAGAGAGGCCGCGATGAGTATGAGCCGCAGAGTTCGACACGGTCTAGACCTGCAGTATCAGCTGTCCCTGCTGCTAGTGGAGCTGGATCCACTAGTACCCGAGCTGTACCTCAGTGTACCTTCTGTAAGAAATGGCCCCCGGAGAGTGTCGCATGCGGAGTGGAGCCTGCTTTCGATGTGGTTCTCTTGATCACCATCTCAGAGACTGTCCAGTGGCACCACAGTCTGGTTACGCTCTGGGCCAATCATAGGCTTCAATTCAGACCCCAACAGGGGGAAGAGGACAGGGTAGATCCGCCGCATCTGGTACTGGTAGTAGAGGCAGACCCAGTCAGTTCAGAGGAGCTACTAGATCAGGAGGGTCTCAGTATGGCATGGTATATGCTACGAGGAGACAAGAGGACCGGGATGAGCCAGACGTCATTGTTGGTACATTTTCTGTACATACTGTTCCTTTCTTCGCACTATTAGATAATGGGTCAACGCATTCGTATGTCTCTAGTTCTGTAGCGGGGTATCTGAAAATTCCAGTGGAGAATACTGGTAGTTCTGTTTCAGTTTTTAGTCCTGTAGGCCACCAGATGGAGATTTCCAAAGTTTACAGAGATTGTCCCCTTGAGGTTCACGGGGAAATCTTTCCTACTAATCTGATGCAGCTATCATTTGTGGACTTCGACTTGATTCTGGGGATGAACTGGTTATCTGCTCATCGAGTTACTCTGGACTGTGAGCGTAAGAGGGCAATTCTGAAAAATTCTGATGGCCGCGAGGTAACTCTCATTGGTGAGCGTAGAGGGTATCTGTCCAATCTAATATCAGCTATGAAAGCTGAAAAGATAATCAAAAAGGGGTGTATACCCTATCTTGCCTACATCCTTGACCGGAGGCAACCTGATTCTGGAATGGATAAGATCCGAGTGGTGTGTGAATTTCCAGATGTTTTTTTGGAAGAGCTACCGGGTGTACCCCCTAAGCGTGAGGAGGTGGAGTTCAGTATTGAGTTGTATCCTGGGACTACTCCAGTATTTATGCCACCTTATCGGATGGCTCTGAAGGAGCTTAAGATTCAGCTACAGGAACTTCTGGATAGAGGTTTCATACAACGCAGTGTTTCACCGTAGGGAGCCCCTATTCTGTTCGTTAAAAAGAAAGATGGTTCTCTGCGCTTATGTATTGACTACCGGAAATTGAACAAATTGACCATCAAGAACAAGTACCCCTTTCCCCGCATTGATGATCTGTTCGATCAGTTCCGAGGAGCTTCGGTTTTCTCTAAGATAGACCTGAGATATGGTTATTACCAACTCAAGGTTAAGGATTCTGATGTGTCCAAGACAGCTTTCTGAACTCGATATGGTCACTACGAGTTTCTGGTAAAGCCCTTCGGTTTTACGAATGCCCCTGCAGTATTCATGGACATGATGAATAGGGTGTTTCGACCCTATCTAGATCAGTTCGTAGTGGTTTTCATTGATGACATTCTGGTTTACTCCAAGTCTGAGGAGGAGCATGAGCAGCATCTCCGAATTGTTTTACAGACTCTGAGAGAGAAACAGTTGTATGCAAAATTCAGCAAATGTGAATTCTGGCTTTCGGAGGTTGTTTTTCTAAGACACGTGGTATCAGCTAAGGGTATTTAGGTTTATCCGAACAAAATTGAGGCTATTATGAGTTGGCAACGGCCCAAGAATGTAGCAGAGATCCGCAGTTTTCTAGGACTAGCTGGTTATTATCGGAGGTTTATGGAGGGCTTTTCTTCCATAGCCGCTCCATTAACTAAGCTTCTGAGGAAGGATGTTCCGTTTATCTAGTCTGAGGCTCAGCAGCAGAGTTTTGAGAAACTAAAGTCCATTCTGACTCAAGCACCAATTCTGATACAGCCAGAGTCGGGGAAACCCTATACTGTTTATAGTGATGTCTCATACACTGGTTTGGGATGTGTTCTGATGCAGGATGGGAAGGTAGTGGCTTATGCGTCTCGACAGTTGAAATCGCATGAGTGTAACTATCCTACCCACGATCTGGAGTTGGCAGCCGTGATCTTTGCTCTAAAAATCTGGAGACACTATCTCTATGGAGAGAAGTGTTAAATTTTCACTGATCATAAGAGTCTTAAGTACCTTCTCACCCAGAAGGAACTTAATCTGAGACAACGTCGCTTGCTAGAGCTTCTAAAGGACTATGATTGTGAGATAGAACATCATCCTGGTAAGGCTAATGTCATTGCAGATGCTTTGAGTCGCAACGCCATTTCTGATTTGAGAGCTCTGTTTGCTCGGATGAGTCTGTTAGAGAATGGCAGTCTACTGGCAGAGCTTCGGGTGGTTCCTACACTGATTTCTGAGATTCAGGCTGAATAGCCTAATGATCCGTATTTGACTCACCGCATTGCGGAAGTTCAGGAGGAAACTTCTCAGGATTTTTCTCTGAACCAGGATGGAGTTCTGTGCTTCCGGGGTCGACTCTGTGTTCCGAGGAACTCTAAACTGAAACAGGTTATTCTACGAGAGGCTCATGATAGCCCGTATTCTATGCACCCTAGTGGTGATAAGATGTACAAGAATCTCCGAAAAAAGTATTGGTAGAAAGGTCTCAAGCGAGACGTGGTCAGTTTTGTATCCAAGTGCTTGACTTGCCAGAAAGTCAAAGCAGAACATCAACGACCATCTGGACTTCTTCAGCACATTGAGATTCCTCAATGGAAATGGGAGCGTGTGACCATGGATTTTGTCATTGATTTACCTTTGACTCCGTCAAAGAAGTATTCTGTTTAGGTCATTGTTGATCGCTTGACCAAATCTGCTCATTTCATTCCTGTCAAGACCATCTACCCTTTGAGTAGGCTGGCTCGATTATATATCTCCGAGATTGTCTGGCTACATGGAGTACCTCTGTCTATTATATCTGATCGAGATCCGAGGTTTACGTCGAAGTTCTGGGGATCTCTGCATACTGCTCTGGGTACTCGTCTGAATTTCAGCACTGCTTATCATCCTCAGACCGATGGTCAGTCTAAGCGTGTGATTCAGATCCTCGAAGACATGTTGAAAGGATGTATTATGGATTTCAGAGGTAGCTGGGAGGATTTCCTACCTTTGGCAGAGTTCACGTACAACAACAGTTATCAGCCCAGCATTAAGATGGCACCATATGAGGCTCTGTACGGGCGTAAGTGTCGCACCCCGATTGGTTGGACTGAGCTTACTGAGCACCGTTTACTGGGTCCAGATATTATACATGAGGCTGAGGAAACTGTCAGATTGATTCGGGATCGGCTCAAAGCCGCTTTTGACAGATAGAAATCTTACGCTGATTTGAGGCGTAAAGATCTTGAGTTTGAGGTTGGCGATGAGGTTTTTCTGAAAGTATCTCCGTGGAGGAAGGTACTACGATTTGGCCGTAAGGGCAAGCTCAGTCTCAGATATATTGGACCCTACCGGATTATCAGACGCATCGAACCTGTTGCTTATCAGCTTGAGTTACCACCTGAACTCAAGCGAATCCATGATGTGTTCCATGTTTCTGTACTGAGACGTTATCGAGCGGATCCGTCTCATGTTCTGTCTGTGGAGGATTTCGAGATTCGGCCTAATCTGTGTTATGAGGAGGAGCCCGTTGAGATCATTGCTCAGGACCAGAGAGTTCTTCGGAGGAAAACCATTAAGATGGTTAAGGTTCTCTGGCGAATCGGGTAAGGGATTTGTTTAGGTAATTTTTGGATCGAATTTAGAGAGGAATCGGAGTGAAAATGGGATTTAAAATCGAGAAAATGCGTGTTTGGTTACTGGAAAAGTCTGGAAATTTTCCAGATTTTCCTGGGAACCAAACAGGTTAGACCGTCCAACCCGAACCGACCGGTCCAGTCCAGAACTGGCCCAAACCCGACCCGAACCCAGACCCGACCCGACCTGATCTCCGACTCGTTTCTCGACCCGGTTGACGTCTCTGCTGACGTCAGCGTTGACTGATGACATCACTGCTAACGTCAGCATTGACCAATGCTGACGTCAGCAGTTGACTTTTTCGACCTGGGCCCACTTTATGTTTTTCGATGTCCTGAATCCAATGGCGTTGTCCGTTTTTTGAAATTCGAACCCGAAGTGTCATTGTTTGGGGTTTTAAGTTCGATAAGTTATCTGAAAATTTTCTGTAAGAGTTTCTGAATCAATTTCTGTTTGCTTCAAGTGACGAGAATTCCGACCCCGAGCAGTTACCTCCTCCTCCTCCTGTAAGAGGTCCAATACATCCACATTCGGGACCTTCACGTGAGTATCGAATTAATTCTGTTTAGTTTATTTTTCGGTATTGTGGCATAGTAGGATGTCTAACGTAATTCTGTTAATTGTAAACTCTACACCTGCTCAGCCTAGTGGTAGAGCCGAGTCCAGTAGACGTCAAGGTCGTCGTTGAGTCTTCTGATACAGGTGTATTCTCTCCCGTTCATCCTGTAAATCTGTTATTCTGTATATTCGATTCCTGTTAACCGTATGATCATGCATCATTCTGACATATCATTTTTGATTCTGATATCTGTCATGCTTGTCTCCTGTTAGATTTTAAGGCATGCATTCTGATTCTGTATCTGCATATAACATGGCATCTGGTATATTATCTGTGTACGGGAAAGTTAGTGATTTATCACTTCTGTTCAGTGGCTCCACCTTCGGGTCGAGATACCACTTCTGTTGGTGTGATGGTGTTATAGTGGTCTGGGGACCAACTCTTCTGTGGTGTTCGGAGATGAGTGCATATCATGCATACTCTGTATCTTCTGCATATTTCTGTTCTGTTATTCCTTTTATCTGTTCTAGAGACACACTAGGCTCCCTAGCTTACACCCTCTCAGATTTTTGTTTCAGATCTCAGTCCTAGGCTCGGTACGGTACTTGGAGGTTTCTGATTCAGTTTCTAATTTATTGTATGTATTCAGTTTCAGATTCCGGACTATTTTATAATTTGAATAATATTTCCGTGTAACAAACATTCAGACTTTCATTGACTTTGGGACTTTTATTGTTTATAAAATTATAGATTGAACTTTATTCTGTAAATGTTTAATTTTTATTATTATTTTAATTTATTAATTATTTAATAAATTATTCGAATATTATATTTAATTTTTGTAAAAACCCTAACGTGCGAAACAAGTTTTCAGTTTGTAAACCCTAACTTGTAATCTAAGAAATTAGGTTAATTTTAGGGGTTACATGTTATTTTTGATGAAAGTTGTTTTCCTTTCTCAGGTACAAGAAATGCTACAGCGGATCAGCCTTCTACTTCACAAGGGTTCGGGGTCAAAGTGCCTATAGTTGAGGGAGCTGAGAGAGTATGCATGCAATCACCAAACAGTCCATCAGCTTCTGATCATAGTCAACATAGGAACAACCCTAATGTGGCTCCCACTTCGAGTCCTTCTCAAGAACCAATTGCCTCAGTAGCTCCAGATGTTTCTCGGTCTTTACATGCTCATGAACCAGTGGATTCAGTAGCTTTAGATGTTGATCAGTCTTTGCATTCTCATGAATCAGTTACTCCAGCAGCTCCAGATAATGTTCCATCTTCCTGCTCATGTGAATCGGTTAATCCAGCTCAAACTGAAGTTTCAACAAATGATCTCTCTCCTCCAAGTGCTCCTCGTGTAGCCTGTCATCCCATGATGACTCGAAGCAAGCATGGAATATACAAACCAAAGGTCTACGTTACTCTCCATGACTGTGAAGAGCCTGAACCCACCAATATTCAGGCAACACTTGCATCACCTAACTAGAGTGTAGCAGTCAAAGCCGAATATGATGCCTTGATGAATAATAAAACCTGGTCCTTGGTTCCACTGCCCTTTGGTCATTCAACAGTAGGGTGTAAATGGCTCTATAAGGTGAAGAAAAATTTGGATGGGACCATTCAGCAATACAAAGCACGCCTTGTAACAAAGGGGTATTCTCAAGTCCCTGGGCAAGATTTTCAAGAGACCTTTAGCCCAGTAGTAAAGACAGCCACTCTCAATGTGATCATCTCTCTCGCAACAACAAACCAGTGGCCACTAAGGCAAATAGACATTAACAATGCCTTCCTTAGTGGTGATCTAAGTGAGGAAGTCTTTATGGATCAACCACAGGGTTTTGAGAAGGTAGCAGCAAATGGGACCATGCTGGTTTGCAAACTGGAAAAAGCATTATATGAATTGAGACAAGCCTCCAGAAGCTGGTATTCCAAACTAAGGGACTATATGATCGAACTTGGGTTCAAAAGTTCTCTTGCAGACACATCCTTGTTCATTAAACAAGGTCAGGAACATGTTGTGTATGTCCTTGTATCGTGGATGATATTGTAGTAACAGGAAGCTCGAATGTCATGATTGAAGAAGTCATCAAATTGATTGCTGGGAAATTTCCTCTCAAGGATCTAGGGGAGCTACACTATTTCTTAGGAATTGATGTCAAGAGGCCTGCTAATTCTATTTTTTTGAGTCAAAAGAAATATATCATGGAGTTGCTACTCAAAGCTGGAATGGAAAAAGCTTCCTCAACTCCTACCCCTATGATCTCATCTCTTAAGCTTGCTAAGGAGGCTGGTAGTCCATTACAGGATGCCACACAATACCGAAGTTTGATCGGATCATTGCTTTATGCCTGTCATACCAGACCGGATATTTCCTTTAGTGTCAATAAACTGGCACAGTTTATGCATGCTCCATGTGAACACCACCTGGCAGCTGCTAAGAGAGTGCTACGATACCAGGAAGCTGGAATCTGATAATGAGGGATGAAGTGCAGGGGCCGATCGCATGACAGCATTTGGCAAAACCATCCGACTGCCATGTCTTAAATTAGCAGCTGCAAGCTGTCCTGAGTGTGGCAGTGAAGGCTGCAATTGGTGGTTCAAAGATGAAGAATTTGCCACCTGAATTTGTGGTCTAACAGAGGTGGTCATGGAAGGAAGTTTGGGAACTACAGAATGTGCAGCAACTGGAGGTAGAACATGATTGCTGGAATATTGTGGAATCTGAGGCTGCAAAGTTGATTGTAGGGTTGCAGAAAATTGGTTGCGTGCTAAAGAATTATGAGGCGCAGAAGATATTTGACTTTGTACTTCAGGAATCAAGCAAGTCCGAACCATCTGAAAAAGAGTTTGTGCTGTTGGCTGCTGACTATGCCTGGCATCCTGTAATGGAATCTGTGCATGTTGATCAAGAGACTGCCGTATGTTTGGCATCTGTAACTGCAAAATTCATAAGAAAATTACCTTTTATGCGACAAAGTTTCAAAGCACCAAAATAATTTTTTGAGACAAATGAAACAAACCACTTGGGGGGTAACCATTCCAAGCATTATTTGTGCCTGAAAAACAAAGGCAAAGAAGTAAGGCTAAATCCATGACTATCAAATAGTGTCTTAATACGTTAAAACTTCTGTAAGGTCAAAGAACACCTTTTTATTTTGATCAACTTTCTAACATCTAGAAGTTCATTGTTATAAAAGTGAAGGACATAATTCTAGACCATGCGATGAACAATTAACATTATCGGTTTTTTAGAATAAATTATTATTTTCTCAACAAAAATACTTAGATTTTTTAACTTTTATATTTATGTTATGTTTGATTGGAGTATTATTTTCCTCTATTTTCATTTAAAGGAACACCAACCAATGAAAATACCTGAAAAATAGCTTTCAGCAGCTGAGGTTTTGAAAGCAGTAGGCTTACAAGTAATAATAATAAAAATAATTAATAAGATTTTATAATCGATTGTCATATTTAAGAAACAATTATAACTTTTTTATAAAATATTTTTAAAATTTTTAAAATAGATTTCGAGATTAACGTTAATGAATGTAGTTCATCAAAATTTTGAGGCTCTTATTTTTCAAGAGACTTTTTACGGTCGTTTTTATTGTATTTGTCTGAAATCTCACTGTTGTAGAGTTAGGATTTGTCACATCCAAGTATTGAATGATCGGGGACCGAATATAAACTTTTAAATATATGAGTTAATGCATAGGTAATAATCTTGTAATAACAAATAAATTGTAAAGACAAAAAGAAAATCCAGATACGAAAATTAAAACATGGGGAGAGGATGTTGCAGAGAAGCAGTGGTGGATAGGGACGAAGGTTCTATTAAACCTTTAAATTTGAGCTATAAACAAAAGCGCAGTTGGGAAGAACAAGAGTTTATTAAACCTTTAAATTTAAAAAATAAAAGAGACAAAAAAAATTATTTCAATAATATTTAAATTAAAAAAATTAAAAATATAATTATACTAAAAAAATTAGCAAGGGTAACAATCCGTTCTATCTTATATAGAGCTTCGTCCTTGATTATGAATATGTTATATAATATTAAAATTTAAAAAATAATTTTAAATATAAATCATAAAATATATATGACATTATATTGAAAAATAAAATAAAATTTGTAAGGATATTGTGAATTATGCATTCTAATTATAGAGAAAATCAATACAATTAGAGAGTGGGAGTTCTTTCAGCGGTTCCAGCAATCACAGTGAGCAAGTTGTTGCCAAAAGGATCGCTGAGGTGCTTCGACAGGTTCTCGACCGGACCTTCTCCGGTCACATAAGCTTGGATGAAAAAACCCAACATAGAAAACATAGCCAACCGGCCATTCTTGATCTCTTTCACCTTCAGAAGAGCAGCCTGGTCGGGGTCCTTGGCTAGACCAAGGGGGTCAAATGGGCCACCAGGGTGAAGCTTGTCCTCCAAGTCCTGTAACAAGAGAGATCATAACTTATAATACAATGTTCTACCTTTGGTAGCAGCATATCATGTAAAAGGGAAGGGCATACCAAGCCATTGATGATTCGGTAATATTCGGCACCGCCGACAAGGATGACCTCGGCAGCCACGGCGAGAACAAGGTTGATTGGGATGTTCTTCCCGAAGTAGTTCAAGGTGTTGCCGTCCAAGAGAAGAGCTCCGGTCTGCAGGTATCAACAGATAACAGATTAATTAATCACACAATTTATCTAATTCCAAATTTAACGACCTGAGAGTTAATTAACCTTGAACCAAACGGCTTCAGGGCCGCAGTTGGCACCGAATTTGTTGAAAGCTTCAGGGATGATGAACCCTGCAGCACCGAGCATAGCCCATCTTGCGTGTATCAACTCATATGTTTGATATCTGCTTCCATTAACGTCAACATTTTAACTAGTTGTAGTAGTTAATTATTTAGGCTAAACATTATGAAAGTAATAATAGAGGGACCAAACTCATAATTTGACCTATGTTAAAAAAAACGAAACTTACTTTGCAAAGTCTTCTGGCTTCTTGCTGAGGCCAAACGGGTCGTATCCATAGCTACATGAAACAGATGCACATTAAAGCAAAGCAACATTGCATCTCTCATGTCTTGTAAGTTAATTATAATACTCACTCTCCGGGAACTTCTCCGGTCAAGTACTCTGGAACCTCCGATCTGTCTAACAGCCCTTCCGGCAAGAAAATCCTTCTGTCAGGACCTGTTCACATATAAATGCATGCTTTTATTTTCTGTACAATTGATTCGGGTGAGTAACTAAGTACATTGTACACTCCACCGCACTTACTATACCACTTAGCCAGCTCTTCAACGGCTGGTGCGACGGAAGCAGCCTTGGGCTTTGGAGATGCTGCTTTCTTCTTGGAGAAGAGAGCGACGGTCTTGAGAGCGCCGGAGTTGGATGGTGTGGGGGCGGGTGACCTAGCTCCTCCACTGAAGTTGAGAGGGTTACCGAGCATCTCGGAAACGCCGAGGGAGGCGGCAGCGGTTGAGGCTGCTAATGACGCCATGTTTACAACAAAGTTAGAACTGTGAGGCAATGGTGGAAGACATAGATACTATTACTATAAGCAATATCTGGTGGATGTGACTACGCCACTTAGGATTGTTGTTCACGACTTCTCATTGGTTGGCAGAGGAAGAAGTGAAATCTGACGCTGGAATGTGATAGTTCGTAGTTTCTGACATGGCAGATCATGGTGCTGACATGGAATGAAACTCCCCTGCTCTTCATGGCTTGCCTGCTTAAGTTTTGGATAACACGTTTTCTCTGTATATTCATTCATGTGATGTGGCATATTTCTGCACTTTGATTCGATTTACATCTATTTTATGTGGATGTTATTCGCTCCAGCCACGTAGCTCACAGTTCCTAATCAAAATCCAGTAGTGTTTAGGATTGCAGTATAAGAGATAAGAGAAGCTTTTAGGGTAAAGACCCAATCATTTTTTCCCAATAATAATAAAATAGTGTTTTATAGAAAAATAAAATCAATTTTATAACATCTTTTTTTTTAAATCATATTTTATTCGATTAAAATTTTATTTTTTAAAATGACCCCTTTATAAAATTTTAATCCATTCCCTAAACTGTTGCATTATTGTTTATACTAGTGGTGGGTCTCAAGTGGACCCAACACTGCCTACAAATTTCAAAAGATGAACTCCAAGTAATCTTTGAACAAATCTCCTTTGAATAAAACTTTCATGGAAAAGCAATGGTTACAGATGCAGTCCATGGTACACAATTATTTAACTCCCACTCATCACCATGATTTATTTGTGATACGATCATATTCCATGTCAGTTTTATATTATATTTGTTTTTTTAAGTTTTTCGTACGTTTTTACGACAGTTTATTTATCTATTTTTATGATAGTTTTAATATGTTTTTATGATAATGTTGTCTGTTTTTTAACAGTTTAACGTATTGGTTAAATAGACTGTAAAACAGGGCGTTAGCACTGACAGGAAAAATAAAATGAACGAACTGAAAGATAATTAGACCGTGTCGTGATATGGAGGCCACTGTCTTAGAAACAAATCACCCCGATGTATGTACTCGCTACTTTAGGCGGTTATCCCCCGAAGGTTAGCACGGTCCTCCAAACAGTGTACACCAAAAGTTTGGAGTGGACTGTAGAGGAAATAATCGTCAGAACCGGAGTCGAACAGAATGATCCTCTCTAATTCTCACTCAAGTAAGACAGATGAACTCTGAATGGGATGATTGAAAATGAGAGAAAAGCATCTTATTTATAGGTTGAAAGTAGGGGCAAATCTATCCAAGAATCAAATAAAATCTGATTTAAATTTAAATTTTAAATTTAATATCAGATAATATCTATCCAAAAATAATAGATTTGATAACAAAAAATATCCATTTAAGTCTCAGATAAAATCTATTTAAAATTAGATTTATTAACAGATAAAATCTAATTAAATCTCAAACAATTTGTTAATATCTATCTAAAAATAGTATATTTTATAACCGAAAATATCCATTTAAATCTCGGATATTTTGTTATTAAATCTATTCGGTTAAGTATTTAAAATTCAAAGAGAATTTTAAATTAACTGAACTGCTCTCATACAACCTATAAAAACAGAGTGTGGGATTCAAGCATTACATACTTTCAACGTAACGTTCTTATGACGAATATCAATCGATAGTTGCTAGTAGTAAAGTTTGGTGATCTCTGAAACTTTTGATTCCTTTATGGGGTTTTGTCGAGTTCGGTTAATCATTATCAAATTATTTCGGTTAACCGGTAAATTCAAATCTCCTAATTTTTGACTCTCAACCGTAATCATTCAACCAGTTAACGTTTATCCGGTTACCCAAAAACTTTGGTTCGGATCGGTTCGAGTAACAATTATTTTATTTTATTTATTAACGATATAAATTTTTATAATTTATGATTTTAGTATATATATTTTTTAATATGAAAAAATTAATATGAAATAAATTTTATAAAATCGTAAATCATAATTGAATCGGTTTTTATAAAAAAATAAAAACCACCTTAAAACTTCGATTCGGATCGGTTCGAGTAACATATGATTTTAGTATATATATTTTTTAAAAATTAGTAAGTTCAGCACTTAAGTTTTATAAAATAAAATTATAATTTTACTTTTCTAAAATTAAAAAATAAATTTTAAAAAAATATTTTTTAATATAAAATATTAAAATAATATAAAATATAATAATATATTTTATATAATCGGTCGGTTCGATTAACCGTTTTTTCTTAAAATCGTAAATCTTAACTAAATCGATTTTTATAAAATGAATAAAAACCCAACTTTAAATCAAATTTTTTGATTCGATTTTTTCGAGTTTCAGAATCGATTTCGATTTAATATTTTTTTTTTCACACCCCTACAAGTAATGAAAGAATTTACTTTCTTTTTGAGCACTCTAGTCAAAATAGTAATTCTCCTATATTTTTATCGGAAGATTATTATATTTTTGTATGTGATTGAGTTTTTACTCTAACATCTTTCACATTCTTAAAATTTTATTGATATATTTTTATACATTAAAATTTTAACGTTTACTATATAAAATTTTTTATTTTATGTTTATAAATATAAATTTTTAAAAATATATTATATCCTATATTAAAATTTTAATACAAAATTTTATTTTATTTCTCGTCTTTATACAATTATTTTACTTTTTTTATTTTTATTTTATATTTTATTCACAGCATAAAAATATATATTATAATAATCGCAAAAGGTACCTCATGTCCAAAAATATCCCTCAATTATTCAAAAGGGCCCCGCAATTTTGGACGGTGCTTCAACTTGACACGAACTGTCGACCGTTCAATTTTGATATTTATTTATCAATTTTTTTGAACTGGTGTTATTTATTTCACAATTATCACTTACGGGATAATTATTAAGGTAATTATAAAATAATATTTATATTTAAATATAATAATTTTCTTAAAAATAATTATTTTCTGCCGAAATCAGTATTTTTAAGAGTTGGAATGATTTGTATTATTTAATTTAAATGATTAAAGGTTAAAGTAGATTAGTAAATTATTTATTTTTTTGGATTAAAAATAGAGTGGAGCTCTTTGTATGCTTTTATTTAGTGGAATTAATATAATAATTTGATTTTATTATTTACTGAATTTATGCCTTCAATTTGACTGGAGCCCACGTGACACGTGTAGTGCAAATGACTTTTTAGCAGTCAACAATCAACAGCTCATTTTTCTATTTATCATTTTTTTTCCTAAAAAAGGAGGAAAAACTTGTCCGAATGATAATACGGTGTCGTATATTGATGTGCTGAAACAGTTTTGACTTTTGAACTAAAAAAATAGACTTTGACCTAACTGTCTTGCAGTGAACCGGTGGATGAACCGACCATATTCCGGTTAGGGAGCGGAGGACAAAACCAACCGCCGTCACTTTATTCGAATGGCTGATGCTATATTTTAGGAAATAAAATAATTGGTGCTATATTTTGGGAAATTAAAAAGTAAAAATATTTTTTTTACATTTTTATATAAATGAATAAATAATTATTTAAAAAATTAAAGGGTGTAAATAAATATTTCCGGTGGTTGACAGAGATTGTTCTCAAGGGTCCCCACCCTGTTGAGATTCCGTGAAAACGCTTTCCAATACATCACACAAGGAGAGAGAGTAGACGACTTTGCGGTTTTGGCCTCCATAAATAAGCGCATACCATCCTTCCCAATCCTCATTTCCTTTGTTTGCTTCCAAAGATTCTTGGAAAGTTTTGGATTCTCCGTTTTCTCAGCTTATTTTGGGATTATTTGTCTCCTTGGTGGGTTGTTCTTATGTTTCTTTCTGGGAATTTCTGTTTTGTTTTATCCAAAAATTGTTGAGTTTTCACCCTTCAAATGGGTTCTTTGATTATTGCTACTCCTTGAAATTAACTCCTTTAATCGTTTACTAAGATGCTTAAAGACTTGAAATTTGATTAAAAGTGTACCCGCAAGATTTGAACTTGATATGTATTCTCGTAGTTTTGTTTCTTTGTGTGGGAATTCTGTGTTTTCGAAGGCTGAATTGTTTATAAAAAGTAAAAAACTTGAAACTTTTCCCTCAAATGGGTTATTGACTTCTTGGATCTCTAAGGTTGATTGGAAAGCACACCTAAGTAGGTAACCTTGGCTTAGATCCTTATGGCTTTTATTTTTTCCACTAGCGTTCTGTTCTAATCTTTCTGGGATCTGGACATGTTCTGTTTTCTGTCTGGATTGATTTGCTTGTTTGTTTTCTTTTCCATTATAAGCTCCTTCTCGGTTCTTAAATTAGTAGTCTTTGATTGCAGGTCTAGGGGAGTCAATCGTGTGTTCTATCAACCGATACAGACACAAATGGCCATAAAGAAAAATGGGTTCATCCCAAGCTCTGCACCAGAAGAACTGAAGGCACTTTTGAAAGCAGTGGCATCTGAATGGGGAGACATGATAAAAGATATGGAAGAATTTCATGTGGTGCCATTGAAAGGAGCAATGACTAACGAGGTTTTCCAGATAAACTGGCCGACAACACATGGTGGCCTTCATCAGAAAGTGTTGGTCCGGGTTTATGGTGAAGGTGTGGAAGTGTTTTTCAACAGGGATGATGAGATTAGGACCTTTGAGTGCATGTCCAAGCATGGTCAAGGACCGCAGCTTCTCGGTCGGTTTCCAGATGGAAGGATCGAGGAGTTCATTCATGCCAGGGTATGTCAAATCTTATCTCAGTATCCTAGTCCCTTTTTTATGTCTAATGTTTACATCTTTCCAGATTTTACAACTGTTGTTTTACTTATTGATCTTCAAAGGTTGAGTTTAGTTAAGCTGCCTGATTTTCTGAGAAATTAACTGGCACAATCAAGTACCTATAGAGGATTTGCTTAGTTTTTTATTCACAAATACTTGCTGTTCTATGTTATTTGCTTCAGATTCAAGCCAAAGCTTTAGGAACATTTAACATAATTTGACTCGTTTCTTCTTTTCGGTATTCACCAGACACTCTCCGCCGCCGACCTCCGTGACCCTGAAATATCTCCCCTTGTAGCAGCTAAATTGAGAGAGTTCCACAATCTTGACATGCCTGGTCCCAAGGATGTACTTCTTTGGAAGAGATTGAGGTACTAATATGCATATTAATATTAGTGCTTTCTAACTCTTGAGCTGAAAGATCTAAACTCCTTTTTGTTCCTTACCAGGACCTGGCTTGTCCAGGCAAAGAAATTGTGTTCCCTGGAAGCTGCAAATGAGTTTGGCTTGGATGCTCTGGGAGATGAAATCAACATGCTGGAGAAAGAGTTATCTCAGGGCTATCAGGAAATCGGGTTTTGTCACAATGATCTACAATACGGTAACATAATGATGGATGAAGAAACTAGAGCAATTACCCTAATTGTAAGTATCAAATTTGTTTCATATCTTTTCTGAATGCCTCTTCTATACAACACTTTCAGATGTAAAGGTTACCATAGCATTCTTTTCAGTATCAACTTTCTTGCTGTGTGATCTGTTGTCAAATGGGCAACTGCTAAGTTTGCATATAAATATAGTTTATAATTCATGTTTCAAAAAATATTTTTCAAAAATATTAAGTTATCTATCTTAAAATCTTGGTTTATTCTCTAGATTTCTGTAAAACGAAATTGCAGATGAGGTCTGCATGGGGTGATGCTTCAACTCTACTGTGTATATGAAACAAAAAGAAAAGCAAAAGATGAGAAGAACAAGGGGGTGTGGGTCATCCTCTGTTGTGAGGTTCCTATTCATCTCTTAATAAGCCTATATTTTAGATTAAGATTTCAAAAGGATGACCTTGCCAAGTTTTCCTCAAATTTGTGTTCTATCATAGTACTGGTTTTCTTATACTCTCCTCTTTTCTTTTAGCTTTGCTTGAGACATGTTCTTTGCTGATATTTCGCATCATTTTAACTTATCTTGTTTCGCTTTCATATTGTTAGTTAAACACGGCATTTGCCGGATTGATAAATGGAGTTTTGCTCTGACTATGCTTGTTCTAAGGAGTTATTTGTTCCCTTTTTGTAGGACTATGAGTATGCAAGTTACAATCCTGTTGCTTATGATCTTGCAAATCATTTCTGTGAGATGGCAGCAAATTATCATTCTGAGAAGCCCCATATTTTGGACTACTCCTTATACCCCGGTCAGTGACTGTTTCAATTTAGAGCCAACCCCTGTTTATCGACTTCAAGACCATCCGGCATTTTCGGGTCTAATCGTACCTCTTCCTTTTTGCATTTTGGACAACAGATACAGAGGAGTGCCGAAGATTCATCCGTGCATATATAGCATCTTCAGGTTAATAATGTCAATCCCTATGTATGGCAGAGAGTATTAGGTACACTTACATATTGCAACTAGTCTTAACATGCTTGAATGCAGGGAATGAACCCAGTGATGCTGAACTGGAGCAGCTACTTTCTGATGCAGAGAAATACACCCTTGTCAATCATCTGTTCTGGGGATTATGGGGAATTATCTCGGTAATTTTTTCAGGACCATCCTTCATTTCTTTTCGAATAGCTTAATCCGGGTTTGAATTCCTGGTGGACTAATTTCAGGATTGGTGTGTACACAGGGTCATGTAAACAAAATAGACTTTGACTATTTCGAGTATGCCAGGCAGAGGTTTAAACAATACTGGTTCAAGAAAGCCTTTGCTCTAGAGCCCCTGAGTTTTGAGGCAGCCAAGGCATTGCCCCCATGTTAACAAATAAACAGCCATAGATTTACAAACTATAAGTAGAATAAACCTAGCTTGTTGATAGGTGCCTTGTTAAATGCTGTGCTGGTGAAAAGCTTTTGTAAATAACTGTTGTAAGGGTTTGCTTGTTACGTGGGAGTGTATCCCTTTTAAGTATTGTTTATTTCATGATTCAAATTCTTGTGAGTTTTGATGGGATTTGCTTGTTTGGTATAAATTTGGTCTGAATCTTGGCTTTTCATTTGTTTCCTCAAAGAGCTTTTGTTTCTTTTTTTGTTATGGCCATATTTTTTTTATAAAGACTACTTCCACTTCTATATAGAGGAGAAAGGGAGACTCTAGGAGAAGGATGTTATTATTCGGTCTTGAACTCGAGATCTAAGAGAAAGGGGTGAAAGCAAGTGAGCAATTCTAACTAACTGATCATATTTTAAATTGTATTGTAAATGATGTGTTTTAAGTGGTGCAAATTGCCTGTCCCTAATTGATGTCTCTACTTTAAATCAGTGAGTTTAAGATTTAAGGTTCAAGGTTATAAGTTATAAGATTTAAGAGGTAGAAAATTAAGATTTGGGTTTAAGATTCAAATTTTTAAAAATTTAAAATAAGGGCATGAAAAAAGCACGATTAAAAGGCAAATAATTTCTACTTATTTTAAAGAGCTTCATTCTGCAAGATTACAAATTTTGAAATTTGAAATGATTTTTTCCTTTTTTTTTTAATTCATGTATTTAAAACCCATGAAAATGTATTAAGATTACAATGTTATTTTACCTTTTATAAAACTCCTTAAAAAGCACCAAATATATATGTTAAGAAATGCACCAAATAAAGAAAAAAGAAAAAGAAAAGAAAGTTCTAACTAAGAGTTGCAAGAGACACTAAAGGACGGTTTTCTTCTTAAGCAGCCTTTGCTTTGTCTGAATTCAAATTCTATGGAGTGAACTCAAATTCTTTAACCCTGAACTAAACCGAAACTATAAAAATGAAATCGAACAAAAATGAAACAAAGAGCCAACCCTATATTCAAAAGAAGCTAACTGTAGAAATTTTAAAAAATAGAATTACATACAATTAATTATAATAATTCAAAAGAACTAGAGTGATATACGATATTTATATTCAAAACAACTCCAGCAACACAGTAATTCTTAAAGTTCAATGTTTAGAAGTAAAACTAGAAGCGAACTCACCTGGAATTCGACAAATTTAAGTTCTTAAAATTCATCCCTGCAAAAATAAAACTAGTGGAAAATAATGCTTCGATCAAGGGAATTTAGAATACAATGTATTAAAAAATGTATAAGAAATGTTGGAACTTGGAACCAGAATAACAGTGTCGAGCAACCAAGAACAAATAAACGCATCGAACAACCAAAAATGAAAAAGATTTTGGCTTGTAATCAACATGCACAACCACTTCTTTGTTCGGTCTCAGTCACAGTCTCTGGGATGCCCTGGAAATATCTGAAATCATACACAAATGAGACATCAGTTAAAAAGAGAATCATAAACCGCACTGTGTCGTCGTCAATCATAAAATGTTAGAACCATCTCCACAAGAAATAGGTAGACACATAGACCCAGTATTTTTTTAAGGTGAAAGTGGAAGAAGGAACTGTCCATTCTCATTCTTCTAGAAACATTATAGACCCTGTATTTTTTAATGTTGGAGAAAGAGGATGATGCTTCTAAGGAATGTCACTAACATAGTCCAAACTATAACAAGTCACGTTGAAACGTTTCTGTTTTTCATTTTTGAGTGCTAATGACATATTCCTTTGAAACGTCATTCTTTCCCTAACAATTATAATGTCCCAAAAGTAAATGATCACAGCTGTGCAGTATAAATTCAAGACAAGATAATTATCTCGAAATCTGCGGTTATTGATGAAAGATGCATCTTTGTTAATAATACCATGTCAGAATAAGGTAATTGGCAAAATCCACTATTCACACCAACCAGGGAATATAATTCAAGATAAACTTACATGTCCTGCTCTCTCTCATTTGCTAAAGCAGTTTTGGCAATACAAAGGAATGCAGCATCAACATTGATATCTTCTTTAGCTGATGTTTCAAAGTAAGGCATGTTTCCTTTTGAAGCACACCAGTCATTTGCTTTCTTCTCGGAGACCTACATGACTCAAAACATCACTTTTAGGCTGCATTGTGAGGAAAAAAGGAAACTAGGAAGTATAGATATTATATAACCTTACCACTCTACTATTACCACCATCTATATCTATCTTGTTTCCAAGCAATGTAAATGGAAACGTCCTGGGGTCAGTTGGATTTGCCTGGCAATGAAAATCAAAACAGAAATCATATCAACATTCAAAACAGATGGAGAACACTTTTTAAAAGAAATTAATATACAGTTTAGTGGAATGAAAACCATAAAATAAGAGTAAGCAACCTTAGAAATAAAATTGGCTTCTATGAAAGAGCATTTAAATTGAAAGGTCAGCAGGTCACATATATTTTGTAATCCATTCCTAACTAAACAAGCATTAACGTGATGCAACTAGACACCAGGGGATTCACACTCTACGATAGTCCATTCCATAAATGTGCTGTTACATTACTCATAACTACTAAGATGTTCACTGTGATCCGTTTACTTAAACCCATAGCTCCTTTAAACCAGATTTGACTAGATAAATATGGAATGTTAGGCAAAATGCATTGATGACTACAAGAATGACCATGTTATGGCCAGGTATTTGATATTGATAGTTCAACTCATCAAAGCGAGACCGATAGAGACGAATATCTAGGCTCTCAAGATATATATGACTAAATACGAGTTTATTTTTGAATAAATAAAAACCTAATAAACAAAAAATATGTGTTATCGATGTGAACAAGGCATGTGCATGCTGGGGAGACAGTAAAGAAATAAATATACAGAAATAAACAAAAGTTTTTGATGTATTATTATTAATTTGTGACAATGCAGAATAAATTGCATTTCTATATTTTGCAAGGTTGGCAAGGTTTTAACCTTTAGTTGTAGACTAAGTTTAATATATAAATTATAATGCATTGCTAGCCAACATCCCTTGACAAAAAGAATATACTTCTACTAAGCAGATTTATCATGGCAGGAGTAAATAAAAGCAGTTCAACATGCATTGATATTATTTTTGACATTTTTACAACTAAGTTGAAGTTATAGAGACATAAAAACAACTTAAAGTGAAACATATCATTCAATAGGACAAGCAAGACACAGTTCACTGAACGACTAAAACAGACGAGAAAAATGAAAGAATAGAGGAAGGGGCAAAAGAAACCTGTTTAAGAAACTCCTCATGCCAATTATCAAGGGTATCGAATGATTTCATAACATTAACATCGTAAACTAGCACACAACAATCTGCACCCCTATAGAAGGCGACTCCAAGACTCTGAAATCTTTCCTGCCCTGCAGTATCCCATATCTATCCAATGCAATTCACACACACACACCAAAAAGAAAAGCATAAACATGTCTTCCATGACAACTTTAAAATTAAGCTATAAAGAACATAGAAATCCATAACGAAATAAAACAAAATCTCTACCTGCAGAGTGACAAGGCGATCATCAATCTGAAGTTCCTTAGTGACAAAATCAGCACCAATAGTTGCTTTATATTGCTGACTAAACTTCTTGTGAACATATCTAATTCAAGCAGTTAATTCTAACAAGAATGAACCTTTTAAACTCAATACACAACCTATAAATGAGCTGAGATTATTCAGATAGAAAGATTACCAAGAGCGAAATCAACTTCACCCAACTACAAACTTAAGATCCAAAAAATAGCCCAAAAAAGAACAAAAAAATTACACAAAAAATAAGAAGATTCAAAATCCATTACTATCGAAAGGATACTGATTCATCAACGACGTCTTGCCCACCCTGCCATTAAAAATAATCACTGATTATACAAATAATACATATAAATTATTAGTAAACCCTATAAACTGAACACGAACATACCCGCTGTCGCCGAGAACAATGACCTTGAGCAAGGTTCGTCTTCGCATTGACATGGCGGTAAAATTAAGGGATTTTTTTCAGTTTTGATTGATTGATTTACGTTTTATTTTTTTAAAATTGTTTTGCCCTTTGGAATGCTTTATATTACTGTAGATACAAAGGAATTCTTCTTTCCTTTCTCTCTATTCTTTTCTATGCTGTCTATTTTCTTAGAAATTATACAAGTGGTCATTCAATTATATATATATTTTATTTTGATCACTTGTTAAAAATTTTATTATCATTTTAATTACTGACGGTTAAAAAATTAATAGAGATTATAGTATGTATAAAATAATATTATTTTTAATCTTAAAATATATATTTTATTAATTTAATCTTAATATAAAATAAATTATCAATTATTTGAATTAAATTTTAAATTTTATTTATTTATCTGCCACACTACTCTTTTCTCATTTTTCACCATTTCATAACACTCTAAAATGTTATTTTACATAATAACTTATCTATAAATACAAGAATTTAACTATAAAACAAGAAATCAATAATGACTACACGTTTATATTATATTGTTATTTTAAAATAATAAAATAAAGATAAATGATCATATATTATAAAAAATATTTTTAAAATAATATTGCAGATAAAGAAAAAGCAGATAGAAAATTAAAAGTTTAATCTAAATATTTGATGAATTATTGCATATTAGGATTTAAATTTATATAATATAATAATTTTAAAAGTTAAAATTATTATTAAATCATGTCCTATAGTAATAATCAATGATCAAAACAATATCAATATAAAATATTAGTGATGACTTTGATAATAAAAAAATTAATTGAATGATAAAACCAAAAAATATGATAGTTAGGTGGCCACCGTATAATTTTCCCATGTATATACATATATATACATATATGTTAGTAGTATCTACATTGGTATCGGCATGGAAATTAAGGGAAAATGCTGATTTTCAAAAACCAATGATAGAAACTCAAATTTTTTAGAACATAAATGATTATTTATGTAATTTACCCATATAAATTATCGTGTTTAAAATTTAATTCACAATGTGATAGTTTAATTATACCCTTTTCTCCAATTTAGTACCTACTTTTTTTTTAATTAGAAGTGATACGTTCATTTTACCTTTATGGAAAAAGAACCTTCTCTCAAAACTAACCTAATAATCGCTCTTGTTTAAAGTGTTTTATATGGTTTTTAGTATATAACTGTTCCAGACATAAATTCCTTATAATAACATATGAGTTCTTTTCTACGAATAGAAAATATTCTGTCTTTTTCGATGTCTCTATGTATGTTTAGGTACGAAAAAAACAGGTTTAATATTTAAGATTAAGATTTAAGGTTATGGTTTAAGACAATGACGGAGTCAGGTTTGGGGTTGAGAGGGGACAAAACATAAATATTTAGAAGTAAGGGCAAATTTATATAAAAAAATAATTTTTAGAAGAATTTAAATAGGGGACAAAAGTAAAAAAATTCTTCGGGGTGGGGACATTTGCCCCACCCCATGTAGCTCTGTCCCTGATTTAGGGTTTAGGGTTATTACGTAAAAAATTATGATATGATATATTTTATGGTCTAAAATTTATAATTTAAAATTCATCTAAGATCTTAAAATTTAATTTTTTTAATTTGAGACATAAAAAGATACATAAAAAGAGTAAACGTTTGTATCAGTATTGCACATATAAAACATTTGGATTTCATATTATGAGAAAAAGACTATGAGCTTAATTTATCATGTTATTTATGATCTCAGCAAATAAAATTTACGTATATCATTTTTATCTGAAGTGAATCTTCACTTATTTTCTACGTAAAAAAAAATAAATTTTTATAGTATTAGAGGAATCATTTCAATATATTTTATTTGCATTACTTTGTACAATTAGAATATTATAGTTTTTTTTTTCTATTTTCTGTTGATTAATAATTTATTTTATATTAATTTTAATATTTTTATATACATGTCTTTTTTATTGTATTTTTAAAATATATTTTTTTTTCATACACGATCATCTAATTTCAGTGATTAAAAGAACGATTGTTATTTTTAGAGGTCATAAATTCAAACACCATTAATATTAGTACAATGATTAAACGATTAATATTCAATAATTAAAAATATATTTTAAAACAAATACTATTATAATCATCATAACTGATTAAAAAAAATAAAATATATTTTCATTAGTGTCGCGTGCCATTATCAAGGAGTAATAAATGGCGGTTTTGTTAGTGGGCCATCCATCCGCATCTCTTTCTAATGAAAAAGAAAACACAGCGGAATTGCGGAATAATAATCTAAAAAAAAGAAGTAACCAGGTTATATTAAAAAAATGGTAACTAAATAAGAAAATTCATTTTTTCCTTTTTTAAAAAATAAAGATTTAATATATAAAATTTTGTTAAAACATAAGATAAATTATATGAGTAGTCACAAACTATCACTTTTTTGTTATTTAATTATTTTTTATTTAAAATTATTATTATTTTTATTACTGATCGTTAAAAATTAATAATAATAATATTAGAATGATAATAATTTTAATCTTGAAACTTATATATTCTATTAATTAAATCTTAATTTAAAATAACTCAATAAATATATACATTAAACCTTAAAATTTTTATTTTTCTTCTTCCTTTAGGACAACACTTTTCTTTTTTTTATAGGGAGTGAACTTATAAAAATTAAAAAATAATATTTTTTAATAAAAATATATATATATAAATTAGACGGTCGTTTTTAATATTTAATATTGAAAGGCAAAAGTCTAAAATACGTCAAGTATGAACGGGTGAGCAATTTCTTCCACGAAGAAGTTCCCATGAAACCCCTTCAAAAAAAATAATATCTCACATTTTTTTACAACATATATAGTTAGAGCCCTAATGGTGTGTCGGAGAAATTTCCAACCCCTCTCATTTTCAGTTCACACCCTCTCGTACTCCAGTCCCCGCTTCAGCATGTCAAGCTCCAACATCGCCGTCACCACCACCACCACCACCACCTTCCTCACACCATCTTCAACCCCAAACCCTATTTGCACTCACCCCAACACCATGGAGCTCGACACTCTTCACCTAGACTTTGAAGACTTCCTATTCCTACCCCATCACCCTCAAAACCATATGGAAACTGATTTTTCTCCGGTCAATGGTGGCTACTGGGACTGGGAGGTTCCCAACAACAGCGCACGTGTTGATTATATGTTGCAAACTACGTAAACCAGTTTCCTTCCTGTGTTTATCTGGTTTGGTTTGTATGTTCTGTCTGGTTCTTTCTTCTTTATTTGTTTACTGTTTCTGGTTTTTAATTTGTAGAAACGAGGATGTGGGGAAGTTTAAAATCTCTTTCAGAACCAAATCTGAAGTTGAAGTAATGGATGACGGGTACACATGGAGGAAATATGGGAAGAAAAAGATAAAGAGTAACCCTAACCCAAGGTATTCTGGGATTCATGTGAATATATTCAGACATATTTCTCACCTTCTGAACACCATAACATAAGCATATAATAAGATGAAAAAGAAGGGAATCATATGTATACATCAGTCACATGCATGACATCATAACATAGAAGAGAAGCTGCTAGATATGTAGGTAGAGATGGATGGATATACTGTATATTTGCAGTTTGTAATTAATATATATATAAATATAATTTCAGGCACTATTACCGGTGCTCAAGGCAAGGATGCATGGTGAAGAAAAGGGTTCAAAGGGAAGGAGAAGATGGTCAGTTTGTGATAACAACATACGAGGGGAAGCATAAACATGAAAGCCCTGCAACTTTACCTGCGGCGGTACTGCCAAAGATTAATACTCCTCAGCAACCCTAAGTTATATAACTGGAATACTGCTACATACTACTGCACTTGTTTTAATACGGTCGTTAATGTAAAACTCTTTGTCTTATACTTTTTTTGAACGGTCGAATAAGTATAATAAATGTCTAAGATTATTTTCTTGAAAATCTCTTTATTTCCTACCGCTATAATCGCAGTCATCTATTTACATTCATATTACGATCCAAAAAAATATAAACATCAATAAGAATATTTATACATATAAAAACCGAACCAATCGTTCTTAAGCGGTATTACTTGTGTGATACTACTCTACGCACCCCGCCAATAAAATAATCTTTTACATATATATTTTGGTTTTTCTATAATAAATTTCTAGTTTCGTCCCGACTCCGGGATTATGCATTTTTATCGGCTCTCTCCTTTCTCATATGTATGTATGTTGCTAGCATTTCTTAATTAAGCCGTTGAAAGTAGTAATGAAACTAATTGAGGAAATGGTTCTTAATTAGGCCGTTGAGGATGAATAATTAGATAACAATAGCATTATCGAAATAATTTTTACAGAAAATGTTAGATGCTAAGTCTTATTATATTCTGAAATAGAATATCCGGATTTAAATACTAGGACAATAATTTTAAGAAATAAAATGAATAATCATGTATGTGAAATATAAAGTATCAAACCGATATAAAGAAAATATAGTAGAGGGAGGTCGTTGAAGACGATTATTATGTAGAACTAATGTTTTGATATAATAATTGAAAAATAGTTTTGGACTAACTTAAAAAGATCTCAAAAATGTTTCTTATGTCCAAACAACTTGAAAATATATTTAAGAGGTTTTTTAGAGATCTTAAAGGTGTTTTTAACTCAGGCGTTTCGATACACCTCCCAAGTGTTTCGATACAATAATGCATTTTAAAGGTAAAATTGCACAGGCATTTCGATACACCTCCCAAGTGTTTCGATACAACCATGCTTTTCAAAGGCAAAATTGCACAGGCGTTTCGATACGGTCTTGAACCGTTTCGGTACCGTTTTGCCACTGTGAGTCTTGGTTTCGATACACCCCTAACGGTTATTTGAAAACCCCCAACGGCTAGGAGCAGTATCAAAACGACTAAGGCTCGTTTCGATACCATGAGTTAAGGGTTTCGATACACCTTTTAGGTGTTTTGATACCGGTTCTTAAATGCAGATTCGACGGTTATTTCCCAAAGCATCTGTATCGATATCATTTTTAGGCGTTTTGATACTACATATACCAGAAGTAAAAATAAACCTTGAAATCAGTTTCAAACGGCTCTAAATCAATCCCAACGGTCACCAACGGCTAAAAGCTCATTTGAGATGATAAAAGGAAGCCTCAAACATCAAGAGAAGATGAATGCTTCAATTGTAACAATATTATGATGAGAAAATTGTCTTAGAGCTAAGTTTTCATCTTTTGGGGTAGACAACACTTGTGAGCTTAACGTTTATGTATGCTCAAGTGTCTTAGGATTGGGTGAGAGCTTAGTTGCAAACAATTAGCCTTATTAGAAGAATTCAAGTTTGCTTAAGAATTCTCTTTGTGAGTGAATTCCCAAAGTTCGGTTGTGAATTTTGGATGCTTGATTCAGGTTGTGAATCAAAGTTGTAAGGTTATCCCTTTGTTCCTCAAAAGGTTGAATTCTTAGTGAATTGTGAAAATCCTTAGTAGAAAGCTAAGGTAGTGAATGTAGGTGCTTGTTCGAAGGTCGAACCACTCTAAAATTTTTGTGTTCAACCTTATCTTTTTGCTTCCTCAACTAACACCCAAATTAAGTGTTCCCATTCACTTAGCAATGTTTAATTAGTTGTCAATCGAGCACCTTCAAGCCCAATATATTATTTGTTTCGTGTGGTGTATTTTTTTATAGCATATTTGGTAGAAAAAGAATTATAGATTGCATGGCCATTCACTTCGACTGACATTAATTCTGAGATTGCAGATTCGAAAGATTGTATGTTGAAAGCTTTTAGAGAATACAAAATTATCTTTTTCTTCCCCTAATCTTGCTGCGGAATGATGTTTGCTTTACTTTTTTATGTTTTTGTTTAACTTGATTATGCTTTGAGAGTATATATAGATAATTTTTTTAATAAATAGAATAATTTCAATTTATCTAAAAAAAACTTATTAATAAATATTTATAAATTAATAATTCGAGCTCATCTATATCACCCTGGTACTTTTATTCTAGATAAGTTTTTTTTTTGAAAACCATAATTTTCATATTTACATCATTGTGATATATATATATATATATATAAAATATACATGTACAGGTTACATAATATCCACATATATAATATAAAAATAATAATTTGTATAATTAAAAATGTATTCAAGAATCATATATAAAAACTTAAAACTTAACTAAATTGACTTAAATAAAATATAAATATGAATAAATTTAATTACATCAATAAATAAACTATAAAAAAATTAAATTATTGAAAAGCCAATAAAATCATAAATCAGATAATAATAATTCAACTTATATATAAAACAAAAAAATGACATTATATATTTTCTTTTGTCAATATATATATACATTTATAATGTTTTTAGTGACTTTATGTTTTTTTATCATACTAAGTTTTAAAGTTTTTTTAATAATTATAAAATACATAAAGAGGTATCGATCCGTCATATATCTTATCAGACCTATTCCACGTTAGGCTTGGATTTGAAAGTTTTCTTCACGGACCAAAATTAGATCAACTAATTAAACAATATTTTTTTAATTATAGAATGCTAGATATTAATTATCTTAAATATATTTAATAATTAAATTATATTTTTTAGTTAATATTTTAAAAAAATAGGATTAAATTAAAATATATAAATATAAAAAATTAAATATATTATTTAAAATTTTACAATTATTATTATTAATTTAACCATGGTTAACAAATCAATAATTATTTTATAATAAAATTTTACACTTTTATATTTTGTTGGTGTAATAAACAGAGGTGGTACCTTACCGTGAGAGGGACTCGGATCAAATAAGCCATACCTTTCTTTTTCTTTTCTTTCTTATTTTTTCCTCAATTTTCAAATTTAAATTCCTGCTAATATCTATGTTTCTGTCTCTCTGAACTCAATCCAGATAATATATATATATATATATATATATATATATATATAATCTGCTTTCCTTTCCTTTCCCTGTTTGGATTGTCAGTTATAAGTTGAATTGGGAAGGAGGGAAAATTGCAACGGAAAAAAAATGGAGGCAGCGCTGGGACTGATGCGAAGAATGCCGCCTCGCCATTCAGAGACAACACTATCCGCTCTTTTAAGCCTTTTGCCTGGACACTCCTCCGATCTCCTCTCTCAAGTTGATCTCCCTCTCCAGGTCTCTCCCTTTTTATTTCCTTTTTGAATTTCTCAATATTCCTTCATTTCTGGAGG
The DNA here is from genome assembly GCA_035048815.1 of Abelmoschus esculentus. NCBI lineage: Eukaryota > Viridiplantae > Streptophyta > Magnoliopsida > Malvales > Malvaceae > Abelmoschus > Abelmoschus esculentus. The sequence continues at coordinate 3,085,995 of JAUCBN010000010.1, forward strand.
TTTCGTTCTCAGTCTTGCACGAATTAGTTATTTCCTAGGTTTTATTATTTTAGTTTATTTTTGAGAATGGCTTAATAATGTCTTTGGTAGTTTGTTTGGTTAAAAATGGAGAATTTTAAAATATGAATTGTTTTAGGGTTAATTTTTCCCCAGAGAAAGTTGTGTTGATAATTAAGGAAGATGCACTATGAAAGATCGATAATTAAGTATAAGATTTTCAGCCAAAATGTATCCGGTGTTGCAACTTTTTTTCCTTTGGCCTTGGAAACCAAAGGAAAGAGCAAAATCTGCGTTCGCAAACAAAACAATGCCATTTTTTAGAAAACAAATTTTTAATGATATTGCATAACTGAGGGCGGGCGTTATAATGTGTTTTATTTAAGATTTAGTTAGTTCGAATTGTCAAAGGTTAATTAAAACACATTAAAACTTTATGCTAGTTCAAATTCATGGCAGTCGCTTTGAATTTTTAATGTAATGCATTTCACGGCTTTGGTTTTGGCTACTTAATTTATTTATTAAAGCTGTGAGACAAATTATTTAGCCATTGTTGTCAAATGATATTTTCTTGTCACATGTATTGGTAGGAATCAAGGAACTTGACCAAATAAACAGTTTGAGATACAATTGAATTGGGGTTTCTATTCTTGTAGACCATAATCACATGCACGATTTGGCTTCTGGATTGAGTATCTTTGTCTTCTTTTTCATTTTTCTCTCTGACTGCATGAACTTAAATTGTTCTCAAAGAGATGTTCCTATTTGATGGTTGCATGTTAAAAGTTCATTATAATGGTCTCGACTTATTAATGTCATAAAAGAAGTATTCCTATAATTGAATATTTATTCACCATTCATAAAAGTTTTTTTTTTCTTTTCTATGAAGCTGTTAGCTTTCTTCTTTTTTTTTTCACTGTTCTCAGATCAAATAACTTAGGTTGTTTTTGTGTCATATCATATTGTCACATATAATCAGCCTTTACTGGAATTTTTCAATTTCCCTTTGCTAGTATTTGGTTTTGTGTCGTATCATATATAATCAGCCCTTTACTGGAATTTTTCAATTTTCTTGTAATATCAAACAGATAAGAACGTCTACATTTTCCTGTGACACAGATTTTATCTGATGTGGACTGTGGGAAGAAGTTCATTTTGTGTGAATACAACAGAGATGCTGATTCTTACAGGTAGCTTCACCCTTCTGATCAGTATATCGGTATATAGATTATATATCCTGAACTTAATTTTCCCTCTCCTATAGTAGCCTAAGCCGTCATAAGCTGTCTTTTTGTTCTCGCCTGTTTTGTATTTTTGTCCTGATTTAAAGTAATGGAAAGTAAGGTCTCTTCTCCTCATTTTTCTTTCCTAAATAAAGGAATGGTTATGGTAACAATCTTTTGGAGGTTTTATTTTTTAATGCCTCTTAATTTGTAGACTCAAATTTGGTGAGGGACTATAGATGGTTACCTATGCTGAGTCTGTCCCTAATGTTTATAGAAGCTTGCACCTATATCCATAGCACTGTACACGTTTATAGATGTTGACCACTCCTGAGGTTTTTCCTCCAAAATGTTTATAGTAAAACAGTTGCAAAGGTTTTATGGTGAAAGAAACTTGCATATATAATCCAGAAAACTGCACATATCACCATGATGTAATAAACATTATGAAATATTAGAATTATGCCACGGTGATTTCTTTCGGTCAATACTCCCCGTTTATTTGTGTATTTGCATGTTCACTATCTATTTGAAATAAATTTGCATATATGATATGCTCAAACCTAAACACAAATACTAGATCCAGAATTTGAATTCTTTCAGTTGGTACTCCTTGTTTGAGCTGTTAGTGAACCATGTCGGCAGCGAATTGATCTTACATCAAATGTTATTCCTTCAGTTCATGTATCATATGATGCTTTAAGGCCATCTTTTGAGTTTCATTTGAGTCCCTTTTTACTTGCAGAATCCAGAGTAGCAAATTTCAATTATAATCCATCTTTGTGAGTTGTGACTAACTTTTAATTTGTGGTTTTGTTTTGTGCTATTGTACTGCCTGTAGATCACCTTGGTCAAACAAATACCATCCACCATTGGAAGATGCTCCTTATCCATCTTCCAAGTTGAGGCAATTGGAAATTGAGGCTAACGATATATTTACAGTCTATTGTGACCAGTGAGGTTCTTACTTATGTTGTGCTTTGTTTATTAATTTGTTATTAGTGTGGGTTTGATTACAATTGACCTCTATTCTGTTTTATGCTTTTCCTTTTATTGTGGTTGGATATTGGGTTTTAAGGCGTAGCTTCATTAAGTTGGTTTTTTGATCCATTTATTTTATGCACTATTTGCTTTTTTATAACTTATTTATGTTTTAAGTTTTAACCCATTATACAATAGGTATTATGAAGGTGGCATCTCATCTGTCTATATGTGGGAAGATGACAACGAAGGTTTTGTAGCCTGCTTTTTGGTAAAGAAAGGTAAGCAGATAATTTTTTATCCAAAATAATACCTGTAACCATTGTTAGTTCTTCTGATTTGCTATCCTTGCTTTTGGAGAAAGATGGCTCAAAGACTGGGCAAGGACGAAGAGGTTATTTAGAGGAGGGAACTTGGGATGCTATTCACGTTATAGAGGTGAACTCAATGGCTTTATACAATTAGGGTTATAGAACTTGTGTTTTGTTATCTGTTTAAAATATATTCCTCTACGGACATTAAGTTTGTTACTTTATTCTGCATTCTCTTGCTAATGTCACACTTAACCTTTTATTTAGGTTGGACCAGACGAAGAAATAACTCGATATTGCTTGACTAGTACAGTCATGTTGTCTTTAACTACAGATGATGTGTCATCAGGCACTTTCAGTTTGTCTGGATCTATCAGACGACAGGTAATTTGTGGGATTTATTAATAACATGAAGCCTTTCACCGGTTCACCTAGTGGAAAGCAAATAAACTGTTGGAGAATGCCGCTTTATGTTCATTGAGAGTGGTTTGTTCTTCATGGATACTTAACTGTTCTTTTACAATCCATTAGTATCTATTCAATTTTGAAAACACTGGAAAGTGGAAACAGGTTTAAGAATTTCTTGATCCCCAAGTGCCGTTGAGTTGATGACCTTGGACATCACATCACAAGCGATGGTTGTTTAGATCTATCAGAAAAAATGTTTCATAACTAGTATTGATCATCTGAAATCCAGTACTAGGTCTTCATGGGTTTTCTTTACTTGCCCTTTTTATGAGGATGTGTTTCTTTCCGTAAACCATTTACTGGTAAGAAGCCACAATCGGAAGGAATCATGATAAAAAAAAGGGTAGCTAGCATTGTCAATGCAGATTTTCTTTGAAATTGTCGATTTTTATATGTGCTCCTGTACTTTGCATCTTGGAGGCAGACTGTGTGGGTTAGGCAAGACTTCCACCACCAGCTCTGCAAACTCTACCCACCACCTGAATAACCCAAATGCCCCTTTTCACCTTAAATCATTTTGTCTGTAGATGAACATGAACCTCCCTGTTGCCGATGGTCATCTTTCTAACATGGGAAAGATGATAGAAGAATTGGAGGGTAAGCTCCGGAATTCATTGGATCAGGTATGTCTACTACTTTACCTGAATCTCCTTTGCATATTCCAAGCTTGATAATTTTGAGTTTAGTACTACGAGTCAATATTTGCAGGTCTACTTCGGAAAGACGAGAGAGATGGTTTGCACTTTACGCCCGTCTAATGAGATGGTGCAGATGAGATTGCCTACCAGTTGATGTGGGTTTTATGCCACATAAGAAGTTGAAGTTTGTGTCATGTTCGCTTTACCAGATGGGATTCATTCAGATCAATGCAAATGACTGTATGTATGGTTGACCTATTTCGAGTCTGCTTTTATAATACATGATATCTTCTTGTTGATGAGTTATTATGTTAGTAACATCTCCACCTGCAAATGACCATCGTTTTCGGCTAAAAAGGATTCTCGACAAGTGAAAAACATAAAATAAAACAAAAGCATGAAGAATTTTGTTATGTAGTTTAAAGCATTCGACTTAGCTAAATATACGGCTTCGAGCCAAACATACGGCTCTCAAAGCTTTTGACTTCAGGTTTAGCACCAGATGATGAGTTGTAACGATCTGAATTTTCGAGTCAATATTTAGGTGTTGGTCTGGATTATGAATATTTGTTTTGGTTTGTGTAATTGAATTTATTGTGTTTAATAGGATGAGAATTGAATTGTGTTGGGATTGGTAAATGATCTTTTTGTAAAATGAAAGAATTTGAAGTGTTCATGTCATAATTTTACCCTCAGTGAATTTCAAGGGCCCTCCCTTAAATTCTGTCTTCATGTGGGGAGAGAAACGAAAATTGTAAATTGTGATATCCTACTTCTTCGCTCAATTTTTTCTTCATCATTTTATTCAATCAGTTTTTAAGTTCATACTATCAAAAAAATATCATTTAATATTAGATTAATATATTTATTATTATTATTTTAAATAAATTAAAAATAAAATAAATAATATCTTTTTTTAAAATTATAAAATATTCTTGAAATCTTAAAAAATAAAATCTTAAATCCAAAATTAATGTTATTTTTCGTCGTTGTTGAAGATTATCATTCATTTTCTTCAATTGCTCATTGTTGTTATCGATAGGAGGAGTCTAATCGGATATCACATAACGAGCATAAAAAAATTTAATCGTTCGACGTTTGATTGATTTTAATTTTAAGATTTTGAGTTTTGATATTCTAAGAATTTGACTTTTTTAAGATTTTAGTACTAAAAATTCGATAATTTATAAAAAAATCTAATACTGGATTTTTTATGAAATTAAATTTAAAAAATACATTACATATCATAATTTCATCAGAAGATATTTTTAAGTATAATTAATAAATAAATTTAAAACATAATAAAATTAAATTTTAACCCGTATTTTGATTAAAAAAAAGAAAATTAGACAAAGAAAAATATACAGTTTAGATAAAAAAAATTCATAAGCCGCCTCAAAAATTGAAAAAATACTAGAAAAGGTGATTAAACAGCAGCCTACCCTTCCTCCTTCTCGTTAAAATTTCTGCTTCAGATTTCACAGAGAAAACGAGCGAATCAAATCATTGTTTCTTTCTCTTCTTATCTTCTCTTTCCTCGTACGTGTAAGATACGGTGAAATCCAAAGCAAATCTCTGGAGAAACCAATTCAGCGTCCTGCATTTGAATTCGAAACAGCGACGTCGAGGAAGCAGAAGCTGAAGCCGCAGCGCTGCTTCACCTTCTTCTCTTATTGATTCCAATCCCCGTTTTCATGGCCTCTCCTCAGCACCGATGCGTTTTCGGTCTCTCTCTCTCTCCCTGTGATTTGCTTCTGTTTTATACATTGTTTTCCGTTTAATGGCTGAGAAAATATTCGTGTATTAGTAATAATTAATTTCAGGATTTGATTTTTTTTTCATTCTTTTAATTGGTTAATTGATATTAAGTCGAAGGAATTGATTATTTTTTTCATACAAAGTTACTGAATTCGTTATATTTTGTTTGGTTGGCAGTTGGGAATATACCTTACGATGCTACTGAGGAACAGCTTATAGAAATCTGCAGGGAGGTTGGTCCTGTTGTTTCGTTCAGGTTTGAAATTTTCTTTTTGAACATTTCGACATTTGAAATTCAATTTGCTTAATATGATTGGGCTTCAAAAGTTAAAAGCTTTTAGAACTAATTGGCACCGGTTACTACTGAATGCAAAGCTTTTGAAGCAAACTGAGTTACCTGATTGTTTTAACTGCTTAGTTGTATAATTGATAGTGATGGTTGAGACTTGGGAATAGTACAATGACTATGAAATTTTGAGGATATGTTAGCTAAAAATTTAAAATCTTTTGACCTTGCCGGGTATGATGGGATTTAAGTTACTGAGGAATATGGAACAAAGTCATACACGAGTATTCAATAAACAGCCAGAAAAAATATATCAATACATTCTAATAGTTTGGGTGCATCATGCATGACCTATGAAAAATCCCCATTAAAAATCTTTGTTAACTTAATTTGAGATGAAATTGATTTTTGGAAGATTTTTTTTTCTATTTTAGAGTTCATTTCTAAATTTTCCTTCATTTCAGATTAGTTACTGATAGAGAAACTGGCAAACCAAAAGGTTATGGGTTCTGTGAATACAAGGATGAGGAGACAGCTCTAAGTGCACGAAGGAATCTTCAAGGTTATGAGATCAACGGCCGACAATTACGAGTTGATTTTGCTGAAAATGACAAAGGCTCAGATAGAAACCGAGAACAGGTGAACTTTTTTTTTTCTTCTTTTATTTTTTGGTTAGGGTGATAAATTTGGCGCTATTGTAATTTCCTTTCTGACAGTGGCATTGGTTATAATGTGATTAGATGAATGTTGGTCTTGATGTCATTGGTGGTGTGAGACTGTGGTCTATGGGTAGCTATTTACTTTAGCATAGTTTAATTCAATTTAAGCCTAGAAATACACAATTTCCCTCCATTCCAAACTGTTCCTATCTGTATGCTTGGCAAGTTATGTTTTTTATGTGATATCTATATATGGCTTTCGTCTACTCATAATGCTATGTGCTGACAGTGACGATCTAACTCTGTTCTATAACCTTAGTGTTACTGAGGCTTATTTCATTGCAACGAAAACCATATAAATGCATTATCCTATTGCTTAGGATGATACATCTTCAGTGTAATGGTTTTCTTCCCTGAATATGGCTTTTTATTTTTGGGTTTTCCGAAATTAGTTTTTTATTTGTTAGTTTAAACCATGAATCTTGTTCTATTGCAGGGACGTAGTGGACCTGGAGTGGCAACAAATGTTGGTTAGTATTTATGGTTCTTTCAGATTATTTTCTTTTAGAGGAATGCAACCTGATTTATCCTTTTTAACTGACACATCATAGACCCTCAAAAACGAGGCCAACCAGTCCACGACGAATCTTCCCACATGCAGCCTATTGGTCTCCGTTCAGCTATAAATGCTGCAACTCTCATGACCGATGCTCTTGGTGGTGTGCAGGCTGGCCTGCAGCATAATCAAAATGCTTTGCCAGGTCAGACAGCACCAGCTACTGACCCGCTAACGCTCCATCTTGCCAACATGTCTAGAAGCCAGCTGAATGAAAGTGTATCTGAGCTGAAGGTATAATTTGAGCAATACAAACCGATATACAGAGCTTTGCTGCTTTTTCTTTAATTAACGTTGTATTCTCATGAGTCATGTCTTCTTTCTATAGAAAATGGCTACACAAAATAGGGAACGAGCTCGTAAGCTACTGCTTTCAAAACCTCAGTTGCTGAAAGCTATTTTTCAGGTATTTTCATTGTTTGGTGTTCCTTTAAATGAAAATAGAGGAAAACAATACTCCAATCAAACATACCATAAATATAAAAGTTAGAAAATCTAAGTATTTTTGTTGAGAAAATAATAATTTATTCTAAAAAACCGATAATGTTGATTGTTCATCGCATGGTCTAGAATTATGTCCTTCACTTTTATAACAATGAACTTCTAGATGTTAGAAAGTTGATCAAAATAAAAAGGTGTTCTTTGACCTTACAGAAGTTTTAACGTATTAAGACACTATTTGATAGTCATGGATTTAGCCTTACTTCTTTGCCTTTGTTTTTCAGGCACAAATAATGCTTGGAATGGTTACCCCCCAAGTGGTTTGTTTCATTTGTCTCAAAAAATTATTTTGGTGCTTTGAATCTTTGTCGCATAAAAGGTAATTTTCTTATGAATTTTGCAGTTACAGATGCCAAACATACGGCAGTCTCTTGATCAACATGCACAGATTCCATTACAGGATGCCAGGCATAGTCAGCAGCCAACAGCACAAACTCTTTTTCAGATGGTTCGGACTTGCTTGATTCCTGAAGTACAAAGTCAAATATCTTCTGCGCCTCATAATTCTTTAGCACGCAACCAATTTTCTGCAACCCTACAATCAACTTTGCAGCCTCAGATTCCACAATATTCCAGCAATCATGTTCTACCTCCAGTTGCTGCACATTCTGTAGTTCCCAAACTTCCTTCCATGACCACCTCTGTTAGACCACAAATTCAGGTGGCAAATTCTTCATCTTTGAACCACCAATTGCAGCCTTCACTGCCACACTCAGGACAGCTTGCAGCTGCTAATTTAAGACATGGCAGTCGGATGGTTTTGCCAAATGCTGTCATGCGATCGGCCCCTGCACTTCATCCCTCATTATCAGATTCCAGCTTCCTGGTATAAAAGCTTCTTTCACAAACTTTGAACTAGAACATGCCAAACTAAGATGTTTTAGTGATGGTTTATGTTAACTAAAAGCATGCATCTTTAGATTATGTTCTGATTTTTTCTTATATAGTTTTTTGAGAGAAATCATCAAATCATTATATTTGAAATTTTACGAATTTAGCAATCCTAAATGTATTTTTAGGATGTGTCTTGAATATTTAATCAGAAAACTGTTAGTTCTATTGTTTTGAGTTTTGAAATTCTGTTGGTCAAATCCCACCCACCAAGAGATATTAGGTTAAAGCTGGATTTTAAGAAAATCTATCACACACATTCTCCATTGAACACATATTTCCCCCTTTCCATTTGTTGAGCATGTCAATGGATCCTTGCCCCTTCCTTTGTCCTCCCTTTCTACACACAAACACCACTCCTCTCTTAGTCTCTTGTGATCTTGAGCATGTAGGATCGACTATATCTTTTTCAATTTAGTAAAACCTGGATTTTATTCTTCTAATATCCCAACATTTTCCTACTAACTTCCATTTTTTTTTATAACAGCTTGGTTCCTCTGTAACACCTGGCATTGCAGAGAAATCAAAGATTGTTCGAAATCCTTCAGAAGCAGTAAATCGGCCTCTGAAACTGGTGAAATTAGATGGGGGGAAAAGCTGTCCATCCCCATTTGGGTTGAATGTGTCCAATCTAAGTGGATCCAAAACATCACAAATATTTGGTGTTGATTCAGCACCTGTTAATCAAGTACCTAGAACAGACGAGTTGCAATATGCTGAAAAGCAGATTTCTCAGGTAATGTTTTATACTTGTTGATATAAAAGTTAAAACACATCTACTTCCCTTTGAGTTCATTTACTCATGCATCATTGCTATTGTCTTAATGGCAGAAAATTCATTCTTGGAGATTGAATGGCAGGGATTAGATAGGTTTTGTGCAAAAGAAAATATAGTTCCTTAGCTGATATCTTGATTTATTAGTTTGTTGTCACTGTCAGGGCCAGATGTTTGTATTATCTTCTGATATCTATTTAATCATTTCGGCAATTTTCAGAATTATAAACCCGAAATGGTCATTTCTTAACCAAGTCTATTGGCCAATGTGAAATGCTTTGCATACCCGTAGGAGAAATTTTCGGCATTTTCTTTTGAAATCTTGGAATGTTGTATGCGATTCATAGTTCAATGCGGCCGAGCTGATATTAATTGATAAAGTCCTGATTCACATCATTGTTTTGTTTCTCTTTCAGCCACAAATCGCACCGGACGTTGAGTCTGCCTTACTGCAGCAAGTGATAAACCTAACGCCGGAACAGCTGAATTCATTACCACCCGAACAGCGCCAACAGGTCATTCAACTCAAACAAGCACTTCAGCAACATCAGATGCAGCAGCTATCATAGCAGGCAGGCAGGCTTCCAATACAAACTATTGCCAACAGTGTCATCTTCCATCCTCTTTTTAAGCTTCATGGAAGAAGTGCTCTGATGTGGGTTCATTCAATTCCCCATTGCTTGTAAAATTATATTTTTTTCTAGATTCGATAGCAAATCTCATCGATATCACGTTTACAAACTTGTTTCGAGAATACATGAAATCAGTGAGAAGAAATGAAAATGCAAATTGTGTCAAATCTTCTCGTTGTCCGACTTCTTTTTGTACCGTAGAAGGATAAACTTGGATCATATGCAGGATTAGCCAATACATTTTCAGAATCTCATATAGTTTATTGGATTATGTTGGATTCATGTGTTGATTGTCTCTCTTGTTAATAAATGTCATGGTTTTGAAATAGAACTAGATCTAGATTAATCGGCTAATAAATTAGATACCGGTGGTTATCGATAGGGTAAGCAAGAGGATTCATCCCTTGACACTTGATGAAGCTTTTCAAGAATATGTTAGAGTCCAAGATGTGTATAAAATGGGAATTTTATTAGCAATATTTCAAATAAGCTTTAAAGAAAGAAATCTTTCATAAACATCCACAAATTATTAATATTCTCTTCTAGGTACAAAGAGGCAAGCCAAATGGTGGTGGCCGGATACTTGTCTCCGTCGTAGTTCCATTCCTCACAATGAAAACAGTGTCCATTCCCCAACTGCTATGCCTCTCGAAATGACAATGCATAAACCATACCCCTGAAAACACATAGCATTACTATCAAATTTATTCCAAGTTCGGGTTATTCGAGTTACAAACCAATGTTTTTCAAGTCAAGTCAAGTTATTATGTATGTAAGATCATTTTAGATTTGAATTATTTTAAGTATATTCGGTAGAACGAATAAGCATTTATTAACTAATTCGTTAAATAAAAAACAAAAGATCATCTTTCTGAAAACTTACCTGGGTTGTCTGCAAAGAATCTGAGAGCAACCCATCCTCTACCAGGAACGTGGACGGTGTTAATGAGTGGTGGATCAACCAGGTTATAGGTGCTTGGGTCAGTCCGGTTGTTGAAATTTCCAACACCACTCCCTACCTTATAGAAGCTAAAACCATGCAAATGGATTGGGTGGCTTCCACCAGCACCCAGCTGGGTTGCTTGGAGCACAATCTCCACCGCATCTCCATAATTTAGCATAACAGCCCTTGTCCCTACTCCGGCACCCGGATTCAGATCAGTCAAGTTTCCTGTGAAATCATAGAATACTGGTGGACTGAGAGGAAAATCTTCTGTGAAAACACCAGTGGACCTGTTGTAGTATGCTTGGAGAATATCAATTCGTGGGAAAACAAAGCTGACATTGTTCAAACTTGCAACTATTCTGTTTTGTACAAGACACTGTGAGGTGTTGCACGGTAAATTGTTCGTGGCGATTGCGATGTACACTCGTCTGTTGATATCCGAATCCGCGGGCACATTCAGCGGCGGATTCTGCGTAACATTCGTGTTCCTAATTCGGTTGACAAAGCTATTCGTAGCATTCGTATCGTTTCTTGCAGGCAAAGTTATCAAGGAAGCATTCAACCCGCCTGCACTATTTGTATATTCGAAAACACCTGTAGTAATGAAGTCAACAGGCATAGCAGCGGCATCAGAGAAAGGCCTAGTAGCCATGTAATATTGGCCGACGTTTTGGTTGGCAAAGACCAAAACATCCATGGTTTGTCCAGGGCTTATCAATATGTAGTCGGTCGTAAACCTTTCGACGTAGGAAGCGTCTTGTGCGACTACGATGAGGGTGTGGTTCATGATGGCAAAGAATTTCTCTTCGTTCATTGCGGAGTTGATTATGCGGAGATGATACGTCTTCTCATAATCAACTTGCATACGAAACATCGTATCTGCAACAACCAATCTATAAGCTGTTAGTTCGGTTTACATTGAAAAAAAACACCAGTAAACTCGGTCGGATGTGGTAAAGCTAGAACATACCATTAGGACATCCAGTTGTGTCTCCTAAATTCCCATTGATGGCATAAGCATCTGGCTGTCGAGGAGGTATACCGGTTGCGAGTGCTTGATCGATAATTTGCTTGTAGTCTCCGTTGTACCATGATTCTGTCGAGACATATAATTGAAATCGAATTAAGATTCATATGATTATATACAAATAACACGAACAAGATATCCAAACATATGCTTACGAAGCATGATTGTTTGATCGGCATTCGGTGCGGAGAACGGATAAGTTTCATTCTCTGCCGGTAAAATGACAAAGGCTCCCTGAACAGAACCGCGAGTCCAGTCACTATGTGCATGCCACCAAAGTGTTCCTATTTCATCCGACAATACAACTTCGTATGTGAAGTTGGTTCCCGGTTGTATCGGGCATTGAGTAATGAACTCAGGACCATCGGACCATGGATTTTTGGGTTGTTTCACACCGTGCCTACAGCAACATGATTAATCAATTTATTCCCATTCTACATAAAATTAGCATCTGGAAAAAGAGAAGTTCAATTACCAGTGAATGGTGAAACCATAGTTCCCTTGATTGTGGACATTAACGAAGACAGTATCACCTCTGTGAACTCGAATCTCAGGTCCAGGATAACTGTCGTTTACAACCAGCAACGTTGTCGTGTTACACAGCTTGGTAAAATTCCTCTCTCGCACCTGCAATAATTGACGACCTCTTATTTTCCTCCATTTTTACTATATCAAAGAAACATTATACATAATTCAAAATTTTGATACAAATATTAAATTTCAACGTTAATAATTAAAAAATAATAAAAAATACCATTTCTAATAAAATTGTTAGCAACTTTGAGAAAAATAAATGGAGTAAATAATATACTATAAAATTTTCGGTTAAGAATTATCAGTTAAATTACGTAAAAAAACATAACAGTAAATATTTAATTTATAATTACCATGAACTCGATCTTCGAACAACCATATTATTTTCCTTATTTAGCAAAAAAAATGTAATAATATGTCTAAAAGAAAGTCACTCACAAAGAATTCATAGTGATGAACATCAGCCCTGCACAGAATCAAAGTGCTTAGCAACACAACTCCTACCAGCACCAAACTTGTCTTCCTCAACACCATTTTTTCTGCTCTCTAAAGTGTTCTTAGTTCGACCCTGGTTTTTCTTATCTTTCTGTCATAAAATTCAACCATTTATAGTGGAAAACAAAGCTTGTGCTGCTTAAGTTTCTCACTTGGGAAATATAAAACGAATCTTCCTAGATGTACATATAGAAAAAGTAAACTGCATTTTATTTATCAGTCAAAAAACTTACACGTCAAATATTTTTTTTTGCCTTCGGGTATTTTAATATTAAATAATGCCTCCGACAAGGCTAGATTTCCTTGTCAGAAGTAAGTTTCAGTACCTAAATCTAGTGGATTATACGTTATAGCCAAAGTCAATTAGACAATGCAAAGACAACATGTGTTTTATAATATTTAGTTTTTGTTAACAACGAATATTGGAAATAATTTTGTCACTTCGTGAAAAGATTACGTTATAGCGTTATGTTATTTATAATATTAATTAATCAAACATAATGATTTTATTAAAAATTTTAGATAATTATTTGTATTAAATAAATTTTTATTAATATTTATCGTAAATTAAATTTAAAAACAATTTTATCAATTGAAGATTCAGTTAACTAAAAAGACGAGATAAAAAAATAAATAAAATGATTATATTTAATTGGTTAATCTTATAAATAACGTGACGATAGTGACCCATGATATAATTTCTCCATTTTACGACAAAATCAATAAATTTAATCTTTGTTTATAAACTTAACTAGAAATATAATATGATTAATACAAACTATTACTGCTTGTTATAGAGTAAACATATGTGGTGGGTTGACGAAATAAGATTTTTTTTTTCTTTCTAAAATCTTTCCAATCCCTCTTCTCTAAATAATATTAAGATTAAGATTTATCGAAAAATATTATGCTAGGTCAACTATTGACCCTAAAAATATTACCTACTCCTTTCGTCGGTACGAGAGTTGGTATGAATTAAACGTACTTAATGTTTTTCAAAGTCTTTACATTTTGCAGAATTACGTTGTGGAAAATGTACATGTAAACTAACCATGTGATTTATTAATCGAAAGTTTACCAACTAAAGCAATGGCAATTTGCATTTGTATGGCTAGTGGCATTGCATGGACCAGAATTAGGTTAACAAAAACTTTGAAGAAAAAGAATGGCAAAACCAGGTGATGTGAACCACAGATTCGAGCATGCTTTGAAAAAAGAAATGTTTTCCGACAGAGATGATTGCTGTCTGTTTTGAAAGTTAAGTGACTATCAGCCAGCCGTGTGTGACTTTGGTGTTCTAAACGTGTTCTCTAGAATGCTGCAACTTTTCCATTGATTTTTTCTTACAAATCTGGAAAAATGAGTTACAGCAGAATACAGTTGAACTGATCCAAGTTAGTTAGGTGGGCATCAATCTTTGAAAATAGCTGATGAAATCAATGTCTGGTTTGTTTGACTTTGTTGTTCATCAGACTTTGCTCCTTTTTATCTATGCAAGTATGCCGCAATGTTAGCCTAGATTAAGTTACAAGAAATTACAGTATTTTCTTAGCAAGTAATGAATATGTTTGATTTTATAAAAACGTGTACAATTTGATAATCTTTTATGGTTGAATAAAAGACTATCATGTATTGCTTTATGAAAGGTTGACATTCGACAATCATAGTATTTTAGAGGACGGTGTTGTCTAGGTTTTGTAGATAACAGTCTAGAAACATTTGACAAAGACCACGAACTGTTCGGTAATTAAGAGAGATCTTGATATATATAGTACCATTACATATTTATTAAATATATTTTTTGAGGGAGAGTAATGGCAATCGTGATAAGTGAAATCAGAGAGTCCTTTAATTTTTTGATTTTACATCGAGCGTCCATGAGACAGATAGGTACGATGAACAATCGTGACAAGAAGTCAATCACAAGACCAGAAGCTTCGTGACTAGGACATCATGAGGTTGGGTAAGATAAAATACCACGCCTGAAAAGAGGCATGAAACATTAATCCCACAATAAAAAATAGAGATCTTAAAATATGTATACGATAACGCTGCACATCTCATCAAATATGTTTTTCAAGAAAATAATATGACAATCATAATAAGATTAATTAATTAATTAATTATGCTCATAGATTATATTAGTTGATTGTGTAAAAATAATTAATTTTTTAAATAAAAAATAGCATGTCTAAATCACTAAAAAATATTAGATTTATTTTTAAAAATTATGATCAATTAATATGTAATATTTTTATCATATCGTTGGTGATATAATAAATTTTCTTTAAATGATAAAAAAAACTTTGATGATAAATACAAACATTTAAATTAAATAACAGTAAAATCATAACTAATGTCTAACATTACATCACAGAGCAAACGAAATGCATCTAATGTTATATTTACAACTTTCACCTACATCTCTCTCTTCCCATTACTTTCGTCGTGGCTGAACATCAACCCAAAATTCTCCTAAATTATACCAATAGATTCCTTTCAAATTCCTATTTTATCTTTTACTTATGCTTTTTTAATATATTAATATAATTATGAATTAATGTATATTTAATTTTTTTAACTCTTTAATAAAGTACATATATATAGTAATCGAAATCAAAAGCGTAATTGACATCATCCTCTATGATTAGAATTACTTCACACTTTTAATATATTTTTTTATAAATAAAAATAAAAACAAAGTGATTAAGCCTAAATATACCGAACAAGCTTCACAAATCGAGCAAAGATGTTTTATCTCTTTTCTGTGTCTTTTTTTATGCTTCCTTTGTAAATTTATTAAAAAATTAAATTTTAGATCCTAACCCTTATTTTTTATATCTTAAACTCTAAACCCTATACTAAAAAAATACACTCTACCCCTAATTTCTTATAGCCTAACTAAAATCGTTAAACTAAAACCCTAAAACTTTTAATTTGAAGTAAATGTATAAATAGATATACGAGGAAGGGTAGACGATTTATACCCTCGTAAATCATTCACTATGCCTATAATATAACAGGTTAATAATCGAATGTGTTCAAACCAAATAGAATCTGCCAAGTGTCGTCGTCATGTTTCCACGTGGCAGATGAAAATGTCATTTTGCATGTTAACTTGTCTTACCTTCGCGATGGAGCTTCATCTTCAAGGACAAATTATTAGGTAGGAAGAGGATAACAAATCAAGTAAAATATTTTGTAAGACTTTAATTTGATTATCATTTGCCTTGCGGTACACGCGTTTAGAATTTCTGACCTATGAATTTCTGAGTGACATGTTTTCAGAAAACTTCGGTTCCTTAGAGTCAATAATTTCACCTCCATTAGTAAAACACTTTATATTACAAATATATAGGGGAGAACTGAAGAACACACACAGATAGCATAGGGAAAAAATGGGGTTTCAAAAGCAAGGGTTGATGTGGTTATCAGCGCTCTTGTTCCTGAACATCCTTGTCTTGTCCAGGGCAGATGTCCAATATTACGACTTCTTTGTAAGTTTTATTCAACCTTTTCCTTTTTTCTATGTTGTCTTAATAAGAGTTGGTGCTCATTTTTGATTCTGGGTTTAAAGTTGCAAGAATCCCAGTTTACGAAGCTGTGTAGCACGAAGAACATCTTGACCGTAAATGGCAGCTTCCCAGGGCCTGAGATTCGGGTTCGTAGAGGGGACACAGTTTTCGTCAATGTCCATAATCAAGGAAACAGCGCGGTTTCCATGAAATGGTAATTAAGATTATATAACGTTTACAGTACAGTTTCTCTTCAAGTTGTACGAGTTTTATGATGAAACGAGTAATCAAATATGTTTGTATTTTTGGTTGGAACATGGTTAGGGAGGGTATTGAGGATTCAAATGAGTTGATCCAACCAGGGAGAAACTTCACTTACGAGATTCAATTAACCAATGAGATAGGGACTCTCTGGTGGCACGCTACCAGTGCATGGGCCAGTACAACCGTCCATGGTGCCTTTGTGGTTTTACCGGCAGCCAATGAAGAATACCCTTTCCCTACGCCTGATTCAGATAAAACAATTATAATCGGAGAATGGTTCAGACAAGAGTTAACCGAAGCCAATCAAACCATAGCTCCTGGACAAGCAGATGCTTACACCATCGACGGCCATACCGGAGAAACCAATGGATGTAGCAACGGTACGTATCGGTATCCACCGACCACCATTGTTTAGACCTTTTTTTTTGTTCAAATCCGACAGTTTTGATCCTTGTTTTTTACTGTTGCAGATACAACGTTTGAGTACCAAGTTGATTACCAGGGACTTTACCTTGTTCGAATGATAAATGTTGTTAACGAAACAATGGTGTTTGGTATCGCATCCCACAGCCTCACCATTGTCGGACAAAGCGGTGCTTACAGCAGACGATCCTTCACTAATTCGCTAACCCTCGCCCCATACCAAGTGATTGATGTTCTGTTCTGCGCAAACCAAAATCTCGGCCATTATTACATCACGGCTCGACCTTCCTCCGACACCACACGCTCTACCGCCGGAATTCTACGATATACCACCACGAGTACTGTAGTTTAGTTTAAACGCTTCCCACTGCTAAGGGTTTGATTAATATGGTTGATGTTCAAATAAGAGATTCAATAACTATATTGATGTGGAAATGTTTGTTGTGTCCGATTGATGTTTGATGTTTGAACAAGGTGTTGGTGTGAACCAGAGATGACTAATCGCTTTCAAAGTTACAATTGTGGAGACCATCCGGCCTGCCATCTACGACTGTGCTTCCATCTTTGATTTGAATTTGAATAGATAGAGAGAGATGTTGTCAATTTATCCATATAATTTGTGGATTATAATGTTACGTTTCCAAGCAGGAATCTTATCAACAATAATATCAGATAAAATCTTATCCATTAGTTTATTATATAACAAACATCCACAGATTATTAATATATAGCCATATCCGTTGATTCTAGTAGGCATAGACGGATGCGGGTATAAGATTTTATGTTAGGGGATAAACTTGTAAAATCTTGGTGGGTGAACTTTTAAGAGGACGACCGTTCCTTTCGGCGCCCTCAGTCTATTCCTACTTCTAGGTACAACGAGGCATGCCGGGTGGAGGTGGGAGTATGCTTGTTTCTGCGGTGGTTCCATCCCTCACGATGAAAACGGTGTCCATTCCCCAGCTACTATGCCTTTCCAAATGGCAGTGCATAAACCAGACCCCTGAATATATATACATATGACTTGGTTAATAACTATGGTTATACGAACCAAGGGAAATCATCTGAACCAAAACTTACCTGGATTGTCTGCAAAAAATCTGAGAGCGACCCATCCTTTACGAGGAACGTGGACAGTGTTAATGAGTGGTGGATCAACCAAGTTATAGGTGCTCGGGTCAGTTTGATTGTTGAAATTTCCTGTACCAGTTCCCACCCAATAAAAACTAAAACCGTGCAAATGCATTGGATGACTTCCACCACCACCGAACTCGGTTGCTTGGAACACGATCTCAACTCCGTCGCCGTAATTTATCAACACTGCCCTCGTACCTGTATCAGCCATCGGATTGAAATCTGTCAAGTTCCCGGTGAAATCATAGAATTCCGGTGGATTAAGGGGGAAATCTTCGGTGTAAACACCACTGATGCTCCTGAATTAATATTAGGACAAGACGAAGTTATAAGAATTAAGTAATATAATTAACGAAAGCAGTACTAAAATTGCTATAACTGTAACACGCAGACATTAACATACCTGTTGTAGTATGCTTGGAGAATGTCAACACGCGGGAAAACAAAGCTGACATTGTTCAAACTTGCAGCAAACCTAACCTGTTCAAGACACTGTGAGGTGTTACAAGGCAAGTTGTTTGTGGCGATTGCAATGTAAACTCGTCTACGTATATCCGAATCCGCCGGCACATTCAATGGTGGATTCTGGCTGACATTGGCGTTCTTAATTTGGCTGATGAATCTGTCCGTAGCGTTTGTATCGTTTCTTGCCGGCAGTGTTATTAAGGAAGCATTCAATCCACCCTCACTGTTTGTATATTGAAAAATACCAGTCGTGATGAAATCAACAGGCACAGCAGCGCCATCAGCGAAAGGTCTAGTAGCCATGTAATATTGACCGGCGTTTTGGTTGGCCATGACCAAAACATCCATGGTTTGTCCAGGGTTGATCAAAATATAGTCACTCCTAAACCTTTGAACGTACGACGCATCTTGCGCAACGAGCACGAGGGTGTGGTTCATGATGGCGAAGAATTGGGGTTCGTTCATTGCAGCATTGATTATGCGTAGAAGGTATAACTTTTCATAATCAACTTGCATACGGAATATAGTATCTGCAACAGCCAATTAGTACTCCAGTGGAGTATAACAACTTGTAAGAGCTCAATTCACCTCGAACACAACAGATACGAAAGCCGATAACTCTATGTCTTAGAACCGAATTTCGTAACGGTAGAACATACCGTTGGGGCATCCGTATGTGTCACCTAAGTGTCCATTGATGGCATAAGCATCTGGTTGGTGAGGAGAGATACCCAATGCAAGTGCTTCATTAATAAGTTGCAAGTAATCTTCATTGTACCATGTTTCTGTCAATACCTAAAAGAAATCAAATTACGATTCTTTCGTATAATTTATATAAATGAACATAAACGAAAACTCAAAAGATATGTTTACGAAGTATGATTGTTTGATCGACATCGGGTTTCGGGAACGGGTAAGTTTCGTTCTCTGCCGGTAAAACGACAAAGGCTCCCTGCACGGAGCCGCGAGTCCAGTCACTGTGAGCATGCCACCATAAAGTTCCTATTTCATCAGATAATATGACTTCGTACGTGAAGTTGGTTCCAGGTCGAATCGGACACTGAGTTACAAACTCTGGACCATCTGACCATGGGTTTCTTGGTTGTTTCACACCATGCCTGTAACAAACATGATTTATTTATTTACATATGCATTTTTTACTCCAATTGTTTTGGAATTTAAAAAGAAAGATTCATTACCAATGGATGGTAAAACCATAGTCTCCTTGATTATGAACATTAACAAAGACCGTGTCACCTCTATGAACTCGAATCTCAGGCCCAGGATAACTATCATTTACGACCAAAAAAGTCGTTGTGTTACACAACTTCGTAAAGTTCGACTCTCGCACCTGAAAATTCAAAACAAAGACAAAATAAAATCTCAATAATAATTTATTCAAAAAAAAAACTATAAAAAATAGTATTTTATTGTCCGTTAATAAAAGAACAATTGTATCTGCCATGGTTAGTCTCGATAATAATTTATTAAAAAAACTATGAAATTAAATCACTCACAAAGAATTCATAGTGATGTACATCAGCCCTGCACAGCAGCAAAGTGGTTAGCCACACAACCCCTACGAACACCAAACTTGTCTTCACCAACACCATTTTTGCTGCTCTTTAAAGTGTTCTTAGTTCTCCCCTGGTTTTCCTTATCTTTGTGTCATAAAATTCAACAATTTATAGAACAAAGCTTGTCCCCCCCCCCTCTCTAAGTTTCTCACTGGGAAAAAAAAAGATAATCTTTGAATAGATATCGCTAATGTAGTTTTCATTATCTTAATTATATATATGGTTGTGGAAAATGCAGCTCTCAATTTGGATGTTGGCTTCATTGTTCATGGATGTCCTGGTTTTAACACAGCAAAAAATTAATTTTATTAAAGATAAAGGCACAACAAGTCGATATCGATTCATATTAATTGATGAATTATTTTAATATTTTAAGATAATTTATTTTTATTTTATTTTAAATTATATTTTAATATATTGATTGATAAAATAATTTAATATTTTAATAAATATAATTACTGAACTGAATTAATAATTGTAAATTTTATATTTATATGTATGTAACTAAGGTATATTTTTATATAATGCTTTTATGAATTTCAATAATTTTAAGTCGGTAACTATAGATAATAATATCAAAACAAAAACGTTACATCCATCCATATTCTACTGTCTCTTGAAAAGTCTTCCATCTATAATATAAACACATCTTATGACCTAAAAAATAGGTAAAATTTGTTACAGTTTTTTAATTAGAATTTTTATGAATTAGACCAGATTCGTAGGGTGAATCTGTATTTATCTTAATTTTTTTAATTTTATAAATTAGTTTTAAATTTTTATAATAATTTTTAAAATTTTAATTTTTATGTATACGTACTCTCGGGATGAATCCAAGAAATTCAAAAAGAGGCTGCTACAACATCTGTCCACGGGCATGTTGTTTTCATGTTGAAAAGTAAAAGGCACGTGGGGAAATCAAAACGTCATTTTCCATGGAACTTGACTTTACCTCCAGAATTAAGACAAAGAAAGGTGGAATAAGGGATCAAGTAAAATATCGCGGATGATATAACGTTCGATATAAATCGTTTATCTCTCGGTCATATTTTTATTAGTGTTTTTATTTTAAATCAGTGAATTTAAAGTTTAGAGAGTTAAAAGTTTATTTTTTTAAGGTATATGGTTTAAAATTTATGTCTAGAAAATTAAGATTAGTGTTTAAAATTTTAATTTTTAGTTTCTTTTTTACATTAAGTATAGAAGAAGTAAAGATTTTTATTCTGGTGTTCAGGCATTTAGAAAATTAGTAAGTTTTATATGGCAAAAACAAATTGCCTTTATACCCAAATATTATTTATATGTATTCAAGTTTCAATCAAACATAATTATTACATGTATAAAAGTCAAAAAAATAAGATTAACTTATAACCTAAACAATCTTTCTTAAAAATTAACTCAAAGAATTACAGTAACTTATTTGTAACATTTCAAATAATTTTGTTTATTAAAACCTAGAGGTCCACAGATTATTACTAATCAGCTTAATTAGCCTATGCTTGTACTTTTAGGTGCAACGAGGCATGCCGGGCGGCGGCGGGAGCATGCTTGTTCTCGGGCTAGTTCCGTTCCTCACGATGAAAACAGTGTCCATTCCCCAGCTGCTGTGCCTTTCCAAATGGCAATGCATAAACCAGACACCTGAAAAATATAGACAATTATCGACCCAATGAGAAACAAAGATGGACCGAGAGGATGAGATGTATAATTTTAAATATATTTTTAAAAATTGAGTTTTCTGGATGAAAACTTACCGGGATTGTTTGCAAAGAATCTTAGGGCAACCCATCCTCTACCAGGAACGTGGACGGTGTTGATGAGTGGTGGGTCAACCAAGTTGTAGGTTCTTGGGTCAGTCTGATTGTTGAAATTTCCTGTACCGGTTCCCACCCAATAAAAGCTAAAACCATGCAGATGGATCGGGTGACTTCCACCGGCACCGAGCTGGGTTGCTTGCAACACAATCTCAACTGCATCACCGTAGTTTAGCACAACGGCCCTTGTCCCTGTATTCGCTTGCCTGTTGAGTGTAGTTAGGTTGCCGGTGAAATCATAGAATTCTGGCGGATTAAGGGGAAAATCCTCTGTATAAACACCACTGATGCTCCTGGATTATTAAGAACAACTTAAAAGAATTAGTAACAGTTGATTAAACCACCTTTTCTTCTCTCCTAGCGGTACCAAACTTGCTTTTAACTATGCTTGGATACCTGTTATAGTATGCTTGGAGAATGTCAGTGCGCGGCAAAACAAAACTGACGTTGTTCAAACTTGCAGCAAGTCTATCCGGTCCGATACACTGTTCGCCGGTGCAAGGCAAGTTGTTTGTGGCGATCGAAATATAGACTCGCCTATTGATTCTCGAATTCGCCGGAACGTTCAATCGTGGATTCTGGGGGACCCTTGTATTCCTGATTCGACTAATGAAGCTATTCACGGCACTCGTGTCGTTTATTATCGGCAGTGTTATCAAGGAAGCATTCAGTCCACCCGCACTGTTTGTGTATTCGAAAATTCCGGTAGTAACGAAGTCGACAGGCCGAAAAGCGGCATCAGAGAAAGGCCTAGTAGCCATGTAATATTGTCCGGCGTTTTGGTTGGCAACGACCAAAACATCCATGGTTTGTCCGGGGTTGATCAAGATGTAGCTGCTCGAAAACCGTTTCACGTAGGACGCATCTTGGGCGACGAGTGTGAGCGTGTGGTTGGTGATGGAGAAGAATTTTTGCTCGTTCATGGCAGCATTGATTATGCGGAGAAGGTATGTACTCCCATAATTAACTTGCATACGAAATATTGTATCTGCAACAGCCAATCGATAAGCCATTCCCATTAGTATAACAACTTATAAGAACAACTGATTCAAAGGTGAATCATAACTCCATCCGGATTCAGTAATGGCAGAACGTACCATTGGGGCATCCGTATGTGTCGCCTAAGTTTCCGTTGATAGCATAAGCATCTGGTTGGCGAGGATTGGTACCCATTGCAAGTGCTTGATCAATAATTCGCTTGTAGTCACCATTGTACCATGATTCTGTCAATACAAATGAAAGAAATCAGATAAAAAATTCATATAACAAGGAGTATATATATATACAACACTACGCAAAAAGTTGACAGATTTACTTACGAAGTATGATTGTTTGATCGGCATCCGGTCTTGGGAAAGGATAAGTTTCGAACTTGGCTGGTAAAATGACAAAGGCACCCTGGACAGAACCGCGAGTCCAGTCACTGTGAGCATGCCACCATAGGGTTCCTATTTCATCTGATAGTATGACTTCGTACGTGAAGTTGGTTCCCGGTTGAATCGGACATTGAGTTATGAACTCGGGACCATCAGACCATGGATTTCTGGGTTGTTTCACACCGTGCCTGCAGCAACACGATTAATCAATTTATTCCAATTCTACAGGAAAATAGCATCGGTAAAAAGAGAAGTTAAATTACCAGTGAATGGTGAAACCATAGTTCCCTTGATTATAGACATTAACGAAAACAATATCACCTCTACGAACCCGAATCTCAGGTCCAGGATAACTGTCGTTCACGACCAGCAATGTCGTCGTGTTGCACAGCTTCGTAAAGTTTTTCTCTCGCACGAAGAATTCATAGTGATGCACATCTGCACTGCAAAGCAACACAGTGCTCAGAAATAAAACCGATAGAAAACTTAGCTTCAGTAAACTCATATTTCCCTCTCCAATGTGTTCTTAGTTCGTCCCTCACTTTTCTTGTCTCTGCTTCTGGGTTCGTACAACCCAACAATTTATAGAGAAGAAAGCTTGTGCCCCTCAAGTTTGTTTCTCGGGAAAAAGAGAAAGAAACTTCTAAGACGCGTACTAAGAAAATGATGAGTTCATTTTTCCCGGTCAAAAAAGTACACATCAGATGTCATGTTTCCGATTAGGTTTTGGATCACTACACGTCTACACCCCCCAATTGGACCATGGAAAGTCAGCTGTCGGCCAATATATGTTTTTTGATATCTCACTTAAGTTCTCGGCTGGGAAATGCATAGATTTGGACGTCGGCTTAACTGTTCATGGCTGCACTTATTTGATAGTACTTACGTGTGTTATCGAATAATTTAATTAATCGATCGAACTGAATTAATTAAATATTATTAATAAAAAGTTTTAATTCTTTAATTATTAACCGAATTGAACTCTAAAAAAATTAACCAAACTGGTCTTAAAAATATACTAGCTAATCCAGTTAATTTTCAAATTAACCAAAATAACTATAGAATTTTTTATTTATATATTCAATTATTTTTCGTTTAACCAAAATTTTTTATTAATACATATTATATTTTATTCAATTTATTTAGTTAATTAACATATTTTAAAATAAATTAATCGATAATCGAATTTTAAAATAATCGGTAACCGACCTAATTTTCAGTTCGATCAATTATTTTAATTTAAACCGAATAATGAACCTCTTAAAAATAATATTTAAATTGATGGTTGATCATACAGTTTTCTTGACCATTAAAAATGTTGACACATCGCTTAAAATATTACATAAACATTACAAACAAGGGTTAAATGTAATGATAATATACATTATTAAAAAATTAAATTTAAAACTTAAATATAATATTATTAAAAAATAACTATAAATTTCGAACATAAATCATTAAATATACTATAAAAAATACTATAAATATGCTGATTACAAAATTCATCTATTGTAAGAGTAACCGCACGACAGGAGAAATTATTACATGAACCCTTTTCACCATCTAGGATATGGTCTCAATCAATTAAAATAAGACACATAATATATTTTCTTTTATATCATATTTACACATAAACATCATCCAAATCATCCACTTTAATGTATTTAATTTAAAAATGAAAAAAAAAAATTATCAAAGATTTTTTATGTTATCTTACTCTTTATTGTTCAATTTTTTTAATTAATTTTTCTAATCTCTAACCCTAAACCCTAACCATAAATCCTAAACCCTAAACCATAATTCTAAACCTTAAACCTTAAATCCTAACCTTAAACCTTAAACCCTAACCCTTAAACCCTAAACTCTAACCTAAACCTAAACCACATAAATCCTAAACTTTAAATCTAAACCACATAAATCCTAAACCATTAATCCCTAACCCTAAAACCTAAACTCTAAATTCTAAACCCCAAATCTATATATAAAATTAATTAGGAAAATTTTAAAGAACAAAAAGAAAGATGACACAAGAAATCTTTGATAATATTTTTTTCTTTTTTAAATCAAAGACATTAAATTAGATGATTTGACCAATGCTTATGTGTAAATTTGATATGAAAAAATATATTATGTGTCTTAATTTAATTGGTTGAGACCATATCTTAGGTGGTGGAAAGGGTTGATGTAATAATTTTTCGCACTACAGGGACCCAGATTTGGTAGGTCTGCAACAACAAAGACTGGTTCAAAGCTCAGGGATTCTCCAGTACCCGCCTGCTATGGACGACTTTGCTGGTAAATTTGAATGGGAGTAGTTAGCAGATGGATATAAAGGCAGACAACAGTGAACACGTTATCGACAAAGTAATGATACAGCACTGTTCATTTGAACTTATCCAAGCTCCATCAATGTCTGAAATAGTACGTAAAATAAATGCATTTTTAGAAAGAAAGAAAATCAGGTTACGAGAATTTTCTACCATGGAAGTATTCCACAAGGGCATCCTTGATTAACCTAACATATTTATTTAAATAAAATAGAAGAGAACACTTTCTTTCTTCTTGTCTGAAACTAGTTATCAATGTTGAATTATGTAGAGATGTCCAAATTTAAGACCATCTGCATGGTCAGACGTCAAAATTGTAACATTAAAGACTGTATTTTTATTTCTACGTTGTGTTCTTGTAAACGGCTTCGGTATGCTTCATTTTATGACAATTTCATTGTTTTTTTAATATAAATACATATTTAATAAATATAAAGTATTTAATGTATAATATAATCGAGTCATTATTGATTTTGACGTATCTAAGTTTTTAGTTCAAGAAAATCTAGAAACTTGTAGGAGAAAATCTAAAATAGAGGCTGCTAGTGCTACAATATCTGTCGTTCTCATTACCATGTTGTGGATTATATTATTAAAAAGTAAGATTTCGTTAAGAAAGAAAAGTCATCTTCCCTTGAATTTGTCTTAGCCGAAAATGGGGCTTCAAATCAAAGGCGGTTCAAAGATTTTAGGATATTATATAATTTATTAAAATATAATTCTTAAAGTTATATTGTTTATAAATTTTATTAGTTCTAAAAATATAACCCTTAAAAGTAATTGTCTTTTCTAAAAGTTTTGTACGATTATTTCTATTGCAATTATTCAGAACCTCACTGATTCTACGGAAGCAATAATAATAAAAATAATTAATAAAATTTTATAATCAATTATCATATTTAAAAAATAATTATAACGTTTTAACAATTATAACTCATATTTTTTAAAAGTAATTTTAAAATTTATAAAAAAATTAAACTGCTATTTTTCAAAGGTTGTACAATCGCGCCGGTCAGAATCCCACTGCTTCAAACGACAATGTATTAGGTGGGAGGATAAAGGATTCGATTAAATATTGGTGTGCTTTCTTAAGCGTGTGGAAATCTAACAATAGAAAATTGCAAATATTTTGACCTTTGAAAATTCAGAGTTCAGAAACTTCGTTTCCTTGTAGTCAATAATTCATCTCTTCCTTGTCTTGGCCAACCGGATGTTCTTTTTATAAGTAATTAAGAAATGGACCAAAACCAAAATATTTTCAGACACGGGGGGTGAATTGAATAACACAGATACATAGAAAAAAATGGGTTCTCAAAAGCAAGGGTTGCTGTGGTTATCAGGGCTCTTGTTCCTCAACATCCTTGTCTTGTCCAGGGCTGATGTACAGTATTACGAATTCTTTGTAAGTTTTATTGAATCTTTTCCTCGGTTTTTTTCTGTTGTCTTAATGAGATTTGGCGCTGAATTTTGATTCTGGGTTTTGTTTCATATCTGGGTTTGAAGTTGCAAGAATCCCAGTTTACAAAGCTGTGTAGCACGAAGAACGTCTTGACGGTAAACGGCAGCTTTCCGGGGCCTGAGATTCGGGCTCGCAGAGGAGATACTGTTTTTGTGAATGTCCACAATCAAGGAAACAACTCGATTTCCATCACGTGGTATATATGTATATGTATATGTATATGTTTACATAGTTGTTGGTAGTTTCTTATGGTAAGATAATTAATGAAATATGTATGTGCTTGCAGGGAGGGCGTTGAGAATTCAACTTCTGGTTCAAATGAATTGATCCAACCAGGGAGAAACTTCACTTACGAGATTCAATTAACCAATGAGATAGGGACTCTCTGGTGGCACGCTACCAGTGCATGGGCCAGTGCAACCGTCCATGGCGCCTTTGTGGTTTTACCGGCAGCCAATGAAGAATACCCTTTCCCTACGCCTGATTCAGATAAAACAATTATAATCGGAGAATGGTTCAGACAAGAGTTAACCGAAGCCAATCAAACCATAGCTCCTGGACAAGCAGATGCTTACACCATCGACGGCCATACAGGAGAAACCAATGGATGTAGCAACGGTACGTATCGGTGTCCACCGACCACCATTATTTAGACCTTTTTTTTGTTATAATCCGACAGTTTTGATCCTTGTTTGTTACTGTTGCAGATACAACGTTTGAGTACCAAGTTGATTACCAGGGACTTTACCTTGTTCGAATGATAAATGTTGTTAACGAAACAATGGTGTTTAGCATCGCATCCCACAGCCTCACCATTGTCGGACAAAGCGGCGCTTACAGCAGACGCTCCTTCACTAATTCGCTAACCCTCGCCCCATACCAAGTGATCGATGTTCTGTTCTGCGCAAACCAAAATCTCGGCCATTATTACATCACTGCTCGACCTTCCTCCGACACCACACGCTCTACCGCCGGAATTCTGCGATATACCACCACGAGTACTTTAGTTTAAGCGCTTCCTAAGGCTAAGGGTTTGAATAATATAGTTGGTGTGGAGATAATTTATGTTTTTCATTAATAATTTGTTGTTCGAACAATGATTTATTAAATAAAACTTGTTTATCTTTTTTTTTATATTTGTCTTATCAATAATTTTATGTTATATATTAATAATTATTTTTATTTTATCGATATTATCCATAGAATAAATTAAAATATTTTGAATTTTAGAAAATAATTTAAAATGGGGATTGTTCTAGTGTTCAATTAAAATTAAATGAAAATTAGTGTTTAATTGTAATTCAATCGGGTTGCATCGGTTCGAAGTTAAAAATAAGTGTGTCCAAAGGCCCGTATGCACCAGGCCTACTCGTCCATTTTGTTTATGAACAGATTAAAGGTAGTGTTTGATAAAAAAATTAAAATTAAGAATTGAATTTTATAAGTATTAAAATTATATTATAATATTGGTTAATGTATTACTAGAAATTAAATATTGTATGTGGTTATGTATTTTGTTAAATAATAAATATCAATCTTCTAATAGAAAAAATCAGTTTTTTAAAAAATACTTCACTAATTTAATCTTATTAGCATAATATTTTGATACTATTTTGGATAGATCTAAATAAAAACTAAGCGATATAATTGAAAATATAAATAGTAATTGTGTTTTAAGGCTGTGGATCGTAAAAATTAAAAAAACGATTATTATCTTATATATTGACGATAAAAATTAAAAGCTTTTACAGATATGCCTTAGTTTAGGCATAGAAACTTAAAAATTAGAGATAGTGATTAGAATTTAGGGTTTAAAGGTTAAAGTTTAGTTTTTAAAATAATATGGTGAGGATTTAATTATTAATCTTAAATCCCTAAATCGTACATTTCAAACTACGTCTTTAAACCCTAAAATTAAAATATTAATGTATCAAATAATTACCCAAGAACATAACATATAAATATAATAATACATAAGGCAGGCAGAAGACAAAGTGGTAGCTGAACCATTTCATTGATTTCACATTTTCAGTCTTCCGATTACATCGGCTCTTTACAGTTCCCACTTAACCATACAAATTTATGAACATAATAAGATGAATGGTAGCTTAAACTATAACTATCCCCCAGAAACTTGCTAAAAATTGCATGATAATGGGGTTGGGTGTATACACAGCAAGGATGATTCAAGGAAAATGAGAAACAAGTATAAAGAATGCAACTACGCGGAAGAAATACCATTTAGGGACTTGGGTTGAGACAATGTGTCATCTGTAGTGGCGGTGCTGCAAAGTTGACAAGGGTCGGAGGATCCCGGTGAGCACCAATGATCGGGGACACTCGGTAAGTATGTCGACATGAACTTTCTGAATCTCTTCTTGTATTCCCTGGGAGAGATCACGGTCGGCAACAGATTCTTAGGAACCAAGGAAGACTTGACCCATGTCTCAAGTTGTTTGTCCCAAGTATACTGTCTCAGGTAATCAATAATCCCACATACAAGCTGCTGCCCCTGCGTATCCACCCCAACAAGTAAAGAGTAATCCATTACGTTGATCGACTGCAAACGGAAACACGAACACAATTCAGTCAATATGAACAAGGGATTTATATACGTACATATGGCGAGTTTTGGATAGTATTCATAGGTAGAATGTACTAAAAAGTTAGAAAGAATGTATCTGGTCGACGTAAGGACAGTCCAAAAGAAACAAGTTAAAGCTCACGTTGAGGAAAGTTGTGTCATTCCATACAGCCCGTTGCAAGAGACGCTTGGCTTGATTGCTAACATACAACGGAGAGGAATTCATGTCATTGACGAAGTTCTGATCCAAAAGAACATCGCCAGATCCCTCGGTGGCTGAACTGAATCGAGCATGTAAGGCCCCTTTAAGATCATATAGGCGAGTGAGATTTCTTCCAAAGGCAAGATTCTCCATCACCATAAGATCATGTCTTGACATCTCTTTTCCTGTTTTAGGCTGTCTTACTATCACCTGCAAAATGTTCAAGGAAATGAGCAAAGAATAAAGTCATTTCATATTTTAGAAATTATAAAATAAAATTTAAGCAAACCTGATAAATCCCAAGAACTTTAGCAAGGCAAGTTTGGCTTCCAGAATCGAATGATTGATTCATGTACTTGAAATAATGTACAGCAAACTTCTCAAATGACTCATATTCTGTCTTCTTGATTTCCTTTATGATAAACCTGTCATCAAGTGTTTTAGCGAAAAAGGACTTGCTCTTCCCTCCTTTGGCATCCCAATTTTTGCAACGGCTAAGAGAAGCAATATAATCAAGTTCCGAAGGGCAGCACCGCTCTCGAAGATCACGGAACTGATTGGTATATAAACAAATTACCGAGTATTTACCCTTCCCAAGTGATTTTGAAACCCCTAGAGAAACCTCTATGTTGTGAGCATCAGGAGGAACTAGAGAATCCAACAAGTTTAACCCATCAAAACTGGAGAAGCGCGAGTCTTCTGAAGAAATGCTCGGACTAGAGGCGGAATCTGAATCAGTGGAACCACTGGACGACCAGTGCAGGGATGTGATAGTAGGAGCTCGGCTTAGGCTACGTAAACTTTCAATTAGTTTATCTCTCCTCCCATCCTCAATGGACGCTTCTGTTACAGCAGGCATATCTTTCAGCAATGTTAATGCACAAGCAATTATACTTGAGAGTTCACCTTCATAATCTGACACTATATAATCGTTGGTTCCTAGAGGTATGTGCAGCCATGATGCTTCATCCCTGATTAATTGATAGCTTGTGGGTATTTGTGTTGGAGTATAACTACTGATGGATTCGAACTTGGGAACATTTCCTCTTAGAAGATCCTTCATGTATATCTGTCTGATTTCAGAAGAAGGCATCCAGAACCAACCATTTATGTTTTCTAGACTGGATAGTAGTGAACATGGAGATCCACTACTCATAATTGAATCAACTATAGAATCGTCGTCGTCAATATCCGTAGAGATTGGGATTGTTCTATCCCCTTGTAAATGACCTGGCATAGGTGCCACAATGGACTCTAGCTTGGATGATTCCATAGGGTATACACTATCCACAATCGGCTTTTCAATGGACTCTGGCATAGGAATGTTTGAAGATAATTCATCACCTGAAAAATCATTCCTTTCAACAAATGAATCTGAATAAACTTTCAGATTACCAGTATTTTCAGATGTTTTATCGTCATCTGCAGGTATATTTTCTTCACCACTTCCCTCTCCATCGGCATCTGTATGCAACTTCAGTTGTTCGGACACTGCTTTGTTGTTGACACCAGTGACTACTACTGTAGGATCAGGCAACAGCAAAGAATGCAGCCGTCGATCCCAAATGAAGGATTCCAGAAGAAGGTCCCACCTTACTCTGTTCAAGCTGAGTAGTTTGTGAGAACCCAAGTTTGCATTCCCATTATTTGAAACAGCATTCTGAATGCTTAGCTGCAATTTTCCAATTATACATATGAATTAGAGACACATTAGCACAACTAACTACTGAAGCCAAAAAAATCAATTAAAATAGTGGTTTGAATTTTGAACTACATGAGAGAGCAATTTCTTTTGTTGATTAGATATCATGTATATTGAAAATATAGTACAACCAAGTTTCACTGGTGTTAACAATCTGTTGAAACAGGGAAACACAGTACTGAAGAAGAAAAATAGTTGTTTGTTGGCGATTGATCAGTAAAAAATAAAATCAAGAGCACACAAATAAGCATATCAGAAAGAAGAAAAGCTAACCTCAAATTCAGAAGCTTCCAGCTTCAGCATCTCTTCAACATCAGAGAATACTTTTAAGGAACCTTTAAGGTTTAAAGTTGATCCCTCAAACTGAGACCTTAAATAATCCAAAAAGGTTGCAACCTCTCCGAACATTAGCTTTCCTTTTGCATAAACCTAAAGAAAAGATCAACATCAATTCAACATATTAACATGCGTCAATGTTTGTGAGAAGACATGGCAGATAGGTGTTTTACCACAGTAAATAATATGTAAGAAATCAAAGCACAGTGAGAACAGAATATTCACATACATTTTCAACTTCTTCTTTCAGCCAATCTGATTTAATTGACCTGCTAAACTCTAGTTGTTGTGGAGGCATGGACACAGTATAAGTGGTAAATGTAGAATAACTAAACATTGCAACCATAGGGCCTAACCTGCAGTTACATTAACATAACAAGAAAACTAAGTAAAACGAGTCTCTGAAAGAAAATATAAACCTCTCCAACTCCTAGCTAATAAGTATTGCCACGAACATTTAAAAATCACAAGCTGTTAGTCTGTTACTATAAAACATAAAAGGCCCAAGTCTCAAACAGAAAGGACAAAGTTTCCTGTTTCAACAGTACATTTGAAAGTAATTTATTGTTGTTAGATGAAAATGGAAGGAGTAATCCATACCCAAAGAAATATAGGAAGTCCTTATGCAGAGAATGGCCACAGCTGGATAATCCGTAGGATGAATAGGGTTCGGAAAAGCTTAGCTCCAAGAACTTTCCCAATGAAAGACCACGTGCAGCAGTTGAAATTAAAACTCTTTTTGTAGATTTTGACATTCCATTCCCAGTTTGGCACTTGCCACAGCCACTCCACATCCACAGTTTTCCCTCCGCTTCCCCAGGTAAATGCTTAGAAAGCCGTTTAACTTGTAT
Source organism: Abelmoschus esculentus (assembly GCA_035048815.1). Classification (NCBI taxonomy): domain Eukaryota; kingdom Viridiplantae; phylum Streptophyta; class Magnoliopsida; order Malvales; family Malvaceae; genus Abelmoschus; species Abelmoschus esculentus. The sequence goes on from JAUCBN010000010.1 coordinate 3,118,762, forward strand.
TGTCAGCTGCTTATTATGATGTGCATAGTAGTAAACGTGAGCTTCTGGGAGTTCACCGCATATAGTACATTGCCTTGTCTGCAGAAGGCAAAAGCTTCTATCAATGGGACTCGAAAACTCAACAGTAACACGACTCGTCAAGAAACACATACTGGAGAAAACTGCACAAGTAAATTTATAAACTAAATTAAAAAAAAAAAAAAAAAAAAAACTCCAAAAAGGAAATCCCAGAGACCTGGTTGAGTAAATTATCTCGAAGGAACTTCCCAAAAGGAATATCAAAATTCCTGTAGAACATAATATGGCTAAAATGGCTTTGCTCACACATAATCCCCTTTAAAACATGTCGGCTAGACATGAGAACCAAAATGCTTTGTGAGTCCAACATTGTGTTGATGTTCTCCTTATTTTGCATTTTCTCTTCATTATTATCACCATTAGCGTTGAAGTCAAGTAAGGCTTCAGAGGAAGCCGGAAAAGATTGAGGTTTTCCTTCATCAAGGGATTTCTCTTCATTATGACCACATTTAGGTTCCAAATCAAATTGCTCCGAGACCTCTAAACTTTTCATTGTGGGAACTGCTTCTGTGAGATTTGGCTCCCCCTCATTTATCCCAAAATATGTAGACAATGACCGACAAGGAACAGTGGATGCCAGAGGAAAATTGTTTCCAATTACTTTCTTCATAGAGGTGGAAATAGATGACAACCCAGAGAAAATGGCTGGATTATATGGCTCCAAAGATAAAGCAGAAATATCATCTAATCCTGACTTTGCAGTTTGATCATTTACACGGTAACCTTCTTCATGGTATTCATCGGAGATGGTAATGTCAATTTCATTTGAACCAGTTTCAGAAGTAGAGTCATCAAGACAAGTAGCAGTAGCACTCGTGTTACAAATCTCCAAGGTATGGTATTCCTGATTAGTTGGCAACACATCTGCTATTCCAGTTAAAGGAAGTGTAGAGAACATTGCCTTCTGATCAATAAGGAAGGAAGTTTCAAGGATTAAATGATGTGCCACGACAACAGCATTCTGAACAACACACTTAACCTTTTTCAGTTCTTCAGAATGACTTCCTTTCAGCAAAATCTACAACATCATGCTATCAAGTTAACAAGGAAGTACGCAGACAGGAATATGCCATAGTTATACCAGAAAAGAAACAAATGAGGAAGGTTGTTGTCCAAAAGATAGTGTAAGATCAAACATTTTAAGACCAGATATCAACCACGAATTATTTTTGAGAAATAGGAGGATACAACTTGATGATGCAAAGAAACCAAGTGGAAGACACCCGAGCCTCAAAAGTAACAGCCCCATAACAACACTTTGCATTAACTACTATAAGTTGGTAAAGTGTAACCTACCTGTAAAGGAACTTCATTTTTAAAATGCATTTGACTCAAGTTAAAATGCTTAGGAGAAAATCATATTAATTAATAAACATGTTTTAAACAAATTAACAGACTCTGAGAAAACTGGTGTCTACATAACAAATTAAAAGATAACCTGGAACTCAGATCCATTAATTGATGAGTGGTCAAGGATGCTCATGTTGTCCCATCATGTATAGGTTGAAGTATTTCGAAGAAAAAATTCTTAGGGGACTACAATTGAGTAGTTTTTGTAGGGGAAGGAACAAAGTCTACGGCAAGCTTCTTTTTCTCAACATAAGAGGACCAAGTTCTAAGCTATTATTTGTGTTTCAAACTTGCAACATACAAAAAATTAGCAATATTTAAGACCCTAAGAGATGACAAATGTATGTACTTAATTTAATATGTATTAAAATTGAATATCTTAATAGCTTTGGTTAATGAGGTTTGAAGCTGAAGGCCTTGTCCTATATTCCATGAATGTCAGAACTGGTAAAAATAATGTAAAACATCCTAAAGCCCTCCTATTGAGAAGTTTTACAACAAAAAGAAATAAAGAGTAATCTGTTAAAGGAATGATTCTTTTGATTAGAGCTGCATATGTTTTTCTATATAAACCACTCAGACTGTAAAGTATATAGCTCTGGTTGGTTATTCTGTTAAGTATTCTGTTATTAGAATATCAGATCCTTTGTATCCTCTATATCTTGTACATTTATCTCTTCAATGAAGTAAGTTGATCTTGAGGTTTATTTCCTAAGAGTGGCATAGTCTGTTCTATAATCCATCACAAACCATATTACCAGCGCTCACATCCATTATCTAACTATATCTTTCTTCCCACACTCCAAGTGTGTATTTGCATGTACACAAGAGCATGCGGTTGCATTCATGAATACTGGGGAAACAGAATAAAAAAATAAGAAACAGAAGAATAAGTCAACTCACAGTGCAACAAAGACGTTTAGGAAAGCCCTCAAGAAACATCAATGTTTTACTTGGCCGTTTTCCCCCTTCACCAGAGCAAGCATGTTCTTCAACAAACTTTTCAATATGAAAGGAATCACACTGCTTATAAGAGTCATTCTGCTTTAGGTTTTGATTAATCAAACGATCGGACGGTATTATTGGTAAGCCAGTACAGCAAGCAACTCTCTTGAGACGATTTAGCTTCATGTCAAACACCAACGTGATTCCTTTGGAAAGAATGCACTCTTGAACATCACGAGAAACAGATTTCTCCACCAATATCACATTTGGATGGAACATATCTATCATCTCGCTTAGAGCTTTCATATGACCTTTTTCCTGATTTTAAGGGTCAAAGATCAGAAACACGTTAGGAAACTTCTGTATTACAAAAATTAGAATTCATTTTTGCCATGGTACCTCATCTAGTGAACTTAATGAAGACAACCCACTTGAGGACTGACCGAGGGCTCCTTGAATTAATAACAGCTTTGGATTCTTGAACTTAGTTTGCATGTGCTTATGAGCGGCATTCTTTTTGAAGACCAAGCCCTTGATTAATTGGCTGCAAAAAAAAATGTTAATTTATTGGTTCAAGAGATGAATCCTTTAACAGCAACAACATCAATATTCTATTATCATGAGGTGTTTCAAATGGAGCAAGAGAGATATTGATTTTCACGCATGATCATTCAACTAATTAAATTTTGAAAAAGTGTGTTGAGACTTACATGCTACCAGTTAAGGGAAAAGTAACCAATACTCGTTCAAGGAATTAAATTTTATGCAGATAATATACGTTTGTAAAAACTATCTGAAGAAGATGCTTCGGAAAAGCACATTACAATCACCCTTTAATCTTAAAACGAAGCATAGGTGAAATAAAAACATATTTGTCTCTTCATTTTGAAATCCAAATTAACTATTGAATAAATATCCTTAACTAGGAGCAATATAATTTTCAACAGTTTATTGAAATCATATCACCTTCGATTGCGAGAAGCAGTTGCAATGCATTTCACTTTCACATATCCGTTTGGACCCATATTGTTACCATCAATAGGATCATGTTTCAAAAAAAGAACGGCTTCCAGAGATAAAGAAGTAACTACATCCACCCAACTGTCATTGTCCTTCACAGAACAGGCAACACCCACAGAATTAAGAAGTTGACTGACAATAGCTTTGAACTTCCTGTTTATCACCTCTTTCATTGCCCTTTGTTTTTCCTCTTTAAACCTGTAGAGTCCATTGCTCACATCCGTATGACTCAAGGAACTTGGTTTCCCCCATTTTATGCCATCTCCATATTCGTCATCCTCATCATCGTCGTCATAAGCCAAGGTATTCTCCAAGTCATCCTCCGGGTTGTCAGGTTCTGGAGGTTCCCAACTTTGACTATATGTTTCACCATTAATAAAGTGAGGAGCTCCACTTTCTTTTACGAAAGTACTAGGAGAATTTTCAATAAAATTTTCTTTTGCTGCTTGCTCATTACTAGTTTCTGTTTTCTCACAATCTCTAACTGTGTCCAGATCATTGTTATTTTTCTCATCCCTCAAGTTTCTTTCTGTCATCATATTCGAGCTATCAACTCTCTCCCCAGGACCTTCTGAACTCGGGTTTTGCCCCTTTGGAAGACAATTGAGCTCCCCATGACTAATTTTTGGACCAAACTCTTGTTCACCCTCGACCCTGAGAAATATCAAATACAAATATATGTGTGTATACTAGAAGTATAACAGCAACATAATAGAAAAGAAGGGCACCTACCGGTCACATGAGTTCATCTCAACTGAAAAATCACCTGATGGAACAGAATAAACAATATTTAAATGGTTATCTCAAGCTGGGAAAAAACTAATTTAACAAATAAAATATAGACGGATACTAACTGCAGCTAGAGTATGAACGATCACTGCTAGACAATGAAGAAGCTGGACTGACCAATGGTGTTGAATATGGAGTATTACCACCACGTTTTACAAATTCTCTACCTTGCCTCTCCCACCATAATTTACACGGCCGACTTGGGTCTCCAGTACAAGCGATTAAAGCACCGTTCTCCAGTTTCCTCTTGTCCTCACTGGACTTCGTAAATTCAGCACCACAATTATGACACATGCTACACATCTGATGAGATAAGAATTCCAGCAAATTCAATCACCTATTCGATAAGAAGGGGAGATAAGTTTGTTATGCAAAAATAATGTAAATTGTTCTAAATCATTAAACTCCACTTAGACATTAAGATCGCCATAACTAGTAAACCAAACACTTCAGGAAGGCATGAGATTCACATCTACTTACAAAGGTTAAATTTATTTCTCTAAGAGAATTTTAAATGAAGTTCATTTGTTCAAACATTAGATGACCGACTTACAAGTTTTGAATTCAAAAAATGAATGAAAAGTTATGCATGTTAATATTTATCTTTATTACCACATCCTACCATATCCGTGTCCTAAATCTAATTTTCTAAAAACTCATATATAATTCTATCGATGTTGTCGTGTCATGTTCAAATTATGTGTCTATATCTGTGTCCTAAATCTAATTATGTGTCTGTATCATTGTTCACAGGTAAACCTGCAATGCTACATGCGTTTCAAAAATGAATCGGGAATTACAGCGAGTTTTTCTCCCATTTAGAACTATTTATGCTAGGAACACAAGGAATCCATCATATTATATAGATCAAAAGGAACATAAAGCGTGGCGATAAATTCCAAGAAATTCAGGAGACAAACAAGTTAATAAACTACCAAAGTATTGCAATGATATTTCACTAAATCCATGTTTACAATCAGAAGGAAAAATCCCCTTTCTGTTATATCAAAAGGAAAATCAGAGTCCAAACCCCGAAAACTATTGATGTTTCTAAAACAATCAAATACAACGAAACAAAATAGAGTAAACAGACAACATAGTATTATCAGAATCAGACCAAACATTGTTCATTGGAAACAGTGACAGCAAATTGCAATATCAAAAAGAATCAAAAAGTAGAGAAATATACATATGCCAGAACAAGAAGAAAACGACGATACCAACATCCAAAGCAGAATTGTAATCTTAAACAAATAAGAGAAGAAAACATTGATTTTCGAAGCCAGATGATCTGCAAAATGGATAAAATCACCAAAACATCACCTTTTGAATTTCCAAAACTGGAAAATGTTTTAAAATTTTCCGGGAAAAAAACCTCAAAGTTATCAATACTTCAGCTCAGAATCAAGCATGTAAAATGTACAATTAAGTTAAACTAAAAACAATTCAATGAACCCATAGATTAAGGCAACAAATATGGAAAGAATGAATCAGAAATACAAAAACTTACAGTTAAAGCAATCCAAAGAACAAAGATTTGGGCATCATGACCTCTAATCCAATCCCGAGCATTATGATTTTCTTCCTCTCTACCCAGAAAGCAAGGATTTTTTTTCCAGAAATAAAAATTAAACAAAGCAAAGAATACAATTTGAAAGAAAGAATGAGAATTAAAAAGAAAGGGAAATCCATTTGAAGAGAAAAGGTATTTAAGAGTGGGGTCCACTCACTGTTGTTCCATTTCACACTGTTCGAAAGCTATTTAATGGGTAGATTTGGATTTATGTATAAATAAGGGAGGTTGATAGATACTCTTTATTTTCTATGTTTTGTAATAAAAAGTGTGTTTTTATAATTTATGAGTTATTTTATATTTTTTTATTTTTTGGAATTAATATAAAATTAGTACGATATATAAATATTGAGGGTTAAAAATTTTAAAATCATGATTAATGTAACATAATATATAAAATTTAAGAACTAAATATATTATTTTACCATTTTTATAAAATATTACATCATCGCCTAATTGTTATTTAACGGTTAACGATTAAAAATAATAATTATTACATTAATTTATTATTTTATTTATAATGTTATAATTTGACTCACTAAGAATAATGAGACTCGCTAAATTTATTAGTTGGTAATGCAATTTAAAAACCTTCAACACCATAAATTTTGTTTTTTAATATGTCATGTTCTTTTTTAATTCGTTCATTACGTTAATCTTATATGTTTAATCACTCGTTAATTTGAAGAGGGATTTTACATTTATGCCATCCAAAATCAGATTTTTTTTCAATATTAATTTGAGCAATAATTACGTTATAAATATTTTCACCATCTCTCTCGTTAACACGCTGTCTATAAAAAATTATTAACATTAATTATATTTTACTTGAAACGATATAAATAATGTTTTTAATATGACTTAATTGCAATCATAAACATCTATCTTATAATAAATATAAAATTGTTGTTTTCAATTATTTAATTTCATATGTTTAATATTTTAGAGTAGACCATAAATATTGATTATCAAATATCAATTAATAAAAAATTATATTATTAATTATTTTATTATATTATTTACAAAATTAATTAAAATAATATAAATAACGTAATAAAAATATCTTATAATATAATGTATCTCCGATGAGTAGTAACAGTGCAGACCATGGATCCCAAAGTTAAATGAAATGAAATTTGTGTGGGACAACAGGAAAACGACAAGAAAGCGAAATGTTGGGAAGTTTGTCCGAAATACAATAATTTAGGCGGCTATCTCATTTTCAGCAGAATTCTAACAAGGGTAACCTGATTTGTTGGGAGTGTCTGAGTCAACAGACAGATGTCTTCACCGTCAGCCACGTGGACCGGAGTAGATAAGGGAATGCCCTTCATTCTCATGACGTGTCGAGCAGCGGGTGGGTGTAGAGTTAACATCTGTCGTAACGGTTCTTGTATTAGACGGAAAGCAATGATAGCCTTACTCAATGACTCATCGTGGAACAACTGTCTTTCCAACATTCTTAAAACGGATTTTGTTAAACCAAGCTGTTCTTGTTTTATAAGTATATTAATTAATCTTAAACACTGCTAAATTAGCAAATTTATGATAATAAACAATGACCCAAAAGCGTTAGAAAGCCACGGTCACATGTGGCTTGGATCTTAATTTAAGGTAAACTATGTTGGCGGTAGAAATACTTATCGAGTAAGTCGATCACGAGTTTAATAATATTTAATTCGTGCTTAACAAAAAAATTATTATTCAATTCAACTTGTTAAAATCTTGATTCGAGTTAATCTGAATTAAACATTTACCGAATTTTAATCGAGACAAATTTAAATAACTCATGAGATGTTTAACTCTTTAAACACCACTAATCGATAGTTACTAAAAAAATACGCTTTTGTTTAACCCCTTAAAATTTACAATTTGAAATTTAATAATATTTAGTATAATTTCATAAACATTTTTATTTAACTCTTTCATATTTTTTTAATTTAATAATAATTTAGATCTAATTTATCTACGATTAGAGATGTGATACTGAACGTGTTGGGTACTGTCTATACGATTGCATCTGCGCCATGTTTACGTGGCTAATCACATCCAACACCCATAATTCCCCTTTGATTTCACATTGGACCAATTTCATGATTGAAACACTTTGGCTTTTGCCTCTCAATTAATGGATGATTTTATTCGAGATGGTACGTTAAATTATTTAAATAATTTAAAAATAATTATATCAATATTTTAGTGTTAACGTTAGGGATGAATATTGAGTTTATCGCTTTTTATTAATTACGTGTTTAATCTTGAAATTTTTAATTTTTATTAATTAATTTAATAGTGTTCAACGATATTTAATATTAATGGTGTTTAACAGTGTTCGACGTTAATTATAAAATTTTTTTTTATAATATTATTAGTTAGTTCAAATAATTAATACAACTAACTATCCGATTAAAAATACTAATGTGTTTTCTTTCTTAAACCCACATTTTCAAACTAATTATGCAAACAATTATTTTTGAAACTGGTGGATTAAAATCCAATTCACCCCTTTAACCAAAACAATTATGTAAAACTAAAGTTGACTTTGATATAACAATAATGTTAAAGGACTATTTTGTAATAAATTTTTAAGTCCCTAAGTCAAACCAAAAATTTTGAAATAATTTTTTAAAGTGTTTTATAGAGGTGTTTCGATACCAATATGTATGGTATCGATACCGTCCTTTATTTTCATACAATGTTCTTGAGACGAAGAATAAGTATAGAACCATGGTTCGATACCATTTAATTTCAAGAGCTCACTGCCAAAATCTGTTTCAAACCATGTATCGAACCACCCTTTAATTTTTTAAATATTTTAAAATTATGAACCTTGTATCGATACCAGTATCGATACACCCCTTAAATCCCAACGGCTATTTTAGCATTAAATGACTTGACCTTTGGTGACAGTTAAACTTTAAATAATGGTTAACATGTTTCGAACCATGTTTCGATACCAGTATCAAAACATGTTTCGATACTCCTTGTAATAAATGCACAACGACTCTTTTCTACTTTGGTCTGTTTCGAAACAGGTACCCGTGTATCGATACCAGTTTCATCATAGTGTATTTATGATGGAGAGGTGAAGCTCTAACGTCTCAATTTATTTTTCCAATAACCCCAACGGCTAGAAATCAATGAAAATGTATAAAATGAAGCATTTCAAGCAGCATTAAGAACTATTGAACCTCAAGCAACATTCAAGCAATTAAATCTAACTCCCAAAGCACTTATTGCATATCTTGACTCCTAACTCTTGTAATTTCAATTTGATTCTTTGTAATTGAGTTTGAGGAGAGTTTGTTTGTAATTGGGGCAATTTTTATCTTGTGAGAGATTACAATTTGTCTTTCTTTCATCTTTTTTATCTTGTGAGGTTGAATCAATTCTTGGGTAAAAGAATTTATTCGAATTGTAACGATTATCCCTTGAACCGAGAAAAAGGTCGAATTCATTAGTGAATTGGTTTCAAAATCCTTAGCTCTCTTGAACCACTATAAATCTCTTGTTCTTCAATTTCTCTATTTTACCGAAAATCTTCCACCACCAAAATTTTAATTGTCAATCCATTCTCCTCTTGGCCAACTATCAAGATCGATCAATTCAACCAGTTAACACTACTAATATTATAAATATAAAATATCAAATTATTTTAAATTAAAGTAAAAATGACTAAATCTTAAATCACAGGGACCAAAACTATAATTTACCATTTGTAAACAATAATCCAATCAAACCAAACCAAATCTTATAATCTGAGACATAAGCATGTCTACGGATGTTTAAAGCTTTCCCGAAAGCTAGCAACTTGGTGGAGATTTTTGTTTTGTAGCCTAAGGTTTTATTCTACAAATTTCTTTCCTAATTAAATAATGTTCTTGTTGGATTATAATCTTGAATGATTAGAGACTTGGGGGGACATTAAAAATGTTTGCGGCTGTGATGTGTCCAAACGGCAAATTTTCATGCAAATTCACTTAATAATAATTCATTACACAAATAATGTCAGGTTTGAATTGATGTCCAAATTTTATATTGAACCCATGCAAGTTGAGCGTGAGGCAAATGTCACTGAAAAAAAAAAAAGTATTAATTTTATATAAAAAATCTTGAGATATATACACGATAACACTATATATCTTATCATACATATCTTTTAAAAAGAAGATAATAGTTCCGTCATACACATAGTTGGGTGCATTTTTAAAAAAAATATTAATAATGAAGCAAAGTTCGAAATTACAGAGACAATATGAGTTGAAAATTCATAATTGTTTTGACACTTTATATAGTATTGATATTAGATTTATTAAGACGTTAAGTATCATTAGATCGTTGAGTACGTATTGATACGATAATACGATATTATCATATAAACAATGTATTGACTTGAAAAATATTATGTTGACTAAAAATAATTATATAAAATTATACAAAACGTTAAGTACCAAATATTTTAAACTATTTAACTATGAAAGTAATAAATTTAGTCTTTATAATTATATTTAACTATGAAAATAGTATATTTAGTCTTTATAATTTGATCGATTTTAATTTATGAGCATTTTAACTAATTTATAATACTTTATTTTATCTAAAAAAGGTATGAATAATATATGAATTAGTAATGAGTTTAATTTTAGGACACACACTATTCGGTTTTAACCAAATTAATTGATCGAATCGAAATTATTTTAATCGGTTAATTTTTAATAAATTCAGTTATTGATTAATTTTTTTGAAAATTCGGTTAATAGTTAATTCGGTTCAAAATCGGTTAATTAACCGAATTAACCAAAATTATTATATATTAAATATTTTTTTAATTATTTAACTTTTAAAAAATTATAAAATATTCATTAAATTTTTATATTATAAAATATTCACTAATTTTTTATTAAATTAGTATAAAATAAAAGTTTAATGACTAAAAAATATTTTAATATAATCTAGAACCTATTATGTAATTTAACCAAATTTTGTAATAAATTTTGGTTAATTCGGATAATTAACCGAAATAATTTTATTTCGGTTAAAAGAAATTCGATTCGGTTAACAGTTAAGATTTTTAAAATTTTGATTAATTCGGTTTTGGTTAATTCGATTTGGCCACCGATCGAATTAACCGAATGCACACCCCTATTTAATTTAACATATTTTACAATTACCGTATGGTTTAAAATTAAAATTAAAAAAATACAAGAATTAAATTGATCAAATTGAAATATTTGGACTAAATAATCAATTTATGCATAATACAGATACCAACTACAGGGATTAACCAAAACAATAAAACGTAAAACAATGATACCTAAAAACCTAGAATCATGAATATATAAAACCCTAGTTTGCCTCCTTTGGTAACTCTCTCCAGCTATCCAGTCGCCCAGAGGCTCTTCTTTCTCCCCAAATCTCCTCACCCCTCGCAAATGGTAATTTGTGCTCTTTCTTTCTCTTCTCAATATGTAATTTTTACAGTTTTCCCCATTAATTGATTAATTCATCTTTTCACAGCTTATTATATGCTTTATTTTTCTGTATCTGACTCAGTTTCTGATCTAAATTTACTTCATTTATATTTAGGGTGGAACGAGGATGTTATTAGCTTTCATAAAATGTCCTTTACTTGATTTAAGTTCGTATTTTTTTTGCCTAAAGATTGCTTCATTTAAATGTTTGACTCTGTAGTCTCTGGTGGCCAACGAAGATTTTCAGCACATTTTGCGTGTGCTGAACACCAATGTTGATGGAAAGCAGAAGATTATGTTCGCAATGACCTCCATCAAGGGTATTGGAAGGCGTTTCGCTAACATCGTTTGCAAGAAGGCTGATGTCGACATGAACAAGAGGTTTGCTTTTGTTTCAGAAATTTGTATACATTGCATTGCAATTTTAGGCTTAATTTGGTGTTAAATATGATGCTTTCTGGGTCTAAGATTAGACAATGATATATGTTTGGACTTTAAGTGTTTAATGTTATGATGATTATGCATTTATTTGAATGATGATTAATTTACTTTAGATTGACTTAGTTGTCTAGGCTTCTATTATGTATATAGTAAAGTATAAGTTGTGGGTTGTGTGGCATGGGGATGTTTTTGAATGTTTAATTTCGGGTTGTTTGTCAAGCATATGTTATTTGATTTGCTTTGTGTTATCAGGGCTGGTGAATTGACCGCACAGGAGCTGGACAATCTCATGACCATTGTTGCAAACCCGAGGCAGTTTAAAATACCTGACTGGTTTTTGAATAGGCAGAAGGATTACAAGGATGGGAAGTATTCCCAAGTTGTGTCTAATGCTCTCGACATGAAGTTGAGAGATGATTTGGAGCGCCTGAAGAAGATCAGGTTAATTCCTTTTTCTCTGTTTGTGCTGGAGTCGATCTTTAACTTGTTTTGTATGTGCCAAGTGCCAACCATGTGATGCTTTAAAAGATACAACCAAACCATCTCTAACATGAGTAACTACTGGTCATAACATATCTTTTACTATTAGCATTTTCTAACACGAGTAATTAATTTGTGTTATTTATTTGAGGCATTCTCTTCTGGTCCTGGATCAATCTTATTTGAACTTTTTGGTGCTCAAGGCAGAATAAAACATGCCTTGATGTCTTTCCTTTTGGTCATTATGCAAGTGAACGAGTTTGCTGGAATTGCTTGATTTTTGGGCTGTTTTTTTTACCTGTTTTGAAGCATGCTTGTAGGCACAGGTTATTACATTTATGTGAAAATTACTTTATTAAGAAATTATTGATTGATTTGGGTTGGTGTTTATGGTTTATTTTTGCCTCTTGGGGAATGAAATGAGAATAGATGGAACCTAACAATCTATACACTGTCATTCAGGAACCACCGTGGTCTGAGGCACTACTGGGGCCTTCGTGTCCGTGGCCAGCACACCAAGACTACTGGTCGCAGAGGGAAGACTGTTGGTGTGTCTAAGAAGCGTTGAAGGCTTCATATATATTTTCAAAACATATCATCTTTCAGAGAGTTTATTTCCTTTCTTGTAAGCACTGTCTGCACGAGGACAAATTTTGGATTTTTTTTTCTTGTTTCTTGACGAATAGTGTACCAGTGTTTCAATCAAACATTAGTTTAAATAAACATAGATGCAATATTGTCAGCTCAGCTCTGGTAATTTTTTCAATTTAACTCCAAAAATGCATCAAATAAGCTTTGGTTGAGGATTATGGCCTATGGAAAAAGATTTACTAATTGTAAAATGAGTTCAAGCTTCATACTTGAATTCATTTCTTTTTCTTTCTCTCTAAGTTTTAATTAAAAATATTAATGATAAATAACATAAAAAATTAATCTAAGTTTTAAGTTTTAACGAGGTGTGAGATTAGTAAAAATCACATTCTCTTTAATCCAAAGTAGGTTAGCTTGTGGGTCGCAGTGAGACCAAATATATGAAACCAAATGGGCTCCTTCTTGTATTATCGAAGGCCCAACAAGTGTCCCCACCTTCCGCCATTAGAACAAGTATAATAAAGAAGCGACCTTTCACCATATTCTTCTTCAGAAACCACAAAGTTGAACAATTTATAGAAAAATGAAAAGGTGAAAATTCTCTCTTTTCATCGATCGCCCAAAGCAGCTGAAAACCCTGTCGATCGCAGGAGAGAGGGAATAGGGAAATATGGGGAAGAAAAGGAAGTCGATAGCTACCAGCCTTGATGAGGTGGATCGGACTATGTATGCCTCGTTTTCCAGCGCCGCTAACTCATTGTCTCACCTTTATACTCAGGCCATGAATCAGCAAAAACTCTCCTTCCAAGCCGGCAAACGCCATGGCCTTGTATTCTCTCTCTCTTCGTTCCCTCCCCCCACGTAACATATAGTCCTTTTTGGGTTTTTATTTGCATGAAATCTTAGCTTTTATGAATTTTTATACATGTTCTTGCTTCTGGATTTACGTCTCATTGCGTTTCCATCTTCGGGAGGCGCAAAAGTAATGATTTTGATCAATCAAGCCTGCTTTCATTCTTTTATATATATATATATATTTAAAATTTTGGTAAAAATATATTATTGATGCGTTTATGCTTAGGGGTTTACTGATTCAGATTAAATTTATTAGCTCACTGTTTGCTTGTGTGCTCTGTATATATTGCATTTGTGTGTGTATTTTACCCTTTAAGGTAGTGCGGTGCATTTTGTTTTGAAAGGAAGAATTGACGATAGTTATATATTTATTTCAAGAAGAAATGCTGTTGTTGACGTGTTGTACATTTAGCAACGAGTGGGACTGAGTGGTAGAGGATGCTTATTATAACTCATTGTAAGTTAATATCAACAAAAGAATTTATTTTTTCTTTTATTTTTTTTCTTCAGCTCAATACTCGCTAATTGCAGCGCCTCTGCTGTGAAAGTGCATGATTGTGAGAATCAGATCATGTTTTCTTCCTTGTTTAAGGATAAGATTAGTCTCTGCTTCCGTAGGCAGCATAAAAGTGAAGCTAATGAAACTGTGATATTTCTTTCTTAAGAATATTCCTTTTTAACGCTTGAAACTTGTTAGCCACTCAGTCATGCAAGTTGCAACCAACTTATTATAAACCTCAAAAGGGATATTTATGTTAAACTTTTCTAGTGTTGATGAACTTGATTGAAAATTGGAGGGGTGTATTGGCAGCTTTAAAGTAGCTAATAGAATCATAATTCCGTTTGGAAGTTTGTCTTCCAACGAGGACTTTTGATATAAATTTTACTCGTTCTCTTGTTAAGAGCAAAGGTCATTGCTTGGTTCACTTAACATTGAGTGTAAATCGAGGACTTTTGATGTCTTGTCAATTTTACCCATTCATTTGTTAAGAGAAAAGGTCTTTGCTTAGTTCATACTTCACACAACATCAAGTTTAAATCCACCATTTTTTTTTATTTTCAGCTTTAAAATTATTCTTGGGCATCTCTATGGCTGAATCCCGGCCCCTATTGGTCAACCTTCTCAACTAGTCATTTGTAATGTGCTTCTAGTTGTGAGTTAGGAGTTTGCTAATACATTTATCTCAACTTGATTGCAGGAAAAAGTTTATCAGTGGATTCGGAGACAACATGAGGGAGGATCAAGAGTAACAACAATGGATATCCTCAGTTACCTTCAGGTCTGTTCCTTGAATATTTTGTAATCTTTACACTTCGAGTATGTATAAGTTTATGCTGTTTTAGTTTTATTGTATCTCATGAAAAATTGATCTTTCCTTTTAAGTTTGAATGACATTTCCTTTTTCTTGGTTGTTTTTCAATGACATTGGAAGACACCTCTTCCTCTTTTCTCTGCATATTAGACTTTTTAAAGTGTTTACCATGTACAACCCTGTGATATGTTAGATCCATCTTGTTATTATTCTATCGAGACTCTTATCGGAGTATAAACATTTGAATTAATTAATGCAAGCATACATTTTTTTCATTGTTTCCAAATCTTTTTGCAAATAGTTTTGAGTCTTGACCAATAGTAAATACACTTGAAAGTTGGAAGTTAAACCTTGTGCATTACACGGTACTGCTGTTTTAACGTTTTTGGAAGTTATGAGATGCAATGCATGATGGGATTCATCGGAATTGTACCAAGCAGAGGTTGTTTCCCTGCTTTTTACTTGAAGGAAGTTATAAGCAAGGAATACGGAAGTTATCTAGATTTACATGTTTCTTGGTCTCATTGCTCAGAGGAGATTTTTAAATCTTGTTGCATCTTATTTAGTCATGCTGAGAGTATTCAAGTCGTCCTTGTTGCTATAGGGTTGAAAACCTTGGATCCCATTTTGTATTTTTTATGATGAATGATACAAGCTTCAATCTTATTTCATTGATCTGTGAAATGTAAATATTTATGCATATGATTAAAATAAAACAAAAGACACTTGTATCTCCAATTCTCCATAGTAAGTTTCGATTGATTTCTTAGATCTTCGGCGTTGGATGAATTCATCATTTTCTCTGTTTTTGGTTCTTAACACATCAATAAGAACTCCTTATACCACTTTACTTTAGTAATTCGACAAACTTGATCATTGAAATCCTTGTTAGAACTTTGCCTTAGGATATGTCACAAGCAGTATGCTGATGTTCTTTTTATTTACTTTGGTCGATGATGTTTGCTTGTTAAAGGTCTTCTTTTACACTATGAAGAACACTTAGATCAGTGACTCTCATGAAGAGTTGCCATTACAGGTGCAAGCACAGAACATAGACACGCAGGGCATCCTACTTTTGATCTGTTCCTGTTAATTCTCTCCTTTACATCTTGATATACACTATTCTATTACCCTAAAATGTAGCAGGCTGTCTAAGTTGTCCAAGTGTCTAAATCAAGTGCCTATATAAGTAAAATAAGACATAAACAAGACAATGTTCACTGCTGTGAACAGAAACTTTAATATTTTTTACTGCACATTAAACGATAAAAAGTAAGTTATTCATATGTTAGAACCCTACAATTTTATTTAATATCTCGTTTTCTTGTTTAGTTTTCATATTTTGCATCAGAAAGAGTGGAAGGCTTACAAGAGGGATTGCGTTCTTCGGTAGTTGGGTCTGAACACTAATCGACTGGATGCGAACTATCCTTGAGTGACATCATTAACATAATGGTGAAAAGTGATGTTTGCTACTTTGCTCTTGTAATCCGGCAATTGTTAGTTTTAGTCCTATACTGCCTTTAAAGGTTTGTGCAACCGCTAGTATGTTTGTTGCAAAGATTGCAAGGGTAGGTCCTACCTTCTGCAATATGGGAGCCTTCTTATGAACCTTTTAGCATGACTCACACTCTGTGCTTTCTGATCCATTCTCTTTGTGGTAATAAGTATTATATTCTGAAAATCTGAACATTGTGCAATCTTGTTGTAGAATGAACTAGACTATGGTGAAGAGCCATCAATGTCACCTAGAGTACCAAGCCAACATCAGCATCCACAACCTACAATGCAGTTCATGAATACAAGTTCCATGGTCTCCCCAGGTTCATCTGGCCAAATTTCTGGGCAGGGAATTCGCCCTGATCATTGTGAACAGCAGTCCAAGAATTTAGTTTTCTCAAATGCTTTATCAAGCCCTGTTCGTCAGAGTCTCCAGCATTATCACATCGCTCAACAAGGTTACTGTCCTAACGGTGGTCTGCCTTCAGGAACTGGAGCCAGGACCAATGAACCTAGCTTTCTTCCGAGCCAGACCAGGGATTCTAATTCTCTCAGCTCCAATGACACCTCGATGGACATGCATGGCGATAGTCCATCTCATGAATCAACTTACTGATAATGCAAGGTAACTCTTTTGAACCCCAACAACTAAAGGTCCAGAAGGCTGTTGGTGCATCATCATTTTGTTTGTCGTTGTTGTCGAAGTAAAGAAAGTGCAAGATAAAGATGGTTACATCACACAAAAATAAAGCACATGGCATGGGTGACTAGCCAAACGCATTTGAAGAAGAAAAGTGTAGTCACTAGTCAGTCGTGTGCTGTGCTTGTGCTGGGTTTGTGTTTCGGTTCTATTTTGCTTGGATGTCTTTAAATTTCATGGTAAAGCTTTTTGTTCAATCAAAATTTTAGCTACTTTCAATGGAAAAAGAAAATTCTAAGGGTTGTTCTGCATGATTCGTTCTATCCTGCAGCATCTATATAGATTCTGGCTTGATTCGTTCTAAGTGTTATTATTCAAGTAACATGTTTCCTTGCTTATTAAATACTAAAACTTTTTTGTGAGCCCTGATGACACCCATTGCAATATGTGTTGTGCCATAGATAAAAGAAGGTTCTGCAATCTTAGCCTGATGCATTGGTTTCCTCAATGAATGTTAAGCATAGGAAAACTTGAGGTATTAACTTCTTAGGAGTGTAAAAGAACATATACTAAGGACTTGAGATTTGATCTGAGTGATGTGATTTTTTATGAGGAAAAGACTCAAATGTATCACATGGGTAGCTAGTTCAGCTTTTTTTTTTTTCATTAATAGTGTCGATTTGATTAATTTTGCAGTCATTCCCTTAAATAGTAAACCCTAAAGTTATTTAAAATTTTAAGTTATATTTAAATGTATTAAACACTAAATATAAATTTTAAACCCTAAATCTTAAACTCCAAAAAATAAAACTTAAACCTTAAATTAATTTATATGTTTTATTATAATAAAATTAAGATTAAATTATAAAAATGTACGAATAACATGAAATAAATGTATAATTATTCTAATTTATTTTTAACTGTCACAATATCAGTCTTTTAGTTTTTAACGGTCAGTGGTTATATTGATATCATTTTAATAGTTGACTGGTGTATTTAACGTGTTTTAATGTATGATGGTTATTTCGATACTAATCTCATAATACGGTGGTTATATATATAATTTACCCTTTTTATACCGTTTTATTTTTTATCTCGTATTGTCATATTTTTGCCTTTTTATTCTTTTGTAACGAATTCGACAGGTATATGCTCGAAGCCATCTGTCTGTTGAAACTTGGCAATGCCTTATCCACATACCCCACTTCTAGCTTCTAACACAATCTTAAGCTTGTAAGAATAACAAAGAAGTACACAATAACAAGGAAAAGATAAAAATAATACTGATATGTCTATGGCAACCTCGATCACATGTCTGAAAATCCCAAATCCATGTTCACCTCCATGTTCTTCACCACCATCATCATCCATCGGTTGCAGATTGTCTGTAACACCCAAGCCTTATGTTGTGACGATAAGGAGTTCTCAAACTGAAGGACCTTTGAGAAGACCCGTGGCTCCTTCTCCACCACCTCCTTTGAAAACGGTCCCTCCTCCTCCACCGCTGCCGACAACCCCTTCTTCTTCTTCGCCCCCACCTTCGATGGCAGTTGTGGGGGACCAGAATGTGATCACTTTGGAGTTTCAGAGACAGAAGGCAAAGGAGCTGCAAGAATACTTTAAGAAGAAGAAGCTTGAGGAATCTAGTCAAGGGCCTTTCTTTGGGTTCCTTGGGAAGAATGAGATTGCTAATGGAAGGTAAATGGATTAATAGACATACCCTTTTTGTTTAGACATGGTTTAGGGTTGTCTTAATTAAGATTTAGAGTGAATAATTATTACATTGATGGATATGGTGTGTGGGAATAGGGACACCAGTCATGTTCTTTGGAAGCATTAAAAGGAATAATTGAATTGAAAACCTTATAAATCTGTTAATAACTTTAGCAGAATAGCTATAGCTCAAGAATTATGAGCACTTTCAGGGAAGGCACAGGTAAGGTGGGAGGGGCAATTACCCCAAAACTTAATGGGTCAATTACCTCTCCCACCTTTTCTTGAAGCCCTTTTTCTTTTCAAATGGTTCAGCATTATTCTATCTTGCTCATGTTTGACTGTTTCACTAAGGTTGCAGGCACTTCTATTAGCTTTATATTGGTCTTACAATACTTACTGTTTGTAATTGATTTGGGGATATTGGTGTTGCAGGTGGGCAATGTTTGGTTTTGCCGTTGGGATGTTAACGGAGTATGCGACGGGATCGGATTTTGTCGATCAAGTAAAGATCATGCTCTCCAATTTCGGGATCATAGATTTGGAATGACTATTATGATCTTCTCTTGTATACCACAATGCTTCTTGTATTCATACTTTATTGTTTCTGTAAGTTATATCCAATGTTTTGTCTGCAACTCTCCTTGATCAAGCTGTGTTTCTACAATTTGCTTGGGTTCCAAGTCATGTTCTTCATTCTGATCTTTACAACCTTTTCTGCATATATCAACCACACACTTTCAGGCAATTAGTGGTTGAATATGTTAGGTAATAGGATGAGGCACTACGTCTTCGATTCCTGATGTTGTGAATGGAGAAAATTAGATTACGAGGATCGTCTCCAAACTGTCCAATTCAAGGATTACCTTCCATCCACCATGCCATATCGAGGCCGTTATAAGCTCCCCACAGCTCCGCATCAATAATTGTTGTAACCCTCAATCTTCCCTGCAAACCCACCAAACCAGTCGCTAACACAATCCTCCACGACTCCACCGTAAGCGGCATCGTCCGAGACCGCCATTGCTGTTTTATCTTTATCAGATCGGAATTGATCACAAAACCCCACTCCTTGATCTCATTACTTATAATTAGATGTACTTTTAAATTATATTGGGATACATATTCGATTCTCGATTGTTTCGAATTTGTTTAGGTATTCCACTCTTTGAAGGTAATGGCAATGGGTTGCGTCTTGGTCGAAGTTTTAGTGAAGGTTGTGACTCTAATGATGTTTAAGATTGGATTTGAAGTTTTAAATCCAAAAAGTATAGAGACTAAACTCTTAAAAAGTAAAAGTAAGGAGATTAAATTCTAAATGCACAAAAAGTGCAAGGACTTACAGCAATTTTTAACCTTTATATTGATAATTAAGATTCATATTTCATAACAACGAATATGAAATTCGATTCGGGAAAGAATATTTAGTATTTAGTAGTTTAGAATTTAGATTATATTAATGAAAATATAAATACTAAATATTAAATATATTATTATATTAATTTAAAAATCATATTATCTTGAGGATAAGATCTGTTTATATAGTAAAATCTAAAATTTTTATCGTTTGGTGACCAAAATAACAACACGGTAAAAGTTTGAGGACTGGGAATAAAATGTACCCTAAAAATATAGTAGCTCGGTGTGTTTGCTTGCACTTGGCTGCTCGTCTCTCAGACTCGAACCAAAAGAAAACCGCAGGAGAAAGTGAAGAGAGAAAAAGAAAATGGAGTGTTGAATTTCGAATCAGTTCATTAGATTACGTTCTTCACCTCAGTCTACGATGACAAAGCTCACTGTTTCCAACACAATCCGCAGGGGACTCTCTTCATTACCGAGCAAAGCGTCCCGAGGGCGAGGAACCTCCCAACCGCCGCCGCCTCTCCCTGATCAACTTTTCAGCTCAGCTACCCAATCCGGTTCTTTCAGATTAGGCGATTCCACTTTCTATTCCCTCATTCACCATTATGCTCATACTGCTGATTTCGCTTCTTTAGACGACGTTTTATGCCAGATGAAGGTTCAAAACCGAGTCTTTATCGAGAAGTGTTTTGTAGTCATCTTCAAGGCTTACGGGAGAGCGCATTTACCTGATAAAGCTTTGGATTTGTTCCACAGGATGCCTCGTGATTTTCGTTGCATACCCACTGTTAAGTCCTTTAATTCTGTTCTCAACGTCATTATAAAAGAAGGCCTTTATCATCGAGCCTTGGACTTTTATAACTGTTCCGTTAAAGCCAAGAACACCAATATTTCTCCCAATGTTCTCACTTTTAATCTGCTTCTTAAGGCCATGTGTAAGTTGGGATGCGTCGGTCGTGCAGTCGAGGTGTTCAGAGAAATGCCTCAGAGAAAATGTCCGCCCGATGTGTATACTTACTGTACATTGATGGATGGATTATGCAAGGAGGATAGGATTGATGAGGCTGTTTCCTTGTTGGATGAAATGCAAACCGAGGGTTGCTTCCCTTCCCCCGTCACTTTCAATGTATTGATCAATGGGTTATGCAAAATGGGTGACTTGGCTCGCGCGGCAAAGCTAGTGGACAATATGTTTCTCAAAGGTTGTTGCCCTAACGAAGTTACTTATAACACGCTTATTCATGGTTTGTGTATAAAGGGGAAGTTGGACAAGGCAGTTAGTCTTTTGGATCGCATGGTGTCCAGTAATTGTATTCCTAATGACATCACGTATGGAACCATTGTCAATGGGCTTGTTAAGCAAGGGAGGGCGGAGGATGCGGTTAAAGTAATGATATCTATGCAGGAAAGGGGGTATAGAGTTAATGAGTATGTTTACTCAGCTCTTATTAGTGGGCTGTTCAAGGGTGGTAAGTCTGAGGATGCAAGGAAACTATGGACTCAAATGATCGAAAAGGGATGCAAACCTAACACTGTTGTTTATAGTGCACTTATAGATGGTTTGTGTCGCGAAGGACAGCCGAATGAAGCTGAGGAAGTTCTATACGAAATGATAGACCAGGGTTGCACCCCTAATGCTTATACATATAGCTCCCTGATGAAAGGTTTCTTCAAGGTGGGCAATTGCAATAAGGCAATTCAGCTGTGGAAAGACATGGCAGAACATGAATGTATTCACAACAAGGTTTATTACAGTGTACTAATCCATGGACTTTGTGAGGTTGGGAATCTCAGCGAAGCTATGATGGTGTGGACAGATATGTTAGATAAAGGTTGTAAACCTGATGCAGTGGCATACAGTTCGATGATTCAGGGCCTCTGCAATGCTGGCTCAATAGAAGAGGCTTTGAAACTTTTTCATGAGATGCTTTGTCAAGAGACTGAATCTCAACCTGATGTGATCACCTATAATATACTTTTTAACACTTTATGCAACCAGAACAGCATTTCCCGTGCCATTGATCTCTTAAATAGCATGTTGGATAGGGGCTGTGATCCTGACATAGCCACATGCAATATATTTTTGAGAACACTGCGAGAGAAGCTAGACCCACCTCAAGATGGAAGGGAGTTTTTAGATGAGCTTGTCATCCGGTTATTAAACAGGCAAAGAGTTTTCGGTGCTTCCAAAATTGTACAAGTGATGCTACAGAAATTTTTGCCACCAAAAGCATCTACATGGGGAAGAGTTGTCCAAGAGCTCTGGAAACCTAAAAAAGTTCAAGTTGCCATTGACCAGTGTTGGAGAAACTTAGACTTTCAATTCTTTTGATCGAGACCTCGTAAATCTTTTAGTGATCACATTTGAAAGATGTGTTGTGTTCATCGCTATCGCTAAGCATAGTGTTTCTCCCATACAGTTTCATTGCAAATATCCTTGAGGAATGGACCTGCAGAATATTATTGCAGATACAAGTCCATCTGTTTGCGGCAAACTGTACCTTCTTGACCTGATTTGGATGAAACTCCTTTTAAACTTAATTTGTGTGCTCTTGTATCTTGAATAGGTGATGGCCTCACATCCATTTAATTTCTGTGACCATACTCAAAAAACACAAAAGTGTGGCTGCCAATCAGAGTTCTTAAAGATTCGACAATGGTTGGGGGAGACTGACAATGCAAAGTAAACAAGTTATGGTCCCTTAATGTGCAAGTATCCGCTTGTTGACATAGCTTGAACCTTTTTCAGTAACCTATGTCTGTATAGATGTCCAGTTGCTCCAGCTGAAGTATGCCCAAGGTACACCAGCCAAGCCATGTCAAAGTAGTTTTAAAATTCAGTAGAGCTTGAATAATTTAACAATATGTATTTTCTAAGCATTAGACTATGTGTCAAGCACAGGTTGGGATTTATATTAATCAAATGAAACCAGCTTCTATAACTCTGAATTATATCTTCTTTGTAGGCAATTGTGTAGGTGACTTGGAATTTTTTATGTGCTGAATCCCTTGACCACCCTCTTTCCCCAAAGGCTCCAAGAAATTTGCAAAAAAATAAAATAAATCAAATCAAATATTATAATTTCAATGAAACATGATGGATTGAAGGCCATGGTCCCCAAATTTTGGAAATTTAGAATTTGCTCCTTAATTTTTTTTTTTTAATTTTAATTTGATCTCATCAAGATATTTAAAGTTATGTCCGGCTTCAAAATTTTGAATAATTTTTCTAATAATTTTTTTAAAAATTATTAAATCTCTCAAAATTATTAAAAAATAAATTAAACCCTTGATGGTTTTTTTTTTAAAATTATAGTTTAAGCCTTCAATTTCTTGAGAAATTTAAGTTGACCCCCTGACTCTTACCTCAAGTCATGTCATTGCCTACAAACATAATGAAGAGTACAAGATGAAGTAGAAATACAATTCATAACAAAAAGAATCATCAAATTTATATGTTCAAGTTACTTTTGAATCATGATATTGCAAAATATTTGTTAATATAGGTACATTTTTCATGATAAATCAATCGTACCTGAAGGAGATTTTTTGTATTTGTTAAGATTTTTCAAAATTAAGATAAAAATGATCAGAATAAAATTCAAACAATAAAAATATTCAAAATCACAACAAAATAGATTAACGTATAAAAATTCAACGTTATATCTTAATTCTTAGCCATCAAATCTAAAAACAAAGAAAATGTGTGGTTATTATTTATCATACAACATCAATTTTTACGGAGGAAAACCCTATAAATTATGCATTCATCCTAAACCCAAACCAAGAACATCCATTACAATCTATAACCCTTTCAAAATAAACATAAAAATAATATGGCATCTCAGGCTCATTTCACCCCAATTTTCGGGATATTATTCTTGTCCCTTAGTATCTTTTCTCCACGTATAGTATCCGCCGATCAACGATTGATCAATATAATATGCAATGAGCCATCTATCAAAGAACCTAAAACGTGCTTGAAAACTTTTTTCACTCCCCAAGGTCTTGCGGCCAACAACATTAACCAGCTCGTAGAAGTTGCCATGAATGAAGGGGCGATGGCCGGTCAGAAAACACTCAATGTGATCAAAGAAATGAAGAAGAAACGAAATAACCGAATGGTCGAAGCAACTCTCCAAGTCTGCGAACGAACTTATAAGTATTCTATCGACGAGTTTAAATTGATTACTTCAGAATTAAATGTAGATAGCATGGCAGCAAACTACGACGTTGCCCTTATTAACCCCGAAATTAAAAATTGCGTAAATACATTGAATGTTGCCAGAATTAATGTTCCAGAATTGCTCGAAGGAAATCGTCTTGCAGAACATTATGTTACTTTGGGATACGAAATGACACAAAACATGTAATGAGAAATGAGTTTACAGGTGCCTATCGAAAGTACCAACAATAATAAATATGGATGTATAATTAAATTTGTTTTACACAAAATAAAAAGGGTTTATTGAATGGAGAAATGAAAGGGTCTCTATATTGCAATTTGCATCCTTCAAATATGAAAATATATTATTTGCATTGCATGTTCTATTGAATGTGTGCAAAATTCGCAAGTCGTTGCCAAATACATATATATATATATATATCAAAATAATTTAATAGTCATCAAAAATTAAACAATTATGTCAAAATAATTACAAATAATTTTTGAAAATGTATAGAAACTTTGATCTTGAAAATCCTATTTTTAAATGAAAATGAAATCACATCTATTGGTTTAGGTAAATCATAAAAATATAATTTTTTTAGTTTGATGATCGAAAAATATTTTTCTATATTTAAATGTTGACTTTTGACCTTAAAACTAATGTCTAATTGATTTAGTTATAAGTAAAATTAAGTCGATATTAGGTTGGACAGGGTGTTATATTATCTAAAAAAATCAAGAAAAAATGAATTAAGTTCAAAAGACAGTTACAAACGAAAAAGTGTTATAATCTCATATGCCTAAAATTATACCGTTGTTATGCGATCCTCCACGACCAAGAACAAAGAAAATGTGTGGTTATTATTTATCATACAATATCAATTTTTATGGAGAAAAACCCTATAAATTATGCATTCATCCTAAACCGAAACCAAGAACATCTATTACAATTTATAACCCTTTCAAAATAAACATAAAAATAATATGGCATCTCAGGCTCATTTTATCCCAATTTTCGGGATATTATTCTTGTCCCTTAGTATCTTTTCTCCACGTATAGTATCCGATCAACGATTGATCAATATAATATGCAATGAGCCATCTATCAAAGACCTTAAAATGTGCTTGAAAACTTTTTCCACTCCCCAAGGTCTTGCGGCCAACAACATTAACCAGCTCGTAGAAGTTGCCATGAATGAAGGGGCGATGGCCGGTCAGAAAACACTCAATGTGATCAAAGAAATGAAGAAGAAACGAAATAACCGAATGGTCGAAGCAGCTCTCCAAGTCTACGAACGAACTTATAAGTATTCTATCGACGAGTTTAAATTGATCACTTCAGAATTAAATGTAGATAGCATGGCAGCAAACTACGACGTTGCCCTTATTAACCCCAAAATTAAGAATTGCGTAAATGCATTGAATATTGCCAGAATTAATGTTCCAGAATTGCTCGAAGGAAATCGTTTTGCAGAACATTATGCTACTTTGGGATACGAAATGACACAAAACATGTAATGAGGAATGAGTTTACAGGTGCCTATCGAAAGTACCAACAATAATAAATATAGATGTATAATTAAATTTGTTTTACACAAAATAAAAAGAGTTTATTGAATGGAGAAATGAAAGGGTCTCTATATTGCAATTTGCATCCTTCAAATATAAAAATATATTGTTTGCATTGCATGTTCTATTGAATGTGTGCAAAGTTTGCAAGTCGTTGCCAAATACATATATATATATATATCAAAATAATTTAATAGTCATCAAAAATTAAATAATTATGTCAAAATAATTACAAATAATTTTTGAAAGTGTATAGAAACTTTGATCTTATTGAAAATCCTATTTTTAAATGAAAATGAAATCACATCTATTGGTTTAGGTAAATCATAAAAATATAATTTTTTTAGTTTGATGATCGAAAAATATTTTTCTATATTTAAATGTTGACTTTTGACCTTGAAACTAATGTCTAATTGATTTAGTTATAAGTAAAATTAAGTCGATATTAGGTTGGACAAGGTATTATATTATCTAAAAAAATCAAGAAAAAATGAATTAAGTTCAAAAGTCAATTACAAACGAAAAAGTGTTATAATCTCATATGCCTAAAATTATACCGTTGTTATGCGATCCTCCACGACCAAGAACAAAGAAAATGTGTGGTTATTATTTATCATACAATATCAATTTTTACGGAGGAAAACCCTATAAATTATGCATTCATCCTAAACCGAAACCAAGAACATCCATTACAATTTATAACCCTTTCAAAATAAACATAAAAATAATATGGCATCTCAGGCTCATTTCACCCCAATTTTCGGGATATTATTCTTGTCCCTTAGTATCTTTTCTCCACGTATAGTATCCGCCGATCAACGATTGATCAATATAATATGCAATGAGCCATCTATCAAAGACCCTAAAATGTGCTTGAAAACTTTTTCCACTCCCCAAGGTCTTGCGGCCAACAACATTAACCAGCTCGTAGAAGTTGCCATGAATGAAGGGGCGATGGCCGGTCAGAAAACACTCAATGTGATCAAAGAAATGAAGAAGAAACGGAATAACCGAATGGTCGAAGCAGCTCTCCAAGTCTGCGAACGAACTTATAAGTATTCTATCGACGAGTTTAAATTGATCACTTCAGAATTAAATGTAGATAACATGGCAGCAAACTACAACGTTGCCCTTATTAACCCCGAAATTAAGAATTGTGTAAATGCATTGAATGTTGCCAGAATTAATGTTCCAGAATTGCTCGAAGGAAATCGTCTTGCAGAACATTATGCTACTTTGGGATACGAAATGACACAAAACATGTAATGGAGAATGAGTTTACAGGTGCCTATCGAAAGTACCAACAATAATAAATATGGATGTATAATTAAATTTGTTTTACACAAAATAAAAAGGGTTTATTGAATGGAGAAATGAAAGGGTCTCTATATTGCAATTTGCATCCTTCAAATATAAAAATATATTGTTTGCATTGCATGTTCTATTGAATGTGTGCAAAGTTTGCAAGTCGTTGCCAAATGCATATATATATCAAAATAATTTAATAGTCATCAAAAATTAAATAATTATGTCAAAATAATTACAAATAATTTTTGAAAATGTATAGAAACTTTGATCTTATTGAAAATCCTATTTTTAAATGAAAATGAAATCACATCTATTGGTTTAGGTAAATCATAAAAATATAATTTTTTTAGTTTGATGATCGAAAAATATTTTTCTATATTTAAATGTTGACTTTTGACCTTGAAACTAATGTCTAATTGATTTATTTATAAGTAAAATTAAGTCGATATTAGGTTGGACAGGGTGTTATATTATCTAAAAAATCAAGAAAAAATGAATTAATTTCAAAAGACAGCTACAAACGAAAAGGTGTTATATTCTCATATGCCTAAAATTATACCGTTGTTATGCTTATACATTGTTTTAATATTAAAATTATAAATTCAAGGTTTAATTTTAATTTGTGTTCGATTATAAATGCTGATTTTATTTTTTAAAAAAGTGATATATATTTTGAATATAAAACCGAGATAATTAAATTAAATGAGCCCAATTTTCAGAAAAGGATGTTCTCTATTTCAAAAAATTAATCAAGATCACAGTACAATCTATAGCAGATTATTTCGTTAATCCCTAATAAAAAATATTACTACCTCCGTCTCATTTTATTTGTTCAGTATTAATTTTTTTGGTCAAATTTCCTATTATAACTTTAAATCTATTATTGATAAAATTATTAAAAATATATTCTAGAAACCTCTAATCAAATAGTTTAAGAATATATATTTTATAAAATTTAATAAATTAAAATATTTAAAATAACTATGGTCAAAGTTTAAAAAATTTGACTTTAAAAAGTCAGTAATGAACTTCTTATATTGGACGGAGGGAGTATTTTTTTGACAAATTATTTAAATATTGATTTTGAAAAAATTGGTAATTAGGTCTCTCGATCGAGTGTAAATCGTCTACCCCTTCCTCATGCCTTCACTTCAAATTAGAGTGTTTAGAATTTTAGTTTAGGGGTTTTGGTTAGGGTTTAGGGAATTAGGGGTAGGGTGTATTTTTTGGGATATAAAAAATAAGCGTTAGGGTTTAAAATTTAATTTTTTAATAAATTTTTAAAAGAGACACAGAAAATAGACAAAAGATTTTTGCTTATCTCGGTCAAGTGTACTAGATATAAATGATATTGTCAAGGACCAATATTTTGAGTCCAAATTTTCCACGCATCCAAGGGTAGAACACACGAATATTCGCAGCCAACCCGTACACTTGGAAAATGCATCACTCCGCACCAAAGAAGTTAAGCCCACAAAGAACCAATTCCTCGTGACTAGTGGAGTCGAGGTTATCCGAGCCATAGTTGCCGAACAGTCTCGCACCATGGGTGCCAATATGGTTCACACCATGGGTGCAAAACATTGCCGCACTATGGGTGTCGAACTCGCTCGCACTGTGGGTGCCGATCTCGCCCGCACCACGGGTGCCGATCTCGCTCGCACCACGGGTGCCGATCCCGCCCTCACCACGGATGTCGATCCTTCCCACACCATAGGTGCCAGACCGACTCGCACCATGGGTGCCGGACCGTCTCGCACCATGGGTGCCGGACCGTCTCGCACCATGGTTGCCGATCCTTCCCGCACCATGGGTGTCGGACCGTCTCGCACCATGGGTGCCGATCCTTCCCGTACCATGGATGCCGGACCGTCTCGTACCATGAGTGCCGATCCTTTCCGCACCATGAGTGTCGGACCGTCTCGCACCATGGGTGTCGATCCGTCTCGCACCATGGGTACCGATTCCGTCCACATCACGGAGGCCAAGTATACAACACCTAAGGAGCATTAGAGTTCGACTCCATGAAGGAGTTCTTCCAAGATAAGGACTAAGGAGTATTAATCCTTGTAGGACTAGGAATCCTAGTTAGACTAGAATTAGAAAGATTAAGGGCTATATAAGGAGGATTTGTTCATCATCATTATTTACTTTTCTCTTGTGGTTTTTCTCTCAAGATTTAAACCTTGTTGACAGTTTCCCATATTAAATAAAAGTGTCGAGCTATTGCTCGGGTTTCCCCATATTCTCTTTCTCCATCTATTATATCTTTCTCTTCACATTTCCGACTCGATCCAAGCCCTTCGGCTTGGATCGGATAGGCTAACTTAGGCGTCATAACACTAGAAAGGGGCGTCTAAGGCCGCATGTCCCGATTGAAACTCCAGGGGCGTGACAAGTGGTATCAGAGCGAGGAAAATCGTTCGGTATGAACAAGATAGAGGATATGGGGACAGCCGCAAAGGCCATAGAAACCCAACTAACAGAAAAAAGGAAAGCCACCTCGAAGGATCGACTCACAAGCCTTGAGGAAAGGATAAACCGACTCGAATCTCATTCAAAGGAATCAACGAATTCTCTAGATAGTGTAAACGATCGTCTTAAGGAACTAGAAGTCAGAATCTATCATTTCAAGCAAGATATCAATGAGGAATTCCAAGAACTCCTCAACCAAACATATGAGAAATTAAACATGCAAAATGAATCATTTGAATTCACAATGGATACAATCAAGGGAGAACTCTTGGAGGAAATCAAAAAGCTCAAGGCCGAGCTATCCCTCTACAAAAATGCTGTAATAACCAACATGGTGGGTGAAGCGGCAATGGCTAAGCCCAGGATCGATGTGCCAAAATCGAAGGAGTTCAAAGGAGCAAGGGACGCTCAAGAAGTAGACAACTTCGTTTGGAGTTTGGATCAGTATTTCCGACTCACAGGCATCAAAGCTGAGAACACAAAGGTGAATACAACTTCTGTCTACCTGATAGATGTCGCCCTTCTATGGTGGCGACATAAATGTTCTCAATCAAAAGACGGCCAAACTCCTGTCAAAACTTGGAAAGAATTCCAACACGAATTCAAAGAACATTTTTACCCAAAGAACGCACAAGAAGAAGTCCGGGAAAAGCTTCATCAACTGAAGCACAATGGGTCAATCCGTGAATATGTTAATAAATTCACAGAACTCAGGCTCCAAATTCATAACATGAGCGAAGCCGATGCCCTCTTTGCTTTCAAAAACGGATTGCAACGTTGGGCCAAGATAGAATTACACCGAATGGAGGTTAAAGATTTGTCCAAGGCAATGGACGTAGCCGACTCTCTTACAGAATTTGAATTCGAGAAGTCAGAAAAGCCAAAACGTAAAGGTGATGGCGGAAAAAGCCAAGACGGGTATAACACAGAAGGATCCAAGGTGTAAACCAACAGAGAGGTCAAACTCCATAAGCCGTGGGAAAAGAACGACTTTAGTTGTTACAAATGTGGAGGCAATCACTTAAAAAGAGATTGTCCACAACTCGTAAAAGCGGTTGCCATTCAAGAAGATGAATGCGAAGAAGAAGTTGCAGACTTGAACTCCATCCTTAGTTCTAAAGGAGAACTAGAAAAATTTCAAGAAATGTTTAATGTACATAGATGTTACTGTGGCAGGCAGACGATTGAACGTCTTAGTGGACACTGGTGCGTCCGACTTGTTTATGTCAGAACAAACCGCAGAGAAGCTTGGCCTTTATGTTCAAAAGACAAGTGGATTCTTTAAAACCATAAATTCCAAGGAGACGTCAATCGCAGGAGTAGCGAAAGGAGTTAAACTTGAGATCGGAAAATGGTTTGGCAAGGAATCAATAAGCATAATACCACTCCAAGATTTTAACTTTGTGATCGGAATTGATTTCCTTGATCGAATTAGGGCTGTGTCCGTCCCATTTGAAAGTTGTTTGCACATAATTGACCCTCGATAACCATGCGTGGTTCCAGCGAAAAGAACACTTGGAGACAGGGAGAAAGTAATGTCAACTATCAGATTTAGCAAAAGAGAAGACGAGGAAATTCCCTCGTCCGTCACGACACTGGAACATGATGACCCAGCAAAGCCAAAGACAATCTCGATAAAAGTTGGATAAGTCCTAATCAAAATTCGAGATGCTTCTCTATAAAAAGGAGGAAACCACGACAAATTGAAACTTGAGCCACCAATAATCTCGCAAACCATAATGTTAGATCCCAAGGTATTAATGCAACCTTCGATAATTCCTGAACATCCCACCCAAAGTCATCAACAAAAGGTCAGAAAGCCGACTAAGAGATGGGCAAGTACAAAACAAGGGGATGCCAGCTACCAAGTTGAAAACTTAGTCCTTGCAAAGTTAATCGGAATCTTACAAAATCCTCCAACTCACAGGAGGCTTGTGCAAAAGTACGAAGGCCCGTTCAAAGTCTTAAAACAAGTGAGAGACAAAACTTATCATCTGGAGTTACCCACGTCGATTAAAGCTCATCCAGTATTCCATGTAAATTCCCTGAAACCCTTCAACAAGAATAACCGAGGTCAAGTCAAATCACACCAAATAGAGGTTGGAGCAAAAATCTCTTACGAGAACACAACTTGGGACATACAGGCAGAACGGGTCTTTCGACGACCAGGATACAAACCAAAGCACGAATACCTTGTTCAATGAAAAGAACTTCCAAATAACAAAGGAAGTTGGGAACTTGCCGAGAAAGTTTGGCAGCTTAAAACCCAAGTGAGCCGATATAACATTGGACAAACGACGATGGCGTCGCTAAAACCAGTAGAGGAGAATGTCACGGACCAATATTTTGAGTCCAAATTTTCCACGCATCCAAGGGTAGAACCCACGAATATTCGCAGCCAACCCGTACACTTGGAAAATGCATCACTCCACACCAAAGAAGTTAAGCCCACAAAGAATCAATTCCTCATGACTAGTGGAGTCGAGGTTATCCGAGCCATAGTTGCCGAACAGTCTCGCACCATGGGTGCTAATCTGGTTCACACCATGGGTACAGAACATTGCCGCACCGTGGGTGCCGAACTCGCTCGCACCGTGGGTACCGATCTCGCCCGCACCATGGGTGTCAATCTCGCTCGCACCACGGATGTCGATCCCGCCTGCACCACGGATGCTGATCCCGCCTGCACCACGGATGCCGATCTCGTTCGCACCACGGATGCCGATCCTTCCCGCACCATAGGTGCCAGACCGACTCGTACCATAGGTGCCGATCCGTCTTGCACCATGGGTGTCGATCCTTCCCGCACCATGGGTGTTGGACCGTCTTGCACCATGGTTGTCGATCCTTCCCGCACCATGGGTGCCGGACCGTCTCGCACCATGGGTGCTGATCCGTCCCGCACCATGGGTGTCGATCCGTCCCGCACCATGGGTGACGATCCTTCCCGCACCATGGGTGCCAATCCTTCCCGCACCATGGATGTTGGACCGTCTCGCACCATGGATGTCTATCCTTCCCGCACCATGGTGTCGATCTGTCCCGCACCATGAGTGTCGGACCGTCTCGTACCATGGGTGCTGATCTGTCTCGCATCATGTGTGCCGATCCGTCTCGCACCATGGGTGCCGATTCCGTCCACATCACGGAGGCCAAGTATACAACACCTAAGAAGCATTAGAGTTCGACTCCATGAAGGAGTTCTTCCAAGATAAGGACTAAGGAGTATTAATCCTTGTAGGACTAGGAATCCTAGTTAGACTAGAACTAGGAAGATTAAGGGCTATATAAGGAGGATTTGCTCATCTTCATTATTTACTTTTCTCTTGTGGTTTTTCTCTCAAGATTTAAACCTTGTTGACAGTTTCCCATATTAAATAAAAGTGTCGAGCTATTGCTCGGGTTTCCCCACATTCTCTTTCTCCATCTATTATATTTTCTCTTCACGTTTCCGACTCGATCCAAGCCTTCGGCTTGGATCGGATAGGCTAACTTAGGCACCATAACACTAGAAAGGGGCGTCTAAGGCCGCATGTCCCGGTTGAAACTCCAGGGGTGTGACAATATGCATATTTTATCATTTTAGTTTAGTAAAATTGGATGAATGATGAGAACTTTTGGAATATTGAGGACGTTAAATATAATTTCACCTCTATGTATGGCTAACAGAAGGATAATATGACAAAATTAAAACTGGTATAATAATAATGTAATTATTAATTTTTAAATATTAATCAAGTTGGTCATGATTTTAAAAATGTTTAACCCTCAAACTTTTTAGAGAATTTCGTTTTACTCCTAAAGAATCATAATTATGTTATTTCAGTCATCACCTTCACCTCCTTACAAAAACGAAGTCGACATTCACTGACATTGTCGTTAATCATGTTGTCCAGATGTATTCTCCGACGATTGTCGACAACAACGACCACCTTTTAACTCCTCTCTTCTCTTTTTTCAGTTTGATTTCTTCCAAGGAGACCCAAAATTTCATGAAAATCAAGCCAATGTTTCGAGTTTTATTCGCATGATCTCTATCGTTCGTCATGAGACCATCACCGGAGTTGAACAACTCCTCTTTGACACCATGAAATTCTCTACCATCCGAATTAAGCTTCAGCTCACTTTATCTCGTTTGGTTTTCTTGTTGATTTATTAAAATATGTTTAAATCGATAAAAAAATTAGACTAAATTGATAGATTATACAAGTTTTAGACAAAAACTATTATTTGACCAACCCAAATCACGTTTTCCGTTTATTTTTAACAGAAGAGGTATTAAAATAGAAATGGTACATAAACTTTAGATATATACCATTTCCCAAAATTTAGTAAGATACCAAAATAGAAATACGAACATAGATAGAGTACTAGATTTGCAATTTACCCTTAAAAATTAGATAATAAATATCATTATTTATAGAATGATGATAAATAGTAAATATCGTTTTACTGACCTTCGAAAAGCTTGGCATGGAATACGGTAAATTCAAGGCTGTATTCAAATTTTTACCATTCAATT
The DNA here is from genome assembly GCA_035048815.1 of Abelmoschus esculentus. NCBI lineage: Eukaryota > Viridiplantae > Streptophyta > Magnoliopsida > Malvales > Malvaceae > Abelmoschus > Abelmoschus esculentus. Next base: position 3,152,925 of record JAUCBN010000010.1, read on the forward strand.
CTGAAGACAATGGAAATGTGTGGTTAACATTTCTCATGCCATATCAATTTTTTACCTATAAGTCAATGAATGTATTCATCCTAAAACCAAACCAGTTAACATCCATTATATTTTATAACCCTTTCAAAACAAACCCGAAAATAATATGGTATCTCAGGCTCATTTCATTTTAATTGTTACGGTATTGTTTTTATCCCTTGATATCTTTTCTCCACATACGGTATCTGCTGATCGTCGATTGGTCGATTTAGTATGCCATAATCCAACCATCCAAGACCATGACAAGTGCTTGAAGACTTTTTCAACTCCCCAAGGCATTGCGGCAAAAAACGTTAAGCAACTCGTAGAAATTGCCATGAAAGAAGGGATGAAAAGTGGTCAGAAGACACTTAATTTGATCAGAGAAATGGAGAAGAAACCGAATAATCGGATGGTTGAAGCAGCTCTTCAAGTTTGCGAAAGGAGTCATAAGTATTCGGTCGACGAGTTTAAAATGGTAGCTCCAGAATTGAACGAAGACGCTATGAGTGCAAACTATGACATTGCGCTTATTAATCCCGAAATTAAGAATTGTGTTAATGCATTGAAGGTTGCCAAGCTTAATGTTCCGGAACTGGTGAAAGGAAATAGTGATGTGGATTATTATGCTCTTTTGGGATTCGAAATAACACTACATATGTAGAGGATGAGTTTATGAGTGTGAATCGAAAGAGTCCGAATATATAATATATAATAAATATGGATGTGTAACTGAAATTATTTTATACAAAATGAAAGGGTTTTATTGTATGGGAAAAAATAATTTGCAATTTGTATTCTTGAGATATAAAAATATATTGTTTGCATTTTCTATTGAAAGTGTACAAAATTTGCAAGTTGTTACTAAATGCATGATCACAATGGCTTCTTAACTTTAAATATATTAATTCTAATAGTTTATTTATAAAATATATAATCTACTTTTTAAAATATTAAAATTAATAAACAAATACAATCATATAATATTTGTAGGGTCATAAATGAATCGAAAGTTCAGCAAACCGTTTGACAGAAAGTTTGTTTATGTTTGTTTATTTAATTAAACGAATGAATATGAATAAGATTTTTCGTTCGTTTAATTAAACGAACAAACACGAAGAAATGACTCGTTCGATTTATATTCGTGAATATTCGGTAATCCATTCGTTTATGTTTGTGAACATTCGGTAATTTATTCGTTTATGTTTGTTTAAATTTATTCATATTCTACGAGTGAACATTATATCAAGTCGAGTAAAAAAACTCGAGTTGAGAAGTCTTATTTTATGACTTGTTAAAAACTTCCTTGTTATGGGTTAGGAGTGTTCATTGTTCTGTATCAATCCTTACGAACGAACACATAATTTTTTTTATATTCGTTTATGTTCATTTATTTGTTTAATTAAAATTAAACGAACGAATAAAAAATCATTATTCATATTCATTTGGTTCGTTTACGTTGCCACCTTTTATACTGATTTTCGTACTTCATTTTTGTTTTTTTCTTTTACAGTACCAACTACCAATGAGTACAATGCTTCTAATCAAAATTAAGCTAAATGCAAACAAACAAAAAACATGTTCCATAATACAGTAGAATAAAAAGGGATAAGATTTCAAAAAAATGAAATATATTCCTCTGTGTTATAAAACAATGGATTGTTATGAACCGGTGGATGAAGACCATGGTGGCACTGGAAATTCTGACCCACTTGCCGGAGTTTGATTGGAAGGCTGCCTGAAAATGCCCATTTGTTGATGCTCCGCGAAAAGCTGAGGAAAGTAAGCAGAGGAAGAAGAAGAAGAACCAGTAGGAGCTATAAATGAAGAAGGGAAAGGAGATAAAGAAGAAGATAACAGTGGTTGTTGAATATTAGGTAATTGAGAGGATTGGATCATCTGTTCCATCAAGCTCGTATCTTGTTGTCTGTGGACACCGGCAGAACTCTGCAGCAACTGAGAGTACTGCCAGTAATCCCTCAGCATATCAGCGGTGGAGCTCTGAAGAGCTTGGGGTTGGTAAAACGACGACAATGGAGTTGGTTGAGATGGTTGGAAATAGGTTGGCAGAGAAGTAGAAACTGGTGTTTGGGTAGCGAGGAAGTTCTGCATTGGTTGAGGAACAACCCTGACAAGCTCGGAGAAATTTAATTTGGCCCTGTTTCCCCTGAATCTCAAAGCGGCTTCATCGTAGGCTCGAGCGGCAGCTTCTGCGGTGTCAAAGGTACCGAGCCATACTCTTGCTGCTTTGTGAGGATCGCGTATTTCTGCAGCCCATTTCCCCCATGGCCTTTGCCTTACGCCTCTATATCTTCTTCTTCGCTCGCCGGTTGCTTCATAGGATGACGTTGCTGCGCCTGTGGTTTCTGCTGCCGATGAAACAATGCTCGTAGTTTCTTCAGCTACTGCTTTTTTAACCATTAATATTACATGCAATTAGCAAAGAAAACAAGAGCAGAATTTCCCAGATTTTCATGGAAAGAAGATAATGATGAAGAAAAGAAGAGTTGGGAAGAAAAAAAATATAATGGAAAGTAAATACCTGAAGCTGCAGCAGCAGCAGCAGCTGACTCGCCTCTAAAATCTACCAAAGTTCTTTGAACCCCTCTTGGTGAAGACTCAATGAAATGAACACTAGCCTCATCTCCACGTCCTCGTTTTTGACCAACCCATATACCAGAACTCGAACCAGAACCAGAAGGTGAAGAATCAGCCGGTGAGCTGCTGTGTGCAAAACCAGACGAGACCTTGCTAGCTATGTTAGCACCGTAACCCCAATCAGCAGCTGCCCTTTGTCCCGACCCAACAGGTACCATTGCAGACATCTCGGTTGATGATCGTTGACTCTGTTGTCCAAAAAACATTTCAGCTTGATTCCTATGTTGCATCATTGGACGGTTCAGTTCTTGGATTTGAGACAACTGGGAATATTCTTGTTGTTCATCTTCGGCACCGCCACCATCTCCAGCAGGAGGAAACCTGGCGTACTCACTTGAACCTCTCTGGTGCGCCACCTTGTTGAGTAAGCACATGAAAACCAGTTTTGAATCTTTGAGGGTTTTGTTGGGGAAAAAAAGAAAGAAAATTGTGGAACTTGAAGGATAACCTTTGTTTTGAAACGAAGGAAGGTGGTATATATATATATATGGATGGATGGATGGATTTGAGGAATTCTAACAGCAGAAACTTTGAACATGCGCCGCCACTCCTCAAATTTATCATTATACATGTGTTACATGACACGTGTATGTTTTAATTTATTTTAAAATTAATTTTGATATTTAAGTTCCTTATTTAAGTATTTGAGTTTTTTTTTTATTTGTATCAACATGGGTACATATGATGAATATTCTTTTTAACATATTTCAATCATTAAGTTAAATTTATATACTAATTTAAATAGAAAAAAAAAAGTTAAATTTAAGTAATTAATTGGCCCAAAACAATTGAAGTATCAAATTAAAAGGAAAATAAATCATATTAAATTGAATCTTGAAACTAAACTTATGTGCCACAATCTATATGTATCCTTAAAACTAATATATTTTATATAAATTTTATAAGGTTTTTAATTTTGAATAAGTATATTTGATTAATTAGTCAAATTATTCATATTTATTATTTTATATTCTATTAAATTATTATTTTGAAATTTATTAAAATTATTCTTCTTTCATCCACCTAAAATTTTTTCTTACGTATTCCTTCTAAATCATAATTTTAGATTCACTAAAAATACTTATCTCCTGTATTCTATGGTAAATGTTATATATTATAGGCATAAAGATAATTTTAACATTTAACGTTTATAATTTTTATCATTTTAGCCCTCGTTTTTTTTTTTGGATAAATTTAACCCTTAACCTATGTCTTTTTGACAAGTAAATTATTTTTTAACTAACATAATGATTAGACCGTTAAAAATTTAACGATAATACATATCTTATATATGTGATAATATATTTTAAATAACATGTCATCTAACCTCATTCTACATATATATATATGTCATTATTGTTAAATTTTTATGATAATGACAAATATATACATGTAAAATATAATTTTATTCTAACATAAAATATAAAACAATTAAAATTCAAATAAAATATTAAAAGTTAATTAAATCTAAAATAAAAGGCTACTAAGTATTCTCAAATCTTAAATATCACTCTACATATATATGACATATCATTATCGTTAATTTTTTAACTATCTAATTATTACGCTAGTTAAAAAATAAAATATTTGTAAAATAGATATAAGTTACAGGCTAAATTTATCTTAAAAAATAATGAAGGCCAAAATAATAAAAATTATAAATGTCAAGGTTAAAATTATATCTATATTATATACTATTAATTATATGTATTGTTATATATACATATTATTAATTATTTTAATTATTTATATTTAATTTTTATTTTAAATTTTGATTTCGTTTCTACACATATCTGATCTTATTTTCATTATCAGTCAATTATGATTTTTTAAATAAAAGTTAAAATATTTATTTTTTTTCAATATTTTTGTTATGTTTGTAAGATGTGATATAAAAAAGGGCAAAACCGACCGACATAAGAAATGTAAAATTTATGAGCGGAACTAACAACCGGGGAAGAGTGATTAATTAAAAATTAATCCTAATCCTATCTTAATCCTAATCCTAATCCTAATTGATGTGAGATTGGAACGGGGTTTGACTTAATTAACATGCTTGCTGTTGCCTTTTCTTCTTTTAATTTTTAATGCTTTTGGCTAATTTTATGGTTTAATTAAAGAAGGGAAGAGCAAACACAACTTGATATTGGTTTACAATAAAAAACTAATTTGATATGTTTTTTTTTTATTCAAAGTATCACATGGATCTATTATTCCCATTTTCAGTACTTTTAAAATAAATAAGAAAAAGCATATTTTTTAATTTTATTTATTTTAAAATAAATAAGAAAAATAATGTCCACATGTCAGTATTTAAACGGATAACGATAGCACGAACGATCTAGCCTCATCGGTTGAAGGAACAATTGTTGTGTTCCTGGAGGTCACAAGTTTAAACACCAGTACTATTAACACAGTGATTGAACAATCAATTTTTTTTTATGTAAATTAATTTTATCAAAAAAAATTAAAAATAATTAAAACATTTAAAAATTCAATCTTTAAATCTTGATTTATCTATAATTTAATCTTTAAACTTGGATTTGTCCATCGCAATCAAAAACATACTTAACGCTATTTTACCAAGCTAAAGCTTTCAACTACACTGTTAAGAGAGAATAATCAAGAAAACAATACAAGAATATATTAATTTATATTTTTCTTAATTCTTTATTAAGAAAACACACATGACAAATAAATTTATTTTAATTTAAATCTTTTAAAAAATACAACAATTTTTTTTATTAAAACATTCATTGAATTTGAAAAAAAAAAAAGTTGTTAGTTGTGAAGATTACATAATTTTCCAACATGGAATCAAATAAATAAATGGTCCCGCCACGCATCACGTTTTGCATTATTCTTAAAAAGGAAAAAAAAATATCATGGAGAATGAATTTAAAATTAAATAAATGACTTTAAATGTACCCTTTTAAAAAGTATGTAAAACGATTCATTTTGGAGCTTGGTACTCGACAAAACTTACTATTGGCTGTCGGGATTTTAATTTATTAAAGTAAACAAAGTAATGGAAAAAACAAGGCCAAAAAGCTTGCGACGAGGTAATGCATGAACCAGGGATTACGCATGTTTTTTATTATACTTCCGATTTAAAATTTTATTTTAATTAATTCGGACAGTGAGGTTCTGGACATGCATAATAAAAACGATCGTATAAGACCTCGAAAAATAAAGGTCTTCAAATTTTGATAAACTGTATTCATTAAATGACTTTAATCTCAAAATTTATTATAAAAGTTTTAAAAATACTCTTAAGAAATATGAGTTATAATTGTTAAAACGTTATAATTATTTCTTAAATGTGACAATTGATTTTAAAATCTTATTGATTATTTCTATTATTATTGCTTCTATAGAATCAACGAAGTTCTGGATAATCGCAATAGAAATGACCGTACAAGGCCCCTAAAAAAATAATTGTTGTAAAGGCCACATTTTTAAAACTATAGTAAGATTCATAAGTAATAGCTTCTAAGAGTCCCGTTATAATAAATTACACAGGGCCTTGAATTCAGATCAATCTATTACGTATATTTAATTTTTTATTATTAAGTATATAATATACATAATATTTTAAATTCGAAGTTTATTTATGATTTAAATCAATCGGCAAAGAATTCACACGGTACTCTTTTCTTCCAATTAGGTTTAGGGAAGTTTTTAACGAGGCTCGTAGTTGCATTTCTTTTTACATCAAAAAAAAAATTCACACGTGTTGCGTACGTATGTTTTTTTTGTGTGTGTTGAAGTTCATTGCATTTCAAGACAATCAGTGTGCGGTCATGTTCAAGTCCTACCTGTTTATCTTTAGTATTTTGTTCGTACACCATGTGGTTCATTAACATATGCCCCTTGCTCTCTTTTGGTGAGACTTGTTCTCCCATGCCTAACACTTTTGCAATGGACATTCATATATTTAATGAATATTGTTATCCCATGCATAACTTTACGTATCATCAATCGATTGGGTGATTAATTTTATTTATTAATTTAAAATTATAATTAAATTAAAATAATAAATAAACTAGAAGGATTAAATGTGTAATTATACAGATTTTATTTAACTGTTACGTCACTGCTATTAACTTTTCCGTCAAAATTTTAACGGCAATGGTCAAAATAGGTAAGGTTTCAAAGTTGAGTGGCCTGATTTACGAGTTCTTTAGTTAGATAACCAAAATAGGTATCCCCAAATAGTTGGGTGGTCACTGAGTAGAGATTAAGATATGCGTTAGATTTTTAAGTAATATTAGATATTTAAATTTTGATATTATAAATAAAAAATAATTTGTCAGATTAAAATTTTATGCTTGTAGTGTGAAAAAACTGTTGAATCTCGAAGGAGTTGATCTTTTTCAGCTTCTTTATGGCTTTTGATAACACGAACTTATGGTTTGCGATTTGTTCCTGATAGTTGGGTTAGCCTTATTGCTTGAATTTCTCAAATGGAAAAAGATAAATGCTTGAAGGCTGTGATTTTTAGATTAACTTGGTATAGTTTTAATTATCATATTTGGCAAGAAAAGAATATACATTTTATGAAAAAATACGCTTTCATCCACTGAAATTTTTTTATATAAAAATGATAGATTATAAATGTTTAATCGATAGATGTTTAGCTGTTAATTGAAATATTTGCTTATAGATTTGGTTAAGTGTACAAGTGTTGTCCTTTATTAATGTGTGTCGGATTATTTTAATTCAGTTTCTTACAGTTTTGTATACCTGTTATAATTATTTGGATGAATAAAATTTCATTTACTTAAAAATTAAAAATAATATTTTTAAAAAATTATCTTTATATTAAATTTCTATAAAATTTAATCTAGATTATTCGACTAATGAATCAAATAATTAAATAAAAAATAACTTGATTCGGAATGACACTTAAGTGGGCGGCGCGCCCCACTTCCACTTATAGCTGCTCGTCTGCTACAACTTCGATTGTGACATCGGTTCTAGAATCATTCCCCGGCGGTGTCTCCTTATTGGGCCATCTCTTTTCCTTGAACAGTTAAAGACTTGCACGCAAGCACGCACACTGTAGTTTTTAAGGTTTGTCTTTAACTCCAGAAATTCAGGTATACAAAAGGTTTGACTTTACACAACACCCAGGACGAACAAACCAATGAAATGGAGAAAAATGGCACGAGGCTTGATTATCCTCCTGACAGACAATGACTTAGGTTTGTCCTCATCTTTGGCGCCGCCCAACTCGATAGCTTTAAGTTGCAGAAATTATTGCAGGGTCCCCTGAAAGTAGAGAAACGAGTAACATACTAACATGTGCTCCAACCAGACAGTCGGCCATTGTCCTTTTTGTATTCTCCTGCATGCAATGCAATGCACTTGGAATAACGAGCGTGATACACAAGGGATGGGTGTTTCTGTTTCCTTTTTAAGCTGGAAATGATGAAGAAATGGCAGGTTACAAGGTCCTACATTACTGTGAAAGATGCGACAAATCCACATCATCAGCTGAACCAAAACTCTAACAACACTGCACCTTACAAAGGAAGATAATGTTACTCATACTTTTAGACAGTATCATACGGTCATCTTCAAACAGAGGAAGGTCAACTCATCTGCAAACGTGCTTGAAAAAAGGGTTTTTTTTTTTTTTTTCAAATCAGCTACATTGTAACATAACAGTGATATTTGTTCTAGATATACTCTCGAACATTAGATATTGATCACTCAATTACTGTGCTAGTATTATTGGTGCTAGAACCCGTGATCTCTAAAAACAACAATGGTTCCCTTAATCACTGAGACTAGATGGCTGCCATGCTTGGAAAATGATGGTCATAAATCATAATGTCGTAGCATGTAATGGGAATTGGGAAGGATGGCATCAATAACCGGAGAGGCCATAAGTTCAAACCAGAGGTGGATTCAGGATGGATGGATCAAACATTAGCCAACACACAAGCTGTGTTCATATAGTATCTCCAGAACATAGTACCATTCTATATATGAAGCATAGATCGATGGTCACTGTTGACAAGAGATGTGGTTGAACAGTATAATAAGAATAAATTATTGGCGGCCGTAGTTGTGTTTTTTGGTACAATACTAGGTTTCCCATGATTGGAATAAGATATACTAGAATTTGAGTTTAAGTACTAAAATACAAAATACAATAGTAGTATGATTTGGACACATCCATTACCCTTCCGACTCTCCATGTTATATATGATCTCATCCAATAATAATTTTTCATCTCATTAGATGAGATTACAAATAACATGATAAATTGAGACCATGTAATAATTTCTCGTATATATAAAGTGCATTCCTCGTATTCCGGGTGTATGGCTTAAAAGAGCAATATAAAATACAAAAAAAAAGAATCAGTTGAAAGTTCTCAGCAGTTCAAACTTCCAATCCAGATTGACAAAAACAAAAAGAAACCCAGCTGTTCCATTTCAAAAAGGAATAGAGCATAAGATAAACTAAGCTTGGGGGTAACAACAGAACCTGAACATATGATAGCCCAAAACTCCTGACCAGTTTGAAAACTAATGCCTTGAGTCGACCATAGAATTTCTGTTTTTCCTGTGTTGTTTAGAAACGCCCATGCCCGAACTTTGAGGAGGTGTCGATGAACTTGAGTTTGATTTCCTCCAGAGCCACACGAGATGTCTGGTTAATAAGAGACTGGCGAAGTGTAACCACCCTCTTCTTAGGCACGACACATCCTCCTTTGATCATCAGGTAATCACTCTTCACAACACCATAGTGAGGGAAACCACCAATTGGGGTAATCTCTTTCTCAGTCCTGAACAAAAGACCACACATTCATCAATGATATTAAGCAAAATCAAACACAAAACATTGCAGAACTCAATACAAGACCTTCAAAACCACTCTGATCTGCTTGAGGTATCTACCGAGTAAAATAGACAAATGGACTAATCTGTCGTAATCGGTTATGGCAGAGTGGGTCTCATCACCACACCAACCTTGCCAACCCTGTAGATCTTCTTGTTCATCTCAGTACAATGGTGGTATCCATTCTGACCTGCCCTTGCTACCGTAAAGGAGACCCTAGCAGGATGCCAGGCACCGATACAAGCAACCTTACGCAGACCTCTGTGAGTCTTATGGGGCAGACGTGTGACACCCCAACGAGTGACAACACCTTCGTAACCTTTACCCTTTGTGACACCAATGATATCGATCATTTCATCTTTCTGGAAAATAGCATCAACGGGGACTTGCTTCTCAAAGAACTTCAAAATCAACCTTGTCAGCAATAGTTCCACCATTGACTTGGATCTCCATTAGGTGTGCCTTCTTCTGCTTCAATCTCTTCATTTTCCTAATCTGTAATGCACTTGGTCAGAAAATTTTGTCCACCTTGGAACATGTTTTAGTAAAGAATTACAATCTGAAAACCATACAAAAGAACCAAACACTTATACAGCGCAAAAATAAGAAAACAAGATTAGGTCAAATATAGTAATAACCTGAGTGTGGGCCAAGACCCTAATAACAGTTGCATATTTCTTCATCTTTCCCAACTGAGCCTGGATGCTCTTCTTTCCATCTTCACTGTCATACTGCTTTGAGTACTTGACAAAAGCCTTCTTCTTGGACTTGCATCAGTGCTTGTAGAATCGACGTTTGACCTCCTCGCTCAGATGTTGCGCCCAGACAGTGTTCAATGAGCGAAGACCGCTAGGTGTCTTCACATATCCAACAACCCCAACAATCACCATGGGAGGAGTTTCAATGATTGTAACAGCTTCACATGTTTCCTTCTTGTGAAGCTCGATAAAGAATACAAAATCAGCTAAAAGATGCATAAAAAGATATACAAAAAGCAATTCAACCAAATAAGACCTGCATCACAATTCACAAGCAAACAATAAGAATAATCATGAGAGTTAGTCTTAGTTTTAAGAGGCGCAAGGCGCTCCGAGGCACTAAAGGTCTATAAAGTCGAGGCGCTAGGCGAAGGCGAGGGCTTTCCGTAGGCGAGGCGCTATAAATTAGTTTTATATTATATATGGAATATTATATCATTGTACTAAAATATTTTATATCATTGTATTTAAAGAATAGATATTTTTGAAAGTAAAATAAGGCCTCATTAAAACCTCTATCGTAATCGACATCGAGACGAATCTCAACATCAAACAACGACAAGAGAAAAAGAGTACCCAATATGATATTATAAATTAATGCTAAAAATGTTCAAATACTACAAAAAAGCATAAAAGATAATATGGTTCACCCCTAACACATAGAGTCAAACAATACTAAAAGGTTCACACAAACACTAAAATTTAACACTCCCGATCATCGTCTTCTCCATAACTCTCATCTTTATCACAGTGTTCCTCACCAATATCTTCTTCAATCTCATCATCTATTCTAGGAACAAAAGTAGTGGTTTTTCCTTTCCCTTTATCAATTTTGGAGAAAGGTCCGACGCTTTCTTTTATGATTTTTGATGACCTAGTTGAATAACTTGGATCATGAGCTCCAGCAGCTTTACTAACTTGACTCTATGTTAGGTCATCATTATCGTCAAACACAAATTCACCATCATCATTAGAGTTGGCCTCCATTCTCCCAAGTAACCACTCGTTACTTTCATCGATATCTTCCAAAAGAATAGGATCTGTGCTATCTTTCGTTTGATATCGACGCTTCAAAGCACGATTATATTTTACAAAGACTAAATCATTTAGTCTTGCTTGTGCTAATCTGTTTTTCTTTTTAGTATGAATTTGCAAGAAAAAACCAATATTTATATAAATAATTAAGTAATAAAAAAACAATAATTGTCATATAATTGAAGAGAAATTAAAAAGATTTCTTACATGTTGAAAAACACCCCAATTCCTTTCATAACCGGTAGCACTGCAAGTGAGACTAAGAACTCTGATAGCAAACAATTGAAGATTGAGAGTGGAAGATCCAAACATAGCCCACCATTCCGCTGTTAAAAAATAAAAGTATAACATTGTAAAAATTAAATTAATAATTTTAAAAATATAAAATAATATAACTTTTAATATCTGGAGATTTTGATTTCCTTAGTCTAATTGTTGTTTTAATTCCAAAAATGCCTTGAGCTTCTTGATACGTGCTTAATTCATTGAGGATTTTATCTTTAATTGAAAGATCTAGATTTAATCTTGAAATGCACTCGTACAAACCTTGCATAACTTCTTGACAAGTTGTTACTTTCTTGGGATCATCGTAATAAAGGTCTGGATTTAAAAAATATCCAGCTGCATATAGAGGTCGATGAAGTTGACAATCCCACCTTCTATCAATATACTCAAAGGTTTCTTTGTAAAACTCCTCCTTCATTGCAAAACTCTCAGAAATAACCTCTTTAGCTCTACCCATGGCTTCATAAATGTACCCCATAGGTGGCTTTCTTTCACCATCAACCATTCTAAAAATCTTAACAAGCGGTCCCGTTGATCTTAGTTTTAAAAATAGCGCCTAGACACGTCTGAAGCGCTAGGAGGCGATGGGGATCTCGCCTAGACCGGCCCAGGCGAGGCGGCCGACGTTAGGCGACTGCACGCGCCCGCTTTTGTCCAGGCACTAAAGCGCGACGCCCAGAGAGCTTCAGTGATGAGAAATAAATCACGTGTTTAAATTTAGAAAAAAAAGTTATAACCATGAAATTTATCCTCTCACTTACCCAAACAGCCGAAACCATCGCATATTCTCCCACCATTTCTCTCTTCAAGCCGAACCCATCGTCCCGATCTTGACTTCAAGCCGCCGTTCTTCAAGACTCAGGCCGAACCCAGACTCTCGTCGATCCTGCTCAGGTGTGTCTCTGTTTTTTTTCAGTTTTCTTTTTGATCTGAATCAATTTTCTTCCCGACCTCTCTTCAATTTTTTTTCTGTTTTTTCTAATAGTAACTAAGATCTCTGTTTTTTAAACAACTTGTCGTATTGTTGATTTGCTGTAGACTTGTTGTAATTTATTGGATTTAAATTTTACTGTAGACTTGCTGTAATTTGTTATCTACCTATATTTGAAATTACTGTAGACTTGTTGTAATTTGTTATCTACCTAGGTATGTCTATGTAATTTGCTGTAGACTTGTTGTAGACAGTTTAAAATTGTTGCTCGATTGAAATTGTTGCTGGATTTAAAATTTGTTATCTACCTATGTTTTTGATGAAATAATTCATTTGTATAACTGAAGTTGATGGTTCTTTTGTATTTGAACGTTGCATATTATGTATTTAGGGTCTATGGCTTCTACCGGATCTTCAAATACCTCAGATCCAGCAAGAAAATATGGAAAGCAAGATCCATCAAACAAGAATAATTTTACCTGTGGTTTTTATGATAAAGTTTGCAAAGGAGGGGTTTATCGATTGAAACACCATTTGGTTGGAGGGTTCAAGAATGTGTTAGATTGTCTTGAATGTCCTAAACACGTGAAGGTGGAAACAAAGGCTTTTATGTTAAAAAAAAGCCGAATTAAAGGTCACACATTCGATATTACCTTCGGATTCTTCAGTTATGGTTGATGAATATGACGAGGAAGAAGAAGAACGTGATCCAAGTCAAAAGAGTGAAAAATCATTACCAAAAAAACCAAGATATAAGGGTCCAATGGATTTGTTTGCCTCTTCAAAAGCTAATCCAAAAAAGGAAGAGGGTATACATGCAGTTGTCCAAAAACAATTAAGAGAAAAAACTTGCAAGTCAATTGCTAGGTTTTTTTATGATACCGGAATTGCATTTAATGCAGTAAACTATCCTAGCTTCAAGGAGATGTGTGAAGCTATTGGACAATATGGTCCCAGTTTGAAACCACCAAGCATGTATGAGCTCAGAGTCTCCCTTCTCAAGAAGGAAGTAGAGAGTACTCAAGAGATGATGGATGAGCACAAAAAGAAGTGGACAGAAAAGGGATGTTCGATTTTATCAGATGGATGGCGCGACTCGATCGCTCAAAAAGATATTGTGAACGTTCTTGTCAACTCTCCAAAGGGTTCCGTGTTTATTAAATCCATGGATGTTTCCGAAGTTGTTAAAGATGCTAATATGTTGTTTCAAGTACTCGATGCCATGGTAGAGGAAGTGGGAAAAAAAATGTGATCCAAGTGGTGATGGACAATGTCAAAGCCGGTACAAAATAATACTTTTTTCTTTTTAAATTATTCGTTTTTTATTGTTTTGTTAACTTCTTGTTTTGTTAACTTGTAGGAAAAATGTTAGAGGCAAGTAGACCAAATCTTTATTGGACTCCTTGTGTTGTCCATTACATTGATCTTATGTTAGAAGATATTGGAAAAATTTCCAAAGTCAAGAATGCATTGAAGAAGTGCATGTTTATGAATGGCTATATATAGCCACATCTCTCTTGTAAACATGATTGAGAAGATTTACAAATCAAAGGAATTTGTATAGGCCAACGATCACTAGATTTGCTACATCATTCGTCACTCTTGCACAATTCCACAAGCAAAGAAACAACTTGAGAAAGATGATGATTTCTCAAGAATGGAATGACTCTAAATGGCCAAAAGAAGCGGGAGGAAAAAAAATAACATCTTATCTTTTACAAGACACATTTTGGAGAAATGTACTTTATGCTCTCAAACTGACGGCTTAGTTTTAAGAGGCGCAAGGCGCTCCGAGGCGCTAAAGCTCCTCCTTCACGTGTTTAGGACATTCAAGACAATCCAACACATTCTTGAACCCTCCAACCAAATGTTGTTTCAATCGATAAACCCCTCCTTTGCAAACTTTATCACAAAAACCACAGGTAAAATTATTCTTGTTTGTTGGATCTTGCTTTCCATATTTTTTTGCCGGATCTGAGATGTTTGAAGATCCGGTAGAAGCCATAGACCCTAAATACATAATATGAAACGTTCAAATACAAAAGAACCATCAACTTCAGTTATACAAATGAATTATTTCATCAAAAACATAGGTAGATAACAAATTTTAAATCCAACAGCAATTTCAATCGAACAACAATTTCAAACTGTCTACAGCAAGTCTACAGCAAATTACAGAGACATACCTAGGTAGATAACAAATTACAACAAGTCTACAGTAAATTACAGCAAGTCTACAGTAATTTCAAACATAGGTAGATAACAAATTACAGCAAGTCTACAGTAAATTTTAAATCCAACAAATTACAACAAGTCTACAGCAAATCAACAATATGACAAGTTGTTTAAAAAAAGAGAAAAAACAGAGATCTTAGTTACTATTAGAAAAAACAGAAAAAAAAATTGAAGAGAGATCGGGAAAAAAATTGAATCAGATCAAAAAGAAAACTGAAAAAAAAACAGAGACATACCTAAACAGGATCAACGAGAGTCTGGGTTCGGCCTGAGTCTTGAAGAACGGTGGCTTGAAGTCAAGATCGTGACGATGGGTTCGGCTTGAAGAGAGAAATGGTGGGAGAATATGCGATGGTTTCAGCCGTTTGGGTAAGTGAGAGGATAAATTTTAGGGTTATAACTTTTTTTTAAAATTTAAACACGTGATTTATTTCTTATCACCGAAGCTTTCTAGGCACCGCGTTTTGGCGCCTGGACAAAGGCGAGCGCTTTTCGGCGCCTTCAGTCGCCTAACATCGGTAGTCTCGCCTGGGCCGGTCTAGGCGAGATCCCCATCGCCTCCTAACGCCTAGCGCTTCAGGCACGCCTAGGCGCTATTTTTAAAACTAAGGAGTTAGTTGACGGAAACCAACTTACTAGATCCGGGCTTTTCGACCTCTCTGACAATGTGAGTCATACCAGCCTTGTACCCCAAAAAGGCAGTGAGCTTACAAGGTTTGATAGGGTCATCCTTTGGGAATGCCTTCACTGCACCAACACAAAAAATCTTCATTAGATAAAAATTAAATACTATAATTTCTACAGCTACATAATCTTCATACAATTATTGTTAAATAAACAAAAGAAAATGGGAGTGTCTACCTTTTCCTCTGTGACGAGAAGCTCGTTTCCTTGGAAGAAATCCAAGGGAACCATGCCTTGGGTGCTCAAATTTCCTGTGAGACATTCTTCCGCCCCTTCACCCCATAAAAAAAGGATTAAAATCTATACACAAAGCAATGTTCTTCCTATATATCTCCATAATTAACAAAAAATAAAGGAGGCAAACAGAGAGTGTTCATTACTACAACACAATAAAGAAATTATAAAAATTTACAGAGTGACATAAACTGAAAGAGAGAGATTGAAGACATATTATTTATCTTTTACTTCCCACCATTTTTCTATGGAAAAGAAACGAAGGCAGAATGAAAGAGAGAAGTAAACTGAGTTGGGAGTCACCTGCGGCTGCTGCTGTTGCTTGCTGGATGAGGTTGCTCTATCTTCGAGTTGCAGGATCACTAAAACCCTACCTCTTGTTTCTTACTCCATAATTTACTAGAAGTCAGACTCAGACCCGCTTTCGTTGGCCCTTTTCTTTTTCAATTTTTCTCTCTTTTTTAATAATTAATACTGATTAATTAATTTAAAATGGTATTTTGATAAATAATTGTTCAATTATTTTTATTTTAAATTTTAATTATCTTAATTTTTCTTTCTTTTACGATGATTTTTGTTTTAAAAATATTTTCGGTCGATTCTTTATTTGTGACTCCATTCTAAAGTTGCTTCCATTCGTCAATAATACATTGCAAACCCAAAATTTATTTAAGTGTAAACTATAAAAAATGTATATTAAAAATATAAATAAAAAATTATAAAAAATTACGGAGTGTAGAATTAAATTAATAAAAATACAAAAAAATTAAAATTTTAAGGATGCAACTATACCCGATACACCTAAAACTATCCTGAATTTATGCATAAGTTTTAGTCTGCTCAACAGAGCAGCAGAAGCTAATAAAAATTGTTTAATGTTAAACCTGCTTAGCTGGTGCTGGTAATTACTGAAATGCAGTACTTCAATCAGCACTAACCAGACCGATCTCTTTAACCACACTATCCATGTCAGAAATAGCAGGAGTTTTAGATACATAAACAACCAAAACAGTAGACTACAAAGGTAAGGCAGTGCAGCAACTAGAACATATTAAAATAGGAAAGAAAAGCTGTAAAATAGCACAACAAAACTCTCTCTAAAACCCCTATTTAGCAGCTTCACCTTCTTCTGCTGCAGCTTCAAAAGTCTCACCGGGAACAAGTACCGGTACATCATCATCATCATCCTCTTCCTGAGTGGTGGCTGCACCACCATCACCAGCAGGTGCCTGCTTCTGGAATTGCTCTGCCAATTTCCTTAAGTTATCCAGGTTATCTGGCCCTAAAGTTTGACAATAAGGGTCAGTTTTTTTACACGAATTTGCAATCAGGGAACAATAACAAAAATGACAACAGAGCCAAGAGTACCATACCCAATTGGTTGATGATTCCGGGGAGAATATCCTGCAACTCTGAAATAGGGAAAAGCACATGTCAAGATAACAAAACTAAAAGTACCAAGGAAAGCTGCATAATGGCAGAGAAAAAACAATATCTTAGTCTTTGACGTATATGGAGTTGATGATAGTGAATCTTCAAAGGGTAAATGACATTAAGATTTGATCAATTTTCAGAGGCTTTAAAGCTAAAAGTAGCTTACTCTTTGTCTGAGGGGAACCACTAACAACCCAGGTGTTGGCGGCAATAGAAGCCTGGACTGAAATACAAACCATCATGTATTAGTTATTATACAAAACATTTGAAAAACTAGGCGGTTCAATTCAGAAAAGCAATATCAACCTTTTGGATTAATAAACTGAATAACAACATCATCCTTGAATATGTTCACTTCCTCGATTGCAGGAATAGCATTCACTCCTATTCTCTTGAGAGTGCTCTGTAGCCGTTTGTCATCTGTGGAAGTTGTCTTGTGTACAGCCTTCTTCTTTCTATCAACAAACATAAAAATAACATGATAAAGATATGCAAACTATAAAATTCATTGAGATTCAAGCACTTCATACTAAAGGCATGGACTTCAGTAAATTGAAGTTGGGAAAGACCAAGAGAGCAGACACTAGATTATACTCGACATGCTAGCTAATAAAGATGACCAATCAACAATCTTCATATAGCTATCTTATCTACGGCAATTATCATACCTTCTCATGCTACCCTTTCCACCAGTGCGGACCGCACCAGCCATCTTTGTGAGCCTCTCCACATTCATCTGCTTACAGCAGTAAACAAGTAAAGCTACTGAGCTTATGAAAACTCAGAACAGAATAAATTAAATAAATAAAACGAAACTCTATATCAAGCAGTAAACAAGTAAAGCTACTGAGCTTATGAACAACAAATATTGAAAGCAAAAATTCAAAAGAATAAACGCAAAAAATATATAAAGCTATTCATTTAGCTCCCTTTCCTTTTCCATGCCTATAATAAACAGATGGGAAAACCAATGAAAAATGCTGAGAAAATAAAAAACCTGAGAATGAGAAATCACAAAAGATAACAATATCATCAGATATTTGCAGAGAGGATAAGAACTTGAGAAGAAAACATAAACATAACAGGAAATTAAAATGTGAGTTGTCCAATACTATTAAGCCTGAAAACTAAAAGAATGTAATTTGAGGCAGTTAAAAGCAATGCACATAAACATGAAAACCACCTTCAAACCTATAAAAAAAAAGATGAAAAGCTCAACCAGAAGCAGGCTTTTACTTAAGAACTTCCCTAAGAACATAAACTTTAAACCAAAACAATTCATGTTCGCAGATCTAGATACAGGGAATGAGAGATGGAATAAAAGTGGCAAAATCAAACGAAACTAAAAGCTTTTTACAGATCAATCAAATAGCGAAAGATTAACCTTTTAGTAGTTAGGAATGGATACGCCGCGACTCAATGGAAGGTTGAGAGATGAGGGTTTTGGTATTTTTAGAATTCAGGGAAAAGAACAAGCTCGCATCCTGCGTATATGGCTTTAGGGGTTTTATCTCCGCCCTTGGATTTTTAGGATTTTGATCCGACGGTTTAAACGCCAAAACATGTGGATTTTGTTTTTTTTTAACAAAGCGGTATTTGTTTGTCTTGGGCCTTTGGCGGATGCGCATTTTATCCGATTAGATTCGATTCGATTTAATTTATTGGATAAATTTTTTTAATAAAACATTTTAGTTTGGTAGTATTGAGTTACTATTAAGAGATAAGGGAATGATTGTTGTTTTTAGAGGTTACGAGTTCGAGCATCAGTAATGTTAATACAGTGTTTGAGCGATCAATGTCTAATGATTGAAAGTATACTATAGAATAAGATATTACTGTAATATTGTAGCTGATTAAAAAAATATTTATAATAATATTCTTTATATATTTTTAATTAAATTTTTAAAATAAAATATTTTTATTTATAATTTAGTCTTTAAAATTATATTTTTTATCATTAAGTTTTTTAAAATTATTTTTACTGTCAAATTCTTAAAATTATTGTTTTTTTATAAATCAGATCAAATTTAAGGTATTTATTTTTAAGTTAAATCAAGATCATATTAAAAAAATATTCATGTTTGGTCACAATCAAATTTAATATATTTATTTCCGAATCGAATTCGGTGTATCAAAAATCCAACTGTACACATCTATATTGATTGCGCGAACATAAATAATTATATTCAAATAAAAGTGAATGAATTTCTTCTATATAAGAAATTAATAAAATTTTATTAACAATCAATTGATTTAATGAGATAAAATATTAAATTTTTAAATAAGTTTTTTTTCAATATATAATTTCCACTATATTCAAATACTTTTGAATCGAAAATGTCCTTAAAAACGCAACCTAACCCCATCGCCGTCTGAATTAGCTTTCATCCGTCGTAAATGATTAATGGTGGCAGTTTCCATCTGTTCGACACTACAATACCTCCCAATTCGTACCATTAATCTCAAAGTAATTTAGCCGATGCGGCACAAATCATCTTGTCTCAATAATTAAGAGAACGTTTATTATTCTTGAAGGTTACGGTTTTGAGCATCATTAATATTAGTACAGTGATTGAACCATTAATGTTTAATGGTTGATAGTATACTTTAGAACATATATTACTCCAACCATGTATAGCAATGGAATCAGTACGAGTGGTGAAACAGATGTACAGGAAGATAATGTTGCCGAGAACATAGCAACATCACCCCTGAAAGTCGAGTTTACTGACTACACTAGTGGCAATTTGGATGCAGAGTTTTATGAGATGGTAAGTGCACCTGTAGCTATGGAAGCTGAGAACTCTGGTGATCTTGATGATCAAAGTGAAGAGGTTGGGCTAGAACATGATCATAGTTCTTCCTTCAAAGTAGATGGTATAACGTCAACTGTTGGCCAAACTGTGGATAGCATTTCAGTGGTTGGCACATTGGAGAGCACTTTAAACAGTAGCTATCTTCAATCTGGAACAAAAGTTGATGATCCTGACATAAAGGATAGTGATGCAACAAAACAAGTAGATACTGCCTTCATGATTGATCAAACTAGGGTCGAGGAAGGTGAAAAATCAATTGCTTCTCATCAGAGATCCTTACATGGTGGTGAAGAGGATTAGAGGAAGATGTCTCATCATCTGCTGACACGCCTTGTAGCAAGCTTGAAACCAGTATCGGTAATTCAAACATGTCAGGCTTCATTTCAAATACTGATTTTTTTACTTGATGCAGTTGCAGGTCTTGAAGAAACTGTTGGAGCAAAGTCTGATGGTTGTGAAGTGTCCATGAAAACTGACACAGACCTGGATGTGAACCAGTCTCCATGGTTGGATGAAAGGAATAATTGTAACCTAGAGACTCAGGAACCAAATGCCTTAATTTTCCTGAAACCAAAGATGGTGATTCCAGGGAAGTAGAAAGCTGCAGTAAACCGAACATTGTTTCTTCAATGAAACCTGAGATGGTAGTAGATTGCACATCTGATGGTAAGTACCCATTCATTCCCTTCATTTCAATTACTGATTTGTAAAGGAAATCACTATTTTAGATTAGAACAGCAAAAATTGTGTCCTCTGATGATGTTAAAATGCAACAGAACGAGAACACTTAGAGAATCCTGATGAATCAAACATCAAAATTCACATACAAAAGCAGGTGATAGTAATGATGTTGCTTTAGACATGGCCATCACAGGGCTGATTCAAAGAACACCAAAGCTACTATATTCCATGACGTGAAGGAGAATGAGTGTAGCAGCAGCAAAAGGGAGCAAATTCGCAACAGAACAACACCTAAATCATCATCCAAGCGGAGGCCGCCGCTTCGGCTTATCTGAAACAGAAAGTATTATCCATAACACCGTGCCTTTATGATTTTTTTTGAGGAACTGTTTCTTTATGATTGTTTTGTTGGAACAGGGAATAAAATATTGTGAATAAAAACTACATCTTTTATTAAGCATCTTCTATTAGAGATTACAAAGGACTTTATGAAATCAATACCTTCTAACCCACAGTATATAAAGAATCAAAATGAAGGAAAACTCAACACAAACAAATAGGATCACAGTTCTATATGTATCTATAACAACCACCTTCCTACATACTTACTCTTTTCCTCACCATTTACATCACACTTGAGGACAACCGTGTTAAATCGAGGGATATCGTCTTCATCTTCGACCAAAACTGCAGCCGATTTATGTAATTTTCACAGTTCTTTTATTGTATTTTTAGTCACAGTTCAACCCGCATACTTCTAAAACAATGCCTCCTTTAGATATAAACGGGTTTACTCGAGCCCATAGAAGAGAGAAAATCGATGCTAAAAGTATTGACCAAACCACAATAATGGTGGGAAGCCTGTCTTGTTTCCCCATCAACCCCTTGAGGAAGGGGTAAAGATGAATGATGACCCATAATGCAAAGAACAGTCTACCGAATAAGGGTCCCCACGAGTCGTATCCGTTTGAGATGGCATCTGAAATCCCAACTATGACTCCGATTATGTTGATGATCAACAATGTCATGGGAGGAATCAATAAAGATGTCCACTTGAATACGTAAAGCTCTGAAAATTCTCCATCATCTCCTCCTTTCGACGTAACAGTGAAGTTTGTGTTAACACCTGCTAAAACCTTAAGCAGGCCCTGGAAGAGCGCAAATAGGTGCGATGAGACACCACCGATCACCCAGAACTGCTCATTTCTCCACCAGTCGTGTATTCCGACACCTCCCCACTGCATTTCTAGGATACTAGTTACAGCTATGATTATGAAGAGAGACATGAAAAGGAGACTAGCATAATTACTAATCTGCAAATAGAAAAAAAAAATAGTATTAGCTGAAATTCTGACAAGGCCAGATAAAATGCAGCATCATATGAACTTTCAACTTTCATATATAATCCACATCATATGAGCTTTCCTAAGATGCTGAGTGTTGACAATGAACAAGTCATACAATCACCTACAAACAGTTCGAAAATGACTTGTCCTAGCTGATTGTTTTTTAACTAATTGATCCCAAAATAATTACGAAGTATGCAGGTTTGAAAGATATGCTACTCAGAAATTCAGAATTACCTCAGGGACAATAAACTTTCCGGTAAGGAGACAGACAGCTGGCAGTGTACAATACACGAGCAGTGGAATTGACGTCAAAGGGTACACAACAGAAGCAATATACGAAAAGCGCTCCAATGGTTTCAATCCACAACCATACCCGTACCATAATGGGCAATGCCTGCTCAAGAAAATTTCAACAGATCCCAGAGCCCAACGTAGAACCTGGTGCAGACGATCGGAGAGGTTAATAGGAGCTGAACCCTTAAATGCAGGCCTTTTTGGCATGCAGTACACTGATCGCCAGCCATGGCAGTGCATCTTGAAGCCTGTTAATATATCCTCAGTAACAGAGCCATATATCCATCCCACCTGGATGATGATAGGAGTTGATGAGCATCATTATTAAAATTAAATTGTTCAAAGAAAACAACTTCAAAAACAGATTGATTTAAGTTCGGAACAGTTTCGACGTACTTCCTTCCCCCAATCTGATTTATCTTCATAACCACAGCCAATGACATGAATTGCTTCTTTCAAGAGTGATGCAGTGGTTGCTCCCTTTGGGATCCCCCCATCCTCCATAAGTGTTGAAGCAATGAAAACATTTGATTGGCCAAATTTTTTCTCGAATTTGATTTGCGGCATAAGAGTTGACTTCTCATTATCAATACCTGCGATACAAACAATGGCCCCATAAGTGATAAGGCTCTAAAATAGTTGAATGATTCTAGGTTTGAGAAAATATATTTGTAAATATCAAAGACCAAACTTTGAAGGGGACAAAATGTCTCAAGGAAGATTATTCCAAGATTTTGCAGATGCATACTGGAAGCAAATAAAAGAACAATAGTTACCTTCAATTCCCTCTTCAATATTCTCTAGAGAAGGTTTGTGCTTTGGAACCTCATTTTTCTTCTTACCAATAGACTTTGATTTCTTATTCTTCTTTTTAGATCGGAAACAGCAGCAGCAGCAGCATTTTGGCAAACAATTACATGTTCTTCTAGGAGGCTTTTTCTTGACAGGGGCATCATACCCGTAGAGTGCCTGCCTCCTGAAGACACATCCAGTTCCAACATAAATTGGTCCTTGAATCCCATCCAGGCCTTTCATGTTGATCTGTTTTTGGGGAAAAAATAACAAGATGTCATCTTCTCCTCTCACGAAGAAACATATCCACAAAACTGAAGTTTGAAAAATCATACGTACATCAAAAAAGACAACGTTTCGGTTTGAGTATCTATCGTGTCGGTCAATGCCATCAAATCTTTGAGGAAACTGGACATAGCAGATTTTCTTTCCTGAAATGGGGTCCATCATGAAGCACATGGCTTCACGAAGAGCCTTGCTGTTGTTTATGTAGTGATCACAATCAACATTCAGCAGGAAAGGAGCATTGGAGATAACAGCAGAAACACGCACCTTCATAAACCAGCCAAAAATTAGTACAATCAGATAAAACCGAACGACATATCAAATGACATGTCAAGCTGAGACGGAGTGGGGAGTGTGTGGCTGCGTGCTCGATATATATATAGAGAGAGGGGGGGGGGGGGGTTATACCAAAGCATTCATGGCCCCAGCTTTCTTGTGGTGATCAAATCCTGGTCTCTTTTCACGAGAAACATAAATTAGACGAGGTAATTCATTCCCTTCAAGGTCACGAACACCATCATGTCCAAGGAAAACCTAAAACAAAGAATACCAAATGTTTACCATGTTAATTCATACTATAAATAGTATGGGGGCTGGATAGCATCTGAACCAAATCCCAAACAGCATTTAGAGAAACGGCTCACCTGGATCATTCCAGGATGGTCCCTGACATTGTTTCCAGGCCATGGAGTCCCATCCTGCATTGTCCAACCATCCTCTGGAACCTTTTCTGCCATTGCAACCAGGCCATTTATTCTAACTTTGAACTCTTCATATTCCCTCTGTATAGACAAATTAGCAACATCAGATATGAAACATATTGAAACCATTGGATAACCAATTTTACGAACAAAAATGCCATGCATGAGAATAAAGAAATAGCAATTATATATAAGTTGATGTTTTCTTTTTCCGGGGGCATATAGACGACCTCTCTGCCTGCTAAAATTTTATGCCTAAGATAGTCAAATGGCAGATACTTAGCAACAGCAAACATTAATATTAGGAAAAAATGTGGCAAACCTTCATGGCCCGGCGTTCCCTAACAAATGTTGGATCTACTTTATCTCTCAAGTAGTCAACTTTCTGAGCAAAATACCATTCCGGAGCTCGAGGTTCAATGCTGAACTTCTTACAAAATGGTACCCATTTTCTTGCAAATTCAGATGTCTCAGATAGAGCCTCAAACGTTAGCATGGCAGCACCATCATCAGAGACATAGCAGGCTACTTTATCAACTGGATAATCTACTGCAAGGATAGACAGAACTGTATTTGCAGTGATAAGCGGTGGCTCCTTCATTGGATCAACTGTACTCACAAATACGTCTACAGAAGCTAGCTCAGATGGTTTCCCTTCTTTCTCATACCTTAAAAAAGGGGAGAAAGCAAATAATATAAATAAAATTAATAATAACAAAAACTTCCCCCTCTAGTATGCACTAAAGTTTAGTGTGAGTACAGAGGCAAGGAGAGAGAGGAATAGAGATGCAAAGAGAAAAAAGTGGAGAAGGGAAGAGGAGAAAGGAAGATGAAATCACCTCAATGATAAACGATCAAGGTATGTTTCCCGTTCAATTGGGCACCATTTCGGGAACTGATCCAATATCCATGATACAGCAAACCATATTTCACAAATGACTGAAAGAAGCCAGAGAACATAAGCATCATTCACGGGGTGCAGAATTCTGTAGTGGAAAAACAACGCCAGGATGGCAAGCCGGAGTAGGATTATTATTCTGTATGGATTTATCTTGCTAGAGGGTATTGGTAGTTTTCTGGAAAGTGGTTGCCTGCCTTCATCCATCCTATAACAACACATAAATTTACTTTTTTTTAGATGTGAGCGTGAAAAGGCAGGTGTTAATGGATCCATAAAAATTAGCCCACAATGTTTCATGCATAGACCTAAAATACACTATGAAAAAACTTTTCAAAATAGAAAAATGGTGCATTCATTTGCTTGCATCGCAACAAGGAAGTAAAATATATGCAAAAAGGATATGAACTCTAGATCCTAGATAAATAAAACAATGCAATCCTATAAAAATGTCATTAACTGTTAATACCCTTAATAATTAGTAACTCAGGCTCGTGCTGGAGCTGGAGTAGTCAGGTATTCTTCCAAAACACTTGACAATTTCTATATTTTTCAATCCAAAAGAGGATGAGGAATCTACTAAACAAACAGTTGCAAGAAAAGATTCTAGACTTAAACATGCTAAGATAACATAAAGGAATTTCAGAGAGTAAATGCACGTACATCGGCACATCAGAATCCTCAAACTCATCTCCATTATATCCTTCATGCTTAACCACCTGGAGTTTCTCATTCTGTTTATTCTTCCAATCCTCCATTCTTTTCTTCCATGCAACAGTTCCAATCCCATACACCGCCAAATCTTTTTTAGGATCCATTGGTCTAGGTGGTACTGTGATATCAACAACTCAAACCATGTCAAGCGCTAAAAAGAGAATGATGTTTAACAGACAAATTGAGAAGTACTTCAATTATCATTCGAAACTAAATTACAAGTTCTCATATATTTCTACCAATAATATGAAATAACTCACAAGTCATGGAAGGATCAGAAGTTGGCAGTGGATGGACACGTCTTCCACGACTCATAAAGGGAGGAACGATAAGAGCATGCTTATCGGAGGAAATCCCGACATCCTTCATTAATAATCAATCAGATGTCAACCACGAGTGTAATAACAAACTCAAATGAACAATTTTTTTTATTGTTAAATCAATTCACCTCTTGACCGTATGTCAGAAGAGGGATCTCGGAAGCAACAGATGCAGCATCCAACTCTGCCGGGGTGCTTATCCCTGAAACATGAGGTCGAGATCCATGATTGATATTGTATCGAGCAGAGAGCATGGCTGCACCAATATTGTGAGGATCTCTCCTATCATGGCTTGCTATATCAAACTCATTCTCCAAATCGTCATCACCGTCCTCTTCCTCATCCCCTTCTACACGTGCGCAACCTGAAATATATATGTCAGGTTGTTAGATTAATTCTAAAAAGACTGAATATATTACCAAATTGCTCTCTAATGGGATTTTACTGAAACATCATCTTAACAAGGTTCACCTTTAAGGCGCTTGTATCTGGTTTTGCATTGAGGGCATGCTTGATTTCCTTCCCTTCTTTCATATTCATAGCAAGGCCTGCAAACTGGGAATGCACACTCATTGCAGGCAACAAATGGCTCCCCATCAACAGAAAGCTCTATCTCATCGCCACAGATCTGGCAAATCTGCCCACTTAATTCTTTAACAGATGTCACCTGCAAGTCATAGTTGCACAATTAACAATGTCAAGTGTCAACCACCAGCAGATCATAAAAACTGCTTTTCAAAGCAACAGACAGAATACTTTAGGCTACCCAAAGCCCCTCTGACAAACTTTTCTAGTAGACTAAATAACAAGACTTTATGCAAATTCAGAGTTCCTAATTGCTTGAATTGGATGCATCTATCAGCCGAGATCTACAGACTGCAAAAGAATTTACCAAGTTGGGAGTTGGGACAACAAGGAATGTTTACTGGACTGTATATAAACACCACACAAAAAATAGAACACACGGACCATAAGAAAATGGAGCTATAAAAAAACTTTAGGAAGCAACAGACTTTTGAGGGTACTTACTCTTGCAACCTCATCAGCATTGATGAGAACAAACTCATTCCTGTTATGAGACCCAGCAATGAGTCTTCCTTTGGTGTCCATCTAGCTCCCAAACCCCAACAACAACAACAATCCGAGGTTAAATAAAAGATTTAAAAGCAAGAGAACGCACTTCAACTCAATGGATCTCTTTCTCTCTCCTTCATCACTCAAAACTCATAAAGATCCAAGCTTTACCCCCTCTTTGTCTCTCTATTTCTCTCAGGCACCAATTACAGGGAAGAAGAAACCCACATTATAGAATATACAAAGCACACAGCTTTTAGAGAGAGAATCAAGGAAAGGCAGGGAACTAAATATAGAAATACAGCTAGAATTATTTTTTGTCGAAAAAAAATACAGCTATAAATAAATAAATATGATGCCAATTATTATAAAATATAAAACAAAATGTTATTATTAAACTCTTTTGTTTTTGTGTGACTGTGTTTATCGATTGATTCTTTCCTTGACAGAGAAAGACAGAGTGACCCAACTTTGTCAACAAGGGGACCTCTCTCTGTTATAAACAAATTCAATCAAATAAAAAAGTGAGAAGCTTTGGGATCAAAAGCCTCTTAGTGATACAATTCAACACTAAACCCACATTTCATTTATGATTTTCATCTCAATTCCTTTGAAAGCAGAAAGCTTTTTGATACTTCCCAAATGCAAAGTTTCTCAACTTTAAAAATAAATTCTCCTTGCAACGGTACTTATAATTGTGGGATCCATGTTTTCTGGGGGATGGTGGAGATGGTGGGACCAAGGGAGTTGCCTCACCGTGCCACGATGACGATGGGGTTTGACGGTGATGAAGGGTATCTTTGTAATTTAACGTTTTTGGATTTTGATGAGCAATTTGTTTGGATTTTCGTGGAAATGAGAGATGTTTTTGACTTGCTCTGGGAATAAAAAGTATGTAGATTTACAAGAAGGGATGAGTTGAATTGGATGATCCGGTAATGAGAAATATTTTAATAGAAAAAACAGATAATATTTATAAATTTTAATTTTATTTATTAAAAATTAAAAATATATAATTAAATTTTATATTATAATTATATTTAGATTATTAAAAGAATTAATTTTAGAACAGCTGTTTTATTTACCTCTTTACTTGCACCATCTGTAATAACAAAAAAGCTATGTCATTGACTTGCTTTCTTTCGTTTTGGCAAGGTTTTCTTTTAGCATTCTTAATAAATTTTTATAATAATATATATTTATTTTTTTTAAAATCACTTATAAATAATGTTATTCAAACTTTAATATTTTGAATAAATAATATATTTTTTAATTTCAACCCTTTTTTATTTGAGTTATTTATTGATTCAAAGGTCTTTTAAATTAGAAAATAATAATAAGTTTATTTTTAAAAAATATGTTTTTTTAAACAAATGGAGTTTTGATCCAAATATTGTTGTTTAAAATTTCTATTTTTAACAATACAACGCTCTTCATTTTATTTTCAATAACAGGGCACTTTATTATAGTAAATCAGAAGTCGGGTAGATTATAATCTGACTTTGAATAATATTTTATTTAAAAAAAATACTATTCCAAGTCGGACTGTAATCTATTCGATTTCAAAATGTAAAACATTATTCAAATTCGGATTATATTCCATACATCTTTAAACAATATTAATTTTTTATTTATAAATAAAATATTATATTATAATCTACTCGACTTCTGATTGCTACAGTAAAATACCATATTACAGGTAATATTTTTGGGAAACAACTTTAAAAAAAATAAAATATAATATTTAGGTAAAATCTCTTAACCAAACACATTGTTTAAGCACCAATATAATTATTCTCTCAAATATTTTTATTTTTTTTATTTATTCAATTTTGTTCAATTCTAATGGTATTGGTAGAGAAATTAAATGTTGATAGTATTGTCCATAGACTAACGCCAAAAGCATATTCCTTCCATTGATTCCGTTAGTGTCGGCAGAGCTACATCTGCTCATGTTTCATGTAATATATATTTCATAAAAAAAACAAATATTATATTTGTTAGAAAATAAATTTGTAAGAAAATAGATTAGATCTACTGATTTCTTGCTTATTCAGCCTAATTATTTCAATTTAATTTCTAACATAATTAAATTTAATCTCAGAGCCATTTGTAGGTAAAAAAATGGATCAATTTGCCCACTAACTCGTAATAATATATTTTAAAAATAATTAGAGTAGATCTGGATGGTTTATTCGATATTTTGGGTGATTTATTGAATATTTCCAACGCAAAATATTAATTTCAAATAAAAAAATAGTTTTTTTGATTAAATTAGGTAAATATTTGATTTTTTAGTGAAATTTGTTAAGACTGAGTCATTGCCAGATCACTTGAGTGTGTTCTAACAACATTCTAGTCTTTATTTATTAATTATTGTCTTAATATTTGGTTAAGATTAGGTTGGGTACGTAATTTTTTGGTTTGAATTGTGTGTGTTTCTCTTGCATTTCATCTAACAGAAAGAAAGAGAAGATTCAGATTTGTTTTATGTATTAATTAAATAATCTATGGTTGGTCCATTATTATCATATAAAAAATAAAAATAAAAATCATGGTCATAATTAGGGGTGTAAACGAGCCGAGTCGAGTTCGAGTAGTGCTAAGTTTGGCTCGACTCGTTAAGATTTCGAGTCGAGTTCGAGTTTAAGTAATTTTAAACGAACCTAAAAGATCTGAGCTCGGCTCGACTCGTTTAGAACTCGAGTCGAGTTCGAGCTTTCTTCGAGCCTAATCGAGCTAAGTATTAACCAATCTTTGATCATGTTAGACTTATGTAACTTTTATCTCTTATGTCTCATTTAAAGCCTAACGGAGAAAAAACTTTGATACACAAGTTGTGCAAACTCAATCTTGTCAATTTTAGGTTTTAGTATGTTAATTTAGAGTGTAAGACTTATGTTTAGGGTTTAGATTTTAGGGTTTTAAAGTATATTTAAATTTTCGAGTAGCTCGTGAGCTTTTCAAGTCGAGTATCATGTAACTCGGCTCGGCTCGTCAAGAACTCGAGCCGAGTTCGAGCTCGAACCGA
This sequence comes from Abelmoschus esculentus, assembly GCA_035048815.1. Lineage (NCBI taxonomy): Eukaryota > Viridiplantae > Streptophyta > Magnoliopsida > Malvales > Malvaceae > Abelmoschus > Abelmoschus esculentus. Next base: position 3,183,007 of record JAUCBN010000010.1, read on the forward strand.
ATCCAATCGAATCAAATTTTAACCGAACTTTGACCGAATCGAACTCGAATAACTCGCGATCTATCTTATCTCATTTACGACACTAGTCATAATCAGGGTCATGTTATTTCTTGATCATCGTTTAGCTTGCGTTTTGTGTTAATATTCCAGCAGATTATAAATCAAAGTAAATAAAATTAAAATATTAAAAAATTAATTGACCCAAAAAAACACACATACCAAAACCTGACTATTGCGTCAAGTTCTGTAAGAATTTAAATTAAAATATTTAAAAATCTACTAATTGATTGAGTTATTAAAAATATTTACGTTGTTTATTTTATATGAATTTAAATTATAATATTCAATTTGTAAATATATTATTTTTACAAATACCCATGAATTGATTTGTATTCTTTTATGCAAAATAAATTTACAATTTAAGTAACATTAAAATTACAATTAGTACATTTAATTAAAATTAATTAAATGTTAGTCTGATAATATTAATCTGAAAATATAAAATTTTAAGTGTTAATTAAAAAATTTAAGATAAAGTTAATAGTTGGGTGATTCCTCTAAAGTCATAAATATATACTTTATAGAAAGTTTTAGAAAATGATAACCTTAAAATTGTTAAAAATAATGATATTAGTTTTATAAATTTTTATATAAAAATTATAATAATTTCTGTATATATTAAATTTTTATAATTTTATGAAAAATGATATTACTGTTTTTTTTCCCTATAATTTATACCTCCTTGTACGCATTTCCTAAGCGTTGGTCCGAGTGTCCCACCGACACTTTCTGACCCGGGAAGTGTCCCAGCTAGTTATAGACAGTGTCATGGTCGCGACGACACGTATCGTAGGTGCTTAACGAGTTGAACAGTTTATGAGTTTTTTGAATTTAATTCGATTAAAATTTAATAAATATTTGATTCAGATTAACTCAACTTGAACTCTACTTGATATCTTAACGAATTGAATTGAGCAAAGTTTAACGCGACTCGATAAGTTAATGAGTAGCTCGTTAATTTTTTTAAAATAATTTTTAATAATTACTTTAAAATAATTTTATAAAAAAATTTAAATAATAGTTATTAATGTGTGAATTGTTACTTTAATTTTAATACGGTAATTTGGTATATTTATGAAATATTATCTTTGAATTTATACTTTAAAAATATTTTATATACTCTTTATGATATTTTTGGTTAAATTTCTTAATTTAAGTTAATATTGAGCCTCATATGATATTATTAAATTTTATTTTTAGTAAAAAATAATGTAAGTTTTTAATGAGCTTAATGAGCAACGAATCGAATTGAACAACAAAATATTTTAACGAGCACGAGTCAAACACAATTTTAACGAGCTTAAGGAACAATAAATCAAATTAAACAATAAAATTTTTCAACAAACACAAATCAAATAATATCTAACTCACAATCGACTCGCTCAACACACCTACCTATCAGTAACCTCACAATTCTATTTCTTACCTATTCAACTATTCCATCCATGTCATAGGGTAGTTATTGTACTCACTCTTTATTTGATAAATATTTACTAAAAAGTACATAAAAAATACAGATCATAAAGATCCATGTCATTCTCCAGCAAGCAACCCTTGAACAAGTTCACTACGAAAGAGAACTAGTAGTTAATTAGTGTCGGTACTATTATTAGGGGAATAATTTAATTTCAATAAGTATCGGATAAAACTAAAATTAGTATCTCATTTAAAGATACCGTAAATAATCGACGATCGAAATTATTTTTTTTAATAAAATTATAAGTATAATCCGTGATAATTTAACCATACCATTTATAACTTTATTAATTGTTCGACGAATGTAACAAATTTAAAATTTTCAATTTTAGATTAACAAATTTAAAATAACCCACACTAATAATAAAAAGCTTATATCTTAAACTAAATTGTGTTTCATAAATATAGAAATAACATCCGAACTATCCACCTTAACAACATCGCAAACCATCAAACTATCCGAACCATCCACTTGAAATACCATAATGGGCGACGGATTCAATTTGATTTCAATCAGTACCCAAAACTATATAATCAACTATAATTAGTCACGAGTTATCTAATCTCAACAGTTAAAGTTAAAGAAACGTCTCAACAGTTAAAGTTAAAGAAACGGTTGTTGTTTTTAGAGGTTACAAGTTTGAACACCAATAATGACAACATAGTGATTGAACGGTCAATGTCCAATGACTGAAAATATACTCTTTAACAGATACTATTATAATCACTGCAACTGATTCAAAACAACAATATCTATAATTAGGATTTTTACAAATGTTAGTTATAAAATACTAGAAAATTACAAAATATTTTTCCTTAAAATGTTGAATATTAAATTACTTACGTGTAATATATATGCTAGACGATGGGTGTTAATAACCCAAGAAAATAATAAATATAATAATAAAATATTTAATTTTATTATTAAATTAAATAAACTAAAATAATTACAAATAGAGTTGAAGTTAGAAAAATAGAATAATCAAACGAATAAATTATGTATATTGATCATTTCTTTGTTATTGTTATACTTGAATCTATTTGTACTTCTCCCATGTGATTCACTGAATATCAATACGTAGTTTCTCTCATATTTCCTTTACTGCAAATAATAATAAATTGTCAAAAAAATTAAAAAAAAATATATCAAATTAAATAATTTAAAAATAAATCATAATTCAATCGAGAAGACTAAAACTGATGTAATTCCCTTCTCTCAACTTTTCTCTCTGACAGGAATGTAATAAAAAAATACTCATTTTTTTATATAAAAATTGTTCTAAGTGGAAATAAGGTTGAGAAAATTAAGCTAAGATAATCTAAGAATTCCACTATCCACAAGGCAGGCAGCACAATTTTCCAATTTTTAGAAAGAACCACTGGAGAGGGTTTGGAGGATCATTCTCCAATGGTGCAGTTGGCAATGGTAGCTCCGGAGGTAGATGCCGGTGAAATGAGTCGACTGCTGCAGCAACGCCATCTTCGTTTTCTATCAGTTTAGCCAACTCCATTGCATGGGATTTAACCTGCGAGAAATCATATCAGGATATGAATGGTATGACCATACATATCAGGAACATGTTCAGTGGATATGGAATCCGATGCAACGGATCATAAACTCGTCAGATGAAAGAATGATGCTTGAACATGTGAAGCTTTTCTAATAGCAGCAAAGAAGGTATCTTGGAGTAAAGCTAATTCCAATCATCACTCAAAGGCAAAGTTCGGATCTGGAATGACAGTGTTCCTTCAGATCCGAACTTTGCCTTTACCGAGTAGGGAAAAGGCAAGTTCAATCTGCCATGAAGTATTTTACTTCATTTAGCTTTTCAACTTTCTTATTTTTCATGAAACAAAAAAAAGCATGCATCAAAAAAGTAGAAGAGAAATTACCAAAAGCAGAGATAAAAGAAAGATTACAACAGTCTAATAATGCAAATCCAATCATTTCATCTATGAGTTCTTTATAGCAGAGGAGCAAGTTAATGCTCAATATATCCCTCGGTTTTACGACAATTATACTTGCCGAAAGAGAAATTTTGAGGCTGAAAATAACTATTCTCATATATCCTAAAATATTATGACTTTTTGGCAATAAAATATTGTAGAATAATTACCCTGGCACCCATCAACTACATATATGGGGAGATGATTCTACATGGATGGTGCAATGAATCAGATTAATTTAGGCAAACAAAAGCTACTCGAGTTACCTCTGGCTGGAGCATAAATCTGATAGCATTTGAAAGTTTCTCAACACTGAGCTCTGATATTGGTATTGGTGCAGGGCCAAGCCCTCTCTGATGTACCCTATCACCCCAAAAGAACTGATCTCCAAAGAACGGCACTATGGTCGTTGGGCACTATTAATTCAAAATTTGTCATTAAAACACAATTTAAATTACAAATATATAAGATCCTAATAGAAGGTTGAATTTGATCGCTCTGAAACAAGATATCGCTCAATCATGTGTATTAAGAACTAGAGAAACTTATAATTCAAGAAAACAAACTAGAAATGCAATAAAAATGCTTATAACAGAAGCAAAGTAAAAGAAAAAATTACCCCAGCTTTAAGTCCAGTGGCCGTAGTTCCAGCACCACCATGATGCACCTGTATATTTATGGAACCATTTTTAACAGACAAACGAAATTATCATCGAAAAGATCATGAACTCTTCATCATTAGACACACTTGCTAGATTCAGGTGATCTTATCATCAGATATCTGGTATTTTTTTTCAATCCCCACAAAATCATATTGCAGTTGTTAACATCTAAGCATGTCAAAGAATCCCTTCAATGTAAGTAAACATAGAATCAAACTAATTAAGTGCTTACCACAGCCGAACATTGAGGAAACAACCAATCATGGGGGCAGTCTTCCAGGAGGAAATATTCTCAGTAATTTCTGCAACTGCAGGACAAATAAAATATAAGAAAAATCTGCCAGTCATTCTGAAAACTACTGCGTGTCCCATAATGTACAAGGTTAATTACCTCCACAGTCTTTCAAAAAAAATAATTACCTCCACAGATAAGCAATTATAAGAACATAGCATTCATTGGTCAACATCCCATACACAGGCGATGGAAACTTGTTTCCACAAGCACCTTAATTTTATGGTTTAGGGTTTCAGTTTAGTTTTTTTGGTGTATGGGTTTAGAATTTAGGGTTCATTGTTATAATTTAAGGTTTAGTGTTAGGAATTAGGATTTAGGCTTTAGGTTTAAGAGTAACATGGTTAGAGATTTAGATTTTAACCTACAAACCTTAAATTTTAACCATAAACCCAAAATTCTATTAACAACCCCTAAATTCAAAACTACTACACTTGAACTCATAAACCTTAAACCTCAAATGGAACCACTAAACCCTAAAAATAAGGCATTTGTGCATGGAATAATTACCCATACATTAAAAATAAATAAATGACACTCCTTAAATACAATTCAAGAAAAATGACACCCCTTATAAAAGTTTTTGGCTCCGCCCTTATTTGTCAACATGTTTATCTAAATAATGATTAAAATTCATTTTGAACATCAAGTTCCAATTAATTGATTGGAGGTAATGACAAAATTTAACCAGTCTTACATTGACAAAGTAAACAATAAGATCAAATCCGAAATCACAACATATCACAAAAACATGTGAAACCACGCCAAAATGGAATACCTTCTACAACCAGAAATGAGCTCTCAAGACATTAAGGTGAGAATAACAGAACGAAATACAAAAGTTACTTACAGTGCCCTAGATCTCCCCAACCTCGGTCAATTATTCCTCTTTGTCCTGTATCTTTTAATGCCTCCAAAATAACATCTGTTGTTTTCTTGGAATCATCAAGAGGCTTAACAGGCAATAATAGATAATTTTAGTATTTAATTATCAAGAGAAATACAAAAGTGTGTATCAGTAAAAGAATCCACATTAACTTCAACCTCGAGAAAATAATTTTGACACGTCTTCCATTTTAGTTCAGCTCAGATTTCTTTCAATTGTTTTAACTTATGAAATTCAGGATCTCTATCAACAAAGTGAGCTTAATATCATACTCAAATTAGAAACTGAACCAACCCTACATACATGATACATAGTCCATCAAACTCCTTTCAAGGAAAAGAAAAGATAGATCATAAACTTAAGTTACTTCAAACATCGCTTCAGGGTGATATCATACCATGCTTCCAAATCCGATATATATGGGTTGTGGTCCTTTTTTAATCCACTGCACAAACTCCTCTCGAGGATGATACTTTGACCCCAAGTTTAAAAAACAGTAACCAACAACATCAACCAAAGGACCCCAATCTGCACATTATTTCATAATTGAGCTACAAGATCCTTAAAGAATAGTATTAGAATGACAGACATTCCAACAATAGAAGAAAGTTTGTGGGTATATAATAAACATAAGCAAGATAAAGTTCATATCCGCCATATCAATAAAGGGGAAATGCGTAAAAGAACATTAAGAATGATTAACAATCGAAAGAAGTATACGAGTAGGGCACATATATAAGATAAAAAGAAACCATTTTGCATAACCGCAGATACAGATTGCTACACAACAATACTGAAGTTTAATAAAAGGAAAGAGAGAAGAAATTTCTAAATATATTTTGTTGATTCGAGGATTTTTTATCCTTGGACAATATCATCATTTAAGGAGAAAAAACTTTTAAAAAGCACATGTAACATCACCACCTTTTGGTTTAGGCACAAGATGAGAACTCCACATGTAGCCAGTTGGCAAGTGAGATATTGACCCATTATATGTACTGAAGTATGCGATAGGAGCAAGCTTCAACTTCTTTTTTCTGAAGTCATTAATATATCCCCTTATGCCCCACCATATCAGTAAGTCCACAACTATATAGGAAAGCTGAATCCAACAAGGAGGATGGACAGGTTTGTCATTGCAAGTTGTCCAATAGTTATTTCAAATGAGATGATGAGAAAAGGAAAAGAAAAGTAAGCCCAAACCCAAGAATTTACCCAGTATCCAGCACTCTGAGGTACACGTGCCAATGGATGAGGAAATTCACATGTTGGCCTGCCTATTCAAAACATAAGTTAGAAGAATAACCTTACAGATTTTTGCCTTAATTTTTACACTTTTTTTCTAATAATCAATGTATATGAGAAAGTACCCTACCCCTCCCTGAAAAAAGATAGAATTCAATTCAATTATATTATATTTAGATAATAGAAGACAAATAAAAAAAGAAAAGCCAACTCACGTCCAAGGCATGGTGAAGAATATGTGAAGGGGAACACCAAGAGCCTCTGCAACATGAGAATGTCCTGCATTCAGAAGTACATACACATTATGCAGAAAATACCTTAGAGATGAGCGTTCGCAACTTATGAAATAAGGTGATATCTAAATTTGAATATGATACGTAACTGTTAGACCTACAGCTGCAAGATTTAGTAAATTATGTTTGTTTATTATTTATGCATTGGTGGTCTTTAGTAGTTACCATCAGTTATTGTTTTTAATTTATGTTGTTTATTATTATCCCTAGCAGTTACTACCGGTTATTTTTGGTGGGTTATTTGAACTAGAAAGAAGGGGAAACCGGGAGGTTTTTCAGTCAGTTTTTGGGAGGAAAAGGTCCCTCGAAGTACCTTGTGGGTTGGTATTACCAGATGAAAATGAAATCTGCCATTGGCAGTAAAGTACTATCCTAGTTTCCTAACAGTAACATTGTTTAGTATTGAAAGAAAATACCATATGGACTCACCATAAGCTGGCGGGTTTGCAATGATTGCTTGTGCTCTGAATGGCATGCCTGTTTCTATATCAGGCTCTATGCATGCAGGAAGAAGAGATTCAATAATGGACTTCAGTTGCTTTCTCTGTGTCGATATTTCCCCAGGTCCAGATGGGATCAAACCTTTATTTCTGGCCATATCTACCATACACAATCATTCAAATGTATTAATACAATTCAAACAATTCAAAGATAGTAAATAAAAGTTGGAAATGAATAGCAAAAGAAAAGAAAGAAAACTATAATAATCACAGCAACTTCATAAAATGAAACATGTTCAGAAATGTTATGATCAAGCCAAGCACTCAAAACCAAAGAGAATTATGAGAAATTAGATTTTGATAGGAGTTCAAGGTAAACAACAAGCTGTACCAGTTTTGAATGAACATCTAGAAAACAATGGCTTAGTTCTTGAATGCTTGCTAGGATTGGGGGCAAGGAGAAGAAAGAGAAGCAAAGGGAGGAGAGCGCTAGGCATTCATAGTTGAAAAATACTTCAAGATAAACAAAGGTTTTGGTGGTGCACACATATCCCTCAAAAGTCTCCAAGCCTGCATATTCTTTACTTAAAACCTTCAGAATGGAGGGATTTGGAGGACATGATTATTATTTATTTTTACGATACATGCAAAATTACCCTTATTTTGACATTCCATCATGGAATATAAGATATATAATTTATTTTCATTTCTACTCCCTATCCAAATAAGGTTGGTGTGCTTGACGAGATGCCCCTTCCTTTCCTTTTCTTTAAAGCAATTCAAACAAGGGGATACTTATCCCCTCCTTCCCTTTGTTTTCCTCTCCTTCTGTTCCTCTTACAATTTCTAGACACAATCTTTCATCAATAAACTGAAGTTAAGCATGCAAACAAGATGTCGTATTTCAGGCAAATGTTCCATATTAGTTTGACAGGGTGGGATTTATGTTTGAACGCCATTGCCAACATAGATATCAACAAAAATATGACAAATAGCAAGAGTTTTCAAGTCAGGAACTTACATCCAGCCAAAACCCGAGGATCACCTCCTAGAGGATAAAAGTCTATGTCAGCTAACTTAACAAAGTTGCGGAAGTTAGCATGAGTTGCCAACCTAACATGATGTCCAAACTCCTGAAATAGAAAGTAAACAATCTTCAAAATTAATTTATAAATAAATAAAATGAATTAATCATATGACTTAGGATGGCTGAAATTAAGGATATGAAATCTGATCAGGTGTCCATTCTGATAAACTATGATATGGATCAACCGTTCTGGTTTTGCATGTAGGTGTTATTGGGCCATAAGAACATTAGGTTTCATAAGCATGGTTCAAGCTCATGCTCTATGCCACAGGTGCACTCTACATATTTAGTTATGAAGGAAGTTAATGCATTTTAATCATATAACATAGATCCAATTCTAAAACTACAAAATACATAGAAAAAGGAATACCATAAGGAAATAAGGTGAATCAACAATCGGTGTTAAACATACCTGAAGTCTCTTCGCCATAGCCACAAAAGGTTGTACATCTCCTCTTGTTCCAACCACAAGGATGGCAATATTCAACTTTGGTATAGATTTATTAGTTTCAAAGAATGAAGTATCATCAAGATCAAAGGGTGCCCCTTCAAAAGAGGAAAGTTCTAACAATTCTGAAGCTACGGGTGAATGTTTAGCTAGATCAACTTCTACTGTCCCGTCATTTTGGATCTTGATAAGGTTAACAATGAGATTTTTCTGCATAAGGAACACAAACTGGGTGAGAATTGTGAGCAACAAAAAAGAAAGTGTGTCACGAGTCAGAGAGAACATAAAGGCCAAGGCAAAAAGGACAAACCCATTGTGTGAGTCTCTCGATCACCTGAAAGAAGGATCACTTCATCAACAAACCGAATTGCAAAGTTTAACATGGTAAGTAAATGCTCGAAAGGTTTAAGCTTTCTTGACAGAAAATCCCCTGCCATAATTAACCTAGCTGCTGTCTTCTGACCACATAGCAAAGCCGTACAATTGTAAACCAGGATACAACATCTAACACACATTTATACAAAAATCCCAAATATCCATGTTTCCAATTGTTTTGAAATGATGCCAGTACATGTATAGGCAGGAAAGACAATGTAAACTTCGATAGATAAATGTAACTCAGTTATCTACCTTTTCGCGCTCTGAGAGTCTATCTATTTTTGGATCATGCCTTGAAGTTTTCTTCTCTGTCAGTGACCTAGAGAGTTTAAGTTCATCGGTGTCTATTAACAGGTTTTCATGAGCGCCAAGTGGTGCAGCGATACAATGATCCAGGCCTTCAAGAGAAAAAAAAATCTGGAATCAGAGTATTAAACTTTACAACATGAAAAAAGAAAAACGATCTCCACTTTTTCAGATTGACTAGCCTAGAGTTACATAAATATTACACTCACATTGAACCTTTGTTTATACTCCATTTCTGTCTCAATAAAGTTTATCAACATTTAACGAAGTTCATTATGCTGTTTAGTTCACCCGAAAATAGGATTATTGGGTTATATTCTAGAGATTACATATAAAAAGGAAATGGTTTATCAAAATACATAATGATATTTATAGGCATTTGCATAATTCAGAGTTATTAGGTGAAAAAATAAGTGAAAGAAGGATTTTTTTTTTTAGTTTTTTCTTTATATATATACATATATAATTTATACTGCTTTCCTTGAACACAATCATCCGATCTGTAAAGTAAATAAACATCCTCCTTTTGATTTCTATGCTTGTAAATTAAGATATTCAATTAATATTGATTACTTTAATATATAACACAACAAATGTCAAGTAGGAGACAAAAGGTTCCACCCTTTAGTTATTACCTATGTCACCAAATCAGACATAAAAATGCAGGTCCAATGGGGACATTAGAGTAATTAACCATGACATCATGGAAGAGAGGAACCATAAAGTTTCATCTTGAATTTGAAGATCAATTCTTCAGGTTGTAGATAAGACACTCAATTCTTCGGGGTGCAGATGAGACACTGAATGAGAAAAAGAAATCAGGAGAATGGAAATACTAACCTCTTCGGGGTGTAGATGAGACACTCAATTCTTCCATCTGGGAAACCTCTATAACAGATGCCTTCTGATCTAAACTTTGCTTCTGGTTCTCTTCATTTTCATAAGAGCTTGAAAAAGATTGCTCATCAGAAGACTTATATTCCATTGTCGTTGATTCTTCTACTTCATCTGTCTGATCAGAGTCCTTGAGCACCCACTTACTTCTGCTATTGCGAAAATATTCCTCACGCAAATCATTCCTTGGATTGTTAACTCCAGTACTCCCCATTGTACCAAGGCAAAGCTTCAAGTCCTAATCCCTCAAATGAAGCCTTCTAAAACTTAGTTATCAATGTCCAAATACAACAATTCAGTAAACTAATGCCTCAAGTGTGAAAGGACCAAATTGAAAACTAAGACCCCACCATGCCTACAATTTCAAAGCTTTTAATTTAGCTGAATGACTAAATACTTAATCACTAAGGATATTGAAGTTGACCCAAATACTCTAAAAACTCTTCAAACAACAGTTCCCAAATATTAAAATCCTTACAATTTCTAAACCTTCAAGCTGTAGAAGAAAGAAAAAAACACTCTCAAATACGAAAAACCCAGAACTACAAAATCCTCAAGGAACATCTCATTAGATCCAGAACCTTGGAAATACCAAAATTTATAACCAGAAAAACCAATTTATATGTATAAAATAACCAGTAGACATCGAAGTTCAAAAAGAATATAATAAGGAATCAGGGTCTTGACTGATATGGTAAACAAATTCAAATACCCAAGGAAAAGGGGAAAAATAAACCAACAAATGAAACAAAAGGGACATAACAAAGCATCAGCCAGTCCAATTAACAAAACCGTTGAACGTTAGGTGAAAATGAATCACAAACCACTCTCCAGCAGTGAACCAACGTATCCTTAACAAAAATTAACAAGAATTTCAAGTTTTCTATTCGATAACTCAATAGAAAACACAAATATCCTAGCTAATAAAGGAAGGTAGGTAGAGTAGCATTAAATGAAGAACAGCAAATCGCTACTCTGTAATCAGTAAGTAGTACTCACCTCCAATGGAAATACCTGTTCATATTCCAAAAATCAAAGATATTTGGTAACTAGCATTCACAAAAGAAAAGAATCCAAAGTTTAGGGGTTGATTTTTACAGGTACGAATACGATGTTTGTTCATTGACGATCATTCTGAAGGCATGGACAGTGTCGTGCAAGAAGAAGAAACTTCACTGTCTACTCGTAATTCCGCTAACAAACAGAGTAATTAACTTGGATTAAGGTGTATAATAGCCAAATCTGAGTAATTAAGTACTTGATTTTGTTTCTGTAAAAAAATGGATTTTGTTCTCCACTTGATTTTTAAAATTAAAATCGAGAATTTTGAGATTTTTTACATAGTAATTAATTAATTATTCACTACAGTTTAATGATTGGTTTTAGTTATGGTTCTGAAGTGATTATATTTTCTAATTTTATACAACTATTGCATTTCCTTTTTCTATATAATATATTAGATTTTGTGAATGGAAACATTTTATATACCCCTTCACTGTACTCGGTTGGTAGGTGATTCATCGAACCGATTATTTAATTCGAACTTATAAATTTTAATTTATTTTTTTAATTTATTTGAATTGAGTTTGAGTTAAATTTTTTAAGATACGATAATTGATTCGATTTGAGTTAAAATTTTTGAATGAAGTCAAGTTGATTTAAGTTTATGATAAAAGTATATAATTGCACTCAATTAAACTTAAAATAATAATTTAATTTTAAATATTTAAATATAACTGTTATAATACATCTGTTTACATATTTTTTTAAAAAAAAATCGTGCATGAAAAAAGAGATTCAATTTTTTTTTTCATGTTTTTAATATAGTTAAGTAATTTACAGAAAAATAAATCTTAATTGAAACTCGTCTAACCTGCGGCGAGTTCTATTTCCTATAAATCATGTTTGAAATTCAGTTTCATGAATTAAAAAAAAAATAACGTTGATATTAGCTTATACAAGAAAAGTTAATAAGGATGAACGTTGAATTAAATCAAATAAAAAAATTTTAAATTATTCGAATTAATGAGTTATAATTTATAATTTAACTTTTTTTATTTAAGTAAAGTTTCAAATTTCAAGTTGGATTCCTATATAAATTTAATTTTAGTATTTATTATCCTATAATACAATTTGATTTTAATTTAAACGATTTTACTAACTACATATGGCTTTATTTATTTCTTCATATTTTTAGGTATGACTATATTCCTTCAGATTTTTATATCAATATATATATAATTAAAAGATTCGATTTAAACTTAAAAAACAAATCTATTAATTATTAAAAAATTTAGTTATTCAGGTTATTTAAATTTTTATTTTATAATTTAAAATTTATTTAAAACTTTTTTAAATCCAATTAAAATGAATGAAGTAAAAAAAAATTAATCCAGTCAAATTTTATACATCTTAATGATCACATTTCAAAATTCTTTATTTACACAGATTAACGAAGAATTAAAAATATCTATATAATTAAATATTTTTATTTATATAGCTTTACCGGGTTGGGTGGTGGTTGCAGGCGGCGAGGGATTCCTTGTGGCACAAGCAGCAGCGGCAGCTTTCATGACTGTATTTCTAGTACTGCTGTAAAATAAGAGTGATGATGAGAAGGGTGTGGTTGGTTTACGGATAATCTTTTTCAGAATCACATACCCATGTTTGATTCAGATATATTCTCGATTCCTGAGTAAAGGTAATAATATATTCTCTACAGTTACGTCTTTTGAGGTGTTCTCCTAAAATGTTATTCTTTTATATTTATTAGGTATTAGGCAATTTCCTACAGTAACAGCTTTTTATTTAAATAAGCCTAAATACCTACATAGATATAAAAGGTTAAAAAATTCCATAAACTACAAATCATATTATCTATATTGGTAAATCCTATTAAAATTATGTTTAAAATTTACAATAATTTTTAAAATTATAATATTTATAAAATTATTTAAAATATAAATTTATAATATTAATATTTTTTATATGAATTTAAAAGTTCAATATAATTTTTTATAAATATAATAGTTATAAAAAATATTTAAAAATATAAATTTTTAATATTAATTATATTAAAATTACGTTAAATAAAAAATTTATAAATTTTTATTTAAATATTTTTATTTACCAATAAAAACTTAACTAGTTTAGAAATAAAATATATCACAGAGATAATCTGGTAAAAATTAATTTATATTCCCCTAACCAAACATTATCGATTTACATTCCTATCAAACAAATCAAACAAGCTAATATAACATTCCCAAGGTAATGATATATTCCAATGATATTATTCCCATGCACCCTAAACTTATATCAAAATCTGACATGCCTTGAATACGATCAAGATACATATAAAAAAAGTTATGAATATAAAGATTTAAACACCATGATGCCAACACAAAAGTGGTTTTGTTGGTAATTATGTTGAATTCCTTAAAAAAACTATGATACTGTACTTGGAAGCAATGAATATTATATACCCTATACTCTTGCAACACTCCAACGCTTCCATTTTTTCCTGTTCACAATGCCCCAAACCACTCCAGTTTAATCGATCATCATAACAAAGCAAAAACAGAGGCATGGAGCTTGAATTAGGACTCAAGATTACACATACCAGAGACGACGTAGCTTCTACAGCTGATTTTCGATTTGCCAAAGATCCATTCAGTCCGATTTTCTTGTCAAGAGAAACAGATCAAATGTTCATCCTCATTGGTCATCTCAAAGGTCCCCTATATTTTCAATTTTTTTCATTTTCTTGGTGTGTATGATGTTTTGATTTCCTATGGAAGGTTTCTGAAACTGTAAATGCAGGTTTCAGACGAGACAATATCTTCATTGAGATAAATAAGGAAGGAGACCGGATTGTCATAAGTGGGGAGAAGCCTGTTCAGGAGATGGTGATGATAGGGTGGATTATGTGCAAGAAGCAGGTTGATATTAAGGCTTTTAGAAGGGTTTTTCGTATACCCGATGCTGTCGATTTGGAAAGGATCAAAGCGAAGTATAATGAACAGGAGTCGACATTGAGAATCATCATGAAAAAGAAGGTTATTGGAATCTGCGGTGTAGGGATTGAGGAAGAGGAGAGCCAAGAACAAGAGCCTAAGATGATTAATGAACTGCTCAAGGAAGAAGATGAGTCACCAAAGCCAGAACAAGAACGAGAACAAGAGCCTGAGATGATCAATAAAGAGCTATCCAAGTTCCCGAAGCCAGAACAAGAACGAGAACAAGAGCTTGAGATGATCAATGAAGAGCTATCCAAGTTCCCGAAGCCAGAACAAGAACACGACCTAAAAGGACAAGAAGAGCCTCAAATGATTAATGAAGAGCTGCACGAGGAAAATGAAGAGGCTTTGGATCCAGAACGAGAACGACAAGAACAGGAAGAGCCTGAGATGATTAGTGAGGAGCTGCCCAGGGAAGATGACGAGTTCCCAAGGCCAGAACGAGAACGAGAGCCTGAGATGATTAGTGAGGAGCTGCCCAGGGAAGATGACGAGTTTCCAAGGCCAGAACGAGAACAAGAAGAGCCTGAGATGATTAGTGAGGAGCTGCCCAGGGAAGATGACGAGTTTCCAAGGCCAGAACGAGAACAAGAAGAGCCTGAGATGATTAGTGAGGAGTTGCCCAAGGAAGATGATGAGGCTCTAAAGCCAGAAAGAGAACAAGAACAAAAAGAGCTTGGGATGATCAGTGAGGGGCTGCCTAAGAAATATGAAGAGGTTCCAAAGGTAAAATTAGTTGATAAGAAGGAATTTACAAAGGAACAATGGGTCGAAAAGAAGGAACCTGGAGTTGAAAATGTACCAAAAACAAAGTTGTTTGATAAGAATGAATCTGCAAAGCAACAACAGGTCAAAAAGAAGGAAGCTGAAGCTGAAACAGTACTACAATCAAAGTTGGTTGAAAAAGAGACTGCAAAGGAACGAGTCGAAAAGAAGGAAACTGAAGCTGAAAAGATACCAAAATCAAAATTGGTTGCCAAGAAAGAACCTGCAAAGCAACAAGAAGATGAAAAGAAGAAACCTGAAGCTGAAATGATACCGAAATCAAAGTTGGTTGAAAAGGAGCCTGCAAAGGAACAAATCAACAAGAAAAAACCTGAAACTGAAATGGTACCAAAATTAAAGTTGGTAGAAAAGGAAGAGCCTACAAAAGAGCAGCAGGTCGAAAAGAAGAAACCTGAAGCTGAAATGGTACCAAAATCAGAGATAGTTGATAGGAATGAACCTGCAAGGCAGGTCGAAAAGAAGGAACCTGAAGCTGAAATTATACTAAAATCAAAGTTGGTTGAAAAGGAGGAGCCTACAAAGGAACAACAGGTCGAGAAGAATAAACCTGAAGCTGAAATGGTACCAAAATCAAAGTTGGTTGATAAGAAGGAACCCACAAAGAAACAAGGTGTCAAAAAGAATGAAGCTGAACCTTCAATGGTGCCAAAATTAAAGCTGGTTGAGAAGGAACCTGCAAAGAAACAAGAGGTCAACAAGAAGAAAGTTGAAGCTGAAATATTGCCAAAATCAAAGTTGGTTAGGAAGAAGGAACCTGCAAAAGAACAAAGGGTAGAAAAGAAGGAACCTGAAGCTAAAATGGTACCAAAATCAAAGTTGGATGAAAAGAAAGAACCGGCAAAGGGACAGCGGGTTGAAAAGAAGGAAACTGAAGCTGAAATGGTACAAAAATCAAAGTCGGAGGAAAAGAAAGAACGGGTTGAAAACAAAGAAACCGAAGGTAAAACGGTACCCAAATCAAAATTGGTTGAAAAAAGAGAAGACGAAGCCAAAACAGTACCAAAACCAAAATTCATTGGTAAGAAGAAACATGAAGAGGTACCCAAGGTGGAGAAAGAAAGTACTTTCCCGAGAGATCTAGAAGAATCCGACTCTGATGAAGAAGAAGAAATCGAAGAGAATATTGAAAAAGGAGAAACAAAGGAAGTGGGTGACGTAATTCACGAGGAACCTGAAGTAAACGAACCCAAAGAACCTAAGATTGACACAATGGAGGAAACTAATCAGGTTTTGGAATTACCAGAAAAGATCCCCAAAGAAAAGCTTGCAGAACCACAAATAATGGAGCATGGGGTAGTCGAACTTGAACCTGCTAAGGAAAAATGGGTTGAAAAGAAAGAAACTGAAGCTGAAATAGTGCTAAAACCAAAACAGGTTAAAAAGAAAGAACCTGAAGCCGATAAGGTAACAAAACCAAAGTTGGTTGGTAAGAAGAAACCTGAAGAGGTACCCAAGGTGGAGACTATTGAGCAAAAGATTCAAAGTAGTGAAGGAATTGATCAATGGCAAGGTGAAGTGTATGAAGAGGTTGAGAAAGAAAGTACTTTCCAGAAAGAACCCAATGAACCTAAGATTGACACAATGGAGGAAACTAATCAGGTCTTGAAAAGACCAGAAAGGATCCCCAAAGATAAGCTTGCAGAACCACAAATAATGGAGCCTGGGGTAGTCAAACATGAACCTGCAAAGGAAAAATGGGTTAAAAAGAAAGAAACTGAAGCTGAAATAGTGCCAAAACCAAAACTGGTTAAAAAGAAAGAACCTGAAGCCGAAAAGGAAACAAAACCAAAGTTGGTTGGTAAGAAGAAACCTGAAGAGGTACCCAAGGTGGAGACTACTGAGCAAAAGCTTCAATGTAGAGAAGGAATTGATCAATGGCAAGGTGAAGTGTATGAAGAGGTCGAGAAAGAAAGTACTTTCCAGAGAGAACCAGAAGACTCCGAGTCTGATAAAGAGGAAGAAATTGAAGAGAAGCTGGGAAAAGAAAAAGCAGAGGAAGTGGGGTATGTAATTCACGAGGAGCCTGAAAAAGTTAAAGAACCCAAAGAACCTAAGATTGAAACAATGGAGGAAACTAATCAGGTTTTGGAAAGACCAGAAAGGATCCCCGAAGAAAAGCATGCAGAACCAGAAATAGTCAAACTTGAACCTGCAAAGGAAAAATGGATTGAAAAGAAGGAAACTGAAGCAGAAATAGTGCCAAAATCAAAACAGGTTAAAAAGAAAGAACCTGAAGCCGAAAGGGTAAAACAACCAAAGTTGGTTGGTAAGAAGAAACCTAAAGAGGTACCCAAGGTGGATACGATTGAGGAAAAGATCAAAAGTAGTGAAGGAATTGATCAATGGCAAGGTGAAGTGTATGAAGAGGTTGAGAAAGAAAGTAATTTTCAGAGAGAATCAGAAGAATTCGAGTCTGATAAAGAGGAAAAAATTGAAGAGGAGATTCAAAAAGAAGAATCAGAGAAAGTGGGCAATGTAATTCAAGAGAAATATGGAGAAGTAATGCAAAAGGAACTTGAAGAACCTAAAATTAAAACAGTGGAGGAAACTAATATCACTATGGAAAGACCAGAAAAGATCCCCAAAGAAAAGGTTGCAAAACCAGAAATAATGGAGTCTGGGATAGTTGAACTTGAACCTGCAAAGGAAAAATGGGTTAGAAAGAAAGAAACTGAAGCTGAAATAGTGCCAAAATTAAAAGAGGTTAAAAAGAAAGAATCTGAAGCCGATAAGGTAACAAAACCAAAGTTGGTTGGTAAGAAGAAACCTAAAGAGGTACCCAAGGTGGATACTATTGAGGAAAAGATCCAAAGTAGTGAAGGAATTGATCAATGGCAAGGTGAAGTGTATGAAGAGGTTGAGAAAAAAAGTACTTTTCAAAGAGAATCAGAAGAATTCGAGTCTGATAAAGAGGAAAAAATTGAAGAGGAGATTCAGAAAGAAGAATCAGAGAAAGTGGGCAATGTAATTCAAGAGAAATACAGAGAAGTAAAGCAAAAAGAACCTGAAGAACTTAAGATTAAAACAATGGAGGAAATTAATCAAGCTTTGGAAAGACCAGAAAAGATCCCCAAAGAAAAGGTTGCAAAACCAGAAATAATGGAGCCTGTGGTAGTCAAACTTGAACCAGAGATGAAAGAGATGGCATCAACCGCCGTACCCAAAGAAAGGGAACCTCCTGATGAGTTCAACATGGCTCAGGCAGCAGAGGAAGAGTCGTGGGAAGAAGAAACAGGGGATGCAGCTCAGCAAGCAGAGTTATCAAGTGAAGATGAAGATGAAAAGATTGCAGATGAGGACGATCAAGCAGAAGAAGAGGTATCCAAGGTAGAGAATATTGAGGAGAAGATTCAAAGAAATGAAGGAATTGATCAGGGGCAAGGTGAAATGTATGAAGAGATAGAGAAAGAAAGTAATTTCGGAAGAGAACCAGAAGAATCCGAGTACGAATCTGATAAAGAGGAAGAAAACATAGAGAAGATTGAAAAAGAAGCAGAGGATGCGAGCAATGTAATTCACGAGAAACCTAAAGAAATAATGCAAAAAAAAAACGAAGAAACTAATCAGGTTTTGGAAAGACCAAAAAAGATCCCCGAAGAAAAGGTTGCAGAACCAGAAATAATGGAGCCTGGGGTGGTCGAACTTGAACCAGAGATGAAAGTGATGGTATCAACTGTAGTACCCAAAGAAAGGGAACCTCCTGATGAGTTTAACAAGGTTGAGACAGTAGAGGAAGAGTCATGGGAAGAAGAAACAGGTGATGCAGCTCAGCAAGCAGAACTATCAAGTGAAGGTGAAGAAGAAAAGATTGCAAATGAGGATGATCAAGCAGAAGAAGAGGTATCCAAAGTAGAGAGTATTGAGGAAAATATTCAAAGCAATGAAGGAATTGATCAAGGGCAAGGTGAAGTGTATGAAGAGATTGAGAAAGAAAGTAATTTCAAAAGAGGACCAGAAGAATCCAAGTATGAATCTGATAAAGAGGAAGAAATCAAAGAGAAGATTGAAAAAGAAGCAGAGGAAGCGAGCAATGTAATTCAGGAGAAACCAAAAGTAATGCAAAAAAGAACCAAAGAACCTAAGATGAAAACTGTGGAGGAAACTAATCAGGTTTTGGAAAGAGCAAAAAAGATCCCTGAAGAAAAGGTTGAAGAACCAGAAATAATGGAGCCTGGGGTAGTGGAACTTGAAACAGAGATGAAAGAGATGTCACCAACCAAAGCACCCAAAGAAAGGGAACCTCCTGATGAGTTTAGCAAAGTTGAGGCAGTAGAGGAAGAGTCATGGGAAGAAGAAATAGGGAATGCAGCTGAGCAAGCAGAGTTATCAAGTGAAGATGAAGATGAAAAGATTGCAAATGAGGACAATCAAGCAGAAGAAGAGGTATCCATGGTAGAGAATATTGAGGAAAAGATTCAAAGCAGTGAAGGAATTGATCAAGGTCAAGGTGAAGTATATGAAGAGATTGAGAAAGAAAGTAATTTTGAAAGAGAACCAGAAGAATCCGAGTATGAATCTGATAAAGAGGAAGAAATCATAGAGAAGGAAGCAGAGGAAGCGAGCAATGTAATTCACAAGAAACCTAAAGAAATAATGCAAAAAAACCCCAAAGAACCTAAGATGAAAACTGTGGAGAAAACGAATCAGGTTTTGGAAAGACCAAGAAAGATCCCCAAAGAAAAGGTTGCAGGACCAGAAATAATGGAGCCCGGGATAGTTGAACTTGAACCAGAGACGAAAAAGATGGCATCAACCAAAGCACCCAAAGAAAGGGAACCTCCTGATGAGATTAACAAGGTTGAAAAAGTTGAGGAAACAAGGGAAGATGAGGATACAGCTCAACAAGCAGAGTTACCAAGTGAAATTGAAGATGACAAGATTGCAGATGAGGATGATCAAGCAGAAGCTTTAGTTTCCGATCAATCCGAAGACCCGGAAAGTGAAGAAAATGTTGAGAAGTCTTTAATGGAACCTGAATCTGAACCTGATGAAGAGACAAAGGAAGATGAACGGGATAAACATTACGAGGAGAATAAAATTGAGAATATGGAGGGTGAAATTGGAGAAGAAAGTGAAGGGGAAGAACAAAATGGAAGTGATATGGACACAGCAACTCCTGAAACAGACGTTGACAAATCTCCGATTGAAGGGGCAGATGTGAAGGAGGGGAAGCCAAAAAAGAATAAACTGCAGAAACCCTTAATGGTTGCAGGGTCAGCATTTCTTGTCTCTTTCATTGTGATGGTTATTAACTTACTTAGAGCAAGAAAAAGAAAAGATTTATAAGCATTTTATAATTTTGTTTTTCATTTTATACACTACGATAACCTTGGAGTCAATTGTTTCCGCCTTTAAATGGTATTCGTTAGCTAAAACAAATGAAGTATGAATCAAAATTCTTTTCCTATCATGATTAGGCAATCATAAAGCGCCTTTCACCATATCACAAAATTCCATATTCTGCTGTGGAAAACTTCTTTAAGCAACTCTTTAGTGTTTGTTCAACAATGGCTGTGTTTTTGAAAGGATACAAAGTTAAAGTACGCAGCAAGGAAGGGAGTTCTTAGGTTCATACTATGAAATTAAGGTGGTGTGGCCATAGAATAACAATACTTGTTACAAAGTGCAGTATAAGAACTTGGTTGAAGATCAGACTCGGATGTTGGTTGAGATAGTTTTAAGCTTTCAGTTGGTGGTGAGGTCAAAGTTCAAACCAACCAGTGCCTCTACTGATAACTGTAAACAAAGTCACTTGGGTATTCAATCATCTTGAAAGGGTAGATACCAGAAAACAAGAGTCGAAGCTTTGGGTTCGTTTTCAAACTACAAGCAATGATCATTGGGTTTCTTTCAAGAGAAGGTTCTAAATCCTCCGATTCTTCATAGTTTTTTCTTTTATTTCCATATGGCCTAACTACCAGAATTGGCAACAACCTATATTTTTAAAAACTTTCTCTAGTTCAGAATCTAACCCAATTCGACTTAGAAATAATTGGGTTGTATGTAACTATCAAACATGGAAGTTCTTAGACAAAAAAATTAATCCTCTATAAACAAAAACAAAAGATTCTAGGGATTAAAGTTGAGACTTACACATTCTTGAGGTGTAGTAAGGAGTAGAGTGTGCTGGAACCTCTCTAATCCCGTTTAGGAGGTAGCAAAAGGGGTTGAATTTGTTCCTTCTGGAGTACGCTGATGTTATATACTTATGTTCCATCAACCATGCCATTTCTCTGCTTATTATAAAGAAAAGGGACAGAGCAGAAATGAGTCACAGGAGCTATTGTTTTAGGACTTAGGCATATAAACGGGGAATAATAATGTTCAAACCACACACATCCAACACTAAAATCAATCATCATCACTCTACTACAGGATACAGCAAACATTGACAAGTTGCATTACTCACCATCCATAACATACATGGATAAGCCACATCCACAAATTCACCACTCTCCTTTGAAGCCAATCTCTGCTTTTAACAATCCTGCAAGGACAATAAAATTCTACTTCCAGAGAGAGAGAGAGAAAGAGCTAATGGCCAGCAACTCTTGTCACACAAGGGTGACACAATCGCATGCACGGCAAAAGTTAGTCCAATGACTTTAATCCAGATGAAATACCACAATTTTCTCAACAATTATACTCCACGGCAGGGTAGAAAGCAAACGGGAAATGACAATTTTCAATTCAAAGCAATATTATGAGGATTAAAATCACATAAACCGAAGCTTCCAAAGTCCAAACACAAATGAAAAACTGAAAAGAATAATATATGAGAAATAACAAGATACAGTCAGTGTTTGGTTCTACCCAGTACATCACTTTTGTCAATAAAGGTGAGATTCTTGTATCATAGTAGATCACTCAATGAGTATATATACTAGTTATATGCCTGATAGAGCAATTAGATGGAACTTTCATAAAGAAATCAAACGAAATTTTACATTTCAACCAGTAGTTACAACTTAGGCCAAAAACTTAGCAAAAGAATTGAACATTCTGTCCAATGTCATAAGCATTCATCTTATTATTGTATTTAAAATGCAGAACGTAGAATATAGCAAAGACCCAAAATGTATATACCACTGACAAATAGACAATTTTGAACAAAAAAATTCAACTACAAAACCAAGATGCAAATTTACTAAGAAATTTGATTACACAAGATAACGCAAAGTTGGACATCAACCGAAGGATAAAAATTCCAATTCCAATTCCATATCCTACTTTCTATACACTAAAATATGATGGCAGATACATTTAAATCATTCTTCTGTTTTCCTACCACTTACCTTTACCTTTTTTTTTCAAATTTTGGAGGCACATGCCTCAAACCCTTTATTTTCTACAATTTCATCATCATCATCATCTTCAAGGTCCTGACGTTCCACCGAAGCCAAAATCAAAACACGCAAGTAGCACATTCAACCCATGCAATTTAAAATATTTCCAACCCAACAACAGACTTTTACTTAGGATTGTGTCCCCTTCCAAAAGAGTCAATCCCTGTCAGTTCGGCTATGAACGCTATGAACAATCCTATGAAACACCTCTCTGACTTGCATTTCCAACGGTTCAAAACCTTTCTCATTATATCACAAATGTGCTTCAATTCCTTCACTCCCTGCTTATCCTCCGATTCTTTCTCCTCACTCAGCGAAATTTGAACAGAGTCGCAAAAACAATCACTTCTCGACTTAATAAATCTCCCTCAACAATCCACAAGAACCTTTTCTATCTCTTTTCTTCGACTCCTCCATAATCTGATCGTGTAGTGAAAGCACATGAAAACTTCCCTGGGTCATGCAAATAAACTTGCAAACCACAATCCTGGGAAAAAGAAATGAGATAGACGATGAAACCCTAGAGAAAGGAGATGGGATTTTATTGGGAATTCTTGAACCGCATTGATTATAATTGTTGCGAAAAAAAAAAGATTTAAACCCTGTGGAAATAGACACACGCAGTCGACACGCATGGTTAGTTGGTTACAAACTTGCAATAAAAATTCAAATTTAATGACGACACCAGATCAAGACCGTTGATCTGATATCTTGTAAACTGTGTTTGTTATTAAAAAAATTTAATAATACATTAGGTAATCGAATTATGTGATTTGTTAGTATCTAAAAAATTATTTTTTAACATTTATATCAGTTACCTCTCAAATTAGTATTTAAACAATTCTTAATCTCAAGTTAATACTCAGATTTTAGTTGTATATACTATTTATACTTTTACTAACAAATTTAATCTTCAAAAATTAAAATTCAATCAATTTATCATAATACAAAATAATTTAATAAATTTAATTTTTTATATTTAAAAATTTAATTCATGCCACAGTTTCGATAACACTGTATTTCATAACAAAAATTAAGCCATAAGTTCCTATAACACTACAAAGGTGAACACAACCTGCAGTCCCCTCAGAGATCAAACATCAATAGTAAACAACTCATCAATGGTGGTGCTATTTAATTTCATTGACAAGCTCTCAACATCCTTTACTACCACTGCCATCAAGAGTCACAGGACTAACAAATAATAATAATAATAACAACAACAACCTGAGAGAAGAAGAGAGAAGAAAAAGAAGCAGCCAAAACTAGTGATTACAGAGAGTAGAAAGGATGGAGGCCAACTCAAATGACATAGCAACCATATAGCATTCATCATCAAGGAAAGCAGGTCGACGGCAAAATGATATCCATGACTAATTAGGGAATGTTAAACTATCATTTAAAACCAACAATGACAAATAGAAATATAAACACCACATACAGTTGTATTGGTACAAAAGTAGGATGTTATGGCTTAAGACATCTATCACAATGATACACTAAATGTGCAGCTAAAAGGGCCCTCAGATCTCATAGCTACTATCAGAAATAGGGTCTCTAACAATGCACGAAAAAGTATATTCAGAGAAAAACTTTACACTAGAAGTCAAAACATAAACTACACAGACAATTCTATTTGGACTACATCCTACGAATGTAGACATACCTGCAAAAACTCCCTAAAAGAACCAATTAAAAAAGCCCTCAGTTCTCATAGCTTTGTCAAGATCATGTACAGTTCCATGTATGTCTACATACAAAAACTACCAGAAAGTACAAACTAAAAAAGCCCTCAGTTCTCATAACTTTGTCAAGATCATGTACAGTTCCATGTAAACACATTCATCAATAGCTTTTCACACACCACCTGTCCACCAAAGAAATATGTATGTATGTATATATATATGTATGGGAAAATAAAGCGACACAATGCTTGCAGAGAAGAGAGAGAGAGAAAGAGAGAAAGAGAGAGAATGAATGGAGGTGATGTGCAAAAGCCAAAGATGAACTGAAAACAAGAACCATCCAATCAAAAATGAGTTTTCCATCATTGGGCCAAAATCAACAAAGTCTCAATGAAACCCAAGACCATGTTTAGATTCCTAAATAAAATCAACAAAGAAGGAACTATAAACTACAAGAGAAAGAACAGAAAATGATCACAAAGCCTCTAATCAAGCTTACAATACCAAAAAGGACCAATAACAACAATTTAGGAGTATTATACTCCAACAATAGCAAAACAACCCAACCAAAACAGGTCAATGACATTGAAGCTCACAACTTTAATTAAAATATACATCTTCAGAATCCAGATAGAGGGAAAAAAATAACATAATAACTACCCTGACTAACAAATTCTTCACATTGTTAGCTAGATGACAAAGCATTCGATATTCATTAATCACTAAGGAGATAACATACATTACATATTGCCAGGTAATGAGAATGAGAAATACTACTAAAGGTTAAACAATAACAGCGTGACAATAATTTCTCAGACAACTAATTGATTAATGCTTTCAAAAGCTGCAACTGAGTAGAGGATGATACAATACTCGATGGAAATAGACAATGAGTGCATCAAGAAGGACGTGATTGAATTCCAATCAAACTCTCTCCAAGTAAACATAACAAGCATTAAAAATACAGAAAATTATAGCTTAGTTTAGCACAATGATACCATCCAGGCTGTGGCAACAAAAGACTAATTGCATGAATGATATAGACAGTGAGATTAAGCGGTATCAATACATTTTAATACTGTAGTTAAAAAGGGTCAAAGTAAAAACGAGAAAGATTAATCATTTAGAAACACCGTCGAACCATGCATTTAGCTAAAAATAAACGAAAACAATAATTAGTTCTACAATACAAAAAGTTCAGCAAATGCCCTCAGATCTCATAGCTATATTGGTCATTCGCAGCGTTAACAAACTGATTTTCATTAAGAGAATTTACCAATCATCAGACAGAGAAAGGACGAGGAAGAGAAATAGAAACCAGAAAGAATGAGGAGAGGGAAAAGGAAAGAAAGGGGGGTTGAAGATGATGATTGTAAACGCCCAAAAACAAAAATCAGAAAAAACTGCTCCATTCATTGAGTTTTCCATCATTGGGCAAAACCCAATTAACCAAACTTTAAAATCTGATACCATATTTTTAACACTCAAAAAAGAAGACTCGTGAACCAGATAAAACTTTCCAGCCTGCATGTACATCAAGGTTTTAAAAAATCCTTCCACTGCGCCTGCGTCATCAGCAGAAAAAAAATGGGTTTAGGAGTCAAACAAACAGAAATGGTTGTTTTGTAAAAGTGATCAAAAATAAAAATAAAAAGCCTCGAGATTTCGTGCAATAGTGTACGAAGCCTGGAGACAGAGACGGCGCGGTGAAAAAGAGATTCAAAACAGCGTACAGAAACAAGAAGAGATGTTAGGGTTTATAAAGGGAAAAGGTAAATGATATAATTACCGATGTGCCATTGTTTTGAGAGGGAATCTCTGGATCTACCTCAAGATTTGGGATGGGAAATTGGGAATGGCGCGTTTAGGGTTGAGGCGATCGGCTGTTCATAATTAAACATGTTTAGAGTCGGGTCGAACCCGGATCAAGCGGGGGGAGGAAGAAGCGGGCTGAAAATTGGATGAAGGCTAGGTGTAATATGTTTGTAAGGCCTGCAAGGTCCAACAATAATGACTGAAAAAATATTTATTTTATTTTTATAAAATTTAAATTATAAAATGAGATTTAAATAATTTGAACTTTCAGTAAATGGATCAGTTTCTAGTTTAAATCAAGTTTCAAAACTCTTTTTGATATATAGATATTACATGTGAATAATATAAAAAATATGGTATATCATTATAGAAATCCATTCGATGAAACTAATTAACATCATGATATTATAAATAGGGTAAATTACATGGTTAATCACATTATGAGATTAGTATTA
The DNA here is from genome assembly GCA_035048815.1 of Abelmoschus esculentus. Taxonomy (NCBI): domain Eukaryota; kingdom Viridiplantae; phylum Streptophyta; class Magnoliopsida; order Malvales; family Malvaceae; genus Abelmoschus; species Abelmoschus esculentus. The sequence continues at coordinate 3,209,527 of JAUCBN010000010.1, forward strand.
TCTGATCACAATACTTTAAAAAGAATCAAATATACCGGTAAACTATTAATTTGGTATTAAAATAAAAGTAACGGACTGATGATGTAGTTTGATAAAAGGATTTATTTTCTTCATAAAAAATAGGAAATGGAACCGATAAAGATTTCTTTTTTGATTTATACCTGGAGTTGAAATCCTCATTCAAGAATTGTTTTTGATCTAATTCGTAGGAATCAATAGAAAAGGCAAATCCCTTATGATACATCAGATCCGGCTCGGTTATTGATAGAGTGAATAGATCTGTCATTTCTTGAAATCTCTCTTCTGATTCAAAATCGTGGTGTAACGTGTATCCCCCTATTCTGGTCATGGAATAGATGAAATAAATCAAAAAATGGATTTTTGTTCAAGAATGAAATCTTATTGGAATTGCCAGTTCACCTTCGGAACCATATCACATTTCGGGTCTGATGAAATAAGATGAATTGAGACGGTATTTTGTAGATAGAATGGAATAATTACACAATTAGTCCATATCATTCATACATTTTATTAATTTAATCTTAATTTTATTATAATAAAATAATATAATTATTTATTTAGGTGGTGACACATGTCACCACCTTATTGGATGATATTATTTATATAAGAAAAACAAATATTTTGATTTTAAATATTCGAAATAAAAAATTTGGATATTCGTATATTTATTATTCAAATATTTTTATTCGAATATCTAATTTTTTTTTATTCGTATATTTATTATTCAAATATTTGAATTTTTTCATTCGAATATTTAAAATCAAAATATTTTATTCGAATATTTTAAATCTAAATATTCAAATATTTATGATTTTTAATCGAATATTTATTATAACAATATTTTTATTTGTATATTTATTATTCAAATATTTTATTCGAATATACAAATATTTTTATTTAAATATTTAAAATTCAAATATTTTATAGGAATATTTTTAAATCCAAATATTTGAATATTTATGATTTTTATTCTAATATTTATTATATGAATATTTTATTCGTATATTTATTATTCGAATATCCAAATATTTTTTATTCAAATCTTTAAAATTCAAGTATTTTATTCGAATATTTTTAAATCCAAATTTTAAAATATTTATGATTTTTATTCGAATATTTTAAAAAAAGAAACACTTATTGTAGAAAATAATGTATAGGAAATGTTAGTGTTTTGTATCAAAAAATTATGCTTAGCATATTGGTAATGCAAACTAGTTTCCTTGTTCAACTCTCATAGTGATTAAATAAATAATTATATTATTTTATTATAATAAAATTAGGATTAAATTAAAAAATTGTATGAATAATAAAAACTAAATGTATAATTATTTCATTCTATCTTTAATTTGGTTTACTATGATCAGATTGATACTTAAGTTTGTAATTTACCCTTATAAATATTTACGATTAAATTTGAACATAACTTAAAATAACTGGACTTGACTTAAATTTTATACACTTATGAAGCTACCTATATTGTGGGAGGGCCCTTACCCCTCCCAAAATTTTTTGATATAATTAGATTTAAGGTCCTTAATAATTTAAATAGTAGTAAAATAAGGTTTTTGTCCCAACAAATGTTATGTAACGGATGAGAGCTGTAAACTCTAGTTCCGACTAGAAGATAGTTTTCGAATAACTTTTGAAGACGAATCATTAAACAACATAATACATCACTGTCTCAAAGAGGATTAAAATGAAAAAGGGAACAAATGTTTGTGTCCTGGACACGAATTGTACATAAGACTGCATACAATCACCCCATCCTATAAAAGTTCTACAAAGCAGAGAGAGAGAGAGACCCGGCTAAGTGTTGCTTGTCGCTTTTTCGTTTATTCACATGCCAATTTGGTGTCAAAGCTGCTCAAGCAGATTGCAAAAGCCTGGAACGCGGAGAGGGGATATCTGTAATCCATGGTAAACATGTCCTTGCCAACTTTACCAAACTGGAGAATTATCTTATCGTGATCGGATTGTGCTGGCTGTGATGGTGTTGGTGCGCCAGCTGCAGGTTGGTTTGCGGCAATCAGCTGAAAATTCTTGACAGATGCAACTGTTACTCGCCCTCGAAAGTTCAGGCACCAGCACTGTAATTGCTCATGCCATCTTGGTTGTTTGTTCCGGAGAACCAGTGGTGTATCCTTTCCTTCATCCTCTTCATCACGAGTTCCAATAATGTCCGAGAATCTGGCACTACTAAATTCAGATGAGTTGTCAATAGCCTTTGAGAAAGAGATGCTTCGAAATGAGTCTTCAAGGGAACGGGGCAGAAGCTCAGGCTGGCCAGGGACAATGCCACCTGGCTCGACGGCTGAGGCGGGAATTGAGTACATACTGCAATGCATTCTACGAGGCCCCCTAGTACCTAGCACATTCAGCTCATATGAGACCTGGGCAATGTTGTAGCTACCGGTTGGGACCTTCGGTGAGACTTTTTTTGAATAGAACCTTCGGTTTCGACCAGGTGGGGAAAGCTGAGCATTGTTGTATGGAGGTTGCGTGTCATAAATTATGAATTTGGTACCAAGAAAATTGGATCTGAAGATGAAAAACAAACTTTAGGGTGTTTTTATATGCAAATTTAAAGAATGCATAGAAATTATGGTAGAAAATCAGTTCAGCAGTGCATACTTTGCACACACGTAAAGGGTCAAAATACCAGCCTCACAGATACAAATATACAACCTAACAAATAATGTCAATAACAAACAAACTAGAGAGCATTTCCAGGAGAACATTTCCTTCCTCAAAATTGTCACGTACCTAACTTATAACATAAAATATAAATACAACTGGTTCAAACAGTTTGCAGTCAAAGCCAGATAAATAATAGATAGCAGCATTATCTAGGATGGAACCAGAAATTCTACCTAACTTTTCCAATGTATTTGCTGCTAGATCTCGATATGTTATCTGCATCCATAGAGATTACATACTCTGTGCAAGTAGTTCTACGGGTCCGTTTTGCAGAAAGAAGAAATTTCCCATTTTCAACCAGCAAAGCTGCAAAGGGAAATGTACCGGGTCACACAACCAAATATGAATGGTACATAAACAGAAAACAAGAAACTAAAACTCCAAAGGCATAAGGGTCAGAAATCAGAATAGCACACAGAACAACTAACACCATGATAATGTGCTATCTATAACTAGAAGGAATTAAGGCGACAAAATTAGATAAATAGTTCACCTTGTTGCAAGGGAAATTTAAAAAAAATGATCCCAGGCCACCATGGAGCAAAGATGACCGACAAAACCTTATTTAAGTTGCATGCAGACAACTCTACCATGTTGAAGTTCTACTTATTCCAGCAGAACAAGTACATTTGAGCTCATTCCAATTTATACATGTATTATGTGAAGTTGAAAGTAAACAACTCGATCATAACAATTCTATTTGTGTAACACGGCTATATTGGCAACCTGCTAAAAGGTATATTTATTGCAGGTTACAATCATTTCCGAGAAGGCCTTTCAGACTTCAGAGAGAACAGAAAGAGAATGATTGCAAGTCAAAGATTTAATAATGCAGTTATAGGATGCTTTTCACAGATATATTGGCATCCACAGAAACAAAAGAAATTTAAGTCATATAATAACATTTTTTTCCACACTGAACATAAACTTGTCACAATAGAAACATTAGTGCTAAAAAGATCATTGGTATTGCCCAAGGGAGCCCAAGAAACAGGTAAAAACACCAGAGAAAGAAAAGCTGCAAGTCTCCCGACCAAGCCAACGAATTTAAAGGGCGACACTGAAAGAGTAGCTTACCTGAACTAAGGCAAAGGAAAAGGTGATAAGTTAAATTAGATTTGTCCCTCTTAATGAAGCATTGAATAGTTCCATCCCTATGCCCAGGCTGTAATTGATTAACAAATGAAAACATTGTCAGTCACCACTGTATATAGATCAAAATTCGCCTGTAAAAGTTAAAACACATATGCGAACATATGTTTATATCAAAACAAAACAATATGGTATGGTAGCCAACCAAGGAGCCTAACAAACAAATTATCAATCAGTTCATCAATCTACCATTTGAAAAAGATATCTTACTACCAAGACAAAGGATCATAATTGGTTAGGGACCTAACCTGCTTCAACGAAATAGGAAAGGTAATTTTCCCAGAAAACTCAGGACATGTAACAATTTCTTTGCACATTTCCCTCCACGACCTGCATACTGCAGCACAAGCAACTACATTCTTGCGAGCAGGCCATGTGCTCTCGCTTGCCTCCAATCTCTTTATCACATCTCGCAACAGCTCCGGCGGAAGGCTCGCCCAGCGACTATTCTGGACAACCACGGGCTGATCATGTAATTCAAGCGCTGAACCCTGAGATTTCCCCTTATGATGACCAGGCAACCTCACCTCAAAACTGCGCCTAGATAAGCTCCCAAAAGCATCCCTCACATCGTTAACTATACTTCGGAACGACATTTACTCTCAGCACTAACATAGAACTCCCAAAATAATAAATTTATCCTTCAAAAGGGTTAGCTTAAATTATAATTATGATTCGTTCAAATAGCAGTTACAGATCATCCACACGCATGCCTAGCTGCAAAATCAAAGGCACAAACAGCTAAAATTAAAAAAAAAAAATGGAAACGGGCAGTACACATGATAAGAAAGTAAGAAAAGGGGAAAACATCGAATAGAGGGAAAATCACAAAGCAAGAAAAGAAGATTCTCATAAAAGAAAAAGGTTGAATAAAAAATGAAACCAGCAAAAAGCAACTAAAATGCCTAAATCAGAAACTATCATTTTGGCGGGGTTTTAAAAACCCTAATCTCACAAAAATCGTAAAAAAAAGTTCTTCTCAATTGAAAGTAAACACCAAAATTAATCAAAGTAATCAAGAATAAAATCTAACCTTTATCAAAGTAACTGAAGCTAAGAAGAGCTTAAACCTAAGCAAGGGTCAACTCTTCTTTTCACCTTGAGCGTTGAGGAAGGAAATATCAGACTTTTTTATATAAATTTTAAAAAATAGAGGAAAATTAAACCTCGAATTTACTTCTTACATTCCAAATTATACGAAAACCACGAAAAAGTTCAGAAATTAAGAGAAATGCAGAGCTTATTTTATCACGGAAACGATAACTATTTAAGAAAAGAAAAGGGAATAGGTCAAATCAACAGAAACAAAGAGAAAAGTCTAAGAAAAGAAATCAGATTTTGAAACTTTTGGGAAAATGATACAATGAAGGGACTTGAGAAACTTAAAGGAGTAGGAATTTTTCCCTACTTGAAAGGAAATCTCTTTTTTTCTCGAGAAACAAACAAAGAAGGCAAAAACGAAGCGAAAATTGAAATCTAACAAGGAAATGAAAAACACAGTGAAACAGAGCTCACATCATTGTTTCGTTCTTCTCTTTTCGGTGTCAGATCCTCAAGCGACTTATACCACACGCGCTTTCTCTGTCTGTTGAAAAACAAAACCATGGACTCCAAATCCTTCTTAAATCTAGTTTACTACTTTTCCATAAATATAAAATTAAAACGGAAAACGCATAAACATTTGAATAAACAACGTTATTGGTCATTAAATTGTTTTCCTTTTTTTAATTATTAAAATATTGTTTTTAATAAAATTATAATTAATGTTATTTTTTTCTATTTTAATCATTCATCTTTAAAAATCGCAAAAATAATAATTTTATGACCAAAACATGAAGAAGAAAAAAAATAAAGTTTGGTGACTAGAATAAAAAGAAAAAATAATATTAGTGACTAAAATAGTGGAAAATAATTTTAGGGTAAACTACACCAGTAACTACCCAACTAATTGAGGATACCTATTTTGACCACTCAACTAAAGAACTCGTCAATCAGGTACCCCAATTTTAAAACCCTACCTATTTTGGCCACTGCCGTTAAAAATCTGACGGAAAAGTTAACAGCAGTGACGTGGCTGTTAATTAAAATTGGTAAAATTACACATTTAATCCCTCTAATTTTTTTTTTTTTTTTAATTTAATCCTAATTTATTTTTAATTAGTGGAAGAAATAAAATGTGAAATTTTTTACATGCAAGGGGATTCAAACCCACAACCTCCAGCATAATATACACCCAACCAATAAGAAAACCATTAAACTAAGTTACTTTTAATGTCATAATATATTCACATGTATTATTAAGTGATAAAGTTTTAGTAAAAGCCTAGAATAACAAAATTTCAAGTACATTAATATTTAATTTAAATATTAAATATTTAAATTAAAATAATAAAACATTTAATAAATAAATCAAAATAATTAAATATTCGAATATTAAATATTTGAATACTTTTATTTAATATTATTCGAATTAAGATATATGAATAATATTAAATATAAATAAATATATTAGTTGAAAAATAATAAATATTCAAATATTTTGATTAAAAAATATTCAAATAAAAATATTTATATTTTAAATATTCAAATAAAAATATTTGGATATTCGAATAAAAATTATAAATATTTAAATATTTTTTATTCTAATATATGAATAAAATCATGAATATTCGAATATTTGAATTTAAAAATATTCAAATAAAAATATTTAGATTTTAATTATTCGAACAAAAAATATAAAAATGTTTAAACAACGAAATTCAAATATTCGAATAATTAAAATCTAAATATTTTTATTTGAATATTTAGATTTTAATTTATTCGAATAATTAAAATCTAAATATTTAATATTTTTATTTAAATATTAATCGATTTAACAAAGGTAATTCAAATTCTAAGAGATACCATTTAATACCACTCTTTCGGATTTTATATCACAAAGTTACATTGGAAGTTGTGTGTATATTTAAATTAATTACCTACAAGTTTTAGTCTGGGGTGTTTCACTTTATTTTCAAGCTTCCATTCTTTCTCACCAACCAGGTGGTGACACGTATCACCACCTGATTGGAGAGAAAAATATGTTAATTAATTACAAAAATAAATTAATAAATAAATTAGAGGGATTAAATATGTAATTTTACAAATTTTAATTAACGTCCATGTCATCACCATTAACTGCCACGTCATCACTGTTAACTTTTCCGTCAGATTTTTAACGGCAGTGGCCAAAATAGGTAGGGTTTCAAAGTTGGGGTACCTGATTGACGAGTTCTTTAGTTGGGTGGTCAAAATAGGTATCCCCAATTAGTTGGGTGGTCACTGGTGTAGTTTACCCATAATTTTAAAGGTGATTTAGTTTAAAATAGTAGTTTAGTGACTAAAATATGAAAGTAACGATAATCTAGTGACCAATAGATGTAGTTTACCTAAACTTTTTTTTTATTTAACCACTAATATTTTTTTCTTATTAGGTGACTGATCTGAATCTAATACTATAAGGTTTATTATAAGGTGATCATTCCTATTTAATTAATCTCATTTATAATTAAGATTCTAACCATTAACCTATTTTAAAAAGTATAATAAACTAAACTAATTAATTATAGTTGCTTAAACAATTAAATTGTGAAATTATTGGAGTTTTATAGTTAATGTTCCTTCTTAATGTTTATTATATAAGGTGATCATTCTTATTTATGATCTTTATTTTCTCTAAACTTTAACCATTTTACTTTAAAAATTAAATTCTAACCCTAAACTCTAAATTATAAGTATAAGCCTTATACTCCAACCATAAACCCTTATTTTATATTCCTACACTAAAAATTTTAATTTTAAACCTTAAAACACTAATAAAAAAATTTAAATGCGATAATAATTTACTTTACAATTATTTAATACATGATAAAAAAATTAAAATATGAAAAATCATTGATGTAAATGGAAAATTGTTAAAAAAAATAAATAAAAACTGACTTTTAAAAAATATTTTTGTCTCAACCTAAAAAATTACTTTTAAATTTTATCCTTATAAATTATTTATTTTATATTGTTTTTAATCTTAAAAATACATTTAAAATTTAAAAAAATAAAACTTTCTTTTACATACTGCAAAACAAAATCTTGGCCGTTTTGATTGGATAAAAAATTTCTACCTCTTTATCATACATTATTCATATTTCCGTTAATTTTTTTAAAAAAATTAAAATTTAAACCCTAATCTTTAACTTTTATATCCTAAACCTCGATTCTCTAACTCTTAATTACAACATTTAACATTAAACTATAAATCCGTTATTTAAAACAGAGACACAAATAAAAACATAAAAAATACAAACAATTACCTCTTTCGGTTGTCGCAAACACGTATGGCACATTAAAAAATAGTGATGCACGATCATTTGTCATTTGTTTCCCATACAATTATACAAAAGGAATTACGGATAATTTTATATTAAAAATATTTAAATTGTATATTTTATCTCATTTAAATAAATTAAAAATATTTTTATAATTATAATCTGTAATTAAAAAAATAAAGACTGTTGTTGTTTTGGTAACATATATTCATTTTATGGTTTATATTCAAAATTTATAATTTTTTAATTATATTAACTTAAATTTAAATTATATTAAAAAAACATTTTAAAAAAATAAAATGGTATACTTCAGCGTGCAAATTATATATTCAAAATTTTCCCAATATATACTTTTTAAATTTATCCTTTTTAATTTTTAAATTTTAATACTAATAATTTTGACTCTAAAGAAATGAAACTCATTTTTATGAAAATTTATAAATAGACTTAGACTTATTATCTTATTTATATCTTCATCCACTAAAAATTAATTAATTTTTATATTATTTTTTGATTTATAATTAATTTTTATGTAACTATTCATTGCCTATTCATATGATAAAAACATAAAAAAAAAAAAATAATCAACTAAATTTTAATTAATGCAAACATGTGAAGAAGAGCATGATTCTTTGGTTTATATATTGTTTTAATAAATCATAATCAAGATTATGGACCGTTAATACCAGCTAGCTAGCTTAATTGTATAAAATTGATAGACTGACATGTTTCAGCTTCTCGTAACAAAAAGAGTCAAAACATAATTTTATTTATATTTTACATGTTAATTTTTTTTTATTATTTTAGAACCATTTTATGATATTATTATTATTATTATTATTATTAGTCAACCCCTGAATTTCCTTCAATATTTTAATATGAAACAAAATTCAAACTTAATCATATATCCATTATCTGTAAGATTTTACAAAGGATGAATACCTAATTTACATCATTTTATATTAATTGCCTGAGAGTTTTGTTGATAATTATTTTAAATAAATAATAAAAAAGTGATAAAGTAATTAAATTTTATAAATGCTGATGTTTGATTTGTTATAATGTCTTTGTCAATTTTCATCATTGACAAGGAAAATTAAAATATTATTCATTTTTATAATTATTGGTCATCAATTTATTATTTTAAAAATTAGATGACTAAATTTGAAACATTTTAAAACTAAGAAACTTCAATGCTAATTTACTTCTTTGTTCTGTTTATAACTAAATGGTGCATATTGGAAACAAAATAATTATATTTTTTTTCTATTTTTAAAATATTCATTTTAGTTTGTTTTGTTTATAACTAAATATATTAATTAAAAAAGATTAAGATTTTTAAAGATTTATTGTATAATTATAAATTATTTAAAATTAAATTTTAATTAAATTATTTTTTATATTATATATATTTTTTAGAATAATTAAATCAAATATCAATTTTAATTAATTTTAAAAAACATAAATCATAATCATAATCGCTAACCATGAAACTCAACTACAAACTCAAAATCGTAAAAATAAAAAATTATAAATTATAATTATAAACCCTAAAAATAAAAAACATTAAACTTGAAACTTTAAAACATGAAACATAAACCCTAAAATCAGGTTTAGGGTTTGGACCAAAGGCTATGTTCACCCAATCGGTTTTATGCTTTTTAGATCGATTAAGGTTAATATTTGATTCAATTATTATATTTTATGTAAAAATTAATTAAATTAAAATTTTATTTTAAATAATTTATAATTATACGTTAAGTTCTTTAAATTTTTAATATTTATTAATCAATTTAATTATGTTCAATGGGTTTCGCTTTAATAATATTTAATAATGTTCAACACAAGCTGTAGAATTTTCTTTTAACCAATCATCATTAATAACAAATAAAAGAAATACGAAACGATTCTAATAAGTAATCTTTGTGAAAAGAGTATGTTATTCATCTTAAGAGACTTGAGTTCAATCCGTTTTGTCGGTGAGGTGTGTAACTAGGAGCAAAACTAAGTGGAGGTGGGGTGGGGCAATTGTTCCCCACCTTTGAAGATTTTTTTCATTTTTGTCCTCATATTCTTTTTATGAATTTATCCTATACTTCTAAACATTTATGTTTGTCTCCCTCAACTCCAAATCCTAGTTCCGACCCTAGGTGTAACATATCAAAAAATTAAAAATATATATTTTATTCATCTTAAAAAACTAGAATTTAATTTGTTTTATTCGTAAATTATAAATTACTCAAAATAATATTAAAAACTTTTTGTTGTCCCCTTGGATTAAAATAGTGATGCAAGAAACAACTACCAGTAGACCTGAAAGAGATATATTTATTCTTAGAAACCAATTATCCTAAAGTTGAAGCAATGTAATAATAATGAAACCATACACTACTTTATCATTCTTTTACTGTACTTGTTGTCAATATTACAACTTCCCGACTGAAATGCAACGGCTGCTACAGATAATAGTTGCTTGGCAGGTACGTCAGTAGGGGAGTTCGGCCCGACTCGGGGTTCGTCAGGCTTAGTTCGTCTCAACTCTTTTAAAAGATTTAACATATTTTATTTTATTGTTTTTCATTTGCTAAAGAGATTACTTTTAGTGTATATATAGCATATACATAATATAATTATTCTAAGCTTGTTCACGAGATTTACGAGCCGAACTTGAATCGACTTGGCTCATTAAGGTCTCGAGCCGAACTCGTACTCGAGTTTAACTCACTCAAACCGAGCTTTAATCGAATTGAACCCGAATAATTCACGAATTAGTTAGGCTCATTATCAGCCCTAGTAATCAGATACCGGGAAAGAGTGTGGTCATAATTCCACTCACTGACAAATTAATCAAACAAAGAAATTACTTTAAAAATGAAGGAATGAAGATTTGCAATGGAATGGGGTTGTTGTAAATCAATATTAAATCAAATATTGAGATTTGATACAGCTGATGGAGATCCATGTCACTATGACACATCATACACATTTTTTCCCACTTTCAAGCCATTATTATCATGCTCTGTGACAGTTTCTTAAAACAAATAGATGCATTTGCATAGTAAAGGTGGACCAAGAGATGGATTGTATCGTATCGGATTGAATCGAGTTAAAGCGTCTTATTTTATAATTTTTTCACTAATATTTCATTCATCGAACAACGAAGACAGATATACAGCAACAAAGTTTAGGTATTCACAGGTGGTCCAATGGATCAACCAAAACACTACATAAGTTAGAATAAAGACAACAAGAAGAAGCTAATAATAAAAGTGAAAAATAGATATTTTTGATGAAGCTAAGATGATATTTTCTTCCCTTGAGGAGTTTCACATTCTGGGAAAATGTCATCACCAAAAGCCAGTGGCCAAATATTTGAGCCCCATTAGTTTACTGATGTGTAATGCACTCCAGTACAATTTCTTCTTTATTTGAATCAGTGTTCTGTTCATTTCTAACCCTTTCTCCTTCTTCTCTCTTCTTAGCCCACAGCACACTGTACAGGCCACCAACCAGTAGCACAATCCCAGCAGCACTGCAATGTTGATGGAAAATAAGTATCAAATGATAGGGAAAACGTCGCGTAACAGACGGTCGTGAATCGTGATGTCGTGATCGAATTGTTAATATGGAGAGAGTAACAGTTTGCTGTACCTTCCCCAGTGAAGGGTCTCCTTCCACAAGAATGCAGAGAAGATGGCAGTTATCACTAGAGCTAATGGAGTGAAAATGGCTGTGAAAACTGGACCTTTCTTCTCTATGGTCCATACTTGCAGCCAGTATGTGATGCCGGCCACAATCATGCCCTGCCGATATGTGAATGCACGAATCAATTTAGTCAAACATCGAATTCGAATTCGTATTTTCTACTTAGATAAGCACTTTTAATCTAGAATCTATTATTGAACATGTGCAAGTGGTGTAATCACTATGGTTTGCTTTGATAGGCTTAGGAATTGAAATGGTTTCCAACATCTAGTGCAACACTTTTGGCCTAATAGGCTAAAGGACTTCTTTTCATGGAGATACTGCTGGAAAAAGGTAAATAGTAATTCAGATGCTGACATTACTGTTGAAGCCTCTTCATGATTGTTAAGGAGAAGTGCTTTAATGACTATTTGGGGCATAACATGTTTGTAGATATGTTAATTTGATGCAAATATAGTTTATAATGGAAGATATGATTAACATACACAGTATAAAACAGCTAGAAGATGAACATCCCATCCAAGCTTCCATGCTGATGGATTTCTCTCTGCTGCAATAGCCCAGATTGCAGATTGAATGCAACTAAAGAAGCATTGAAGAGAGGTAAGGCGTATTTTGGCCGGATATTGCTTCACTATTCGACCCTGAAGATCGAAAATACATCGTCAAAGGATAAGTATAAAAGCAGTGGAGACAAAGGAGAGCTTGTTAATTCAGATCAAACCTGCAACACAAGCCACATAGACCAAGTTGTATTTGCCGAAAGCATGATAAGGCAACCTTTTATCCACTCCCCGACCTAGTGATTCTTGACCGCGGAGTCTGTGGTTTGGTTGTGAGTCGATGGATACCAGTTCATGAAATTTATAGCTGGACCTTTAACAAAAGCAAATACCAATGCTCCTGAAAGACTGATTACTGAACCTAGTACCTTGGTGAATCCTGAAAGTTTTCGTACCGATATGCTTTCCGTCCTGAAATGTTCAAAAGTTAGTCCTTTGGCTAATGAAATAGACATTCAATATATGTTCTTTTCGCATTTTCCGAAGTACCTTAAGCAGACAGCAATGATCAAGGTAAGAACAGGAATGGTGTTGGTTGTGGCAGCAGCAAATGTTGCAGTGGTGTACTTAATTGCAACAGAGTAGAGATTTAAACTCAAGGTGAGCCTGACATTTTCATATATGAAGTACTGTTAGAAAATCCTGAATCATGGGTTGATATCAGATTATAACACCGATTACGATCAAGTTCGTACCCGAATAACGAAATCAAGAAGATCTTCCAGATTAAATTGTATGATAGAGACGTCTGTCCACTGCAAATTAGAAATTCCCAAACTAAAAATGAGAAAAATGGGACAAAACAAGAAATATTATGTACACTGAAAGAAACCTTTCGAAGAAGCAAGCAAACGGAGCAAGCGTGATCGTGGCAAAGGCTTGCCGGTACACCACGAACACATAAGGGTTCATTCCTTTGGAGATTGCTGCTTTGGAGAACAAGGCCATGCCTGCGTATATGAACTGCACAAACAGCATTGCAATGTAAGGCTTATGATTCTCCATAGCCATTGCATGCTCAAGTAAACTCTTCATGTTGTGCTACCTTTTGTCAGTCTTCAATTGATAAGGTCTTCAATATATAGAAAAAACCAAGCACTCAATAGACTCATTTGGCACTTTTTTTATAAAAAAATAAAAACATTTTTCTATATTTTTCTCTTCCAACGTGGCAATAATAAGTTAAAGTGGAATGTGCTTCTGCTTCAACTAAAGAATGAAAAACAAAAACCTTTAAAACAATCATCTCAGATTTGTCATAGTGGTATGGGGCACTAGAAAATCACTTTTTTCTTACTTTTCATGAATCAAGAGGAGACAGAGGAATGGCTAGGGATGTAAAAACGGTTGCTCGGATGGGTTTCAAGTCGAGTATTGTCAGGTCGAGTAAAATCGGATACAAGTCATTTTAGGTTGATTTGATGTTTTGATCCGATTCGGGTCGGGTGCGGGTCCATTTCAGGTCAGGTTCAAACGGTTCGGGTCTAAAACAAATAATTGACAGGTTCATTTCAGGTCGGATTTATTTCTGTTCGATTGCATTTCATGTCGGGTTCATTTCAAGTCAATTTTATTTCAGGTCGAATTAATTCGGATTTTAAATTCATAATAATTAAAATTATTAAGTTTGAGTTTGGTAAAAATAAATAATTATGTAAATAATGGATAGACTTTGGGTTGAATGGTTGATCATTCACTTCGAAATAATTATTTAATATCTAACGTCTTTAGCTAGCATGAATCTCATTAAAAATAAATATTACGCACTAGACTAAACAAAAGCATCATCAAATGATTCGATTTTTTAGGCGCTACCTATATAAAAATATGCAGAATTTTTTATATGACCTAGAGTGGTATCAAATAAATATTTAAATATAATCTTTCTTTTTTATATTTTTTAATTTATTATATTTAATCAAAGTTTACTATATGTATTAATTCCCTTCAAAATTTTATTTTTTCTTTTCTTTTTTTATATAATAATCAAAATTTTGGGTAACTTATTTTTAATAATAATAATCCTATAACTTATATCCCTCCAAAATTTTTATACTAAAAATAAATTAATCCCAAACTTAAAAAAATAAATAACTTATTTTCTTCTAAACTTTGGTATTTTCAATTTTTTTATCAATTGTTTTGGTTTAATTTAATTTTGTCATAATTTAAGTTAATTTAATAAAATTCAACATTTAATTTTAGAATTATTTTAATTATGTTTTTAATTTATGTTTTATATTTTAATTTTATTTAATTAATCTTAAGTTTAATGAGTTAATTTAACTTAATTAAATATTAATTTAAAATTATAATTTTTAATGAAATATTATTTGAAATTATAACTTAATAAATTTTTTTAATGAAATATTATTTTAAATAGTAAATAAATTAATTTAATTAAATATGTAATAATAAATTTAAAATATTAATCCTAATTTAATTCTTATGTCTAATTCTATTTTTTAAGACTAATTATATTTATCAATATTTTAAATTCATAAAATTATAGTTATATTTATTATATGTCATGTAAATAGTAAGTCTTGTTAATATTAGTTCAGGCTAATAACAGGTCGGGTTTAAAACAAGTTGAGTCATTTATCAGGTCGGGTAAAATCAGGTCTCGGGTCAATTCAGTCGGATGTAGGTCGGGTTTAGGAATTAAGGTCAACAATAACAAGTTGAAATCGGGTTTGGGTCATTCTCGGTCGGATACAGTTCGAGTTCGGTTACTACAGTAAAATGTCTAACTCGGGTTTGGGTCAACAACAGTCGGATACAGATCATATTAGGTCATTACATCCCTGGGTCAAACTAAATTCTAACTCGAACAAGTTTCAGTCGGATTTTCAAATCGGGTCAACCTTTTAAATCCATAAGCATGGGTCAGTAAACAGTACAGTGGGGGAAGTAAAACTTTTACCGGATATCTGCCATAAGCAAATTCTACATCTATTCCTATTATGGCAATACAACAGCTTTGCTTAACCACAATTCATTTTTTCCACAAATAGAACTCCCTAAATTATTGCATGGTGGCAATGGAAAATGGCTAAGAGCACCTACAAGTTAAACTTTGATGTTAAATTTGGACACAATTGTTTGTACTAATTGTAAGAACTGATCAGACATGTATCAGTCTTTGGTTCCAGGTATTGTTCATTGGCTAGGTTAGAGTAGGCTAGGCTGTGTTTGCTTATGGAATTCCAGTCGGAATGAACCCATTGTAGTCTCGAGTGGAACGTAGTTATTCCAGTGGACAGAGTTTATACAGTTAACTATTCCAGCCTTGTCTGTTTTCACTACCTGCAACACATCTACTTCCATGGCTCATAAGTGAAAATCGAAGTAATAATGCACTAGAAAAGGTAGTGAAACACAAGGTAGATCTTGCCAGAAGCTGCTCGCTTGTCGGTAAAAAAATTCAGACAGTTCCAGTACATCAGACACAACATGATATTCCAATGAACAAGCATCACAATCTTAGTCCAAGGTTTCAATTTTGAGTATATCTTTATATTACAGACGTGGATCTTTGCAGTATTCACCAGTCAACCGAGGAATCATAAGCAAAGAACCAAGCCAATAATGTTATTAAGCATGTGAGGTTATCGAGGCTACAATGCAAAGATAGTGTAAACAGATAGATCCCAGGAATGGAAGCTGCTTCACCTGTCCTTTTCAAGGAATTAGGACATGTTTTATTTCGATTTCACAACAGTTGAAAGACACAACCAACTGTTCCACAGACAATAATGGAAGCACAACACACCATTAGAAGCCACCATCGAAATTGCTAAGCCACGTTCCACTTTATGATGAACCACTCTTCGTTAACAGTGTCATCCATTTCACCAGTTTCAGATAAACATGCCGAAGAGCTAAGCTTATCGAGTTAGTCGATCTATGCTTGCGGTTGCGAATGTGTTTTCATTTATGGTAATCATCGACGGACGGTGAGAACCGAGACGACATCGGTCTAATCGATATCCTCTAAACTCAAATCCAAACCCCAATTTGAGCTAGATTGTGTATGAAAGATGGCACAAGGATTGAAAAGCTTGTCTGGTATCTGACAGACACATGAACATGTATGCTTGAATCATCGGTCATGTTCTTAACACTGGTTTTGAACTTTCCTCTATCCACTAACCGGTGTGGTACAAAGGTCAAATAAGAGTCGTTCAAAAATAGAAAGTAAAGATCGAAAGGTCCACCAAAAGTATATAAAAATAGAATGTAAGCTCTCCTCCTCCATAATGCAACTTCATCATTTCAATCCTCTCCATTCTTTTTTTGTTTACTTTCTCACTGTGTCGTCTTTCAACGTGTTATGTCCTTCCTTTAGCTTCATCCACTCTTACTTTAGTCACACGTCCCTAGATCGCATTTATCACGATCGTAAACAAAAATGAATATTTACGATAAAGACATTAAAATCATAAAATAAAAGTCGAATCTTTCGATGACGTAATAAGATCACAATTTTAATCACACGAAGTCCTTAATGAAGTAAGGTTTTGATATTGAGTTCCACTCGTAATGGTCCTAATTCTGACTAAGAAAGATCAATTTCTTTTCCTTGCATTGCATATCAACATCCATTTCCTTCAGATCTTAGATTTAGTTCAATTCTGAAGGAAATGAGCACGTGTTACTGTTCAGACACTGTTGCAGAAGTGTTGTTGTCTGTAAGTCCTACCACCACTTCCATTTTCCTTCCAAATCTTCTTACCAGTTGATTGTGAGTGCAATCATCGGACACCAATGCGACACTTTGCACCATTGAGTCCCATTCATATCTACTCTGTCCGATATCAGACCAATGTCAGATAATGATACAGTAAACACTAACCACTGCTGCATTTTAGTGGGTCATGATTCATGGTGCTGATCAAAGAAAGTTTCGATTTAGAACTTTCTAAATGTAAAAAAAATATAAATGTTACTGACAGGGTTGGTCCAAATGATAAGTAGTTTGGTTCCGTTTAAAAAAGTCTCAGGTTCGAGACGTTGTGTATGTAGAAAATCCTTACTAGAAGACTCACCCACCAAAATTAGGTATACAACACGAGATCAGTTTAGATTAACCAAGGCTAGGCTCTGAAATCAGAAGAACAATAAAAAAAATATAAATGTTATGTGAGTTTTTTCTTGTTTGTGTCATGATGCTTATCTAATAAAATTTCAAATTAAAAATTTTAGATGCGACTTAAGGATTTTCTTGGTCATTAATGAGTACTTCTACTGTTTAAAGCAACTAATGAGAAAAATAGATGGAAATGGATGATATGAGTTAAAATTTTATGTCTTTAATCGTGTGTGTTTTTGTCATTAAAATTTTTAAAGATTTGAATTTTAAATTTTAACTTTATTTTTTTTACATCTTAAACTTTAAATCTATTAATTTAAATAAAGACACCAATAAAATTACGATCAAAAGATAAACAATTTATATTCAACAAATATAATATAATTTTTCTTCTTCTTCTAGAATTTCTATGTACATAAATAAAAAAATTAATGGAGAAATATAATAACAAGTGATCCACAATCCCACTAACAAGTTTATTTGATCAATGTCTCCATTATTTGAATTATACAGTCCACCATCATCTATTATGATTTTTTGTTCGTCCCACGACGTATGAATCACCAAGTCTCGTTCTTAAACCTTTCTTCAATTGTTGTCTTTACCTTTTTATTTGATGTCACTCAAATTAATATCAATAAATATATAATTTATAAAATTAATAATTAAACAGGAAAAGATTAAAGTAATTATATAACGTTTATTAAAAATAATTAAACAGAAAAAGATTGAATTAATTGTATTACGTTTTCAAAAAAATTAAAATCAAATTAACTGAAACTTAATATAACGGGCGATTAAGTTGATTAATTATGTGTTCCCTATGGTCCAGCCCACATTAAAACCTGTATATAGTTTTGGTGTGTGAGCTGTACTAAATCCCCATGATATCTTGGGTTAATCTTGCACGGAAATGTGCAAATTTTTGGTGCAAATCCACAATGTTTATATTGACAGTTTATTATTTTTATATAATATTTAGATACATAAATTATATAAAAATTTACACAACTATTCATATTTAAATTATAAAATTTATAATTTAAATCTCTAATTTTAATTCCCAAGAATTTAAACCTTAAATTTTACATTATAATTATAAATTTTACGTCTTACAACCTAAACTCCGACCTAAAACTCATGTTGTTGCCATCAGATATGAAACTAAGTGGGGGTGGGATGGGATAATCGCCCTCACCCTCAAAGATTTTTTTTTACTTTTGTCTCATTTAATTATTTTTAAAATTTATTCTTTTTTATGAATTTGTTTTCCTACTTCTAAATATTTATATTTTGTTCCCTTTGACCTCAAATTTTGGTTCCGTCCCTATTGTCCTACTGGCTGCACTATAATTACTGGTTTACTACTAGGGGTGTTCAAATCCGGGTATTCGGGTACCCGAAATATCGGGTACCTGGAGAGTTGGGTACTAGAAATTTCGGCCCATGTCCCAACCCGGGTTTTTCGGTTACCCGGTACTTCGGGTATCCAAAAAATCGGGTATCGGGTACCCGAATTATATTTATTTTAATTTTAATCCTTAAAAATACACATAAATTTAAAAATTTAAATTATATAATCTAACATCCAAATATAAAAAAAAATTAATTAAACTTTCATAAAAAATATCAAGTAAAACTTTAATTATTTTTTATATATTAAAAATATTAAAATAATTAAAAATATCGAAAAACAAAGACTTTGAAAAATATTAAAATAATTAAAACATACCCAATAAAAATTTTCATATAGCTT
Organism: Abelmoschus esculentus; assembly: GCA_035048815.1. Classification (NCBI taxonomy): domain Eukaryota; kingdom Viridiplantae; phylum Streptophyta; class Magnoliopsida; order Malvales; family Malvaceae; genus Abelmoschus; species Abelmoschus esculentus. The sequence continues at coordinate 3,228,877 of JAUCBN010000010.1, forward strand.
AAAAAACTGAAATGGTCTCATAGCAAAAGACAGATACACAAAAAAACTAATGGCTGCACATTACACAATAAGCAGTGGAGGTACCCGAACGGAAATTAGAAAAAATAGTTATTCAAATGGAAATTAGAATCATATTTTTCAGGACTTTGACTCCACAGTGTCGATAGACAAACAAAACAAATCAATGTTAATACAAATTATAGATTTAAAAATAAGAATTTGATTAACAATAATATAAAGATTTTTAATATATAAATAATTATAGAGGATGCGGGTACCCGGAAATTTTTATATTTGATACCCGGGCCCGACCCGGAAAATTCTGGGTCGGGTACCCGACCCGATTTTTAATATATTTTTAAAAAATACCTGAATATTTTTATACAGGTCGACGGGTCAACGATTCGGATCATCCGATCGGGTATTTTTGAACACCCCTATTTACTACACCCGAATATCTACCATTTAAAATGTTCACCTTCTTCTTCCAATTTTACATGGCAAATTATGTGTTACAGCCTAAAAAGGTTGAAACCTTGTACAGTTGATTTTTGTAATAAAACCTGTGACCCCACGAGGAACATTTTTAATTTGTTTTCGTGCCAAGATTCTTTGCTTAGATCAGACAGCACACAGAACCCCATCTGGAGTGGATGATTAGTAATAGATTTTAGATGTAATAATCTGTACTTTATGTATTGATTAGTAATTAATTAATAGTTTCTTGGTAACAAGTACCATAAACTCAAATCATTGGAATCTCTAGGTTGAAAGAAACTTAGATCCAACTTTAAGGTAATAAGTAAAGCTTACGGATTCAACTTAGTTAAGGTTATAATTTTATATATTTTTTTAGATTCAAAAATTTATAATTTAAAAAAATAAATAAAACTATGAGTTTCCTCCCGCCACGTGCTGAATGGATACATCCGGAAAGTGAAAGGCACCTTTTAATGCTGGAAAAAGTGGAGAGGATGGGCAGATCCAGGAATACACATCCTACACTCATGTTGGTCCAAACAATATAACTATAATTTTTTTAAATAAATTAATTTAAAATTTTAAAAATTATTATTTTTTAATTAACTACAGTAATTATAAGTAATATCTGTTCTAGAATATACTCTCATCATTTTCTTAACCACTGTGATAAGATGGTTCGTGCAGTTTTAAAAATTATTTTTAATATATTGTTATTATAAGTAGAGTATAAAATTTTAAAAAATCGATTGTAACTCCCTTTGTTACGTGGACAACGACCACCGCTCTAAATAATTTTTTATATAAACCCAATCTCAATTTTTAAATATAATAATTTTTATTTAATTATCGATATCAGACACATCATTCAACTATTTAAGATTAAATTTTCATAAAAACGACAATCTCAATCTTGTTTTCTTCAATCACAACACTAAAATTTAATCTCTTAAATTTAATTAATTTAATATTTTATCTCACTAAATTAATTATTAATTTAAATCGACATCTTTTTCTAAATAAACCACCACATGTATGTGCCTAAATATCTAATCCAATAAATCGAGACAGACGTGGACAAAAAATTCGTGTCCAAACTGTGACAAGTCAGAACTTAATTACGTGCGTTTTAGCCTCTCTCCCCCATAATAATACCCAATTAACAGTAAGCGAGGTGGTCCAGTTCTCCTTGAGGTCTACCTACCTTACTTCAACCACTTGGCATCCTCTTTCCATTAAAGTACGGTTAGTTCAGTTAAATCAAGAATTAATGAAAACAAATAAATAAAGTATTAAAAATAATAAACAGAAGTTAAACTTTAAAAGTCCAATTAAAAAATAGTTAATATCGAATATTATTAATAATATTAAATTAAAATAATATTTTTTATTTTTTACGGCATTATATTTTTCTTTGCGTGTCTGTATTAAATATGATTAATCCAGCATATATTACGGTTATAATGTCTTAATTAATTATTGGGTCCCTCTTTTTTTTGTATTAAACATACAAGAATCTGGTGCAGGCCTATTTCAATTTTTTTATAATTTCTTTATATCAATAATTGAGTGTATATTTTTATAAAATAATACTAATAATTGAGTGTATTAGGTTGCAAACTTGAAATTATGGGATTGTTATCCTAAATTCCTAATTATCCTATCCATGGACGGTTCAGCCATGAATTTGAATAAAATATTTGTTTATTTAATTATAATTTAATATGATTTTTAATATTTTTTTATTATTATGAAATGAGTAGACCCCACGATGCTTGTAATTAACGATTTCTCCCTCTTTTTTTGACTAAGCCCTTGCATGATATCTCCTTACAAACCTAATTCCAATAGTCTTGATGAGAGGAGACTCAAACCCTAACGAATTCAAAATTCATAAATGCATTTGGGGGATTGAATTTCAAAATTTTAATTTTATAAATAAATTATTACGACCAAACAATTACATGATGAGGTTTATTTGATCCTTATCGGGTCAAGCTACGGGGATAGGAGTGTTTAAAAATATTTGATCCGGTTAATTTAATCTGATTGTTTAATGATTTGATCTGAAAATTAAAACATTTGATTTAATTTTTATTTTTTCAATTGAATATCTGATCCAATTTTAAGGTTTTTGGATCTGATACAGATCACAATATTTCAAGTTTCGGATTATCCAAAATCCCAAAATTCAAAAATTCAAATTTTTATTAATATTATTTTTTATATTAAACAATTTAATGCTTGTTATATTAAAATTTTTTAAAAATTGAAATTTTTATAAACGTGGATCTTGTTGTATTTAATAATTTATTATATTCAAAATTCTAAATTTTTAATAAATATAACCTTCAAATTTGAAAAATTAGTTTAATCAAATTATATTTTTGGATAATTGAATATTCAACTATCCAATTTGAATATTTGATATTCGTTTTTTCCGGATCGAATACGGATTACTATACATCGATCCGATATCAGACAATGAACACTCCTATGTGAGGGTCCAGATCAATTTAAAACCTCTAAATTTAATTATTTATAGTTTTATTTTTATTTTTATTTTTATAATTTATTAAATAAATAAATCAATATAATAGTTAAAATTAATTTTTTAATATATAAATAAATAAATTTAATAATAAAGTTAACGTATTTGAAATATTAAATTAATTGTTTAAACTAATGAAATGAATAAAAGTTTTTTTTAGTATATTTTTCTATTCAATACTAAAACAATAAATTTTAAATTTAAATCATAAATCTAAACTCCTATATCTTAAACTTTAATTCTAAATTATAATTCTAAATTCTAAACCTATTTTTTATTTTTGGTGTATAAACAAGACACTGAAAAGAAAAAAAAAATCTGAGACGACTCTGATTCTTATACAAGAAATTATGACTTGTAAAATTATTTATTTCAATGTTTATTTTGTTATAAATCGAATATTAATTTTAAACATATATATTTTTATTTTCTGTTATATATTTTTTACTTTTATAATATATATTTTGTTTTTATAGCACGTATTTTTCTATTTTTGCTAACTAATCAAAGATTATTTCCAAATTAAAGAGCAATATATCGATATTTTGTAAATACAAAAAACTATAGAAATGAAGGGTAGCAAAACACGACAACATAAAACAGGCTAAGGCTGTAAGCTGTCGGCAGGTATTACATTTTTTTAAGGATATTATTTGTAAGTTGTAAATAATTATTATATTTTTAATGAAGTTATATTTTAATATAAAAATTTTATAAATAAAATTTTATATAATTTTTTATATTTAAATTATAAAATTTAAAACTCAAATTTTTAATCCTAACACACACAAAAGTCTATACTTGAAATTTTAAAAAAAAAAATTTAAATTCTAATTACAAATCTCAAGTTCTAAGCCCAGTGATATAAATTTTTAACGCTATACTCTATATAAATCTTAAAATTAAAAAAATTATTTTATTTATATAAATTTATGTATTAAAATATTTTATGTTTTTAATTATATAAAATACTTAGATAATAGAAATAAGGCCATGTTATTTTACAATATAAAAAATTATTAAAGATGAGATTTATTAATTAATTTAATAATTAAAAATATTGATATTACTTTATTTTATATAAATTTAAATCATAATAATATATTTTTATTTAATCAGAATCATGCAAGGGGTTATCAGTAATTTCACAATTAGGTGTATCAACGGCCACTTAATTCCAAAACGTCCCAAAAAGCAAGGCTGACCTACATGCCATTTCCACAACTTATCTTTCCCATCATCGCTGTCTGTAGCAGTAGCCATTGTAGCTAATAAATTCCACATTACTATTTATTATATTTAATTTTAATATATTTATATATAAATTATATAAAATAATACAAATATATTTTTTCTATTATTAAATTTATATTTTTTATGCACGAATCTTCTAGTTCAAGTGATTAAAAAATAGTTATTGTTTTCGGATGTTATGGGTTCGAACATCAGTGATGTCAGCAAAATGATTGAGCTATGAAAATGTTTAATAGTGAAGATTATATTCTAGAACAGATACTACTGTAATTACTGTTAGTTAATTTTAAAAAATATTTTTTATGTTTATTTACTATTATACCCCCAATTAAACATTAGAAAAAAAGTTATTATTTGCAAATTGCCTTTTTATTTATTTTAATTATCGAGGGGTTGAAATTGAGGGGCAGATCCATACCAAAAATAAAATAAAATACTTTCACCATACTTCGATCTTACATAAAACCCTTTTGATAATATTCACCTTGCGCTTGTGATACGACTTCTTTTCTGTTCCTTTCCTTTTTGGGTGCTGTAATTGCTACGGAGAGTCCTGCGATGGGGGACTCAAATATGGTACAAGGCTCAGTCGAAGAGGCAGCTGTGCTCGGAATCCATGACGGAAGTGAAGGCGGGGAAGATAAAGGTAGGGTCGATGAAGGTGAGCGGAGTTTCGGAGGAAATCGATGGCCGAGGCAAGAGACTTTAGCTTTGTTGAAGATACGTTCCGACATGGATTCTGTGTTCCGGGACTCGACTCTCAAAGGTCCATTGTGGGAAGAGGTTTCCAGGTGAGATATAAATTGTATTCCTTTTCTTCTGATCATGCAAGTGGATCACTGGGTTTTGATTTTAAGAAAAATATACAGTTTTAGTACTTACTACTGATCATTTTCTCGGAATCCGAGAAAGTGGAAGTCAGTTTTCAGTTTCATGGAATTCAGTGTTTTCTCCAAACTGGGAATCGAAACTGCTTTTCTTTCAAGCATTTAAAACTTAAAGTTTTAGAAACCCAGATCCAGATGGTGATAATTGTGGTGTTTTCAGAGATGGTTTGTTTTAGCCTTTTCTCCATTTTAACCTAATAAATGTCTACATGTACTTCCAACATGGGTTGGGAGTTTCCCATGTGATCTTACCTTACCTTAGCTGCTTAGGTCTTTACTTTCCTGTGAGTTCCCATGGGGTTGTAAAAGGTGAAAATAAAGCTGTTTTTAACAGGAAACTAGCTGAGCTTGGATATCATCGAAGTGCCAAGAAATGCAAAGAGAAGTTCGAGAATGTTTACAAGTACCACAAGAGAACCAAAGATGGACGAACAAGCAAGGCAAATGGCAAGACCAAGATTTACCGTTTCTTTGATCAATTGCAAGCTTTTCAAAACAATAACAGTCATTCAATCCAATCGTTGTCACCTCCGACACCGACGCCGACATCGGCTTCGGTGGCGAATACTATCGGCAATGTACCACAAGCAAACAACGTCAGTGTGTCATTCATGAACCCTACCGTTTCGACTAAGGGGGTTCCTAATCCTATGCATTCTATGAATCCTTTCTTTAATCTATCGTCTAATATTTTCTCGACTTCTACCTCTTCTTCCACGACGTCCAACGATGATTCGTATGGAGGAAGCAGTGGGAAGAAGAGCAAATGGAAGGAGTTTTTCAAGAGGCTGACCAAGGAGGTGATTGAGAAGCAAGAGGAGTTGCAGAACAAGTTCTTGCAGGCCATAGAGAAGTGCGAGCAGCAAAGGGTGGCTCGGGAGGAAGCTTGGAGGGTTCATGAAATGGCACGGGTGAATAAAGAGCACGAGATTTTAGTCCAGGAAAGATCCAAGGCAGCTGCTAAAGATGCTGCAGTGCTTGCATTCTTGCAAAAGATATCGGGACAGCAAGTGCCGAACACGGTGCAAGTGCAACCGCAACAAGAGAATCCTCCGCCAAAAACACCTTCTACGGTGCAGCCGATATCTGCACCGTTATCGCTGCCTCCACCCCCATTGCTGCAGCCAAAACCACATCCGCCGCCAACCGAAGCCTTGAATTTCAATAATGGAGGGAATAATAATAATGTGGTTCCGGTTCCGGTTCCGGTTTCCCTTTCACCAAGTCCTTCCCGATGGCCAAAAGCTGAAATCGAGGCTCTTATCAAGCTTAGAACCAATCTTGACATTAAGTATCAAGATAATGGATCGAAGGGTCCTCTTTGGGAGGAGATCTCCTCCGCCATGAGAAATCTGGGATATAATCGGAGCTCCAAGAGATGCAAAGAGAAATGGGAAAACATCAACAAATACTACAAGAAAGTAAAAGAAAACAACAAGACACGGCCTGAAGATTCCAAGACATGCCCATATTTCCACCAGCTGGATGCTCTTTACAAAGAGAAGTCGGCCAAGCCAAACATCACCATGGTGCCCCTAATGGTACGTCCAGAACAGCAATGGCCTCCCCAACACGAAGTCACCCGCCAGGCTGTAGCGTCTGCATTGATGGAAGAAGAAGCTGACAGGGAAAACCCAGACCAGGTTCAAGATAACGAAGACGACGAGATGGATACCGAGGATGAATACGAAGGAAATGATTTCGAGTTCGTAGCAAAAACTGCTGGAATTGGCAGTGGCGGCGAGTGAGACAACAAAGGGAAACTTCTAATCGAACATGACATCAACTGGTGAGCAACTGAGCATCATCACTGACAAAGGTGATATTACATTACTGTCGTACAATATTTACCATGGTAATAAACATATAAATACATATACATATGATCATAAAAATTGAATCTTCTTCTGTTTCACTGCGAACTAAAAACAAAATCCAGTTGGTCTGAAAATGGGTAAAAGTGAGTCAGATTCTGGTACATTCAGCAGGAACTAGTGCGGATGACATGGATTGACAGCACAAGCACATGGGGTGTAATTTAATAGTGGATTTAATTTTTTTCTTTTTTTTTTTCTTTATTTTATTTGTTTTCTAAATAAATGTATTAGAAATGTGGTAAAGTGTATACGGTGGGGTAGGACGGTGAGGTTATACACAATAAAAAATCACAGCCATTTCGTTGTTTGTCTGCTTGTAGCTTTCTTTGTGATCCTAGTGGAATAGAATTTTCTTTATTTAAAACAGAAAAATAAAACCAGCTCAGTGCTGTATCTTTCTTTCTGTTATAATGGCTGACAATCTGTAAATGGGAGACCTGGCTTTTAGCGTTTGTTTTATACTCAGACAGACTAATTATCTCCAGATTTCAGCATTTGGTAATTAATATAATCTATGGGGAGAAAAAAAATAAAGAATTTCGAATTAGGGTTTAAAATTTAAAATTTTAAAAAAATTAATTGAAGACATAAAAAGAGACATTATTATGGACAAAGATTTTTACTCAATTTATATAATTATTTTTTAAAAATTACATTTAATAAATTAAATATTTAAATAATAAAATCTACAATTCATAATATTCTCTTTTAAAAAATAATACACATTTTAAATTTAAAATTTAAACTCTAACCTCAAATTCTAAATTTGTAACTTAAAAATGGTTAAAAATATAATTTTTTATCTAACAAAAATACCCACCTCATAAAAATCATAATTTAAAAAATAAGTCAATAACTAGGTAGGTTGTTAGTAAGTCTAAAGAATTGAAACATAGTTCCTTAATAGCCTTTGAAAGATGGACCCTTCTATAACCATGCTAACCCTAACCCTAACCCTAATTTGGGTCCTACACAAGGAATCTTCCAAATGAACTTCAATAATGATAATGTATGATATGATTTCTACTGATACTAACTATATTGAATAAAAAACTTATATACATATATCCATGGGCAGAACTACCTATAGCATTAGATTATTAGTTGATATTTCAAAATTTTTAAATAAATATTTATATTATTTTTTTATCGTAATTTAATTTAATTTAATTATATATTTTAAATTTTAATATTTACAGTTAAATAAATTTAATCTCCCATCCTGCATATTTTTGATGAATTTTCCTACTTTTTCCAGTCTACACTAATCTCTGGGGCATGCTTCAGTTTTGGTTTGCCCATTTTATTGGGAATCACACATTCAAATGGGGGTGATGCTGATTCATTCAGACCCACAATTTTTGAGTGGTCCTCACCTACCTTGAATTCGGATAGGGATAAAAAAAAAAGTATCCGACGAGTTTTTGACTCGATTAAATTTTATAAAATCGATTTTTTTTTATGATTGTTCATGTATTGAAATAGATGTTAAAATAAAAAAAAATATTCTGGACAGACGGGTTTAGATTTAGGATAAATATTATACCTATAATATTTTAGTACTATTGTTTTAGGTCGAATCTAGTATAAGCTTTTGATTTTTGGAGTTGGATGAGGTCGGATTTTTGTTTTTAAATTTTTAGGATAAAACATGGTGGGACAAGATATATAATTTTTTTGAGTGAGATAAATTCGAGTATGATAATTTACTTTTTGAGTTAAAGTAAAAAGCTAAAAAACTATACCATCCCAACCCCGCCTATTGTCATTCCTTAATTCGGATATTATATATATTCAATTATTATTTTTTTTCTTCTCATTATTTTTTCATCAGTAAATTGAAATAAAAGTTCATGTCCTCACTAATCACTATACATTGATACAGGGACGGAGTTAGGATTTGGGGTTGATAGGGCAAAACATAAATATTTAAAAAAAATGATAAATTTATAAAAAATAAATTTTAAAAGAATTTAAATAAGAGAACAAAAAAAAATCGAAGGTGAAGGACAATCACTCCACCTAACTATAATGTAACTCCGTCCTTGCATAGACAAGTGATATCATTCGATCTCAATCCAGTTTGACTTTAAGATTTAAGAAGAAGGTTATAATTCATATTGTTAACTGGATTTAGTAATAATTTTCATTAAGTAAAAAATATTTACAAGATAAATATTAAAATTCAAATATATATAAAATGAGATAATATAAACACTCTTAATCATTTGATAATTAATAGATTCTAATCATTAAATTTTAAATTGATATTTAGTTGTCTGATATTTAACCCATAAACTTAATGAACATGATATTTCAATAATCAATTTCACTATAACCCAAGATAATTTATACTATTATTATTTTAATCGGTCAATAGGCAATAGCACACAAAACGACCTCACTAATTGTGAACTTGTCAACTTAACACCCGTACTAATTCCATAAAAAATTAAAATTCAGAGATCAATTCTAAAAATTCGGCTAAATTAAAGTATTTGTTTACATAAAAAAATAAAAAATACTTTAAAAAATTATCCAAAAACTAAACAATTGAAGTGGGTTGAATTTAATTTAATTTAATTTAAAGATTATTCAATATTTAAATACTCGAATATAAACCTGGATAAGCATCGTGAGATATTCATCTTCCTTGTTCCTCAAATGACAGTTGTTGAAGGCATTGAAGTCAACTCCCAATTATTCTTCTCCATTGAAACGGTGCGTTTAGACTTGGAGAATGAATTAAAAAGTGTAGGGGACAAACTTAACGACGGAGACGGAGAGATTATATCATAAAACTCGCTTGTTGGTTTTAATATTATTACGGTTTAATTTTAGTTCGATTAATATTATTATGATTTTAATATTTTAAAGCTCATCGGTTTTGTATAAAATTTATTTATTTATTTATATTTAAGAATTAAAAATAATTTAAATATTATAAGTTTTGGTTAAAAAAATAAAAAGAGGCGAGTTTTATAGGGAAAGATATAAATTTGTGTAAACTTATATTGATTTATATAAATATAAATAAGCATAAAAAATATAATGAAATTTGAGGGGAAAAAATGATGTGTATAATCGTTATTTTTTAAAAATGAATACATATTATTTTCTCCCTCGGTAATAATTGAAAAGGTTGCACTGAAAGACTTCTTAGAGGAAAATAAAAAGAATAAATAAATGTACAGGGGCCATTTGTGCTATTCTCCCAAAGAATTAGTTTCTTTTTTCAGTTTCTAATTAATATTCTTGTAGCTAATCCCTTACGGAAATATCTGATTTGATACATTAAAAAAACATCTAATTACTCCCTAATATAAATATGGAATTATAGTTGAGGTACACGGTTTAACAAAAAGTAATAAGAACTAATTAAAAAAAGGTATATTTTATCGGGGTGTAAATAAATCGAGCTTAAATAAATAAGATTATGTTTATATTTAGTTATTTGCTTTTAAAGTCGTTTATGTTTGTTTAAATTTTTAATTTTGTTTTTGTGTTTGTTTATTTATTTATTTTTAAAAGTATATTTATTTATTTATTTAAGTCCATAAATGTGTTCGTTTAAGTATTTACAAACATATTCATTTATTCGTTTGCGAGCATATTCATTATTAGACTACTTTTCTAAGTGAAAACTATCGGAATTATAATTATTATTATTATTATTATTATTATTATTATTATTTTCCATGGTTATATAAAAACTATATTTAATTAATTTATTGTGAAATTTTGGGACCATTTTACTTGGATTGTTTCATTAGTTGTGTCCTAAGAGTTGTGACTTGTACCCTACAATTAGTGTGGGATGTGACACTCCCATGCCTACCCCTCCTAATCAACAAGTTTAAAAATAGTTTTGATATAACATTTTTTTTAAACTTAATTATATTATAAAATGAATTTTGGAATCTAAGAAATAAGATTATGATTTTTGGAAACCAACATTTATTTAACGTCGGTCCACATGAACTCTCAAGACTAACGTTATTTTCTTTCTTTGTTACATAATTTTCAATGACTACGGTCCTTTTGTTGCACTGCAATTGCCCGATGTGGGGTTGGGATAAGGTTATTGATAGCTATTTTCCAACATTATTCTTAGAACAAGAGTTCCTTTTTTTGATTTTCTATAATTTTATTACAAGTGATCTAAATTTAAAGACGAACTTTAATAAAAAAATTATTCAATTAGAATGGTTATAGTAGTATCTGTTTTAGAGTATACTCTTAATCACTGGACATTAATTGTTCATTCATTATGCTGTCATTATTGATGTTCAAACTTGTAACTTCCAAGAACAATAACCATTCTTTTAACTAATGAGGCTAGATGGTTCGTGTCAATAGATTTATTCCTAAACTGGTACGAATGGGTTGAGATCATTATTCGGCCCAATCAAAGCTTAAGGACCGTTGATTACGAGTATTAGGCCCAAACAAACCTTAATGAGCGTTTTTAAGGATAGCATCGAAAAATATATTTGTTTCAAGTTCACTTTTATACATTTTTTTTTCAGATTATTATAGTTGAATAATCGGTTCAAGAAATATTTTTAAATCTTTAGTTGAGTGATGACGAAATTGGATGTTTATGAAGTTGAGTGACCAAAATAGAAATTATCATAAATTTAGTGATCATCCAGGTAACTTACCCTATAATAGAATAGCTTTGGGTGTTTTATTTCTCTTGAAACCTAAAGGGACGAAGGAGAGAGCAAAAACAGAGAGAAAGAATGGCAAGCGAAGAAGAGAGCGCGGTGAAGGAGCCTCTGGATTTGATAAGGCTCAGCCTCGACGAACGTATTTATGTTAAGCTACGGTCTGACCGTGAGCTCCGTGGAAAGCTCCATGTACGTTTACTCTAGGGTTCCATTTTCTACCACTTTTATGTTTCGATGTTCTAATCTTCGTATTCCGTTTTAGGGTTACGTAATTTGGGTATTCCTTCTTCCCACTTTTTTTAAATTTAGGGTACGTTAATTCAGGTAGTATTAGGTAGCACTTGAGAATATACCGGCTTCTATGTTCATATTTGAATTGATATCAACTGCATAAATATGCTTAAATATACTAAACATGATGAATAAAAAATCTTGGGTACTCTTTTTCCCTCAAATCCCATGACTTGTTTTCGTGTCTTTTTATGGGATGATTTCTAAATGTTTGATCTTATTTGTTTTAAACTGCTGCCTGATATCTGTTGGTCACACTGATTTGGCTGCATTTTCAGCAGCTGCTTGAAGTTGTTTGCTACCAAAACAGTGTTAATAGAGGTGTTGTGTTGCTGATGCTTTATTTACTTTTCTTTTTGTCTTGCTCTCCCCCTTTTAGTAACGCTACATGTTTATGCCTTTCTACCTTTTTTCTCTTTTAATTGTCTCTTTAAACATAAAAGTAAACTAGCTTCTGTCATACTATTTCGTAGTTTTTTACTGATAAATTTGTTGTGTTTATTTGTTTGTTTGTTTTTGTCCACGGATTTCATGGAAGTTCGATCTTAATCAGAGCAATTGCAACATGATTTTGTTGTTTTTTAACATCTATACTCTGGTTCATAACAGCAAATGCTCATTCATTTCATTATAATATATGAATAGAGATCACTTTAGTTCTGCAGAGAGTTTTTCTTCCTCAGTGATAGGTGATTTTCTTTCATTTTGATGTTTAGTTTGTCTCTAATGTGGCTTGCAGGCTTATGATCAGCATTTGAATATGATTCTAGGGGATGTTGAAGAGGTTGTTACTACAGTTGAAATAGATGATGAAACCTATGAGGAGATTGTTCGGGTAGGTTATCATATCTCTGTTCCCTTTCGATACAAGTAATATTTGTTTTTGAAAGCTAATATATGCACTAGAGGTATAAGGTGTGTCATTGGCAACTTTGATGTCGTTCTAGTTAACCCCATATTAAGCATGAAGAATGCTTGCTTTTGTTTTATTAGGCTTAGCAGTTGCATTTGTTCACAAGGAAGCATTTGTTTTATTAGGTGTTGGCAGTACAAATACAATATCTAGTTAACCCTAAACTTTTTTTTCATATAATTTTTTTTCTACTTCCATTAGATTAGAATTGGAAGAGAGATGCTTCCTTGTGAACAGAAAGTCAGAAACACTGTCATGGTGTCTTTTTGTTATAAATAGTTCACTGTTATTCCTTGCGGGTACCGGTGTGAAGTTTTTGTTTAGTGATCAACAGGGTGAACTTATTTTTATCTTGGTTAATGCTAGAATCTGAATTTAGGCTGGTTAAAAGGTGTTTTTTTTATTTATTTATGGTTTTTGTTTAAATTGACTTATTTTATCCTCATGGCAGACTACAAAACGCACGGTTCCATTTCTCTTTGTGAGGGGAGATGGAGTCATACTGGTTTCTCCACCCCTACGGACTGCTTAATTAGAAGAAGGAAGTTTCTAGCACACTATATGAGAAATCAACCACATTTTGTCAAATTTCTTAAACTCTGCTATTACTGCTGTTGTATCATTTCCCCTCTAAAAGATTATTGCTACATATTGATGGAATATTTAGACATTGTTAGGTCATTGATAATTTTGTACGACCATCCATTTCGGATAAAAGGGGTAATGGAACAACTCTTTTCCATTGTCTGCTCATGTTTCTAACGTGTACCATTTGGACATGAAATTCTAGGCTATTATTATCCCAGGGGTAAAATGCTTCCCCACTAACAGCAAATGCAAACCTGAATGAATGCTCATTTGATTGACGTAAAATCCTTTCTTGCCTCGGTGTTTAATAATATTAATATATGAAAACTGAATTCGAATGTCAAGGATTACAGAAAATACACAACAGATCCTGAAACTAGGAAAAATAAGTTTGCTTCCTGGTTTGCAATCAACCAGATTTACTACCACTTTCTTGCCGCCTTTTGTCTCTTTTAAGTTTTGTTCCAGCTTGTTCCTCGACACTCAGACTATACTGGGAGGGTCACCAATCCAATTACAAACAGCACGAGGCCAGCGTGTTCTAATGCAGTCCGCCAATGGTGCATGCTGTGGAGGTTGTTCGGGCTCAGTCACTTCAGTGTCTTTCCCACCCGATTCACTCCCTGCAGTACCAGGGGGAACTGCGACATCCGACATGAATTCCTCCGGGGTCCACCTTGGGGGTACTGAAACCCTCAATTTTGTAAGCCTGGGTCTTTGTACCGGAGACTCACCTCCGGCTGTTGCTTGGCTGCCGTTCAAATCTGATTTTGCGATGCCATTGAAATGGTAAAGGTCAAATATCTTTTTACCCATCTGGCCAGTTGAATCCTTAAGACCTCCCAAGTTCTTGTCCAAATCCAAAATAACCTGCCAGAACTCACTCCATACGATGAAGCCCGAGCCACAAAGGCTATCAAGTTTATCAGATGGAAGTCGGATGCTTGTCTCTCTGAGTACTTGATGGAAAGCTTCCACACTGATAAAGCCACCGCCGCCACTCTGATCCTGCGCATCAAAGGCTTTCCGGATCTGTGATTCCCTTTCTTCCAGTTCATTCTCATCTTGAACAGCTGTATCCAGAGCAAATAGGACCGTATAGTGCGACTCACTTCCAACAACCCATATTGGCCACTTCGGACACTTCAGATTTTGACCAACCTTACAGAAATTAAGGGATTCTAGAAGAGTGAGGAATCCAACGTCCACACTTGTAGGTATACCCTTCAGAAACATGCCACCACCTAAATCCATTCTCCCGTCGAATACATTTGCAACAGCTTGCCCACACAGCAATAAGTTCACAATTTCCTGAATAATGTCGTAACAATATCAATGTAAGAATGCATCAAGAACGGCACTACCAATTCCGAGATATTGATGTCCCATCCATTCATTGGATATACACAAAATTGCTACCTGAGAAGCATGGCCAAATGGTGCAGTTACTAGGGGTAGGCTGGGATCATCCCGGTCAGCTTGAACACAGTCCTAGAGATAAAAGGAAGCCCGGTAAATTTACATTTGCATGCAAACAAAATCTCAACTCAGGACACACTGGTATATGCTTCCTCTTGAATTTTCATTCTGAACTACCAGACTATCGATGAAGACGGAAATAAAATGGAGTTTTAAAGCCAACAAACTCACCAGTCCTCGAGAAAGTAATGCCGAGATAAGGAATAGCAGGGCTCCCATGCGACTTTGATAAATGGGTATCATTGCTTCAAGCCTCTTAAAGGCACTTGTAGGTGATGTGAACGTGTCTACTCTTAGAACTTTCTGAAAATCAGAAGCTGATTCAATTGAAAGGCCTTCAAGTGCTTGTGCAAAGATCTGAAAATCACAAACAATTATCAGCTAGTTATAACACAAAAAGGGCAAATTATTAGCATATTCAGGTCAAACCAATTCTACTAACCACATCCTTTGGGCTGCCTTTGGATCCTTCAATACCATCAGAAACAACACTTAAAGTTGCAATTACAGCCCTTTTGTTATTTCCACATAAAAACAATATCTCACTCATGCTTTTAACCAGGGCTCTGTGTACAGAAACAAAAAATTTAGCTGAAATGAATAACATGGAAAAATAAAATATGAGTAATGAAAGAGCTGCAAAACTTGAATAGAAAAGCAAATATTCATCCCAAACTGGTTATTGCAGAAATAATGATAATACCCCTCGGGAAAGACACCTACAAATGAGAAATCGTACGTGCCACTTGACTTCACCCATCGAGATCAGGCATTATACCTTTTCCCAGTTTCCAATTTCGTGAGCAGACAACAGTTTTAGCAATACTGATTCTATCATTCATGAAAGCAATCAATAGAAGGAACATAGTGACATGTGGGAAATGATTACATGGTTAATAAAGCAAATACAAAGGCAACAATAAGCAGGAAAAGGATTTACACTGTTGGAAAAAATTGCACTTAGAAGTGCTCAACCGTTTAATCCTTACCATAATCTAGAAAATTTTGAAAGACTAATAAATTGAAAAGATGTGTCCTTGTGCAGGTTAGATTTTAGAATACATCATACAATTACCGTGCAAAATTTAATCACCTTGTTTTTGCATCTTCAGTAAAATCAGAAAAATTATTTGACGCGACATACTGACTTTTGGGTGATCTCCCGGAACTAAAATTACGTGGTATGTTTGCTGCAACTTTACCCAATTCATCAGGAAAGAAAAGAAGATGTTTAAGAACAAATGCCTGCACAGAGACAAATTATTGTCAACAGAAGCAGCATTGATTATTTATCAAGTGACAAACATCAGAAAAGAAATCAAACTAAGTTATATATGTGGTCATTCGAAAGAATGAAGTACAAGGTCCAACCTAATAGCTTTACATTAGGTCATCAAATCGTGTATCAAATGAAAATTTCTTAACAATTAGCATCCCCAAAGAATTGAATAGAAACAAGTAATCACTGGTGAAAATAACAAGTTTATGTTGATTTAACAGCTACATTTTAAATGGATCCAACATTCCTTATATTTAAATAATCATTCAATAATGCATTCGTTCTATTCAACCACAAAAAAAACATGAAACAAGCTATTTAAATAAAAAAAAATTCTAAGGTCAGTGCATAATATTTAACCCACTCAGGAAATAAAAATGATAATTAAATCATTTTTGGTTTCACAGAAGAGATCAAATAACTGTTGACAGTATTATGAACTAGAAATGGCACACTGACAGTTCACAAGTTGCACGGTAGATGAAACTCGTATACACCAAGTGAAAAAGGAATTACTTGTATGGTTGCTAGGACGCCACAGGGTCCACCTTCATGCTGCACTAGGCCCATAGATGTTTCTGGATCAGGGCTAAATCTACATAATATTTACGCATGTATCAGACAATAAGCAAAATCAGAAAGTCCACATGCATATGAAAGAGAAATTTTGTTCAGTGAAGAATTAAAAAAGTGGCTAAACCACTAATTTACAGGCCAAGTTCATAACATTTAATCATAATACATTAAGACAAAGCATTTTTAGCACCAAGAATCGCAAATGATAATAGCCTGATAACATTCCAGATAATAGGAAGATGCACATGCTTTATCATGCTTTTTACAAGTTACTTACAATTGCATCATATATATAAGATCATTTTAATTTGACATTTATTAAACCCTTTCATGCTTTTTGCAAGTTAAGTTATCAATCAAATTACCATCATATGAACATAGTGGTCCGGAAATTATGTTCATTGAAGATGTGAAGTACTGCAGTGTGGTTGAGCTTTTTGATGTGTGGATAGCGAGGCTCATGAGAAATTTAGGGGTTAATTTCTAGGATTACTGAAGGTAGAAGGAAAGGGAACTTATGTTAAGTATCCAACTAAAGATCAATTGATAATAGGTGATTCAACTTGAATAAAGTCATAGCAAACCCAGACAATAACTGTCCCCCAAACACATACACACATATGGGCTATATACTAACTACTAAGAGCTGAAATAAGAATGCTTAACACGAGGACAAACGAGTAACCGAACAAATCCGGGCCCGATACCAGTTAAGCATCCAACCTAAAACCAAAGTGACAAATAATAGAGAGGACGAACTCGAATATGAAGTCATAGCAACTTTAAGACTTCAATAATGTGGAAAAATACCATTCAACATTTTTAAATTTAAATTTAGAATAAAACACACACACACACAATATCTCAGCTTAGCCTTTTAAATAACCATTAGAGCTGCTATCACAGTATCACTATCAGTGTGCTCAATCATAAAATATTGCAGCCACCTACGTGTGTCTTTTAAATAGACATTTTAACACAGCCAGAAAGGGTGCAGTGTTAAGAGTTCTTCTTTTTCTACAGAAAGCTTCATAACAACTTTAACAGTGTTCCTTAATAAGAAAATTTTGTGTTTTAGGGCTTCATTAGTGATTCTAAAATTTTTAAGTTAACGTGGGGTCTTGGAAAGATCCTATTATGTTAGTTAAATCACAGGTTTCATGTGTTGGTAACGTTTTAGAAGCATTAGGTTGGAAATTTATGCACTACAAGTAATCATCACCAACATCCACTCGCCTTTACGTTTTTCAAAGAAACCAAGGAATGAATGACAGACCAATTTGAATCTATCAAGCATCTCTACTCTATGGTATTTGCAATAACATTCTTTTGTTATCAAGCACAATGCTAGAAGCAAACTGATGCACTTAACCAGCTAGTGTAGACCCTAATTGCAATTATATCCAAATTATGGGCTCAGTCACTCAAGAGAAACTAGCAAATAAGTGAATAACCAATGGGAAAAAAACTTTACCAATATATACGCACATTTATTAGTGTGGCTAGTGGCTACAAGCAGTTTATCATGGGTTTTCCCTATGTGATGGTTATCTGTTCAAGGAAACTAGTCTTTATGTGTCTAAAGCATCTTTATAAAATTCGATTGAGCCGTCAATTTTATTTCTTTATGATCCAATCTCCGAGCAGTAAGCTTTTTAAAAAATATAATGAAATTAAAATCTTTCAGTAACAGTAAAACACTACAATTTACCTTATACCCTGATTGCTCCACTGAGCAAGTATACCCTTTGAAACGCCACTTCCGAACACCATTGAAAATAAATTGTAGGCTTCTTTCTCTGACAATTCATTGCCTAAATTAACTTCTTTGGCTTTCATTTCGGCCTCTTTGATTCCTAAATCTTCGCTCTTTTCGTTTTTCGACGAAGAACTAGAAGACGGAACGCTTTTAACCGCCGCCAGCATCCGTTTCTCAGCTGCAGCTGCCATGAGCTCGCGCTGCAACCGGCGGCTCTCCTCGGGCGTTCTCGTCGCCGGTGAGATGACAGCTTCTCTGGGCTTGCTCCGCTTAGGCTCTGGAGGCGAATTCTGCATGCTCATCCGTAGAGCCATTCTCAGGTCCTCGTCTTCTTGTTGATCCGCCATTTGACAACCACCAATCGAGATTTAGCAATCTAATGTCACGAAACAGTTGAATTAAACAAAACTTTCAACTTCCATTAGTTGTGAATCCGATTTTGAATTCGATTCGGATTCAGTAATCTATAAATATAATAATAATAATAATACTTTTTTCTGAACAAAACAAATTAGGGTTTCAAATTTTAGGCAGATTGTAACGAGCTGGACATTTAAGCTACTGGAAAAATCCGTTTCAGAAAAAAACGAGGCAGGCATATTAAAGGTGGATGGCCTATTCAATGACCAATTCATCCCTGATGCCTTACACCGGTTCTTCACAGGATTTGATGGACATGTTGAGGGTATTTTTGGAAATAAAGTATCATCCTTTCCTTTTATGAGGAGGAAAGGTGGGGTCCCCCTATATTTCCACTTCTGTGGTGAGCTGTAAGCAGATACGTATAACATGCATCATACTAAATTATTGTAGTTTCATTTGGGGGATAAGATTAGGTATTCGGTGAATTTGAACAGAATTAGTTTCAGTTATAGTAATTATCGGTTTTTGAAAATTAAAATTAATCTCAGTTTCGATCATATTAAATCTTAAATGTTAAGAATCGATCCTGTTATTAGTGAAAACTGATTTCAATACCGGGTACTCGATCAATTAGTTTATTCTTAAAAAATTTAGTAATTGAAGAAAAAAAATTCAACCAACAATAATAATATTAAATAATAAAATTAGAATATTATAAGCTTGAAAATTAAAGTTTTAAAACTAATCATACTCATAATATTCATATATAAAGAGAAAGTTTGATAAGAAAAATAAACAAAAAGAAAACCAATACCGAATATTGGGTATTGGTCCCGATCATATTGGATACTCACCAGATACCGGGTCTAAAAAATTAAGATTCAGTCATAGTCCCGATTACGAGCGGGACCTAAATTTTAGATCCAGTCTCGGCACCACCAAAACTAATACCAGATAAAAAACCATCAGGTCTTACCGGATTCAGGACCATAACTGAGTAGTCAGTTTTTTGCGCACCCCTAGTTTCATTAGTTATAGTACTAAATTTTAATACCCGATCATGCCCGGGATTTAAATAAAGTTTTTAATGAAGTTATTTGGATCGGGTTCGAATAAAATTATTTTAGTTTTATAATGTATTTGATTTAGATTTAATTTATTATAGATTAGATTTAATTTAAATTTAGTTTGAGTTTATTATGGGTCAATTCGAATAGACATCAGATCATGCCATTAATACTATCTATTCAAGCCAATTTCTGTTTGGGTCAATCGATTTTTGGATGTAACCAATACCATATCAATCATTTTTCAAGTCAGGTTAACGTCAAATTGATTAATTATTCAGTTCGATCGATTTTAATTTTATCGAGTCAATTCAAATTAAATTAGATATAAATCCAATCAAATATATAATTATTATATAATCTAATAAAAATACATTT
This sequence comes from Abelmoschus esculentus, assembly GCA_035048815.1. Classification (NCBI taxonomy): domain Eukaryota; kingdom Viridiplantae; phylum Streptophyta; class Magnoliopsida; order Malvales; family Malvaceae; genus Abelmoschus; species Abelmoschus esculentus. The sequence continues at coordinate 3,249,292 of JAUCBN010000010.1, forward strand.
CCTTTTTAATTTTATCATTTAATATTTCAAGTTCTCGTTATTAAAGTTGATAATTTAAATATTTAACCTAAAACTAATTTTTTTTATTGATTTGAGCTAAAATTTTACGGTGCGACATTTTTAGTGAACTAAAAAAGCGAATATATAATATTTTACTATTTTTATATTGCTAAAAATAGATGATAATAAAAATAAAAATTAAATTATTCATTCGTATCAATTCAATTATATGGTTAAAATCAAATAGATGTTCAATTTAGATCGAATTTAGGTAAATTAAATTTTAATTATTTTCGATTTGAGTTATTTTAAGTTCGAAATATTTAGTTCGGACAACTTTTGATTTAGGATGATTTCAACTCGAGTTGTTTTTGATTCAGTTCAAATTAAATACGAACATATAGTAATCCAATTAAAATTTAAGATAACTTAATTCAATTTAATTTATTTTAGAATTCAAAATCAAGTTTACTCGAGTCGAGTAAATCAATTCCGCTACAAATCGATTTAATAACTTTAGAGTCACATTATAATAATTATGATGAATTATGTAAAATATAAAATAAATTGGCATGTACAAGTACAAGGGCTTTGCATGACTTGGAAGAACTTGCCCAATTCACTTTCTAACTTGTGTGTTATAAGAGGCAAACTTACCTGGGAAGTGAGTCTAGCTGCAGCCTGCAGCCTCCTTCTAGTGCTGAAGATAGAGGGAAAGAGAAGTCTGCTTCTGCTTCCACTCGGTTCCATAACCATTGAGAGTTTGGTTGTTATGACAATATCTACATGGCATCTGAAAACTACATGAAAACAGAAATATAACGTATTAACCAAGTTGTATACACTCTAAAGTCACGATTTATTTCAGTAAATTATGAAATGCACAGGATCCACGACCACATGGAACAGTGTTGAGAAAAATTTGGAGAAAATAAGTGTATTTAAAAAATATTTGAGAGAATAGACTAAAAGGAACAGTGTTCTTTATACCTTGTCACCTGTAAGTGGCAAGGTGCATGTACACCGTTGATTTTAGTTCAATCCAACGGTCAACATGGAGGTGGCCAGGTCCCAAATAACACTGCAGATTTTAGTTTATTTTCCTAAAATTATGTCAAATTCACTTATTTTCTTAAATATAACTTTAAACATCATTATTCTCCTAAATTCACCTCACTTCTGACACTCCCACCTACCTGTATAATTGCTGTATGTAGTGCTAACATACATACCATCTCTAAGCTTTGCTTGTTGCTCCATAGCCTGCATCACAGTAGAAATATATTAGAATTAATTCCCTTCATCACTGTGGGTACAGCATGAGCAACCGATCATCAATTGACAATTTAGACATAGACATGAGTATTGTCACATCAGCCAAATGAAACCGTGTAAAACATGTACTTATAAATGCTCTTTATTGTTAAAAATTAAAATATCACACCAACTGATTGATAAAGTCGATTAAGTATGAGGCTTGCAGGAATAAGCACCAAAAACATTCACATGCAACACGGTCACATGCAGAACAGACAAAAGTTTATTAGAAAGCAATACTGTATTCATTCCTCAACTAAATGTTAAGTTCTGCCAATAGGCTTCGGAGAATGGGCTTCAGATTGAGAAATGTTGTGTGCTATGTGAAAATGCACATGAAACCAGGAATCATCTCTTTGCAAGTTGTAGTTATTCGCGGGCTATATGGTCTGCTGTGTTGGATTTGTGTGGACTGTGCAGGGGTATGTTTGATTGGGATGTGGAGGTGCAGTGGCTGAGTGCAAAATTGAAAGGGAAATCCTTGTTGGTTTATGTTTTGAAGGTTGCATGGAGTGCCTATGTGTACTTCATTTGGGAGGAGAGGAATAGAAGATTGTTTAGACATTCTTTTAGGCCTGCTGGTAGTATTCTGGATTGTGTAAAAGAGGTTGTTCGTATTCAATCTCGAACTAGAATTATAAACTTTGATGATGTAAATAGGAACATATGTACATCTTGGGGAATTCTTTAGAGATGGATGCCTAAGTATACTGTAAGAGTTGTTCTTTTGTCTTGGATAATAAATTACACTTATCCAAAAAAAAATGTTAAGTTCTTGAAAGTATTTGGAGAACTCAAGTGTGAGAGCTGTTATCTAGCATCTGTTTTAGAAGGTGCAGGATGCAAAGGCACCTTTCAGATATATCATGGGCTGAAATTGACCAACCCAACTAGCCATATTTTATCACAGAGATGCCCTAGGCTTATGCACGGCCTATATTACGGGAGCAGAACCAAAGAAGCTCTGATATGGAACAGTTGAAAACCTATGGCAGAAATGAGAATTATACCTTCCCTTCGTTCCTAGGCAGGAAAAAGGAAAGTGCATGAAGTTTCCTTATTCTCAGCTCTTAAAATGGAATGAATCTTCATTCAAAAAAGAGATGAGAGGCAATGAATCCACCTCAAGAATGCTAAACATTGTTTTTCCTTATATACTCTGTGATATTGTGGTGCACCCTAAAAGCATTAAAAATGATCATAAAACATAAGTATTCAGATTATACTAGTAAACACAATAAGATGATTTGCTGATAATACACCTATGCCACTTAGATTTCATGTCCTTGAACATATCTCCATTGAACAAATGGGTATGTAGTAGAGCTGGTTATCAATTATCATGAATCAACCAAAAGTAGAGTCCAGCACATGTGACACTGGCATGCATGCTCTGGTGGACACCATGAACTGACTGGTAGATTTACAAAAAGGAAAAGGATTCCTAAATAATGCCTCCAAGTTTTCAATGGAACAGTTTAAGGTAATTAAGTCTGTCAGAAAATTTGTAAAACAAAGAACACAATGGAATTTCTCAAGAAGGTACAAAGTGGCTAAAGATACTGGCAACAAATATTAGAATACCCAGAAGCAGTAATATAAGTCCTTCATTACATGTAATTGATCTTGCAATGAAGAAGTTGAAAAACAGTCAGAAAGAATTTCCTCTTCAAAGTTCAAGTTGGTTTTGGGGTTCCTCCCCTTTCCCCCAAGGAAGAAATTAAGACCGCTATTTTCTTTTACAGAGAACTACTAGCTCGTTGAAACAGTAGTAAATTCAATAAGTTCCAAACCATTAAGATACAACTAAAGAACAGAGGACTTTGACTTTCCAATTGGAAAATCGTTTATAAATGATTGAGGTATTATATTATAATCATAAGAAAATAATAAATAAATAGTAATAAAACCATTTGAATGCATGAACCTGGAAAAGTTCACATTTAAGAAAGAGCAAAATGTCTGAGTTTAGATTTTAGAGTTGTAAAACCAAACTGAGAAGGCATAAAATGCAATTATCTGTAATACTGTGACTTGCGCAGAGAGATTGGTAGCTTCTGTCTGAAGTGTCTGAACCTTCTTCTCTAGCTCACTCGTGTATCGAGTCTTCTTATCCTATGAGCCTACAGCAGATTGCCTGTTAGCCAGAATCCTACAACACAAAACAAATTAACTTCATTTAGTAAGCACCGAGTGTCCTCCATAATACAAGCATTATACCCCCTTTTCCCCCTTAATCAACGTAATTCCTCCGTAATACCGAGTGTCCTACATTGGGTAGGCTTGACCATGGAGGCAAAAACAAACTTGCTTTTGGTGAAGATACGGTCAAAAGAAAGAAGAAAACTATATTACTAGCTTTCCTTTTAATTAACTAAAAGTAATCAGTTAAAATAATCCACTTAAAAAATAGAAGTTGTAGATAAAAACTGAGAACCTTTTAGCTCTCTTGGGATCAATAAGAGCAAGCTCAGCAAGTATATCAGGAGCCATAGGCCATAGCTGTCTTAACTCCGTCAACAGCCATCAAAGACTGAACCTCAAAAGACCCATCCATGGAGATAGTATGCCTATGGTGAGACCTCTTCTCCCCTACCCCTGCTTTCCCGCCAAAATTCTCATCTTCAGCTCCTCAAGAAATCGCGGGTCCAGTCAACGCGAGTCCGTCGTAGAAATCAGAGTCGACAGAAAGACTGCGGTGATGAGAAGAGATATGCCTACGGTTACCGTGGGAGGAGCGAAGGGGGTGGTCGTTGGACGAGGAATCAGAGGAATCGGTGGGATTGGATGAGGAAGGCGGTAGGTCAAGGGAGGAAAGATCGACGTCCGAAGGGTCGAAGATCGTCGAAACGGAAAGTTGTATCGGAGTGAGCCCGCCGGTGGAACGTTCCACGGGGAGGCATTTGGTCTATCGTCACGGTCAGCTTTTGACCCATCTTTTTTAGTTATATAAGAGAGTTTGAGATTCATACCATGGCATACAGTTTTGAAGTACTACTGTATTTTTGTAAAAAAAACTTAAATTCAAATAATATGAGATACAATAAATATTTTTAATAATTAAGTTAATTAATTAAACCTAAAATTATATATTATTCTTACCACGTCATCAAAAATATCACTTAAAAGAGTAAAATCGTGTTTCAACATGTAAGACTCATAATCTAGAGAAATTATATTATAGGTCATTCTCATCACGTCATTTACGAGATCAACTAATTGAAAGTATCCATTTAATTATTTTTTTCACATCATTTTTACTAGATGAATCTTCACTAATATTTACCTTAAATTAAGTTTAGACACAGTTTTTACCAAGTGAATCTTCACTTGGTAAAAATGATTAGATGAAAAAACAATTAAATGAATGTTTTTAATTAGTTAGTCTCATGGATGACGTGGTAGGAATGACTCATAATATAATTCATCCATAATTTAGGTGAAATCAAACTTTAAATTTTTAAATTCGATCGATTATACTGATTATATTTATTAAAATTTTATTTTTATATTATACATAGTAATACTATTAATCCAATAATAATAACAAGATGCATATACGTAAAATGTGTCCTAAAAGTTCCAAGATCTGTATAGGCATAGCCTATGTCCTACAAGTGTCCGAGTCAAATGGCATGCTCTCCTTTTAGACCTCCGCATCCATAAAACAACAGAGGGTAGTTCTAAGGAAAGCCCATTAATAAAAACTTAAAAAAATCCTTAACCGGTTTACTCGGTCACACAATCTCTTACAAAAATTGTAAGAAAAACGGTACATACATAAATTAGCACAAAAATCGTAAGGATTTGTGTTTGTACACAATTTCCTACAAGAATACACAATATAGCACGAAAACGGTAAGGATTTGTGTTTGTACACAATTCCTTACAAAGTATACACAACGGCTTACGAAAACCGTAAGAAAAAAGGTATGTACACAAATTCTTATCACTTCAAAACCATGAGCTCAAGGAGGCTTCCAAGGATAAGGATTTGTGTATATACCCAATTTCCTACAAGAATACACAATATGGCACGAAAACGGTAAGGATTTGTGTTTGTACAAAAATCCTTACAAAGTATACACAACGGCTTACGAAAATCGTAGTAAATTATGTATGTACACAAAACCTTACCTTTGGATGGCTCTTTTAGCTCATGGTGAGAAGTTGTAAGGAATTGTGTACATACTTTTTTCCTTACGGTTTTTGTAAGCCATTGTGTATACTTTGTAAGGAATTGTGTACAATATTTATTCGTATATCTTTTATTCAAATATTTTTATTTGAATATTTATTATACGAATATTTTTATTCGAATATTTTTATTCGAATATTTATCATACGAATATTTTTATTTGTATATTTTTTATTCGAATATTTTTATTCAAATATTTTTATTCGTATACTTTTTATTCGAATATTTTTATTCGAATATTTATTATATGAATATTTTTATTCGAATATTTTTTATACGAATATTTTTATTTGTATATTTTTTATTTGAATATTTTTATTCCAATATTTATTATATAAATATTTTTATTCGAATATTTATTATACGAATATTTTTATTCGAGTATTTTTATTCGAATATTTTTATTCGAATATTTATCATACGAATATTTTTATTTGTATATTTTTTATTCGAATATTTTTATTCAAGTATTTTTATTTGTATACTTTTTATTCGAATATTTTTATTCAAATATTTATTATATGAATATTTTTATTCGAATATTTATTATACGAATATTTTTATTTGTATATTTTTTATTCGAATATTTTTATTCTAATATTTATTATATGAATATTTTTATTCGAATATTTATTATACGGATATTTTTATTCAAATATTTTTTATTCGAATATTTTGTTTAAAAAATTTTATTCGAATATTTATCATACGAATATTTTTTATTCGTTTATTTTTTATTCGAGTATTTTTATTCAAATATTTATATATGAATATTTTTATTCGAATATCTTTTTATACGAATATTTTTATTCGTATGTATTTTATTCGAATCTTTTTATTTGAATATTTTATTCGAATATTTTTATTTGAATATTTTTATATGAATATTTATTATATGAATATTTTTATTCGTATATATATTTATTCAAATATTTATTATATGGATATTTTTATTCAAATATTTATTTTATAAATATTTTTATTCGTATGTTTTTATTCGAATATATAAAAATAAATAGGGTATTAATTGTTAAAAAAAAACAGATTTACATGGGAACCGGTTCCCATTGCCTTTAATGAAAGGCTTTTATTAGGCTTTTGTTAAGGGGCTTTCCCTAGAACTGTCCGACAACAGATAGTGTTTTGAGTAAAAAAGTTGAGGAAAAAAAGCATTAAAGTAAACAATACCATCGACTGAGGACGGATCTAAAATTTTATATAAAAAAATATAAATTATTAAAAATTATATTAAAAATATAAAAGATACAAATTAAAAAATTTAAAAATTTATAATTAAATTATTAATATATATAAAACATTAAAAAATTAAAATATTTTAGAAGTACGACTATACCGGTATCCCTAGATTCATCCGGTATGATATGAATATAAAATAAAAGCAACGGAGAGGTTGGTGGCAGTCACGTGGATACCACACGCTTCTTGGGTTATTCAATATGATGGTATGATGCCACTCCTCTTTTTCTCCGGTACACTCTCCTTCAGCAATCCATTAATTTAGGGTTCCCTTTTGAGAGATTAATTTCATAATTATTACTTATAAGCCTGTCTTGCCTTAGCTTTTAAAATGAAATATTAATATATTATATAAATAAAAAATACTATTTATGTTAAAAATTAAGATTTAAAATTAAAATTTAAAATTTAGGGTATTAAATTTGATAATCGAAGACTTAAATATTCGTTACGAACAAAATTACATTTTATCTTTCGGTAAGAATATTCATATATATATATATATATATAATCGTTTGTGGACACGGCGGTTCAAAGATTTTGGGGGTCCTGTATAATATATTAAAATGTTGCCCTTACAAGTAATTATTCATAGCCCTCAAAATATGACCTTTAGAAGTAATTGTCCTTTTTAGGGTCCCATGTGAGGTCATTTTTATTGCGACTGTCCAAAACTTTACTGATTCTATAGAAACAATAGTAATAGGAATAATCAATAAGATTCTATAATCAATTGTTACATTTGGGAAACAAGTATAACATTTTAACAATTCTATAGCATATTTCTTAAAGAGTATTTACAAACTTTTTATAATGAATTTCGAGATTAATATACGCAGTTTATCAAAATTTTGAAACTTTTAATTTTTAGGGAACACTGTGTGATCGCTCCTATTGCACATGTCTAGAACCACACTAGACCAACCTATCGATAAACACATTTCCCTACGGAGAAAACTAAAGAATGAAAAGATAAAAGAAAATTCAAATCACAGGAAGGAAACCGAAATGGAAATGGATAACGGAAGAAAAGGAAAGATTTGAAACGCTTAGACCTTAGTACACTGGTTTTGTCTGGTTCAAAAGTCATGCTTTATTCATGAGCTTGTGTTCCGGTGTAACTGCATCCCTTGAATAACAGTTTCTTCCGGGACACGTTGTTTGTCTCTTGATTTTCTTACAAGACAAACAACATCAACATTATACGCTCCTGAATTCACATTTTAAATCACATTGTAAACATGATGCTTGAAGTTCAAGTTGTCTTATTATCTCCTCTGTTTTTCTGTGTCTTCAAACCATTTGAATCTAAACAGAAGCAACAATATCCGATGCAGAAGTTGGCAGCAAAATAAAGAAACAATCACCTATATATGCGGCGAGTCACTGAGTCAAAAGCTTCCATTTTGGGGTTAAAAAACAACTCGGTAGGTATCCTTGAAAATGCCAACAGACTACATCAGCCAGGAATGGATATAGTTAGGGTGATTAGTTAGATTGTTAAGTATGCTGGTAGTTGGTTAAGGTCCATAGCTCACATGTATAAATAAGGACTTTTGTTCATAGCTTCGTAATCAAGTTGAATCTCTGTAAACCTTCTTTTACTTCAATAATAAAAGATACAGTCTCATCTTCTGCGTATCATTGTTTTCTTCCGTTTCTCGAGTTCTCCACAATGGCTCTCGATGAACAATTCGAGAATGGTGGCAATTCTTATTACCTCGAGCAGTCCGATAATCCAGGCATGGTCTTCGTCACGCAGCCTTTAACTGACGATAATTACAGCAGTTTGAAGCGTTCCATGATGATGGCCTTATCAGCAAAGAATAAGCCGGGGTTTGTAGATGGCTCCATTTCTGTTCCTCCCCTACTACCAGCTGAGACATACAGTGCTTGGACCAGGGCTAACAGTTTGGTGAGTTCTTGATCCTTGGTGGCTGTGGTATCAAAACTATGCAGTCTGCAGAAAATGAGGATTTTTTCTGCTGTTTTTCTACTTTATATATCGCAAGAATGTAAGCTTAATATTATATAATCAATTTTACTAGGAAAACTTTGTTCATTACGGTTCTTGTACCCCACATTTTCATACAGTGGCCGTCTCCCTCAATAAATACCCTAGTAGGGAGGCGTGTGTCCTCCATGCTTCGCCATATCTTTACTTCACTAATTTCCCTTTTGCATTTCCCGAATTAACAATTCTCTTGCCTTTCTCATGGAGACTGCCACCAATGGAACATCTTTCTGTAACCAGAAGTTCACCATCTCTGCAGAGAGCGATGTGGAGTTACAACAGGTTAGCATGGAACTCGTACCGACCGACGACGACGACTTCAACTACTCAAAACGATCGCAATGGCTACGAGCAGCCGTGCTAGGCGCCAACGACGGGCTCGTCTCCACCGCATCTCTAATGATGGGTGTTGGAGCAGTGAAGCAGGACATTAAAGCCATGATATTAACCGGTTTTGCTGGTCTAGTTGCAGGGGCTTGCAGTATGGCCATAGGTGAGTTTGTTTCGGTGTATTCGCAGTTGGATATAGAGTTGGCCCAGATGAAAAGAGACAGACAACGAGATGAAAATAGAGTAACGTCAGACGACGAAGAGGAAGAAGAAGAAGAAAAGGGAAAACAAGATGAAAAGGAGTCATTACCGAACCCTTTACAAGCATCGGCAGCTTCGGCCCTTGCTTTTACAGTGGGCGCAATGGTTCCGTTGCTGGCGGCATCGTTCATAAAGGACTATAAGGTGAGAGTAGGTGTAGTGATCGGTGCAGTAAGCTTGGCTTTGGTGGTGTTCGGATGGTTGGGAGCCATGCTAGGGAAAGCACCAAGGGTGAGGTCTGCGGCTCGTGTCTTGGTTGGTGGGTGGCTAGCCATAGCTATAACCTTTGGGTTAACCAAGTTGATCGGAACAAGTGGGCTCTGAATGTCACCGAACTTAATTTTTCACCTAAGGCGCCGTTCATCTAATCTGATTCCTGGAACTATAACCATGTTGTTTTTGTCTCATATTATATATTTTCTGCTTTTCTTTTTCCAGGACGCAGTACTTGTATACAGTCTCTGTAAGAAAATATACATGAATATATCTGTTTATGCAAATCTATATATTAATTTCTTCCGTATTAAAAACCATTTCAGACGAAGTTTCTTAAGAATAAACGCCTACATAGAATTGAATTAGAATTTCTTTAGTAGATGAATGAAAAGTAAATGGAATTGGCAAGAGCAGATGGGTGCTTTATTTGGGTGGATTCTCACACACCACCCTTCCTAAAAGAAGAGCTGATCCCTGGGGTCAGTGATAGTGGAGTAAAAAGCCTATACTTTATGTTTTCCTTTCCTCTAAAACCAAAGTTGCAACTTGAATTGGGGAAATAAAGAAGAGATGATCCATGGGGTCTTGGATGCTTTAATAATTTTGATGACGCAATAAAAGAATGTGGTGGTTCCATCGTCGAGGGACCAATCATTGAGAATGCATGCACGGCACAAGTAAAAATAATGTTTGAGACCAGATATTTAAATTTGGGTCCGCGACTGTTATTTTGAGTCGTTATTTTAAGGTGTTGAAATTGTTATAATTATAATTTATCTGTTAAGGTGACAGATGTCAAATAATTCCTCCAAATCTATACAAAGCAGAGGACACTTACTTTTCTCACTTTCTTGCTCAGTAGATGTGGATGCTGGTCATGTTTTCTTCTCATTTTCTCACCAAACAAACAGGACCAGATGAAGGTGGAGCACAAATACACACGTATAACGTAAAAAGGTAAAAGACGGGTCCAGATGAAGGTGAACAAAACGGCTCTCCTCATTGCAAGCTCTAATTGTAGAGGCCCAAGGGTCAACCATACTTCAGCACTACATCCACAGCCAAGCATTACATCCAAGCATCTGAAGCAAAAAACACCTACTCCTACATTTCAGCACTACAATAAAATGCTTCTATGCTCTATACTCAATAACACAAAAGGAATTCTTTTAGTTTATAAAAAAGTTATTGTACAATACAGCTTCCTGAATGTGCAAGCAATTCGAGAATTTCTTGATCCTAGATATCCTAAAGTTCTGTGCATCACTGGTGACAACAGTTAGCTGGATTCGGCAGGTTGCAAGGACCGAAACATCCTAGTTAATTGACGTGTACAACTCAATCCAACCATAACAAATTGGTTTAAAAATGACTTGCATAAAGCCTAGTTGTCCCCAGAAAGTGGCATTCACCTCCTTCCACGAGCTCCAGGACCAGACCTTGGGCCTGGGTGTCGAGAAAACTGAAGTCTCAAGTAGTTAGAATCAGGATCGTGTTCATCAATTTTATAACCTGCACAATTCAACAATAAACTCAACTTGGGAATTTGAGAAATGCCAATGTGATGGACACGAAATTCAAACTCAACTTGGGAATTTAAAGAACAATAAATTAGCATAGCATAAAAGTGCTAAGCTTTTTCATTATTCTTCTTCCTTCTTTTTCTTTTTGATTAGGATGGACACGAAATTCAAACTCTACTCTTTGAGGAGGGGATACATACACTTACCGCTCAAGACAAATGCTCCAGGGTACCAATACAATTTAAAGTGTTAATTATTGTTTCCTATCAGTTTTTCATAGAACAAACCTTGTATCATTTTCCACCGATGAGCTACTTCTATGACTTCCAAAATTAAAAGAAAAGATCACCTTGCAAGGCGCTCATTGCAGTTGCTGCACAGGCAGGACTTGAAAAATCAACAAAACAAAGGATAAGGGGATCTCCACCATGCTGCATTGCCCATGCATCAGGTTTTAGAATTCAACGAAACAGTCATGAAAACACAAAGTCATGCAATAGGAGAAAAATTAAGTGTTAGACAATGGATAGTCCACTCACATGTCGAAATCCTTTGCTCACTAGTCGTACTTCTTTATATCCCACAAAAGGGCGAAAGATATCTAAAGCCTTGATCAAGGAATGTGAACCGATAGTCGGAAACAAGGTAAAAGAGCAAAAATATGGTACCATAAGACATATCATTATATCAAGTATCAACATATCTTATCAAGCATTACAACATTGAATAGGATACGGGCTACTTCCCTCCTTGTGCTGTCAGAAGGTAGTCCTTCAACATATAGAGTATTGGTAGCATCCGGAGGTAGCGTTACAGTATCCCGACCTAGCATCGACATTGCATCCATTGGAAGTTGATTACCGTAACCTACATTTCGACCATTTGGTACTAGATCTGGAGCAGCAGATCCAGGACGACCCATCAAATGAGGATCAGCCATTGGACGAGCAGGCATCGAACCAACAGCGGAATTTCTCAACCCACTCAATGCACTTGCTTCTCCATAAGGAAAAGAAGAAAGTTGCTAAAAGAGCAATTTAATAAATACTTTAGAAAACAAAAATTGAGATGCCGGGTGAGGAAAAATAAGCACATGTACAGGTTCAAGATGGTACCGCACTCTGCAGATAGTGATCAAATGCCGACCCGATTGTTTTTGTATCCTTCACAGGGAGATGTCCACCCCGATCAGCATCTCTAGCCAAATAATTATGCATCTCATGAGCCTGGTGTAGCCCAGAAGGTGGACCATCTGTGAAGTTGAACATAGAAAATATAGGTGAAACTCTTTTTCTTAAAGCAGATAATAATTTTCACAGAAGATGTGGAAGTGAAACAAGCATATTTCTTAAAAACATCACAAAAGAAACACAAAGAGGAAAACAATATTCCACAAAGTAAATGGCTAAATACAAATCTGAACAAAATTGACAACTAGCTACGGTGGGAAATTTTTTACAAAGAAGTTAGTCAAACAAAGGTCAATTTGAAACTTTCTTCTAGAAGATAAACGAACAAGCTTGTAAAGGCCTAAAAGCAATGTTAAAGGACACTGTAACTTAGGTTTTCAAGTTTCAAGGATACTACATTCCTCATCTAAGAACCAATTGCTACGTTAAAACTAAGATTCTGCAATGAACATTAAATTGATTAGTGATTGCATTAAAATACAACATCTAAAATTTCTTTAGCAATCGTTTTCGTTGCAGAATCAACTTGCAGGCGTGCTCAGCAAATATTGTATCTAATTAAACGAAATAAAACCTAACATTAAACCTGATGCTTAATTTTCCAACAAAAATTTGAAAATAATTTCCACCAATTAATAGTTTTTTCTCTCCATATTTTCTAAACTAATATCCAAAGCATCCAAAAATTGAAGGAAACATATCTTAGCAAAAACAGACAAAGATAAAGGAATTCACAGGATTTAAAACGACAAAGAAAAGCTATTACCGTATTCAGTACGAGGTCGTTTAAGCGTCCCACTGGAAGACAGCATCGGAGGAGTTGGCTGTGGCCGATTCCAGTAACCGTCCGCCATTCACTATTTTCTTGGTTTTGATCTGCAAATACAATAATTTGATATTCTTAATTTCCTTATAGAAAGAAGAAAATACAAAAGAATTTAACTGAGAGACAACTAAGACCTTCGACCTGGGATTGAGGAAACCCTAGCCTGCTAATCTGCTTTGCTTCTCTTTGGTTTATTTTCGTTTTTTGGGTTCTCTAAACATTTCCAGCAGGTCACTTGTATCTCTAATTAATCAAATTCGTTATCAAATGAACAAATTAAATAGACTATAATATAATGAATATAATTCATAATATAACTTTGGTTTAATGTCAAAATAAAAAAATATATACAAATATTTTTGTCGCGTATTATTTTTAAGATTAATAAATGTATATCTATTTTTTTATTAATTTTTTTACCAATCGAATTTTCATTAATATTAATATAGATTAAATTAAAAAAAATATTTAATAAAAAACTGCTTAATAAAAAAATTTAATGAATTAAATACATTTATTGATTGATTTTATAAATAATATAACAAGAATAATTTTTTAATATATTCTCTCTAAAATAAATACTTAAATTGTCTTATTTCTTTAAGTATTTAATTCTTTTTCAAGTAATTAAATTATTTTTTTAATGTTTATCTTTTCTATTTTTTAGTGTTTAAATTATTATTATTAATAAATATTTAGATAATTATTTTCAATTAAAATAGATTTCTTAATTTGTCCGGTAAGAAAAAAAATTAAGCACTTATAAGGAACAAGAAAAAAATTAAATATATATAAAAAATTAATGTGGGTATTTCATAGGAACAAAACAGTTTAGATATCTAAAAAACGCGATAATTTAAGTACTTGGACATTAAACTCATGAAGTACAAAGCTGATTTAGAGTTGAGTTTCTCCAATATAATAGGAATTTAGAAATATATTCGATATATAAAATTTTAGGTGGACACAAATCATAGATGTTATAAAAATTTAAGAACTAATTTATAAAATAAAAAAAAAAACTAAAAACAAATATATGAACTTCTAACAAACTCATTCGATATTATATATAGATTCATAGTTAACGAGTAACAAGCCGACATTATCCGCAAAAATTATACAAAGTCTGATGGAAAAAGCTTCAACGGATGTGAAAATAAACCGAAGCCAATCCCCATTCGGAATTAGATTATATACACACATATATCCATGAATAAGGCGAAGCATACCATTACATCTGGATTATTTCTTCTGAACTGAACATTAAAAACTGAGACAATGGAAGTAGAAAGTGAGAGGATGAGAATGGTACATTTACTCCCCCTTCACTTCAGCACCATACAGTGCCTTAATGTCTTCAACATCGTCGTAGCTGCCGAGGAATATCGGAGACCTCTCGTGTATCTTTTCCGGAATTAAGTCCAGTGCCTGCATGGCAAGATAGTTCCCATTTCATAGCAGTATCATTAAGCTCGCTTCATTTTGATAGTAGTAAGTTTCATGAGTCATTAGATCAGATTGAGAACAAATGGTTTAATGTAATTACCCGTTGCTTGCCGGTGAATGCCTGACCTCCGGCTTGTTCCATCAAGAACGACATCGGAAAGACCTCGTAGAGAACACTGTTTTACACAAATGGCTTGAAATCAGTAAGAAACTAAGCCTACTTGTAGGTGAAAATTATGTTTTTGGTTGAATTTATTTCAGGTACCGCAGCTTCCCATTGGGGCTCTTCTTATCTGCAGGGTACAAAAAGATGCCTCCGTAGAGGAGTGTGCGATGGACATCGGCTACCATGCTGTTATCACAATGTGATGATCATATAATCAATGTTCAGATCGAAGGGAACAAATCCGGGACATTGAAACCGAACGAATAATATCGAGATGCAAGAACAGTAAGTAGTCAGTGATGATAATCCATGCAGGTGAATACATGTTCTAAAAGAAGGCACTGTCCATAAGCAGGAAACAGAACAAATATTCTGATGGATCCTCTGTAAGCAACAATCATCTCATCATGACCCGGAATTAGAGTTCCGAGACAGCTGTCGGAGATAAATCAGACATAGTAACAACATAATCAACTATACCTTCCAATGTATCTAAGAGATTTTGGAGATGAACCATCTGTAGGGAACTTGCATTTTTCCACATACCTGAAGTTCAGAAGATAAAATGAGTCAAATGCGTTGGAAAACAATTGGAAAGCAATTAAAACATACTTGGCTGTTGGACCATCCCAGTTTCTAGCATTCCCTTCATTAACTGAATAAATCTTCCCTTTCTTTGGAATCTGTCAAATAAGTCATATAACATCATATTTGGTGTGATGACAAGGATTGGTTCAGAATCCATTATTTGCGAAAATCTGGCTCGGTTCGAATCATATTTGTTAATCATATGATTAATCCAATATTCACATAAAAATTGTACCTTGATGGCTGGGTGAGTTAGTATGAACTCTCCAAGAGATGGATCAAGGGTGAACCCGTTAACACCTTCTCCAGTGCTCAACACAAGCTGTAAAATCATTACATTTAAGTATGTAATGCGAGCCCATAATACTACAGAAAGTAGCAACAGAACTAGTGTCCTTCCATCAAGGAAAGAAAACATAAGTTTAAAGGTAGCTCTTTTTCTTGCATCGAAAAGCTTACGACAATTGAACATACACATGTCAGACACGGACTCGAATCTCAAGTCCGAGTAGCATAGGTGAAAAGTGCTCAAAACAAATAACCCCTAGGAAATGAAAGGGAAAGTTCATTAGGGAGACAAGAGGATATAAAAACTAGTAAACGGTGTACCGTGCAAGAGATTCCATACATGCAATAGCCAGCTGCCAGCATATGCTTCCCAGGTTGAAGCACATCATCTAAAGTTGGTTCATGGTCATCTTTCACCATGTAGATCCCAAAAATCTGGACAAAAGAAACATGTTCAGTTGAACACTGCAATATGGAGTTATCTTACAACAATAATTACTTGGAACATATTTGGTGCAGTAACTAATGAAACACATTCTGACATGCGATTTCGGAGGTGAAGAGACATACTGTTCCTATGGAAACTCCACAGTCAATGTTGGAGGAACCATCCAGTGGATCAAACACAACACAGTACCTGAGTTGTTTAAGACAAATCTAACATCAACACAATATTCATTAGAAACAGAGAAGAGAGAGCTGAAGACACACTTTCCACGCGTAGAGGGCGCCACGAAAGTTGCCTCTTCATCTTCTTCGGAGACGAGGATGCACTGGTACAATATCCAAATATGTTAAGAGAAAAATAGAAACATCTCCAATATGTATACAACAAAAGCCATCCAGCCACTCACTGTTCTGCCACTGCTTACTAAAGCCTTGACAAAGACTTCATTTGAAAGCACATCCAACTTCTTTTGCTCTTCACCCTTTATTAAAAAATAGACAACTTTACTCAGTATGAAATATTAACACAAGTAGAGTATAAGAAGAATCATTGCTTTTGGAACTACAGCTACTTGCCTGGACATTAGTCTCCCCAGCTAGTCCAATGAGTTTGGCTAGACCAGCCTGCAGCAACAACCATCAAACAGGTTACAGTCATCAATTAATGCATAGTTGATTTGAGACTGAAACTGTCGACCAAGTATCCCATCTAAAAGAAATACTATATCAAAGTAAGACCTTGTTAACAGCAGTGCAGACGAATTTACAACCAAGAACAATGTGATTAAGCAAGATGGTGAAATCTCCACGTGACTCGGGATACTTGGACTGCTCGTTCAACACGTAACGTGTTATGGTCATCAGGTCAGTCCTATAGGCATCCGCTTCATGGTCCATCTCGCTCAGCCTCAGCCCCTCCAAAATCACAAAAGAAAAGCAAAAGGTAGAAGTGGGAGATTTGCTTCTTTCGATGTGGGAGGGAAGGATAAAGATTGTTTGGGGACAGAGGGAGGAGTTATGTTATCTGTAGGAAATGGAAGCTTTTGGGGTACACGTGGAGGGAAGAGAGCAAGGGAGGGAGGGAGTGGTCTTGACTGGAGATAAAGAGCTAACGGATTTCGACGGTTATATATGTGGTACTTCTTCTTTTGTCTGTGTTTTCAGTGATGTGGACGAGGTACTCGACGTCCAGGAAATTTAATTTATACTCCAATAATCAATCTTTTTTCTCAAGTCCCAGCTTTCAGACAGCGAAGTTTCCAAATTTTAGATTTGTTATTTGGTGCTTCAATTTTCATGCATTTAGTTCTTTGGCACGGGTGTTTGAGTTCATTGTTATTTTATCATCTTATGTACACTTCACGTCCCAATGACAGGACTAATTTAAAAAGTTTAAAAAGTTTGAATTCAAAACATTCTCAACTTTATAGTTTTTTTATTGATTTTTTGGTGATTTTTAAATATATTATTTTTTCGAGTAACTCGCGAACTTTTCGAGTCGGATATCGATAAATTCGTCTTCACTCTCCATTCATTAAGAACTCAAGCTAAATTTGAACTCAAATCAAATTTAGATCAAATTAAACTCGAATAACTTACGATATCGTCTCGTTTACCTCCCTTGGTCGAGCATGTCCCAATAATTTGATCTATTGGACACTTCATGACTTGTGTTTGTTTTTGAACCTTCAATCTGTTTGATTAGGTCAGTTTTGTATTGAACCAAGAAGGAATAAGAAGAAACTGAAACAAGAGTCGTGCGGTAACCAAGTGGGTTCCACAGCTTCACGTTTAAAGCTGCCTTCATGGACAGCACAGCCTCCCCCACTCCGATCAGAAAACACAAAGATATTGAAAAATGTCTGAAATTCATCATCCATACACACAGATATCATACGAACACAAATCATCTGTTCCTGGTGTCTGCCCCTGCTCATGCCATATTGAGTTTATTGGTCCACGTGTAAAAATAAATGTTATATTTGTCCTCCTCCTCCTCCTTAACTTATTACAGTCCAGCTTTATAAATCATACTGATTCATGAAAAAAAAGGGTGTATATGCAGCTTT
This sequence comes from Abelmoschus esculentus, assembly GCA_035048815.1. Lineage (NCBI taxonomy): Eukaryota > Viridiplantae > Streptophyta > Magnoliopsida > Malvales > Malvaceae > Abelmoschus > Abelmoschus esculentus. Next base: position 3,267,428 of record JAUCBN010000010.1, read on the forward strand.
TATTATTATTATAAAGGTAGTAGCTTGCCATTTCAAAACATATAAATTTTGATGTCTCATTAAAATTTAGCTTAATTATAACAAAATTCAAATTATTTTTTATAATAGGTACTTAAAATATTTTTATTAAAATAAATATCTAAAATTTTATTTTTTGACTGAAGTAAATATTTTAGATACATATTTAAAAAAATACATAAATTAATAAAAAATATAAAAAATAATCCAAATATAACTTTATTTATTATTGGAGAGTGACATGCACTTATACACGATAATCTGCATAAAATTCTAAAATTTAAAAAGAAATTCTTTATTATATTTTAAGTATTTTTAGCCCTTTTGCGTAAAGAGAAACATTGTACCCATTAATAGGTCTTAAATGTCTTCCTTTTTTTACACAAATTCGGCAAATGCCTAATTATATAAGCATAGGTATTAGGTTTTGTTACGGGCCACCAACTCATGATCGAGAAGGTGATTCTAGCCCCGTGACATTATCCATTTCGGATATAAGGTAAGAAGCTTCAGCTTTAGGGTGTAAATCGTTTATATCTTTTTCATGTTCGGATTAAGTGTTTTAGGTTAGAAGTTTTAATTAGAAAAGAAATTATGAATAGAGTGTATTATCTGGGTGTAAGGTATAGGGTTTAAGATATAAAAAAAATAAGGGTTAGGATTTAAAATTTAATTTTTTTAAAAATTTTTAACAAAAAATAAAGATGAAGATAAAAGATTTTTACTCCTTGTTTCGTTAAAATATAAAGGAAAAAACACAAAAACACAATCTACATGAAATTTAAAAGTTATTCTATACTTAAGAAGGTAAAAATTAAAATTTTAATATCAGATGAAGATAATTTTTTACTATATCATATAAAGTCTACGATTTAATTAATTCTTTAATTAAATAAAAATATTATTTTTAATAAATACTAAGATTTAAGTTTATATAAAATGATATAATAAGAGTATATTTAATCATTCATATTAACTAGTTATATACACAAATAATCATGTTCTTTCTTTATTAATTTATTCGTCCACTTAAATATTGTTATTTTTAAAAAATATGATATAAATTATTATACTTTGAACAATATAAATAAAATCAGATTTATTAGGATTTAACTGTAAACAATGATTATATAAAAAAACACTATTAAAAGTTAAAATCTTTTGTCATCGACTTTAATAATTTTTTATTTTTAATTATTCGATATCAAAATACTTACTACTAAAAATTAAATATTTAGATTTTAACGATTGTAACTTCATTTTAATATAAAATCAATAATATTTTAAAAATAATTTTTAAAAATAATATTATAAAAAATTTAAACAATAATTTTAATGAGATTTTTCTTATAATCTTCTTCCCGTTCCTAGTACGTAAATTTATTAAAAACAAAAATATCCAAAACCAGCTTTTACTGCCACCTACTTTATTTCCCTTAAATTTTGGCTTATTGTAAAAGAACATTTAATTATTACCGTTACATCAATTATTTAAAGAAAAAGAAAAAGCTACTGAAAATAAAAAGAAGAGCATTGGAAATGTCTTCTCAAATCTTTTCAACCTCTCAGGCGACTTCCTGCTTGTTATTTTTCATATTTGACCATCTCCGGTTTATTAAATAAATTAAAACAAAAAACAACAGTCGGAAAAACTCCACTTCCATCTCTTCCACCTTCCCGTCCGGTTTCTCCGGTTACCTTCGTCTGCTCCGCCGGGAATTCCCTTCAGTCACTGCAGCAGAGTCGCCTTTATGACTTTGAGTCACCCGCCATCTGTCTAACTTAAGGACTGGCTAAGTGGTGGTCGATTGATTGAAGAGGTGAATGCTAAGGTTTTGGTATCGGAGAAGGAGAGTCACATAGATGATAGATCTGCTAAACTCTTGCTGGAATTGTTTTGTTTTCGTTTTGGGAAATGTGTAGGCTAAAGATGTTTGGATGTTAAGCGTAGGAGGGAAAGAAAAGAGGAGAGGAGAGGTGAGAAGAGAAGAGAAGAGAAAGCAGGAGGTGGTAACAGCTGATGATGAACGGAGCTCAAGAGTGCGATCGTAGAGGGAGGTGGCATTCTGGTTATTTCCTCACATGGAATGGCAGATCTTGTTAGCTACGGCAATGCCCAACGTGACATCGACCAGGTCTTTAAGAATTTTGTTTAGCTCTATTTATTTCTTCTCGATTTTGTTTCTTAACTCTGTTTTACTTTCAATTGTGTTCCCGTTTTTTTCCTGATCAGAGGGTAAGAAATGATGAGTAATTTTCTTCAAATTTTGGATTATTTTGCTACTTTATTGAGTGGCTACGCCTACGATAGTGTTTTGTTTCTTTTTTCTAGATTTTAGTAGATTCTAGTAAGCTGGAAAACACGTCATTTTGTGCCTAATTTAGTAGATTCTCAAGAGTTGTGTTCGAGATTGTTGAAATTTTCTTTCTTCTTTTTGAGAAATTAAGGCGGAGAATGGCTGACAGTTTTGGTCAATGAAATTGGAAGAAGTTCGCATTTTCAGGCACGGAATTACACTTTGACTTTAAAATATATCATCTGGTTGCCATTCTAAATGTTAAAGCCTGGCATTTGCTTTACATTGTGTAAAACTGTAAATACTATGCTGACAATTAGCTGATAACTTAGCTGGATTATCTAGAGGACTGCCACTAGGAGAGGTTACCTTCGATATACCACTGGTTCAGGCGGTGGATTTGCTACGGCATGATCGTCTGCACAGTGCTACTGCAATTTAGTTGAGTTTTGTTTAATTCTGTTGAAACATAAAAAATACTATGCTGACGATTAACGAATGTGTATAAGACCTATAAATAAGACGGTATCACTAACATCAGAGATATAGACACATTATTGATTTATGATTTAAGTGACTTTGTAAGGTTTGGGTACTATAACTTAAATCCTGTTTTCATTATCATTGTTCTCTTTCTTGATGGTTTTGTTGTTGATGTTTGAACAATTTTCTGAATATATCCTGATATTGTTATCCTTTTACATACAATATTTTTTTATCTAATGTAGGGATTAATAGCTTTGAAGAAGGGTACTCAGCTTTTGAAATATGGTCGCAAGGGAAAGCCAAAGTTTTGTCCATTTAGACTTTCTAATGTAAGTTTGGTTCCATACATTGAATCCTTCTGTCATGTTCTTCAGTTGTGAATTTGACTCTTTTTTGCTTTGTGAGACAGTCTTAAATTGAAATGTGCTCCAATATCGAAGGACATTAAAAAAAACATGCATTAATGTTCATTTTGTCTTGTCTTGGTTTGATATCTTTTCCACTATGAAAATAGAAACAGGTACACAGTGACTGGCTATCTATTTTCGTACATGCTGTCTCTAATGTGTGAAGTCAAGGATTGCGTTAAATATTTATTCATATTATTTTAGGGAAGATATTAGTTTATTATTAGTAGGAGATTCTATTTATTAGTATTTTATATTCTTATAAGCATATGTCCTTATTATGATTGAATGATTAATAAGTCTTTTATTCAAATAAAGCATGTAACTCTAGCTGGTTTGCATAATTTAAGTAAGAATTTTAAAAGAAAATCATATGTGATTAAGATTCTCTCTAATGCGTCTAAGCTATGGAATTCCCTTCAGCGAGTTCGGTTTGATAATCATAGGTCATAATTGCGGAAGAAATAAGAGTATGGAAAGAGCCTTGTGAGGCTAGTGACTCGATCCATAACACTGTCCCTAACTTGATATGATTCTAGGAATCTTTTTAATTTACAAGTGATGATGTTTTACTTATTGCTTGGATTTGCACCTTTTTTTTTAATTTCTAAATCCAAAAACAAAATCTTTGTTTAATATCAACACCTAATAATTGTTTTCATTTGTCAAAATTGCAGGATGAAACATCTTTAATCTGGATTACTGGCAGTGGTGAAAGAAGTTTGAAGTTGGCTGCAGTCTCTAAAATTATTCCTGGACAAAGAACTGTGAGATCCTTATAGTTCTATCGTTACATACACATTATCTCATACTCTTATTCTTTTTTCTATTTCCCCCCAGAAAATATAGTTTTCTTCTTGCTATGCTTGCATTAATGTCTTCTGAATTAAGCTAAGTTCTCCTCTGCTGCTCTAACAGGCTGTTTTCCAGCGGAATCTCTGTCCCGAGAAGGACTATTTATCCTTTTCTCTTATATACGAAAACGGGAAAAAATCACTTGATCTGGTTAGTGATGGAACTTTGACATTCTGTTTCTAGATAAACAATAAACTATCGTTTATAATTTTATTGATTTGGTTATTTATCCCCTTGCATGTATTTTAATTAATGTCCTGTTGGCTCCCAGATCTGCAAGGACAAATTTGAGGCAGAGCTGTGGATTGCAGGCCTCAAAGCATTAATATCTCGTGGTCAGGGTGGACGTTGCAAAATTGATGGTTGGAGTGATGGAAGCCTCTACCTTGATGTAATTCGATCTTCATTCGACTCTTTTTACTAATTGTTTTTTGTTTTTTCTGTTGCATGAAGTGCCATATATATCATTCATTATTCATGAATCAATTTCAGAACTATCTCCTAATCTCTTGCCTTATTAGAAGTCTGTAGGTATATAAAATTACTTGGTTGCTTGATGAATTTTGGCAGTTTAGTTAACTTTGTTGGTATTTAAGGCTTCATTGCTTTATTCTTTTAGTTGCGAAAATTCTTTCAGCCACAAGCATAAAAATTCATGCCTTTCTTAATATACTCCATTGATTGTTTTACTGTCATAGCTATAGTTATAGGTTTTGTTTGGCATAAGTGCTCATCATCGATTGATTTCAGGATGACAGAGGCCTGACATCAAATAGGGCAAGTGGCAATTCTGTCAGCACTAGTCGAGATAATAGCTCTCCTAATATTTCTGTCAGTTTTAACCCAGATACTTCTCCAAAGAGTTTACGGCCTGAGAATTCTTTTCAATCTGAAAGGTCACATGTAGCATCTGACGGAACAAATATGCAAGTTAAAGGACCTGGTTCAGATATTCTTCGTGTAAGTGTTTCTAGTGCTCCAAGTACTTCAAGTCACGGTTCTGCACCAGATGATTATGATGCTTTAGGAGATGTGTATATATGGGGCGAGGTTATCTGTGATAGTATTGTGAAGGTTGTGGCTGATAAGAACACCAATTATTTGAGCACAAGAACGGATGTGCTTCTTCCAAGGCCTTTAGAGTCTAATGTAGTTTTAGACGTTCATCATGTATCTTGTGGGGTTAAGCATGCTGCCCTAGTTACAAGGCAGGGTGAAGTTTTCACATGGGGTGAAGAATGTGGTGGACGACTTGGTCATGGTGTTGGGAAGGAGGTCATTCAACCTCATCTTGTAGAATCACTAGCTGTTACTAGTGTCGGTCTTGTTGCATGTGGAGAATTTCACACTTGTGCCGTTACAATGGCTGGGGAACTTTATACATGGGGAGATGGAACTTACAATGCTGGGCTTCTTGGTCATGGTTCTGATGTCAGTCATTGGATACCAAAGAGAATTTCAGGTTCTCTCGAGGGACTTCAAGTTGCTTCAGTAACATGTGGTCCATGGCATACAGCCTTGATAACGTCGACAGGACAGCTGTTTACTTTTGGAGATGGAACATTTGGTGTCTTGGGCCACGGTGACAGAGAAAATGTTACATATCCAAGAGAAGTAGAGTCTGTTTCAGGATTGAGAACAATTGCTGTGGCATGCGGTGTGTGGCATACTGCTGCTGTTGTTGAGGTTGTTGTCACTCAATCTACTACTAGTGTTTCATCAGGAAAATTGTTCACATGGGGGGATGGGGACAAAAATCGTCTTGGACATGGAGATAAGGAACCCCGGCTTAAGCCCACATGTGTTCTAGCACTAATTGATTACAATTTTCACAAAGTTGCTTGCGGGCATAGCTTAACAGTTGGTTTGACAACATCAGGGAATATTTTTACAATGGGAAGTACTGTGTATGGTCAACTTGGAAATCCCTTTGCTGATGGAAAGATACCATGCTTTGTAGAAGACAAGCTTTCAGGGGAATGTGTTGAAGAAATTGCCTGTGGTGCATATCATGTCGCAGCTCTAACTTCAAGGAATGAAGTCTATACATGGGGAAAAGGAGCTAATGGTAGGTTGGGCCATGGAGATGTTGAAGATAGAAAAACTCCTACTCTGATTGAGGGTTTGAAGGATAGACATGTCAAGTATATTGCTTGTGGTTCAAACTATAGTGCTGCTATATGTCTCCATAAATGGGTATCTGGTGCCGAGGGATCTCAATGCTCAGCTTGTAAACAGGCTTTTGGATTCACCAGAAAAAGGCATAATTGCTACAACTGTGGACTTGTGCACTGCCATTCCTGCAGCTCAAGGAAAGCTCTAAGAGCAGCTTTGGCACCTAATCCTGGGAAACCTTATCGTGTCTGTGATTCCTGTTTTGCTAAAATGAACAAGGTTTTAGAATCTGGTAATAATAGGAGGAATTCCATACCTCGCCTTTCAGGTGAGAACAAGGACAGGCTGGATAAGGCTGAAATAAGATCATCCAAATCTGCTTCTCCTTCAAATATAGACCTGATTAAGCAGTTAGATATCAAAGCAGCCAAACAAGGAAAAAAAGCTGAAACATTCTCCTTGGTTCGCTCTACTCAAGCACCTTCTTTATTGCAATTGAAAGATGTTGCTTTATCTACTGCTTTAGATTTGCGATGGACCGTTCCTAAACCAATTCTTACTCCATCTGGAGTGAGTTCCAGATCTGTTTCACCTTTCTCTAGGAAACCTAGCCCCCCACGTTCTGCTACCCCAATTCCAACAGCATCTGGACTTTCTTTCTCCAAAAATGTCATGGATAGTTTGAAAAAGACAAATGAACTTTTGAACCAAGAAGTGCTTAAATTGCATGAACAGGTAAGAATGCTGTTGCTAGTGTTTTCACTATGTATCTCTATTTGAGGCTATTCTGATATTCGGAAAGGGGATGGGCCTTAGGGTGACTCCTTTGATGAAATTTTGATGCTTATGGATATGTTCTAGGTTGAGACCCTGAGAAAGAGGTGCGACCTCCAAGAATCAGAACTTCAAAAATCAACGAAGAAAGCTCAGGAAGCTATCGCACTGGCTGCAGAGGAGTCTGCTAAATCTGAAGCTGCTAAGGAAGTTATAAAGTCGTTAACTGCACAGGTTATTTTCAGCTTTATTTTCTTCCGTCTATTGTCTACTTGAACTCTCTTCTTTTGAAATATGTTTTCTTTAACTCGATATACCGTAGTGGTTTAGTTAACATTCTGAGCTATTGAAGATGATTGAATAACACTCCTCTCATTGTAATTCTATAAAGGATTTATTTCTATTTTACTTCCTAGCTCAAGGAAATGGCTGAGAGGTTGCCACCTGGAGTTTACGACACTGACAACATTAAACCAGCATTCCTTCCAAACGGCTTGGAGCAAAATGGTGTTCACTATCCAGATGCAAATGGTTTGGGACATTTTCGATCTGATTCAATTGGTGGCTCTTTCCTTGCTTCCCCGATTGCACTTGATTCTGCTGCAATCAATGGTCATTCAGATACCAGATTGCTGAAGGGTACACCAGATTTGCAGGCAGGCAACAGTAGTGTGTCAGAGGCTGTTGATGGAAGAGAATCTGGATCTTTCAGAGAGAGCGAAAATGGTATGAAATGCAGAAATTCTGCCTCGGTGGCTAATGGCAGTCAAGCTGAGGCCGACTGGATTGAACAGTATGAGCCCGGAGTCTACATAACCCTTGTAGCACTGCAGGATGGAACGAGGGATCTTAAACGTGTGCGCTTCAGGTACATATTGGTTGTTATGGTCTGGGTCCAATTTTTGCATCCTTGTAGCTGGTGGATGCATTGTTTTGCATAACCTTTTGATCTTATAAATCATAGAAGCTCAGCATATGTTCTTACATGCAGCCGGAGAAGATTCGGAGAGCACCAAGCAGAATCTTGGTGGTCGGAAAACCGTGAAAAGGTATATGAGAGGTACAATGTGCGTGGATCGGACAAAACATCGGTTTCTGGGCAAACTGCACGCACATCAGAGGGAGGTCTCTCCCCCAGGTAACACAACCAAAGGAGCAAGATCTGAATCTGCAATCCCGTTTTCTTTCTCGTTTTGTTTTCGATTCCCCCTCTGTAATTTAGTTTCTTCCATTTGATTTGTGGGCATTTAACTTGTACTGTGATGTATATAAAACCATCCATTGCTAGATCGCAGATAGCCTGTGTTTTTAAGGAGTAAATAAGCTGGTTTGTTAACAATTCCCGTTGGCCGTAACACTGGAAACGGAGAGACTAAATATGTTAGAGAGAATACTCAAGTTTGGTTTTTATTAATTTAATTTAAAATGTTTGGGATTAAAATAAATTGGGTAAAGTGTAAATTCGGTCACCAAACTTTTAAGGTTCTTTTATTTTGGTCATCTAACTTTTATTTTGTTTTTATTTTAGTTCAAAATCAAATTACATGACGAGGTCAGTGCTCTCACGTGTGAAATTCCAGCATTAGTTAACTTATGAACGAATTAGATATAAATTTTAATATTTTTGTAAATTTGTATTTTGTTGTTAAATTAAAATACACGAATATATAGAGAAAATGTCATATTAATGATGTCATCAATCCATCATCCATATCTAATTAGGTTTGTAATTCTGAAATGAGAGAGTAAATTCTGAACCAAAAAACCAAACATAATCATGTGCCACTTTTAGTGTAAGATTAAGTACATCATATTTTGTCTCTCATAAAATTTATGAGCGCAAATTGTCTATTTTTTCTTATTGCATCCATCTGTGCCTTCACTTTAAATTAAGGTTTAGGGTTTAAAATTAGGGTTTATGGTTAGAGTTTAAGGTTATAGGTTGTGGTTAGGATTTAACGAATTAGGGTAAAGTGTAAGTTTTAGAATTTATGATATAAAAATTTAGAGTTAGAGTTTAAAATTTAATTTTTTAAAAATTTTAACATGAGGCACAAAAAAAATCATAAGAAAGAGGTAGAAGATTTTTGCTCAAAATTTATAACATATGATATCATATTCGACACCATTTTTTTATTAATTTTATACTTTCATATTAATGATATGAATGATATTTTTTTTGTGTGATTGAATATTATTGAAAAAATAAATATATTTTTGGATTAAATAAATATATTCTTAGGAAAATTTAGAAGTGTTGGTGTAAGTCAACGAATCGACCTACAATGAACTATTGTCTTAAAACTGTCTCTGAACTTTTGTTGGTCAGATTGTGAACTTTGTCTTGGTTTACCATTTCTTGCGTCTGACCAAACCCTCTTGAATTTCCCCTCTTACACACAAAGTCTGTAGACTCACTTATCTACCTTTGACCTTGCTACGGGCAATGTTACATGAAGCTGACACGTATACGATTAAGTTTTACACTTTATTTTTTATTTTAATAAAATTTTAAATTATTATTTATTTTATTTGTTCCAATATTATAAAATAGTTATTGTTTTAATTGTGAAGTACGTAAGAAAATAAAGGTTAAAGTTTAAAATTTAATTTTTAAAATTTTTTTAATAAAAGATCTAAAAAGAGACATGACAAAGAGATAACGAATTTCGAGTAAAAATCATCTACCTCTTACCCTTGCATCGATCCTTTTTAAGCCTCCTTTAAAATTTTTCTAAAAATTTGAATTTTAAACCTTAAACTTTATTTTCTATATCCTAAACGCTAAAAAAATTATCATACCCCTAATTCCCTAAACCCTAATCACAACCCCTAACCTAAAACTTTAAACCTTTAATTTAAAATAAAGACATAAATAGAAGTATATTAAATTTAGTGATAAGAGTTTGATAATTCTACAATGGATAAAAAATTATATTAAATTAAAAAAAATAAAAAAAATAATTTCCATGAAAAATATTGTGAATAAACCTAATGACTTGACGTTATTAAAAAAATAAAATAGTTTTCTAATATTTTCAATTTTTAAAAGATGATATAAATTGAACAAGTATAAAAATTAATATATATACATGTATCATAAAGTTAGAAAGACGGATATCATTCCGACGTCATGTATACGATATTATGAGCTTTTGCACGTATCTATGGTTTGGTTGAACTCAGCTGCCTCAACTTCCCCACGTCCTGGTCTGAATTCTTGTCAATCTTTTCGGTGGAAAGAAAGCTTTTAATTGTTCTTAATTTTATATTAATAATCTAATTTTATTATTTTTAAAAGTATATAATTTTATAGTAGTATCTTATATTTATAATATAATTTTTTTAATACTTCATATTTTTTTATTTTTAATTCGAATGAACAAACAAACAAAAAGGTGTTCATAAAAAGAAAAAAAATCAGGGATTTCTTAAAAACAATCCATAAAAAGGAAGAAAGGAGTGCCCACCAGTTCATACATTAATTTAACTTCATCTTCATCTTCATGTCCATGGAAATGTTGTTTGATCTTCATGGAACTGGTGTTGAGCTTTGTAACCCTATGCCATTGTGGTTCCTTGACGGAGCAGATGGCGGGATCGGGATCGTTTTCGGCAACGCGCCGAAGAAGCTACGTGGTGAACTCCGATCAGACGACTTAGGGTTCCTGTGAAACATGTGATAATATCTTGATGCTACTGCTGCTGTTGCTGCTTCGCTAAGCAAGAAGATGAACAAGCATAGGATCAGAACCCTAATCTTTTTGTGTCCCATTGAATGAGTTTAAGTGAGAACAACCCAGAACGACAGACAGGAGCAGGATGGATGGTTCATTGCCTGTGACAAACTACTAAAGATTATGTCCTGTCCTGTATACTTATATAAATGTAAGAGGTTTGGTACGTAGGTGACTGTTTGGAGATGGCTTGTGTCACAAGAATATGATATCAAGTTGTAAAATAACTACAGACACATGATACAAGTAAATGTTGTTAGGGCATCAACCTTCATGGGTTCATTACTAAGAAGAATCAATTAATGAAACTCCTTTTGAAGATATATTATTTATTATTATTTTTTTAAATTTAAGTTTGGAATTAATTGTTTTTATGTCCTGATAAAGTATTCTTAAAGTAATCAAGATTCGATCCAATTCTAAGGGCAAAAAACATCTATCTCTTTTTCATGTCTTCATTTTAAATTAGAGGGTTTAAGGTTCAATGTTAGGAGTTGTGGTTAGGGTTTAAGAAATTAGGGTTATGATGTATTTTTAGGGTTTAGAGTTTAAGGTTTAAAATATAAAAAATAAAGATTAAAGTTAAAATTCATTTTTTTTAAAAAAAATTAAAAAAATCTTGAAAAAATGTACCATAAAAAGACATGATTTTTACCCAATTCCAATGGTCGTACTACTGGCGAGTGGAATGAAACATGGGCTTAGTCAAATGGAAGTTGGGCTCCAGAAATCTTATAACATGACTCGATCCAAGTTAGCTTTAATGTAATTATGATGATAAAATTCGGATGGAGAAATTATATCTAGTCACTCTCGTCATATTATTTATAAGATAAATTAATTAAATATATTTATTTTTTTATTATTTTATTTTATTTTTCATTAGGTAATTTTTTATTAATATTTATTCTAGATTAAAGTTAAAAATAGTTTTTACCAAGTGAAACAAAAAGATGAAATAAAAAAATTAATGAAATGAATGTATTTAGTTGGTTAGTCTCGTAGATAATGTGGTAAGAATAATACAATTTCTCATTCAGATGGAATGATTTTTCTATACAAACAAGTAATTTAGATAATAATAATAAAAATGTAAAGATTATCAAAAATATAAATAAAAAATAATTTTAGTTATTTATTATCCTCATTCAACAGTCTAAAAATAATATAATGGATAAAAAATTGAGTTTTACATTATATATAAGATATGGTTGAGTTACACAATTTAAAAAATTTAAATTTTTAATTTTTTTGAGTCGTTAGATGAGTGAAATGGATGATTAAAATTAACAATAAGCTTTGTAAAAATCATCACTAAATAAATAAATAAATAAAATCCATATATAATATTTAAATCATAATAAATATAAAAAACTAGTATTTATATAAAGCAAGATTAAAATTTAAAATCTTAAAATTTATCTGAAATAGATTATATATATTACATGTTTTTTTTACCTGAGTTGATATGTTTTTATTCTTACATGTTTACACCAAATAAAATAAAAGTGTGTTTGTAAAAAACTCAAATAAATTTTGTCAGCACGTTAACACCACCATTAAATGGAAATACCCTAATTCCTACCCCCATTATTTCATGATTATACACTTAAAATAAGATTAATCAACTTGATTAGTTTACATCATCAAGTGGGTTATTTTTTAGTTGTAATTAATGCAACTACTCATGTCTGGATGTTATCTAAACTATTGGGGATGCTCTCATAGAATCTTATTACATTCACACACAGAAAATTTTGTTGTCATAATTTTTCAAGTTTGGAAAATGACAGGTGTCATTTATATACTTATAATAACATTTTTTACCTTCAAATTTTTTAAATATTTTTTTATTTTTCTTTTAATCTCTTCTTACTTTTAAATTTTTATTTTATCTTTTATAATATCCAATCAGAGACAGAAGTACATGAGTTGAGAGGTGCAATCGTTTCTAAAGATTTTTTCGTCCTTCTAGTTTAAAAAATAATAATTTATTTATGAATTTATCCTCCAATTTCAAACATTTTGCAGTTTGTCCTCCTTTAATTCTAAATCTTAGTTCCGTCTCTGATCCTAATTAGTATCTACATTTGACACCATTCATTAATATTTCTCCAATTAACGTTAACGTTAGAGTGTAAAATGAAATAATAATTTAAAATGTGTATGAATATATGTTGAACGGACATTAATCCTATTTTTATCTTATTTAACACTGATATAGACATTTTACTATAATTAAAAGATTTAACTTCTGAATGATCGATCGATCATCTTTTCGGGCGTGTACAATTCTATTGTATATATATTTCAATACCACTCAACCTTGTGACGCTTTTGTTACAGATTTCTATTTTCGTGGTTGATCTCTTGTCACGATTGTTTATCCTACCTACCTCTCTCATAGGCGTTCGGTATAAAATCGAACAATTAAAGGGTCGCTCTGATATCATTTGTCACGGGGTCATTATCTTCTTCCTAAAAGACATATCTGATAAGATATGCAACGCCACCGTAGATATATCCCAAGATTTCCTTTTTTTTTTTCAATGTGAGATTAATACTATTTACCTCTTTTTAGACGTGACAATAACATATCACGTCATCATAGTTTTAAATTGTGTAAATAAAAAAAATTAAAATCTATTAAAAAAATAATTAAAATCTTAATAAATATTACAGCAAATATTCCATTTATATTTGCATGATGTAAGACGAAATTAAATTAAAGACTCAAACATAATCCAGTCTCTGTATTATTAATTACTTAATGTTAATTTACGGGACTGGATGTATTTTAAAATAAAAAATCAAACAGAAATAAAAAAAATTAGAAAATAATTAAAAAACAAAAAATGTTATAAAATAGTTATTTACTAGTTTCTGAGAGGTTCAGAGCCAGCAAAGTATATAATAATCGAGAATCTTAAAATTTTAAGGCGAGCATAAATCATAAATATTATAAAAAAATAAAGATTAATTCATAAAAACTAAAAAATAAAGGTAAATATATAAATTTTAAAAAATTCAGGGTGGACACTGATCCACCTTATTCTATCTATAGATCCGCCACTAAATATTATTAAGGATGAGTCTACCACGTGCTTTGAACATCACTGAACACTATTAACATTGAATATTGTTGAACATTATTAATTTAATTAATAAAAATTAAAAATCTTAAGCATTCAACATACAATTAATAATTATATGTTGAGTCTATCACTCTTTTATTAATTATATGTTGAATATTTAATATTTTAATTTTTATTAATTAATTTAAAGGTGTTCAACAATATTCAGCGTTAATGGTGTTCAACGATATTCGACGTTTGTTATAATTTTTTTATTAATAATATTTAAATATACTTTAAAGAGCTGCTAGATAACTCTATTTATTAAAAAAAATCAACACCTAAAAATAAATTATATGCTAAACATTCATTAAGTGAAGAATATCCATCAGATTACCCATAGTCTGTACTTGTTGGGGTGGTTTAATATATTTCTCAATCTAGTGGTTCATATATGATATTATTTACTATACGGTTTTGGAGTCGGATATAAAGTATGAATAATTATTTGATATATTAGTGAAAAATATTTAATTTTAAAATTTAAGAATCTAATTTAAGATATAAGATTTATGGTTAATAGTTTAGAATTTAGTGAATGTGAATATGTTTAGGGTTTATAGGTTAAAACCTAAATTCCTATGTATTATTATAAAACCTATACTAAAATCTCTAAACCCGAATTCTTAATTATAACCCTAAATTATAGGATGACAAAAAATCTCGTACCGACCCGATCTGATCCGATCATATATTTTGTTGGAAATTTTAGGTTTTGGGATGGTTTAAAATAAAAAATTCAATATTGGACGAGCCTGAGTTAAGGGTAAAAAACCCTGGACTCGATCTGACCTCATATATTTTAATCATATATATCATTTTTATATAATATATATAATTTTTTTGAATCAGGACATGTCGACTTCAGGTGTAATCTTTAATTTTTAGATAGAGTCAGATTTAATTTCTTATATTTTCGATGTGTGACAAGATATATAAAATTTTGCTTCGAGTCAAGGTCGAAACAACAAAAAAATAAACTGATCTATCCGTTATCATCCCTATCAAATTCTAACCATTACCCTTAAATTTAAATTCATGTACATAAACTCCAAAACTTTGTAAAAGTTTCTTTTATGCACTAACAACTGTAATTTCTATGAAATATTTTAAATTTTAGAATTTGTAATCTGTTTTCCTCTCTAAACACTTTCCAGAACGGCCAAGTTGATATAAATATTCCCTCCTATCAACACATCGGTATTTATATAATCATCTAAACCAATGGCCCACAACAAGTTCATGCGGTCATGGATGAGATCAAAGCACAGCCAAAGCTAATACTTTGAGATCTTAAACAGTAAGATGATAGCTCAGAGATAACTTCAAGGTCAAATACAAAGTCACCATCAACACACAAAAAAAGATGGATTACTTTAACAAACAATAATTAACATTAAAAATAAACTAAGGGGGTTCAACCTTCAGGTTAGAGATATGTTTGTTCATGCCAGCATGTTCTGTACCTGGTAACATAATGAGCTGGGAGTTATATAAGGTTAGATAGAATCAAACATCAACGACCAACAGTTATGAAATGAAGAGGAAAAGGGAAATGGAAATGAAATCAGAGATAAGGTCCGCCATTGAAGAACTCTCTGTGTTAACCAAAGCTCAGCCTGCAGCAGTTGCAGGTGATGTGAATCTTGACCTTGTTTGTATACCAACCAAGCCTTTTCTTCATGTCTGCACTTTGATTCTTCAAGTTCTTGGTCAGTTTCTTTTTTTTTTTTTAATCTTCTATACTCTTTATCTTTCTCCTAACATTTGGATTTCAAGATGTCAACTGAACTTCCTTTTTCCTACTACATTTTTTTTTCTGTTGTTTATTTTTTCAGACAAGATAGGTCCGACTATGGCTGTCCTTAGACAAGACATTCATCAAAATATCCAGGTTAAAAGTAAAACCACAGATGCATAGTTGAACAAATCTTGCACTTCTGTCATTTCCATGGGCAGTTTTGTCCATGTAAGGACATGTTCTATTTTTTCCTTTATTTGGACATTGATGGAACTGTGTCTGTCTCCTCTCCATTTCTTAGAGATTGGAGATTCTTTGTGAGTCGGATCCTACAAAGTATTCGAATTTGATTGAGATGTTGAAAAAGGAAGAGAGTGAAGGCAATGCAAGAAAGGGTAGCAGTTGCAGTAAAGGCTTTCTCTGGCTTACAAGGTAAGCAGAATATATATTAAAATGTCCCACAGAATACTATGGAATTTATTTCTTTATATATATATATATATATATATATATATATATGACCATGCATCGTGCCATTACCACAAATTTAGTCGTAGTTAGTGGAAATCTGATATATCAAAGTTCATTGAAAACTTGGGTCTATACGAAATTATGATTTGTCTTTTACTACCAGAACAAAGGCAAGCTCTTCTGCAAATTCTCATTGTCCTACTTGAAGCTTAAAGAATCTTCTGCTGCTATGTTTTTGTCCCCATCATGCAATTAGCAACTGTTTGTAAATAGATTGTTCATGCCATTATCATATTTCTTAACATGCATCATTACAAGCAGTGTCGAAGACAACTAGATGTAGTTTTTGCCTGTTTTGCTCTGATTCGAGTGTTTATCGAATCGAAACACAAGTACTTCTTCACGAAGAATGAAAAAAAAGAACCAGCTTTTTGTCTCTGGGTCTATATAAACTTGTTTCCCTTTCAGATCCATGGATTTTATGGTAGCTTTGTTACAAAGATTGGTAAAGGAACCTGGGCAGAACATGGAACAAGCAGTTCAAGAATCCTATAATGTTACTTTGAAGCCTAGGCATGGATGGATTTCATCGGCTGCTTTTAAGGTATTTAGGCCTCAGATTTTACTGCCTACGAGTCTCTAATGTTAATGACTTAGCAGAGCCTTGTTTTAACCTAATGACCCGGACAAACCGAGGGCTTAGCCGGTTGTTGGTTCATGTAATCATAGACTGGATTTCGTAGGTTCAGGCTCAAATTTCATCACTTACAATTCCTTTCACTTCTTTTGGGATTATGGCCTCGTTTTCATTAGATGACAGGACCTGAGGCTGAAATTCTAGCTTGGGCATAATATTCAAGGACTGCCTAGAACTCTATTTCATTTACACATTTTATGTAAGTCATCAATTGGCATGTTCTTTAAGTAATGTTTGAACACTGTCTTTTAACTTAACATGAAGTAACAGATCCGAAGTTTACAGGTGGCTCTAAAACTGGTTCCAGATAACAAGACATTCATCAGCCTCCTTATGACAAAAGATCAAAACTATGACAACCTTAAAGAGGATATGCAGACATTGATTTCATTACTTGTGCCTTTACTAGAACAGATTCACTCTATCCTGGTGAGGATTATCTGTCGATGATCGTAAGCATATCACCCAGCTTCTAGTTCATCGTTTTAATGCCTTATTCTCTTTATACATGCAGAAGTTTTATAGATTGGACAGGTTCAAGTCTAGCTGAGGAATACTTTTTCCCTGAACAGAGGCAAGAACAGGCATATGGAGTTTGGTTCCTCTTTTTCTGGACGAATACATCTGTACATAACCTTGTAAATTGTTGGCAAAATCTGCTTTGACAGCTACTTTTGTTTTCTAACATATCTAAACATGTAATATAGGGAGGATTATATGATATATAAAATGATGTACAATTTGGGGCCAGGAGAAAACTGTCTCTTTTTATGTCACTCAAAAAAAAAAAAAAAATTCAAGACTAGATATTCGGGAAATTGACCTTGACCATTCATCGGGAAATATTTGCTTGTACTTCTAATAATTACTATATACAAAGGCAACAAAATCAGACAGTCAATATTTGCTTGTACAATGGGGTGTATATAGTAACATCATAATTTCAACTGTTCATAAAAGTGATGTCTATACATTTACCAAACCCAGCAAAATTTTAAATTTTGCAGTTTTAGTCTGGGTCTGGGTCTGAGTCTGTCTCTAAACATTTTTCTCAAGTTAGAAAAAGTATGGAGGTCATGTTCCCCATCACCCTTTCCCCCTAGAAACATATCATCATCCAGACCAAGCATTTAAAGAGGGGGAAATGAGAAAAAGACTGGTAAAAAGCGATGTTGAAAGTACCTTTTGATAACTCCAATTGCAGATACCAACTATCTACCAGTTTTCTTCCAGGCTCAGATGTGATGATGTTTCTTGCTAGTGGATGCTAAACCACTGTCGCTAACACTGCCTTCAACAACATTATCGTGAGCTTCAGAAAATTCCCTATTCCATGAATTTAAGGGGACAAGATAACTGTCATCCTTGGAGTTCCTCCGCCGCTCCTCTTCGTGGCGTTTCACATTGTCTGATATCTGATGGAAGGTCTTATTTATTTTAGCAATTCCCCTTTCGACTGGTTCAACCACGTGTGACACTGTATACTTCATGTCATCAACCATCTAGAAATATGATAGAAGGTTCACAAAGTCAACTCAAGAAAAGAACTATCACCTCAAGGGAAATAAAACAAGGGGGAAATAGTATCCAGCAAGAAAAGCAGAACTTTAATTCTTACAATTTCGCCACTTCCCAAGACCACATCACGAACACTTTGGGGAAAGTTTAAACGCTTTTCTCTTTCATAATGTCGATCCATGCGCATCCTAGTAGTTCTCTCACAATCTTGGACCTCCTCAGCATCTGGTGCTGTTCCCAGAGAAGCATAGTCGGTCATAACAGCTACATTACGGACACATCTTTCTCCGCGCTTGTAAGGTACCGCAGGAAAGACATAAAGATGCACAACAGCGGCAACACCCATCTATTTTGCAAACATTACTTTAATCCTCCCATAAGAATATCACTTTACATTTTGGAAATAAATTTGGCAAAAGAAACGAAAACAGTAGTTTTAGCAAATTAGAATACAACTACACATTGTCAAGAAAACCTTATGACATAACTCGTCCATAGTTTGAGGACTTATCTGAAACACCCTGCCTCAAACAAGTATCCAAATGCTAAACCTACCATGTTTTAATTTGAGCAAGGCAAGCGTATTAATACAGGAATTTCCAACCTGTGTTACTCAAAATCAGGACAGTAAACCATGGATCCAAGAGTGTTCAACTATCTCTAGCCTATCTTATATTTAGAGCGTCAAAAGACCCTATCTCCACGCCTACTTGGATGTGTTAGAAATGCAAGCAACATAGTTTAGTAGATGTTTAAGTCTTGAGACTTGAGAGCAGACACTTCATGTAAAAATGTGTGTAGGACTGGACAAATAACAGCTTACCAGGACATAAAAATGAACAAGACAAGGGGAAATGGTCAACAACATATTATCTTGTGGAGACCAACAACAGAAAACTTGTCAATACCTAAACATCATTGCTTCCTCAGCTACACAGAATCACATATACTAGACTAGTACATTTTCAGACCAACCAATATGTTGCCAAGAAAGGAAAGAGAGAAAAATTCCAAACTCTTGCAGGCAACTATTAACAAAGATATGTTGCTCAAAAACATACCTCAATACAGATAATGTAGTCTTGTATACGTGTTTTTAGTTCCTGAGCCAGCGCACCCTTAAAAGCTCCAATGGAAAAAAGAAATGCAATGGCAACACCTTGCCACCATGTCAGGAATACAATTGATTTGAATGTCAAAAACTTAGCCAAAGGTCTAATTGGTTCCAACTTGTCTTTTGTAACAGCATAGAACTGTAAAAGACAATATAGGGCCCATGTCTGACTGAAATTAAGAACAACAGCCAAGTACGGATAACTGCCAAAGAAATGGAGTCTTAAGGTCAGAATGTGATGATAGACACCTCAAAAACTACTAAAATGGCATGTCTTGAAATCCTTAGCCATCCCTGATAATTATTTATGTGCAATGAAATTTTCAGATTCTTGAAAAGTGGAAGCATATATCTCACCCATATCTCCATTCAAACTTTCCTTCTCCGTAAACTCCAAAGGATTGCAAAATCATTGCCAGTAATGCACAGATCATCTTCAGTATCATCTGAAAGACAAATGCACTGATAAGCACTGGAAGGCTGTAAAATTTGGAAAGGAAGTAGATGATCTAATGAAAGCTTCTTAGAAATTTAAGCACATACATACTGAACAATTCCAATCTTTACAGCATGATAGAACTTCGGACCTAGATACCAATCCTTCAGGAACCAATTTAATGGAAAAGGATGTTCCACAACTCCATATGAATATGCATCTTCTAATAGAGGGGTGCTGGCAGTGAATACTGTCTGACTTTCCATGAATTGAATTGTACGTTCCTCCCCACCTACAGACACCATCTTTTTCAGGTCAAATCAAATTTAGGTAAAACAAACAAACGAACATTAATATATTGCTTTGCTGGCTGAAAATGGTACTGGTAGGAAAAGTAAATGGAAGAAAAAGATGGATGTAACATGCAAGAACCTTGTTCCCATCAGGACACCCCAATGATATCACTAACAGTCAACATCAAGGTTACAACACTTCTCAATGTCCCGTCATAAAAAAAACATTGTAAGAATCCAAGCAGTGTTGCTTGCTTGTTACTATACGTCTCCAAGCACGCATCCAGACAGGTGTATATTACAAAGAAAAGCTCTATACATGCGAGCAAATTATTCAGACATAAGAATTCTTCAAGTCAGATCACCTAACAGTACCCATAATAGTACTTACAAGTTACAAGATGAAATCATCAAGCTACCTAGTTTCAACCACTTAGTATTACAAATAGGCAACTTTCTGGGCAGTAGATTTCATTTTATAATGTGGTTAACTAGATGAGCTACGACAGTAAATACTGTAGAATAAGCTAGAGGTGGCAGAGTCAAATATTTCTCACTAACAAATAAAACAAATGCTAAAACTCAAATAACCTACATAAGAATGTAACAACTTCAAATAATCAAGTGAAAGATTTCCATGTCTGACTAATGATAAAAAAACCTCTTAAATGCAGTGGCCACCAAATTCAACGTTTGTTTTCACTAAAACAGGGTCTCCTAGGCCTTTAATTGAAAATAAAAACGACTTGAAACCATATCCATGTAACTAAGAAATTTCCAATTTAAATCACTATAGACAAACCCACTGAACAAACATCGAGGCACGTACTAACTCTTCAGATATGCAATCCTTACACATTTCTTTGCACAGTTTATAGATGCTGAAAAAAGTGAAAACAAAGGAAACAGAAGAAAAAAATTATGAAAAAAAATGTCTGCACAAAAAGGAAATTAAAAGGAGACAGAAATTGAAGATCTTAATGGTATTTTATGTAAATGTAATCTGTTAATTTATTGTAAATAACATTCAAGAGATAACAACCGTTAGTTGATCAATGCACAAGGAAACAGTCGATCATCTTAGCATACCTAAACAAGCTATCAAATATCTCTCAAAGCAATACAGCGCAAAAGCTTCATAACAGTCTCGAATGACTTCACAATTGAAAGCAGCATCTGAGTTCAACAGTGATAAAAACTGCACCCAAAAATATATCCAGAACACAGTTCATAGAAATTTACAAATATTTGCAATGATACCTGCAATTTACTTATTTCTTTTCTTTTTTTTTTTTGGGGGGGGGGGGGGGTTACAGCGAATGAAGCCATTTTTATAATAAAAGGTGTATAATACCACCAAATACTACTGCATCAGTGGAATTTTTTTAAAGCTATATGATGTTGTATATGAATTAAATAGAAAAATGACTACATAATTAGCAGACAAGCATCCGGCCTGCTTTAATGTAAAATTGCAATGAAGTTGAAAGTCTTAGAAACATATGTTTCTCCACTTTTAAAAACTGTGAAAATTATTCATAAGTCAAATTAATAACATAAGATATCCACTTCCCGGCCTCACTACACTATCCCAATGACTAAGCAGAAAAAACAATGACAACCAACATGCTGCACGTCTATACTGACAATTTGTCCCTCCAAAGATAATAAAAATTCAAATTATGCCATATATCCAAAATTGCTATTAGTTTCTGATATCTTCAACATCACCATATATTAGTAATATGGTAAGCAAGTAAATTATGCTCCAGTCTGATATGGGTAATGACACTATCCAATAAGTTGCTGTGATTGCACATGAATTATCAATTATGTACTTCAGTTAAATTGTATCACTGATGCACTCTTCTAAATATATATATATATATATTTTTCTGGGTGATGAAAAAGGATCTGCTAAACAGGATAGGATATGCATTGAATAATTCATTGGATACTTTTTACGAAAGTAACAAAATGTATATTTCCAATTATGATAGGAAAACATAAAAAGTACAAAAAAAAAGTGAAGCCCAAAAATATAGAGATGAGGGAAGAAAAATTATAGCTAGTATGCTCATACCGATTCCAATGCATAAACAGGAACCATCAGAATGAGTCCTATTAAAAATTTCTGCTCCTGAAGTTAAGAAGAAAAGACACACGATATGAACATACAACATAAAGATAACAGTAGCATAAAACCAAAAGAAAATGAAAAGATACAGAAAAGGAAGGAAGATGATAGCAAACCTCTGGTTGATTATAAGAAGCTAAATGCTCAAAGATGAGGTACATAGAGAGGACAAGAGCAACAAAGACAAATATGCTAGCACTGAAGACTGGCCAGCTGAATCCTACAGTTTCTTCGGCACCCAAGTTTGACAATGACATTTTATCTGACCTACTTGATGATTCAACTAGGGTGAGAAGAAAAAGTGAAGAATAGAAGGCACCTCTCCATCCCATGGAATCGTAACACACAAGAATCTTATTCAACAGTCCAAGAGGCCAATGCCTGCCAATCAAAATTTTAACTTGCTGAGGAATCTACAACTCAAAAATATATTCACCACTCCTTGTTTTTGCTCAATGTATGTTTCCCTTCTGTTAACTGTGAGAAACAAATGCTATAAAACTCCAAATTTACAAAGAAAATCACCTTACTTTGTTGACAAGAAAATGCCCAAATTGAGAACAAAATAATCATACGACACTACAATTCCACTATCCTTCACCACACATTTCCTTTGTATGGTCTTAACATCACATCCAAAATAAAAAGAACCTGTAAAGAGCATAGATACTCTAAAATCAACAGGAAATACCAGAAAACCAACATCATATGGCTAATAACAATCAAAAACTGAAGAGAAAATAGCATTCAGTTGAAAAGAAGCATCACATAAATGCAATTCCAAAGTTTCAATAATACAAAGGAAAAGCATTAGAGATTGAATACTGAACTAAGGTACCTATAAAAGAGGTAATAAAGTACACACCTACATACAAAAAATTAGCTTAGTCAAATTACAAGAAGCACTGGTCGATGAAAATTCCAGTTTGAACATATGGAAAATAAGTTACAACCCATCTTAACTTCAAAAAATCAACTGAAAGGGTGAAAAGCACAAATAGTTTAGTTCAGGAGTGTCTGTACGAGAATAATATAATCTGCCCACTGTCAATTATTATAAGCTGATGCTAAAAAACAGTTATTGCAATTCAGATATCCAGTATGAAAACCCAAAGAACCAATATTCTTTCCAAACCCTTTTACCTTTGAGTTGTTCACTCATCTACCAATCTTCTTATCAATCCAAAGGTTATTACATTAACAACTAGAACGTGCTAAAACGTACAAATATATTAATTAGCAATACATATATTCAAAAAGAACAAGGAGACCCAGTACCAAATTCATTTAGAGGACCTAAACCAACATAAAGAGACTGAATATTCAGAGGTCCATTGCTTAGCTAGAAAGGTTCCTGTATTCAAAACTAAAAAGCAAGCATTTGTTTTATATATTCCCCAGTTTATCAACGTTCAAGAAAAGCATCGTATGTTCAATTAAATTTACCAAATTTGCATTAATTCCGCAAATTAAATGATCTCGGGGAATATATAAAACAACGATCGATCAAAACATCATTTTCTTTAGTTTTCCCGGCAAACAAACAAAAAAAATTACCTATCCCAAATTGCAATCGAAAAGGAAAGCAGTTAGCAATTGACTGAATTGAACAAAAGAGAAGGAAAACAAGGTGTACTACTGAGAGAAGACCCTAGAATGTCGGTCACACTGAATGAAAATAAACCCTAAAGTAACTAAAACCACTTGATAAGAAAATAAATTAAAAAGAACATGGATACTGCAGAAGACAAGGGAGTTGTTATAACTTTTTAAAAGAAAAGAATGGGAGTAAAAGCTCAAACCTGCTATTCTCGAAATTCCCCCGCTATAATCAGAGATTTTCAATTCTGATAAATGGAATTAAATGGAGAAATAAATCGAAATAATAGTGTTTGGATGAAAGGAAAACGAACAACCGAATGTTTGCTTAAGGCTGTTTGGGGAAAAATCAATTTTTTTCTTTGTAAAACTAAAAAGGAAAATTTGACGAGGTTTTTCTAAGATAATTCCTGTACGAAGAACTTGAGCTCCTTAGTTTACGATCCACGTGGCTTTGACATCGGAAGTAGCGGCTGAGGTGCAAGATCCAAGTGAGGCTGTGACGGTGGGAGTTTGTAACAGGCCGTCGTTTGAGAGGATAGAGTTGAAAACTGGGATGAAAAAAGGATTCTTTTTTACGGAAGTACTGAACGTGGGCAGAGGAGATGAATGACACGTCATCATTGAATGGTGGTTCGTTGACTAAAAGATTGACGTGTTTACTACAACGACTGTTTGTTGGCAATGGTGGCGGACCCACTTTTCGGAGAGATTATTATATGAATCTTGTTTATCACGTCATTTATAATCTAAACAATTAAGATTGTTGATTTTTAAATAACAACGTGATAATTATCACCACTAAATTTATATAAAAAAAGGTAATGATTCATTTAAAAAAATTAAAATAACAGTCTTGATTATTTAAGACCATAGATGACTTGATAACAGAGTTCATCTAATAATTTTTCTACTTTTCAGATTTATTGCGTGAAGTCAATTGCTTAATCACTTGCTAATCAATAAATGAGTCCAACGCCGTAATATTTAATCAATACTAAAAGTATTATTTTCTTATACAAATTTATTGTTATTTTGGGTTTAACTATTTTAAGTTTTTATTAAAAAATAGATAATATTTATTAAAATTTATTTATAAAATATATATTTTTTAATATTTTTTAAAAAATTATAATCGACAACCTTAAGTGAGATAAATAAGAATATCATAAATAGTTATAATTAATATTTATTTTACTTCTTTAATTAAAATACAATAAAATATAATTAATTATATTTTTAAAATATTATATTTGATTAATTTAGGTTATTTAATGTAATTAAAACTCACCTTAAATAGTTTATGATTTAAAGCTTAGGATGTAAAATCTAAATTTAGGGTTTAGTAACTAACATTTAGGGTTACATTTAGGGTTTAGGGTTTAAAGTTTATAATTTATGGTTATGATTTAGAGTTTAGGGTTTATATTTAAGATTTAGTAGTTAAGGTTTAGTGTTAGGATTTAAGGTTTAGATTTAGAGATTAATGTTTAGGGTCTAAATTTTAAGAATATAATTAATGAATCATAACATTAATTACAAAAATCTTTAAAATTCTTATTAACAACCCTTAAAACTGCGAATAGCGTAACATTTTTTTTTAGAAGAGGCTCGCTAAATATATTATAAGATAAAATTCTCATTTATGGCTAAAAAGATGGGAGTTGAATCCAAAGTAATTGAAGAGGATTGAAATTTGGATGAACATAAATAATAATTCTTTAGACCAATTAGCCAACTTACATTTTCCCATAATCCAAACACCAAAATCATACTCTATCAAAGATAATCAGAGACTGACCATACATCTTCAATCAGATGAAGAATGAAGTCCATGAATCAAACTCTCCTTCTGGAGACGCCATTATTCCACTACTACCTTTCTGAGATGAATACATTCTGAAAGTTTAATGAACTAACAACTCTATCACATTGTTGCTGTCTGGTTGCAGCTAAACGGGAAGATCTGTGTTATTCGGCAGTCGCCGGCCATGTACGAATGAACTGAATAGATGCAAGGCTCTTGATGGTTGTGCATAGGGTACCATATGTGCAGCACCCCTCACAGTGGCAAAGGTCAATAAATTGCCATATTCGGTCACCCAACCTCCAACCTAACCAAAAAAAACAGACCCAAGAAAGTGAATATGGTTTTGCAAACATGAAAAGCAGTGGCATGAAGTTTAGATATGTTGGCATTGGTTTAAAAACCTGGTGTTTGTGAAACCAAGCTCCATATGGGACTGTAGTCTTTAACTCCAAATCATGAGCTAGTTCACGAACCAGTGTTCTCGAGCCGAGCAGGGGAACAACCGAGTCTTGATCCCCACTGCAATCATTTTGACCATTACACAGATATATTATATGTATATATGTTACAGCATCTATGCTACATGCCAAATAAGGTAAGTGATTATTTCTGGTCTTACCTGAATATCCAGACAGGAATGCCATTTTGGATAATTCTTTTGAGAATAGGAAGGATGTTTATGTTACCATCAGTGTCACTGTACCTTAATTGACTGTCCAGTGCAGGAAAAATAAGTCCACAAGATCAATAAGATTATTTTAAGACAAGGTGGATCTGCTCACCTGCTGCACATGCTCCAAGGATAAGGTAATTTGGTGCGATTGGCATGAAGTGCCATCTGAACCTCAGGGAGGTTAAAGTAGAAACGCCTTTCCAAGCTCATACACACATCAACGCCAACACTTATCTTAGTGGCCTGCATATATCAGGAAAATGAATCATTGCACAGGTGAATAAATCAATGGGAATGAAGAATCTGGTTTTGATTCAGTTGGTTCATGCAACTCTAGTTAACGAGTTGCAGCCTTGTTTTGTGCCGAAAGGAACGGAAAAGTATACCATTTTCCGCAATCGCAGTTCTTGTTCTACAATAGATGGATAACAAACATCTAGGATAACATCATAATTGTTTATGTAGTCACCAACAATGTCATTTGCTTCACTTATGGCCTTGTTGCAGGACTGGGATACATTATGAGGACTGTCAAAGGTATAGTCATCGAAATCACATTCATTCATGATGCTAAGGCCGACTTCATCAGAAATCATCCCATGAGACCAGAAGAATTCATATATTGCCGGAACATCCCGGTCAAGTCTGAGAAGCGGATTCCCGATCTAAATCAGAAGAAATCAAGTAAAAACGTTAAACCGATCACAAGAAGAACCATAAGATCCCGATATCAGGTTCCTTTCTGTTTCTTGTCAAAGAACATAGGGTGGTGCAAGTTTTCGTACAGCAACTCCTTTGATATTAAACTTAAAACCAGTCGAATGTGCATTATGATCCAGTAGAACTTCAGCCAACTGTGGTATGTAATGTCCTGTATGACAACATGTATACCATGTAATGAAACTGTGAAACAACAACACCCAGACTTACTACCATGTCTGACATATAATATTCTATTTTGATATTGTAAAAGAGTTGTAAATGACATAAAATTATGGTATTGGATGATTAATTACCTAGAAACTTACCTGCATAACTTTCTCCAGTAAGAAACAGTTCTCTGGACTTGAGTTCTGGGAACTTCTCATACCATTTCATCATGAAAATATGCATATCCATGGCTGACAAGAACAAGATATTGAGTTCAGATCATTTTCCCCCTCCAAAACTGATAATTTCAATATCTATTAGTGAAGTTTGTTGCTGTAATCATATCCTAAAACCAGTTGAAGAAATTAAAATACCAGTGGAAGCATCCCCGCGAATTAAATCCGAAGAGGTGTTTGAGTAAGACCATCCTACACCAACAGGGGACTCAACAAACAGGAGATTTGATGCTATTAAGATAAGAAAATGAAGAAAGTGAGAAACAAACATGTAAGAATAACAATCAAATAGTGAAATTCATTTCATTTAAATGCCATGAACATGTTTTATACCTCTATTCCATGACATTGAATTTATTCGCAGGCTTCGACCATTGCCGCTCGGATAAAATGGACCCAGTTCAGTAAAAGCACCCCCACCAACGGAGGAACACCCCGGCCCTGAAATGGAATTTGAAGGTAAGAATACAAAAAGAGGAACTCTATTTCCAAAACTCCAACATACCATCAATCACTCTCAAATCCCAATACAATTAACTTAGTTTTCAACACCAGTTTAGAACATGAACAAATTCATAATGCTGAAGGGATGTAAACCAGACAACAATGCAACATATTTCACTGTAAAACTCATAATTAGTGGACAAAGCACCAAAAGTTTTGAAAACAATGAGCAAAATAAGCAAAGCAAACCTCCATTGAGCCAGAGGGTGAGGGGCTTGTTGTCGGGGTCTTTATCAGCTTCAACAAAGTAATAAAACAAGCTTCTCCCAGCATTTACATCCACATCAACATACCCAGCATACTGCTTAAACCCAACCTTGGGCTGACCCGGCAATTTCACCACCAGATCCTCCGCCGGATACCCTTCCACTCCCACCACCACCACAAATGCAATGCTCAACAAAATCCCACCAAACTCATTCCACCTACCCATCTCAAAATACCCTTATGAATTACACCTCAGAGCAGTATATATAGTCAGAAAACACAGAAAAACTCCCCCCCAAAAAGTAAAAAAATGAATAAAGTGAGGAGAAAGGAAGCAGACAATATATTTACAATGATGATAATGATAACATAAGCAATATCTTTATCCTATATGTATATATTGTAACATATAATTCAGCTGCATATACCTACAACTTGCACAAGAATTCTGGATTTGCTTTAACAAAAAGGTAGCTTACAATAGGATTATTATAAATAGATCTAATACATGAAAAGAGATCTGAATTGTGTAATATAAGAGATTTATAGAGGTTTGAAATTGAATTGAGGAAGAAGCTTGAGAGTTACAGTTGTTGCCAAGCTGTGTGACCGTTTACTACCTACCCGTTTTCATTACAGGAAAGAAAAGGGTAAATTACCTATTAAACTATTGACTTGATTCTATTTTGACCATTAAACTATGAATTTTGTCAATTAGGCCCGTAAAAGATTGCAATGGTTTCAATCATTCCAATTGATGTGAAAGTTAAAGTAATTTTGTTGATCCAAAAAAATAAATAAAGTAATTTTGTATAATTACATATTTGATCCTCATTATTACACATTCTATCAATTTAATCTTAATTTTAATTTAATTTAATACATTTTAATCCTTCAATTAGATGGTGATTCAATAACAATTTTTAATCATTTTATTATAATAATACTAATCTATTAAATCTAAAAATATATCAAAACAAGAATAAAAGATAATCACTTTGAAAGTGTTTTTGTAAATGAAAATAAAATAACCATTTTTATTTGATATCTGTATTTTTATTAAAAAAATGTGACTATTTTAATTCTTTTCATCATTTTGTAAATATAAAAATAATACTAATTTTGTAAATATATAAAAATATATATGTATGTGAAGATGAGTTAAAAAAATAAAATATCCCTAAAGTCGGTGAAAAACTTGAAATGTGAGATAAAAATTTAAAATATTAAAGAAGAATTCACGACATCAGCGACATCATCTGTGAGTAAAAAAGAGTTTGAGGTTATTGTTAAGATTTATGGATTATTAAGTATTTAATTCTAATATTCTTAATTAAAATATATTAAAAATATAAATAATTTTGTAAGACTCGAAAATTGGGTTAATAATTTGGATCTAAGATTTAAGTTGATATATTAAATTTAAAAATTTAGTTTAAAAAGAAAGAGAATGTGAAAGAATTATTTTTTTTATAAAGTTTAATGATTAATTTGTAAGAAGAATGGAAATGGAGGACCTTGAATACAATTTTATTATTTTATTTGAAAGACAATAATTTAAAATGTAACGGGCGGAAAAAGGGAAGGGGAATGAATTTTTTCTATTTTCTCTCTATATTTCTATTTTTCTTTTATTTATTTATTTTAATTTTTTCATCGTAGTTTGTTGTTTGATTTATTTTTATCGAAGTGTTTGTATTTAATATATTTTATGTTATTATATTTAGACTTAATATCTAAATAAATACTCAAATTATGTTCGCAGATTATTTTTTATGTTTAAATTATTTTTAATTTTAAATAAATATTTAAAATTTTAATTTAAATTATTTTAAGTAACTAATTATAAAAAATTCCTATAAAATTCTTGCAGTATAAGTGGAAAAGGAAGTCTATATTTTCGGCTGAACTTCTGCCTGATCCATGCAATGCAAATCGCGTTAAATTTTGTTTCCACTCGCAGTTGTCGGGAGTGTAATGCACGGACCAATTCAGTAGAATTTGAATGAAATATTTCTAGGGAGCTTTGTATTTGTTTTCTTGGTAAACTAATGAAATGGTCACTAAAGTTTGAACAAATTTCTTTTTCACCACTGAAGTATGAAAAATTACAAAACTATCTCTATCATTACCGAAACAAAACAATCACTCAACTGTTAACGTCATTATTTGGATAACAGCAATCCTACATGGCAAGACGTGTTCATTCATGAGAATTGTCTCCAACCTTTAGAGTTGAACCAGCATTGCATGGACAGACAACAGTCATCTGCTTCACCCATCAACATATTTGTCAATGCTAGCAGACAAGGTAGACTTGGGAACTGCACCGATGATGCTCTCTTTCTTATCACCATTCTTGAAGAACAGCATGGTGGGGATGCTCTTGATTCCGAACTGTGTCGCAATGTTGGGGCTTTCATCGGTGTTGAGCTTGTAGCAAGCTATCTTTCCAGCGTATTCTTTCGCTAATTCGGCTATCACCGGCTCGATCATGCGGCAGGGTCCGCACCATGGTGCCCAAAACTCCACCAGAACTGGAGTTTCACTCCCCACCACAAGCTCTCCCCAGTTTGCTTCGGTAACAACTTCAACTGCAAAAGAGATCTTGTTTGTGATCCATGTACATTGTTACTTTGGCATAGTGGATATATTGTTCACCTAATTGGAGGTTAAGATCTTGAAGAAAGTCTTATAGTTCCAGTAGAAATTAAGCCTCGGTAATGTTTTTTGAAGTACCTCACATGGAAACTCTGCTATATTCCAGATAAATACCGAGATTCGAACATATACAAGGTGAGAAAGTAGCATCATACCTAGATCAACAGCTTCACGAGCTTTGCAGATAAGCCTGGATTTTTGCCATCTGCCATTGAATGAACGAGTACAAGATGAAGAAAATGTGAGATTGGGTTTGTTCAACCCTCGAAATGTCTGCAAATGGATCTTCTCAGCAGATGAAAAACGACAGTGGTAGCTTTGCCCCATAGTAGCTCTGGTATTGCAAACTGAGCTCAACCGAAAACAGTTTTCCATGGCCATCTTTAGCTCTTCCCTTAGAGTCTTGCAAGGATGATAAATGTTGAAGATTTGGGACCTTACAGGGGTGTGGTTTTTCCCCTAGGGGTCGTTTTAGAAAATTTGTGGCTTAATGAATGTGAGGTGCAGGGAAGACTAGAAGAAACTGAAGTGGATAACATTTACTCCATTGTTGGTTGACCGCAAATTTCTCATCCATTAAACCTTCGCCTGTGGGCTTTTCATTGGGTTCTAAACTTCGAAAATGTGTAACATCAGAACCCAATTCTTAAGCCGAAGCAATCGACAATCCATGTTCGAACCTTGAAAACAACATTGTTAAGGGGGTTAATCTTAAACTCGGAGCATGGATCATAAAACACTTATGAATCATATAGAAAAGTTACCGTACGAAATAAGAAAACAGAAGAGAGTTCATGGTTTTTGAGCAATTATGAAGAAAACTGAAGTACCTCTTAGCTGGCCAGAAGAGGCATCCTGCGGGCCAAATGGACTTTCTGAAACCTCAGAACTAGATGTGTCAACACGAAAATAATAATAATAATAATACATAACTAATATAATAAATAATAATATATTAATATAAATAATAATATAATATTAAAATATTAAAAAAAACTGAAAATCATGGAACCGAAAAATCTGGAAAAGGCAGTAGCATGAAGGAGTCTTCGGGTGAGTGTTTTGGCCGAATTCATAGGGTTTTTGGGATTAGTTGATAAGATTGGGTTGTTAGGATTAGGATAAAGTTGAGGTTTTATAGGGATTTAGCTAGGTGATTGAGTTGGGGAAGGATTGAATGGAATCTCTTTAAATAGAGATTCATCAATTCGAATAGGGGAGGAGATCGACTGGAATTTTTGAGGCTAGAATCGGCGCCGGGTGGTCGGAATCAGAGGCAATCGAACTTTGAGGTGAGTTTTCGATTTGTTTTCTTGATTTAAATCTGCATTACATCGCATAAAGGTATTGATCCAAAAGTGATTATCGAGATAGAAGGCGATCATAACAGTTAAAGAGATTTGTAGGTTGAAGACGAGGTTAAGTCAGAGCTTGAGAAGGATGGACAATTTACTTGAAGATTACTCAGACTCTAGAGACGCTGAAATGCAAGAGTTAAAAAGGCAGATGAGTGAGCTGAAGACCATGATGATGGACATGACTAGAGGCACATGGAAGAAGAGCCGAAAAAGGATCGGTACACATACAAATCACCACTTATAATTAGTGTGAGCAAGCCAACCGAAAATGTACCAAACCTAAAACCTGAGAAAGTCATAGCGGTCCATGGAAAATCCAAAATGAAAGAAGCGTTCCGCCCGATAAAGACGGTCGAACACCCTGAGCAAAGTTCAGGTTCCAAGATCCTTTTTCCTAGTTCTCAGAAGATAGAAAGTCGCAAGAATTGGTTTGACCCAATTCCCATTTCATACGAAGAATTATATCCTCAGTTGCTAGAAGCTCGGCTAATAACCCCGTATTTTATCTCACCATTATAACCGTCGTACCCGGAATGGTATGATGCTGATGTTTATTGTGAATTTCATGACGGAGCACGAGGACACTCAATTGAAAATTGCATGGCTTTAAAGCGTAAAGTCCAGTGTCTGTTGAAATGCGGAAAGTTAAAGTTTGAAGGAAAAGGTCAGCCTGATTCAGGGGGCAGACATGAAGTTCGAGATGAAAATATTTTGAAGAAACAACATCAGTCCGAGTATGAGATTCAGGTAATGCAAGAGAGAGATAACTTGGAAGTAGAGTTACAAACCTTGCGATCAGATTACCAAGATCTCGCCAAGGATGTTAAGAAGGAATGTGTAAAAAGTGAAGATGATGACATAAAAGCTGCGGCACGAGAGATGGCTCAAGAAATAGCAAGCTTAGCGGATATGGCG
This sequence comes from Abelmoschus esculentus, assembly GCA_035048815.1. Classification (NCBI taxonomy): domain Eukaryota; kingdom Viridiplantae; phylum Streptophyta; class Magnoliopsida; order Malvales; family Malvaceae; genus Abelmoschus; species Abelmoschus esculentus. The sequence continues at coordinate 3,300,491 of JAUCBN010000010.1, forward strand.
GCAGAATTGAGTCAAAACATCAACCCGGTGATAGATCACAGTGAGAAGTTAGCAAGGTTCTTAGAGAAGGTTAAGAAATTAGGGGTTAAGACTCGTAAATACCTTTAGCGTTTGATATTTGATGTAATAAATTTTTTTACCTGAAATGAAAGTTATTCTACGATAATCACACTTGGGATCAATACCTTATTGTATTCATGTATATGTTTATTTTATATCATGTTATTATTATTTTATCAATATTGTATTAGCATACATGAATCTAAGGTGGTTGAGGGTTCCGATGACAGTTGCTATACATTAATAAAAGTTCGAGAATCAGACATCATGGATGAGAATATGAGAGATGTTGCTAGTATCCGAGAAAGATTGCAAGAGCATATGACAAAGCCTCAACCAAGGGTAAATGATCAAATCCCGAAGCCATATCTAACTATCTACCCGAGAGTATCAAGTTCGAGAATAAATACGTTTTCCTTAGAACGTGTTGATCAATTGACAAATATGTGTACAGAACTCCAGAAGAAAATTGAGGCAAGTGAAAAAGGAGTGGACTCCGAGTTTAGTGCAAGGGAGTTTTGTCTGGTCCCTGATTTAGTTATCCCACCAAAATTCAAGATCCTTATTTTTGAGAAGTATGACGGATCTAGTTGTCCTAAAATTCACTTGACGATGTATTGTCGGAAAATGGAAGGATATCTAGATAATGACCAAATGATGATTTACTACTTTCATGATAGCTTGACTGGGCCTGCTGCAACATGGTACAACAGATTGAGTCGAGAGCAGATTCGAACATGGGTTGATTTGGCGAAAGAATTCTTGGGGCAATACAGGTATGTCATAGACTTGGCTCCAGATCGTCGGACTTTACAGAGTATGAGAATGAAGGATGATGAGAGCTTTAAGGACTATGTATTGAGATGGAGGGTGCTAGCATCTCAGGTGCAACCACCCATGATAGAAGAGGAAATGTCTGAAATGTTTCATCAGACTTTGCCATCTCCTTTCTTCGATAAAATGCTTACGAATTCAAGGGGCAACTTTAAAGATTTTATGACCCTTGGCGAAGTAATAGAAGTTGGAATCCAACAAGGGAAAATTGAACCTAGGATCAAAAGTTCTACAGAAGATAAGAAGCCGAAAGAGGTAAATGAGTGTAATATTCAAAGTTCCCGAAGACGTAAAAGGAAAAGATCACCCAGTTCTTCAGGGCGGAAACAAAAGATTCCCAAAAAATACGAATCGGGAGATATTTAGAATGCCTATTGCCGATTTATTTCCTTATCTTGTTAAAGTTCAATATATTACTCCCAAGCCAATGAAGAAAGCGCCAAGCCCTTTCGCTCAAAGCTATGATCCCAACAATGTTTGTGAGTTTCATATGGGATTGTCAGGTCATGCTACTAATAAATGTAGGTCTTTACTGGAAGAAATCAAGAAATTGATTGATAAGGGAATTTTGACAGAGGAGTTGGTGCAACAATGGAAAATCAAAGAAAATACTCAAGATGATATGCTCGTTGAAGATTCAGAGCGTCAGGACTAGCTTTTCCAAGATTGTTCAGAGTTATGAAAAATCTGTCTTGTTCATGTCTAAATGTCAAGGAAAAGAGTGTTTTTGGATCGGTTGCGGAGTAATGCCCTGAATCATCTCAGTTGCGTTATTCTACTCTATATGCATTGGGTGTCTTTTGTAAGGGAGTTTTTTTTAATTCATTTGTCAATGATGCCTGTTTCATGTGTGTGTTTTCAAGTGGTAAACATGTCATATTCTTTGATTCTTTGATTCTTTAAATTTTTACCTTTTTGATTCTTTGATTTTTTGTTATGGGTTAATTTTTGAGCACCCATACATATATCATTGATTTCATTCTTTCAAATATTAAATATCAATTGCGAAATTGATATTAAATCAAATTCGGAGATCAACTTCACTAATGTGACTCGTTACCATTTTACTTAGGCCAAAAGGATGACATTAATGAGTGTTCAGGAATCACAGGAAAATCCTAGATAAATTTTGAGTGAATTTCCTCTCAAGCATTGTTGAATAAGGTCTTTGAATGAAGTGATAACCCAAAACATCATCCAACTGAAGTCTGCTTTGCTTTAAAGACATCCGAGTATGGGATGATATTTGGCATTCCTTGATTTCCCTTCTCAAAGAAAGAAAATAAGAAAAAATATCATTTGTTGTCCCCTTTGAGCCTAACATTATTTTTCTTACGATTCAACCCAAATCAAGGATCACCCCTACGCTGGGGGTAAAAGAGGACAAAAATGTGTTTCAAAGTGAAATACAAAATCAAGAAAAAGCCAAACTCAAATTGTTGGCACAAACGAAAAAACGAACATAAAGTTTAGTGAAGTATTTTGATGAGATGAACCACTAGAAAAAATAATGGTGAAAAGGAAATGACCTCTAGGGTGAAAGCCCAACAAAAGAAAAGGGGCAACCTAGAGTGATCCGCAAAGAAAAAAGTATTTCATCAGAGCATGTTCAGATCAGTGCGACAATGATCCTTGATTTTACCACCCTTGAATTATTTGAGCCTATATATCCTTTTTTTGTAGCCATAAACCATAACCCACATTATAAGCCACAAAAGACCATTTTGACCATACACGGATATTGGAACAAGGAGAGTTAGTCTTCAGAATATATCTCGCTTACTAGGGTTGACCTTTCTTCAAGGATTTTTAGTCTTCTTATGCTTGATCGAGATCAGAAAAGAGAGGAAAATTGGATATGGTGAGCTAGTGAGAAAAAGAGTACCACCTAAACAGGGTAGAATTAGAAAAATGGGAATGTTTCTCCTGAAAGTCTAATAAATTGGAAAATGGTCACATCCGAGTTGATCTTTACAAATTTATTCGAACGCTTTGTTGCACTTGATATTCAGAGGCCTAATTTTTTGTTTTTGTTTGCCATGACACTCAAATTTTTCAATGTTTTCAAAATACTATTTTGAGCATTTTTTAACAAGCATCTTGCAGATGAATTGATTAGATACAAAAAGTAAAGGATTTCATGGGAATTACTATGATGCAATTAATCCTTTAAGCGCAGGCAGAACAAGAGGTGAATGATGAATGGTATGACAAGGGACAAATGAAGCTTTGAAATGCCAAAACATGGGGCATTTATGTACGGACTGTGTCATTGCCGAGTTCCGTAGTAATGAACATTAGTTTAGCTTGGTGAAAGTTCAGGGACTAAGAAAGGTTTAGGGACCTATGATATTTCGCACACCCTCAATTGTGAAAGTGGGGCAAACCAGCATGATAAAAGATCAACAAAGCATTATTGCACGTGAGATTTCAGATCAGAATGGACAAGGGAAGAACAGAGTTCATGAACTTATTGCTTCGAGAAACTGATAGCCCATGAGATGTGGGGCAGAATCCGAGCTAATTGGGAAAATTAATGTTAAATTGAGAAATAGAGCTCAAAAAGTTCAGGCAGACTACAAAGTTGTCAATGTGAGATGTCGTCATGACAGAAGAAGGTCCAATGAAGAAGACCAATGTACATTCAAGTGTCCCTCAATGACCACAGTTCATGCATCATATGGTTAGGCATCCATAGGGTAAAACATGCTAACCCATGCATTCAAAACATTTTTTAAATTTTAACAGGAATTTGCAAGATTAACAAAGTGATCCAGATCAGGACAAGCAAACATTTCAAAAGGTCAACAGAGACCAATACAGATTTCTATTTGAGGAAAAAGATCTCAACAAAGAAGATGAAGTCAAGCAAGATTTTCCGCTTGAAGATGCGGATTTCAACAAAAATCTTTATTTACCAGATGTTCGAGGGAATTCAGATGAAAAGAACAATTTTGGATCTCAAGATTTGTTTGAAGGAATTCAACAGGATTTAAAGAAATCAACTACAACAAACATTATCGGCAGCCTTTTGGCGTGAGTCTAGAAAGAAGTGGTGTAACGCGAGGAATTTTAAAGTACAGCCTCAAGTTTCATCACTTACGTATGGTGAATTTCGAAGTGAGAAGAACTGCTCCATATTTCATTATTAAACATTACCGACAGCCTTTTGGCGTGAGTCCAGAAAGAAGTGGTGTAACGCGAGGAATTTCGAAGTACAACCTCAAGTTTCATCACTTACGTATGGAGAATTTCGAAGTGAGAAGAACTGCTCCATATTCCATTATTAAACATTACCGACAGCCTTTTGGCGTGAGTCCAGAAAGAAGTGGTGTAACGCGAGGAATTTCGAAGTACAACCTCAAGTTTCATCACTTACGTATGGAGAATTTCGAAGTGAGAAGAACTGCTCCATATTCCATTATTAAATATTATCGGCAGCCTTTTGGCGTGAGTCCAGAAAGAAGTGGTGTAACGCGAGGAATTTCGAAGTGAACAGCCTCAAGTTTCATCACTTACGTTTGAAGAATTTCGAAGTGAGAAGAACAGCTTCAGACTCTTCAGTGGAGGTGGAGAATTTCGTACTGAGAAGAACAGCTCCATATTCCACTATTAAATCCTCCGGGTCATCAGTAAGTCCTCCGGGCATGATGTTAAATCCTTCGGGTCATCATTAAGTCCTCCGGGTCATCACCTTCGGGAGTGATGATATCGTTTGCACAATCTAGGAGGCAATACGATCCTAAATCCTCCGGATCATCATTAAGTCCTCCGGGTATGATGTTAAGTCCTCCGGGCCATCATTAAGTCCTCCGGGCATGATGTTAAATCCTCCGGGTCATCATTAAGTCCTCTGGGCATGATGTTAAGTTTAAAGAATTTCGAAATGAGAAGAACAGCTTCATGCTTCAGGGCTTTTATAGAATTTGTGTTTTTCAGTCTTTGCCCATCTCCTGCTCTGCAGCATCGAGCAAAGAGGGGAAGCTGTCAACACGAATTTCTCGTGTCATAATAAATAATAATAATAATATATAAAATAATAATAAAATATTAAAAAAATCGAAAAAACAGAAAAAAACAAGTTTGAATCGTGATATACTAAAATCAGGGGATCATGGGTCGACCGATTCTTTAGGGATTGAGGTTTGGTGGAGTGTTTTAAGGGGATTAGAGTTTGGTTAGATTGAGGGCTTTGATTCAAGTCCTTTTAAAGACTTGAATTGATCGGATTTGGGGGGATGGATTCGATTGGGGGAGTTTTGCTGGAGAGGCTTGAATCGGCAGCTAGGGAGATTCGGATTTGGTGGAGGATTTCGGACTGAAATCGACAACAAAGGGGAGATACCGGAGTGAAGTTGAAATCAGTCGAAAGTGGTAAGTTTTTAATCCATCTTCAGATTCGTTTTTGTGGTATTTGTTTAGGGTTGGATTTTTGGGTATTTAGGGTGCTTCGGCCGATGGGTTTAGGTGTTTAGGGCTAGTTTCAATCCGTTTTTAGGTTGTTAGATCTCATAAAACCTAGGTTTTAGTGGTTTTCTAGGCGTTTCGAGGGTCATCGGCGAGCTCGCCGGCGTCAGGAGTCATTTCTGGCATCGGAAACGGCGCCAGAAGGATGGTCGGAATGTTTGTCACGGCGGCCGAAAAACACACCGGTGCGGTGGTCGGCGGCGGCGAGTTGGATTCGCAGGCGGAGTTCGCAGTGGTCTTAGGCCGGTGTTCTTCGTGTTCATGAAGAACACCGAAGAACACCATGAGAAATAGGGTTTTTTGATCTGTTTTTGCTGGGTTATCTGGGTTTTTTGTGTTTGTTTTAGAGAAAATTTGGAAGCGGTGAGTTGGGCCGAGTTGACCTCGGTCCAAATGGCCGAGCCAACTCGGCGCTAGGAGGTTCTGACCCTGGGCAAAACGCTACCGTTTTGGCAGTCAGTTATGGGCGGGTCGGATCCGGGTTCAACCCGGATCCGCGTTTCTTTAAACTTATGGGTTATTTACCCCTTTGGTCCCCCATAGTTTAACCTGTTTTACATTTTAGCCCCCTAGAACCCCAATTAGGTCCCTAAAACCTTAAATTTGATTCAATTAGGTTCCTAGTTTCTTAATTAAACCCCTAATTAGACTCTTAGGAATAAATTAATTAATTTTAGACTTAATTAGGTTAAAAGGTTAATTTTAGAGACTTAAAATATCTGAATTAAATTCTAATTTAGGATTTAATTTAGTTTTTAATAAACTTTAAAATTAATTTAATCTAATTAAACTTAATTTAGGATTAATTTGACCCCTAAGACTTAAAAATTAGACTTCAAATAGGTTTAATTTAATTCTTAAAATTTTGAAAATAATTTTAATTAATTATTTTAATTAATTTTAATTAATTTCTAAGAAAATAAGTTTTAAAATTAATTAAACTTAATTAGGTCTAGTTTTGCCTTAAAACTTTAAAACATTCATCAAATTAGACTTTAATAGGCTTTTTAATTCTTAAAATTTAGGGAATAATTTTAATTAATTAATTTAATTAATTTTAATTAAATCCTAAAAGATAAGACTTAAAAGTAATTAGGTCTAATTTAACCTAAGCTTCACCAAATTAAAGGTTAATTTAAATTCTTAGGAACTTAGAAATTGTTTTAATTAAATCCCTTAATTAATTTTAATTTCTAAAGATAAGACTTAAAATTAATCTAATTAAATTTGACCCACCAATTAAACCTTTGAACTTAAAATTCACCAAGTTAGATTCTAATTAGGTTTCAATTAAGATTTGAAGTTAAGGAAAATTTAGTTAATTAATTTAATTAAAAATTTCTAAGACTTTAAAAATTAATTTCACACTTAATTAAATCTAATCAGTCTTCAAGGTTTGCTTTCGAGTTCCTTTTTGATCTTTTTCGATACAAGTCCCTTTTGTACTCTTGTGATGAGAATTTTTGATGTAATGTTGTACACCCATGATTCTAATAAAATTAATGAGTTCCTTTATTTTATTTATGTTTTATTTTATGTTGTCTTGCATAACATATTCTAGGGAGGTCACCTAATGAACATTTTTAGTTAATTAATTTAGAGCCTTCTAGGAATAGTACCTTTAATTAATTAATTAATTAAATTAGGGAGATAATTTAGTAACATAACATTTGAATCTTATGTCTCGGATACACTAAAGAGGTTGGTGTTTTGACATACCATGATGCTGACCTAGAGAGTGTACCTTGGCATCGAATTCATGTGTTATTTAAAACCTAGAATTTTGACGAAATAACTTAGGCTTAGAATTAAATAAAATTGATAGGTAAACAACTAGTGACATTAGTAACTTAGGTTTTAAACACTTAATTAATGGAGCCTTTTTAGGATTAGAACTTAAAATGAACAAGATAAAAAACGGTAATATTTTTCAAGGTACCAATTTTTTGGCGTTTGTAAGGGTCGTCCTTACACGTAACCGACTCCTGAACCCTACGTTTTTAAAATGAATCTCTGGTTTGTTTTATGGTGTCTGGCCTACCAAAGTGGCCGGTGGCGCTCCAAGTCAATTTTTCAAAATTGAATTATAATTTTTGTTTTCTAAAATTCGGGTTTTTTCAAGACTAAAATTGATAAATTCGTATTTTTCAAAATCAATCGACAAGTCATTTTTCGCCTAAAATCGCATTTTAAAGAGGTCGCGACAGATATATTTATATATTTTAGGAAAATTCTACAACGGGCGTCGAACATTGCTGAACACCACTAATATTGAACATTGTTGAACACCATTAAATTAATTAATAAAATTTAAAAATCTCAAGGATTCAATATGTAATTAATAAAGAGTGATAGATTCAACATACAATTAATAATTGTGTATTAAGTCCCTGAGATTTTTAATCTTTATTAATTAATTTAATAATGTTCAGCGATGTTCAACATTAGTGGTGTTCAACGATGTTCGACGCCCGTTGTAGACTCATCCTTTATTTTATTACATTTATATATAATATATAATATTTTTATTAATTTTCTCAGATCGGATTAAAGTTTAGTTGGATTTTTTATTAATATATCAGGGTCGAATCAAGGTTGAGTTATAGGTTTTATCATTTCGGGTTAGATTAGGTCGAAAGAAAATATATTAAGATCGAATCAGATCGAATCGAACAAAAATATATATCAAAATCAAACCAGAACAAATATCTTAATTTTTAGATCAAAATTAGATCAGTCAAAAATTCCGACAAGTTGTCATCCCTATCTCAATTCCATCTGCCAAGTGGCAAGCAACATTTGTTGGCCTCGTTTTTTTTTCTACCCCTCATTCCTCACCCTAAAATCTGTCTTGATTGCACCATCTTCACCTACTTTGATTGGAAATGCTAAATAGTAAGCACATATGTATCTATAGATAATTTGATCACCAATCTATTTAGAAAGGATTTATATGGGATACTGAAGCAACATAAAGGAATTTATTTACTTCACTAAAAAGAAAAATGAAAAAAAAAATAGTTGATTCCCTCGGCTTATGAGTTTAAAATTTATTAAGAATATATATATTTTTATTTTCTTGAATAAATATTGTTAAAAAAAAAGTAGTAAATTGCTTTCTTTTCTTGTCATGGAATTGGTTTTAATTTGAGGTTTAGATCGGGTAAAATTCGTCTAATATTTAAATTAATCTATTTGTTTTAAAATTTAAAATTGACTTAAACAAATCGATTTGAATTTTAAACCAAAATTTAAAATAAATTGAACTGATAATGATTTAAATTTTAATTAAATCGAAATAAAACTCGAATCAAAAGTAATCATATTGAAGGTAATTCGAAATAAAGAAAGATAAATTTTAATTGCAGTTATATAGGGGTATAACTGACTCAACTTGAAAACTTAATTAAAATTGACTATCTTCCATTGACTCGACTCAAAATCAACTGATCCGACTATAATTGAGCTGGAATAACCCGACTTGATATCTGACTTAACTCATCATAAACCAAAATTAAAACTGAACAAAATCTAAAATTAAATCGAATATAATCATAGTCAAAATGATTTGAATTAAAATCGAACCAAATAATCCGATTCACCCCGCAATGACATGATACAAATTAGAATGACACCTAAACGGGCCAACCTAAATTTTAGTCACATTCTTATCATATATATTTTTTTAAAACAAGACTTAATAAATATGATTTTTCGAATTTCAGTATTCATGTTTCTTATTTTATATATATTGGATAATGCAAAATTTTGATTAAAGTTTCTAAAAACAAAGCCTGACCCTTTCTAAACAGAAGCATAAAGGTAGGTAAAATGTCATTATCACCCCCCACCACTAATCTAATAATCCTTTGACACTCAAAATTGGAAGGATTGAGATGTCATAATCTGCTTTAATGTAATAAAAATGAACCGAAACTCTCAATTATACCGAACAAAACCAACTCGTTTGTTCTTAGACTTGTAATAAATCCAATTCTTTTAGTCAGGATTTAATGGAGTTAGTTTTAAAGAGGGAGGGGAACAAGAAAATATCACTGCAAACTGTCAACAAAGAAAGCCTTATGGGTTACTTCAAACCCTCGGGTTGGATAACACGTCACGGGATAGTCTATTATATTTATAATTTTACTGTAAACTCTTTGTAATAAAAAATATTAGATAAATCTGATTTATTATGTTATTTTTAATTTTATTTGATAATAATTTTTATTTTATTTTTTATAAATATTTTTTCTTTTATAGATAATTTTTGTATTTCTTTTACGTGTCGTTAAATAAATGAATCTTATTAAATAAGATTATAAACAACATAATAAATCAAGATCATAGGATAATTTCTCGTTCATAGTTTTACGCGGCAACATGTTCAGAATATGAACCACATTCAGTGTAACATTAACGCTGTAATTATAATTAACTAAAATTTTTATAAGTATGATCCCGCAAGATATAAAGAGTCGTATTAAAGGAACGGTTGATGTTCTTAAAGGTCACGAGTTTGAGCACCAGCAATGTCAGCAGAGTGATTGAGCGATCAATGTCAAATGGTGGAGATTATATTCTAGAACAAATACTACTGTAATCACTATTAGTTTGTTAAAAAAAAGTCGTATTCAATTTATTAAAATAGTTTAATTTACAATATAAAAATATAATATTTTTAAATAAGTTTACTTAATACAAGAAATGTTAAATTACTATCTAGATCAACATAACAATGACTTATAAACATCTAAAAATCTAATATTTTCATTTAAAAAGTTTTTTTTCTTATATGTATCGAAACAAAGTCATCTACAATGCTTCTAATATTAACTTCTTTTAAAATATCACTCTTGATTAACATCAAAACAAATTTATTTAGTCTTTCTTGCGATATAATTATCTGTAAGTATGACTGTACAAACTTTAATTTTAAAGAGTTTCGTTCCGTGAAAGTAAAAATATTCTCAATGAGACTTTATATACAATTGTCGCATTTAAAAAATTAATTGAATTGAGTGACCCCTATTTTAGGAACCTTGTGTGATCGAACTTATCGAAAAACCCATCCTTAATATTTTATATATTTTGAAAGTTGAATCAACAAAATGTCAAACTTAGACAAATTACATGGAATTGAAAGTAATAATTCTTTTCCAAGGTAGGTATGAATTTAAGGAGAGATTATACGGTGAACCATGTTCACTACGTCATCCATGGTCCAAGCAATCAGGACCTTTGATCTTTAAATAATCACCTAATAACTACCCACCCACTAAGTCCATGTAGGAAAGAGGTGGTGATTCACTTGGAAAAAAATTAAGATCAACGGTTCTGATTGCTTGGGACCATGGATGACGTGGTGAACAGGGTTCACTGTATAATTTTTCGAATTTAAGGGAATAAAATGGGATAGTTTCTAGCATTTCTTTTCCCATGAGAAAATATTCCTCCCATACCCTTATATTTCAAAGTAGAAATATGAAGGAAAAAGATTAAATGATGTTAGTATAAAGACCAACCAGCCACCAATACCTTAAGTCTATAACAAAAAAAATATTATAATTAAAAAAAATATTGAAATTAATTATTATTTCAGGGGTCAAAGTAGTTTGTTGAGGGATTTTAATTTTGTATGTCTTTATAGCTATAAATGCAGAAGTTGAGTTTGGTAATATCATGGTTATGGATACAAGTAACTGAATCCCACCCTTAAGCTATTTCAAACCATTTTATTTATAAACAAAATAGATCGCCTCGAATTCGATACGGATTTAAAGTCAAAATATATTTTTTAACCCATTAAAATCAAAATTGAGTATAATGTATTCGATTGTTTTAAATATTTATTAGATGGACCGTAAATCAGTCGTCTTCGTCATCCTTTAATCCATATTCCCCAAGAAAACTTTCACGATACTGTTTAGATGCATCGATGGTGTCGGAATTTCGGATATGGTTTCGGGTTTCTTTCGACTAATGACACGAACATTAATGATCTTCTCTTTTTGGGTGTTGAAATTATGTATGTATCATGGCATGGACGACAGATTGAAGTAGCTTACATGCACTATCGACGAATGCAAGCAATGGTGTTGACAGAGTAGTCTAAGCACATTTTCAGATGAGATTTCAGATGTTTTAATTTTTCGTGGTATAAAATCTCAATCAATTAAAGAAAAAACCAACAAATATATATATATATATATAATAAGCTAATTAATTAGTTTTCAACATAATGTTTCAACGTTTGTATTTGACTGGCCATCGGCATGGAAGTATGAAAAAAAGCAGACGGTTTACCAAAACTTTTCTCGATGCCGTCCTTGCACGGCATTGGCTTTAACCCTCAAGTAAGACTCAAATACCTTGTTTATGTATTAATCCATCAATGAATCGAATATTAATCGAACCCTATCTTAAGTATGACCAAACTGGTTTAGATAATGCATGCACGTGCATGCTTCAAAACGCTTGCTAATGATAACACTATCTTCTTCCTGGTTCTGGTATATGACAGCTTCCAGTTTTACCAACTTTTTGCCACTGATTCCAGCTGCAATATATATTATACATTAAAATGCTTCAAATCTGAAGCATGATGTTCCTAGGAGAGAAAACTTCCATAATTTGGGGTTTTGAATCTTAACTATGTTTGAAACTGATGTAATTCACAGCCTAAGTAATAAAAATTTTCTGCAAATTTTCATACTTGTAGGCTACTTATTATTAAAAAAAGGTCAGTGTTGATTAATAATGTGAAGGGACATCCATGCACTATAAGCATGACAAAACACACTTGGAAAACGAAATAAAAGTATATTAAAGGTGATAAATCATGATTATAAATCATGATCCCTTGTTAATGAATTTGCACCAGGAGAACTGTCCTTTTAATACAAACTACTAGCTGCCCTAAGCACCAGGTTTGATTTAACGTAAGACCATGGCTTAAACTTGTAATAGAAATGCTGGCCAATAGCAGAACAGTTGAAAGGAAGGGCAAGTCAGTCAGTGGTTCTACAGATACATATAGCTAGGCTTAATGTGTCGTGTAAAACCAACAAAAGTGACTTCCCATCCACAACCCTAAACCAACCGCACTTTCTTGTTTCATTTTTCTCTCTTTGCTCCTTTATATATCTTCTTTGGGGGCTTCATTTTTGCTGTGCTTGATGACAAACAATTGTGCAGCTCTGCTGATCTCCCCCTAGCTAGCTACTGGTCATAAACATATCCATCTTATTTATCCCATCAAATTATCCATGGAGGATTCGGGAGCTGGTTCAAGTGATGATGTCAAAAAGACTTGTCCTAGAGGACACTGGAGACCTGCTGAAGATGAAAAGCTCAGGCTGCTTGTTGAACAGTATGGTGCACAGAACTGGAATTTTATAGCAGAAAAGCTCCAAGGAAGATCAGGTGATTTAAATTTTAATTGATCATTACTGTTGGAATATATAATAAAGTTGGTTTATCTTTTGAATCTAATCTTTGGGGGATTGTTAAAAGTATGATGTTCAAAAGCATGCAAAGTGATGATCATAAGCTGATTCAAAACTTAAGATTAAAACTGATAAAAGATGTTTCTTTCTCCATGATACAGTTGGTGTGGTCATATCTAGGTTGTTGATTAGTATATTTTGGGATTTCATTATTCTTCACCTAATTGAGAAAACTTTTTAAACTAATAATACCCTCTTCCCTTTAATTTGAACATATGGCCTGATTTTTATGTTTTTTTTTTCAGGGAAGAGCTGCAGATTGAGGTGGTTTAATCAACTTGACCCTAGGATCAATAGAAGGCCATTTACAGAAGAAGAAGAAGAGAGGCTCCTTGCTTCTCATCATATCCATGGGAACAAATGGGCCTTAATAGCTAGATTATTTCCTGGTAGAACCGATAATGCAGTGAAGAATCACTGGCATGTTATAATGGCTAGGAAACAAAGAGAACAATCCAAGTTATGCGGGAAGGGAAGTTTTCAAGATGCCTTTACCGACTCTAAGCTATGCTCTACCGGTTTTACAACCTCAAGGAAACTAGCAAGGCGTCAAGAGGCGTTCAGCTCTAGAACTGGGTTTGGAGACAGTAGGGTTTTTGAGTTCCAAAACCAAGGTAAAGAGAGGATTTTCATAGTCCCATCCACATCAACTACTTCTTCACCATCTTGGAAGTTTGCTTCAACAGCAATGGCGGCTTCAAACACAATCGCCCAGTTATCGATGAGAGATGGAAAGAATCATTTGCCGCCTTCTGGTTCTAGTTATTACTCCATGGACACAGCATATTGTAGAAGCTTCAGAAATTGTACTGCATTTGGAATCCAAAACTACAGAAGGGTCGTTCCAAATCCTCTTGGATACCGCAAACACGGCGATAATTATGAAAGCAACAATGGTGCGGTGATGAAGGAGTTGTTGAGCATAAACATAAATGCACCCAAGTCTGCAGATGTTAGAACCAGTAATTCACAGAACGAGCAAGATGATGAACCAGACAAAACAAAGGATGTTCCTTTCATAGATTTTCTTGGTGTTGGTATTTCTTCTTGATCATCAAAAAAACCATCTTATTTAACAGTTCTAGCTTTGCTTTTCCAGTGCATCATTATGATCATATATGTTCATAATTAACATGCAAAAGTTAATTAGAAAAGACAATGTCAGCTTTTTAGCAGATACAGAAAAAAACTCATTTTTCTTCAGTTTCCAATATTTTTTAATAAGGTATTTGGGCACGTTTTCAGACATTCTGAGTTTTAATTCTATAAGACATACACTAGGCTAGCAAGAACCCATTTTTTTGTCCTTGGAATCCTTCACAGATTCAGCTGCATTCACTTTAATGCATCAAAGTGCTAAAAACAGTAATCATTAGCATTTCTTTCAGTATAGGTTTTCCTTAGAGTGGAGAAGTGGTGGTAGGTATATGTCAATAAATACATATATAACTCCAGCTATATACTTGTATAAATTTTCTAAATTCTAACCTGAACAGCTGGTTGCAGACTTGCAGTTACATCCTTAAATTAATGTAAACTGAAAAGGAAAATCATCAGCTTCTTCAATATTGTTGTTAGCAGTAAAGCTTTCGTAGGTAACTATCATGATTAGCCGATGTAGAAGTAGTATACCTTAGACACGAGTCAAAAATCATTTCTGTTGGAAGTTCCTTTCAGTATATACCTACACTGCTTGATTTAATGGACACCCTTTGGCGTTTGAAGCACTGGGTTGATGATTTAGCTAAAGAAAAGGGGAACAGCACAGGCTATTATAGTGAAACTTATTATCATTGTATGTTGTTTTGCATGTAGCTAGGGCTGATTGAAGGAGACATGGATCAACATCAACTAGCCAGATATTAGAAATATGAAACTAGGTTCAAAATTTTAATAATTAATAGTATTTACCATATAGAAAGATGTTGATATATAGGCAGATCAATGTCACCTGCAGAAGGGTTTTCTTGTAGAATGGGATAACAGCAGATGATGTTTCTGGGTTGTCAATGTGGCCAAGAAGGATCCAAATGCTTCAACACCAATCCCTATCCAGATACTTATTCTTAATTCTTGCAAAGATATGGGATAGATTTATGCAGGGGCGGTTCAAAGATTTTGGGGCTCTGTACAATTTATTAAAATATGATCTTTAAAAGTAATTGTCCATGACTTCCACTAGATATAGAATTGTATCCCTTAGAAGCAAATGTCCTTTCTAGGGGCCCTTGTGCGATCGTTTCTATTGCATCTGTCCAAAACCTTACTAGTTCTACTGAAACAATAGTAATAGTAATAATCAATAAGATTCTATAATCAATTGTCGCATTTAAGAAATAATTATAACATTTTAACAATTATAACTAATCTAGTGTTTTCAAAAATTTTCAATAAATTTCGAGATTAACATCATCTAATGAATGTAGTTTATCAAAATTTGGGGCCTCTTTTTCGGGGCCATGTGCGATCGCTCCTATTGCGCCTGTCCAAAACCCACTGGATTTATGATAAATATATATATATATATATTTGTGTAAGTAGATTTGCAATTCTCAAACCCAAAGTGTTGACAGATTTATGGTAAAACTGTGTAAATCTACATGAATTCATCCAGATTCTTGCACAGAGTAATCGATCTTATGCTTTCTTTGTAGTCTACCTTGCAGTTAACTTGTTGGGGTAATTAATTTTCGTTTCTTCCTCCTTGAATCGCTTCTGATATTACCTTAATGTCGTTTTGTTAATTAGGAACTTGTTGACTTAAATGCTTCTAACCTTAAACATGACCTTAATTATGATTCTTTTCTCCACAAATAGAAATCAAACAAGTAGAATAATATGTTTAGTAAGATTCATAACAAAATGAAGTAAATAGTATAGAGTGTAGTGAAATTTTAAAAACAATAAGGTAAAAAGTTATGAATTTATATTTAATTTACTGACGACGAAAATTTTTAGTTTTTATAAGTGTTTTAGTTTATTTTTTATTGTAATTCTAAATCTTATTTGGCATTTAAAATCAATTATTTATTGTATTTAAGTATTTATCGAATTTAATTAAGGATCAATAAAGTTTGATTTATTTTTTATTTTAATTTATTCAAATAAACTTAAATTAGTGGGTCAATTTTTAATGCTATTCTTTAATAGAAATTAATGAAATTTGTGAATATACTTATCGAAGGTTCTGACCTTTATGCATCACCTCCATCATTGCTTGATGTTCTTAAAACCGAAGATGACAACTTTGGAGGCAGGAAGAAGACAGAAATTTGTGTTACGGGTGTTATAAAATTATAAATTTTTGGGATTATAATCTAAAGTTTTATATTTAAATGACTGAAACCAATTATTAATTTTCAGGGGAAAAAAAACTAAAAGTGCAAATTTTCCAATCACTAAAGCCCCACCCCCCTGCCTGCCTCTGGTTTAGCTCCTGCTCTGAAGAATCTAAGCAATTGGTCTACTGCAAATATAGCCATAAAACTTTTGCTTTTCCCACCTCGCTCACTCAAACAGGTATTTTCTCCGCTCCTAAAACCTTCATCATTCCTCGGAGATGGAGCAGGGAAGGGGTGGTGCATGCCAAGCCATCATGTCCACAATCACATTGCTGCTGTGCTTACTGCTTTGCCTGGAAACCACTGATGCTGCAAGTTACACAGTCGAGGGCTCCAATGGGTGGACTTTTAACACGGCTGCTTGGCCTAAAGGGAAGCGGTTCAGGGCCGGCGATGTGCTCGATAACTATATATACCTTAAAAGAAGGAAAATATTTCATAGTCTGTATATTCATTCGAATTCCTGGTATAAAATTGTTAATTATTACTCTGAATCTTTCTTTCGCATGCCATGCACAAGAGTCCCTTGTGAAGAGCAATTAATCACGTATCAGAAAGTAATGGAAGAAAACCGAACCCCAAATAAAACAAGACAAAGTAATTAAGTTCATGCTGTTGAACAAGATGAC
This sequence comes from Abelmoschus esculentus, assembly GCA_035048815.1. NCBI lineage: Eukaryota > Viridiplantae > Streptophyta > Magnoliopsida > Malvales > Malvaceae > Abelmoschus > Abelmoschus esculentus. The sequence continues at coordinate 3,317,330 of JAUCBN010000010.1, forward strand.
AAATGTAGATTTCTCAACATGACCCTACTTGCAGGAAATCTCAGTCTTCCTTTTTTCCTGGGCCTATGCCCTCGGATGAGTACATTTACCTACAATGTTAACAGAGAAATCACCTTCAATGAGCTGTATGGGGAATAATGTTCAGCGTCCGATGTGCTTGGACCGCACAAGCACAGTGCACGGATGTTAAGTTCAAGCAGCCACTCATGACAAGGGTGTGCCTTCCGGAGCAGGTATGAAGAGCAGGGAACGTATCGCATAATGCCTGAACGGCTGGGGGAGTCAGTGCAGTGCATTGGCTTATATTGAGACTTTTTAGACCTTCCTCATCATATCTATCCTTCATGGACTTCCACAATGAAGGATTGTTCTTCACTCGGCTGTGGGCAAGAGAGTACATTGCCCGGTCTGTGATATTACGACAATAGTACAGATCGAGTGACCTCAAATGGAGGCATTTATTTGCCAAAGCAATCACACTATCATCTGCAATAAGATTTTAAGAGGAAATTGGTCTTTCATCTTCAAAACATGCAAGGGTTAACTTTCATTCTTGAAATTGAAAAATGATAAACATGCTAATAAGCACCGAATCCAAGGAATACCTGTTATGCGAACGCAGCCACACAAGTCCACGCATTTGAGATCGGGACATCCATAAGCTAGACTCATCACTCCTTCATCACCAACATTATCACACCATCCCAGATTTAAAGATTGCAACAATTTGCAGTTTCGTCCGATAGCCTGTGCATACAATTGATTAAAAGCAAATCATTTTTAACCAGCAAAAAAAACTAGTCAGGGTACTGTTCAAACCTGCAATGCCCGATCAGTTGCGGCTTTAACACAACCACAAAGATTTAATATTTTAAGTTTTCGACAAAAGTTAGTCAAGTATTCAAGAGCTTCATCACTGAAAGACCTGCAGCCACTGATATTAAGCTTTGTAAGGTTAGGACAACCATGCGCCAAGGCATACAACGAGTAGTCACTAAGCTTGAAACTTTTGCTTAGGTCCAGCTCCTGCAGATCATGACAAAAGTTTGCAATAATCTCGACAGCATTGTCTTCAAGCTGGGGGTTCTCTTGACGCAGTATCAGAGTATGCAATTTGGTAAATTTAGGAGCAAGAGATAGAACCAAGTTGTTCATGTTCTTTTTGCACCTGATGCAAAATTTCACACAATCCAGTTATATAGCAAATTGAATATCGAGGAACAAAGGCACATTGGACAAATGATCTGATATTTTTTGAAGACGAGGGAAAAAAGACATTAGAATATCAAAATACAAAATGGAATCACTTAGTTTATCCTATCCATTCCATTCCATTTCTGCTTATGAATCACTTAGTTTATCCTATCCATTCCATTTTTGATAAAAACAACCGAACACCTTCAATATTATTAAAAAAAAAACATGGACTGACCAAAATATTATTCATAATCTTGTAACCTTTATGAAGCTTCCATAAAATCAAAAGGCCTTGACAAATAGATAACCAAAAGTACGATACTTCATGCTATGAAGGTTAAATTTGACAGGATAGACCACTCTAGAGGTGCCGCTGCTACAGCATTCCAAATCATGCAAGTTTGCTGGTTTCTCACAATTCAACCAAAAGTGATACACAAAGAAACCAGTGCAAATAGAAAGGTCATGGATCAAGCCAAACCGGAAATGGAAATTTAGGAGATTAACTAAGCAACTTTTTAGGAAGATTGGAACCCCTGAAGGCACTAAAAACAGACAGAAGGGTGAAGCAATTGTTGGTTCATTCTGATGCCTAACAACAGCAAATAACAATTAAGAAAATTCACAATTCCTCGAGTTGTGGTTGATCTATACTAAAAGGAAACGATTTAAGCATCATCTAAAGTCTTCGCGCTAAAAACATTTTACAGGAAAAATAAAGGGTTTGCTTGTTCCAGAATTCATCATATATATGAAAAGAAAGTATTAATAGGGGAAAAGGACATATACCATGAGAGACTGAGTTGTGTGAGGCCCAAACAAATGGCATCCCTCCACCCACAGCAAACACCAGAAGCAACAATAGCAGTCCGATCATCGACAAGAGCCACGATTCTCAACAGCAGCTCCATAGGAATATCTTTCCACTCAGTGATCACCGCTCCCTTCATCTTAACTTCCACTCCACTACTTTCAGCAGCAACCATCATCAGCTTCTCAAAGCTCGTGTTCAACCCTTCACTTCCCATCTTTTCTTTGGCAGTCATCCCAGTCTTCTTCCCACCACCGCCTTCACAAAAACTTAAATGTAAATGTTTTGAAAGAGATAATGATCCCCGTATTCCAATAACCAATAAGAGATACCTTGGATTTAGTGAACAAAGCCTGATACAACGACAGGTGTCTAGACTAGATAAACTTCGTGTGTCAAAACCTTAGAAAAACTGCAGAAATGTGACACAGGACCATTAAAAATTTAAAATAAAAAAATTTATAACTCCTTGGGTATTCTTCGGTGCCTTGGCCCAAACTAAAAACTTTACCTTTCTTTCTTGTTTTAAGTTTTAACTATCTGGGATAAAACAAAACAGGTTGTTCATACGTAAAACAAAAAGGCACGCCTTTTGGAGTAAAAGGAAGAAACCCAATTCAACAAATTGTACATCAGAGTGATAGCCATAAAAGGAGTTGAAGTCATGATCAGTGAAACGAAAAAGGGTATTAAAGAATCGTTTTAACATTTCTAGCGAAAAATAACAACTTTAGAAATTATGGATTTTTTCAGCTAAAGGATTAAAATTGAATCAGATTGAGCTCAAATTTATGCAACAAGAAGCAAAGGGTGAAACAAAAACTAAAAGCAAGAGACAATTCCCATAAAGAAAAAGAACATAATTTAAAAGGAAAATAGAAAGAGATAATGAAAGAAGCAGATTATGATCATACCTTTTCTGGGTTTTCTTTGGTTCTCTGCTTTTGAATTGGTTTTGGTCTTCTGAAAGTGGAAATATAAAGAAGCAAGCAAAGACTGAGTTATTAACTATTAAGACAAGAGAGAGAGAGGAATCAGGAAATAGAGGGAGAAACGTACGGGAAGAGAATTAGGGGTGTCTGAGTTGACACGTGTCATGATCTCTCGGTGACAACGTCATGGGACCCATGTCTTTAATTGCATTATTATACTGGTAACGAAAGGAATCATCTAAAGACCTCCATTTTTATTCGAAAAACAAAATTATAAAAAAGAATTCTGGAAATATTTGAGGGAGAGGAAGATGAATGTAGAAAATTCGTTGATTTTTGTTTAAAACCGAAGCCGCTGCAGAGACAGAAAGCAAATGAAAAGGAATCAGGTGTATTTTATTTTATTTTTTGTTATTATTAAGGTAAATTACACAGTTTTGTCATCTAACTATTAAATATTTTCATTTTAGTCATCTAAATTTAAAACTTTTAAAATAACTACCAAAATTTATATTTCTTTTTTATTTTAGTCACTTAAAAGTAAATATCAGTAACACGTGTCCTTGTGTCATTGTTTTGATGTTCAGATTAATTCTCTCATATTAACTAGTAGTTATTGTGAAAAAAACTTAATATTGTTTAGGGAATTATTTACTTTTATCCCATGTTTTTTATAATGTAGTAACATGGTCATCTAGATGTGACATTTGACCTTGATTATAATATGAAATCAAACTATATCAAACTTTAAATGAGTGAAATTTTTTTAAATATTTAATTTTAAAAAAATTATATTTGTACGAGTTTTTTAGTTCAAGTGATTAAAAAATAATTATTATTTTTAAAGATTATAGGTTCAAGCACCAACGATACTAATAGAATGATTGAGCGATTAATATCAAATGGTGAAGATTATATTTTATATATCAAAATCCTTAAAACTTTTACTAAAAAATATATAATTATTTTTTAACTTCGTTTGCTAGAACTTCCTGAATCCTGATGCATCTTTGCGTTACGCATCTTCCTTTTGTAACAGCTCCAGACCCATTCTGTTGTTATGTCTTTCTTAGCTGTTTTTTTATACGCGTCATTGCCATGCCATCTAATCCTCCACCCAAAGGGGAAAAAGTCTTGTCTTCTCGGTTCAGCCTAACCCATTGAATTTGACACAGGAATCTGTCTGGGTTCATTATCTTCATGCATGGTGGATAGGGTTTGGATGACATGAGAGCTATATACGTAGGGGAACATGATTAAACACCACCTCTTTATTCATTGTTGGATTACCACGCTGGTTTTGATAAGTTGGGGGATTTAAAAGATAATACATGATTAGGGGTGATAATGAGCTTATGAGTTCGCGAGATATTCGGGTTCGGTTTAGTTAAAATTTGATTCGAATTTAGATCGGCTCGAGACTTTAACGAGCCGAACCGAACCTACCCAAATTCGGCTCGAAAACATCGTGAACAAGCTTGAAATAATTATATTATGTATATATGCTGCATATACATTAAGAGTAATCTTTTTAGCAAAAGAAAAACAATAAAAGGAAAAAAGAAAAAATCACTAAAAATAAATTAATTAAAATAAATCGAGTATTTTTTCACTTTTTTAATATTTATTTTGTTTCGTTATTGGTTATGAAAATAATTTTAACAAGATTCTATCTCTTTTATTGAAAAATATAACAAAATTATCTATTTTGAGTCGAGCCGAGTTGAGCCTGACGAGCTTTGAGCATGAGTTGAGCCCTAGAATATTATTTTCGAGCTGAACCCGAGCCTAAAATTCCGTGCTCGACGAGCCTCGTTATCACCTCTAGACAGGACAACATGAATATGAATTTTAAAAAGGTTTAAATAAAAAATAAATATTTAAATTATATTATTTTGAAATTTTAAATGTTTAAATTATTTTTTTATAAAATATAAAATTTAATATAAATTAAAATAAAAATGATGTTTCTTGTTTCTAATGTGATCGAACAATGATTTTGTTTTATACTCTATATAATTAAAAATAATATCATTATTATACAGTTTTTAGCATCTGGACCAATAATTTATGAACGCTTCTTGTTTCTCTTCCCTGTATTTAGTTGTTTAATAGATATTGGTTTCTAAATAAATCAATCAAAATTGGGTCCATTAAACCTGGAAATGCTTCATCTACATCATCAAAATACTGAAGTAGTATAACGAGTTTTAAGAACTGAGATTGAAACATCAGCTTCATCTTCAAACATGGAGAAAGCAATCCCTCTTCAAGGTGAAGAAAAATCTAGACAGGAATATCAGTAGGATAATCACTTGGATGTCGGCTGATAGTTTCCCTGAGATGTTTCTCTTGTTCTTCAAGGTTTGATGGTGGATGATCATACACATCACTGAACATATCTGAAAGAGGAGGCTTCTCTGTTTTCTCTGCAACCTGAATTGCTTCCAGTAACTGGACCACGTTTCTTCCTATGTATTAGAAACTGGAAGCAAAAAAAAAGCAAATTCTGGAATATTGAAAGTTCGAAACTGGTTAATGAAATGATCACCTGTTTCCTGACACTGTTTCGGAGCTGAGTTTCTTGGTGTTCACTCCACCAGCCATTACTTTGAACCCAATTCCTAAATCTGTTTACAGGGTTCCTGGCATTTTTCCAGTACACGATTTCATCAAGCTTGCGATACTTGGTCGAATCATCAGATGTGGAATGGTGTCCTACTCTGTATGTAAGGGCCTGGAAGAAAAATGTAAAGTTTAAACATGATGTTATGGTGGTTATTTTGCATATTCGGTTTTCTTCGTCACCGATATTTAGCATGGTGAATGCAATGTGATGGAGATGGAGATCGCCCTCACCTCAATAAGGATCGGTCTGTTTTCATTTACAGCCATTTCACGAGCTGCAGAAACGGCAGAGTAAACAGCAAGAGCATCATTACCATCCACCCTGATGCTTCTGATTCCATAAGCTCGACCCTTCACAACAATGCCATCACCTGCAGAAGATAACGAATTTGAATTAAGTTCGAGTCTGAAAATCACAGAGAGGAGACAATGATGTGGAAAGCTAACATACTTCGAAACTGTTCCGAAACATTTGTACTGATTGCCCAGCCATTGTTGCGACAGAAGAAAATGACTGGAGCTTCCATAACTGCTGCAAAGTTTAAACCTGCATGAAAATCACCCTGCAAGAAAACATATGGATAACCATGAGCAAACTGTAACAAGCTAATAAAGTACCGTATGGGATTATTATTAGTCTGCTTACTTCACTGGTGCCACCATCTCCAATATATGAGACAACACATGCTTTTTTGTTATCCATTTTAAGAGAATAAGCTATGCCTGCAGCTTGGGGAAGTTGTGTTCTAAAAATCAAGGCCAACACTCGGTAAACTTAGCTACATTGAGGAAATTTTGAGCAGACAAAATGACAGGAGTAGCAGTTCAAGTATTTACGCTATAGGGGATGAAATGGTGAAGAAATTGTGCTTCTTGGACCCATAATGAATCGGCATTTGCCGGCCTTTTCCATAATCAGCTTTGTTTCCAAAGCACTGGTCAGCAAATTCTTGCAATGTGAAACCACGCCATAACAGAACTCCCGGTTCACGGTACTACGAGTACATTAATCAGTCAAACAAATGAACTATACATCTTTTAAGCTGTTCTTATGGTGTTAGAACTTGAAAAATATGAGCAGTGCTTCATCACCTGAGGCAAGATAATGTCTTGTTCAGACAGAGCAGCAGCAGAAGCTATGTTAATCGCTTCTTCACCAGCTGAGGTGAGGTAAAAGGATATTCTCCCTTGCCTTTGTGCTTCATAGAATAGAGTGTCCATAATTTGTAAACTCACCATTTTACTGTACATTTTTACTGCTACTTCCTTGTTTACCTGTACTTACACTAGTATTTCCATCATCTTTCCCTTCAAAATTTTCAATAAATTTTAGTTTTAATGTTAAAGAAAAAACCTGTTGAAAACTACTGCCTGTAATTAACTCTCCATCATCATCCAGAACTCGATAGCAAGGTACTCTAGTCTGTGAAGATTCTGAGATAAAACTCATTTCAGAAGTATATGAAACTTTCCCTCCCGGAAAGTCCAGTGACTGCCATGCCAAAGTAACACATATTAGCTTCAGCCAAGGGAATTACTCGACTGTAGTTTGTTTCATTGTTTGTATATGGCAAGTTTGAAAGGGATAGGCATGGAAAGTGGTAGAAGATAGACATAAACATAGACCCCAAAATAAAGGAAGATAAATACAAAGAGAAGCAGCCATTCATAGATTGAAGCAAACCCAACCTTCTGAATAATTAGTTTGCTCTGAAGAAGATAGAGTTCAAGTGTGAAACGTCTTCCTGCCACTACCTTTTGTCGGGTTTTGGTCTTTCTTTTCCTTTTTCTCAAATTAATAATTAATACTAAAACTATTTATTCTTATATTCAGAGTAATATTCAAATGCATGCATGTGTTTCACAAAGTTTTTGTAATTTTTTTTTTCAACATTCTTCTGAACTTATATAATAACCAAGCAGTCAACATGATGTAAAGGCTTAATTTTGTTCATGTAATTAAAACAAGTTTAGTATTAACGCCAACATTTAACCCCTAAAACCGTTCCTTAAACACACTATGCATGCAACGAAGGCCAACAAAGAGTGCGTTACCTGCTGGTCATCATCGCTATCGCTAGGCAGAAACGACTCCTGTTGCTTTTCAGCTACGGTGGACTTGAAACGCTGAAAGCACAAAAGGGAACCCCTGTTCCATGTCGATGAAGTCAGGTATCTCCGTTTCCGATCAGAAACCAGCCGGCCATTGTTCAAAGCCGATGATAAACCAGACATTTGGCTAATGTCTGCAGCGCTCCTGATGAATCCTTGGTTCATACATTTCATCAAGCGGTTGGCAATGGTTCTTGATGATATTCTGCACCAATTCGCCATTGAAATTAACAAGAAGAAGTTAAGAACAAAGGGTTTCTTTTCTTTTCTTTTCTTTTGATTGTACAGAACGTAATTGGATCGAAATACTTTAGAGAAAATTGGAGAGCAAAGGTGAGTTGAAAGAGATATCTTGTTTTATTGTTTAGCCGACACGTATGTTCTTATGCAGGAGAGCAGATAGGGTCGACATTTAAACATGCGTCACAGGGCAGTCACTGTTCCCATCCCTACAAGGGAGTGATTATTAGGTGAATCCTGTTCAGCATGTCATTTATAATTCAAGTAATTAGAACTGTTGATTTTTAAATAATCAGTTAATAACTATTCACCCACTAAATATATATAAAAAATAATGATTCATTTAGAAAAAATTAAAATCAACTGTTTTAATTAATTAAGACCATAAATAATATAGTGAACAGTATTCACCTAATAATTTTTCCCTACAAGGATTCAAAGAGTTTTGTTTTTATTCAAGGAATAAAAAATAATTTATTTTACTGACTAATTTTAGATAGAGGGATAAGGGCGAAATATTTTTTTAATGCTTTAATATTTATTTATATATATATATATTATTTTTTTACTTGATTTATTTTATTTAAAAAACAACTAAGATACATATTTTTACTGAGATCATTCATTGTATTCATAAATCTATGTTAAATAAAAATTGTATTTTATATTTTGTTTCTTAAATAAAAAATGAAAATAAAATACTTATAATAATATTAATTATTATTGAATTTTTATCAACTAAACCGGTATATCATATATGTAATATAGATACTATAGTTGGTAGATGTAGTTGCTAGAGTTAATTGTATGAAACATTATTTAATTATAATTCTTATTTAAGTGGATATTTAAATTTTTAAAAATTAAATTTTATTTTTAAATTATAATTTTTGTTTCAGATTAATTTTAATTTTTTTAACTCTCAAAAAAATATTTTAAATTAATTTTTAAATTTTTAAATATTATAATTTCATCCTTAAATTATTAATATCAAAAAATACCAATCGGCATATAAATAATATATATTATATAATAAATATTATAAATAAATAATATTTTAAGAATAAGACTGAAATGTTTAAAATTTAAACTTTATTTTATTAAAAAAATATAATTTAAAAATAAAATTAAAATTTTAATAATTTGAAAACGTGTAATGTATGATATGTATCTCAATAAATGCAAGGTAAAATATGTTGGGAAGCTGTTGTTTTTTGGCTGCTGTTGTTATTTGTTTCAAGACGTGAGGTTCAAGTAAGGTAATAGAGTAAAGAAAGAGGGTGAAAATTAAGTGCGTAAATGAATAGGGTGTTGAACGAGTTGCTCGTGAACTGTTTGTATAATGTTTGTTAAGTTAAATAAACGAGTATGAATAAATATTTTATGTTCGATTAATAAATGAACAAAAACACGAATATAAGTGCGTTCGACTTGTTTATGTTCACGAACAAACTCGTTTATGTTCGTCTATAAATTCGTTTATATACTCATTTATAGGCTTGCTTATGTTCTTTTTTATATACAAACACTCAACAAACATGTTCATGAACACTAAACGAACATGTTGTGAACGCTAAATAGACAAGTTCATGAATATATACAAACGAACTCATTCGCGAACGCTTAACGAACATGTTTACGAACGTTAAACGAACAAATTATTGAACATATAAACGAACACGTTCGTGAACATTAAACGAACCTAGCCCGAACACGACAAAAAAATAAACGAACCAAGCTTGAACATACTATTAAAAATTTAAACGAACACGAACAGAGTTTGAACACTTTCAAAAATAAATAAACGAACACGGACATACCCTTGTCCGTTCAAGCTCGGTTCGTTTACACCCCTAGTGAAAATGAAATGAAACCGCAAAAATTTAAAGAACTCTATATTTTAGTTATATGTCATTTTTTTTTTTTAAAATATAGAAAATATTTTTGATACGTAAATTTATATATATATTTACCTTAAGTAGGTTATTTTATTTATTTATTTATTATTAATATTCTTTTAATAAAGTATCGATTTACATTGATAATTTTGAACCAAATAAAATAAATTACATTTATGTATTTTTGTTTTTAAATCTGAGGAAATTGTATAGAGCAGCACGCTTCTATCAAATTACTCTGATAAGGCAAAGGAAACAAAATATAGAGATTGTTTTATATTGGAATTTGAACTTAACAGGAAACTTGGCGGTTATTATTCATAATTTATTACTTAACTCCAAAATTACAAATCTGAAAGGTGTAAATTAGATATATGATTTTTAGAACAATTTAAAAATAGTTAATTAAGTAGGATTCATTTGCAGGAATATATAATTGATTGGACTAGAAAAGATATGTCTAAAAAGAATACTCACACGTGTCAGGATATGGACCGTATATTGATCTTAGGATAGATGTTTAATTTAATCGAGTAAAAAGATATTTCAGTTTATAAGTTTTATTTTAGTATTTAATTTTTTATATAGAGTTAAGTTTATAAAATTTGAATTAAATCTATTTAAATTTATATATAAGTTTAATTAAAATTATATATTATATTGTAATACATATCAATTTTAATTTAAGTAACTTTATATGTCTATGTGCAATAAATATATATTGTTAGTGTTGAACACAGTTGAATATTATTAAATTAATTAGTAAAAATAAAAATTTTAAGAATTAATAATTATATATTGAGTATATCACTCTTTTATTAAATTATATGTTGAGTCACTAGGATTTTTAATTTTTAATAATTAATTTAATAATATCCAGAATTAATGGTATTCAGGATGTTCGACGTTCATTATAGATTTTTTTTGACAAATGCTATTGATTTTTTAGTAGGTCCATAAAAATTACATTTATGTCATCTTCAAGAAATAAAAAATTGGATTAAACAATCCAACCATTTTACTACAAAAAAAACAAAGAAAATAAAATTCTTATGGAATTAAGCATACCAATAAAATTCAAAAACTTCTTGAATCTCCTTGTTTCTATCCAAAAGAGACGCATCGACAAAAATATAAATCAGAAACTAGCATCAATTAAATCTAGCCACAAGAGCAGATAAATTAAACCACCAACAAACAACAATCGATCGCTAGGGTATACTGTAACGTGTCACAAGAGTAGATGAATCAAACTACAAAACAAAAACATGTCACAAGGACAGAAAAAGCGTGCTATAAAAATAGAGATTCTTATTAAAATTTAAAATAAAAGTAATAGATTTATAGATCCGGTGGTCAACAATCAATACTATAATTCATTGCCGACCACCGATCAAAGGGATAGATTAAAAAGAAGAACTATTAAGAACAAAAGAATTTTGAAGAAAAGAGTTGATAAATCAGACAGAGTTGATAAATTCTATTTGAATTTAAAAAATTAACAACTAAACTAAAATCTTTTAAATTTTTATTTTATAACTTAAATTTTATTTTAAAAATTTTAAATTATTTAAAAAATTATAAAAATACAAAAAAATAAAAATAAATTAATACTTTATGTTGAATTAAATTAAATAATTTTTTAATTAAATTTTGTTTATCCCATATTTATGACGTGTGTTTTGGTTTAATTTTTATTTTACGAACTATAAATGAAAAAATGGTCATCTCATTCAATTTAATTCATATGTCTTCGATATGTTTCTTAAGAAAAGTAACATTTTAATTTTTAGAAATTATACATCATTGTCGCTTTAATATTTGGAAAAAATAATTTAATTTAACTCTTGAATTTTCTTTTTATCAACCATGTTTATCGCATTATGTTTTTTCATTAAAAACGACATGTAGCACCCAAGAAATGTGTCACCTAATATCATGTATGCATTAAATTTAAAAACAATGTTTTAAAAACTCAAAATTATTTTCAAATTTGGGAATTTTTATTTTTAAAAATTATAAAATTTTAAAGTTTTTCACTTTAATATGTATCATGTGTTATTGTAAGTGATAGATTCATAAAGTTCCATATTACTTTTTTTAATAATTGAACATAATAATACAACATGTTTCATAGAAGAAAAAGAATAAAAATCAAATCCCAAAACTTTTAGGCCCATAATGAAAAGTAGGAAATACGTTTTGGCCCAAATCCGAACACTAACCGAGGACTACTAGGCCTGCTGCTACTTTGACAAACACAATTCACAAAGTTTTTGACTAAGCTTCTCACTCACACACTACTGGGAAATAGTAGGGTTGACCAAAACTCGACTTAACTCGAAAAAATTGAATAATTTAACTTGACTCGAGGTGAGAATACTCGATTCGTTTTGATTTGACTCGAAATTTTATAAACTCGATTTGACTTGAAAATTTTTTAAATAAAATTCGAGTTATAAAATGGAAATTCAAATAACTCGAAATTTTTAATAATTAAAGGAATAATTTTTAAGTTGGAGACGAGTCTATTAATTTTTTATGACGTATATACATTGGTATATAAAAATATAAAGAAATATTGCTACAAATGAAATATATATCTTATATGATTAGAGAAAGTTGTTTAAATTGAAATCAAATCATATTATAATATGATAAATAATTACAATTAAATATTTATAAGAACTTGAAAATTCGATTCGACTCGACTCGAATTTCTTAAATTTGACTTGAACCGAAAAAATTTTAAATAAAGTTTGAGTTATAAAATATAACTCGTCAACTTGAATAACTCAAAATTTTTTGACTCGATTCGACTCGATCGAATACTCACCACTAGAAAATAATGTTGCTTTTTGGTTGTCCTATCTATATGATTTTTTAGTATGTGTATGTATTATTAAGTTTTAATCGAATTAATCGACCGAGTCAAAATTATTTTGATTAATTCGGTCGATTAATTTTAGATAAATTGATTAACGGTTAATATTTTTTAAAAAAATGGTTATCGGTTAATTCGGTTTAAAATTAATAAATTAGTTAAATTAATCGAATTAATTAAAATTATTATATATAATATTAATATTATATATTTATTTTAAGTTATTTAACTTTAAAAAATTATAAAATGGTCACTAAATTTATTTATATTATAAAATAATTATTAAAATTTTATCAAATTAGCATAAAAGTGTAGTGACTAAAAAAATTGTTTTAACATAATTTAGTGACATATTATATAATTTAACCAAAATTTATAATAAATTTGATTAATTTGGTTAATTAATCGAAATAATTTAAGTTTAATTAATTCGATCATAGATAATTCGGTTCAATTAATAGTTAAAGTTTCAAAAATTTTAGTTAATTCGGTTCGACCAACGACTGAATTAACCGAATACACACTCTTACTTTTGGATTCGCTTTGATTAATACAAACCGATTTGCGTTATATATTTATTTTTAATAAAATTTTAATAATTTTTTATATATTTAATATCTTGAATAATAATTTTTTCTTTTAATGATATTTTCAAATGTTTTGAATTTCAAAATTTCCTTTAAATATGAAAACGAGAACAAAAAATTGAGCCGCCTTAATTAGTTAAACTTAACAATAATATTTCGTATATTAAATAAAGATACAAAAGAAAAAAAAAACACATAATTTTAAACATCTTTTTAGTGGCAATCTTTTTTTTTTTTACAAAAGAATAAAATAAATACAGTGTATGATTTTTTAATTCATTTATATATATAAACAAGGAATATGTTTCATTTAAGCTAATTTTCTACTCAACCATAGATTAATAAAACAAATTAAGTTGTTTAATATAATCGTTGGGTCACCCAAACCATCATCACGAGAAATTATATCATTGGTCAATCCCATCACGTTATCTATGGGACCAATCAATAGAAACTATTCATCTCATTATTTTTTAATTTTTCAAGTGAAAATTCACTTGAAAAAAAATTATGACATAAAAAAATTGATGAAGTGGACAATTTTTATTGATTGATCCTATAAACAGGTGATGATACTGGCCATGATATAATTTTTCCATCATCACAGCCTGTCATAAATAGGTTTTTAGGTTAATAATTAAAAAAAAACATAGAAAATTCAGCCTAAGCCTAATTCCATTTTTCTTTTCCCCAAAATCTGAAATGAAAATAGTCCAATTTGATTCCTTTGACTACTCCATGGCTGACGCAAAAGAATAGAAAAACAAATAAAAAGGCTGGCGGAAACAAAAGCAAAGCCGTCCAACAGAAAGCGCTGACACGATTTAGCATACTAATCTTGGTCTGTTTTGTTAGTTTTTCTCTGTTAATTTTTCTTTTAGGGGCGAAGTGGGGGATTCTTTATTGCTTTGATCACTTGGGGGCAAGGTAATGTTATTCAAGATTAGTTTTTTATTGTAATCACTATCGAACTTGTTGATTTCCTTTCTGGGTTTTTGATTACTGCTTTGGGTTTTTCATATTTCGCTGTGACGTGTGGCGTTTAAGGAGATATGGGGAATTTTGGGATTGAATTATTGGTTGGTACCTCTGTTATGTACTTGTTTTTTGCCCCCTATTGTTATCATTCACAGGGAGAGTTGCTATAGTTTCTTTTAATTGGGTTTGTTGATGATCATGCTCTAGGGCTGATTTTGATGAGCGTTTACCAATCAATGTTTCTGATCTTTTATTGTTTTAGTTAGACTCGTAATCCCCCCTCAAATTCATGACACTGAATGGTTTTGTGATTGTTTTTATGTAGGCTGTGCTTATACAATAAACAGGGATTTGTTACTTTATAAGAGAGGCTGATAACATGGCTCATAGCGCTGCAGCATGTGCTGAGAGGGCAACCAGTGATATGCTGATCGGTCCAGATTGGGCTCTAAACATCGAGCTATGTGACATTATAAACATGGATCCAGGGTATAATTATTCTTTTTATTTTTATATTTGGCTACCTATTCATGTACTTCTCTAATTTCTGTTCTTTGATGCATCCTAGTGCCTATGATTATTATTTTGATTTATTTGGAAGCACATGTACTTCAACCTATGGCAATTGTGGTATTAATTCTTCAATGTGATGCACTTATTGTGAGATAGTAAACTGTAAGTTGTTCTTTAATAAGGAAAAGGGTGGAGTTTGGATGGAGATTGCTTGGTTAACTTTATTCGCTCTTGCGATTGATGTAGATAACAGCTGGCCTTTCCAAATTCCTTCAAGATGGTAGCTTGGCTCTATAACTATGCAAGTGAAAATTTTGAAATGTCTGTGAGTGAAGCATTAAGACAGATACCCTGTTAGGATGTACACTCAACTCCATATAATTTATGATGCTACAACCTTGCTATTCCGAATTCTCAAATTCTCATGCAATTGTATTATTTGGTATATATGCCTATGTGGCACTATTAACTTCTCGTTATTTCCTCTTATATATATATATATATATATATATATAAATATAATTGGGTAGTTTCTTGGGGTTGTACTTACCTCTTTTACTAGGAAAGCATTGAAGGATTTGAAGTCTGAACATGGGTGAAAATGTTTGAATAAGACAAAAGATCTAGTCTGACATTAAGGAATAGAAGGTGTACCCCTGTTTTATATATTTAATTGTTTGCAGCATGAATTTTTGTGTTCCAAGGTTTTGATAGACCGGAGTTGTGAAAGCTGGATGGTTGTCCCACTCCCATGATTGGGTTTAATTCATTGCTTGCCTTGTTATAACTTCCTAGCCTCGAATTCACACTCCCTGATGCATGGTGGATCCTAGCTTATTTGATTAACATTCTACATTTTTCTACTGCAGGCAGACTAAGGATGTGATGAAAATTCTCAAGAAGCGGTTGGGCAGTAAAAATCCAAAAATACAGCTACTAGCTCTTTTTGTGAGTTACCTGTTTCACCCCAAGTTCATCTTTCATACACACATACATATAGCTCTTTTAGGTATTTTATTTGAAATTTACTTTTATGGTGTAATAACTTCTATATTTTGGTTCTTAATAATTTACTTCCATCACAGGATTTCAATTAACTATTAGCTTAGTAATAAGATACCATATCTCTCATATTTTGGTTCAGGTATTGGATTCTCTAAGCAAAAATTGTGGTGAGCATGTTTTCCAGCAGATGGCTGAGCGTGATATATTGCGTGAAATGGTTAAAATAGTAAAGAAAAAGGTTACTTATTTCCACTAGACTTTGATGACTTTTCTTGCTAGTTTTCCCCCTTTCTGTTGCTTACTAGTATTTTTCCTTATTGTTTATTGTGCAGCCTGACTTGAATGTTAGGGAAAAAATACTTATTTTGATAGATGCATGGCAAGAAGCCTTTGGAGGATCTAGTGGGAAGTATCCTCAATATTTTGCTGCATATAATGAACTACGGGTAAATGTTCTATTTGTGGTTTCGGAAGATCTAGTGGAAAGTACCCTCATTACTTATGTCTATATAATTCTGGCCTCTTCCGTTGGTTACAATTTTCATCTTTTTTTTCCTTTTCTTCTGAGGTTGCTTAGAGAAATCTTGGTGATGTAAATTTGTATATTGATTTCTTAGGCTTCTCAGTTCTAAAAATCATTTGTTGCATTTGCAGATTTGAAAGTCGAAGTGTCCTGTCCTAGTGTTTTCTCCATCATATATATCCTTGTCTGTTTTTTGAAGTTCTCTTTTTTGGTATTTATCAGGCTGCTGGAGTTGAATTTCCTCCTCGAGAAGAGAATACTGTACCATTATTTACCCCACCTCAGACTCATCCGATAACTCATCATCCTTCTTCAGCATATGAAGATGCTGCTATTGAGGCCTCTCTACAGTCTGATGCTTCTGGCCTCAGGTACTACCTTTGCTAAAGCTGTTATTTTCTAGTTGTGGGTCACATAGTTTTCTTTGACACAAATGTTTTTGACGGGACAAATATTGTGAAACTATTGCTCCAATGAAATATTTTAGAACATTATCTTAGTTCAAAAGTCAATTAGATTCAGACAAGATGACCTGTGTACCGTATGCTAAATTTTTATCTTTATAATTTGCATTGTTGTCTCACAATCTGTATTGTGTATGAATTTATTTTCTTTAATAACTCAAACTGATTGTAACCCCTAAAATTAACCTAATTTCTTAGATTACAAGTTAGGGTTTACAAAACAGAAATCTTGTTTCTCACGTTAGGGTTTTTATTAAAATAAAATAAAATATTCAGATAATTTATTAAATAATTAATAAATTAAAATAATAATTAAAATTAAACATTTCCAATATAAAGTCCAACCCATAATTTTTTGAACAGTAATTGTTCCAAAGACAACAAAAGTCTGAATACAGTCTGAAATATTATTAAATAATATTATTCAAATATAAAAACAATCTGAAATCCGAAAACTGTACAACATACTGTAAATCAGAAAATGGATCAGGAACCTCCAAGTACCGTACCAAGCCTATGTCTGAGATCTGAAACAAAAATCTGAGAGGGTGTAAGCTGGGAAGCTTAGTGTGTCTCTAGAACAGATAACGGAATACAGAACAGAATATGCAGAACAGACAGAGTATGCATGATATGCACCCATCTCCGAACACCTCAGAAGAGTTGGTCCTCAGACCATTCTAACACCATCACACCAACAGAAGTGGTATCTCGACCCGAAGGTTGAGCCACTGAACAGAAGTGATAAAATCACTAACTTCCCCGTACACAGATAATACCCCAGATGCCATGTTAAATGCAGATACAGAATCAGAATGCATGCCTTATTATCTAACAGGAGGCAAGCATGACAGATAACAGAATCAGATATAACAGAATGATGCATGATCATACGGATAACAGAATCGAATATACAGAACAACAGAATTTACAGGCTGAACGGGAGAGAACACACCTGTATCAGAAGACTCAACGACGACCCTGACGTCTACTGGACTCGGCTCTACCACCGGGCTGAACAGGAGTAGAGTCTACAATTTACAGAATTACGTTAGACATCCTACTATGCCACAATACCGAAAATAATCTAAACAGAAAAATTCGTTACTCACGTGAAGGTCCCGAATACGGATGAATCGGACCTCGTACAGGAGGAGGAGGAGGAGATAACTGCTCGGGGTCGGAATCCTCGTCACCTGAAGCAAACAGAAACTTGTTCAGAAACTTTTACAGATAATTTCCAGATAACGTATCGAACATAAAACCCTCAAAAACGACACTTCGGGTTCGAATTTCGAAAAACGAACAACGCTATTGGATTTAGGACGTCAAAAAACATAAAATGGGCCCGGGTCAAAAAAGTCAACTGCTGACGTCAACAATGACGTCAGCTGGGTCGGGCGGTCGGGTCGGGTCGGACGGGTCTGGGTTTGGCTTGGGCCGGTTCGAGTGGGCCGGGAGGTCTGGGCCGGTCTGGTTCACTGGGCCGGTTTTCTCCTGGGCCGGGCGGTTCAGGTGGGCCGGTTCTGGGTTGATTTTCCAGGGGCTGTTTGTTTCATGGGAAAATCTGGGAATTTTCCGGGAAAATCTGAAAAATTTCCAGAATTTTCCCAGTAATCAAACACACATTTTCTTCGATTTAAACCCCCATATTCGATCCGATTTCAACACCAATTCGATCTAAAACCACCCTAAACTAATCCTTATTCGATTCAACACCAAACCCTATTTTTAAACGAATCAAAACAACTTCTAACCACAACTTAGAATCAAAATAGTAAGAAGAAAACTTACAAAATTTACCGAACCAATCCTTGCAACAAAACACCAGGCGAGAGAGCAAAATCTTACAACGACAAATAAGGTTGAACAAAATTATCAGGGATTTAAATACCAATCTGACATTAAAGGAGGAATTTAAATCCCCCCATTATCTCCCGCTTTCGGTTACAGAAGGAGGAAGAAGACATTCCATAGAAAAAATGGTTTAATTACAGCATTGGGGCTTAATGTTTTTGAATTATTATATTTTGACCCTCAAGTTTTAATAATCCTCAATTTAGTCACTAATTTCAGAAATTTTAATCCCAAAATTTTTTTAGGGTTTCAATTAGGGATTTTGACTTCGATTTGGGTAATTTTGACTCTAATTTTTGGGTTGTTACACTGATACAGGGCAGTTTCTTAAAACATTTCTTTAAACACCATTTTCTTCTTTAATAGTTAAGTTCATTTGTAAGTTCCAGATAATTGGAATTAGAAATTTTACTGAGTTCACTGCAATTGTAAAAAAAACACTGTGAAGATACTGTGCTGCATATTTCTTCTCTCTTTGCTGCTTACATGTAAATTTCCTGCATACACTTGCATTATTTATGTTATCTAGAAATTGTTGTTGAACCTTGTGCCTTTCCAGCCTGCCAGAAATTCAAAATGCTAGTGGACTAGCAGCTGTATTAATGGACATGCTTAGTGCGTTGGATCCAAAGACTCCTGAGGTAAAAACATTTTCCTGCTAATGCATCATTATGCTTTCCACGTGGTCTATCATCTATGCTGCTCTAATTTTCTTATTATCTGTTTGCTGATAAACCTACTGCTTTCAATTTCTTTGTGTTTTTGTATTTATTGCAGGGGGGATTATTTCTCTAAAAGTTAATCTGTCTTATATGGGATTGGCTTGATCAATTTTCTTTTCCTGTTTCACTTTGAGCAATGTGCTCTCTTAATTATGTGGCTGCAGTACTGTCTGGTCTTCCCACTATTTTTTTGCCTTTCATTATAATTTAGTCCTCAATTTTCAGTGAATCTAAGTTATCTACATTTCTTGTTAAGTGGTGTTATCCTGCATCTATTTAAGCAGTGTTTTTCTTTATTCAAGTTAGACCCTTTCTTCCTACAAAAAATTGATTTTAAGTTGGATTAACGTGCTGCCGGGGTCGAGGTGTGTTCTATTGTTCCTGCCTAACCCAATGTGAAGTTGATGAGACTAGTTGAGTTGTCCATGTGTAAGACCTTGTTTGGTTACTACACATTTGGGGGAGTGTCAAGTGGTGTTATGCCACATCTATCAAGTATTGGGTTTTCATGTGGTCCTATAATCAAGTTGGGTCTCTCCACCTATTACGAATTGGTTTTAAGTTGGATGCTAACATCTTTACTGCAGCCTCTTAAATTGGTTCCCTTTGCTTACTGTATTACAGAACTTATTGGATAATCTCATTAATATATGCTCTGATCTCGTTTTTGGATTGTATATGTGTCTGTTGGTAGGATCATTCTTTCTTTCTTTTTCCGAGTTTCCTTTTTTGTTCTTATGCTATAATAGTTTGTAACTTAACATCTTAATGCATGCCAGGTGATTGAATTGATGTTATTTTTAGCCTGATGCAAGTTAAATAATTAACCCTTTACTGTTTTTGGTGTTATACAGGCGTTGAAGCAAGAAGTCATTGTTGACCTTGTTGATCAATGTCATTCGTACCAGAAACGTGTGATGCTTCTTGTTAATAATACCACGTGAGAATCTGTATCTTCGGATGATTTCCTTTCTGTTAGAATAATGCTGACGATGTTTTTTTGCATTTTCAGAGACGAGGAACTTCTATGTCAGGGATTAGAACTAAATGACAGCTTGCAGCGTGTTCTTTCCCAGCACGATGACATTCTGAAAGGAAATACTGTTCCGACAGGACCAGTAGCAGAAACTCCTGTTGTGCCGCTTGTTAATATTAACCATGAGGATGATGAGTCAGAAGATGAATTTGCTCAGCTATCTCATAGGTGACTTTATCATGTTATTCTTCCTCACTCCTTTCTCTGTTTACTTTGTAACATTTTTCTGCTAATTTATTGTAATTTTTTCTAGTGCACCAGATTAGCCTTGCACTTTGAAAACGTGAATAACTCAGAAATTTTCTACCAGATGAAATTCAACTTTTAGCATATGGAAATGAACTATGGACACTTAAACCATATTGTGATCATGCATTGCATTCATCTACTTGGCACAATGAAATGAATTATGAACACAACCATATTGTGTTCATGTGTTGCATTCCCTGATATTCATAGGATTCTTTGTTTTCATTGGAGAAACATATTATTTCTAAATGAACTATGGTCCATGGACACTTAACCATATTGTATGGATGAAAGTGTTGCAGTTTTGTTTTGTCTGTTTATTCTCTAAAATGCATCTTGTGAAACATGCATAAATAGTGCTTTGATTATGAGGTTTTTAAGATTTGAGTAACAGGTCCTTGATTATATGCAAAGCTCCCTCTTTCCTGGCTTATGCTTCTTTTTGCTTTTGCTTTAAATTTAATGAATCCTTGTTCTCAATTATTACAGATCATCAAGGGATAATTCTCATGGACAGGGCAGGAGAGCACCTAAAAGTGAGCCTGGGCGAGTTGATCCATTTGTTCCTCCTCCACCCCCATCAAAAAGTCAGGTTGCTACGAATGCTGGCGTGGCTGATTACCTTAGTGGTGATACCTACAAAACTGAGAATTCCCCTGAAGCAAGAGAACCTCCCCCTCATTCTGTTCGCACTCGTACACACACAGCCCCTCTAGCTCCATCATCCCCTCCTTACCATTCCGGTGATTCAGGTTCCTCATCTCTGTTCAGTGGACAACCTGTATATGACAAACCAGCTTCCTTGAGCAAATCCGCTGATGTTGAGTTGCTGCCTCCAGCACCCTGGGACATTCCTGCAGGAAACCCACCACCATCTTCAAAGTTTGATCAGAGACAGCAATTCTTTGGGCATCAACACGGTAATCCCAGTGGTTCTTATGACAGCTTGGTTGGAGAAACTCAAAACCTCTCTCTTAACTCAACGACCCCAACCAAAGAAGCAAAACCAGAAGATGCTCTCTTCAAAGACCTGGTTGATTTCGCCAAAGCCAAGTCGTCTTCATCATCCAAGCCCAACAATAACAGGTCATTTTGACCATCTCCAGTATTCAGCTTGGTTTCGAATGGTACAGCTCGTCGTCGACAGTGATTAGAATATTGTTTTTTGTACTAGATTATGAGTCTCCATGTTATTAAATAAACATGCACTTACACATGGCTTTCTATGCTTTTTATTAATTTAGTTTGAGACAAACTGGTCATTGGATATATTTTAATTACAGGCCTGGGTGTAACATTTCGTCAGCATGTATATTATATATTTTGAGTCACTTGCTCCGTACATTGAAATTGATTGTGATTTTGCTACTGTTAAATATTTTCATTTCTTTCTTTTATTTGTTTGAAACTTCATTTTCACGACACAGATTCGGATTCGAGTGTCAGCGGATGTTACAATGACCCCTACCTTGCCTCACTCATGCCCAACACTCGAGATAAGTATATTCCATTGCATGTTTTTGTGTATATTGACAACCATACTTATCAAGTTAAAGTTAATCATAAATAATTCTAAATTGATCATGTCAAATCAATGTTAAGTGATTACAATCATTTACTCATTTACTTTCTTTTTATCATATTTGAAATAAGTTTAATATTTGATTCTAACATTAACCATCTCTCTGCATGATAGAAAATTTCTATATAAAAATATTAATAATATAAGATTTTTTAATATTTTTAATTCTATCTATGAAATTAAAATTTAAAAGTAAAATATAAATATTTAAAAAAAATTAAAACAAATCAAAATTAAAAAAATTATAAATACGAAAAATATGAAGAAGGCAAAGGAGGTGTTAAGGAAAAAATCTAAGATAAAAAAGTAGGTATTTTTACCTAATCTAAAAATTATAATTTAGACAAATATGAAAAATAAAAATAAATAATTTAATCAATGAATTAAATATACACATTTAAAACAGAATAAAAATCTTATATTTCTAATCATGTTTTCTTTTATACCTTTATTAATTTTAAAAAATAAATTTTAAACTTTAGTTTTTTTTCTTTATATTTTAAACCTTAAAAAAATATATATTCATTAAATCACAACTTTAAACACTCTGATTTAAACTAAAAATATATAAAAAAATGACTAATTTACATCCTTTAAAATTTGGGTGCAAATCGTTTACCTTTTCCCTATGCCTTCACTTTAAATTAGAGGTTTAGAGTTTTGGTTAGGGTGTAAAAATTAAAAGTAAGGGATATTTTTTAAGATATTAAATTTAAGATTTGAGATATAAAAAATAAAATTTAAAATTTAATTTTTTAATAATTTTTTAAAAAAAATACGAAAAAATGTATAGAAAAGGGACAGAATTTTTTTTTCATAACGAGATTCCCAAGATTCATAGGGAGTCGATCAGATCAGTTGCATGTGAATTCAATTCATCAATTTGGTTAAGTAATTACTACACAATATTCAAGGTGATTGCTACTAGAAAATCTCCATAATGTTTCCAATTCTTACGCTCAGTTTCCTTTGTAAAATAAGAATCCAGTCTCCAGACTACACCACCATAAAATACTATTCATCTGCCGTTGGAACTCCTTCACTTGCATAACAAATAAGAGGGAGGAAAATGAAGTCAGCGTCAGCTTCTGCTGCTCCATTTTCAGCTCTCTACCAACCCTTTTCATTTTGATCACCACAGTTTCTAAATTCCTCCAAACCCTCATCCCTACAACAACCATACACCAAAGGTACAGTCTTGCTTCAACGTTTTCAAGTTTCTATCTTTTTGTTGTTGCGGCTAAATTCTTCGTTATCAGTTAAGGGATTGTCTTGGTTATTGGGTTTGGCATGTAATTGGTGTTTTTCCAATGGTGTTTTTTGTTAATGCTTCTGGGTTTTATCAGGGTTTCCTAAGTTGAACAGGTTTCATTGGAGTGGACTTTTGGGAACTGAGCTTCTTTCATAAATCAAGAAAAGGTTTCATTTTGAGTATAAAGCTTTAACCTTTATTTGAAAGATTGGATTAGATAAATGTTGTATTAGTTATTGATTTTCCTTATGCAAATATTTTATGCATAAATACAAGTATTTCAGTTACCTTCCTTTGTGATACTAATGGCTAGTTATTGGACTTCCAGCTGTATATAACGAGAAAATTCATTAAAAAGAAACATGGCTACCGGAAGGTATTCCAGGGTTGATGGGAGGAAATCATCGTGTTACTGTTCGATAGCTACTATAGTCGTCTTTGTTGTTTTTTGTGTAGCTGGTACTTGGATGTTCATGTCTTCATCAATTGTTCCAGTTAGGAATTCAGAACTTTTATCTTTGGAGACCAGAAATGAGGTGAAACAAACTGTGCCAAAAGGTGATTCTAAGCAATTTGATGATACCTCAGATGATCTATCCGGGGTTGAAACAAGAGATTATGGCGGTGGTCTGCCTAGTAAAGTTTCTGGGATCACTGACGAGGATGATTCCCTGGAGAACTTAGTGGTTGAGAGTAATAATGAGGAAAAGGAGTTTCACAATGCAGCTGAGAAAAACCAGGAAGAAGGTCATGCAAATGAGAGTTCTGATGAGAAAACTGAGCTGGAAAGCGAGGGAAAAAGGATGGATGAAGATGATGGGAATGGAAATGGGAAAGATGGGGACACGAATTCAAGAGATGGCGAATCAAATGTAGAGACTAGAGAATCAGAGAATGAAGGTGGTGAAATGAAGAAAAAATTTCACACAGATTCAGAGGAGAATTCTGGTGCAAACGGATCCGAGTCTGCCAAGAGTGGGAAGAACTATGAGGTAGATGAAACTGCAGATGAAATGAAACATGTTGGCAAAGAGGCTATTTTGACTGAGAGGGAGAATGACAAAAACCAAGACATGCATTCGGAACAGAGTGATGTTGGTAACAGTGTGGAAAGCAAGGAAAACAATCAAGCTTCAAATGAGATTCTCCCTGCCGGTATTCAATCAGAAAATTCAACTGAGTCTACTACTCAAAATGGAGCTTGGTCAACTCAAGCTGTTGAATCCCAAAATGAGAAGAAATCACAACAATCTTTTATACCCAATCAAAATAATGATCTCCATTGGAAACTTTGCAAGTCAACTGCTGGGCCAGACTACATACCTTGCCTAGACAATTGGAAAGTTATCAGAAAGCTTCCAAGCACCAAGCACTATGAACATCGCGAGAGGCACTGTCCTGATGAAGCTCCTACCTGTCTTGTCCCTCTGCCTGAAGGATATAAGCGCTCCATAAAGTGGCCTAAAAGTAGAGATAAAGTATGCACCCTGCATGAACAAGTGCTTTATTTTTGTTTATTTACTTTGGTTGAAATTTCTTTTGGTGCTTGGTGCAGATCTGGTACTACAATGTCCCCCATACCAAGCTTGCAGAGGTTAAGGGGCATCAAAATTGGGTTAAATTAACTGGCGAATACCTTACATTCCCTGGTGGTGGAACTCAGTTTGTGAATGGTGCTCTTCATTACATTGATTTTATTCAAGATGTAAGTCCTTTCACTATATATTTTTCATTTTTGTCTGATATGTGATTACTAGCTACTTTTATTATACTTTCGAAGGAAAAAAGCAGCAGATTATTGGGAAGAATAATTTTAAGATTTTCCTTTTCATCTTTAGAATCAGTATAGCTATTGTGTGTACGAAATCCGCATAAATAGCCATATGCAGGCTATTCATACTAGTTATCCGAATGAGATATATCTTAAGCATCGGTATAACACAAACTTAACCCTTTCTAATGAGCAAATATTTTTAGCTACTTCACGTTTCTTTCTCTTTGATACATTTTTTCATCTCATGAAGCAGAAGTCTTTCTGGTTTAACGTCTCTCATTGTTTCCAGTTGTGTAACCTGAGCCACCTCAAAGAACTTGAAACTATTTCAAAACTTTGGCATCATTTTTTCTTCTAGAACTTTTATTCAAAACGTCATCCATCGCTTGTATTTTTTAATGTTGTTTCTACTCCATATTTGAAACTAACATTATGATCAGTTCGTATGGCTTTTATATATTTGCTGAAACTGTTTTGTCTGGCTATGTAAATTTGAATGCATATTCGCTTCAATGATGCAGGCTGTTCCTGAAATTGCATGGGGGAAAAGAACCCGAGTGATACTTGATGTTGGGTGTGGGGTTGCTAGCTTCGGAGGCTATCTTTTCGAAAGAGATGTTCTTGCAATGTCATTTGCACCTAAGGATGAGCATGAAGCCCAAGTGCAGTTTGCACTTGAACGGGGAATTCCTGCCATATTAAATGTGATGGGCACCAAAAGGTTAACCTTTCCTAGTTCAGTCTTCGATCTTGTGCACTGTGCACGTTGCAGGGTACCCTGGCACATTGAAGGTGGGATTTCATTTTTGTTATATTTATCAACCTTTAGTTCTATACTGTTATGTTATTTTCTAAAACAGAGACACACTTTGAGGCATATTTCAGGTGGCAAACTTCTGTTAGAACTCAACCGTGTCCTGCGACCTGGTGGTTACTTTGTTTGGTCTGCTACACCAGTTTATAGGAAGGGCCCTGAAGATGTTGGCATTTGGCAAGGTAAAATTCTTTATAAACTAGTCATGTCTCCAAGTAGAGCAATATTTTGATTTAGCTTTACGTATCTTTCTTTAAATCTTTGTGAGTTGTGGTTACCGATGGCAGAAATGTCTCGGCTAACAAAGTCAATGTGCTGGGATCTGGTGGTCGTTAAAAAGGACAAATTGAACAATATTGGAGCTGCAATATATCGAAAGCCAACTTCCAATGATTGCTACAAGAAAAGATCTAAAAATGCTCCTCCGCTTTGTGAAGAATTTGATGACCCCAATGCAGTCTGGTAATATATTTTCCCTTGGTTGAAAGTTATTTGTACGATTTCGTACAAGTGCATATCATATCTAAATAATGTAAGAACTAAAGTTTATAATCAACTGGAAACTGGTTTTTAAAGTATTTACTAGATTAAAGGACATTTCTCTTCAAGAAACACACTTCCTACTAGTTTGACAAATAATGTTTTGCAATACTTTAATTGGCCTATTTTTTCTGGTTTATGTCATCAGGAATGTTCCCCTTCAGGCCTGCATGCACAAAGTGCCAGTAGATTCGACAGAGCGTGGATCCCTGTGGCCTGCACAATGGCCTGTACGATTAGAGCAATCACCATATTGGTTGAATTCTCAGGTTGGCGTTTACGGTAAAGCTGCTCAGGAGGATTTCACCGCAGACTACATTCACTGGAAAGCAGTCGTCTCCCAGACATATTTGAAGGGAATGAGGATTGACTGGTCTTCCGTGAGAAATGTCATGGATATGAAAGCCGTTTATGGAGGGTATTTTGTCTGACCTCTTGCTAGTTATGGCAGAAACATGAAGTGCCTTAATTCTGAACTTATAATGTCTTCTTCCCATGCATTTGTGCTTCTGTATACAGGTTTGCGGCGGCCCTGAAACACTTAGAAGTTTGGGTTATGAATGTAGTTCCAATCGACTCTCCTGATACCCTTCCAATAATATACGAACGTGGCTTGTTAGGAATATATCATGATTGGTGCGAGTCATTTAACACATACCCCAGAACGTATGATGTTCTTCATGCTGACCATCTCTTCTCTAGCATCAAAAACAGGTTTGCTCTCTTCCCTGCTATATTTCTTGCACCTTTATTTCTCAACCAGGATCGTGTTTCCCTGATATGGTGTCGTTCTACTGGTCACAGGTGCAACTTGGTAACAGTAATTGCAGAAGTTGACCGGATTCTGAGGCCGGAAGGAAAGCTGATCGTCCGAGACGATAGCAAAACCATAATGGAGGTGGAGAGCATGGTTAAATCACTACAATGGGAGATCCGAATGATTTATTCCAAGGACAGGGAGGGATTGGTTTGTGTTGGCAAAACATATTGGCGTCCCACAGAAGAAGAAACTATAAAGAATGCCATTGTTTGATCATGCTTAGTCTTACATCACAGGAACACTATGAGACTCTCAAAGTATCCTATCTGCTAATTCAAAAATTATATAATTGATTACATTTCCTAAAAAATTTAAATTTTAAACCCTAATTTTATTTTTTTATATCTTAAACCTTAAATCATATACTCTAATAAATACGTTATTTTTATAGTTCTTTAAACCTTAAACCTTAACATTATTAAACTCTAAATCTAAACTCGAAATTCACTAATTTAATATAAGCACGAATAGACTCATGATTAAGAGAAAACACCTACCCCTTTAATTCAATACATTTTTATTGCGGAGATTATGAAAGAGTTATTACTCTGATAAAAAAAATTATATCATGAGTCATTTATGTCACGCTATTTATGAATTAAACAATTAAATGTATTTTTTATTAAATTATTTATCTAATTTTTTAAATGAATCTTTATTCGATAAAAAATATTTTTGAATTTAATTTATAATAAATATTAATAAAAATTTACTTGATAAAAAATTAATGAAATAAATACATTTGAGTGATTGATCACTTAGATACGTAATAAAAATGACATAATATAATTTTTTGATTTTATGTTTCTAATAATTCAATAATTAATAATTATTATGATATAGATATTCATATTAATAATAAATCTCAATTATTATTTTAAATTTAAGTGTTTAAATTTTTATTATATACTAATCAAATTAATATTAGTATCATCATTAGCAATATAAAACATATCGATTTGATATTTTCTATCGAATAAAACCTAAAGAAGATCACAACAAGAAAAAAATGTCAGTTGAGAGAAAATATTAAGTCATATTTTGTAGATAATACGAGTTGTTATGAAAAAAAAAAGTAATTCTTTTAAAAAAAATGACTCATTCTATTGATAATGGAACTTGAGAGAGAGGGAATATCATTTTAATCGTTGATGAGGTAATATAAGATTATATAATAGCCTGTTTTTTACATGTAATATTTTTTAAAAATTTTAATATTAAAACATATTATAAATGAATTAAATAATATACAATTACACATATATTTATAAATGAAATAAAAAAGAATTTTTATTGAAGTAAAAGATTGGAAAATAAAAATAAATATAATAATAATCGAAACAAAGTTCATTTTTTTAGAATTAAACTGTCTCCAACATCAGCGGATGAACATCTGATTCTGATGTACTGCTGCAATTCGTATAGCCTTCTCTTGAGAATGGAGTGAAATCCCAACTCTCACTCGATTTTCTCACCACGAACTCGGCTTGTTTCGATTGATCGGTACCGGGAACGCAGTCGCCTCGCGATGTTCTAATCCTTTCAAGTTCCATGGCCACTTCTTTCATTGTTGGTCTCAACCTCCCATCAAAGTTCAAGCATCTTTTTGCAAGGTGTGCTACCGCAGCTAATTCACCCCTTTCACCATCCTTCACAATTTCAGCATCAACAATATACATCAGATTGTTTTCTTCCATCGACGACATAAAATATGAGACTAAGCCTCTCTTTTCTTGTGATCCAAATGTTGAGATTGCCTTCTGTCCTGTTAAGAGCTCTACAATAACCACTCCGAAACTATAAACGTCGCTTTTTTCGGTGAACTGGCTTGACTGGAAGTATTGAGGATCTAAGTACCCAAAAGTTCCAAGAACCTGAGTGGTCAAGTGAGTTTGACCAATGCTGACTGATCTAGATGTTCCAAAATCTGCTACTTTTGCTCGAAACTTTTCATCCAGTAGTATGTTACTAGACTTGATATCTCGGTGATAAATGGGGACCGATGCAGACGAGTGCAAGTAAGAAATCGCACTCGCGACTTCCGCTGCAATGCGTAACCGCATGTTCCATGACCTTGGGTACTCTTCATTTTGGTCATGGATGAAATGGGAAAGGGTACCATTGGGGATGAATTCATAGACAAGGAGGGGCACTTCGGTCTCTAGGCAACAACCTAGTAATTTGACAACATTTCTGTGATCAATCTGGGAAAGAATAACGATCTCATTGATAAATTGTTCAACATACTCTTCGTTTACAGTCTTGGACTTCTTTACTGCAATGATTCTCCCATCCTGTAACATTCCTTTGTAAACCATGCCTTGGCCTCCACGACCTAAGATTCTGTTCTCGTTATATTGATCGGTTGCTGTCTCCAACTCATTGGAACCGAAGAGTTTAGCTTTATCCAGACCACCTTCGTTAGAAGACAACTTATTCTGAAACAATAATCCACCATTTTTTTTAAAGAATCTTTCCTTTTGTTTGATGTTCTTTCTTCTCTCTAGTTTCTTGTAAAGCCACCAAACCCCAGCAAGTAGAAACAAGAGCCCTAGACCTATGCAAATACCTGCATGCAATCGAGATGAATGCACTTAAATGTTGTAATATATAGGCAAATCAACTGTTGACTCTGCCTATACCAATCTAGTGCAACATATTTTGTCAATATATTGTTTTGCTTATAGTGCTTGATGTACCAACCTAGTACAACTTCCATGGAGGAACTGGGACGGTGTTGGGGACTGCACCCTGTTCCATTAAATTTCCGGCCATCGCCCACAAACCCCTCAGGACATGAACAATTATAGCTTCCGGGTAAATTATGACATGTTCCACTGCAAGGTTTCAGGGTCTCGCATTCATCAATATCTACAAATTTTCAAACAATATTAAGAAAGAACAAGGTACGTATTTGACAAAGTTGATGTATAGTCAGCTAAATTCATGGAAATGAATCCGAGAAGTTGATATCATTACCTTGGCAGCCGTTGGAGAGATAAGGGTTACCCTGGAAACCAGGAAGACACATGCACAAATAACCAGGGCCATTTTCTGGATCTAGACAAGTAGTATGTTGCTGGCAAGCATAATTTTGTGCATCCATTCGGGCTTCTCTGCAAGTTTGACTCCCAATTGTCCAATCAAGTATCACAGGGAATCTCTTGTTTCTGAAGTTTTCACTGTTAAGATCTGTAAGGGAGAAGTTATAGGCTCTGTCTTCCACAAGAAAACCATAGCTGCAAGGATTGAAGCGTGATACATTGGAACTCCTCTCACGAAGTTCAAATTCTAAGTAATAGCCATCTACTCCTTTAGGGATAGACATCTGGCAGCAGCCGATACCGGAGCAAGATCCATTTATGGCATCAGCCACGTCATAACAAAACGTTGTACATCCGGTGGTATACCTTCTCCGTTGAGTGGTAAAGGTAGCGATGGTGTCACACCCCACGGATGTGAGCTTGTTTCCGGTATTAGAGAGGCGGAATTCCGGGGCCCAAAACCCTGGATCTCCATATGAACTGCGTGCACCAGTTGTCGAATTATAACAGTCGTAAGTCACCGGATTTTGGGTGCGCAAATAACCATCCAGAGAGATGTGCAGAATCTCATGATTACGGGATCCCCAGAGCGCTTTAGGGGGGGTGGAGTTGGTGTCACAACGAATGAAAAAGCTACTACTGATATTACAATCAGCACTGCCGGTTCCAAAAGGGTATGGGATGCTGATGTTGCCGCAAATGCTTTGGCACCCTGGTTTTGCTTGAGCTGACACTGGAGGAGTTGCTATAAGCATTAACGTAACTGCAATCAGAGCAAGCTCCTTAAACCTGCAACGAAACCCCATAACTCTTTGTTTTGTTTTTCTTTTCTTGGTTATATCTAAGAATCAAATATCGATGAAGAATTTAAAGGGAAAGGTTAGTTTGTTAGGTTAGGAAATTAAAATAGGAAGGTGTCAACGTGAACGTCCATGTCTATCTTTATTGCCGTGTAGACCCTTTCTCCGAGCACAGTAATTCCGACTTTTCTTTGGGTAGAAATAGAACTCATTGCCAAAACAACTAGAAGCATGTATGTAACCCCACTTCACTTCTGCTTTACTACTTTTCTTTTCTAATATCTTTATTGATTAATAATATATAGAATTTTACTAAATAATATCATAATTCAATTTAAATAATAATATAAATAGGTCTAGCGGGATAAGACATTAATCCCTTAAATAAGGTTAGGAGTTTAAATTCTGACATTGTGAATGAAAAAATAGATTAGAAGTGTCACCTCTTAATGAGAAGCCGCAAAACTCGATTTGAATTAGTCAGCAAATCCAGAATCTGATTCAAAAGTATATTTCTTATTTCTATTTAATGAAAAAGATAGATTAGGACAAACAATGAGAGAGTAATAAAACATGGATAGACCATACAGCCAAGTCACCTATAAATTGATGTTCCAAAAGTTATGCATCATATTTCATGGCTACACAGTACACAGGTTGCTTGGTCAGAGTTTTCTCCACAATTATACAACAATGCTGAGAAACGTTATTTCTGTCTCTAAAACTATCTACTCTCATAGTACAAACTAACATTAGTTCAAACATACCTGTTAGTGGATGATTTCAGTGCCAAACAAAAAATATACAGCCTTTGGAATCATGTCTTGCTCATACTCATAGCGATGCATCCAAATGCCAGTAAATGTTCTACCAAAACATCTGTTTCCAGCCAAATAAATGAAGTGAAAGTAAGTTGTAGCTCTGAGTTGTCCATAAGAAAAAAAAAAAAGCAAAGGTCTTTCTAGCTCTCCATCCGAGTCGCATTCAACTTCTCTTCAAAATGTAGAGTACTAGCGGCGGTTAGAAGCATGTCCATTCCACCTCTATTTTTATCCCACTTCTCTTTCTCTCTTTGATTCGGGATCAATTCCGGATTATCATGTTCCGTTTTACCTCCCATGCCCTTCATTTTCATCATGTTTTCATATGATCTTTTACCTCTGAGTATTCGCTGGATCCCAGCATCACAGTTTTTGCAAAACCATTTCCCACTTGGGATCGAGGTTCGCGGTGGTTTCATGCAATAAATGTGGTATGCACCATCACAGCCATCACATAAAACAATCTTATCATCGTCTTTATCCACCAGACAAGTTCTACACAGACAAGAAGGGCAGTACCAACGAGAACAATATTTTTTTAACTGCTTCATGGTCAGGCACCTCACATGATAATATTTATTTGGGCAGTAGGGATGCTCACAAGTTCTTAACTTGTCACCCTTTTCAACATCACTCGCACAAAGTTTGCAAACACACTGGGTTTTGCTCCCTGGTGATAACTGAATCCCATTATCGGCACTACAGTTTGAATTTTCTTCCAATTCAGTTGATGTTTCAAAATCTTCGGTGCAATTTTCTTCAGCAACATTGTTGTTAACCGTCCGAGGGGTATTCAATCTGTCGCATACCACACAATTCTCATGTGGAGATCCCATTCCATTAATGGTGCAGCTGGCACAATACCAACTTTTAGGAGGAATCACTTTCAGAGCAGGCTCAATACAAGCAACATGGTGCATTTCCTCGCATGAATCGCATACCAAACAATCTTTCCCATCTGCTTTCTCCCCGCAATAACTGCAAGTGAAAACTTTAAAGACACCACAAGCTTCAATTTCCTCCGATCTAGCAAGAGTTTCTGGTTCCTGTTTACAAAAAAGTTTTCATTGAACAAATTCAGAATATTTCTCAGGGATGAACTCAGGCTTCAAAACAGGTCGACTTTGCAAGTAATAAAAACAGAAAGATAAGAGAACAGTTCAGATCAGAATCCTCCTCCTACACTTAAAGCAAGATTCTGTGCATACAAATGTTAAATTCAATTATCCATAACAATGCCCTACAAATACTAAATTCAAATAGCAAAGTGTAACAGAATATTACTACAAGATGCTATCAGGAAACTGCCTGATCCTCTCATAAATACAAGCATGATAGAAGACAACTAACAAGTCAGTATGAAGAAGATTAAGGTCTTACTTAAATTTCTCACACCATTCATGAGTGAAAAACAAAACTAATGTAACAAAGGCCCCAGTTGAATACTTCGAAGTCCCATAACAAAGAAAAAGTTTTCTAAATCTGGGAATCCTAAGCATACGAATCAATTCCATACAATGCATGATGTCCATTGAAATCCATCCAAACATAAGAACATTGGAAATTCCAAAATCTTGTCCTAAAACAACTTTATCCAAGCTCTGAAGCATCAAATGCACCCTTAAAGTACCTAATATAGTTTTTTCCTTTTTGACACTACCTATGTAATAAATTAAAATGCATTTGTAACTGTAATTTGAATTTAGTAATCCATTTTTCTTACTCCAAGAATGCCAATGCACACTATAAGCTAATTCATAAACGCTTACCTCTTGTTTCTCATTTTCGACAGCACCACCAGAACTGCCAAACTGTAAGGTTGAAGAAAAAGATCACAATAAAATCGTTACAACAGGCTCACTGTTAATGTAAAGGATTTTTTAAGCGAATTAAAAAAATCAAATAACTAGAGTAGCAGCTTGTATGTTCATTAACTCACTTTTTCAATATAGGATGTGCTTGATATATTTGAAAGGCCCTTTGCAAGGGATAAAATTTCAGTTCCTATTTGTTGAAGTTTTCTCCAGACCTACACAGGAGGTATTTAGAATAAGAGAAACATATAAATAAGTAATGACAAAAAAACAGAAACTGTTGGGAGAATCAACTATTCTCATTCTTTTGGGTACTTGTAAGCCATTTTCCTCAATACCATCATATATATAACAATAAAGCACATAATTAACTATGACTTAGTTCGGGAGGCCTCTAAATTGAAGCTGCTAGCATAGAGTAAATTTAATATTCCCCTATTTCATTATAAGTGTTCCTTCGTTCATCTTTTGAAACTTTCAACAACCACTGTCATGGAAAATAAAATACAATCCAAGCTCTTCAATTAAAGCACAAAATACCTTAGTTTCAGGAAAATAAATAAGGCAGTCAACGTGAAGATTTTTACTTTTTGCCTAGCAACTCCATTCAAGCAATGTATGTAAATATAAATGGTTAAATAAATTACCTGCTGAATATCTGATGCGAAAAGAATAGGTGAATGCTCATAAACGCCATCTTTCATCCTTGAGTTTATTAGACTTAAGTGAAAAAGGCTGTCAAGCTTAATCCCTTGGAAATGGTCAATTAGAAGCTTACACAGAGACGTGAACTTTTCAGAAACTAAAACATCAAAGAAAACACTGTGACACATCTCAGTAGTAGTTTGAGGATTTGATTCCCTACAAGACCCATTAGATATAACATCCTCCATCCCCTCAGCTGTATGCTGAGTACCATTAGAGTGTTTCTGTTTCTGTTTCTGTTCATAAGAGGTATCAGACTCCTGTAAAAGAATCATAAAACAACATTTCCAACGTGTCATTAATGCAATAAAAAAGAAAAAGGCCAGTGGAAGACGTAAAAGACCATATGAAGTTTGAATAACAGCACAAACCTTAACCGTCACATTATTCTTGATGAAATAAAAGTGCATTCAAAAACAACATTTCCAGTATATCT
This sequence comes from Abelmoschus esculentus, assembly GCA_035048815.1. Taxonomy (NCBI): domain Eukaryota; kingdom Viridiplantae; phylum Streptophyta; class Magnoliopsida; order Malvales; family Malvaceae; genus Abelmoschus; species Abelmoschus esculentus. The sequence continues at coordinate 3,352,368 of JAUCBN010000010.1, forward strand.
ATCATAAAGGAAATCAAAAAGAAAAAAGCCACCAGAAGACATCATAGACCATATATAGTTCGGATAACAGAACAAACCTTGACTGTAAGGTTACAAGCGTTTCCTTGATGAAATAAAAGTGCATCTTGAATGCAACTTTGTATGCCGCCTTCATCACCACTTAACAACTGATGCATGTGCTCCAATACAACATTTCTCCACTTCCTCGGTAGACGATTATTCGAATCACAATGATCTGTTGAAGGATGAGTGACCTGCTCACAACAATTAGAATCTATTAGCATGTTAAACAAAACAAATGTCATTAGAAGAAAAGAGTAACAAAACCTATATTAAAAAGAAAAGTGAACATTTCATTAATTTGATTAAACATATTATATAACTACAAATATTCCACAAGGAAAAGAATAAGTATACCTTTCATTATTGAACCAGAAGAATCATTGAACTGAACCTATTTTATAACTGAAATACAAATAACTTAACCATAATGGTGGATCACTGACTTGAAGTCGTAATGCAGGAACAAATCATGCTGTGTGACTTATTAATGATGCTGAAAAGATATTTTTCATAGAACATATAGGATTATATAGCAACAAAATATGAAACTTAAAAAAAAAGTATTGCTTTCCTTTTGATACAGGACTAAAATTTATCAAATACATCTCTTCTCTTCATCTCATAGATATAAAGGAATACGCAAGAATTTGACATATTCATGACAGATGCTGAAACCTTCACAGCTTCAAGTGAGATTAAGATACACATCTTGATGAAGCATTCCAGAATTATACATGAGACCTAGAAAGGATTTGTAGAATCAATTGCTCTTGAAAATAGTCTCTAACTGATGCATGCAGGAGTATAATTTTAAAATATTTAATTTTAGTTAAGTATTAGATATTTTGGACAGATTAGAGTATTTGTTTTCTAGAAGGCTAAATTTAGGTTAAGAATAAAACTTTATTCACAAAAAGGTTCATTATAAATAAGTTGTTATATATCTACAGCCACATCTATCTTACCATATCTTTGAATAAAGAAAAAAAAAACTAGTGGATTTTTAAACCCTATTTTTTTTTCTGGTATTCAACTTCTTTCAAACTTCATTTCAGCCTAGTTTCTTGAGATTTGTTGCTGCTTTTCCTTCTTAACCACATATTAACACTCTCATTGCTCAAAAGAAAAATTTTGAAAAAAAAGATTGAGAAAATGATCTTCATTCACCAAAAAACCATCCCAAAAACCATTTGACTTTGTAAATAGCCTCAAAACATACATAACAGGTATTCTTTATAGTGAATTAAAACCCAGTCACACCTTTTCCTCATACTCATAGGACAGTATCCAAGCAGAACTTTCAATCTGATTGCAAACAAGTGATTATGTTCAATCCATGACCCAAAGGTACAACAAGAAAGCTCTTTAACTACAGGATAAAAGTCTTGTAAGATGAACCGGTGAGCAGAATCACAACATGCCCATCTCAACATTTAAATAGTACAACTAAGAAAGATTCTTAACATATAGAACTTCAAGCATGCATATCGAAACACAATAATAAAAAATCTACCTGCTCTGTAGAAGTTCTACCACCATCTTGCACATTGATCTTTGAACTTGATCTCAACTGTCTCCGCCTTTTAAAAGTTCGGAAACTCTCACTTGCCTCAGAACTCCCATCACCAGAATCATTTAAAAATACAGACCGAAATCCACTATTCACTGGTTCACTCGTGAAGCACTTAATCTCCTCCCCACTCTCTGCTCCTCCATTGCCTGTCCCCTCCTCAACACTCATCTCCACCTTCACAAAACAGAACAAAAACCTAGTTTTCCAAGCATTTCACCAGAGTTAGGATTTCTCTGTTATAAACCAACATCACAATAAAAATCACATAAACACTTTAAAAATGATACGATTGTAAAAGAAAACCAAACAAAATCGGTAAAAAGTAAATATACCATCCCTTTCTATTTAGCTTCACCAAAAAAAGGATTAAAAAACGCATCAATAAAACTAAGAGTAATTGAGCTAAACTTCACTAATTACTAAATTATGAATAATCTGAAGCATAAAAACTTTAAATAACTCCTTTCCCCTCCCTGAATTGCTGAAGAACCAAACATCAAACAACAACCAGAAATCATCTAAAGAGAAAAGGATACAGAAGGCTTACCTGATTTGAAAATTTGAGAACTGAAATTGGCACCCTAAAAATTTGAAAATTGGCGAGAAGATTTGGATTTGCGCTCCAACTCCGCAGAAGAGTTTGAGTTTCCTTTTGCTTTGGTCTTTTCTTCCTTCATTTTGTTTTGGGTCGGATCTAAAACCGGATGGTTCAGGTTGCCCGTTGGGAATAACTGGACAGGTGACGGTAGCGAAAATGGGCAAAACTGAGGTAAATTTGTGGACCGGGCTTTTAGAATCTATGGAAGTACAATTTCAACCCATCAGAAAAAAAATACAAATTTTAAAATAATATATTTATTATATTTTTTTAAACTAATTACTATTTACTAAATTATACTAATAATTTTAGAAATTTTAATCCTTTCAAATCAAATAAAATGATAATAATAATAATAATTTTTATCAAAGAACAATCGATTATTAATGTTACCATTATCGTAAGTTTAAAAAAATAGTTTAAAAAAAATATATATATAATTTTTTATTATTTTATTATTTTAAATATTGAAGTGTTTAATTTATATTTTTAATATATATATATTATTTTTATCAAATAAAATGATAATAACAATATTTTATCAAATAGCGATCGATTATTAATGTTATCACTAATAATTGATTATCGTAAGTTTTTAAAAAATAGTTTAAAAATATATATAATTTTTTATAATTTTATTATTTTAAATATCGAAGTGTTTAATTTATACTTTTTAATATATATATATATATATTAGATTTGATTTTTTTTTCTTAATAAATAACGTGGAAATGTATACTAATCAAAGCCTGAATCATGTGGATGAGGAAACTTGACCCCTAAAAATCCATAGATTATTTTCAATGCAATGGGCAGGAAACTCATCTCCGACTCGCCACTGAGTCAATACTGATTCAGATGAGGATCTCCGAGTGGAAACTTCTGATAATTATTTAAATGCAATTATATTATTTTATTTTATTATAGTAGTCACTGGGCAAAACTATTAAATTTTATTTTTTTTTTAAATTTTGTTTCAGAATATGATTAATTGTATCAAAAAATATCAAAAATATATCCGTAATTAATAGCATTTAAATTTTTTAATAACAATTTAAAAATATCAAAAAATTAATAGTATTTGACGATGTATTGTATTAATAATGCTTAGTATCATGGATGTAGCTATGTTTAACATGATATACATAATTTACATTTAAAGTTCTAATCCCCACCCTGTTTGGTAATATGTGTCACACGTTTTAAACTGATCCTTTAATTTAACCCTTCACTTCTATTTATCAAATATATCCGTAATAATTTATTTTTACCTTTTAATTATATATTTTTTATAAAAATGTTGGATAAATAATAAGTTTTTTTTTTCTACTTTCAAAAAATTATGTATTGTTTTAGAGAAGTTTTAACATGATACATGTTAGTAATTTTTTTTATCAAAAATATATTTTTTTCTTAATTCTATAACTTAAAAAAAATTATTATTTTCAAACCGGAATTTTCTTAAAATTTAAGTGGAAAAACAAGAAAAGACAAATATAATTTTTATAACATCTTTATTCTATTATATATTTATTATTAATGAAATTGATATTATAATTCTTTTTATGAGGAATTAGAATAAATTAACTGAGTATTACTTCAGCTACAGAGTAATTATAATCTTATTTACGAGGATGGACAAAGTGACAAACAGTAATATACTACATAAGATTTTGCTTAAAACTCTTACAACTACGAAGAAACTGGTCTTAACATCATGGTTTTGAATTCTTGAAAATCGAGCAATCCGTCAAAGTTGGTGTCGTAGAAGCAAATCATGTGCTTGCAATCTCTCCCGCTCTCTTCATCCCACAGCCCGAGTCTACCCAGCACGCTTTCAAGTTCTTCGCAAGAAATGAATCCGTCGCCGTTCAAATCGAACACTTCGAATGCCTTGGCAAGGTCGCCATCTTCTTCTTCTTCTTCGATGATCTTGTTGGAGATGGACTCATAGAATGACAAGAATTCTTCCAAGTTCAAACATGGTTTTCCCACCAAGGGTTGCAGCTCCTGGAGGCTGAACTGGACCCCGATTCGGTCGAGGAGACAGTTGAGTTCCTCCAGGCTAACAGAGCCATCGCCGTTCTTGTCGAGCTTCTGGAATATCCGTTGCAGATCCTTGTTGTTTAGGGCTGGAGACATGTCGTGTAAGAGAAAGTGACCAACATCAACAGCTGAAGCTTTGTGATCCCGTGTTTCCACAGGACTAATAGAATAGCTGAAGAAAGTAGTTTGTGTTTTGTACGGTTAGTGAATTGCGAGAATTCAATTTATGGAGAAGAGAGGTAAACTTTCAAGAAGTTTCCAACACGAATTATCGGGGCGGATTAAAGATTTTTAGGGTTATGTATAATTTATTAGAATATAATTTTTAAAAACAATCGTTTATGACTCACATTGATTTTAAAAATATGATCTTTAAATATAATTGTCCTTTTTAGGGCTAATATACAATCTTTTATTATATCTGTCTAAAACCTCATTAATTCTACAAATCAATAATAATAAAAATAACCAATAAGATTTACAATCAAATGTTTATGACACGATTATAACAATGTAACAATTATAATTCGGCTTTTTTAGAGTATTTTTAAATTTTTATAATAAATTTTGAGATTAACACCATTTAATAAATGTAGTTTATCAAAATTTTAGGGTCTCTTTAGGACCCTGTACAGTCGTTCTTATTGCGCTTGTCCAAAACTCATATCGGTCCTTATTATATACTTTTGGTACTCTTATTTTAGAACAATAAGTTTAGAGTTAGGTTTTGAGTAATAAATAATTTAGTTTCGTTTAAACAGATTTTAAGTTTGAGGTATTGTATACACAAAAATCATTGTTAAAAAATTTACACTAAAATTAAATATATAATATAAATCGATTGAAATTAATTAGATTAAAATCTTAAAACTGAAAAAAATTTTTATCATATAACTGAATATTCTAAAACGGAAATTAATATAACGTGTTAGATGAGAATACTAAATTGATTTGAAACGACTATAACTAAAAATGTGCCCCACATTCGGTGTTTCATATTTTACTCTCTAATATTCCACAATAAAATAATTGTATGCGTTTGGACTACCGATGCGTTCCAAGGTGAAACACGCCTCTCTCTGGATCATTCAAAATATAATTATTTATTTAATAAAAATATTAATTATTAACATGTATTAATAATTAAAAATAATCATATTATTTTATATATTTTTAAATTATAATATGAAAAATATAATATTTAATTATTTATTACGCGTATTAATAGGTCTCATAATATTAAAATAGAATTATAATTTAACACTTAATTTGATAGAAATATAAATAATTAAATATGTTAATTTATATCGTACTCGCCTATTAGAACTTGTTAAACTCAATGAAAATGATATAAATATATAAACAAATAGAATAATAAATAGAATAAAAATATAACAACATTTTAAATTTTAAACTACACATATCCATAATTATGTATCGTGTATTAACTATATTTCCTTTCCTTCAAGTGTCGAGTAATCTAATATCTAAAATTGTGTTTAATTTGTGGTTTGCCAGACTCACTCATACAATAAAGAGGGAGTGGTAGCCCTTCTAAGACTTCAGAATATGGATGATGAGCACAGTGTAACCCTTGGATATATCCAGGGGGCTTTCTTCTAACTTGGCTCATACGGTATCACATAAAATCAGTTGATTCTATGCTAGGATTAAGATAAAGCTACTATATCAATGAACTTGATAGAAACAAGAAAGAGAGCTGTTTCAAGTAGGAAAAATAGACTAATGGTACAATAATATTCAGACAGATGTTGTGTTGATTTACATGTTCTTGCACGTAACTTTATCTGTTGATCCATCCTTACTTCTTGGCATGTTTTTTTTTATTCAGGGACTTATAGCAATATCCTGACAGTAAATGAATTTTCTAAACTCCAATATGCCATTTTATTTCTAAAATTCATGTTCAGTTACAAGGTACACGAGACAATGTATAAGCTGTAAAACTAGAAATCTGAAAACAAAAGAGAAAGAAAGCCTATATTCATGGCTGCTGAATAACTTGTCCGAGCCAGAAACCTAAAATACAAAGAAATTGTTCAATCTCTCTATACAACAGAGTCACTTCCTCCCATTATATGCAACACTTTGTGGATTCACTAACCAGAGGTGGTTCTGTCATCTTATGATCCTTCATAAGACGAATGGGTTTGATTAACTCATCGAGATCTTCCGATTGAAAATCTGATGAATCACTGTCACCAAAGCTTGTTGGATCACAAATCACTTGATGAAGTTCACCGGCTTCATCATCGCTAACATCAAGGCTTATGTAATCAGAGAACTCACCATCAAAGCAAATGTTGCCATCCTCCAGTACCTGGTGTGGTCTTTCCGACACCATTCTTTTCGGTTCTGAAATGTTGACACCAAAGTAACGCCCACGAGCAATCTTATTTTCCATTGACTTCTTGTTTTTCTTCGCCTTGCTTCGGTTTTTTGGGTGGTGAAGCTTGCATTTAGATCCCAGGGGGCAGGACCCCGTTGCTTCAAAATTTGGACAGACATAACTGTGCTTCTTCCGACACTGAGAGCAGAGAGATACATTCCGTTTCACTTATTCAATGTTGTGGGTCGTGTGTGCATTAGAGAGGAACGGTATCTAATAGAATATCTAAAATAATGGATGATCATTCCTCCCAAGGAAAGGCACCGGTAGAGGGAGACGCATATATATAATGATGTTTTTTGGCTGATTATAGTAGTGCAAAGAAAAAGTTGAACAGTCTAGCATATAATCATCATTATAACCTACCTCTCAAGTAATTTTAAAGGAACTTCAAGTATAAACATAAACATAAACACACACACACACACACCAAAAAACAGCAATACACATACAATAAAAACAGCATACCATGACATTTTTCGAGTCATGTCATTTCGTCGGAGAACATTCATATTAATATTTTTTAAAAGGTAAATATCAGTGCAACAGTAGACAAAATCAGGTTACAAAGGTTTGCACACATTGAGATGGCACGTCAAAGAATATAAGAAGTTGAAATATTATGTTCTTTTGTTTTCAAAGTTGAGAACAAAATTTACCTTGTTTCATAGAACAAAAAATTCAGAATTCTAAATATTGGTTAAATATTAAGACCAGTGTGTGCCAACCAAACAAATGCAATATAAAGATAACCTCATATTAAACAGGTATGGCATAAATTGCAAAAAAAAAAATACTGAAATGGTATTTCCAAGATGATAGGGCACTACCTCGTTACCATCAGCACAATAGCCCCTAAGAAATCCTTCGCAAGTAGAGGCATTTGGATTCACATGAACATGTCTATAAGGACAATTTTCATTCGTGCATAAACCTGGCATGTAATTTTGTCAGAATCTGCATGCCTAAAATTAGAAAAACAAAAGCACAATCTCAAAAAGTCACACCTTGCAGAAAATATGAACAATCCGGCATTCGTTCGGGAATAACCTGTAAAATATCCAATGAAAGGTCAGATGTTAACCAAGAAGACAAGCTCCAGTAGAATGCCATAGCAATCAGATAAGTGATGAACCTTATGAGTCAATTTGCAGTTTGCGTATGAACATAGACCTTTGAGAAATTTTGTGCATACAGAAATTTTTGAGGGATCATGAATATAGGGACACTTCCCGTCATCTTTGTTGCATTTTCCAAATCTTGTGAAAAATTGACAGTACTTTCGCTTTTGAACCAATCGTAACCTGGCAGTGTGCAAACTCCACCGAACTTTCTCACTTGCCAAAACACGAGTGCGCTTTTTTGGATCTCTAACAAGCTGGTTGCCATTGCCAATTCGAACATACCTGCAGATGCCATAGTTCAATTTAGTTTTATTTATTTTAGTAATTCCGCCAAGTACACGTTTTACATGGGGCAATGTACATACTCGTCATTCCCAATCACTAATCTCCTTGGAACATAAGATTTTTTGACACTGATTTCTGATTGCTGGCTACCAGAGCACACCGATGCATCATCTAGACAGAGAGCAAGTAGAGTTAAAAGTGGAACAAAAATATATCATAAGGGAAAAAGGGCATCTGATCCAGAGCAGACAGTAGGTACTGATCAGAAAGTAAAAGTTACTTGACAATCTTGTTTGTTTCTATAAAAAAATCTATACCCAAACCGGTCCATAAGAATGTTTCCAAGATCAAAGAGGAAGTAAAGCTTTTCCACACACATTGTTTGAGTTATATACATATAGAGACCTAAAGTTCACCATGAGATAAATTGAGATTAACCTGATATCCTCTGAAGGGAACGCCTAGAAGAATCCATTTTGTAGCGCACAGAGCCAATGCGGAATATTCGTTCTCCTAAAGTATAAATATTTAAATGAAATATGTCATTGAAGCATTCCTTTCAGAACCATGTCATGCACATTAGATAAAGTACAATTACACTATTTTTTCATGTAATGGACCATGTTTGTTAATTCACATACCTCGCCGAACTTCGGTACCATGAACCTTATGGCAGGAGTGACCTTTTTTGCCTGTCCCAGAAACTGCGCCATTTTGTTCTCTTTTCTTTCTGTCTGCTTCAGCAACTGCTAGAGTAGCTTCCTATTAAACAAAAGCATACGAATTTACAAACAAAAAAGTTATTTTAATTCAGAATTCCATCACTGAAGTTTTAAAGTGTATGCAAAAGATGTAAGAACTTGGTTCATCAGTACATGAATCCCCTTACCTCATTAGCTTTCCTTGAATTCTTTTCGATAGATTTTGACCATTTCAGACTAGAACCACCAACACTTAACACCTTTGACTTGTGAATGGAAAATCCGTTAGTTGACCTGGTATAAACAGTATTTCTTTTTCTCAATAGCAGCATTTTCCGTCTGCAAAAGAAAAATACTTTCTTATTTTCTTGTACAACAGATGCATGATAAAAACAAAGAAGCTACTTAAACAAGAATTATACCCGATTGTAGATAAAGAGCTATTGTACGAAGAAACTGAGCTTAACTTAAAGCTTCTCTTGTGTGCCATTCTTTTCCAGGGAAACAGTTGCGGGCGGACCTTTGGGTAACACAGTGAATTCCCATCATTATTTGATACCCTTGCACTATTTAGAGTCCAGACCAGAGAGAATTTGGAAGGTTTTTGGGTCTTTGCTACAACTGCAAAAGGACTAGTCATTTAAGCTTCCCCTAGCTTGTGATCATGCCAAAACAATGCAATGAAACTTACTGCAATCGGTCTCCAAACTCATCCATTTGACCAAGTTATAACTTTAATACATTGAGGTTGATGGTCATAAAAAACATTTAGAGATGGCCCAAAATAAAACTAACTAGCTACAACTGATAATCATGATGCTTTACAAATTACTTATAAAAGATTGATCGTAATAAATAGAAGTATGTACTTGAAACATGACAAGTTGGCAAAGGCAATATAAGTCCTTCACTGTTACAGCTAACTTATTCACAGCATTTTGTTACTGATGACAGAACTTAGCCTGGGGAGGGTAGCAGATGGGTAACTAAAATATAAAGTTTGATAAAAATGGAAATAGGTAACTAGAATTGACTAAAGGATGTCAAATTAGGTGAAACAAAATAACATTCAAAATAAGCATTTAAATCTGATTAGGCATAGTTTTCAGGAAACCACCTTTCATGATTGTTAATGCATAAAGTTCCAACATAGCACCAGTTCAGTACGACTCCTTAGCATTGAAAAGTGAAAAACAACCCAGAATTGCAAGTACTGCAGAAAATAAACAAAACATTTAGGCCAACAGATATGAAGTTCCGAATTCCAAAGAGGAAAATAATGACGAAAGAAGAGTTAAAATTAAACAAAAAAAAAGTTGTAAAAAGCTAAGCAATGTCTACAATCCAAAAGCTCCATGTAGTATTTTTGGTACACAATAAAATGCACATGAAAAAATGCCAGGTATAAATATTCTGATTATAGAAAGCTCATACAGGCGTACCTTTATTAGATCGTCTCTTACCAAAAGTTCTACTGGAAATAACCTTTGCAGCTATTTGTCTCACTGAGATGGAGATGTCATCAGACGAAGTAACTGCCTGCTTCATATGACTCTCAAGGGCAGTCCTAATTAGCTGATTTTTTCTTTTCTTGTAATAGCCATCGGAGGAAGCAGAAAAGGATTGGTTCTTATCAACATCAAGAATATCGGTAGGATCGCAATCTGAAGTTGCAATCAATTGATTTGATTTTGGTTTTACATATGTCACCCTCTTTTCATTAGAAGGAACCAAGCCACTTTCATTTTGCTCGTACCAGTCTTCCAAATTGTTAAGTGAACCATTTCTGTTTATTGTTTCAGAAGTCCTCAGTCCATCCTCTGGGGATTTGAGCATATCATTCATTTCCGTAGAACTTTGATGACTTGTATTTTCATAGCAATCACTAGTAGAAGGCCCTGATAAAGGGGAAGATGTATGCTCTCCAGATAAGTTAGAAGTATGCTTTGGTACTTTGGTGACAGATGATAAGGGGGGTGTTGTGTGTCTCCCAAAAGAGGTATTTGCACTTCTTGTTCTCAAGTCAACAGCATCAGCTCTATTGGTCGGTCCTGTACCCTTCTTCACTTCATCCACTATCCCAGACTTAAGCTGGGAAACTGATGAACTCAAAGAATTAGAACCCTGGGGAGGAGTAGGGACTGGTGTAGGCTTTCTAACAAGACTATTACCTTTTCGAATATAAGTCGGCATCTGCCTTTGCATAGGATTGGCACTTAAGGAAGGTTTGCTTCCCGATAGAGGATGGGCAGAAGAATTTTCAGTTCGGCGCCATGTCCGGGGCTTAGTGATATTGGTCGAAGATGCTGCATTCTTGGAAGCAGAAGAAACAAATGATGAACGAGTAGGATAACTCTTGGGACCAACATGACTAAGCTGGGTTTTCCTCCCCTGTGTTTCTCCACTAAGGAGATTGATGGAAATAGTATTTTGGGGATCATGTGATAACAACAACCCTGCCTTCCCAGCACTTGATTGACTGCTTAGAATTACATCATTTGACTTCAAAATAGCTTTGCTAAGCTGTGACTCTGAAACATGGGCAGATGAGTTGCAAGTGCCTTCAATCACAGGCTTATCATCTGAAAGTGTTTCAATGTCACATTTCTTATCTTCTGAGTTCTGGAAAAGATGTCCTTTGCAAGTTGATGTGCTTAAAACTAGGTTGCTAAGAGGCCCTTCATCAAGCAGTAGATCAGGTGCAGGCATTGTTTCATCATTGGAGTTGGTTGCAGAAACTTCATTAACGTCAACTCCAGAAATCAAAGAGTTTAGCCTAGAAGGTAAATCATCATTCAGGGGAAGATGGTTATCATCATCCACATCCACGCTAGGCACCACTTTATCCAAGTTGGGAGTGTTATGTTCTGGAATAATTCTGCATCGACTTCCCTCAATAGAAATGATATTTTGCTCTTCTGCAGTATCAACAAGCATTTCCCCCCTGTCACCGCCTTCAATATACATAGCATCAATTTGATGGTCACTTGTATCAGAAACTGGTGTTCCAATTGGAAACTGCCCACCTCCCAAATTCATCATATGATTATGGCATGGGGATCTTGGGGAATCTGACTCAGCAAAAGCTGAACAAGGATCAAACCTTGGAAGATCTCTCCTGCAGGCATCACTAAAGGAGCCAACAACCTCTGAAGGTCCAGCCACTTCACTGTTTTCATGCAATAAATCAATCCCCCCTGCATGCAGGTCGTTTGTACTAGACACTTTAACTTCAGATTCCAATTGCAGTAGATCATCAGTGAAGTTGGATGGTGCTTCTACAGCAGATTTGAAGATATCAGAAACTGCAACACTCTGTCTGGTTACGCATGATGTCAAGTCAGAATTGGAGATAGAGATTTTTCTCTTTTTCTTCTCAGGAGCATTTCCAAATATACTACCACCAATCTCTAGAAAGGTATTATTTGAACTGCTCCCCGGCAAAATACTAACTTTATCTCTTGAAAGCTGTAAATCAACATCAGGCCACCGAATATTGCTAACCATAGGTTCAGCAGGATTGAAAACTATGTCAGATGTACATATTGTACTGTCGACACAATTTGCAGAGGTAAGCACATCTGGAGATCCTGCAGAAATGTTTGTGAGTGCTGAGTTTGACAAATCTAGCTCACTAATCCCAGCTTTTCGCTTCTGGATGCTAGCTGCACATTTATCTCTGCATTCTACTGATTCCACAGCATTTGGGATTCCTGAGTCAGACAATCCAATTGATTGGACAAAATCATGGCCTATCTCCTGGTCACTACCCACTGAATTAACACAACCAATATCAGGAGTGTCGGTTGTAATTCTCTCATGGTTGGAGCAGTCTCCATATATGGAACCACTGCTAATTTGGGTTTCCTCCGCACATGGCGGATGGGGCACATTGTCACTTCCTACTGCACAATTAGCTTCTGCTAATTCCCCATTAGCACCATCCTCAACTAATGGACTGGAAGGAGTTGTACAAACCTGCCGGCTACCAGAATTGGTATCACCAATATCACAATTAATATTTTTATCCTGGGTGCTAGATGAACCACTGTCAAAACCTGTGCCGACATGAGTTTTCATGTTCTCTGATCTTGACAAACCACAGTTAATGTTACTTTCATTATGGTAAAACTGTTTATTAAGATCTTCAACACCAAGAGTGACAGATTTAATAGTCTTATTTGGATTTTCATTATGATCCTCCTCGATATTTGAAATTATATGCAGGCCCCGGAAAGAATTACCTACATTAGTAGAACCCTGATCAACATTAGTCTCTTCATTAATTGAAGAATCCGAACCAAGAGGGGAGCTGTTTCTCTTTCTCTTATTCTTCGGTGAAACTGAACTGCCAGGACCAGCATCAGTGCTAACAACCTTTGAGACCACGCCTTTTGATGCTCCATTCACTTTATCATTTTCAAGAATCGGAGCTGATTCTTCAGGAGAAGATTCTGAACCAACACCATGTACTGACCCTCCAGAAGCAGAAACATCTTTCATTTTAAGAGGCCTAACATTTTTTTCAGCCACAGAGGTGGCAGATAGATACCGAGTAGAGATGTCTGTCTTAACAAGTCGAACACCTTTCTTTGCTAATTCTGAATTTCCCAAATTCGAGGGAGAATTTACAACCTTTTTCACCACCTTCCTCACAATTATTTTTTTCTTGTTAGCCTTGCGGGAGGATAATTTACCAACAATAGCACCATTTTTATCTGAAACAGTGTTCTCAACATTACCTTCAACTTTATTCGCTCCAACTGCAATCTTGACCCCACTAGAACAAGTTTGCACATCGCCAATACAAGGAATTGTACCTTTCCCCTCTAGTGGTCCTGGTTTCCTGTCAGAATTGGGGGCATCTTCAGTTACAGCAACCTTAAAAGACTTTTTGCCCTTGCCCTTGGCCTTTCTAAGTGGAACTTTCGATCCTTTTAAGAAAGGCTTTCCAATGCCATCCTGAGCTAGACCAGTATCAGAAGATTTAATTTTTACCTCAAACTGCTTAGTGTCCATTCTCCCAGAAACACCCTTTACAGCAGAATTGGAACCCCCTAATTTTCCACTACACTCACTTCCCTTATTAGGTTGAAAACTCAAATTACCCTTATCAAATGTCTCAACTTTCCTGATTTTGGTGTTCCTAGACATCAAATTCAAATCAGATTTTGGTGCAGGACTAGTAGTCATAATTGCCTTAGCCACCAATGAATTTGATTTGAAAGATACATCAAGCTCCACAGGGGTACCTTCTCTAATTTCTTCATCCATCCCATGATTCGAATGTAAGAGCAAATCTTTTCCTCTAAAAGTACCAGTTTTCCCCTCATTATGATAACCCAAGTAATGTGATCTCTCATCTTCCCTGCTCCTATGACTCGGTTTCACCTTCTGAATCCTAAGTAAAGCACTCTTTTTCTGAATTTGCTTCCGTGGAGTACGATTTAATTCATGGATACCCTCTCTACCACTTCCCTTATCACTATACCTATCTGCTTCTGAATCATAATAATCATTTTTTCTCGGAAAAACTCTCATCTCATCTCTTTCAATTTTATCATTATTTCCTCTCTCAATCAACTGTTCACGTAAACGCGAACCCCGTCTCATATTTTCAGCAATCTCGTGATCAAATCTTGAATTATTCGAATTGGAATCAAATCCAATCGAATCCACCCCAAAATCCCTAGAAGATCTATCAGATATCCACCGATCATTGTGAACCCTACCAGGGTCCTCTCTTTCTCTCTGATTCAGATCAAGATCTCTAAACCTAGAAGTTCCCTCTAAATCATGCATGAACCTAACAATCCCCGGAGAAGCGGGCCTCCGATCAAACTGTTGATAATGAGCCTCCCGATCCAGATTGGAAACGGGACGGGACCTCGACACCCGATTTTCAGACCAGTAACCAGGGTGGGTATCGAATTCCGGCGCACGCCGTTGAGGAACATCGTGGAATTGGTGGGAAACATGGGTAGGTTTAGGGTTAGAATTGAAATTCGGATTGGAATTGTATTGAGGATGATGAGGGTTGTAAGGCGGATGATCAGAATACTGTTGTCGCTGCAAAAGAGGTGATGGTCCAAGGAGAGGTTGGTAGGGTTGATGTTGGTTTTGTTGCGGTGGTGGAGGAGGAGGAGGAGGAAGTTGCTGCGAAAGGTGGTGGCGGGAAGGGTAGGGATTGCTAGGGCTTTGTTGATAGGGAGGCGGAGGTGTAGGGTGAATAGGAGGAGAGAAAGGGACGTACCTTGGGTGGTTGGCGTGGTGGTGCTTGTGGTGGTGATATGAGGAAGGATCCATTGTCGGCAAGATTGGACTTTCGCGTTCGATAATTCTGACTTGCCTACCAAGTATTTCGGTACTATTTTTCTTCTTCTTTGTGGCAGAGCAATTTTCCTCACCTATTTTATTTCTTTCATATAATTAAATACTTCAATTATATATATGCTGACGTGTGATGTTGTTTGACTAGACGAACATCTCAAGTAAAGTTCCAATTGAAATAGGTTTTATTCCCAATAACGTCCTCACAAAATTAGGACTTGCTAAGGTGCGTCACCTCTATAGTGAAATTAAAATAATATATAAATAATAAGAATTAAATTTATTATTTTTTAATTAAGATTAAATTGTTCAAATGTATAAATATAAAAAATTAAATATCTTATTATATAAAAGATTTTCACTTTTGTGATCTTTTAATGACTATTAACAAATCAATGGACTAATTAAAATAAAACTAAAATGATAATAATAATAATAATTAAAATTTGATTATCTAATTGGATATTTTAATAAAATTTAATGACAATATGTAAACTTTATTCTACAACAAATAAATTTGATAATATAATAATAATAATAGTTAATTATTATCTCATTTTTTAGTATAATAAAATATTTATATTTCCAATGTAACAGGCTTAATATATAATTTATATCTATATCTGTAACGATCCGAATTCTCGGTTTAGTGTGTCGGGTTAACCGGTGTTGTTGGGTCTCGGTTTTGGGTTTGAGTTTGTATAGTTGGGCCTTGTTGGGGCATAGGTTTGTTGGGCCTTGAGTGTTGTTGGTTTTTGGGAGTTGAGTTAGGGGCACTCTTGTAATTGTCTTTTTAGATGAAAGTTGAGTTTTAAGGGTGGGAATTGATTTTCTCTACAGAAAATCAGAGTGTGAAGTCACTCCCCCTTCTTCTCTTGTTCTTCATCTTTTTCCTATCTAATCTCAAGAGCAAAGGTATGATCTTTAATGTTTTGTGTGGTAATCACGTTTTGGTGCAAGAGAAGGTGTTGTAAAGGTGTTTAAGATCTATCCAAAGAGGTAAGCAAGTGTTGTTTTGGTGGAGGTAAGGTTTTGAGGAGGGTTTAGGGTCCAATCCGAGTTTTGAGTTTTGAGGAGTTCTTTCTTCGTTTTGAGCAAGTTTTCAGCTTTAGAACCTTCCTAAGCTTAGTTTAATGGATGGTTTTAACCCTTCTTGTAGAAAAGGAGGTTGGAGCTTTTTCCCCTAGGAGTGGCAAGGAAAAAGTTTGAGGAGTGGTTAGAGGACGTTCTGCTGTTTTGCTAAGAGGTTGGTACTCCCAACTCCTTCTTCATCATCCAATCATGGTAGAGTGCATGACATGTAGAGATAACCATGCATGTATGTTGTGTGGCTTGGTTGCTTGAAAATGGGTCTTTAATGGTGAAATCTGTATCAATGTGATTAAGGATTAGAAATTGATGTTAAAATACTTTAAACATCATTAATATTGAGTAGGAACACTTTAGGATCGATTAGATTAAGTTTGGGGTTGAAAATCTAGCAATTCTAAGTGTAAAACCGTCCTTAGTGCAGGGGGTATCGATACTCGGGCTACCAGTATCGATACCAGTGTATGTATTTTGACTTGTTGCCAAGGGTATCGAACCATGCTTCCATACCGAGGATTCCAAAAACTTTTAGTATCGATACCTGTATCGAAACGGGTCATCCCCTTTCTGTTGACTTTTGAAGTTGGTCAACGGTATCGAACCTTGTTTCGATACAGGGGATTCCAGAAACTTTTTGTATCGATACGTGTTTCGAAACAGTCCTCCCTTCTTCTGTTGACTTTGACTTTGGGTAGGTGGTATCGATACTGGTATTGATACCCCTGTGTAATTTGGTTAAGTTTGAATAGAGTTTTGGGGCTCGGTGATCTTAAATAATAAACATTCTAGTCTAAAAGCTATGAAATGAATTGTCGTACTAAGTTGAGGTTATAACTCCGAAAAACCGATTGAGATAAGACTTTAATATATCTTGTTGTAATGAGATCCTAGGTGAATCGTTTGTGTGGTCGAGTCTTTGTATGTTGGAATCCGGATATCCATAACTGTTGCAACACGTCGAAGGTCATCCGATGTAACATGTCGGGTGATGATTGAAGACTTTTTATTCCGAGTGTTGGGCGGTCTCACTCGAAGATGTTCGATGTAACATTCCGAGCATAGGGTTGGTTGGGCGGTCTCCACCCTTTTCCGAACGTTGAGCGGCCTCGTTTGAAGATGTCCGATGTAACATTCCGGGCATAGGATTTGAGGGCGGCCTCAATCCTGAGTGTAGGATCCCGATTCTGTGTGGACGCGGGCCTCGCTCTTATGTGTTGACTTATACGATTGTATATGCTGTGTGCGATAGTATACATTCATTTATGCCATGTGTTAGGCAAGCATGCTAGACCATCATACCGTACATGTGATTTATATGTCATGCTTTACTGCTTTGATATGCATGATGTTGGCCGAGTTTGGCGTATCCACTGAGCTTGTGTGGCTCAGCGTTCGAAATCTGTTTTCGTGCGTAGGTTAGGTGAAGCGGGCTACGAGGAGCACCATCGAGGTTTGGACTTTCAGCATCGACCGTGTTGTCAGAGTACAGTTATTAGATGTAGTGGGCTTAGTACTATGTTGAACCCTATATGTATTGTAACTCTGTTATTTTATTTGGGTCGAACGTTTTTAAAATAGTCTGTGATATATTTTGGAGCTCCGTTTTACTCGAATTATTTTGGGCTTGTTTTTATTTAAGTGAACTATGTAATTGGTTTCGGACTTACGTGATTTTATTATTGGGCTTTTAAAACGAAATTTTGAAATATGGGTTTTGGGCCGGAGTCCCATTGTGACATCCGGGTCGGGTGTTACATTATCTATTTCGAAATAATAAAATTTATGAAGTATATACAAAAATAGAGTCATGTGGGGTCAGGTAGAACAATCACCTCCCACCCTCAAAACTTTTTTTTATTTTTATCTTTTTATTTAATTTTTTAAAATTTTAATTTATATATAAATTTATATTTTACCTTTAATTATTTATATTTTATCCTTTAACCTCAAATTCTTAATTGATGCATGTCAATAGGTATTCTTGAAAAACTATGTTGAAGCTCGGAGAGTAGAGCAGTTATTGAAAACCTTTCTATTATCATATAAAACCCAAAAGTTGTTCCATTGAAATGACTCTCCTACCATTCTAGGCCCAACAAGGGATTCGAGTAACATAAAACCCAAAGATGTAAATTCCATTTACATGCAATAAACGTGGCCCAAAATTCATGCTCAAGATCGAGTTGCCCCTATTTGATCTAACGGCAGATTTTCATTATCATATCCTGCATAAATTATTAAAAATATATTATATATTTATTTTAAATATAAAAAATTTGTATTCCCTTGTTTAGAGAGAAATATATTATAAAAAAAATGTTAAAATTTAACTTTATATAGGATAAAATGATATAAATATTTTTTATTAATCAATTAATTAATATATCTAAAAGATATTTATATTTTGTATTTGAGTCAAGTTAAATCAAAAAAATAAAAATATCTTATCTAAATGTAGGTTAAGCCACCGACCATCATAATTAATAAAATGATCATATTAATATTGCACGATTTTGATTGTCGTAAGATATTTAAAAGGGAAAACAATTAATCGTGAAAATAGTAGAAGTGGTCTTAAGAGTATAACATAATTTATCTTTTAATAATTTAGATTCGAACGGATAATATTATTTTCAAAGAATATAAAATGGTATGAGTAAAATATGATGTTAAAAGTAATTGATGGCGATAAAATTAGAATTTGAAATTAGGGAATGTATACATTCCCTTCGAGATTAATACTTTTGTCTGAACTTTTCGAATATAAAAAAATGAAATTTGACAAATAACAATAACGATTTGCTTTGCATTCAGAGTTTGTGGTTACTCTTTTTCATATTATTATCTTCGAGATTCAAACATAAATATCTCTTTAAAAGTATAATATGATATCTTATCGTTATAACTGATTAATATATTAGTTGTTTTTTATGTATTATTTATAATATAATATGATATTTATTTGATTATTATCGAATATTATCGTGTCATTAAAAAACGTTATGAAAAATTAGCATTAGTCTTCTCTCGTAATTTGATCTTCACTTTCTTACTTTCAAAATTCAGTGTGGAGCACCAAGACATTATGATTATCAGACCAACTTGTACATCAAGTTTTGGGGGACAGGAGAAGACCCCATGGACATGAAAAAAACTAGGACAACAAAACCTTAAACTTCACTAGGTAACCGAAGTATACATCAAGTTTGTCATTTGCAAAATTTTACTCAATAAACTTTATTTAAGAGTATTTTAATTGTAAATGAAAGAGTCTTAAGTAAGATTCGAATATCAAAATTATTAAATTTTATAATGCTTGGTCCTTAACGTTGAATTGCGAGTAATGATCGATGACATAAAGTAAGTTTAGAAGATTAATTGATTTTTAACGAAATATATGATAGTATTTTATTTTTTTAAAATATAAAATATTAAAATTTATAACAAAAATATCAATCCGATGAATGATCCAATCTATCACTAAAAATAATTAAAAGTGTTGGGTACGAAAATCATAAAGATAATTTTAGAGTCATAGTATAAGACAAATATCATATTTGTTTTATGTTTCTGAAATTTAACGCACAAGTTTAAAATTGATTTGAGAAGTTTGAGATTCTAAGCAAACCTTGAATATAACTCTGTTACCACAACAAAAACAGTTGGGGTTAGTTGGAAGCTTTTGACATGGATTTCTTTAGTTTAATTAAATTCAAAAAAAATTAAAAAGGGATTAAT
Source organism: Abelmoschus esculentus (assembly GCA_035048815.1). Taxonomy (NCBI): domain Eukaryota; kingdom Viridiplantae; phylum Streptophyta; class Magnoliopsida; order Malvales; family Malvaceae; genus Abelmoschus; species Abelmoschus esculentus. The sequence goes on from JAUCBN010000010.1 coordinate 3,372,325, forward strand.
TTGGCAAAGGGATGTAGATCATTCTTGGTGCCAAAGCAATTTAAAGTTTGAACTAAAAACAATGATTGCCATTTGGACGGAGTTTCAAAATTGAAATGAAAACAAAAAATATATTATTTAATGTTGTATTGGATGGACCACTTTGCCTGATCATCATTAGCTGATACTCTTGCTGGGAGAGGAGTGATTATATCATAGGCTCGGTTTGTTATATTAGATGTGGTTTTTAATTAACGAAAATATTTATTTTATCGCTAATCATTCGTGTTGTTAATATAATTTTTAAAAATTATATTTTTAAATATCATAAAAAACTGAGTAAAAATTCATTGATTGAAAAAATAACATAAAAGATAATAGTAAAATGAGTAATTATAATTAGATGAGACCATAACTGATATAGTAAACCGGACCAATAATATATTTTCTCCCGTGAAGAAAATGTTTAATTGGTGAGATCATGATGGAAATAATCATAATGGTCCATCACAAAATTATTTAAGATTAATATTTTATTTTCCAAATTTATATTAAATATGTAACAATAAATACAATATCATACGGATTAACGTTACTTCAGATGTGTCCATTTTATACAAATATTCAAATCATTTGTCAACATTTATATCATATTTGTTTTTAATCGTAATTATAATGTTTGCAGTGGCGGCGGATCTATATCTAAATGTGAGGGTAGGTTTAAATCAAAATACTTTTAGAATAAGTCATAAAAATCTTAAAATTTCAGAGTGGGTACAATCATAAAATTTTAAGAATTTCAAGGACTAATTCATAAAAATTTTAAAAATTAAAACAAAACATATAAACTTTTAAAATTTCAGGGTGAGCACAATCATAAAACTTTAAGAATTTTAAGGACTAATTCATAGAATTTTTAAAATCAAAACCAAATATATAAAACTTTTAAAATTTTATATATCCCCCAATTACATATGTATCCGCCAGTGAATATATGGCTAGATCTTAGTGTTTAGAGTATTGGGTGTATTGTATTTTTTAATATATAAAATTTAAAATTAAAGATTTAAAATTTAGGGTTAAAACTTATAATTTAATTTTTAATGTTAGAGAGAAAAAAGGGTAAACTACACAGATAGTCACCATATTATGGGGTTAGTATCGATCTGACCACAATGCTTTAAAAAGAATCAAATACACTGGTAAACTATTGATTTGGTATTAAAATAGTCACTTGCTGTTAAGGAAGTAATGGACTGATGACGTGGCAATTAAATTAAAATGGAATAATTACACATTTACTCTTTGTTATTTATACATTTTTTAAATTTAATCCTAATTTTATTATAATAAAATAATATAATTATTAAAGGAAGAAAACAAAATTTTCCATCCTTGCACTTAAGAGGATTTACCTAAAACCAACACCCATGAACCAAACCACTAAACCAAGGTAGCTTCTTTGATACAAGTCTCTTCAAAATTTATATAATACATACAGTTTTCTATATTTATTCACATAAAACAATAATTTAATTTTTAATTTAATTAAATATTAATTAAATTATTTTATATATAATAAATTAAATTATTTAAATTATAATAAAATTTTATTTAACAAACCCTAAATCTTAAAACTCATTTAAACCCTAAAATTGTTTCTTTATATTTATTTCTTTTAATTTAATTAAAAATAACAATTAAATTATTATATAATTAATTAAAATTTTAAAATTAATAAAATTTTATTTATAAAATCTAAAGTTAAACCCTAGATTCATTTAAACCCTAAACCCTACCATCTAAATTTCAAATAAAATTAATTTAGGGTTTGGGGTTTAAATGAGTTTTATTGTTTAACTTTTAGGGTTTAGGGTTTATAAATAAAATCTTATTTATAAACCTTAAACATAAACCCTAAAAAGTTAAACCCTAAACTTATTTTAAACCCTAAAATTGATTTAAAGTTTAGGGTTTAAATGAGTTTTAAGGTTTGTTAAATAAAATTTTATTATAATTTAAAGATTTTAATTTATTATATATAAAATAATTTAATTAATATTTAATTTAATTAAAAATTAAATTATTGTTTTATGTGAATAAATATAGAAAACGGTATATATTATATAAATTTTGAAGGGATTTATATTACAAAAGCTACCTTGGTTTAATGTTTTGATTCATGAGTGTTGGTCCAGTTTTAATCCTCTTGGGAGCAAAGAAGGGAAATTTTATTTTCTTACTTTAATTGGGTGGTGACACGTGTTATCATCTGATTGGAGGAAGAAAATAAATTAAATATATAAAAATAATATCCTCCAATTAGGTGGTGATACGTGTCGCTACCAAATTAATAATTATATTATTTTATTATAATAAAATTAGGATTAAATTTTAAAAATGTATAAATAATAAGGGGTAAATATGTAATTATTCTATTTTAATTTAACTGTCACGTCATCAGTCCGTTACTTTCTTAACGGTAAGTGGCTATTTTAATACCAAATCAATAGTTTACCGGTGTATTTGATTCTTTTTAAAGCATTATAATTAGATCGATACTAACCCTATAATATGATGACTATCTATGTAGTTTACTTAAAAAAAAAACATAGTATTCAGCCGACCACCCAGTCAGGCAGTGACTTTAAAATCAATAAATAAAATGGTTAAGAAATGGAAACCCATGCGGCATTGAAAATGAAATATGGAGAAATAGAAGTGTGTGTCCGTACCTTCGTCGAAAATCTGATACGGGAAACACCCACACTTCCAAAACCCACATTTATTACCCCCACATGAATTGCTGCTCAACTCCACTTAAATAAACAAGGCTTCCATTTTATTAATCTGACTCAAAAGTCAAGTAAAATTATATTGACGAGAGGAGACTGAATAAGACAAGGAAATCCAGAAATATGTTTCTTATTTTCCCAATAAGGGTAAGCCATCCACATGCCGACCTATACCAGTTTCAATGAGTTATGTTTGGAAGCAGGAAGCGGTCCTGTCCATCAGATAAAATCCCAAATCAAAGAAATGTCGAATGATTTCAAATCATATGTTATATAAATTTCAGATCCCAAGCCTTAATGGAGAGACGGACCATCTAAGTCTAACAACAAAGACCTAGATTATTATAGATATATATGGTTGTTATTTTGTATCAAGCTTGGTTATGGGACTGCTATAATTTAATTTATTATTTAAGTGCCACTTTGAAAACACAGAATTTTACCTTATTATATTATCTAGTGTAAGGGAATTTACTTATTAAAAAACTGTACTATGGTCAGTTTCGTTGACTGAAACACTTAAAAGATGTTTCTGTGTCAATCAATTATATATGTTTTTTTGTTAGATCATCTGTAACACTCATGGCTACAACTCTAACTCGATTATTTCTTAATAATTGTTATACTTTGCAAGTTATATTAATTTGTTGATCGGTAGTATCTAAAACCTTAACTACTAAAGTATTGTAAATATTAGACATCTTGTCCAGGGAAAGACTACATCCAATATTAGACCGATGATTCGAGAAATACGTCCCAGATTTTCTTTTTTCAAGCGTGGAAACTCCAGGTATAGAAGTAACATGATTTAGTCTCATAATTAGGGATGAACATTTGGTTAATTCGGTCGGTGGCCGAACTGAATTAACTAAAATGAATTAACCGAAATTTTTAAAATCTTAATTGTTAACCGAACCGAATTTTTTTTAACCGAATTAACCGAACCAAAATTATTTCGGCTATTAGCCGAATTAATCAAAATTTATTATAAATTTTAGTTAAATTACATAATAGGTCACTAAATTAAGCTAAAACATTTTTTAGTCACTAAACTTTTATTTTATACTAATTTAATATAAAATTTAATGAACATTTTATAATATAAAAAATTTAATGAACATTTTATAATATTTTAAAAGTTAAATGACTAAAAATAAATATATATATAATATATAATTTTAGTTAATTCGATTAATAAACCGATTTCAAATCAAATTTATCAAAAATTAACCAACCGAATTAACCGAAATAATTTTTGTTCAATCGGTTAATCGAGTTAACCGAACCGAATGCACACCCCTACTCATGATATATAATAAAGTGAAATATGTCAATTTTTTTAAAAAATTATAAAATAAATCTTCGACAAAAAATTGATCAATTAATTCAATAAAAAATAAAAATTAGTGCTTAATTTCGTTAAAAAATACTGTAATTATGAATAACCGACCATCAACATTTGCTTCATTTTATCGAGTTAAATTTGCTTAAAGTAATTTTTGTTTGGTGACCGTCCATCAATTTGTGTTTTGCCACGTGGCAATGAATGTCCAGACCCGCATACCCGTACAAAACCACAATATCTTGCTCAGTTAAGTGGGTCCATTATGATCCCATGGGAATCTGGTTCGTTCGTAAGGATTCGGAACATCCAGTTGTACCATGCTATATCAAACTCCACCTATCACAATAAAATCGTACGACGATGTACGTATGATAACACCATCTTTCGGACACGTGTCAAGATCACAGGTAATACAAAGCAGTCAAATAACGGAATCTAGATATTTGTGCAGTAGTGGTTTCATAGCCACAAGATCAGATGACTAAAGTCAAAAATAAAGTTGGTCAAAAGATACACGACTCAGGTCATTTGGAAGACTCAGTGAGTCAAGCCAGACAAGGTTGCTTGTTGAGTACTCGTATTGACTGGCAGTACCCAGTATTTTGGACTTTGACAGTAAACTTTATTCCTTTTTCCAATGTTTTTAATTATCCAAATATATTATAGAAACATATTTTGGTTTACCTTTCAACCGGTTATAAATTTTGGTTTAGTATTAGAAATATTGTTTTTTATTACATGTTTCGACAAAACATTGTTTTTGGTATAATTTAAAATTTTTTGATAAGATGTTATAAATTTTGATGTGCCATTGAATGTGTAATATTCGATTGGATGAGTGCCTCAAACATTGTTGCACATCACTAACGATAAATACCGTTAAATACTATTAAATTAATTAATAAAAATTAAAAATTTTAAGGACTAAACATATAATTTCAAATTATTTAAAATAAAATTTTAAACAAATCATATATTATATTTTAATTTTTTGAAATAATTTTTAATTTAAAAATAAAAAATATTAAATCAAAAACCTAAAACTCAAAATTCAAAATTCAAGCTAAAAATATTAAACATTAAATTCTAAAATTCAAATCACTAAATCATAAAGTCTAAACCCTAAAACAATAAAATCATAAAACATAAAAGATCTAAAAATATAACCATAACATAAACCCTAAAATAGAAAATTTGAAACTTTAAAAAGTATAAACCCTAAACTTGAAACCCAAAATTAGTTTAAGATTTAGGTATAGGAGTTTTGGTTAATTTAGGGTTTAGGGCTTTAGGTTTTATATTTAGTGTGTACGATTTAGTATTTTTAGAGTTTTTGATTTTAGGTTTTTGATTTAGGGTTTTGAGATTTTATATTTTAGAGTTTAGAGTTTAATGTTTAGTGATTTAAGTTTTGGGTTTTAGTTTTAAAGTTTAAGATTTTTTTAGAATTAATTTAAATTAGTATTTTGTTCAATTATTTTAAAAAAATAAAAATAATATATTTAGAAAGTAGTTTAATAAAAAATATTTTAAATAATTTATAGTTATATGCTAAGTCCTTAAATTTTTTAATATTTATTAATTAGTTTAATAATGTTTAACGATGTTTATCATTAGTGATATTTAGGGGTGTTCGACGTCCATTGTAATTTTTTTTATTTGATTATATATTTTGGTAAAAATATTTATTGTGTTTGATTGAATAATTATCTTAGTTTTTATTTTTCAAACATAATTCACCTTTAATATTTTTATTTTGGGGCAAAATTAATAGAGAAATAATAGAGGGGAAAAAAAAAACATTCTTCATTTAATAAAGAAACCTTTAAATTGGTAAAATACACAACAATTTTAAAAAAATTGCTATTAAAAAGGAAAATAAACGCTAGCTAAAAATAGGAACAAATAACAAAATAATAAATTCCTAAAAATAAAATGTCTTAATTAACGGATAACAAAAAGATGAGTATACCACGTCCGTCGAATATTACTGAACACTATTAATGATGAACACCGCTGAACACTATTAAATTAATTAATAAAAATTAAAAATTTTAAGGACTAAACATATAATTTTAAATTATTTAAAATAAAATTTTAAATAAATTATATACATTATATTTTATTTTTTAAATAATTTTTTAAAATTATTTTTAATTTAAAAATAAAAATACTAAATTAAAAACCTAGATCCCTAAACTCAAGCTAAAAATAATAAAACCATAAACTATAAAATCTAAAAATATAACCATAACCTAAAGCCTAAAATAAAAAAATGAACCTCTAAATTTATAAACCCTAAACTTGAAACTCAAAATTACTTTAGGATTTTAGGGTTTAGATTTAGTGTTTATGGTTTAATCTTTTTAAGGTTTTTGATTTTAGTTTTTGGATTTTTGGTCTTGAGATTTTAGAGTTTAATGTTTAGTAATTTAAGTTTTGAACTTTGGTTTTAAGGTTTAGAATTTAAGATTTTTTATTTTTAAAATTAATTTAAATTATTATTTATTCAATTATTTAAAAAATAAAATAATATATATAATAATTTAATAAAAATTATTTTAAATAATCTATAATTATATGTTAAGTCTTTAAAATTTTTTAATCTTTATTAATTAATTTAATAATGTTTAGCGATGTTCGGTGTTTGACGCACGTTATAGAATTTTCCTAACAAAAATATCTTTTTACGAATAAAAATTATTAAAATATTAATAATAAATAATTAAAAATAACTTTACAAAATGATAAGTCAGTAGAAAAATTATTTTATATTTATTACAAAACTATAAATTACAAAAATATGATATAATGTAAAATCTACATATTTATCTATATAATGTTATCATACAAATATACGGATGAGTCTACAATATATATCGAACATTGTTAAACATCGCTAATGACGAATACCGTTAAACACCATTAAACTGATTAATAAAGATTAAAAGACTCAATGTATAATTAATTTAATTAAAATTTTATTTTAAATAATTTATAATTATATATTAAATCTTTTAAAAAATAATTTTTATTAACTAATTTAATAATGTTTAATATTAATGATGTTTAACTATATTCGACGTATGTCGTAGAATTTCCCATCAATATACACTATCACATATCTTTGTTACGACGTTTTAAGTAATTTATTAATATTAATTAATTAATAATTTTTATTAAATAATATTTTAACCCAATATAAATATTAAAGATTAGATTACTAAAATAAGATTAAAATAATTCAATAATTCAATAATTTTTTTCATATTCATGAAATTCAATACCATTATTTAATTAAAAAAATTAAAAATTTCTTACCTCCGACTATAAAAGGGTAAATAAGTAATGATCCTACACGTCCTATTTATATATTACAGCAAATCAATACGGTCCTGATTTCAGATCTCAAACCCACGATTTATTTACCCGATATTCTAAAATCATGGGCCCACCTCACAATATCCCCTGAAATTTTACCACGATCTACTACCATATTAAGGAGTAAAAAAATATATTTTCCCCTAATAAATAAGCGGCCTTCACTCTCTGGCGCTCACTTCCTTCAATTTATAGTCTTGTTTTTTTAATTGACTGAGCTTCTCCTTCTCCTCCCTCGAGCCTCGCGCAGCTCGCGCATGCCATCTCTCACTTGGAGTCGCATCGGCTTTTGTGTGATACCTTCGAGAAACCGGTACGTGTAAACAATGACTGTGTTCTCCGGCAGCAGACAGGTGGTTCCCGTCGATTATGAGGCCGAAGTTTCTCAGCGTCTGCTCGAAGCTTCTTTATCCGGCGATCTGATGTCCGCACTCGAGTGCATCGCCGATCCGTTCGTCGACGTCAACTTCGTCGGCGCCGTTAGCTTGAAAACGAGGAAGACTGAAGTCGTTTTGAGAGAAGAGTCGCCGAGTGAGGTCCGCGTTGAGTATGAGGAATTTACGACTGACGTCAACGCTCTTTTCCTCGCTGTTCATGTCGGAAATGTCGCTCTCGTAAAGAAACTATTGGTAATGCAATCCGAAACTTTCGGTTTTTTCATTTTCTGCTTTTTTGTTGTTTTGTGATTCAAATTTTCCATCCATATCGCGTTTTTACCGCTATTTTTCTTCGTTTTGGATATCAAGTTGATTTTCCCCCTCCCTGAAATTTCAGTTTTAGAAGAGTAATTTCGTTTTAACTTCAGCGTTTCGTCTCTAACAGTTTAGTTTTTTGTTGATTGTACTGATTTTTTTTATAAATAGAATCATTTCAACATTTGTTTTTAGCTTAACTTTTTAATGTTTTGGAAATCAGTATTTTGTCACTGAAAACCCAACGTTTTAGGTCAACAAATTCAGATCGTTGCTTCTCAAGCCTCCAATTTCAACGCAATTGAATAGAACTAGGTAAAATTCAAAATGATTTTCAAACTTTAATCTTCAAGTTGGTGGGTTCGAAGCCTTTTACTCATGTTGTCATTTTGTAGTTATTGCTCTGTTTGGCTACGGGGTAAAAGTTCCGGAGATTAAGTAAACTCACTTTGAAATTGTCTCTTTCAAATTCAAATTTCAACCGAGTATTTTGGTGAATTTTTTTTCGAAGTGCTAAAAGTATTTTGAAATTAAAAATTGATTGAAACTTCCGTTCATTAATTACCGAGTTTCCTGGTCCTTACGTTTGTTGGATTTTATTTATTTATTTCTACTTGACAGTTTTTTCATATGTTCTAAGATTCTTCTTTACTTGACAGTTTTTTCATATGTTCAAAGCTAAGGTTACATCTTACACGTCCCTAAGGCATAATTCTCGGAAATTAATTTTCTTTTTTACTTGAAATTTTTTTCATATGTTCAAAGATTCAATGTCTTCCTCGTGCTTTATTACTTTGCATTTTTTATCTTTTACCAACTGTAAAATTGTCATCAGAATAATAACATAAAAATTATAGAGTTAAGCAAGCTTCTTCAATTCAGTGTAGTAATTCATTTATTTTTCGCCTTTAATCTCTACCAAGACTCCTGCTTTAGGCACCTCCTTAAACTTTGTCTTCAAATGAAACACCAAATTTACTTTTTTTCATACTGAAACATATAAATAGAGGAGTAAATGTATGCTCTACCCATGTCTTCCACATTTATTCATGATAAATGAATGCCTTGAAGAGAGATCTCTGTAACAATATGGATGCCTTATCGTTATGGTTAAAAGATTTAGTTTCGGTTTTGTTCGTGTTAAAAAGGGCCTATGTTGTATTTTCCTTTCTGGAGAGCTGCAAATTTAAGATGTCTTAAATCAATTTAGTTTGCTTCGACAAAGCTGAACTATTCTCAGCTTTTGATGCCTTATATTTTCTCATGATTTTGATGGAGTAGTTGCGTCAAAGAAAGTTGATGATAGGGAAATATTAATATGTAAATATATATAATTAAATATACCCAAGCTGTTAATGTCCTACTTGAATCATATGAGTGGTATTTTACTTTCCCTTAACTGTTTTACTAAAAAACTTGATTTTTTCTTTTCTAAAGGAAATCCAATAGAGATTTTCTTGTTGGATAACACAGTTATAGTTTCTAAAGCAAATTGAGTATATGATTAGTTTATTTCCCAACACATTTATTCAAGAGAAATATTGTCTGCAACCCCCATACTGAGTTGTCAACGACCATTGGCTTGAGTTTGAACTACGAAAGAGTTTACACATAGATGATGCATCCCCAATTCCCATTTTTGATTGAAATCATCATACATTTCTAGAGAATCATTCAACACTTCTCCATCTCTCAATCATTGTTGTTACAGTCTTTGTCAGTTTGTGGCAGTGTGATGTCTTTTATATATGAACAATCCAAACTACTTGCAATAGTAGTTGTTTTATTTTCTTCTTATGGACCACTGTAAGATTTTAAGAAAAGAGGGTAAGAAGAGAAAATACAAAGAGTGTTATGCAATGTTGCTCTTTTTTTTCCGGTCAATGTTTGCGGGTGATTGTAAAATTAACTGCAGAAAGATGTATATAGTTTAAATTCCATTTTACCAATTTAAACCCTTCGTATGCTAAAAAAGTGTATGTTTCTATGTGACAGAGCGTAGGAGCCGATGTGAATCAGAAACTCTTCAAGGGATTTGCAACAACTGTAGCAGTCAGAGAGGGTAACCTCGAGATTTTGAAAATCTTGCTTAAAGCTGGGGCGTCTCAGCCAGCTTGCGAAGAAGCTCTTTTGGAGGCAAGCTGCCATGGACAAGCAAGTCTTGCCGAACTCCTGATGGGGTCTGATTTAATTCGACCACATGTTGCTGTTTATGCTCTAGTCACAGCCTGCTGCAGGGGATTTGTAGACGTGGTGAACATTCTCATGAAGGTAAAGCTATCATACCAACTAATCTTGTGAACCACTTAGTAGTAGCTGTTTATACGAGTGAAGTTCTAAAATCCACCATAATATAACACAGTGAGGGTACTTTAATAGTTCTAACCATTAGAATATCTTATAGCTGCTATTAGCTTTTTGTCAGCTTCCACTCTAATGCCTTATAGTAAGTTGAATATTTGACCATGCTGCACCTGTTGCTGATTTAGCCAATAATTCCCTGATGCTGTTATTCCTGGACCAGAAAATTTTAAGATCTTGATGTAATTCTGGATATTAGTTGTTTTTATTAGATTCAACATGATAATCTTATAATCTCCTATTCAATAACAGTGTGGTGTTGATGCGAGTGCAAGTCATAGGCAGCTGCTACAGTCATCTAAACCTTCGTTATATACAAATGTTGACTGCAGTGCACTTGTTGCTGCTGTGGTTAGTCGGCAGGTTGCGGTTGTTCGCTTGCTTCTACAGGTGATTTACACATATTCCCCATTATCTTTAAACAAATGTTGAAACGGAACTAAATGTCTTTTGGATGTATAAGCTTAATCTCAAAGCATGTTTATGACAGAATCTAAGTAACTCGAATATTATAATAATAGTTGCATCACATCTGGATCTGGTAATATTTATGGTATTTTGTTTCCCTTGAGATGTCCCGGTAAATCACCTAAGTGACTTTAAAGAGTTGCATCAAAGAATGAGTAACAACATGCTTTAATTCATCCTTTTGTTATTATTTGTTCTCGCCATATAAACCACTTTTGCTCATTAACAGGCTGGGATTCCAACTGACATTAAAGTAAGTCTTGGAGCTTGGTCATGGGACACTACAACAGGTGAAGAGTTTCGAGTGGGTGCAGGACTGGCTGAGCCATATGCAATCAGTTGGTGTGCAGTAGAGTATTTTGAAGATAGTGGTGCCATCTTGCGAATGCTCCTTCAGTATTTCACCCTCGAGACACCTCACTATGGAAGAACCCTCCTTCATCATGCAATCCTTTGTGGAAGTACAGGAGCTGTCAAAGTGCTTCTGAGCTGTGGCGCAAACGTGGAATGCCCGGTTAAAACCTTTAAAACCGAGTTCCGGCCAATACACTTGGCTGCTCGTCTTGGCTTGTCAGAAACCCTTCAATCCCTCATTGATTCTGGTTGTGATGTAAACTCCAAGACTGACTCTGGTGACACAGCCTTGATGATTTGCGCAAAGTACAAGCATGAAGAGTGTCTCAGAGTGTTAACCGGGGCTGGTGCAGACTTTGGCTTAGTTAACATCTCTGCTCAGTCTGCTAGTTCGATCGCTTGTTCAAATCGGTGGCTCCTTGGTTTTCAGCAAGCTGTGGTGGACGTAATTAAGGTTAGAAGGATCCCAAAGTCGAGCAACACATCAATTTTCTCTCCTTTGATGTTTGTTGCCGAAACTGGTGATGTTGAGGCTCTAAAAGCTCTGATTGGAAGCCGAGAAGTTGACATCGATTATCAGAATGAGAATGGTTTCTCAGCAATCATGATTGCTGCTTTGAAAGGTCATGTTGAAGCATTCCGGCTACTCGTTTATGCCGGAGCTGATGTTAAGCTGTTAAATAAATCTGGTGAGACAGCAATTACATTATCTGAACTGAACCAGAAACGCGACCTGTTTGAGAAGGTGATGCTTGAATTGGCACTCGAAAAAGGCAACCGAAATGCTGGAGGCTTTTATGCTTTGCATTGCGCCGCGCGACACGGAGATTTGGATGCTGTTTCGTTATTGACTAGCAGGGGATATGATGTAAATGTCCCCGATGGAGATGGATACACTCCACTTATGTTAGCAGCCAGGGAAGGTCATGGTCCCATGTGTGAGCTCTTAATCTCACACGGGGCAAATTGTGATTTCAAGAATGCTAAAGGGGAAACCGCGCTTTCTCTTGCTCAAAAAACCGTTCTCTCCAAAAATGCCGCGGAAAGTGTGATTCTAGATGAGCTTGCTCGCAATCTTGTTCTTGGCGGCACCCGTGTCATGAAGCATATCAAGGGAGGAAAGGGAAATCCTCACTGGAAAGACATGAAAATGGTGCGGAATTCTGGAGTGCTGCAGTGGGGAAAGTCAAGTCGAAGAAATGTGATATGCCGGGAGGCAGAATTGGGACCAAGTGCTGCCTTCGTAAGGAACCGGCGCAGCAAGGGTGATGCAAACAAACCAGGAATATTCCGAGTGGTGACTACCAAGAACAAAGAGTTTCATTTTGCGTGTGAAGGCGGGTCCAAAATGGCGGAGCTATGGGTGAGAGGAATAAAGCTTATAACAAGAGAGTCCCAGAAAGATAGGTAGAGATGAGTTAGGAAGTTTGGGGTTCAGATAATGGCTGTATAGTTGCTTGGAGTCTTACATTTCGTACTTTAAAGTATTTGGAATTCATCGTATGTCGTTGTAAAGGGTTTTGATTTCAGCTAGTAAAATGCTTTGTCATCTAAAGATGAATAAAGCTTTAAACTGTTGTGAATTTCATCCGAGTTCTAAAGAAGAACAAAACTAGTAACACAACAAGTTCCATTAGTGACATTAAACCAGAGAATAGAGTTATAATAGCAAACAAAAGACAGCTGCTGGAAACCAGAAATTACAATAGTCTGTCAACGCCAATCTTTCACAACTGAAAGTACCCGAGCGGATGTGCTGAGCATCTAAATCTAATCACTTGATGATGAAGTACAAGTGACTCAACATAAAAGTGACAATGGTTGAGGGGATTTTTAAGTTTTGAGTTGAATTCACTTGCATGCATAAACGAAGTGAATGTGCTGAACATCTAATCACTTGATGATCCTCCATCGTCCCGATCCTCATGCTCTGTTACAACCTTTTCGATAAACTGCCTTCGAACTCCTTCAAGAACAGCTGTTCGTGATTTGTCATCCACACTTTGACCATCATTTAGTACAGGATCTGATTGACACAGAACTAAGGCCACACCTATATTGTAAAAGAATAAACAAAAACTGGTAAATAAAATTGATATAGTAACAAATTTTCAATCAAAAACACACTGTTCTGTTGGGGCAGTAGGGCATGAAGAACATTGAAAGCCATTGGAAACGATGCAATGTACCCAAGTTGTGCCAAAAAATCAAAAAACGATCTAATTTTGACAAACAATTACCTGATCCTAGCATGCATCCAAAATACCAAAAGATGAGGGAATTGATAACCAAGATTCGAACCCTAAACCTATGTAGGCTTGAATTTTCATTGTGGTTGAAAATTGCTTTTCAAACCAGTTTTTAAACCCAACAATAATGATGAACTAAGACAGTCATCCTTTAATGGTGATTCCATGAACCAACTTGACTAACACCCAGGTACTAATATTTTAGATCCAAGACTAGAAAACAAAGATTGTCAAGCATCATCAATTACTTCCATATTCCTTCATTGATAGCATACCTTCAGGCGTGCATCTTCGTCCAAAACTATACAAGCCGACATAATTTGCTTTCACTGCTCCACTGTTGTACACCAAGAGAGTCGGAAGATTACGATCTGGGTAATTAGGAATGCACTCAGTAGATATTATCTTGACAAACTTTGTGGCAGGGTATTTAACAGCCAGTTCTTCCAAACACCGCAAAAGCAGCCCACACTCAGGAAATCTAATAAGAGATACCAATAAAGAAATGAATAATCAATACAATAAGCATCATCCACACATTTTCAATGAGCATGAACATTTTTCACATTTTCTGGTTCCTAAGTTGAACAGTTTTTATTCAAATTACATCATGGGCGAAGAAACAAACATCTATGTAATATATAACAGGAAAGGGGGAAATGGTACGTTATGATTAGATTAAGTGTTACAAAAATGAAAATTTATATAAACCACTTCAAACGTGAAGCAGGAAACTTAGATATTGTACTAAGGAACTAACATCCCATCAACAAACCTAAAACAAGAACAATAGTTGTTAATATATCATGAACGCAGATTAAAAAGTACTTAACAAATAAAAAGAAACAAATCTGTCACAGTTTAGAATGACTAATAATTGTATAAGAAGCAAGTAATATTTCAAAGGTAAATACCCTTCTTTGTAGAGAAGGACAACCACCCAGACATCCTGAGGAGCTTGTGAAACCTCTCGTATGAAATCGGATCCAGAAATCTGCATCACTGATCCATACTTTGAAACCTTAGCTGCTTCCCTCATCTCAGCTAGCCTCTTCTTTCTATATAAACATCATTTTTTCAATGAAATCCAGAAACATAGATATCAAAGAACATGCTTAATCCAATAACAAATGGAAATTCAGTTACAAAGCAAACGTTCCAGCTTTGTTAAATCATAAATTTGATACAAAATGAAGAACTAATTATAATTAGCCTTAAAGTTTATCACATAAGTTTACTCTTTTTATTCATTTTACAAGTTCTCGAACATGAAAACTTTCCTGTCAGCTAAAAATTTAACAAATTTATCCAATTAAACTAAGTTTATATTTTAAAGCAATAAAAATATCTCTAAACCCAATAATCAAAACAATACTATCTTAATCCTAAACTTCAAATCCCATAAAAATACAATTAATTGAATAAAAAACTAAACAAAACCTGTATTCTTCAAGGAAACGATCATCATCAAGATCGTCTTCGAGATCTTCAAGTTCTTCTTCCGTCTTTTGATCGATCCAAGACTTGTCCTTAGTGGCAGAATCCGGATCGGGTGCGGGTTCAAAAGGAGGAGGCTTGAAAGCAGGTGACTTTGGGGGTAAGTTTCCAAGCTTTCTTTGAATATCGTCCCATTGAGTTGAAGCTCCTTCTACATCTTTGTAAACGAAATGGTAATCCGCCATTATTTAGAACTCAGTTTCCTTTGATCCTTTCTCCCTTCGGCTCTCTCAGCTTCCAACTCTAAACTACATAAAAGCGGATTACGAAGATGAAGTACTGATTCTGGCCCCTACGATTCGAACCAATCAATGCAGGCCCAAATACGAAGGCCTGTTAATATTATTGTTGTTTTATAGTGATGCGAATTTTATGATTTATATTCGATATTCGTAATTTTTTAATAATATTATTTTTAAAGGTTAAATTTATTTTTTTAATTACAATTATCAATTATCATTGTAATTAATACATTTTGGTATATTGTTTTATTTCTATTTTACTCTCGACTATAATATTTACACCGTAAATAAATTTCACTTACAACATATTTTTACGTAGTAGTTTTTTTGAATCAACTATAATGTTATAGTAATATCTGTTCTAGAGTATACTTTCAACTATTAGATATTGATCAGTCAATCACTGTACTGACATTAATAGTGTTCGAATCCATGACTTTCAAAAATAACAATCGTTTTCTTAATTATCGAGACTAGATGATTCGTACTTCTATGTAATAAAATTAAACATGACTTACTTTTAAACAATTTTAATCGCTATGAGACTCTTAATGATAGAAGTGTTATATTTGGTAGTAAAATAATAAAGACAGGCTACATATGGTATGGAATAAGTGTGAGTATAGATAGAGTTAAAGAAATCAAACTATTTTTTTCTAAATTTATTTAATAGTAGCATATAATATTTAATAAAAATATATCACATGTTATATTTTTATTTGTTAATATTTTTAAATAAAATAATAATTTAGGTATGGCCTTTGAAAGACAAATAAAGAATTTTAATTGTCTCATTTTCAAAAATTCCAAGTTAATTTCTATTTTGTCTAAAAATATCTCATGAAATTCATAAATTAAATAAAAATATTTAATTTTTCATTAATTTTATTATTTTATTGTCAAATAAAACTCATTTCTCGTCGTATTAGGGTACTGATGAAGTTTGTCACTATTAGAATTCTGGAAAAGTTCTTCTGTTTACATCATTGGGAAATGGATGCAATTCTAAAGTTAGCAAAGAATTGATAAAAAATGTCTAATTTAAGTGAATAATCAAGTATTTTAAAATTTTAGTAATCAAAATAATTTAAAAATAAAATTTATTTTAATGTTCATAAATCAAATATATTTTTATTGATTTCTCTTTTTCGTTATCAGATAAAACTTATTTTTTAATATATTATTTTTTTTAATGTTAATGAAACTTCCCACTGTTAGGAATTTTTAAAAAAAATATATATTAGCATATAAATGTACTCAATCCAAAAGTTGATAAAAAGTGATAAAAATAATAATATTAAAATTTTAATAAATAAATTAAATATTTTAAAATTTTAGTGATGAAAATAGTTTTAAGACTAAAGTATGGTAATAATTTATATGATTATATCACTCTAAAACGAAAAATATGTTTTTACAGTTTAGCCCTTATTTTTTCTATTTCTTCCCATCAGCTTGCTCTGACTGCATTTTTTTAACTTTATTAATAAGGCCTTTTTTTTTTTTAATGTTTTACGCATCGACAGAGAGAGGATCAGAGCGTTTCTAGGGTTTAAAAGGTACGCATCGGCGGATTTCTTTGATTTCCTTTTTAAAATCTTGATCTGGTTTTGTTGGATTGCGAAGCTGATTTCCATTTTTTAATATCTGAAATTTGATGTTAGATAATATCAGCATTCCACTAGGGTTTGTCTAATTTCCGCATTTCAATATCTACGTTTCTAGACTGTTTAGTTATTTCCTAAGAGTATTTCTGAAGGGTTTCTATTTTGGAATGCAATGTAAAGGCCATGGCTGGATCAGGGAGCTCGATGCTGTATTCTTTTCTTTTATTTACTGTTATTCTCTCGCTCCAAATGATGTATCGAGGGAAGTTAGCTTCGTCGGAGCTTTTCACGATACTCGGTGGATTCATCAGCTCCCTCTTGTTTCTTGTGTTACTAACGGTGAGTCTCCAGTTCGCCCTGAATCTGCTCCTTTTTTCATTTATTTATCACCCTGATTTGCGATCCCTGGTTTTATGTTCTGAATTATGGGTTTAATCTGATCATATGATGTATTTGTTAATTTTGGAAACGCCGATATGTTACGATCTGAACTCTGAGAACTGAATATCATTCTTTTGTGACTCACATTGTTTGATTCGGCATTATAATCTATATTTTTCTTGCCTCTTCTTCTTTTAGTTCATTGGGAATTTCCAGGAGGCAAATGGGATTAGGACCGGTTGGGGTGCCGGTAAGTATATAGAGACCCTTCTCTTCTTTAATTTTGTCTGTTTTCTTTTCTTTTTAATTAGTTGCGAGATATTACTGATAAAGGTCAAAGAGAACAAGCCTTTTCAACATTTTATACTGTCATGTAACTTACCTTGGTGAAAATATAGCATGCATAATACATCCATGGCTTGTGAGGGTTCACTACTGAAATTAAACCCTAGTAGGACTAGGAAACTTATGTTTGATATTTGATATCCATTATTCCCATGTTTCGCCAATAGCTACTGAAGTTCATTAAAAAGAAACATTGACCTTTTTTTTTTATGGGAAGAAACCTATCTTAGTAACAAGCAAGCTGTTTTGTCTCTTTACTGCAGTATCTCACGACTAACATGAATCTCTCTTTTTGTCAGTCATATTAGCAGAAGCCGTTGCACTGATTTCTGCTAGCACTGTTCACCGAGTGTGTATCACAACATGGTAATGTCAATCAGTGTCTCAGTATCTGCATTTTACTTCATGCTCCTACAATGCATGATGCATGCTTTATGAGAAACATTTAATCCATTAACACCGTTGTTTGGTAAGTTTAATTATGTGGATGGAATTATATGTTTAAGCACGTCCACATGACACCAAACCCATTTGAGAGAGAAACCGGTAGTTACTGTTGGAACTTTAATATTTCTCTTATAGAATCGTTGTGAAGCCAGGGTGATGGATTTGAACCTTATATATCTTATCGACAAATGTTATTAATAATATGGACTGTTGGTACAAATAATGGCATATAACTAACGATTGCCTTTATGTTTCGTGTATAATGCAGTTTCTTGTTCTCAGCTGGACTTTGTTTTACAAATATGCACACTAATGACTGACTTTATATTTCATGTTCAATGCAGTTTCTTGTTCTCAGCTGGATTACTTTATGAGATCAACAAGATTTCAGGAGTTGTAGTTTCCAAAATTGAATCAAAGACAAAGAGGTACTGAGTTGAAATATTGTTCGTGTTAAGAATAAAAGTTATTTGTTTAGAAGGCTGTCTGGTTGTGCTATTAGGACTAGATGTAATCAACAGTTACCAGTAATGTCAATTTAGAAATTTTCTGTTTGACGTCACTGTTATTCACTTTGAATGAAGAATTTGAGAACCGTTATTGTTTTCCTCTACGTTTTGCTTAATATAAAAAACAAGGTATCAGTGGATTTCAGGTTGGGTTCAATTTTTTTCCTGCATTTGGATTGAATGATATGGAAAGTTACATGTTGACATGTTGACCAATGGCCTCCAATTTTGTTGAACTTAAGGTAATTTACAGCTGCAAATTATGTCATGATATAAACAAGAACAAGAACCTTCTTTTTATCCTAAAAGATTACTTTTCCTTGCCTTTTTGAAAGGCTGTCCATGAATGTGTGAATGGTCATACCAGTTCAATTCTACTGAACTAGTAGGCTGATGAAAATGGCTTAAATGCCTTGAGATCGAGAACAACTCCGGCAACTGAACCTGCTACTGCGGTGATGGGGATGATAAGGCAAGCAATGCTAAGGATTTGAAGGCAGAACCATCTTGTGCTCCATTTTGGTATTATCTTCTTCTGTGAAATGTACATCTCAACTGGGAAATGAACTGTTAATGGCCAAAACCCATGTGCTCCAAGTAGTTCTACAATGTCATTAGATCAACGTTGTAATGATCACAAAAACTGTCCTCCAACCCAAGAGGAACTGGTTGAGATTGTAAGGGCGAAAACCAAAGATATCAACAAATATGAAGTTGGGAATTGAACTCACGTCATGATAATTGATGATGCAATCGTGTATCCAATGGCAACTCCAAAGAGATTCAAGTATTGAACCCACCCATAAATCTTTACTTCAAACTTGTCTGAAAAGTAACAGCAGAAAAACAAAGATGTCAGCTTAAACCATTTGGAAAAGAAGAAAAGAAAAAACCCAATTTGGTAATGGAACTGAAAGTTACCAAGGCTTGATCTGACAGCATCCATGTCGTGTAGTTTCTCTTGTCATGAACAGGGTCACCAGAGCGGTAACAAGTAGCAAGAAGAGTGGAAGTGTAGTAAGTTACAAAAGAAAACATAAGCATCACTATTGGATCAGCCACCCATCCGAGTTGAGCCATGGCCCAAGCCAGGGACAAGACCCCAGAGTCGATGACTGCTGTAATAGCACGAGCGGTTTATACAAGGTTTGTACAGACTGTAAATATATAAAACAAGTAATCCGATTCAAACTGAATTCATTATATTACTTCTTGTAATAGAATCTCGATTATGTCCAAAGACGATGATAATTATTTTAATGGTCTTTTAACAGAATCATTTCTACAACAAATACGTTGTTTCGAACTGTAAACCGAATTTTTAATAGAATAAGATTTATGATTCTTGTTTTTTATAATCATTAATATCTGATGTATTAATCAATTACTCTCTAGATTTAAATATTATAAATTCAATACTAAATCTGTCTAACAATATTATCAGTTTAACTAAAATATTTTTTTAATATTAAATAGATAATAAATAATTTACACCACGCTGTATGTTCCAAAATCAGACCGTCTCACAATGCAACAGACTAACAGCTGTGCAATGTATTACAATTTGCAACCGCTTCACATTATAGAATGCTCGTCACAGCAGGTCAATGCGGTCGTGTTCTCGACAAAACTCTGCGCAGCTGATATAGAACAACCGAGAGAACCCGGAAGTGGAGTGGAACATTGTATCCAACAAAGAATTGGAACAGGTGAGCTGCTGATGTCATCAAATGAAGTGCTCAGTCGTGGAAGAAATTTGATGGTATTGAAGGAGGACAACACTTCTTTGCAACACATTTGTACTGCGGCAAAAGAAAAATACAGGACATTTCAGGTATGCAATGCAAGCACAGCAAAGAAACATGGTGTTAGTGTGTTCGATGCAATCGATCTTTTGTTTTACCTTGTGCTGGCTGTATTTCTCCCTGATTGCCGGCAGCGTCGAGTTGTCGTCGTTACAGCATAGTGTATGAAGATCCTTAACACACTTGACTAGATCAGAGGGCTTATACAGTGTGTAATGCTGCAAGGTAGAATTCTGCACCATGGTAAATGGAGATCAGAACACTGGATCTCAAGAAAAAACAATCATCACCGTGACCAATTGATACTAGTTGCACATACCCAGGGTTTCTTTTCAGGATGAAGTATAAATTTGGCCAGGAAAATAGCTGATGCAGCAACAAGTGATGGAGCATAGCAAAGCATCCTGTACTCAAGGAGGGAGAGTTCTGCAATGTAGTTGGCCATGCACTCCAATTGCATTAATGGAACCTGATCAGACACCAGAGCAATACAATGAGTTGGGTGTATAAAAAATAATGGGAATGTTACTCGGACACCGGGACAAGGATGTTTGTAAATTGTAATACCTCATTGATCCCTTGAGCAGCACGAACAAACCGTCTGAATAACATATGGAAGATCAAAAAGTTAATTCAAGAACTGAAAAAAACATGAAAACCAGAAACCATCATTGGATAAAAGAATTACCTTAAGAAACACTTAGCTGTGGGGGCAGTCATTTCAAACTTCAAGTAATTCAAAACAGATGATTCCATCTCCAGAACCTGTTTTAAGGTAGAAAGATTTTATGGGGTTTTCAGATTTGATAAAGTAGTATCTAAAGGGAACTTGTAGTTCAAATAACATAGGACAAACCTCCTCCTTCAAATATGTATTATCAGTGATGTAGCAGAACTCTTCCACTTGAGGGGCGCAAATTTCCTCATATTTGCTGATGAATTGAGCACTTATGTTAACATTATATCATTGGAAAAATCTTATTAGATATGAGATACTTTGGAACAAATGAAGAGTATGCTATTTCTTACGCAGCAATCATCATGCAGGCAACACCGAGCAATTGAAGCCGTTGCCTGTTCATCATATTCCCCGAAAGGTATCGGTCTATGTAGTTAACAGTAAAATGTAGTGTATCTGGTACAAGCCTATACTCTTCAGCCACCTGCATTTGACATTGAATCCTAGAAATGTTAGTGGATGAAGGCGATGGCACCCGAGACTATGCCAACACAAGACAGACCGTCTAGTCTCGTGTATTCGAATCTAAATAAACATATATAACTTCATAAATAGACAGAAAATTACTTCTACAAGCCAATCAATTAGTATTGCACGCATGCTGGGATTTATGTCTTTCTGAATTGTATCCATGAAGTCCGTGGAAGGTCGTTTCTTCAACTGAAAAAACAGAAGAAACAAGAAAGTTCAGGAGCAAATCAAGATTAGTGTTTAACATCATATATTTTCTTGAGCTCTGTCTATTTATTTAATCAAATCTTCAAATGTAAATACCTCAGATGCCATTAGGTGCTTGTAAATATCACAAGCATATGTTGCACAGAGCTGTGGATCCATGTAATTATCATCAACATCCATGATCTTATTATCAGTTTCCTTCTCTGCCACAGCATCTCGATTGCAGAAGTTTCCTGCTATAATTACAAACCAAATGAGTATATTTCAATAGTAAGCTAAGAACCAAATGCATTTTTATAGAACATGGTGCTGGACCTGCTGGTTCTACGTCATGATCCGAAATGCAGAGATTGCCGAATGTCTTTCGCTCGATGGAACCAACCCCTGAAACATCACGGTTGTCCATGTATTCGACTTCGGGGCTTTTGAAAGAATCACACGTGGACATCGTCTCATCCATAGAAACTGATGATGAACCTTCTGATTTACTAGGAGAAAGCTCCATGACACATTGTACCGTTGGAGGAGACAACGCCACTTCATTTCCCGTCGGAAAAGATGCAACAACCTTGGGCGGCAAAACCGAACCGTGTCTAACATTTGAAGGAGGAAGAACATGTCCCGGGAGACCTACACTTGTAACAGATTGCGTCTTCCTTGCCTTTGAGATTTTGTTCGAACTTGGTACCTTCAAATTTGAAATTTAAACTAAAAAATCAAAAGCCGGTAGAAATGAAAAAGAAAAAAAACATCAAATATATAAACAATTAGAAGATGAGATTTAAGAGTTAAGACCCACCAAAGAAGATGCCAAACCCGAGCTTCTCGAGCTATGCTTTTGATTAGTAATGTTAGTGAGAGGGACTCTCTTTTTACCCAAAGAAGCCGTGGGTTTCCCCACATTCTCCGACGACGATGCACGTCGTTTGGCTAAAGACGACGTCGTCGTCGACGAAAACGACGATCTCCGGTTGTTACCGTTTAGCATCGACATCTTTATCACCTTTCTTCTCCGAAAGAGAGATTACTATTGCAAGAGGTTGCGGTTGGTTCCCCTGTTTTTATATTTTCCTTAACGATCGACGCTAAGTACATTTGAAACTTTGAATTTACGAAAGATCTTAGCCGTTGATGCCACTCGATAGTCGTTAGGAGCGTGGTGTAGGGACCACTGACCCTGTTTCAAGTTTTGTCAGCCGGTGTTGTTCATTGGTCACAGTAAACGAATAAAACAATGACACGTCTGAAGCACAAAATCGGGGTATTGGTTCTCAACGGACTGAGTGGATTTTATTGGTGGGTGATGGTGTCCAAAACTCACAGCCTGGTGTCTTTGGATTCAGGTGGTGGGTTTTGAATTCGAATTTCAAACGGTCACAATATCTGTTTGTCCTTTACTCAATTTTATGGTAAATAAATAAATAAAACAAAAATATTTTTAAAAATTGAACTTTTGCAGGCCTTTTTACATAGAAAGAAGCAGATATGAATAGAATATAATGCCAACCATGATTTTTTTCCTCCAAAATTTATTAATTACGATAATTATAAACACTTATCAACATATAATATGTAAACTTAAAATAAACACTCTTTAATATTGTTTTATGTAAAAAAATACATTACATTGATCGTTACCTTATGACAACATTATACCGGTTCATAATCATTAATTATACAATATGTAGATCCGAAATAAATAATATTTTTATTCTTCGTAAAAAATACATATTGATCGTTACATCTCAGACGACATTATATCGGTTTATAATCATATCTGGGTGCAACTCCTAATGATTTTGTGTGGCCACCCTAAAACACTAAAATCTTGTATATAAGTCAGAGATTTTGAGCATTCAGAATTGTATAGTTTCAAAATCCCAAATCAAAGGAAAACCCCTTCCTCTGATTTCGAATTCCATGCCGAAAAGTCTAGCTCAAGAACTGACAGATGTTTGAAATTGTTTATTATGATTGAAACTATGCCGTGTCATCTACCCAATCGGTCAATGGACCCAACAACATCCATATCTACATCTACCCCACCAGACCCACCTTCATGCCTATAATCCCGCCGAGATTAAAACTTGCCTAAAATTCCCACAGATATCGAGATATATATATATACACACACCTTGACTCGGTCCAGATTGTGAAGCTGCTTTGTTTACAGTTAAAGAAATGGCAGTCGATGATTCCTTCAGAAAGCCTGGAGCTGTTCCTTTTAAGTGGGAAATACGACCCGGTGTTCCCAAGGTCCAACATCAGCAGCAGAAACAGTGGCAGCCTCCGCCGCAGTTGTCACCACCAGCATCGCCTTTTATAAACCAACGTACATCGCCGACTCCTTCACCCGGACTTCCTAAGCAAAAGCTTAAGCCTCCACCACCTGGATCCTACTACATCCTATCTCCGGAACCCCGAGCTCATTCTTTTAGGTCTACAACACGTGCCAGATTCGAGATTTTCCGTTTCAGTCAACCCTCCCGACTCCAACCGGATTGTGTCTCACCTGGGGCTGGGTGCTTCCCGGCACCATTTCTTAGGCGATTAGGAAGCAAGAAGAAGACCCAGAAACTCAAACCCGAAGACGGTTATGTTTCGGACATCGAGACAGGATCCCGATGGTCGGTATCTAGCCGGAGGTCACTTTCGCCATTCTACAGCACTCCGGCTTCGTCGTTTTCATCTTTCAGATCATTGCCCCGAACCGTGACTGATGTCGAACGGGCCGGGTTAGGATTTTTCTGAGGAAAAATTGCTAAATTGGTGTTATAATTTCTGATATACCTGAAGGTTTCTTTTGTAAATAATCATTTCAGTTACCAAATTGTTCACTACTTTGACTTATGCAACGTGAAATATAATTAAAACCGACCACAAATTGGTTGAAAACCTAAGTCAAAACCCAATAAATCCGGGGAAAAATAAATGATTTTAGTTTAATAAATTTAAAAAAAAATACTTAAAAAGGATTTATTATTATTTTTATCAAGATAAATATATTTTTAAAACAACATATTGTAACCGTTAAAGACCAATTGAATCTTTAATTTGATTAGTGGTATATTATTTCCTTCTTTCATCAAGAATATGTTAAGAATTTAATCATATATTTTTTAATTAAATACTATTTTATCCATAATTAAAATCAGAATAAAATTAAGATAATATATACTGAGTTAAAATATTATGTAAACTCAATTATTTTTATATTTTAGTTTATTAAACAAAAACAAATACTCCAAGTGAATGGTTAATTATAAAAATAATTTAATTTTATATTTTTTAAGTGGATCTTAAATATATAAGGGGATATTTCTTATACAAGTCAAATAAAAAGTCAAAATTAATTGGCCGATCTTCCTCTTCCTCTCTTTGGCTGAGTGGGAAGAACTGGGAAGGGAAAGGAACGGAATTTCAAAGAAATCAGATGCACTCACTGAAACCTTCCCTAGCAATGAAAAGACCGAGACCGCCTTCATCACCGCCGCCCTCCTTCGATTCCACCAAACAGATATCTTCGCCGCCGCCTCCCAAATCCATCCACCAACCCCAAACCCCACCCATCTCATCCAAGAAGCCTAAACCACACACCAAATGGGTGCCACTCAACCTCTCCCAGTCCGAACTCTCCCTTTCCCTCACTTTCCCCACTGGACAAACATTCCGCTGGAAACAAACCGGCCCGCTTCAGTACACCGGCACCATCGGACCCCACTTGCTATCCCTCAAGCACATCCAGGACGGCGACGTTTCTTACTTCATCCACTCCTCCCCTTCCGAATCGGCTGCCAAGCTAGCTCTCCTCGATTTTCTCAACGTAGACATTTCCTTGGCCAAGCTATGGGATGCTTTCTCTGAGAATGACTCCAGGTTTGCCGAGCTGGCCAAGTATTTGAAGGGTGCTCGGGTTTTGAGGCAGGACCCCGTTGAGTGCTTGGTTCAGTTCCTTTGTTCTTCTAATAATAACATTGGGAGGATTACTAAAATGGTGGATTTCGTTTCCTCTTTGGGTACTTATTTGGGCAGCGTTGGTGGGTTTGAGTTCCATGAGTTCCCTTCATTGGAACGTTTATCTGTTGTCACAGAGGAAGAGCTTAGACAGGCTGGTTTTGGTTACAGGTAAGTCATTTTGTTCTTTCAATTAGTTCTTTATCTGTATTTTTTTCTTCAGTCGATTGCTTGCCACTTTAATACTGATTATTTTGTTGTTTTTGAACAATGATTATGTAGTTGTTATTAGCACCTTAAGTTCCAGAGAGAAAGACACGTTTTTGGTATTTTATATTTATATACTTTTTGATAACATTTCAGATTATATAGCTTTTGATATTTTCATGGATTTGTGGTGCGTTCTTTTTCTTATCTTTCCATGTTTACTCATGCTTTCTGTCCTGTTTTAGTAATTTTTCCCGTGTCTTGTTTGTAGTGGTGGAAACGTAGCATTACTTCTGCTGAAATTGGGATTACATTCAATAGTAAAAAGATTAATGTGATGCTTAATATCTGTTTAGTCCCTTCATAATGATCTGCTTGTAAATCATAAATGATTCGTTATGTCCGGCATACATGGACGGTTTTTTGCATTATCGTCTCGGTCTCATATGGGGATTTCATGATGTGGGTGCGCAGGGCGAAGTACATTACTGGCACAGTTGATGTTTTGCAATCAAAACTAGATGGAGGTTCTCAATGGCTTCTCTCTCTTCGTAAATTGGATCTTCCAGAGGCAATTGATGCTCTATGTACTTTACCTGGAGTTGGTCCAAAAGTGGCAGCATGTATTGCTCTCTTCTCCCTTGATCACCATCATGCCGTTCCAGTTGATACACATGTGTGGCAGGTATGCTTTATGAACGTAGCTAGTCATGTTAATGTAGCGGTTGTGAGTATTGTACCATCGTCTTGACCGATGTTGGTCTTGCTTAAATCCAAGATTAACTTCAACCAGGAAGTGGATTCAACCTTCGAAACCATGTTGTTTTCCATTTAACTTGGCTTGGAGTTGAAGAGAGCAGAATTCAAATTAAAGCTAAGTTCTAAAATTCACTAGAGTTCCATCTCTGTTGTGGATTGTGGATTATATGAAGGAAGCCTGTTTGCTTGTTTGAGTTGAGGGGCGTAAAATGTTTATGCAATGAGCATTCATAATGCTGAAATAGGAATAAACAAACCCTGTTCATTTGAATTCACAATTTAATATTGTGTCACTCCACTCTACAATTCACTTCTTGAATATGGGTTGGATCGGTTAGCATCATTTTATATATTCATTATATTGGTAAATGATTATTAATAAGATAACTAGGAAACTGCCTTTTGTCTTATGTATCTATGATTTCTAACATGGAAATGTTTGTTTCATGGGCAAGATTGCTACAAAGTACCTCCTTCCTGAGCTTGCTGGTGCTCGTTTGACGCCTAAGCTTTGCAGCCGTGTTGAAGATGCATTTGTAAGCAAATATGGGGAATATGCTGGGTGGGCTCAGACACTTCTATTTATTGCTGAATTGCCTTCACAGAAGACCCTCTTACCATCACATTTCTTGGATATTAAAGAGAAAAAAGCTGCCAAAACAGAAGACGGTAAGGTTTGCAGTAATGATGGAAACTGCGGTTGAAATTGCTGAAACATTTTCCTTTGGACATCTGATATTTGAACTTAACCATCAAGTAGCTTGTACTGTCGGATCATTGTTTTTCCAAGAGCAAGATCTAAGATGATGTCTCTCAAGCACAACTGAAAGAAAATTGTCAAAAATTCCTCATTTGGTGGCTGAAAGAATTTTTCTCTCTCTAAAACGAAGTTAAATCTCGGCATCTGCAATCTTCCTGTTCTATCTTCTAGCCACTGTATCAGAAAATAAATACATAGATAAAATGGTATTTTCTATGCAACACATTTGGACTTCCATAGCTCGATACAATGAAGAAGATTACGACGGTGACGATGATGACATCGATTTGAATTATTGTCCTATACAATCGTTCATCTCAATATTTTTAAGATGAATCATCATCCCTTTCCCACATATAATAAAGATTAAATATTCTAATACTTAAATCATAGTTGATGTAGTAAACAAGATTCACTTAATAATCTTTCTTCCGCCTAGAGATGCCAAGCTTCTTTTCCCCCGAATAAAAAGTTTAGATTGTTTCAGCAAAAAGAAATGAGAAACTGTATATACAACTGAGTCTGATCTTTCCAGATCGGTCTATTTCTAAATCCCTTTGTTTATTAGTCTAAGACTAGATGTCAGCCCCACATGCACATGCTTGGCTCCGCTTCATACAAAATAATGCAGATCCCATGAAGATTTCAGCAGCCCTACCTTCAACGATAATAATGCGAAAACAAAGACAAAACGGAACTCATCAAAAATTAAATTATTTTTAATAAATTCAATTATAATATTATATTTGTTTATAAATATTCTTAACTTTTCAATAAATATCATATTTTATAGATATTATAACTGAATTCGATTATTTTAAAATGAATCACTCGTTTTTTCGATATTACATTTATTCTTCAGTAGATTAGATCTACCGGTAGTCAGTATCCCATATATTTTATTAATAAATTTGGACAACGAGAACAGATCCGATGCATCCACATTTTTTATTACATGACAGACATGCAAAAGAATAGGGGAACTGAGATCAAACTAAATTTATTTATTTAAAAATGGTACGGATACAATACTAAATAAAAATATATATTTAGTTAAATAAAAATATATTTTTAGAGCTTAACAAGTGATTCTAGTGAAAAAACGGATGATATTTATTGTAAGAATTTAAATTTAATTGTTTTGTAGGTAAGATCTGTCTATTATCAAAAGACTGAGAACATATACAGATAAATAGTATTTTATAATTACCTTTGGATTATTCAAAAATATTATTCGTTTAACTTTGTATTAATCAAATCTCTTTCACTTGTTAAATAAAAAATATTAAATATATTTGGTCTCATATTCTCTTATATATTATACTAACGATATTGTCAATTAAATTATATTCTTAATTAATTTTTATATAATACACTTAAAATTATTGATTCAAAAATATACATCGGATGCATTAACACTTTTTAAATTTTGATCTTTAAACTTTATCTCTTTTTCCTATCGTAAATAAATATATAGATTCTCATTGTTTCTAAGTTTTTTTTTTTACAATGAAAGGTAATTCATTCGTTAGGGGGAGTTTTTTTTAACACTTTTTAAATTTTGATCTTTAAACGGTTGATGTTCTTAAAGGTCACGGATTCGAATACCAATGATGACAACAGAGTGATTGAGCAATATATTCTAGAACAAATACTACTGTAATCATTATTAGCTTATTCAAAAAAAGAACTTCACAAAAGCAAGCAAAGACACCCTTGGTCTTGACCAAACTCTCCACACACCATGGGAGACAAAAACATATATAGCCAAAAGAAAAACAACACGAAAGTTAATATACCAACACTACACCACACTTGTTCTCGAGGTTATTAGCGACATTTTTAAAACAAACGTCACAATAAATATCACTTTTAAAAATGTGAAAAAATTGTTTATTAGTGACACCGCAAGTATTACTCTATAGCGACGTTTGTTAAACAGACTCCACAATTTCTTTATACTCGATATTAATAAAACACGCAATTTCTGATCGTTTTAAACATATGTCAAATCAGCTGCACAAAAAAGGACAAACAAAGTGAAAATGAAACAAACTCTAACCAGACAAGAGACTACAAAGTCAAACAACCCTTTCTGCGAGAGCTCCTAAATTATAGGCATGATTCTTCAACCATAGAAATCGAGGATTTTATCATCAAAAGGATCGTTTGGGAGGTTTCAGACTTTCAGTTGCAGAGCGACATATCCATTATTCAGGGCTTGAAAAATCTTTACAATAACTCTTAAAGCCACGAACAAAGTCTCAAAGCATAACAAAACTTCTTCAAACCAAAACCTAAATAGTGAAAAAGAGGGTTTGGCCGACTGGAAAGAAGAAACCTCGAGGTAAAAGAGAAAGAGATCGGAAATGGTTTCGAAAGGGAGGCAAGACCGACACCCTTTTACCCTTTGAAACTCCTGAAATCCCAGCCATCAAAAAAGAGATCTTACCATTCGTGCCACTATGATCGTAAGATGCCGGAAGGAATGACCAATTGACCATCGACGAAAGCACGACGAAGATCACATGCAACAACCATGATTGGAGAAAGATAAAACATGCCTTCTATAGTAGAAGATCGAAGGAATATGGTGATCGGAGCGCTGTCATCCTTCGAGGACGCCGAGACTATCCGAGGAGAGGCTCATTGAAGGAGTAGGGGGGGGGGGACGACGACTTTAACCTAGAGTTTCGCTGAGAGCAAAACAACAACAACAAAGAATTTAGGTGTTTTTGTACTGTTTCCTTTTTGAAATAATGAGAAAACTGACATTTAAAACAACGAAAAGCAGAAACAACAAATGATTATAAGGAAATCGTAAAAGAGAACACGGCCAAGTGAGTACTCAAGACTCAAGAAGGCTGAAGATACATGAGAAACAAGTCAAACTTGATCGACGATCGGCTTACCGACAAAAACATATCTACTCTGACCGCACCTTCATGCAGACGTGAAAGTCAAAACCTCCAAAAACAAACATCAACACAAAAATACAAAGCCAAATGTCGGATTGGAAGACGAGAACATTAGGCCGCCAACGAGCAAAATCACCGACAAAACGAGACACCACCAACCTCTCAAGATCTTAACTAGAAGAGTCATCTAAAACATAATCATCGATAAAACATTCATAAAAAGAATAATTTTCCTCAAAATTTCAGCGACAGAGATGGAAGAAAAATCTAAGAAAATAAGTTTATCTGACTTACCAAAAAAGAAGACAAAGGTTAATTTTTGAAAGAAATAAAAGTTAAACTATCACGACCAGGAGAGATTATTAGGTGAACAATGTTCACCATGTCATCATTGGTCCAAGCAATCAACACCGTTGATCTTTAAAGAACAACCTAATAACTAACCACCTACTAAATTTATGTAGGAAAGAGGTGATGATTCACTTGAAAAAAATTAAAATCAATGATGCTGATTGCTTGAACTATGAATGACGTGATGAATAGGGTTCACCTAATAAATTTTTCCACCACCAGGTAGTAAAAAAAAAAAATATTTTTAATAGTTTTTTTAGTGAGACGAGAATGGATTGTAGTCTTGTTTTTTTTAATAAGTTTTTGAGTCTAAAAACTAATTTAAGATTAAAAGTAATAAAATTAAATTAATTTTTTTGGTAAAACTACTTTTTAACTTAATTTAAAAAATTATTTTTAGAACATGAAATTTTTTTGCTTTTAGTTGTTTTTTTAACTATTTTTAAATAAAATTATTTATATTTTTCTATTTATATTATTAATTATTTTATATTTTAAAATAAATATTTAAAATAAACATTTATTTATTTTAAAAAGTTAATAATAATATCAAATATTTTTATTTTAAATTAAATAATTTAATTTTTAAATCATATTTTCAACCTATTTTTTAAGATATTATTTTCATCTACTTTTTGTACCTTTTCCGAGTTAATCTGCCAGACAAAATGACATTTAATTCTGCTAAAATACATATTTTTTTATACGAAAAAATAAATGAAAAGACCCAAACTTTCTCTCTCTCTTTGCTTTGTGAACCATTTCTTCCTCTTTCTTTCTTACTGTGAACTGTTTTAGATACCTCTTTCTATGTGTGACTGTATGCTTAAATTTGGGTACCATTCTTGTGCTCTGATTCATTATTCATAAGGTAATATCATTCCCATTTTTTCCCGTGGGGTTTTCATTTTTCTTTCCCATTTTATAAAAAAATATTTTTTTTAAAAATGATGACAGTTAAGAGGACAGGACACTTGTTTTTCCTTGCCCTAGAGTCTGTTAAATCCTGATTGTGATTGGATCTCTGTACTCTGATAATTTCCTTTTGCTCATCACATTTCCATTGAATAATAAAAAAGTAATCATAAAACTCTTATTTAATTCTAGCATTTATTTGGATTCAAGATCTGATTTTTATTTTCCACTCAATTCTCATTTCTGGAATTTGGGTTTTTGGTTTTGTTACTTACTGAATAAAGAGTCCTAAAATTTTATGCTTATAGGATTGCAGCAATTTCTGGGTTTTAGTTTTTTTGGACTAAAACTGTGTTAAATGGTGAAGAATTAAAGAGATTTCTTTCAGAAAAAGAAAACTGAAGTCGCTTCTGGGTTGAGAAAGAAGGTTTGGGATTGATCATAACTCATAAGTAAAGAGAGTTCTCTGGCATTTGCATTTTCAGCAAAGGTAACTTTTTCCCCTTTTATTGCGTGTTGAAGTTATCAATTTGACAACTAATTCAGCTTTGTTATACTTCTTTCGGAAGATTTGGAATTGGATTATATTTGGTTATGTAGTCATGTTTTAGCTGTTAAGTTTTCATATCTGGGAAATGAAAATTGTCTAAAATTTGTTCTTTTATTTTTTTTCAGCAAAGGCAACTCTTTATTGATATTGTATTTCATAATTGTTGTGAAGTTTAGCATTGGGTGTGCCGGGTTTAAATGTTATTACTGAAAAGAGAAATACAGGAGAATAAGTTGCAATGAACTTTTTGTGTTCTCTATATAAGATCTTTACGGCTTTCATCTAGCCATGCACCGTTTATGTAGTTGTATATTTGTTTATCTGATTCCGCAGGAAGCCAAGGAGCAAGCTAAAGTGGCTTTTGTTGGTAATGTCAAAGTCACCGTCCCCTGAACCGCGGGAATGGGGATCCATATCTTCAGCTAACCCTAGGTGAGTTATTGTGAGTGTTGGGTTTACTATTTCGTTGGAATGGAATCAAAGAAACGAATATAACAAGTAAATTGTAGAAACCATCTCTGATGTTTTGATAGAAAGATCAGATATATTTTCATTTATTCCGACTATCATAAGTGCTTTGCATCTATAGTTTGGTTGGTTCTGCTAATGCCATTCG
Organism: Abelmoschus esculentus; assembly: GCA_035048815.1. Taxonomy (NCBI): domain Eukaryota; kingdom Viridiplantae; phylum Streptophyta; class Magnoliopsida; order Malvales; family Malvaceae; genus Abelmoschus; species Abelmoschus esculentus. The sequence goes on from JAUCBN010000010.1 coordinate 3,405,229, forward strand.
TGGATTAATGAATTGATACTTTATATCCAGGCATTCAAATGAAACGAATAGGGTGGATGATTCTGATGATACAGTGGCTGCAGTTGCTCGTTTTATCGAGCAACTGCATGCCCAAACATCTTCCCCAACTGAGAAAGAACTTATCACAACTCATGTGCTGGCTATTGCCCAGGCAAGAAAGGAGGCAAGAACACTTATTGGTTCCCATGGCCAAGCTATGCCATTGTTTATATCCATTCTCAGGAGCGGCACCCCTTTAGCAAAACTAAATGTTGCTGCAACTCTGACTGTGTTATGCAAAGATGAGGACTTACGATTGAAGGTTCTTCTAGGTGGATGCATTCCGCCACTGCTCTCGCTTTTGAAGTCTGAATCAACTGATGCCCGGAAGGCAGCAGCAGAGGCTATATTTGAAGTTTCCTCCGGTGGTCTCTCAGATGACCATGTTGGCATGAAAATATTTGTTACAGAAGGTGTGGTGCCAACTTTATGGGAACAACTCAGTCCAGCAAACAGGCAGGACAAAGTGGTGGAAGGGTTTGTTACTGGTGCTTTGAGGAACCTTTGCAATGTGAAGGATGGCTATTGGAGAGCAACACTGAAGGCTGGAGGAGTAGATATAATTGTGGGTCTTCTCTCTTCTGATAATGCTGCTGCTCAATCTAATGCAGCTTCCCTTTTGGCCAGATTGATGTTGGCATTCAATGATAGTATCCCAAGAGTTATAGATTCCGGGGCTGTCAAAGCCTTGCTTAAGCTTTTAGGTCAAAAAAATGATACTTCTGTCCGTTCAAATGCTGCAGATGCTTTGGAAGCCCTTTCTTCAATGTCCAGTGCAGCAAAGAAAGCAGTTGTAGATGCAAATGGTGTTCCTATTCTGATAGGGGCTGTTGTTGCTCCTTCTAAAGAGTGCATGCAAGGAGAGCATGCCCAGGCTCTGCAGCACCATGCAACAAATGCTTTAGCAAATATTAGTGGAGGAATGTCTGATTTTATACTATATCTTGGAAAATTATCACAATCTTCTCGCTTTGCTGCACCAGTTTCTGACATAGTTGGAGCACTTGCTTATGCTCTAATGGTGTTTAAGCAGACTTCTGGTCTTGATGAGGAACCCTTTGATGTTGTACAGATAGAGGATGTATTAGTTATGTTACTCAAACCTCACAATAATAAGCTAATCCAAGATCGTGTCCTTGAGGCCATGGCAAGCTTGTATGGTAACACATACCTCTCACGATGGCTCAATCATGCAGAAGCAAAAAGGGTGCTTATCGGACTCATTACAATGGCTGCAGCTGATGCCCGGGAGTATCTAATACTTTCTTTAACCAATTTATGCTGTGACAAAGTTAGCATTTGGGATGCTATTGGTAACCGAGAAGGTATTCAGTTGCTCATATCATTGTTGGGCTTATCCAGTGAACAGCACCAAGAGCATTCAGTACAGTTGTTAGCCATCCTGACTGATCAGGTTGATGACAGCAAGTGGGCCATTACTGCTGCTGGTGGGATTCCTCCATTGGTGCAGTTACTGGAGATGGGATCTCAGAAGGCAAGGGAAGATGCAGCACATATTCTATGGAATTTATGCTGCCACAGTGAAGACATTCGTGCCTGCGTTGAAAGTGCAGGTGCAGTACCAGCTTTCTTGTGGCTCCTAAGAAGTGGTGGGCCAAAAGGGCAGGAAGCATCAGCTAAGGCTCTTACAAAGCTTATCCAGGCAGCTGATTCTGCCACTATTAATCAGTTATTAGCTTTGCTCCTGGGAGATACTCCAAGCTCAAAGGCCCATATAATTAGAGTTCTGGGCCATGTACTCACAATGGCACCGCATCAGGATCTTGTGCATAAGGGATCTGCAGCTAACAAGGGACTGAAATCTCTTGTCCAGGTTCTCAACTCCTCAAATGAAGAAACTCAAGAGTACGCCGCTTCTGCCCTAGCTGATCTATTTAGTACAAGAAAAGACATATGTGATAGTCTGGTAACAGATGAAATTGTACAATCTTGCATGAAGCTTTTGACTAGCAAGATACAAGTTGTTGCAACTCAATCTGCTCGAGTGTTAGGCGCTTTGTCTCACCCAACCAAGTCTAAAACTGCTAATCATATGTCTTACATTGCAGCAGCAGATGTCAAACCTCTAATTAGATTGGCAAAAACTTCTTTCATTGGTGCTGCTGAAACCGCAATTGCTGCCTTGGCCAATCTACTCTCTGATTCCCATATTGCTGCTGAGGCACTAGCTGAAGATGTTGTTTCGGCTTTGACAAGAGTGATGGGAGATGGGACTTTAGAAGGTAAGAAGAATGCATCAAGGTCTCTTCATCAATTACTCAAGCATTTTCCAGTCGGTGATGTACTCATAGGAAATTCTCAGTGTTGTTTTGCTGTTCTTGCACTCATTGATTCTTTAAATGCAATGGATATGGACACCAATGACGCTGCAGATGTTTTAGACGTAGTTGCACTCTTGTCTAGAACAAAAAAAGGTGCGAGTTTAACTTATCCACCTTGGTCTGTGCTTGCTGAGGATCCATCAAGTTTAGAACCTCTTGTCCGATGCCTTGCTGAGGGACCTCCTCCACTGCAAGATAAGTCCATAGAAATTTTATCTAGATATTGTGGGGAACAACCAGTTGTTCTAAGTGATCTATTGGTTGCAAGATCTCAATCTATTTGTTCATTAGCCGATAGAACAATGAACTCGGCCAGTTTGGAAGTCAGAATTGGAGCAGTTGCACTTCTTACATGTACTGCAAAAGAACACAAACTGCAGTCATTGGATGTACTTGATATGTTTGGGTATTTAAAGCCTCTCATTGAAGCTTTAGTGGATATGACAAAAAGGAATTCGAGATGTCCTTCCTTAGAAATCGAGGTTAGAGACAAAGTCCCAAGAGAGTTTATTGAAAGAACTGCATTCCAGGAAGGCGAGGTGTTTGATGTTCTTGATCCTGCTGTTGTTTTGGGTGGAACCATTGCTTTGTGGTTATTGTTAATACTGTCTTCATGCTCTTCAAAAAACAGAATTACCATAATGGAAGCTGGTGGACTTGAGGTTCTATCTGACAAGCTTATGAATTATGCTTCCAGTCCTCTGGTATGGCTCTCCCTCTCCATAGTGTATATTTGACAAATTCAGAATCTACCTCTCTGTAGTTGATGCTAAACAACTTATTCTTGTGCACTCTTGCATTCTTTTCGGTGGGATGAACACTATTACACTTTCTGGAGCTATTTTCTTGATAGATTTCAGGAAAAAAAGGACTTCCAGGATAAACTTATAAACTCATGATTGGTTTTCCTTTTCAATTTTCAGATTGTGCTCCTTAGTCTTATACTGCAATGGCATTAATTTAACACTTATGTTAGATTTAAGTGAGTTTCAGCTGCACTTTACCCTTGTTATATTCATTACAAATTTCTTTTAGAGGAGCCTATCCAAATGGTGTCATTTTGTCTTGACTATTATGAGATGGTAAGGCATATTTTGTGCTAGTGAAATATACCATGGCTGTAGATAGTTATAAGTTATAACTAAACTGAAGAGAGAGAAAATTGAGGAAAGACTATAACGCTGACATGATTGTGGTGTGAAAGTGGGATCATATGTTCTGAATATATAAAAATATAAATTTCCATATTCCTAAAACCACATTTAAAAAAAAATATGACAACATCACGCGTGTTGGTAAAGGTCATCTGCTAAAGCTTTTGTTATCCTAGCTGAAAACTATGTTCATTTTCAGGCAGAATTTGAGGATACTGAAGGTATTTGGATAAGTGCCCTGCTTCTTGCTATATTGTTCCAAGATGCAAATGTTGTTTTATCCCCGGCAACCATGCGCATCATACCCTCACTTGCTCTTCTGCTGAGATCTGAAGAAGTTATAGACAGATATTTTGCTGCTCAAGCAATGGCTAGTCTAGTTCATAGCGGAAGCAAGGGAATAGATCTTGTCATTGCAAATTCTGGTGCTGTTGCTGGATTGATAACATTGATTGGCTACTTGGAATCAGATATGCCCAATTTAGTGACCTTGTCTGATGAATTTTCTCTGGTACGAAATCCTGGTCAAGTTGTATTGGAGCATCTTTTTGAAATTGAAGATGTGAAAAATGGCTCTACTGCACGGAAATCTATTCCTCTTTTAGTGGATCTTTTGAGACCAATACCGGATAGGCCTGGAGCTCCTCCAATTGCTGTCCAACTCTTAACCCGCATTGCAGATGGTAGTGATGCAAATAAATTAATCATGGGCGAAGCTGGAGCTATTGACGCTTTAACAAAATATCTGTCTTTGAGCCCTCAAGACTCAACAGAGGCTGATATATGTGAATTGCTCAGGATATTATTTGGAAATCTGGAACTTATTCAATATGAATCATCATTTAGCTCCTTGAATCAACTTATAGCTGTTTTGCGCCTGGGTTCTAAAAATGCTAGGTTCAGTGCTGTGAGGGCTCTCCATCAAATTTTTTATGCTGAAAATGTTATAGATTCTGAATTAGCCAGGCAGGCTGTACAACCATTGGTTGACATGTTGTCTGCTGCATCTGAGAGTGAGCAAGAGGCCGCTCTTGTTGCCTTGATCAAGTTAACTTCCGGGGATGCTTCAAAAGCAGCTTTAATGACTGACGTGGAAGGAAACCCACTCAAGAGTCTATACAAAATATTGTCTTCGGCATCATCTTTGGAATTGAAAATAAATGCTGCACAACTTTGTTTTGTTCTCTTTGGTAATACTAAATTTAGAGCAGATCCTATAGCCTCCGAATGCATACGACCCCTTATTTCTCTTATGCAGTCTAATGCTAGTACTGCAGTGGAGTCTGGAGTCTGTGCTTTTGAGAAATTGTTGGATGATGAGCAGCAGGTGGAGCTTGCCGCGGCATATGACATTGTGGATCTCCTTGTTGGCTTGGTTTTGTCCAGAAGCCATCAACTTATTGAGGCCAGCATATGTACCCTCATAAAGTTGGGGAAAGACCGCACACCGCTCAAATCAGACATGGTCAAAGCTGGTGTTATTGATAATTGTCTTGAGGCACTCCCTCTTGCATCTAGTTCATTGTGCTCCTCAATTGCAGAGTTGTTCCGGATTCTGACAAATAGTAACGCTATTGCTAGAAGTTCAGATGCAGCAAAAATAATCGAGCCTCTTTTCATGGTTTTACTTCGTCCAGACTTTGGTTTGTGGGGACAACATAGTGCCTTGCAAGCACTTGTAAATATCTTGGAGAAGCCACAAAGCCTTGCGACTCTGAAATTGACTCCCAGTCAAGTCATTGAGCCTCTGATCTCATTTCTGGAATCGCCTTCTCAAGCTATTCAGCAGCTCGGAACTGAATTATTGACTCATCTTCTTGCCCAGGAACATTTTCAGCAAGACATCACAACAAAAAATGCAGTTGTGCCGCTGGTGCAGCTTGCTGGAATTGGAATATTGAATCTGCAACAAACAGCAGTTAAAGCTTTGGAAAAGATCTCTGCTAGTTGGCCAAAGGCAGTTGCTGATGCTGGAGGTATTTTTGAGCTTTCTAAGGTCATCATACAAGATGATCCTCAGCCTCCTCATGCGCTTTGGGAATCAGCTGCTTTTGTTCTCTCTAATGTTCTGCGTTTCAATGCTGAGTACTATTTCAAAGTTCCTTTAATAGTTCTGGTCAAAATGTTGCACTCCACAGCGGAGAGCACCATTACTGTGGCTCTCAATGCCTTAATTGTCCATGAAAGGAGTGATCCTTCAAGTGTCGAACAGATGACTGAAGCTGAAGCTATAGATGCATTATTAGATCTACTACGATCTCACCAGTGTGAAGAAGCTTCTGGCAGACTGCTTGAAGCTTTATTTAACAATGTAAGGGTACGAGAGAAGAAGGTTTCCAAGTATGCAATTGCACCCTTAGCACAGTATCTGTTAGACCCACAAACAAGATCAGAATCTGGTAGGCTCCTTGCAACTTTAGCTCTCGGGAACCTCTCCCAGCATGAAGGACATGCTAGAGCCAGTGATTCTGTTTCTGCATGTCGTGCGCTTGTAAGCTTGCTTGAAGATCAGCCAACTGAAGACATGAAAATGGTTGCAATTTGTGCATTGCAGAACTTTGTCATGCGGAGTAGAACTAATAGGCGTGCTGTTGCTGAAGCAGGTGGCATATTAGTAATCCAGGAACTTTTACTTTCTCCTAACGTAGAAGTAGCTTCTCAGGCAGCACTGCTGATCAAATTCTTATTTTCTAACCACACGCTTCAAGAGTACGTATCAAACGAGCTCATCAGATCTTTGACAGGTGATATAACATTGCAAAAGCTTTTTCCTTTTATAATTTTTTCGTTTCAGTTCGAAGGGTCGAGACATGTATTTATTTTTTTGTTTTAATAGAAATTAATGTTAGTAAGATAAAGAAAAAGGAAGAATGTTCCACACATCTGCTTGAAACTTGGCACAATTCAGTTCGAAGGGTCTAGCCAACATGCAATATCGAAACGAGTCTTTTCTCTATTGGTTCTCAGCCTTGCATTTAATATTGAAATGTGTAATCATGTTGGCGTGCAGCTGCACTTGAGAGAGAATTGTGGTCTACTGCAACTATTAACGAAGAAGTCTTGAGAACATTAAATGTGATATTCGCCAACTTTCCCAAGCTCCAAATCTCTGAAGCAGCTACCCTATGTATTCCCCATCTAGTAGGAGCACTAAAGTCGGGGACTGAGGGTGCCCAAGAATCTGTATTAGATACCATGTGCTTGTTAAAACATTCTTGGTCAACCATGCCAATCGAAATTGCAAGATCGCAGTCCATGATCGCAGCTGAAGCAATTCCTATCTTGCAAATGCTGATGAAAACATGTCCTCCCAGTTTCCACGAGAGAGCAGACAGCCTATTGCACTGCTTACCAGGGTGTTTGACTGTAACTATCAAGCGTGGTAACAACCTAAAGCAAGCCATGGGAGCCACAAATGCATTTTGCCGATTGACAATAGGAAACGGTCCTCCCCGGCAAACCAAGGTAACAGTTCTATTTAAAAGTTGGTTGGAAAGCAGACGATTTATATTGTACCTATAGTTGAGTCCATGGTCATATGAAATGTAGCTTGTTCTGTATACCTGGAGGTTTTCCGTATCTTAGCCTTTGCCTTTTCTGATTTAGTCATAGGGTTCCATTTTGCTTTAATTGCCATATGCCAGGCCAGGGTATAGAAAATAGAGCCTTTGGAGCATTATCATTTCTTATCATATTTGATGGCTCCAAAATTTTATATGAGCCGTTTACGGCATGTATGATTGTATGGCATCACCTTGTTAGATTAAAAAAACTGAAGTCTGCAGGTATAGATTTATCAAGAAAATCAGTGTTTCTCATTCATTCATTTATTTTTCTTTTTTTTTTCAAAATTTTCAACCATGTTCAATTATATATCAGATACTCATATGATGACTTTAACACGGTTTTGTACTACGATTAGGTCATGAACCACAGTACTAGTCCCGAGTGGAAAGAAGGCTTCACGTGGGCTTTTGATGTGCCCCCAAAGGGACAAAAACTCCATATCATTTGCAAAAGTAAAAATAATTTTGGGAAGGTAAATGAGATTTCTATGTTGAATACACTATACTATGGCTAAATTGTTGCAACCTGAATGCAATGATACTAGAGTGTGCTTAGATGAACAATTTTCCTTTTGCAATGGATAAAAAAGTGCTAAATTGTTTTCTGATTCCTGATGGAAATGTTGGTTTTTCCAGACCACCTTAGGAAGAGTGACTATTCAGATCGACAAAGTCGTAACAGAGGGAGTATACAGTGGTTTATTCAGCTTGAACCATGATAGAAACAAAGATGGATCTTCCAGAACGCTCGAGATCGAGATAATCTGGTCCAGCAGAACAGAAAACGACGAAGGCATATAAAGGATTACAAGTTCAGTTCATTACGTGCAACCACAATGGAACCGTGAGGAAATTTACAGGAGAAATATAATAAAGTTTTGTGGTTGCTTGCTTTTAAGTATAATATACACGATGTAAAGTATAAAATGTTTATTAATCGATGCAATGAAAGAGGAGGAATGGAAGAGCTTCCCCCAAGTGGTAGGGAGTATAAAAAGTTCCATTTTGTACAGGTCAGTCTTTAAGGACTAGCTAGTACCGAGTTAAGCTTGTTAAAGGATGATGGCATAAGCACTGCAAAATTCCTGTGAAAATGGGTTCTTAGCACAAAGTGCTGCTTTGTAAATGGCGGAGATGGTTTAATATTTGATGTGTGTGTTGATTATCGTTTAGTACATTATAAACAACTTAACCAACCAACCAAATTTTATATTAAACAATTAATCTGTGTCTCAATTTGTTAAAAAAAGCATATTAAACATATTCCCAAAGCACCGACCAATGCCTAGTATTGTTTGATTCAATACTAATCTACCATCAATATAGGGAAAGAGGAAACCATCAACTACCAGCCCGAATATTTGTTAAATTAGGAGTCACTGTCGACCATTTCGGGAAACTGACTACCTTCACTGAATTGCCTGACCCTTTGATGATCTGCCCTACCGACCCACTTTCCAAACTGAAAAGGGTATTCTTTAGGTATTCACGACTCATAGACTGCATACACGAAAAAACAAAATCACACAAGATCATGCTGACTGCTGAGATACCCCCAGTGGGAGAAGAAACAAGGCCAAGCTTGACAAACAGCTACCTAGCTTCATCAACAAGAGCTTTGTTTATCTAAGAAAGCCTTCAATCAGTCTTGTCCATAAAACGTACACACTCACCTAACCTTATAGCTTGTTTCTTAGTAAAAGTCATTGGGTAAACTAGTGGCTAAAACGGAGAAATAGACATGACCATGGTGGGGAGAATAGATGGAAGGATAAGACCAAAGGGGAGTAAGGTTTAGCAATTTGATGTTTTACCTTGCTTGAGGACAAGCAATAGTTCGAGTTTGGGGGTATTTGATGAGTGCCTAAAAGGCAGTAATTTACTACCCTTTTCATGGTACTTCATGCATCTATTATACACCAACTTGAACCGAATTATAAACTCTTTGCTCAAATATTGGATATTTCGTTATAATCACTTACAAAGTCAATATTTATAGAGAATGCAGATATTATTACATATTCTGTACATGCAGGAATATCCAGAACCGAAGCGGCAGAGAAGTAGTGTTGCGGCCGAGGCAGAAGACAAGGCCGCGGCAGAAACCAGTGTGGTAGCATCAACAATGGAGGCGCATGGAAAGATAAAAATATAGAGAATATTCTGGAAGATGCAGCGCATAAATTAGACTAGGTTAGTGCGCCAGAAGCCCAAGTCAAAGACCAAGCGGGAAAACCCTTCTAAGAAGGCGACAAACTTGAAAATATCAGATTCCTTGAAGAAGACTTGTTCCCTACTCCAAGTTGAAGTCTATTTAGGAAAGGTTTGCCCTAGGTTAAGACTATAAATAACCTAGCCGACCACATTGTCTAGGAGAGCCGATTTGTAGAGAAAACCCTTCCTCCCTAAGAATTGAAATTACACGATAATATGTTCTAAATTTCTTAGGGATAAATGAAGGTTGTCGATATTAGTGAGAGGAGATTGATTCTTGTATCTTTGTTCTTATGCAATAAAATCAAAGTTTGCTTATCCTATTGCCATTCTTTGTTCTTGTATCCAAGCCCGAGAGGGAAGTTTGCAAGTAATCTATTTATCTAGCATCGAGAGGTGTAGATTCACGAAAGGGATAAGTACGGTGTTGTAGACACTAACTCGGCCTATACTCTTGTGTAAGCACTAAGGGGTAGGTTAAGAGTTTCAACAACTAAAAGAAGTGTTGGATTGGTTGGTGGTTATCTTTGATTTACGCCGAGAGGTATCGTCAAGGACTGAGCATCAACAACACTTTGACTCAGAGATGAGCAGAGTCACTTACGGACACTTTGCTGAACTTTGATATCTCTGCCCAAGAGCAAGAGATTGCCGCGGCAGAAGAGCACCAGCGTTACCGAGGCAGTATCTGCAGTACTATCGAAGCAGTGTTGTGTGATTGCATTGGACAAGGAGAAGATCAATTGAATCCGCTAATTGACGCAACTGGATCCTACCCACTTTCTCTATAATCGTTCTCAACCCTTTTTATTTTATGTTTTGTTATTTAAATATTTAGTTAGATAAAACAAATCATCTTATTTGTGTTTTACTTTATTTTCAGGAGCAAGAGAACGAAGGAAGACATATTAAATATACCAATCCCTGTGGAGACGATATACGATATACTTATCATTTTATTACTTGACGACGTGTACACTTGCACTCAAAAAGCACTTATACCACGCCTATCACACAGGAAGACACAGATTTTTATGTTTTTCGCAACTCCAATACTAGTGAAAATGGCTTGATAAAGCTACACCTCAAAACTTTCAATCTATGCTGGTTAGATATTTAAGCAAGCTGGAGCTAGCCTGAAAAGGCAAGCTCTAGCTTAATTAAAAGAAAATTTGAAAAATAACAGTCATTTTTAGTCAATTTTGTATCTAATAAGCTACAATGCTTCATCAACATTGACAACAAAGTACAGGTAAAAATTATAAGCAAGGCATATCTTGCATTCTAGTAAGCTTGTTATCACAAACATTGAAACTCATTCCTGTTGCGTGTAAAAGTACTTCGCAATTGCGTGCAAGTGTACACGTTCAAGTTATAGTATAAAAAATATCGTATCCACAGAGATTGATGCTTCTTCTGAACTTTAATTTCTTACACTGAAAAATAAAGACACAATTATTTGATAGAATTGATATTAAAATTAAATAACAAAACAAACAAGTAAAATAGATTGGAGCAATCGATGAGAGAGGCGTGACTAGGTTATTCCGAATTATGAATGACCGTCGAATGATTTTTTCTTCGTGAATGGGTGCTCGCACCACCCTACTTGCCGAGGCAATTGGGCTCAATCAATTGCTTATGGCATTTCTTCGAGTTGTCAGTTCGTAGATTGTTTGGGCAATGACAACGAGGGAATTGCCTGGGCAATGTTGGACAACTATCCTTAAGGTTCGGCAAAGCGTAGTTTTTCTTAGCCGTTGAAATCCTGCACTTATCCCTAAGCCGGATTAGTTCTTTCGCACTTGGATCGAACCATATCTAGTCGTTTCGTGAATCCAATCCTCCCGAATCTGGATAAATAAATCGTTTATCGAGTCCTCTCCCGATTCTCTCGCAAACAAGTTTAATTGCCAAGAGTAGATAAACCCCAATTTAGAACACACCAAACACTTTAATAAAATCAAACTAAGTATTCATAACATGGAAATAACCCAAGCCAACTTAAGATTAGTTCATGGCTGGGCAAAATATCCTAAAATAATCTCTCATCACTCGAGTAAACAAGAAAACAAAAAGGAGAATTCGACAGCCCCTTTGTGTACTTCTCTCCTACGATCGGCTCATCTCTCTTGGACGACAAGCTCCTCCTTTTATGGAGTTTTTTGGTTAACAAGGTTGAAGGAATAATATAAAGATGAAAATAATCATGCTACAATATTTCCCTTTCTAATATATATTTCCTTCTTTGCTTTGATCCTTTAATCTTTCTATATCTCCCATTATTTCTTTCTATAGCTAGCTCTTTCATCAAGGCTTACTTTCTGCAAAACATGGAAACAAACCACATTTTTTCTATCAAAATTAACCAAAAATAACCAAACAAGGATATAAGATGAGAACTAATGAAAATGCATGAAAATATGAAATTGTAACTAATTAAATGATTAAGTAAAACAATAAACATGAGTAAAAAGGATAAGAAAATCAATATTTTTTAACGCTCATCAATTCCCACCACCCCTTTCCACATAAAAAAGCACTTAAATTAGAAACACTTCACTCTAACCCAAAGTTTAGCACAACGCAAATGAATGGATAAGGAAAAAGGAAACAGAACACTTACCCTTCAGCCTCAGTAACAAGCTTAAGTCGCTCAGTGACATGAGTAGGATGAAGAGGTGCAAATCTGAACCGAGTACATCTGGACTTTAGTGCGGGAATGATCTTGTTGACATGATTACAGATCAGTGCAAACCTAGTATTCTTTGTGTATTTCTCGATAACTGTAGACAATCACTAAAAATGTAGTTACAAAAAGGAAACAGGTAATAGCATGCCAATGGGACAAATTTGGTCAAGAAAATTATACCTCTACGCAGGGCAAATTGGGCATCCTTTGTCATAGCATCTGCCTCATCAAGCAAAATCAACTTTACTGATGACATTGCCCTGCAAAAACCTCAATATTATTCATCAATGGGTTACCTTTGCAAAAGCATTTATTGAAGCCTAAAGATAACAAAATGATAAATTATGAAAAAAGTAGTTGAAAATGTCCAAGCAATATCAGCAGCAATACATGAGAACGATTGGATTTAAACAACTAAAAGAAACTTCTGCAGTTCCAAATTCATAAGTAGCAAATTGTGATTGTCAAGCTAATGCATAATACAAGCAATCATGGATCAATTGCTCTAGGGAGAGCAAAACTTGACTAAAAAAGAATTTTTCGACTTGACTCAAAGCAAAAAAAACTCAACACATCCTGACTTGAGTACCTCAATTTTTTAAATATATATTCATATCTTATATGATTAGAGAAAGTAGTACAAATATAAAGAACTAAAAAACTAGACTCGAATCAAAAATATTTCAAATAAAGTTTGAGTTATAAAATATAACGAGTAGACTCATAACTCAAAAAAAAAAAAAACGGATGGATAGAACGATCACCCTAAATTGCACACGTCAGAAAGGAATTTACCCAAATGAAAAGCTTTGGGTGCTAGCAAAATCTTGAATCTGTTGTCTAACAACATCAATTCCTCTATCATCCGAAGCATTCAACTCGAGAATCATATTATGATACTGCGCTCCATAAAGCTTCCGTGCAACAGCCAGAATGGTGGATGTTTTGCCTGTTCCGGGAGGACCATACAATAGAAGATGTGGCAACCTATTCTCGCTTGTAAGCCTATCAACTAATTTACACCAACAAAACAGAGTAAACAATCTTTTTAAGAATAGGAGTAAGACATCATCAAATTTACTTCAATTGGGTAACGAAGCAGACTATTTATTTACCCTATTTTTTTTTACTAATTAACATTTATGAGAGAGGAATACAAAATTTTGAAATCTCGAACTAATTGTGTTCCTCCCTTTCCTAGAATTAATTCGTTTTTACTCCAATAATCATAGTAAAAGTTCCAAACAAAAAGAAACCAAAGCAAGCAGAAATGCATTTTGAAAACCCTAGGAAAGAGAGAAAATGAATTACTAGTGTCAACAATATCACGGTGAGCGGCTACGTCGGCGAGGGACTGAGGACGGTACTTCTCAACCCAGGGAGTGGCTTTGGTACCGGTGGCTGAGACGACGCTTTTGCCCTTGTTTAGCTTCATAGAGTCGTTTTGTTTCTGGTGTTTGTTGTCTTCGTCGATATCCATAAGCGAAATTACTTCCGCCATCGTCGTCGAGTTTCTTCTCCTTTTTCCTCTCTTTTTGTACTGTTACGTCATTCGATCTCCGCCATTGGCTACGGCTTATGACAAAATGGGGTTTTGCATTACTCGCTGTAGTATTTTACGAGTGTGAATGTCTTATGGCGCCAACCCTGTTTTTGAAGAAAGCCTCCTCCGGATGCACGGTTCGTCCGGTTTTATTTTCCTTTTTTATCAGTAAGGTGATTAAACCCGATTAGACGATTGCATTTTTGGTAAGTTAATTTCAATAGTTAAGCTATTGATTTTTAAAATATTTTTATTTTAAAAATACCGATTTTTAAAATAATTAAATGAATATATATATATATAATTATACCGTTGATGATATAATTATTTATAAAATGATTTACTAGAAATTTTAACTATATAAATCATGAGTGTACTAAAACTTACATAAATATGAAAAATTATATCATAGGTAAGTCCCATCACGTCATCCATGAGACTGACCAATGATAATCATCCATCTCATTATTTTTTAAATTTTAAAGTGAAGATTCACCTAAAAAAAATATGACATGAAAAAGTTAATGAAGTGGGTAGTTATCATTGGTCGGCCCCATGGACATGTGGTGGGACTGACCCATGATATAATTTTTCTACAAATATGAAGTACTACATATACATTTATTATCGACGATTAAAAGATCAAACGCACGAGTTATCTAGTTTTAGTGATTAAAAAAATAGTTGTTAAGTATTTTTTAAGGTCACAGGTTCGAGTACCTATAATATCAATATGGTGATTGAGCGGCCAATGTTCAATTGTTGAGAGTATATGTCAACAACACGGTTATTTTACAACAAACTTAATCGCAAACAAGAGTGATAATTGAACTCGTATCTAATTGCAGTTCAAAGATTTTAAAATAAAAAAATCGATAAAATAATTTAAAAAGTAAATCGTTTTTTATAATATTTATAGATTCTATTCATTAAAATATACAATGGAGTATTTTTTTCCTCCACGATTTTGTAGTCCAATATCAATTATTAAACGATATACTCTCATTTTATATTTTTAGTTATTTCTATACTTTTACCATAACCCGATTATGAGAACAAATATTAAAGTGTGATACATAATTCTTGACACTTTCATATATATATATATATATATATATTTCTAAAATATATTTTCTCCTAGATTAGTAATGTTTTTAAAAAATTATATTAAAATTTTATAAATAATTGAACTTAAAGTGAACTAAAGTATTAAAAAAAACATCGAACCTGAACGTCATGATCTTTATTCCAAAACAATGATAAACAAATAATGTGAATATATTGGCAGGCAAACAATAAGGAATACGAAATATTATTAATAAAAGTGAATCTATGAAATGTTAATTCACTGGTTCATATAGCTAGAGAAGATAATGCTATATCTGTTAATGATAAAATAATGTACTTGTCCGAAAGAAAGAAAACAAATCGTCCGAAACAAGCGGAGACAGTTAGAAATGGCAGAGGAAACAGTAGCATCACAGCTGAGTTTCATGCTAAAAGCTTGCTTCTCCGACTCTCTTTTCGCATCCACAAACTCCATTGCAGCAGCCAAAGCCAATGGCATCGTCTCTCCGAACCACCGCTTCTTTTCATGTATTCTCTTCTTCCTCCGCCGCTCGACGTTCTCTCGCTGCCGCTCCCTCTCTCCTTTCTTTCTCTTACTCACTCGAATCCCTCGCATTCGCTCCTCTCTCGTCTCATTTCTCTCGCCGTCAGGTTCTTCTTTTTGTTTATGTTTCTCTTTTGGATTTATGTATATTGTTTAAGAAAAAGTTATGCTTGTGTTTTTTATTGATATTGATAGAGGGGATCAGCTGTTAATGTGTCGACTAGCAGAAGATTCAACTCTGTAGCAAGTCCGAAATGCGCAGCCTCGTATACTGTTCAGTTGAAAGGTGCTAGAGAAGATATCAGAGAGCTTCTAAAATCCAAATACTGTCATCCTATTCTGGTATCGATCCCGTTTCGCTTTGTTTATTGTTGAATGAACGTTATGTTTCTTTGAATTTGAATTTTAGCGTAAAAAGAATAACATGGCGCTTCGTTCTAAAGACGCTTGATTTTAGTGAATTTTTATTCCACATTTGAAGTAATGAACTACAAGCTTACGCTGCATAAAAAAATTATAGAGTGATCTTTGGTTTTGATTCGGTATCAAATGGTAAACAATATGCTTAACTTTTGTTAAATGATTTCTTCGTTTTCGTTTCTTATGGAAGCGTTAGAGTTTCAGGGGGAAAAGGGCTCAAAATTTTTTTCATGAATTGAGAAAAAAGTTCCATTACCGTAATATGATATATGCTCAATAGGTTCGTCTAGGATGGCATGATGCTGGTACCTACAACAAGAACGTTAAGGAATGGCCTCAAAGAAGTGGTGCAAATGGAAGTCTTAGGTTTGAAGCGGAGCTGAAATATAAATCCAATACTGGTATCATATTTGTTTCTTATTATAACGTGGAATTAGCTTAGTTGTTACTTGCAGGCGCTTTTGTCTCAAGCTTATGTTTCAGGTCTGGTCAATGCATTGAAACTTATTCAGCCTATCAAGGATAAATACCCTGATCTAACTTATGCAGATTTGTTCCAGTTGGCTAGTGCTACTGCTATTGAGGTCATATTTTCTATTAATCTTCAGTTTGTATCTTTTTTATCAATAGATTCTGTAGTTAATAGGCTGAGAATAAAGTTGAAATTTCAGGAGGCTGGGGGACCCAAAATTCCCATGAAATACGGAAGACTTGATGCCTCTAGTCCTGACTACTGTCCTGAGGAAGGAAGGCTACCTGGTAAATGAAACTTATATCAGTGCTGATTTTCTAATTATCAGTGTAAAGTGCGGGAAGTACTGGGCGTTCATTATCAACAGCATAGAGTAAATACTTGGAGTGACGTTGTTTTCAAACCGGATCAAACTGACTGAAAGGATTAGCTGAATTTGAAGTGGCTTGTTTGGTTCAGCAATTATACAAGAACCAGCTATCCGTCAACGCATTAAATTAAGTCAAATGCATTTTTTTTTTGTTAATTATCAAACGTATGGTATTGTTTAGCTTACATTAAATTAGTAACGTAAAAGAAAATCAAACCGGCTGTTCCAACTGATGTCTGACATGCTTGACCTTTTGCCACGTTTTCTTTAACATTGCTATTAGTGCATCTCCAGTTAATTTGGGTCTGTTTTGCCTCGTTCCCTCATTGGTATTGATACAATATCCTCTACTAATGTTTAGAGGCATCTAACTTCATGAATTTCTCTGTTGCTTAGCTGCTGGAGCCTCTTCACCTGCTGATCATATGCGAAAGGTTTTCTCCCGAATGGGATTCAATGACAAGGTAAACTTAATTGTAAAATATCCTTTGTTATTTTCTTTATCTTGATCACACAATGACATAATCATATTTAATTATCTGCAGGAAATAGTTGTATTATCTGGCGCACATACACTTGGGAGAGCCAGACCAGAACGTAGCAGTTGGGGTAAACCTGAAACCAAGTACACGGTATTTAAGCAATCTGTTTTTATGCTAAATAGGATAAACCTCTTTCTTGTGTGAGTTACTTGAGTTGGTTCTTTGTCATATCTAATTTTTGGTTGGGGATAGAGATTTGGGGGCAAATGCTTAGCCTTATAATCTACTCTGTTACACTTACCTTAGAAGATGCAGTTGGCATCAATGGATCAAATACCAAACCATTACCTTCAAATAATTTGTCGAATCTCAACCTTGACTAAGAACTGGCTACCTGCTACTTCTATTATAGTGCTTGACCAAAACCTATGGATACGTGTGATCAATAACAAAATACATGAGAAAAGCAAGTGCGAGAAAGAAGAACCGATCTTTTCCTTTTGGTTTTAAGCTGCCCTGTTTCCATTTTCTTATCGACCAGTATTAAGTTAATGTGGCACAAGTTCCAACATCAACAACTTCTACGTTGTTTTTCATACCGAACCATATAGCATGAGTCATGACCGCTCTAAGATGACTTTAAAATTTTAATTGTAATTTTTTGGTTACCCGAAACTAATAATGATCTTACTCTCTCTCAGAAGAATCAAGAATGCAATAACTGAAGCCTGAAAGTGTACCAAACAAATAAATTTGTGCATGTGACATAAACTAGAGATTTTGCAATATAACTCATGTGTTAATGCCTTCACAGTTACTTGAAAGATCTGTTTCCTTAAGTGTAACATGAATGTTGGTTGTCCAAGACATAGTGGCTATGGTTGATAGCAGCAAGTTCGAATTCAAATTGGATTTTCTTTCTTGAATTGCAGAAAAATGGTCCGGGAGCACCAGGAGGACAATCCTGGACAGTGCAATGGTTGAAGTTTGACAATTCATACTTCAAGGTTTGAAATCGAATCACTTTCGCTTTTCAAGTAAGAAGAGAAAGAGAAAGCGTCTGATTCTAGTTTACGGTACATACAGGAGATCAAAGCTCAAAGAGATGAAGATCTGCTTGTGTTGCCAACTGATGCTGCTCTTTTTGAAGATCCCTCTTTCAAGGTAAGTAGATCGAGTTCAATTTAAGCCAGTAAGAATATATAATCACAGTTTTGACTGAGAGCATTTACGCTCTTTGCAGGTATATGCTGAGAAATATGCTGAAGATCAAGAGACGTTCTTCAAGGATTTTGCAGAAGCCCATGCCAAACTTAGCAACCTTGGGGCCAAATTTGACCCTCCAGAGGTATGTATTAGTGGAAACATTCTTGATTCTCCACAAGTTTTATAAGTATTAATGGAAGATTTATAGATTCATATTTTCGTAATTATATTTAGATATGTTTGATATAAATATTATATACGAATGTTATATAAATTTATTTCAATCATTTTATTGAGCTAATAAGAAAATAACTCAATTAGAGATCCATGAACTAACCTAGTGACTAAGAATATGCTCATATTATCTCATCTTATATGAGTTCGAATCCCAACGTAGAAATGCAACACCTTGTCATTATACATATAGCTACTGATTTCTAAAACTGATTGCAATTGATAAGCAGGGCATTGTTTTAGATGCTGCACCATAGAAGTTTGCGGCTTCCAAAGAGTCTGACATGAGAGGTTGTAAGCATGAATAACTTATTTCACCTTCATCGTAGAATAGATAATCTACTGATTTCTAACACTGAATGCATTTTCTTTTTTTTAATATATATACATATTGCAAGAAGCAGTCTTCTGAAGGAGATTTATAATGTGAGAACTGTTCATTTTGTCTGTTCTGAATGTTTTATCTCAGGGTTATTGATGTGGGGTCGTGTGTCATAACAATAATTCAAGCTCACATGTTCGACTTCTTAGGGTTTGTCTGAAATGTTTTGAGAATTAAGAGAGATAAAGAGAAGTGTTAGATTCAATGAAACATAATTGGACAAGCATTTGGTGGAAGCCCCGGTTAGGCTCAACCAACCAATATTGGTTATTGTTGGTGTCTTGGCCATTTTGATATCTATTCTTAGCTATTGTTTAGTAGTACTGAACTTAGTGTTAGAATTTAAACTTATTTTATATTTTTAGTATGCATTTTCTTCTACATTTTTTTAAAAAAAAATCAAGACCAAGTTATAATACTTTATTTTACCAAACTCACAATTGGTAACCAAAACTCCTAATAAACATTTGGTTCAATTAGGAAATTGTTTTGTTCAGTGCAATGCAAAAAAATCGACTATATGTTGAATTAATGGAAAATTTATTTTTATATTCTGAAATCTGTCCAATTTGTTATCTAAATACAGCAAACATGATTCTATGATCATTGATTTATATTTTTTTTATGCAATGATGAATTTAATTTAGCTGTGAATTGCTTTGTTCTTGATACATTTAACTTAATTTCTCTGTTAAAATTTATATTTTCTTAACATGCCTTGCTAGTCTTGTTTATCTTCTTGGCACTAAATTCTTTTACTTCTACTTTAGGTATGGGCACTGTAAGAAGATGTGGCAACCTATTCTCGCTTGTAAGCCTATCAACTAATTTACACCAACAAAACAGAGTAAACAATCTTTTTAAGAATAGGAGTAAGACATCATCAAATTTACTTCAATTGGGTAACGAAGCAGACTATTTATTTACCCTATTTTTTTTTACTAATTAACATTTATGAGAGAGGAATACAAAATTTTGAAATCTCGAACTAATTGTGTTCCTCCCTTTCCTAGAATTAATTCGTTTTTACTCCAATAATCATAGTAAAAGTTCCAAACAAAAAGAAACCAAAGCAAGCAGAAATGCATTTTGAAAACCCTAGGAAAGAGAGAAAATGAATTACTAGTGTCAACAATATCACGGTGAGCGGCTACGTCGGCGAGGGACTGAGGACGGTACTTCTCAACCCAGGGAGTGGCTTTGGTACCGGTGGCTGAGACGACGCTTTTGCCCTTGTTTAGCTTCATAGAGTCGTTTTGTTTCTGGTGTTTGTTGTCTTCGTCGATATCCATAAGCGAAATTACTTCCGCCATCGTCGTCGAGTTTCTTCTCCTTTTTCCTCTCTTTTTGTACTGTTACGTCATTCGATCTCCGCCATTGGCTACGGCTTATGACAAAATGGGGTTTTGCATTACTCGCTGTAGTATTTTACGAGTGTGAATGTCTTATGGCGCCAACCCTGTTTTTGAAGAAAGCCTCCTCCGGATGCACGGTTCGTCCGGTTTTATTTTCCTTTTTTATCAGTAAGGTGATTAAACCCGATTAGACGATTGCCTTTTTGGTAAGTTAATTTCAATAGTTAAGCTATTGATTTTTAAAATATTTTTATTTTAAAAATACCGATTTTTAAAATAATTAAATGAATATATATATATATATAATTATACCGTTGATGATATAATTATTTATAAAATGATTTACTAGAAATTTTAACTATATAAATCATGAGTGTACTAAAACTTACATAAATATGAAAAATTATATCATAGGTAAGTCCCATCACGTCATCCATGAGACTGACCAATGATAATCATCCATCTCATTATTTTTTAAATTTTAAAGTGAAGATTCACCTAAAAAAAATATGACATGAAAAAGTTAATGAAGTGGGTAGTTATCATTGGTCGGCCCCATGGACATGTGGTGGGACTGACCCATGATATAATTTTTCTACAAATATGAAGTACTACATATACATTTATTATCGACGATTAAAAGATCAAACGCACGAGTTATCTAGTTTTAGTGATTAAAAAAATAGTTGTTAAGTATTTTTTAAGGTCACAGGTTCGAGTACCTATAATATCAATATGGTGATTGAGCGGCCAATGTTCAATTGTTGAGAGTATATGTCAACAACACGGTTATTTTACAACAAACTTAATCGCAAACAAGAGTGATAATTGAACTCGTATCTAAATGCAGTTCAAAGATTTTAAAATAAAAAAATCGATAAAATAATTTAAAAAGTAAATCGTTTTTTATAATATTTATAGATTCTATTCATTAAAATATACAATGGAGTATTTTTTTCCTCCACGATTTTGTAGTCCAATATCAATTATTAAACGATATACTCTCATTTTATATTTTTAGTTATTTCTATACTTTTACCATAACCCGATTATGAGAACAAATATTAAAGTGTGATACATAATTCTTGACACTTTCATATATATATATATATATATATTTCTAAAATATATTTTCTCCTAGATTAGTAATGTTTTTAAAAAATTATATTAAAATTTTATAAATAATTGAACTTAAAGTGAACTAAAGTATTAAAAAAAACATCGAACCTGAACGTCATGATCTTTATTCCAAAACAATGATAAACAAATAATGTGAATATATTGGCAGGCAAACAATAAGGAATACGAAATATTATTAATAAAAGTGAATCTATGAAATGTTAATTCACTGGTTCATATAGCTAGAGAAGATAATGCTATATCTGTTAATGATAAAATAATGTACTTGTCCGAAAGAAAGAAAACAAATCGTCCGAAACAAGCGGAGACAGTTAGAAATGGCAGAGGAAACAGTAGCATCACAGCTGAGTTTCATGCTAAAAGCTTGCTTCTCCGACTCTCTTTTCGCATCCACAAACTCCATTGCAGCAGCCAAAGCCAATGGCATCGTCTCTCCGAACCACCGCTTCTTTTCATGTATTCTCTTCTTCCTCCGCCGCTCGACGTTCTCTCGCTGCCGCTCCCTCTCTCCTTTCTTTCTCTTACTCACTCGAATCCCTCGCATTCGCTCCTCTCTCGTCTCATTTCTCTCGCCGTCAGGTTCTTCTTTTTGTTTATGTTTCTCTTTTGGATTTATGTATATTGTTTAAGAAAAAGTTATGCTTGTGTTTTTTATTGATATTGATAGAGGGGATCAGCTGTTAATGTGTCGACTAGCAGAAGATTCAACTCTGTAGCAAGTCCGAAATGCGCAGCCTCGTATACTGTTCAGTTGAAAGGTGCTAGAGAAGATATCAGAGAGCTTCTAAAATCCAAATACTGTCATCCTATTCTGGTATCGATCCCGTTTCGCTTTGTTTATTGTTGAATGAACGTTATGTTTCTTTGAATTTGAATTTTAGCGTAAAAAGAATAACATGGCGCTTCGTTCTAAAGACGCTTGATTTTAGTGAATTTTTATTCCACATTTGAAGTAATGAACTACAAGCTTACGCTGCATAAAAAAATTATAGAGTGATCTTTGGTTTTGATTCGGTATCAAATGGTAAACAATATGCTTAACTTTTGTTAAATGATTTCTTCGTTTTCGTTTCTTATGGAAGCGTTAGAGTTTCAGGGGGAAAAGGGCTCAAAATTTTTTTCATGAATTGAGAAAAAAGTTCCATTACCGTAATATGATATATGCTCAATAGGTTCGTCTAGGATGGCATGATGCTGGTACCTACAACAAGAACGTTAAGGAATGGCCTCAAAGAAGTGGTGCAAATGGAAGTCTTAGGTTTGAAGCGGAGCTGAAATATAAATCCAATACTGGTATCATATTTGTTTCTTATTATAACGTGGAATTAGCTTAGTTGTTACTTGCAGGCGCTTTTGTCTCAAGCTTATGTTTCAGGTCTGGTCAATGCATTGAAACTTATTCAGCCTATCAAGGATAAATACCCTGATCTAACTTATGCAGATTTGTTCCAGTTGGCTAGTGCTACTGCTATTGAGGTCATATTTTCTATTAATCTTCAGTTTGTATCTTTTTTATCAATAGATTCTGTAGTTAATAGGCTGAGAATAAAGTTGAAATTTCAGGAGGCTGGGGGACCCAAAATTCCCATGAAATACGGAAGACTTGATGCCTCTAGTCCTGACTACTGTCCTGAGGAAGGAAGGCTACCTGGTAAATGAAACTTATATCAGTGCTGATTTTCTAATTATCAGTGTAAAGTGCGGGAAGTACTGGGCGTTCATTATCAACAGCATAGAGTAAATACTTGGAGTGACGTTGTTTTCAAACCGGATCAAACTGACTGAAAGGATTAGCTGAATTTGAAGTGGCTTGTTTGGTTCAGCAATTATACAAGAACCAGCTATCCGTCAACGCATTAAATTAAGTCAAATGCATTTTTTTTTTGTTAATTATCAAACGTATGGTATTGTTTAGCTTACATTAAATTAGTAACGTAAAAGAAAATCAAACCGGCTGTTCCAACTGATGTCTGACATGCTTGACCTTTTGCCACGTTTTCTTTAACATTGCTATTAGTGCATCTCCAGTTAATTTGGGTCTGTTTTGCCTCGTTCCCTCATTGGTATTGATACAATATCCTCTACTAATGTTTAGAGGCATCTAACTTCATGAATTTCTCTGTTGCTTAGCTGCTGGAGCCTCTTCACCTGCTGATCATATGCGAAAGGTTTTCTCCCGAATGGGATTCAATGACAAGGTAAACTTAATTGTAAAATATCCTTTGTTATTTTCTTTATCTTGATCACACAATGACATAATCATATTTAATTATCTGCAGGAAATAGTTGTATTATCTGGCGCACATACACTTGGGAGAGCCAGACCAGAACGTAGCAGTTGGGGTAAACCTGAAACCAAGTACACGGTATTTAAGCAATCTGTTTTTATGCTAAATAGGATAAACCTCTTTCTTGTGTGAGTTACTTGAGTTGGTTCTTTGTCATATCTAATTTTTGGTTGGGGATAGAGATTTGGGGGCAAATGCTTAGCCTTATAATCTACTCTGTTACACTTACCTTAGAAGATGCAGTTGGCATCAATGGATCAAATACCAAACCATTACCTTCAAATAATTTGTCGAATCTCAACCTTGACTAAGAACTGGCTACCTGCTACTTCTATTATAGTGCTTGACCAAAACCTATGGATACGTGTGATCAATAACAAAATACATGAGAAAAGCAAGTGCGAGAAAGAAGAACCGATCTTTTCCTTTTGGTTTTAAGCTGCCCTGTTTCCATTTTCTTATCGACCAGTATTAAGTTAATGTGGCACAAGTTCCAACATCAACAACTTCTACGTTGTTTTTCATACCGAACCATATAGCATGAGTCATGACCGCTCTAAGATGACTTTAAAATTTTAATTGTAATTTTTTGGTTACCCGAAACTAATAATGATCTTACTCTCTCTCAGAAGAATCAAGAATGCAATAACTGAAGCCTGAAAGTGTACCAAACAAATAAATTTGTGCATGTGACATAAACTAGAGATTTTGCAATATAACTCATGTGTTAATGCCTTCACAGTTACTTGAAAGATCTGTTTCCTTAAGTGTAACATGAATGTTGGTTGTCCAAGACATAGTGGCTATGGTTGATAGCAGCAAGTTCGAATTCAAATTGGATTTTCTTTCTTGAATTGCAGAAAAATGGTCCGGGAGCACCAGGAGGACAATCCTGGACAGTGCAATGGTTGAAGTTTGACAATTCATACTTCAAGGTTTGAAATCGAATCACTTTCGCTTTTCAAGTAAGAAGAGAAAGAGAAAGCGTCTGATTCTAGTTTACGGTACATACAGGAGATCAAAGCTCAAAGAGATGAAGATCTGCTTGTGTTGCCAACTGATGCTGCTCTTTTTGAAGATCCCTCTTTCAAGGTAAGTAGATCGAGTTCAATTTAAGCCAGTAAGAATATATAATCACAGTTTTGACTGAGAGCATTTACGCTCTTTGCAGGTATATGCTGAGAAATATGCTGAAGATCAAGAGACGTTCTTCAAGGATTTTGCAGAAGCCCATGCCAAACTTAGCAACCTTGGGGCCAAATTTGACCCTCCAGAGGTATGTATTAGTGGAAACATTCTTGATTCTCCACAAGTTTTATAAGTATTAATGGAAGATTTATAGATTCATATTTTCGTAATTATATTTAGATATGTTTGATATAAATATTATATACGAATGTTATATAAATTTATTTCAATCATTTTATTGAGCTAATAAGAAAATAACTCAATTAGAGATCCATGAACTAACCTAGTGACTAAGAATATGCTCATATTATCTCATCTTATATGAGTTCGAATCCCAACGTAGAAATGCAACACCTTGTCATTATACATATAGCTACTGATTTCTAAAACTGATTGCAATTGATAAGCAGGGCATTGTTTTAGATGCTGCACCATAGAAGTTTGCGGCTTCCAAAGAGTCTGACATGAGAGGTTGTAAGCATGAATAACTTATTTCACCTTCATCGTAGAATAGATAATCTACTGATTTCTAACACTGAATGCATTTTCTTTTTTTTAATATATATACATATTGCAAGAAGCAGTCTTCTGAAGGAGATTTATAATGTGAGAACTGTTCATTTTGTCTGTTCTGAATGTTTTATCTCAGGGTTATTGATGTGGGGTCGTGTGTCATAACAATAATTCAAGCTCACATGTTCGACTTCTTAGGGTTTGTCTGAAATGTTTTGAGAATTAAGAGAGATAAAGAGAAGTGTTAGATTCAATGAAACATAATTGGACAAGCATTTGGTGGAAGCCCCGGTTAGGCTCAACCAACCAATATTGGTTATTGTTGGTGTCTTGGCCATTTTGATATCTATTCTTAGCTATTGTTTAGTAGTACTGAACTTAGTGTTAGAATTTAAACTTATTTTATATTTTTAGTATGCATTTTCTTCTACATTTTTTTAAAAAAAAATCAAGACCAAGTTATAATACTTTATTTTACCAAACTCACAATTGGTAACCAAAACTCCTAATAAACATTTGGTTCAATTAGGAAATTGTTTTGTTCAGTGCAATGCAAAAAAATCGACTATATGTTGAATTAATGGAAAATTTATTTTTATATTCTGAAATCTGTCCAATTTGTTATCTAAATACAGCAAACATGATTCTATGATCATTGATTTATATTTTTTTTATGCAATGATGAATTTAATTTAGCTGTGAATTGCTTTGTTCTTGATACATTTAACTTAATTTCTCTGTTAAAATTTATATTTTCTTAACATGCCTTGCTAGTCTTGTTTATCTTCTTGGCACTAAATTCTTTTACTTCTACTTTAGGTATGGGCACTGTAAGAAGATGTGGCAACCTATTCTCGCTTGTAAGCCTATCAACTAATTTACACCAACAAAACAGAGTAAACAATCTTTTTAAGAATAGGAGTAAGACATCATCAAATTTACTTCAATTGGGTAACGAAGCAGACTATTTATTTACCCTATTTTTTTTTACTAATTAACATTTATGAGAGAGGAATACAAAATTTTGAAATCTCGAACTAATTGTGTTCCTCCCTTTCCTAGAATTAATTCGTTTTTACTCCAATAATCATAGTAAAAGTTCCAAACAAAAAGAAACCAAAGCAAGCAGAAATGCATTTTGAAAACCCTAGGAAAGAGAGAAAATGAATTACTAGTGTCAACAATATCACGGTGAGCGGCTACGTCGGCGAGGGACTGAGGACGGTACTTCTCAACCCAGGGAGTGGCTTTGGTACCGGTGGCTGAGACGACGCTTTTGCCCTTGTTTAGCTTCATAGAGTCGTTTTGTTTCTGGTGTTTGTTGTCTTCGTCGATATCCATAAGCGAAATTACTTCCGCCATCGTCGTCGAGTTTCTTCTCCTTTTTCCTCTCTTTTTGTACTGTTACGTCATTCGATCTCCGCCATTGGCTACGGCTTATGACAAAATGGGGTTTTGCATTACTCGCTGTAGTATTTTACGAGTGTGAATGTCTTATGGCGCCAACCCTGTTTTTGAAGAAAGCCTCCTCCGGATGCACAGTTCGTCCGGTTTTATTTTCCTTTTTTATCAGTAAGGTGATTAAACCCGATTAGACGATTGCCTTTTTGGTAAGTTAATTTCAATAGTTAAGCTATTGATTTTTAAAATATTTTTATTTTAAAAATACCGATTTTTAAAATAATTAAATGAATATATATATATATATATAATTATACCGTTGATGATATAATTATTTATAAAATGATTTACTAGAAATTTTAACTATATAAATCATGAGTGTACTAAAACTTACATAAATATGAAAAATTATATCATAGGTAAGTCCCATCACGTCATCCATGAGACTGACCAATGATAATCATCCATCTCATTATTTTTTAAATTTTAAAGTGAAGATTCACCTAAAAAAAAATATGACATGAAAAAGTTAATGAAGTGGGTAGTTATCATTGGTCGGCCCCATGGACATGTGGTGGGACTGACCCATGATATAATTTTTCTACAAATATGAAGTACTACATATACATTTATTATCGACGATTAAAAGATCAAACGCACGAGTTATCTAGTTTTAGTGATTAAAAAAATAGTTGTTAAGTATTTTTTAAGGTCACAGGTTCGAGTACCTATAATATCAATATGGTGATTGAGCGGCCAATGTTCAATTGTTGAGAGTATATGTCAACAACACGGTTATTTTACAACAAACTTAATCGCAAACAAGAGTGATAATTGAACTCGTATCTAATTGCAGTTCAAAGATTTTAAAATAAAAAAATCGATAAAATAATTTAAAAAGTAAATCGTTTTTTATAATATTTATAGATTCTATTCATTAAAATATACAATGGAGTATTTTTTTCCTCCACGATTTTGTAGTCCAATATCAATTATTAAACGATATACTCTCATTTTATATTTTTAGTTATTTCTATACTTTTACCATAACCCGATTATGAGAACAAATATTAAAGTGTGATACATAATTCTTGACACTTTCATATATATATATATATATATTTCTAAAATATATTTTCTCCTAGATTAGTAATGTTTTTAAAAAATTATATTAAAATTTTATAAATAATTGAACTTAAAGTGAACTAAAGTATTAAAAAAAACATCGAACCTGAACGTCATGATCTTTATTCCAAAACAATGATAAACAAATAATGTGAATATATTGGCAGGCAAACAATAAGGAATACGAAATATTATTAATAAAAGTGAATCTATGAAATGTTAATTCACTGGTTCATATAGCTAGAGAAGATAATGCTATATCTGTTAATGATAAAATAATGTACTTGTCCGAAAGAAAGAAAACAAATCGTCCGAAACAAGCGGAGACAGTTAGAAATGGCAGAGGAAACAGTAGCATCACAGCTGAGTTTCATGCTAAAAGCTTGCTTCTCCGACTCTCTTTTCGCATCCACAAACTCCATTGCAGCAGCCAAAGCCAATGGCATCGTCTCTCCGAACCACCGCTTCTTTTCATGTATTCTCTTCTTCCTCCGCCGCTCGACGTTCTCTCGCTGCCGCTCCCTCTCTCCTTTCTTTCTCTTACTCACTCGAATCCCTCGCATTCGCTCCTCTCTCGTCTCATTTCTCTCGCCGTCAGGTTCTTCTTTTTGTTTATGTTTCTCTTTTGGATTTATGTATATTGTTTAAGAAAAAGTTATGCTTGTGTTTTTTATTGATATTGATAGAGGGGATCAGCTGTTAATGTGTCGACTAGCAGAAGATTCAACTCTGTAGCAAGTCCGAAATGCGCAGCCTCGTATACTGTTCAGTTGAAAGGTGCTAGAGAAGATATCAGAGAGCTTCTAAAATCCAAATACTGTCATCCTATTCTGGTATCGATCCCGTTTCGCTTTGTTTATTGTTGAATGAACGTTATGTTTCTTTGAATTTGAATTTTAGCGTAAAAAGAATAACATGGCGCTTCGTTCTAAAGACGCTTGATTTTAGTGAATTTTTATTCCACATTTGAAGTAATGAACTACAAGCTTACGCTGCATAAAAAAATTATAGAGTGATCTTTGGTTTTGATTCGGTATCAAATGGTAAACAATATGCTTAACTTTTGTTAAATGATTTCTTCGTTTTCGTTTCTTATGGAAGCGTTAGAGTTTCAGGGGGAAAAGGGCTCAAAATTTTTTTCATGAATTGAGAAAAAAGTTCCATTACCGTAATATGATATATGCTCAATAGGTTCGTCTAGGATGGCATGATGCTGGTACCTACAACAAGAACGTTAAGGAATGGCCTCAAAGAAGTGGTGCAAATGGAAGTCTTAGGTTTGAAGCGGAGCTGAAATATAAATCCAATACTGGTATCATATTTGTTTCTTATTATAACGTGGAATTAGCTTAGTTGTTACTTGCAGGCGCTTTTGTCTCAAGCTTATGTTTCAGGTCTGGTCAATGCATTGAAACTTATTCAGCCTATCAAGGATAAATACCCTGATCTAACTTATGCAGATTTGTTCCAGTTGGCTAGTGCTACTGCTATTGAGGTCATATTTTCTATTAATCTTCAGTTTGTATCTTTTTTATCAATAGATTCTGTAGTTAATAGGCTGAGAATAAAGTTGAAATTTCAGGAGGCTGGGGGACCCAAAATTCCCATGAAATACGGAAGACTTGATGCCTCTAGTCCTGACTACTGTCCTGAGGAAGGAAGGCTACCTGGTAAATGAAACTTATATCAGTGCTGATTTTCTAATTATCAGTGTAAAGTGCGGGAAGTACTGGGCGTTCATTATCAACAGCATAGAGTAAATACTTGGAGTGACGTTGTTTTCAAACCGGATCAAACTGACTGAAAGGATTAGCTGAATTTGAAGTGGCTTGTTTGGTTCAGCAATTATACAAGAACCAGCTATCCGTCAACGCATTAAATTAAGTCAAATGCATTTTTTTTTTGTTAATTATCAAACGTATGGTATTGTTTAGCTTACATTAAATTAGTAACGTAAAAGAAAATCAAACCGGCTGTTCCAACTGATGTCTGACATGCTTGACCTTTTGCCACGTTTTCTTTAACATTGCTATTAGTGCATCTCCAGTTAATTTGGGTCTGTTTTGCCTCGTTCCCTCATTGGTATTGATACAATATCCTCTACTAATGTTTAGAGGCATCTAACTTCATGAATTTCTCTGTTGCTTAGCTGCTGGAGCCTCTTCACCTGCTGATCATATGCGAAAGGTTTTCTCCCGAATGGGATTCAATGACAAGGTAAACTTAATTGTAAAATATCCTTTGTTATTTTCTTTATCTTGATCACACAATGACATAATCATATTTAATTATCTGCAGGAAATAGTTGTATTATCTGGCGCACATACACTTGGGAGAGCCAGACCAGAACGTAGCAGTTGGGGTAAACCTGAAACCAAGTACACGGTATTTAAGCAATCTGTTTTTATGCTAAATAGGATAAACCTCTTTCTTGTGTGAGTTACTTGAGTTGGTTCTTTGTCATATCTAATTTTTGGTTGGGGATAGAGATTTGGGGGCAAATGCTTAGCCTTATAATCTACTCTGTTACACTTACCTTAGAAGATGCAGTTGGCATCAATGGATCAAATACCAAACCATTACCTTCAAATAATTTGTCGAATCTCAACCTTGACTAAGAACTGGCTACCTGCTACTTCTATTATAGTGCTTGACCAAAACCTATGGATACGTGTGATCAATAACAAAATACATGAGAAAAGCAAGTGCGAGAAAGAAGAACCGATCTTTTCCTTTTGGTTTTAAGCTGCCCTGTTTCCATTTTCTTATCGACCAGTATTAAGTTAATGTGGCACAAGTTCCAACATCAACAACTTCTACGTTGTTTTTCATACCGAACCATATAGCATGAGTCATGACCGCTCTAAGATGACTTTAAAATTTTAATTGTAATTTTTTGGTTACCCGAAACTAATAATGATCTTACTCTCTCTCAGAAGAATCAAGAATGCAATAACTGAAGCCTGAAAGTGTACCAAACAAATAAATTTGTGCATGTGACATAAACTAGAGATTTTGCAATATAACTCATGTGTTAATGCCTTCACAGTTACTTGAAAGATCTGTTTCCTTAAGTGTAACATGAATGTTGGTTGTCCAAGACATAGTGGCTATGGTTGATAGCAGCAAGTTCGAATTCAAATTGGATTTTCTTTCTTGAATTGCAGAAAAATGGTCCGGGAGCACCAGGAGGACAATCCTGGACAGTGCAATGGTTGAAGTTTGACAATTCATACTTCAAGGTTTGAAATCGAATCACTTTCGCTTTTCAAGTAAGAAGAGAAAGAGAAAGCGTCTGATTCTAGTTTACGGTACATACAGGAGATCAAAGCTCAAAGAGATGAAGATCTGCTTGTGTTGCCAACTGATGCTGCTCTTTTTGAAGATCCCTCTTTCAAGGTAAGTAGATCGAGTTCAATTTAAGCCAGTAAGAATATATAATCACAGTTTTGACTGAGAGCATTTACGCTCTTTGCAGGTATATGCTGAGAAATATGCTGAAGATCAAGAGACGTTCTTCAAGGATTTTGCAGAAGCCCATGCCAAACTTAGCAACCTTGGGGCCAAATTTGACCCTCCAGAGGTATGTATTAGTGGAAACATTCTTGATTCTCCACAAGTTTTATAAGTATTAATGGAAGATTTATAGATTCATATTTTCGTAATTATATTTAGATATGTTTGATATAAATATTATATACGAATGTTATATAAATTTATTTCAATCATTTTATTGAGCTAATAAGAAAATAACTCAATTAGAGATCCATGAACTAACCTAGTGACTAAGAATATGCTCATATTATCTCATCTTATATGAGTTCGAATCCCAACGTAGAAATGCAACACCTTGTCATTATACATATAGCTACTGATTTCTAAAACTGATTGCAATTGATAAGCAGGGCATTGTTTTAGATGCTGCACCATAGAAGTTTGCGGCTTCCAAAGAGTCTGACATGAGAGGTTGTAAGCATGAATAACTTATTTCACCTTCATCGTAGAATAGATAATCTACTGATTTCTAACACTGAATGCATTTTCTTTTTTTTAATATATATACATATTGCAAGAAGCAGTCTTCTGAAGGAGATTTATAATGTGAGAACTGTTCATTTTGTCTGTTCTGAATGTTTTATCTCAGGGTTATTGATGTGGGGTCGTGTGTCATAACAATAATTCAAGCTCACATGTTCGACTTCTTAGGGTTTGTCTGAAATGTTTTGAGAATTAAGAGAGATAAAGAGAAGTGTTAGATTCAATGAAACATAATTGGACAAGCATTTGGTGGAAGCCCCGGTTAGGCTCAACCAACCAATATTGGTTATTGTTGGTGTCTTGGCCATTTTGATATCTATTCTTAGCTATTGTTTAGTAGTACTGAACTTAGTGTTAGAATTTAAACTTATTTTATATTTTTAGTATGCATTTTCTTCTACATTTTTTTAAAAAAAAATCAAGACCAAGTTATAATACTTTATTTTACCAAACTCACAATTGGTAACCAAAACTCCTAATAAACATTTGGTTCAATTAGGAAATTGTTTTGTTCAGTGCAATGCAAAAAAATCGACTATATGTTGAATTAATGGAAAATTTATTTTTATATTCTGAAATCTGTCCAATTTGTTATCTAAATACAGCAAACATGATTCTATGATCATTGATTTATATTTTTTTTATGCAATGATGAATTTAATTTAGCTGTGAATTGCTTTGTTCTTGATACATTTAACTTAATTTCTCTGTTAAAATTTATATTTTCTTAACATGCCTTGCTAGTCTTGTTTATCTTCTTGGCACTAAATTCTTTTACTTCTACTTTAGGTATGGGCACTGTAAGAAGATGTGGCAACCTATTCTCGCTTGTAAGCCTATCAACTAATTTACACCAACAAAACAGAGTAAACAATCTTTTTAAGAATAGGAGTAAGACATCATCAAATTTACTTCAATTGGGTAACGAAGCAGACTATTTATTTACCCTATTTTTTTTTACTAATTAACATTTATGAGAGAGGAATACAAAATTTTGAAATCTCGAACTAATTGTGTTCCTCCCTTTCCTAGAATTAATTCGTTTTTACTCCAATAATCATAGTAAAAGTTCCAAACAAAAAGAAACCAAAGCAAGCAGAAATGCATTTTGAAAACCCTAGGAAAGAGAGAAAATGAATTACTAGTGTCAACAATATCACGGTGAGCGGCTACGTCGGCGAGGGACTGAGGACGGTACTTCTCAACCCAGGGAGTGGCTTTGGTACCGGTGGCTGAGACGACGCTTTTGCCCTTGTTTAGCTTCATAGAGTCGTTTTGTTTCTGGTGTTTGTTGTCTTCGTCGATATCCATAAGCGAAATTACTTCCGCCATCGTCGTCGAGTTTCTTCTCCTTTTTCCTCTCTTTTTGTACTGTTACGTCATTCGATCTCCGCCATTGGCTACGGCTTATGACAAAATGGGGTTTTGCATTACTCGCTGTAGTATTTTACGAGTGTGAATGTCTTATGGCGCCAACCCTGTTTTTGAAGAAAGCCTCCTCCGGATGCACGGTTCGTCCGGTTTTATTTTCCTTTTTTATCAGTAAGGTGATTAAACCCGATTAGACGATTGCCTTTTTGGTAAGTTAATTTCAATAGTTAAGCTATTGATTTTTAAAATATTTTTATTTTAAAAATACCGATTTTTAAAATAATTAAATGAATATATATATATATATATAATTATACCGTTGATGATATAATTATTTATAAAATGATTTACTAGAAATTTTAACTATATAAATCATGAGTGTACTAAAACTTACATAAATATGAAAAATTATATCATAGGTAAGTCCCATCACGTCATCCATGAGACTGACCAATGATAATCATCCATCTCATTATTTTTTAAATTTTAAAGTGAAGATTCACCTAAAAAAAAATATGACATGAAAAAGTTAATGAAGTGGGTAGTTATCATTGGTCGGCCCCATGGACATGTGGTGGGACTGACCCATGATATAATTTTTCTACAAATATGAAGTACTACATATACATTTATTATCGACGATTAAAAGATCAAACGCACGAGTTATCTAGTTTTAGTGATTAAAAAAATAGTTGTTAAGTATTTTTTAAGGTCACAGGTTCGAGTACCTATAATATCAATATGGTGATTGAGCGGCCAATGTTCAATTGTTGAGAGTATATGTCAACAACACGGTTATTTTACAACAAACTTAATCGCAAACAAGAGTGATAATTGAACTCGTATCTAATTGCAGTTCAAAGATTTTAAAATAAAAAAATCGATAAAATAATTTAAAAAGTAAATCGTTTTTTATAATATTTATAGATTCTATTCATTAAAATATACAATGGAGTATTTTTTTCCTCCACGATTTTGTAGTCCAATATCAATTATTAAACGATATACTCTCATTTTATATTTTTAGTTATTTCTATACTTTTACCATAACCCGATTATGAGAACAAATATTAAAGTGTGATACATAATTCTTGACACTTTCATATATATATATATATATATATATTTCTAAAATATATTTTCTCCTAGATTAGTAATGTTTTTAAAAAATTATATTAAAATTTTATAAATAATTGAACTTAAAGTGAACTAAAGTATTAAAAAAAACATCGAACCTGAACGTCATGATCTTTATTCCAAAACAATGATAAACAAATAATGTGAATATATTGGCAGGCAAACAATAAGGAATACGAAATATTATTAATAAAAGTGAATCTATGAAATGTTAATTCACTGGTTCATATAGCTAGAGAAGATAATGCTATATCTGTTAATGATAAAATAATGTACTTGTCCGAAAGAAAGAAAACAAATCGTCCGAAACAAGCGGAGACAGTTAGAAATGGCAGAGGAAACAGTAGCATCACAGCTGAGTTTCATGCTAAAAGCTTGCTTCTCCGACTCTCTTTTCGCATCCACAAACTCCATTGCAGCAGCCAAAGCCAATGGCATCGTCTCTCCGAACCACCGCTTCTTTTCATGTATTCTCTTCTTCCTCCGCCGCTCGACGTTCTCTCGCTGCCGCTCCCTCTCTCCTTTCTTTCTCTTACTCACTCGAATCCCTCGCATTCGCTCCTCTCTCGTCTCATTTCTCTCGCCGTCAGGTTCTTCTTTTTGTTTATGTTTCTCTTTTGGATTTATGTATATTGTTTAAGAAAAAGTTATGCTTGTGTTTTTTATTGATATTGATAGAGGGGATCAGCTGTTAATGTGTCGACTAGCAGAAGATTCAACTCTGTAGCAAGTCCGAAATGCGCAGCCTCGTATACTGTTCAGTTGAAAGGTGCTAGAGAAGATATCAGAGAGCTTCTAAAATCCAAATACTGTCATCCTATTCTGGTATCGATCCCGTTTCGCTTTGTTTATTGTTGAATGAACGTTATGTTTCTTTGAATTTGAATTTTAGCGTAAAAAGAATAACATGGCGCTTCGTTCTAAAGACGCTTGATTTTAGTGAATTTTTATTCCACATTTGAAGTAATGAACTACAAGCTTACGCTGCATAAAAAAATTATAGAGTGATCTTTGGTTTTGATTCGGTATCAAATGGTAAACAATATGCTTAACTTTTGTTAAATGATTTCTTCGTTTTCGTTTCTTATGGAAGCGTTAGAGTTTCAGGGGGAAAAGGGCTCAAAATTTTTTTCATGAATTGAGAAAAAAGTTCCATTACCGTAATATGATATATGCTCAATAGGTTCGTCTAGGATGGCATGATGCTGGTACCTACAACAAGAACGTTAAGGAATGGCCTCAAAGAAGTGGTGCAAATGGAAGTCTTAGGTTTGAAGCGGAGCTGAAATATAAATCCAATACTGGTATCATATTTGTTTCTTATTATAACGTGGAATTAGCTTAGTTGTTACTTGCAGGCGCTTTTGTCTCAAGCTTATGTTTCAGGTCTGGTCAATGCATTGAAACTTATTCAGCCTATCAAGGATAAATACCCTGATCTAACTTATGCAGATTTGTTCCAGTTGGCTAGTGCTACTGCTATTGAGGTCATATTTTCTATTAATCTTCAGTTTGTATCTTTTTTATCAATAGATTCTGTAGTTAATAGGCTGAGAATAAAGTTGAAATTTCAGGAGGCTGGGGGACCCAAAATTCCCATGAAATACGGAAGACTTGATGCCTCTAGTCCTGACTACTGTCCTGAGGAAGGAAGGCTACCTGGTAAATGAAACTTATATCAGTGCTGATTTTCTAATTATCAGTGTAAAGTGCGGGAAGTACTGGGCGTTCATTATCAACAGCATAGAGTAAATACTTGGAGTGACGTTGTTTTCAAACCGGATCAAACTGACTGAAAGGATTAGCTGAATTTGAAGTGGCTTGTTTGGTTCAGCAATTATACAAGAACCAGCTATCCGTCAACGCATTAAATTAAGTCAAATGCATTTTTTTTTTGTTAATTATCAAACGTATGGTATTGTTTAGCTTACATTAAATTAGTAACGTAAAAGAAAATCAAACCGGCTGTTCCAACTGATGTCTGACATGCTTGACCTTTTGCCACGTTTTCTTTAACATTGCTATTAGTGCATCTCCAGTTAATTTGGGTCTGTTTTGCCTCGTTCCCTCATTGGTATTGATACAATATCCTCTACTAATGTTTAGAGGCATCTAACTTCATGAATTTCTCTGTTGCTTAGCTGCTGGAGCCTCTTCACCTGCTGATCATATGCGAAAGGTTTTCTCCCGAATGGGATTCAATGACAAGGTAAACTTAATTGTAAAATATCCTTTGTTATTTTCTTTATCTTGATCACACAATGACATAATCATATTTAATTATCTGCAGGAAATAGTTGTATTATCTGGCGCACATACACTTGGGAGAGCCAGACCAGAACGTAGCAGTTGGGGTAAACCTGAAACCAAGTACACGGTATTTAAGCAATCTGTTTTTATGCTAAATAGGATAAACCTCTTTCTTGTGTGAGTTACTTGAGTTGGTTCTTTGTCATATCTAATTTTTGGTTGGGGATAGAGATTTGGGGGCAAATGCTTAGCCTTATAATCTACTCTGTTACACTTACCTTAGAAGATGCAGTTGGCATCAATGGATCAAATACCAAACCATTACCTTCAAATAATTTGTCGAATCTCAACCTTGACTAAGAACTGGCTACCTGCTACTTCTATTATAGTGCTTGACCAAAACCTATGGATACGTGTGATCAATAACAAAATACATGAGAAAAGCAAGTGCGAGAAAGAAGAACCGATCTTTTCCTTTTGGTTTTAAGCTGCCCTGTTTCCATTTTCTTATCGACCAGTATTAAGTTAATGTGGCACAAGTTCCAACATCAACAACTTCTACGTTGTTTTTCATACCGAACCATATAGCATGAGTCATGACCGCTCTAAGATGACTTTAAAATTTTAATTGTAATTTTTTGGTTACCCGAAACTAATAATGATCTTACTCTCTCTCAGAAGAATCAAGAATGCAATAACTGAAGCCTGAAAGTGTACCAAACAAATAAATTTGTGCATGTGACATAAACTAGAGATTTTGCAATATAACTCATGTGTTAATGCCTTCACAGTTACTTGAAAGATCTGTTTCCTTAAGTGTAACATGAATGTTGGTTGTCCAAGACATAGTGGCTATGGTTGATAGCAGCAAGTTCGAATTCAAATTGGATTTTCTTTCTTGAATTGCAGAAAAATGGTCCGGGAGCACCAGGAGGACAATCCTGGACAGTGCAATGGTTGAAGTTTGACAATTCATACTTCAAGGTTTGAAATCGAATCACTTTCGCTTTTCAAGTAAGAAGAGAAAGAGAAAGCGTCTGATTCTAGTTTACGGTACATACAGGAGATCAAAGCTCAAAGAGATGAAGATCTGCTTGTGTTGCCAACTGATGCTGCTCTTTTTGAAGATCCCTCTTTCAAGGTAAGTAGATCGAGTTCAATTTAAGCCAGTAAGAATATATAATCACAGTTTTGACTGAGAGCATTTACGCTCTTTGCAGGTATATGCTGAGAAATATGCTGAAGATCAAGAGACGTTCTTCAAGGATTTTGCAGAAGCCCATGCCAAACTTAGCAACCTTGGGGCCAAATTTGACCCTCCAGAGGTATGTATTAGTGGAAACATTCTTGATTCTCCACAAGTTTTATAAGTATTAATGGAAGATTTATAGATTCATATTTTCGTAATTATATTTAGATATGTTTGATATAAATATTATATACGAATGTTATATAAATTTATTTCAATCATTTTATTGAGCTAATAAGAAAATAACTCAATTAGAGATCCATGAACTAACCTAGTGACTAAGAATATGCTCATATTATCTCATCTTATATGAGTTCGAATCCCAACGTAGAAATGCAACACCTTGTCATTATACATATAGCTACTGATTTCTAAAACTGATTGCAATTGATAAGCAGGGCATTGTTTTAGATGCTGCACCATAGAAGTTTGCGGCTTCCAAAGAGTCTGACATGAGAGGTTGTAAGCATGAATAACTTATTTCACCTTCATCGTAGAATAGATAATCTACTGATTTCTAACACTGAATGCATTTTCTTTTTTTTAATATATATACATATTGCAAGAAGCAGTCTTCTGAAGGAGATTTATAATGTGAGAACTGTTCATTTTGTCTGTTCTGAATGTTTTATCTCAGGGTTATTGATGTGGGGTCGTGTGTCATAACAATAATTCAAGCTCACATGTTCGACTTCTTAGGGTTTGTCTGAAATGTTTTGAGAATTAAGAGAGATAAAGAGAAGTGTTAGATTCAATGAAACATAATTGGACAAGCATTTGGTGGAAGCCCCGGTTAGGCTCAACCAACCAATATTGGTTATTGTTGGTGTCTTGGCCATTTTGATATCTATTCTTAGCTATTGTTTAGTAGTACTGAACTTAGTGTTAGAATTTAAACTTATTTTATATTTTTAGTATGCATTTTCTTCTACATTTTTTTAAAAAAAAATCAAGACCAAGTTATAATACTTTATTTTACCAAACTCACAATTGGTAACCAAAACTCCTAATAAACATTTGGTTCAATTAGGAAATTGTTTTGTTCAGTGCAATGCAAAAAAATCGACTATATGTTGAATTAATGGAAAATTTATTTTTATATTCTGAAATCTGTCCAATTTGTTATCTAAATACAGCAAACATGATTCTATGATCATTGATTTATATTTTTTTTATGCAATGATGAATTTAATTTAGCTGTGAATTGCTTTGTTCTTGATACATTTAACTTAATTTCTCTGTTAAAATTTATATTTTCTTAACATGCCTTGCTAGTCTTGTTTATCTTCTTGGCACTAAATTCTTTTACTTCTACTTTAGGTATGGGCACTGTAAGAAGATGTGGCAACCTATTCTCGCTTGTAAGCCTATCAACTAATTTACACCAACAAAACAGAGTAAACAATCTTTTTAAGAATAGGAGTAAGACATCATCAAATTTACTTCAATTGGGTAACGAAGCAGACTATTTATTTACCCTATTTTTTTTTACTAATTAACATTTATGAGAGAGGAATACAAAATTTTGAAATCTCGAACTAATTGTGTTCCTCCCTTTCCTAGAATTAATTCGTTTTTA
Organism: Abelmoschus esculentus; assembly: GCA_035048815.1. Taxonomy (NCBI): domain Eukaryota; kingdom Viridiplantae; phylum Streptophyta; class Magnoliopsida; order Malvales; family Malvaceae; genus Abelmoschus; species Abelmoschus esculentus. The sequence goes on from JAUCBN010000010.1 coordinate 3,444,612, forward strand.
CTCCAATAATCATAGTAAAAGTTCCAAACAAAAAGAAACCAAAGCAAGCAGAAATGCATTTTGAAAACCCTAGGAAAGAGAGAAAATGAATTACTAGTGTCAACAATATCACGGTGAGCGGCTACGTCGGCGAGGGACTGAGGACGGTACTTCTCAACCCAGGGAGTGGCTTTGGTACCGGTGGCTGAGACGACGCTTTTGCCCTTGTTTAGCTTCATAGAGTCGTTTTGTTTCTGGTGTTTGTTGTCTTCGTCGATATCCATAAGCGAAATTACTTCCGCCATCGTCGTCGAGTTTCTTCTCCTTTTTCCTCTCTTTTTGTACTGTTACGTCATTCGATCTCCGCCATTGGCTACGGCTTATGACAAAATGGGGTTTTGCATTACTCGCTGTAGTATTTTACGAGTGTGAATGTCTTATGGCGCCAACCCTGTTTTTGAAGAAAGCCTCCTCCGGATGCACGGTTCGTCCGGTTTTATTTTCCTTTTTTATCAGTAAGGTGATTAAACCCGATTAGACGATTGCCTTTTTGGTAAGTTAATTTCAATAGTTAAGCTATTGATTTTTAAAATATTTTTATTTTAAAAATACCGATTTTTAAAATAATTAAATGAATATATATATATATATAATTATACCGTTGATGATATAATTATTTATAAAATGATTTACTAGAAATTTTAACTATATAAATCATGAGTGTACTAAAACTTACATAAATATGAAAAATTATATCATAGGTAAGTCCCATCACGTCATCCATGAGACTGACCAATGATAATCATCCATCTCATTATTTTTTAAATTTTAAAGTGAAGATTCACCTAAAAAAAATATGACATGAAAAAGTTAATGAAGTGGGTAGTTATCATTGGTCGGCCCCATGGACATGTGGTGGGACTGACCCATGATATAATTTTTCTACAAATATGAAGTACTACATATACATTTATTATCGACGATTAAAAGATCAAACGCACGAGTTATCTAGTTTTAGTGATTAAAAAAATAGTTGTTAAGTATTTTTTAAGGTCACAGGTTCGAGTACCTATAATATCAATATGGTGATTGAGCGGCCAATGTTCAATTGTTGAGAGTATATGTCAACAACACGGTTATTTTACAACAAACTTAATCGCAAACAAGAGTGATAATTGAACTCGTATCTAATTGCAGTTCAAAGATTTTAAAATAAAAAAATCGATAAAATAATTTAAAAAGTAAATCGTTTTTTATAATATTTATAGATTCTATTCATTAAAATATACAATGGAGTATTTTTTTCCTCCACGATTTTGTAGTCCAATATCAATTATTAAACGATATACTCTCATTTTATATTTTTAGTTATTTCTATACTTTTACCATAACCCGATTATGAGAACAAATATTAAAGTGTGATACATAATTCTTGACACTTTCATATATATATATATATATATATATTTCTAAAATATATTTTCTCCTAGATTAGTAATGTTTTTAAAAAATTATATTAAAATTTTATAAATAATTGAACTTAAAGTGAACTAAAGTATTAAAAAAAACATCGAACCTGAACGTCATGATCTTTATTCCAAAACAATGATAAACAAATAATGTGAATATATTGGCAGGCAAACAATAAGGAATACGAAATATTATTAATAAAAGTGAATCTATGAAATGTTAATTCACTGGTTCATATAGCTAGAGAAGATAATGCTATATCTGTTAATGATAAAATAATGTACTTGTCCGAAAGAAAGAAAACAAATCGTCCGAAACAAGCGGAGACAGTTAGAAATGGCAGAGGAAACAGTAGCATCACAGCTGAGTTTCATGCTAAAAGCTTGCTTCTCCGACTCTCTTTTCGCATCCACAAACTCCATTGCAGCAGCCAAAGCCAATGGCATCGTCTCTCCGAACCACCGCTTCTTTTCATGTATTCTCTTCTTCCTCCGCCGCTCGACGTTCTCTCGCTGCCGCTCCCTCTCTCCTTTCTTTCTCTTACTCACTCGAATCCCTCGCATTCGCTCCTCTCTCGTCTCATTTCTCTCGCCGTCAGGTTCTTCTTTTTGTTTATGTTTCTCTTTTGGATTTATGTATATTGTTTAAGAAAAAGTTATGCTTGTGTTTTTTATTGATATTGATAGAGGGGATCAGCTGTTAATGTGTCGACTAGCAGAAGATTCAACTCTGTAGCAAGTCCGAAATGCGCAGCCTCGTATACTGTTCAGTTGAAAGGTGCTAGAGAAGATATCAGAGAGCTTCTAAAATCCAAATACTGTCATCCTATTCTGGTATCGATCCCGTTTCGCTTTGTTTATTGTTGAATGAACGTTATGTTTCTTTGAATTTGAATTTTAGCGTAAAAAGAATAACATGGCGCTTCGTTCTAAAGACGCTTGATTTTAGTGAATTTTTATTCCACATTTGAAGTAATGAACTACAAGCTTACGCTGCATAAAAAAATTATAGAGTGATCTTTGGTTTTGATTCGGTATCAAATGGTAAACAATATGCTTAACTTTTGTTAAATGATTTCTTCGTTTTCGTTTCTTATGGAAGCGTTAGAGTTTCAGGGGGAAAAGGGCTCAAAATTTTTTTCATGAATTGAGAAAAAAGTTCCATTACCGTAATATGATATATGCTCAATAGGTTCGTCTAGGATGGCATGATGCTGGTACCTACAACAAGAACGTTAAGGAATGGCCTCAAAGAAGTGGTGCAAATGGAAGTCTTAGGTTTGAAGCGGAGCTGAAATATAAATCCAATACTGGTATCATATTTGTTTCTTATTATAACGTGGAATTAGCTTAGTTGTTACTTGCAGGCGCTTTTGTCTCAAGCTTATGTTTCAGGTCTGGTCAATGCATTGAAACTTATTCAGCCTATCAAGGATAAATACCCTGATCTAACTTATGCAGATTTGTTCCAGTTGGCTAGTGCTACTGCTATTGAGGTCATATTTTCTATTAATCTTCAGTTTGTATCTTTTTTATCAATAGATTCTGTAGTTAATAGGCTGAGAATAAAGTTGAAATTTCAGGAGGCTGGGGGACCCAAAATTCCCATGAAATACGGAAGACTTGATGCCTCTAGTCCTGACTACTGTCCTGAGGAAGGAAGGCTACCTGGTAAATGAAACTTATATCAGTGCTGATTTTCTAATTATCAGTGTAAAGTGCGGGAAGTACTGGGCGTTCATTATCAACAGCATAGAGTAAATACTTGGAGTGACGTTGTTTTCAAACCGGATCAAACTGACTGAAAGGATTAGCTGAATTTGAAGTGGCTTGTTTGGTTCAGCAATTATACAAGAACCAGCTATCCGTCAACGCATTAAATTAAGTCAAATGCATTTTTTTTTTGTTAATTATCAAACGTATGGTATTGTTTAGCTTACATTAAATTAGTAACGTAAAAGAAAATCAAACCGGCTGTTCCAACTGATGTCTGACATGCTTGACCTTTTGCCACGTTTTCTTTAACATTGCTATTAGTGCATCTCCAGTTAATTTGGGTCTGTTTTGCCTCGTTCCCTCATTGGTATTGATACAATATCCTCTACTAATGTTTAGAGGCATCTAACTTCATGAATTTCTCTGTTGCTTAGCTGCTGGAGCCTCTTCACCTGCTGATCATATGCGAAAGGTTTTCTCCCGAATGGGATTCAATGACAAGGTAAACTTAATTGTAAAATATCCTTTGTTATTTTCTTTATCTTGATCACACAATGACATAATCATATTTAATTATCTGCAGGAAATAGTTGTATTATCTGGCGCACATACACTTGGGAGAGCCAGACCAGAACGTAGCAGTTGGGGTAAACCTGAAACCAAGTACACGGTATTTAAGCAATCTGTTTTTATGCTAAATAGGATAAACCTCTTTCTTGTGTGAGTTACTTGAGTTGGTTCTTTGTCATATCTAATTTTTGGTTGGGGATAGAGATTTGGGGGCAAATGCTTAGCCTTATAATCTACTCTGTTACACTTACCTTAGAAGATGCAGTTGGCATCAATGGATCAAATACCAAACCATTACCTTCAAATAATTTGTCGAATCTCAACCTTGACTAAGAACTGGCTACCTGCTACTTCTATTATAGTGCTTGACCAAAACCTATGGATACGTGTGATCAATAACAAAATACATGAGAAAAGCAAGTGCGAGAAAGAAGAACCGATCTTTTCCTTTTGGTTTTAAGCTGCCCTGTTTCCATTTTCTTATCGACCAGTATTAAGTTAATGTGGCACAAGTTCCAACATCAACAACTTCTACGTTGTTTTTCATACCGAACCATATAGCATGAGTCATGACCGCTCTAAGATGACTTTAAAATTTTAATTGTAATTTTTTGGTTACCCGAAACTAATAATGATCTTACTCTCTCTCAGAAGAATCAAGAATGCAATAACTGAAGCCTGAAAGTGTACCAAACAAATAAATTTGTGCATGTGACATAAACTAGAGATTTTGCAATATAACTCATGTGTTAATGCCTTCACAGTTACTTGAAAGATCTGTTTCCTTAAGTGTAACATGAATGTTGGTTGTCCAAGACATAGTGGCTATGGTTGATAGCAGCAAGTTCGAATTCAAATTGGATTTTCTTTCTTGAATTGCAGAAAAATGGTCCGGGAGCACCAGGAGGACAATCCTGGACAGTGCAATGGTTGAAGTTTGACAATTCATACTTCAAGGTTTGAAATCGAATCACTTTCGCTTTTCAAGTAAGAAGAGAAAGAGAAAGCGTCTGATTCTAGTTTACGGTACATACAGGAGATCAAAGCTCAAAGAGATGAAGATCTGCTTGTGTTGCCAACTGATGCTGCTCTTTTTGAAGATCCCTCTTTCAAGGTAAGTAGATCGAGTTCAATTTAAGCCAGTAAGAATATATAATCACAGTTTTGACTGAGAGCATTTACGCTCTTTGCAGGTATATGCTGAGAAATATGCTGAAGATCAAGAGACGTTCTTCAAGGATTTTGCAGAAGCCCATGCCAAACTTAGCAACCTTGGGGCCAAATTTGACCCTCCAGAGGTATGTATTAGTGGAAACATTCTTGATTCTCCACAAGTTTTATAAGTATTAATGGAAGATTTATAGATTCATATTTTCGTAATTATATTTAGATATGTTTGATATAAATATTATATACGAATGTTATATAAATTTATTTCAATCATTTTATTGAGCTAATAAGAAAATAACTCAATTAGAGATCCATGAACTAACCTAGTGACTAAGAATATGCTCATATTATCTCATCTTATATGAGTTCGAATCCCAACGTAGAAATGCAACACCTTGTCATTATACATATAGCTACTGATTTCTAAAACTGATTGCAATTGATAAGCAGGGCATTGTTTTAGATGCTGCACCATAGAAGTTTGCGGCTTCCAAAGAGTCTGACATGAGAGGTTGTAAGCATGAATAACTTATTTCACCTTCATCGTAGAATAGATAATCTACTGATTTCTAACACTGAATGCATTTTCTTTTTTTTAATATATATACATATTGCAAGAAGCAGTCTTCTGAAGGAGATTTATAATGTGAGAACTGTTCATTTTGTCTGTTCTGAATGTTTTATCTCAGGGTTATTGATGTGGGGTCGTGTGTCATAACAATAATTCAAGCTCACATGTTCGACTTCTTAGGGTTTGTCTGAAATGTTTTGAGAATTAAGAGAGATAAAGAGAAGTGTTAGATTCAATGAAACATAATTGGACAAGCATTTGGTGGAAGCCCCGGTTAGGCTCAACCAACCAATATTGGTTATTGTTGGTGTCTTGGCCATTTTGATATCTATTCTTAGCTATTGTTTAGTAGTACTGAACTTAGTGTTAGAATTTAAACTTATTTTATATTTTTAGTATGCATTTTCTTCTACATTTTTTTAAAAAAAAATCAAGACCAAGTTATAATACTTTATTTTACCAAACTCACAATTGGTAACCAAAACTCCTAATAAACATTTGGTTCAATTAGGAAATTGTTTTGTTCAGTGCAATGCAAAAAAATCGACTATATGTTGAATTAATGGAAAATTTATTTTTATATTCTGAAATCTGTCCAATTTGTTATCTAAATACAGCAAACATGATTCTATGATCATTGATTTATATTTTTTTTATGCAATGATGAATTTAATTTAGCTGTGAATTGCTTTGTTCTTGATACATTTAACTTAATTTCTCTGTTAAAATTTATATTTTCTTAACATGCCTTGCTAGTCTTGTTTATCTTCTTGGCACTAAATTCTTTTACTTCTACTTTAGGTATGGGCACTGTAAGAATCTTGCACCTGAGGTATACAATTTAAATATGAAACCCTAAAATCAATCTCGCAATACCATGTTTTCTGTTTAAGTTTGACTATAGTGGATCTAACTTGGAGTCCACCCGTTGGAATTAGGTGTTCAAAACTGACCCAATAAGTATCCAACAGTCCAATAAATTCAATACCAATACTATTATATTTCAACATCATTTTCAATTTTTTAACTTGCGTTATGAATTTGTTGGACCGATGGGTACTCATTGGGCCTGAATACCCTAGTTGGAACCAGGCCCAACCTATGCCAACAGCGTAATATAGTTCAGCTGAAACATGTCATAAATAATCGAAACAAAATGTCATATGAAATAGTAAATAATATGGTAGCGACATAAATTATATATAATGTTTTAGATAAGACCCCCCCGAATCTAAACCATATGGATTTTGGATACTTGCATTAATCAAGTAAATACTTCCTCTCACAGAATACGTTGTACACTACTACTGCTAGTCGTTTCATTTTTGGTGTAGCGTCAGAAGATATATTAGGCTATTATCTCTTGCTAAATTAGTTATACTCGTAAACCATTGTCATCGTTCTAATATTATGTTCGACATCACCATCGTCGTGGTGGATGATCGTCGTCGTCGGGCCGTCATCATCGTGGTGGATGGTTGAGCTAAGAATGAGGAAGTGATTTGAGAAGGCGAGCTTGAATTTTGTGTAGGTCTGATAATTGAAGAGGTTTTAACATGAATTCTTCTGCTCCTCCTTCTAGGCACCTGCAGGCAGGCAGTCTCTTCAGTACTTGAATCATTTCACTTCCTTTCTTGCTCAACTGTTTTTTTTAGTATTTTTTTTCTTTTCTCTTCAAAAAAAAAGGAGGGGGAATATGAACAACAAACTTACATGCTAATCCTTGATGGTACATTCTCTGAAGACATCACCACCACTGGTACATCTTTCCAAGAAGATCCCTTTAATTCATACAATCAAGAGAAAATACATTTATTTATTAATTATATTTTCAGAACAATTGTATGTGATAATATTTAATTCCATTTTCTTTCATTTATGTACCTAAATCAGATAGATATTTTACTAAGGGAATAATGATTAAAAAATATAATTAATACTTCATAAAATAGAGTTTCAAACTCTATCCATGTAAGAGACCATTTGATATTAAAAAATAGAATAAAATTTAGAAATTACAGTTATATAATTAGATAAGATCACTGGATTCACCTTGATACGTATGAGTAAATCATAGCCACTTGTTCCTGGCATGGAAAAGTCTGTCATGATTAAGTTAACTTTAATTCCCTATAATTCATAAAACATAAGAAAATATTAGTATTTTTAATTAAAATTATCAAAATTAATAAGAAATTTTAATTATATGATCAAGATTGCAAGAGAAAACCACAATTGGTAGTAACCGCAGCATTCATTAATGGTGGTTAAGTTAGTTTTGTAGTGGTTGGTTTTCTCTTTTCATCGTGTTCTAAACTCAAAAGAAAAGTGTAATTAAGTTTTATCGATCGATTTTAAATATCATAAAACAAAAATAAAAAATATTATTATTAAAAAAACAAAAATGGTATTTAAAACCTGATGCTGTTTCGAAGACGAAGCAGCTGTTGTCGAGTTCTGAAGCAACCCTAGATATTCCAACGCTTTTTCCCCAGACTCCAAGCACGTCACTGCAATTATTTTATATCATGTCTGAACTGAACAGTTAAAAAAATACAAAAAAAGGGTTTATTATAAATTAATTTATGATCTTACCTTGGCATGAAAAAGCTTTGAGGAGCTTCTCCAACAACTTCCTGTCGATAACGCTGTCATCGACAGCCAAAACATGAAAACGACGCTGTTCTTCTTCTTCCTCCACCTCCCGCTGCATTATTTCTTCTTGTCGAGGTTGTCTGTCCTGAACAATATTGTCTGATTTCATCAACTCCATTAGAATTTAGAACTGTCAAAACAAAACCCTGGGTGGCTGGGTTGCTTCTGAATGGCGATGGATTAGAGAGAGAGAAAGAAGGGAAGAAAGAGTTGAGGTTGCTTTGGGTTTAATCTGAATGAAATAAAGAGCGTGCGGGAGAGGCAAAAGAAAGAGAATTGTACTGAGAATGGAAACTATACGTATTCTTAAGCAAATATAAACCTGTATTACTTTTTTTTTTAATTGATTACTGTGCTTATAATAATATTTGTTCTAAAATATATTATTAATTATTAAATATTTATTGACTCAATCACTATACTGATATTACTGGTGCTCGAATCTACGACTTCTAAAAACAGTAACTATTCCTTTAATCAGTGAGATTAAATGGCTCGTGCATACAACTGTTCCTTTAACAACTTGTATTACCAGAAGCATGTTTGGTGAGAGTATACAAATTTACATGTTTCGTTATAATATATTATCGAATAAAATTATTAATATTTTATTTTTAAATTTTATATTTATTTATTAGTACGATTTTTAACCTAATTTTACATTAATGAAATATTTTATGTGTGTATACATGTAATTATGATCTCTCCTGGATTCTGTATAACGTGTGTGGGCACAAATTTCTTCCTCTTCCTCCTGTTTCTGTCATTTTCTCTTCTTTGTTTTGTATTTTTCCTTTGGATTTTGTTTGATTTCCAAGGGAAATCCGGAAGAGATCTTTGTTGCCCTTTCGTATTTTATTTTTACAGTTTCTAGGGTTGGAATTTAATGATTTGAATTTTATACGCATATCGAAAGATTTATCTATTAAAATTAAATGTATGACATAAATTAGTTCGGATTAGTCAAGATAAACCCTTAAAAACTAAAAGAATAATAAAATATTATAGATAAAATTAAAATTTATCATTAATTGAATATTAAAAAAGCACACACAAATTCTAATATTCAGCTTTAAAATCATTAAATATGGCCCTAAAAAATTTAAAAAATAATTTAATGAAAGTTTCTTTCAGGTTTAAAGTGTGGTGGGATCAATTTGTTTCGGTTAACAGATTTCGGGACGTGACCCACAATTTTATATGTAATTAATTAACAAATTGAAATTAATTTATTGATTATTTTAATAATTTAAAGGTGACACGTCGATAAGTTAATGGCCCATGCTTAGCTATATATAAGAACAAGTTCTCACGGGTATCTCTAATTGCAATCTTAGTAATTGATTAACAATCTTAATCTCTTTTTTTTTTTTGTCTTTTTCACAAAAATTGCGTTATTTTTTTTTTGCACAAATTTGAAAAGAATAATAATTTTTTGTTAACAAATACTTTAAATTTATTTGTCCGATAACTCTAGTTGTTTAGACTTAAAAGTAAAATTCCGAATTTGACTCGAGAATGTTTGGATTTTGAAGTAATTTTGATTGTTTTATTCGAAACACAAATATCTTACTTTTATATATAAAAAAAGTTGAAATTTCCATTGAAAATATAAAACTTTGACTAATAAACAAAGATTGAGGGTTATATCTAATTAAAAGAAATAAAAGGTTAAATTGATAAAGAAAAATATAAAGTTGAAAAATTAAATTTATTATTATATTTTTTAATTTTCATTGACCCTTTAACCGGAAGAAGTAAATAGGAAAGCATTTATGATCTTTAGGTATTCTCTCCTTGTCATAAGTCCTAAACTTGGTTTAACCACCCAACAAATTATTGACTTAGACAATTTAAACCAAATTTTGGCAAAAATTGTAAATCTTGGGAATATGTTTTCCTTTTTAGTGCAAAATGGCAAGAAACCACTCACATGATACAAAGATTCTTTTGTAACTAGAGATTTTTTTTCTTTGGGATTAATTGATATTATGTTTATGTTTAATAATTATATTTGATGCATTATCGGTATATGAGTCTTATAATTATCGACGAGACATAACATTACTTTGATATTAATAAGTAAAAAATAAGACTTCACTTTTTTAAAAGCAATAATTTTAACAAATTTATTATGAAGTTTTTATTTTTTTTTATTAATATTAAGATTGCAATGAATCCAATGAATGGACTCAGTGGTAAAGGATAGTATGTTCTCTCTGGGTGACATGAATTTGAGTTGTGCAGTATATAAGAATGCGTGGATCATATTAGAATAGTAAAAGAATCGGTTTTGTGATGTATAATTTATTTATTATTTTAATTTTAGTTGACATTGATTCTTGAGTTCGATCTTATATGATCTTTTTTTTCCTCTCATTGTTAAAAAAAATCAAAATTTAATCCAATCTGACATGCCTAGTTGCTTCACTTGGTAATGAAGCAAAGAAGAGTACACTAAGCCATGTTCAGTTGTTTAGTTAATAAAAGATAAAATCAACAAAGAAAATCCCATTAAGATTTTCTTAGTACTATCATGACATCAATTATAGGTCAAAAATGGTTAATCAACCAAAAAAGTAGACAAAATTTTGAGAAGGATCAAAGCAAGCCAATCCTAGGCTGAATTTTGAAACCAGAAGCAAGCTAGATTGAGAAAAAGATTCTTTTTTTAAAGGAAATGTTTAAAAAACATTGGTTAGGACAATATTTACATAATTAAAATATGATCCAATTCATTATTACTTTAATTCAATAAAAACAGAAATTGAGAACTAATAAAAATGACAAAAAAAATACATAAAATATTGATCATAAATTCTATAATGATAAATCCAAAACAAAGAAAAAAATGTCCGTCCATAGGCTAATGAAATAAGGAAACATATACTTGTATTAGTATGAGATCTTTGGCGTGGGGCCGTCTCAAAATATAATCTTCCTAGTGGACCCACAATTTGCTATTGCCCTAAATTAATTTCTTTCCAATTTTAACCTAAATCTCGTGAGTGTATATTTATTTATATTAATAATATGATATCAGGCATTGTATTTTTTCACCCAAGTATTATTACTTCAAGTAACTGACCACTGTAGCATCAAGTTTACTACAAGTAAGAAACTTTGTTTACCAAAACTTAAGCTCAAATCACGGTTTCAAGAATAAATAATTGAGCTTCTAAATACCAGAAATTATGATGGTTCTTTGGTACTTTAATCTCAAGTGAATAATAAAATGTTGGACGATCCCAACTTGTGAAACAAACTGAAAAGCATAAATAAGAACAGCCGCTCGATACAAGAAACTCCGAGTAACAGGCCGCTCGGATTCTTGTCGTCTCACTCGTAACAACTTTTTTTGTGCTTAACGCAAAATCCCAGATCAAAATCGAATACCAGTTGAGCTTAACTGAGGAAGCTTGAAATTTGTCATGACATTTTCATTTGGATCTGCCTATGAATATGTACAAGAAACTCGACATAAGAAGGGCCACCTGCATTCTTGTCTTCAACCATGCAAGATAAGAACAACATTCCTGAAAATGCAGACATGGAAAATGAGAATGCCATGATATTACTTTTTTTCTTTCTAAAATAGAAATTGGTACTCTGACAATAAGAAACCTACAAGAGGAGAAGCAATTTGCTTCATTGTCACAAAAATAAGGCAAAAATTCTCGGACAACCAATCATTAACACCATAGTTTTGCTCTCAAATTACAAATTTGAGAGAAGTTTATATGATGCCATGTTAGAAAAATCCATGGCTAGTTTAGGTTGAATATTCCACATGATAATTTATCAAACAATATCGTAGTTTGAATGAGAAGTTCAATGCACTGACCTGATGGATCCCCCTTCTTGCACAATTTGAATCTGCGGAAGAATATTATCATAAAATTGCATTAAACAGACAAATATACAAAGAGATGGAACAGAAACCGTTCTTTTAGGAGTAAAGTAACACTAAAGAATCATTAATCATACCGAAGGTAGGAACATCTTTGCTGGCGAATCACATTTACTACATCATTTAACTTCTTTGATAAAGGATTGGCAAATTGCTGCAACACAAACTGAAAAACATACAATGTTAACAAAAGACCGTAAGTGTCGTATTACGTAGGTGAAAGAGTTCACAATGATTCTAGTAAATTAATGAGAATTATAAGAAACACAAAGAAACAGTACCTGAGTGGGGAGTTCATCAACTGAGGTGAAGCCAAAAAGTTGTTGCAAGATACTTGAATCCACTGAGTTCCCAAAATATATTAATGCATCCTCACCATTCTCAAGAAGATAAATTCCATCATCACTGACATGTTCACTAGAAAGTGGGATTGTAGGAGGAAGAATAGAATCATCCCCTTCCTGTCCATCAAGCAGAAAATTGCCCGTTAGGAGGGGTAAAATACTTTGGACCGTGAGGCAACTAGAAATTTATTACCTTTGAATTAAGGTTGTGGATGGAAAACATCCTGGGATAAACAAGTGGGACCGCCAGAGGAGTAGAAAGTGAAGAAACATAACTGATCCAGAAGGAACGGTCATCTATTCTGCCATCATTTCGCAACCCTGTACTCTTGATTAACGCTGAAGAAAGGAAAAGACAAAATTTTCTTCAGAATAAGACTAAGTTTCTACCTCGGGAATTGCCAAAATGGAAGAGAACATGAAATTTGAAAATGGAGATTAGCTAAAATAATAATAATAATAATAACAGAAAGGACTGAGATAGAGATCAAGTATATAATTAACAAAAGGAAATATTTATACCAAGGGTATATAGAGGAAGAAGCTTAAGAGCCTCAGGAAGAATAAGCTGTCCAGATGATGATACTGTGGCACAAAATCTACGGTATGAAAGCAGAGTGTTGATGCAAAGATTTGTCACTTGGTCCCTCACTGGCAGAAGCGGGGTTGTAGGAATTTCAATTGCAGCTGCATGCACGATAAAGTAGTAAAACACAATACATTGTCAGTATTCTTACACATCAAATTAATAATTCCTAGAAAAATATTGAGACAAAATTACTTGATAAAATAACCAAGTAACATCTCATCCATATAATATCCGTAAGTTATCCGAGAAGTGTTAGAGCTTAAAGGGGAGTTCAAATTAACAGTGTTATTTTTTATTTAATGTGTAATTAGAGTTTATTCATAATGAGTAGTTTAGATTTACTAGAAATCTTATTTAAATTAGGAATAAATATTATTTTAATTAAAGATAAAAGTATAATTTTAGTTATATTAAAACTCTATATAAGCCTATATATTTCAAAATTAAGAATAATAAGAAAATAAAGAGAAACACATTGTTCTCTTTGAAAAATATCATGCTCATTTTCTTCAAACAACAAATTCCTAACCACCGATCACACAAACCACCATCATTCATTGCATCTCCGGCCACCATGCCCCCTTTCTCGCAAGATTAGTCCATAATGTGAAAAAATAATGGAAATGCGGAACATCTTCAAATCACAGTTCAAAGCAAAGCAAACAAGGCCATGGGAGAAAAGAGCCATAAACAGAACCATCTATCTAGCACAACCAATTCACCAAAAAGAGAAAAGAAAGTAAAGAACGATGTAAAATGTAGACCTGAGTACCTTGTTTTAAGAAATATGCAAATTGAGTATCCAAGTCAGCTGCGCGAAACAAATTACTTAGCATATTTGTGCATGTCAAGGATAAGTTTGTGACTCGAATTCTTCTTTGCCCATAAACAGTGGTATACAGAAGGGCACACTGGAAAGTAAAGGGAAGAATATTATAGATGCATAAAAATTCTTAACTTGTCAATACTAACAAATAATGTAAGAAACATCATGAGCACTAAAGATTCAGATACCAATAATTAGTACCTGAAAAGCACATTCAGAACCATCTTGTAATTTGTCATCATGCTTTAAGGTTACCAATATGCATTTGTCACAATCAATCTGCATCACAAAAAGGACTGGTCATGGGTTGAAACAAAGATAAAACACAAAAAATCCCAGGCCAAACAGTACGAGTAGTTACATCAGATTTTTTTAATCATTCTTAAGTGATAAAAGAACTGTGGTTCAGAAGCTATAACAAATTAACAAGGAACATAAGACCAAGTATTTTTCAAAGGAGCACAAACCCCAGCTAGGTCAACGTCAGTTGGAATGCGTTTGCAGAAGTTTCCAGAGTAGTCATGAACTTGAATACCCTATAAGTACACAAGGGGAAATATATATTAAAATATGGTTACATTATCATCATAATCCAAAAAGTCAACTATCAATATTTCACCAAAGAAACAGAGCAAAACAGAAACACTACCTGGCTGCATCTTACACGCATGACAGCCTCAAAACCTTGAGGCTAGTGAAGTTCCATCTAAGGTCATTGTAGAGCTTTGCAGGATCGGTTACAGCAGAGAAGGGGTAATAATAGTACACCTGGAATTTGGAGAAAATGTGTTGAAAAGTCTAAAGAAATAACTCTGTAACCCTGATACTGAAGACCTCGTACATAGAGTTCAACAAGTATAGATTTGAGTGATTAATATATACATCAATATAGAGTCAGGTTTGCAACCTAGTTCACTTTAGGAACTTCAATGTAGCTGGCTCACTGAAATGATTAATCATGAGCAAAAATTAGAGCTTAGTTATACAGTTTGGTTGAAAAGAGTTTCTTTGGATGACTTGTAATAGAAAATGTACTCCCTCCATTATGTATATTTCACATTTAAATGAAAATTGATTTCAACATTTTTCATTACAAAAATTTATGATTTAAAATCATGAGAATTACTTTTTAAAAGCTTGAATCTTAAAAAAAATATTTTAAATTAAGATTTTATGCTAATAGAACTTTAAAATTAGAGAAACTTAAAATTCAAACTAAGAGAACAGTGCAGACTGCAGATGGAATTCAATTGAAGCAGAGTAACGAACAACTTCACCATTTCTATTCAAGTACGGGTTCCAGAAGATAACAATCTGTATTAAATTATCAGCCCGTAAAACAAATAAATAAATAAAAAAAAGAAGAAAATCTTATAATAATACCTGGCCTCCAGTAGTTCTTGGGATAACAGAGATGGAAGCAATGTCTACATAACACTGGGTAGTTAAAAATACATCAACACAGACCTGCAATGTGTTGCAACACAAGAACACGTGCGGAATATTCAGTCATACGATAGATTTATCTACCCAGCATGAATTTCAACAAGTATCCATCAGGCGGATTTTTATTATCACATCATGATGATATCAAGGAGAAAAAAACAACTTTAGTTTACCTGATACTCAGCAAATTCAATTCCCATTGTCTTAAGAATTTTGTCAGCTGGTTGCAGTAATTTATGAGCCTCCTAATCAAATAGAAATGGAAAATAAAATGTTAAACAGATAAAGCATTTTTCAGAGATGGATGCAGCAGTTATAACACTGGAGTTGGACAAACAAACAGAAGATTCCATAGTTTTAGGTGCAATTCTGAAGGTATAACAAAATCTCCATCTAAAAGAACTATACCATGGGGAAAAGTGTTTTAAAAATTAACATCACACTATTATTCAAATAAAACAAACACAGAGAGGAAACAATTAAAAGCCATATATGCAAACCTTTTCACTAGCAGAAATGTTACTTCTCCCTTCAGCCTCCCTAGAAGAAAGGGCACCAATACCAACTGATGGCAAAACTGTCACAAAACATATATATGTTCATTAGAGAACAATGGGAAACTATATGGTAATTATAGTGTCAGAACTGTATGATACGTCATTCCGAAACATGCAAATGTCAAATAGGTAGACGAGAGTTTGCCTGACTGAAATACTAGAAGCTTCCCTCCAGTACTTTTCATGGCCAAGAATGCAGCCTGAAATATAAAAAGAACACCGAGATATCAACATCTACAGTCTGAATGTACAGGAAGTTGTACTCCGTAAATTATGACCAGGAATTATTCACTTCCAGGAAACCATAAAACTCCAACTTTCCAGAAACCTCAAAGAAAGTTAAAAGTTATTGAACATAATTAGTTCAGGCGGAGCACAGGATTTCTTGCCTTTCAAATCTTGAACAAGTTCCACTTTCTTTATATTCAAAACTATAACAAACATGCATTTGCTTAATTAGGAAACAGATTAACCATGACAAAATCCTGACATTCTAGACACTATATTGCCCAGTGGTAGGATCAGCGGAGTTGAGTGGACTCTATAACCCATACGCTTGATCCTAGCGGTCTTTTCTGGTATATGAGAGAGACAACCATACCCAATTAATGTTTGGAATCTGCAAAGGACAAGAATTTTATAAGTAAATGTATAGTATCACCATGAAATGACTTACCTTGATCGCAGCACCAAAACAAGACTCAGCAGTTGTACTACTCTGAAACATTGTTGGGATGTTTTCAAGCAATAGCTCCAAATGCTGCCGGCACTGTATCCTCGGAATAAAAAACGATAGTCAGTAGAACATATTTGAGAAATCTCAAGGATGACATAGCTCCAGTCACTGTGAACTTAAGATCTTGAAAAGTTCAAAAAATATAAGGGGAAAATCCCATAAATTAAGAACTAACCTCAGAAAGTTGAACAATGACATCTGTTTCAAGAGGAGTATAGACATCTTGTATGTCAGGAACGATAAGCATCAACGGCTTCAAATTGAAGACATCAAAATCAGCTAAACAACAATTTCAAGAGGTTCTTCGGTAGATTACATCAGAAAAAAATCATATAAAACAGAGTTCAAAGAGTTTTCAGTGATCCATAAAAGATGAAACCTGCATGTTGAACAATACTAAAAAGGTAGAACAAACTTTATCGTACCAACCCCAAAGACATTATTTGCAACATGTATGTTCATATGTTGTTTATATACCACTTACACCACTCTTATATTGATTCTCTACTGATTAGTCCTAATCAATTAAACCTCACTTAAGCACATAATAGAACCATCCAAAATTCCAACCTGCTAAGCCACAGCATCAAAATCAAAATTTTGTGATATGCATCCCAGTGTAGAATATGTTTAATTTACCATTATGTCATCAATGATACTACTTGCAGAAATAAATTCTTGAAACCTCTTAAAAATATTAGTATCTTCAATACATAATTATTGTCAAATTAACATCCCTTTCTAAAAGAGAAAGCACCCAACAAGATGAGACCACAAAAATGTCTTCTACACAAAACAATAATTGCCTGAAAGAGGGAAATGTTAAATGAAGCAACAATAACTGACCTGCTGCAGTGCACGTTTCAAATTATAAAAATGGATTGTTGAATCAAATGTTGCTATTCCAACTAGAGTCCGAGGGCCTTCCTGCGATAAGCAATTAACACATCAAGCAACAGAATTTCCACTGCCTTGTATATGTGTTGAGAAGAAATCATTGGACAGAATGGAAAAGGAAAGATCAAGACCATGTACCAACCTCCAACTCAACTAACATTATCAGACAGTGATTATTGCAGACAAAGAAGTGGAAGACTTGCATTTTTTAGAATGCATTGCAAAGGACAATCAGCCATGACCAATGTACAACCATCATAACTTATCTTATGATTTAGCACCATATTTCAATGAAAATACTCCAGCATATTCCCAAAACTATGTTTAACAAAACAAACAATTTAAACACATTCGGTCTATCACACACATTGAATGCCCATTTTATGATTTTCTTGATAAACTTTTCACCAAAATCCCATTTGAGAAAATATATAACTTGAAGTACAGGAAATACAACTAGCCCAAATTGATAATCCATGGTAGATTTCTCTACCAAAACATATACATGTAGAAAAAATTTTAAAACCCTGTTACTACAGGAAAGACAACTAGACCAAATTGATAATCCATAGTAAATTTCAACTTTTTTAATGCACAAACCGCATAGGGTAAAGACAAAAAAGAAATGCAATAGCCACACAATTTTACATCATCAAACTCGCACTTTAAATTCTAATTTTTTTCTTTAATGCACAAACAGCATACTATCAAGATAACAAAGAAATGCAATAATCACACAATGTTATATCAACAAAACGACTCAAAGGCTCATGTGGAGCCATTCCCACTTCACCAACTATGATTTGTCACTGAAGCAAGAATTTACATTTCAACTTTTCTCCTTAATGCACGAACAACTCACTTTCAATAGAACAGAGAAATGCAACATACACAAAAATATTGCATCAACAATAACTCTAGTTCACCCTATCAAAACTAAGAAAAACTAAAAATGCGACAAGTGGGAGATGTGAATCTTGTGAGTTGTGACTAAGTTGAAACTAATCCTATATGTGGATTGTACAAAAACAAGGGAAAGTAAGGGGAAAATAAGATCCCTGACCTTGTTTGGAAAAAAATTATTATGTAAGGGAAAGGAAAGGGAATTGATCCACATTTTTCAATTACCCTAATTTGGGGGAAAGCTAGGGAAGGGAAGGGAAGGGAAAGGAAAGGAAATTTTTAAAAGAGTTGTAAAATATTTTTTTCCTTCAATCTTTTAAATAAATTATTTTGTAGAAGGGTATAATTGGAAAAAAATCATTTGAATAAACCATTTCCTTTCGTTTCCACGCTTTAACCAAACAACGTTTGTCTGCATTCCTTTACTTTCCTTCCCCTTACTAATTTTAACTATCCAAACAAAAATTGCATCATTTCCTTTCCTCAGCTTTCTTTTCTTTTCCTTTATAATTATTTATCCAAACATGGCGTATGGAAAGAAACACTTCAGTCAAAATTTATACAGGAGTCCCAATAAAGAAATAAGCCTCGAGATACTATAATGCCTACGGAAATTCTTACGTATAACAAAAATTGGGTCAAACTTATGATGTGTTTAAACAATTAAAACAAACAGTAAAGAACCCTGTTTCTTAAGAATTTAACAGCAACAAATCCTGCAAATAAATTTGACACTGTAATTTAAAATATTTACAATTAGTGATTAAATAAAAATAATAGAACAAACCATGATCTTAGTATAGTCTCCACATCTACTGATAAGATGCAAGGAGAACAATAGAGGGGAAGTGAACAACTAAATCAATAAATTACAACAAGAAAGAACTAAAAACCATCCATTCTAGAAATTGATATGAAACTCACAGGAAGATCAGAAATAACTTGACTAATTGCACTGCAAGCTGCAGCAGTGGCACCAGTTTGTACGGCATTCATGGATACATCAATTAGGAAAAAATACACAGCTGGCATTGGATCGCGGACCTGGAATGAGAAATTCAATCCGAAAGAATGAACAATACTTTGACCAATAGATAACAAAACACACAGCAATGATGAAAGAATAAAAGGAAACAAGTTCAAAAAATCCTTCCATAAACCCTGGATGCACTAATTTCATACAACTAAATGGTACCAAATGTTGGCCTAATTCGGAATTGCTTAAATTCTTTTCTCCCTTCTTTGACTTTCTTTTTGGTTGGCTCATCATAAGCTTTTGGTTACTTATTACCCCAGGAAAGCAGGATCATTCAAAGTTGTAAAGGGAACTAGGGAAGGATTCATTGTCTTAACTCCTTTGCAACAGGATAGCAGTCAATCAAGAAGACAAGGGGAAAAAATATATCTA
Organism: Abelmoschus esculentus; assembly: GCA_035048815.1. Classification (NCBI taxonomy): domain Eukaryota; kingdom Viridiplantae; phylum Streptophyta; class Magnoliopsida; order Malvales; family Malvaceae; genus Abelmoschus; species Abelmoschus esculentus. Next base: position 3,464,358 of record JAUCBN010000010.1, read on the forward strand.
CCTTCAGGAAGTAACATGTTACTAAGTTGAGCTAACTGGATGTTAAATAATCACTTTATTTATACATTATCCGCAGCAGTGCACATTAGCATTTGATACTTAGGCATTAAGAAAGAAGTGAGAGAGAGATGTAGCCAGAGTTAAATAAAGTAGAAATATACATGTATCCATTTAAAATTTATAAATTTCAACAAACCATGTACTCTTTTGAAGCTACAAATTCAACTGTCCCTTTACAAAGCTCAGGCCTCTCGTCAGCATCCCTACGTCGACCATCAGGACCAAGGTTGCAATGGTAGTCACGAGGAGTATCATCAGTAAACCCTGACAGAAAACAACATAATCAGTGACATCGTCATCTTACTGCATTACAGAAACACAATCATAGAGCAAAAACAGACAAGCTCAACGTGTATTGTGTAATATGTGGTCATGGCATTTGTCAACATGGAATAAAGACTTCTAAACCTATTATCTATGATTGGAATGCAAGTGGCATTCATGTGTAATATGAGTAAACACAAAATTGATAGAATCCGACATGCTACGAATAGAAGAACATATCACTATATCATTTAAGGAACCTATAGCTGACAACTAAGATACTCGGAGACCATTATTACATTCAAACATAAATGGTAGTTTAAGCCTTCCCAACAAAAGCTCACAAATAATAATCACTGTTAAATTCCCAAAGTGTAAGCATAACTAATAATTTAAGTTACACTGACCGCATAAATTGCAGATAAACTTCCTTCCCTGATCAATGAACTTCATGAAAGGATTTATGTAACCTTTGCAACGAGAACATCGAACAGGACCACTTTCCCCAAAATCCACAACCTATAGAAGAAATGTTTAAAATATCAAGAGCAGACAAAATTTTCAAATTTCATGATAGGACTGACAGATTGGATAGCGGACTAGAAATACGAGTGGGACAGAAATTACTTGAATAGGATCCTCTGATGGATGAGGGAGGGCCATAGGTTGAACTAACAAAGCTAGTTGCATTCCAGAAGTTGTCAAAAGGTTGGCCGTGCAAGGGATCTATTAAACCAAAAGTAAAGTAAACAAGAGCATAAACCAACACAATGAGTACGACTGAGAAATTGCAGCACGAACCTCATTAAAATATAGGCAATTACAAAACAAAGAAGCCACAATAAATTTGTATAGTTTGTTATGACCTGATTGATGGTACATCTCATATACCGTGGGCTACAATTCCCAGTGTCTCTGACAATGTAATCGCTTGCAGCCGGCTTCAAAAGATTACAAGCCATTAGGATAGATAACAAAACACAAATTGCAGCTATATAACGAAGTTGTGATAGCAGTATGCGTACACACAATGACAACCTAGAAATGAATGATGAACCTAAGCTTAAATAAAGGCAAAAGGAAAAGCCAAATTAGCAAATTCCAGGTGAATTGAGTGATTTTCTTTCTATTCCCATGAAATGACGAGAGATTGTACCGGAGGAGGATTTGCGGAGTTTCCATGGCGAGTTTCATACACGATTGGTGTGGCATTTGGAACAGGTCTTGGAATTTGATTAGGATCAATCCTTGATGACCCTGACAGAGGTGCTCCAGGTTGACCCATGGCAGGTGGAATTGTAGTCATGGCTTGATTTGGATGTTGTTGTGGCATTCCATACATTCTTGGAGGCTGTGCATGTGTAGTGCTGGGGAGGTGAGGAGGTTGGGCTCCCTAAAGCAATTAAAAACAGTCAGAATTCAAATCATTGATGGAAGCAAACAAGATGCAAACCCACTCCAACCAATCCAAACAATTATGGTTAGAATTTTTAGTTCCTCTTATGCATGTCTTGAAATGTTTTCAAGTCACTGACACAATTTCAACCTAACTCGGAGCTTTAACATATCCATCTAGACCAAAATGGCATATGCTGATTGACCAAATTCAACCTTAAGAAATAAATAACCTACTTCAAATTTATTTGAGCTAGAAGATACATACGCCAGCTATCAGACCAAACATACAGGTCATTAGATGTACTTTTAATGTAATTACTAAAGTGTAGGGCTAAAATTTCTAAAATCATCATCCAGTGCCTAATGTAATTATTAAAGTACAGGGATGAGATAGCATAAAGGAAAGGAAGACAATCAAAGACTTTTATGCCTAATGCAGGTTGCCGATGGACCAGCTCGACAGCAAAATAATCAATGATTAATTCCAACAGATTATAATTCTTTATTGGAAGAATCTTTAAAGTATAAAGTTTTGAATACTAACCTGCTGGGGTTGCATTGTCCACGACTGTGATCCATAAGGAGAACCAGGAGGTGGTGGTCTAGCCTGAGGCACAGCTGAAAATGGTGATGCTGGAGGCAGGGAAGGAGCTATCGGCGAACTAACAGCTGAACTTCCCAAAACAGAATGCATGGTTGGAGCCTGTGGAGGTGGCCTAGCTGACATCATAGATGGGGGAGGTCCAACAGGGGGTTGTGAAACACTTGCAGCAGAAGGGAATCGAGGTGGGCCAGGCAAAGCTCCTGCGCCAACTGCAGGTGGCCCATTACTCAAATGACCAGAAGGTGCATTTGACATTGGCACAGCAGGACCGCCAGTCAAAGGTGAAGATGACACAAAAGAACCCGGGCGTGAACCTGCTGCTGGTGGTGCAACAGAGACACTAGGTACACCTGAAGATGGGAAAGGACTAGCAGGTAGAACCACACCACCTGTAGATGACAATAGTGAAGCAGGAGGAGGTCTAGACCCAAAAGGGGGCGGGTGACTAACAGGTGAACCAACCAGTGGTCCTGGGGGCACATTTGCAGGTAATGTGGATCGCAGTGGTCCAGGAGGAACCACTGCAGGTCTTCCTAGCATACCAGGCGGTGGTCCGGGCCGTGGCATTGGTGAGGAGGCAACTGGAAATCCAGCAGAGACTGAAGATTGAGAGAAGGGTGGTTGTTGACCAAACGGGGGAGGTCTAGGACCAGAATTGGGCATAGAAAGTGGCCGATTTAGATTCAAATTCTGCATGTTATCGGCTACGACATTAGGATTGGTTTGATAATTAGGATTAAAATTAGGCGGTGGTGGTTGCTGCCGTGCATTGGCGCCGGGTCTAGGTGCCCCTGGAGGCACTGGAGTTGCCATGATTTAATCAAAAACAAATTCCAATCCCCTCTTTCAATATCCCTTTCCTTTAGATATATATTTTAGAACACGATCAGAATCTACACATACCAAAAAAAAAAACAATAATTCTTTAAACATTTCTGAAAATAAAAATCTACAGTTTTATGATCCCAATTTAATAAAAATAAGATCGAATAAAATAGCACAAAGTGATATAAAATTGAGAATACTGAATTAAATTAAGTACCCATGATCAAAAGAACAGATGCGTCGGATCTGGTGACCGAAGGAAACAAATAGCTAAGATCTGAATGATGTTATTTATATGGTAGGGTTTTAGAAAGAGAACGAAAAGATTAGGGTTTTTTAGGATGATCGACCGGTAGATTGGGATTTGGTGAAGGGAAGGAGAAGAAAGCGATACAGAGATTGACAAGAAAAATCACTCTACCTTCATCGTTCATTCTATCTTCGACAGTTACAGATTTACAGCTGTTAGATTTACCATTTTTCTTCCTTTATTTCCTTTTTTTCACCAGGGCTATGTTCGAAATTTTCTTCGCCGAAAATGATTTCTGAATTTATTTTTTATGAGATTTTTAGGTAAAAATCGTTTATTTACAACTTCAGAACTTATTCCTTTTTAAATATTAAATGTAATACAAATATTTTTTTTATTTTTAAGGTAATACTAATTATACCTTGAAAGAAAATAAAAACAATATTTTGTACTCAATGTGATCCTTAATTAAATTTAAATATAAGTTTTTATTAACAAAATTATTATCAATTATTATAATATCAATTTGACAGTTCACGAAATTAATATCATGGCGCACAGTGTTGATATACAAGTTATAACACACTATAAATAATGTTATTATAGAGAAATATTGTTCGTTTTGATGGTGCGTTAAAATATTAGATAGGAATGGCTCTTATGCGTAATGTAAATAAAAATTAAAATTTTACATCTATCGTAAATAGGTTTAGTCAAGATATTTATAACTCAACCTTAATAAGTCTCACTTATTAGTATCTGAACAATTTTTCTATTATTTTTATAGAATTTATTTTTTGTATCATCAAACCGTCTCCCATTGATACAACACTAATATTATTTGATCTAAGTTCACGATAATGTTTTTCGTATCTTTTTCAAATTTTGGTAATTCACCTATCATTACTTCATCAAGACCATGAATACAAACAATGTCGTCACCCACTTGAAGTACGGTAGTAATATTTACAATCTTTACTTCTTTATTATATTGCTCAATATGTTCACAAATAATATTATTAATTTAGTCGACTCTAATAGTTACCATTTGTATTTTTTTAAAAATAATAATAATAATAATAAATTAATCAATTATTTCTTTCATCACCCCAAACAAGCCACAGGCCAATATTTGTGGCATCACATGTTTATTATTACTTTATTGTTCGTATTAATTTACAAATTTATGTTTATGATAATATTAAATATAATAGAGTAGATGTGTATCATTGTGTTTTGTAAACTCAATACTCGAAGTTATAATTTTCGTACGTAGATTAATCGTTTGATCGAAGGATTAATAGACTCTATTAGTACGGGATTCCAATAAGCAGTGTTGTACCTCTTATTTTGAAATTATAATAGAGTAATTGTTGAATCCGACAATGGTCAAGCAGTGGATATTTGTCATCGAAATACCAAGGCCTTACAAGGTACAGCGATTGTGGATTTGGTGTATGATTTGCTTGATAGGCAATGGGAGGTGCAAGTGAGGTGGGTGAGTCGACAACTAAACATGGTTGCGGATTGTCTTGCTAGGATGATGAGAGGTAAACCGATTGGATTGTGTATTTATAATACACCACCTAGTGAGGTTATTCAGCTAGTCCAGGCTGATTTGGTCCCTAATTAATGTCTCGTTTTCTTGTAGCCGTTTGTGACGCTGATCTTGTAAGTACTCGCTTGTGCACTCTTTTTCCTCCATTTAGGTTTAGGGAGATTTTTTAACGAGGCATAAGCGTTTACGTTTCTTTACCCATAAAAAAATAGAGTTCTTGTGTATTATGCAAAACCAGCCTTGATCATGGAGTATTAACCGGAAACCTGGAAAAAGTAAATTAGATAGAGGCAGGAAAGTGAAGTATGCAACAACAGAGAAAAACGTTGGTTAACCGTTATCGTCACGGAAGAAGTTAAAGAGAATACCTGGTATGCAGCAATAGGCAAAGGAGATTGATTCCTAAGAAGCCTTATGATATCTAAATAAGGAAGACCGAGTTTGACCTGTGATGCAATCAGATAGACTTCAACATGATGGGAGCTTAGCCATTAACAAAAAGAACTCAAAGTTACTTAAATATAAGCCATGCTTACCAAAAGAATGTCAGCTCCTTCGGCCTCATCTTCATGAGCCTTAACTAATGCTTCTCTGTAATTTGCGGGGTTCATCTGATAACTGTTTTTAACAATCGAGATTAACAATCAAACGTAAGCACGAAATAGATAAGTCCATGTTTCCATGTTTCCATCCAAGCCTATAACATCCTGGCATAGCCCCAATGGGTGTGTCCTCCTGACCTGCAGGTTGAGGGGAACAACAACAAACTCGATGTGAGTTTCAAACACCTACTTAAAGTCGAAAACAGTCACTGTTCAATAGACTACTCAGACACAACCAATTTATCACAAACTCATGTCACATTACCCCCTACTTGCATATGAATACCAATCAGCAAACACTGTTAAAGAACGGCAGAAGATAAAAATCATTTCCATTTCATTTTAAACACTCGCATAAGGTTGAATGACAGGAGTCCCAGCAGGAGCAGCTGGATTAGGGGGTACTGGAGGAGCTTCAGGTGCATTACCAGCTACAACAGCAGCCTCACATTCTTCAATATACTCATTTCAGCCTTTTTCACATGTCCATCAAACCTTTCGCATGCTCTCACCGCACAAAGGGGACAAGAACGTCCAGAGGGTGAAGTTCTAGCCGAACTGAGCTTTAAACTAGAGATTGGTCTAAGACCAACGTAGTTTTGATTCTCATAACCTTTAACTGAAGGAACCGTATACTTACAGTGAGTATTTACAATGGTGGAAGCCATAACACGAAATCCTCACGGTCTCTGAAATCACAAAGAATTTTTTTAGCTAAAATAGAAACACAAAGCAGGTAAAACAAGAAAATGGGTACACGATAAATTTATAATTAATAAACTAAGAACAGAATTAAGATGAAAAAAATGAACTTTGAATTACCCCTTTTTATTTCTTTTCTTTCTTAAACGCTACAGCTAGAAAATCAGAAATAAAACCTGAACCTTTTCACCGGGAAAAAAAATGAAAAATACAAAGTAGAACAGAAGGAAAATATAAACTAAAAATAAATGAACGTAAATGATGTTTAAATTTATTTTTATAAAATTTATTAACATTATTATATATAAAAATAAATTAATTTTAATAATAAATATAAAATTATGATAATTCATTATTAATTTTTAAATTTAAAATATAAATTTTAAATATTTATAAATAATTAATATAAACTTTTAAACTAAATATATAAATTTAACCTCTAAAGTATGATTTTTATATTATTGTAATATAATTAAATATTAATTTAGTATATTAATAATTATTATATTTAACATTCTTTTATAATAATAAATTTTTTATTATTTAATATTTTAATATATTACTGTTAATAATTAAGGATGAAAAAGTAACTTAATACTCAAAAGTAATCCTCACCCCAAAGCTAGAAAATCATTCTAAGTGTTTTTTTTTTTATAAATGCTATTAAATTTTTATTAAATTCATAAAAAAATTATAATTACAACGTGATTAAGAAGTAAAATAATTAGATTAAAAAATCTAAAAATTTTTACAACCTAAAAACAACGAAAAATAAAATTTCAATGAAAATATGCATAACAATAAAATTTAACAGCTTCCTGAATCTCTTTGTCTCTGTCCAAACGAGACGCATAGTGAAGGAAGGAGTTGTAGGCGATTCAAATTGTCGTGCAAAAAGTACCGCTACCCAGTACTGATTTTATCGGCAAACAACCATCAACTGAGTGGGAATAAGTCATTCCAAGTGACCACCGACAAAACAATAAATCAGAAAACTAGCATCGATTGAATCTCTGTGCGAACAACAACCGATCGCTAGGGTATGCTACAACATGCCATAAGGACAGACGAATCAAACCCCAAAACAAAAATAAAAACATGTCACAAGGATAGAGAAAAACGTGTCACAAAGACAGAAAAAAGAAATCCTTATTAAAATAAAACAAGAAAAAGAGATAGATCCGGTTATCGACAACCAACATTAAAATTGATTGTCGACCACCGATCAAAAGAAACGATCAGAATAAAAAACCGAAAAAGATAGAATTTGAGAAGAAATGACGACGGAGTGCTAGAGAGAATTGAGTAAATAAAAATAATTAATCATACAATATTGACGTTTTTCATTCTAAGTGTTTTTTTTTATTCTCAAAATAAGTGTTTGACATAATTTATGGATCAAACATTATTTTCTTAAGCAAAAAATTATTTTTAAGTCGTACCAAATTGGTCTCGGGATGTCTCAAGCTTAAACAGCTTTTATCAACGAGTTGGATTAAAATATTGTGAATACTTAAGCAGCTCAAAGATTTAATTAAAAATTATTACTAATAATTTTTTAAAATCTAAACTTCAATATATATATTTGGAAAATTCTTAATTGAGTTATAAAGTTGAGTCCAAGAATCAAGTTTAATATAATTAAATTGAATGAATGAATATAATTTTTATCTTGAATTGTGCTTGAAATTTAAAATTTAATCAATTTATTACCCTAAAATTAAAAAAAAAAAAAAAACTCAGATTTAACTTTTTCATATTAATGTCAGTTTATCTCATCCCCAAATATGAAAAAAAAATTGAGCTAGAAAGATACTTTTCTAAAAGATAATATAATAAATCAGATATTGATGTATATTATTCAACATGGGGTGGTGGTGTAGTTGGCTAGCGCGTAGGTCTCATAGCTTCTGAGTAACCCTGAGGTCGAGAGTTCGAGCCTCTCTCACCCCAAAGAAACTATTTATCAATTTTTCACTTTGAAATCCTGTTAGCTGCTGCCCCCCTCAATGATTCGTCAACTGTTTTGGAACCATCGTTTGGAACAGATCCGTCCGCAACGCTCTTCAATTTAGGGTAAACTGAAAACCCAACACTTCGATCCAGGGCGGATCTTGAGTTTGAGGGACCATATTTAAAATTTTAATTTAAAAGCTTAATGCTGTTTTAAAGGGTTTAATTTAATTTTTTTAAAATGTGTTCGGTTGATTGTTTCAAAGTTTTGAGACACGATTAATTTTTTTTAGAAAAATTAGGAGATTACTTAATTAAAAACATTCACAAATTTTAAAACATAATGAGATTTTAAATTTTGTAAAGGTCAAATTGGACTTTTTATATTTTGTAAAGGTCAAATTGGACTTTTTATATTTTGTAAAGGTCAAATTGGACTTTTTAATTTTTTGTAAAGGTTAATCTTTAAACTTTCCAAACTTTGGGGCCAGGGCTACCCTGACTCCGATCCGACTGACTTGTATATAGAGAAGAGAATGACTTTTCTATCAGAAAAGAGCCCAATGGTTCAGCCAGGTTGAACAGATATGGGCCTTAAGATCAGAGCTACGTAGTTATACTCGGCTCGGCTCGGCTCGGCTCAGCTCGGCTCGTTTAGAACTCGAGTTGAGTTCGAGCTTTTTTCGAGCCTAATCGAGCTAAGTATTAACCGAGCTTTGACCATGTTAGACTTGAGTAACTCTTATCTCTTACGTCTCATTTAAAGCCTAATGGAGAAAAACCTTTGATACACAAGTTGTGTAAACTCAAGCTTGTTAATTTTAGGTTTTAGTATGTTAATTTAGAGTATAAGACTTATGTTTACGGTTTAGGGTTTAGGGTTTTAAAGTATATTTATATTTTTGAGTAGCTCGTGAGCTTTTTGAGTCGAGTATCATGTAGCTCGGCTCGGCAAGAACTCGAGCCGAGTTCAAACTCGAACCGGATCCAATCGAATCAAGTTTTGACCGAGTCGAACTTAAGTAACTCGCGATATATCTCGTCTTATTTACGATCTTACCTTAACCACGAATCCATAACTGTTTAATTTTTCGCCTATAAATGATTTACTTGACTATCGTTAGGTATTTAACTGATCCCGAGTTAAGTAGTTTGAATACACCAAATATGAATATCAGACTTTTTTTTTTTTGCCTATAAATGAATTATTTAGTAATTATTAAGGGTGTTTGTAAGTTAGTCGATCACGAATTAAGTAAGGTTTAATTGCACTAAATACAAATACTTGGGTTGTGCTTTTACTTATACATGAATTGTTTAATAATTGTTAGAGATATTTATCGAGCTAGTTAATCACGAGTTAAATTGTATTTCACTTGACTTGAAAATTATCAGATTCATATCTAATTTAATATTTGATAAATTTAATAAAATTTTGCTTGACTATAGTTGTTAAAAAATTTCATTCTTGACTTAGTTCGCTGCTCGTTAAACTTGTTAAATATAAAAAAATTTAAAAATTTATACCCAAAAATTTTATATGTAAATTACTCAGTAAACTACTAATCTTTTCTAAAATTTTCAACAAACATTCAACCTCTAATAATATAATTTTTTAAAGTAGCTGCAAAAATATCGAAAAAAAATATAAAAGAAACCAATAAATTATTTATAAACTTTCTGAATCAAATTAAACTTTGTTTGATTAAATTTATTAAAAATCTTAAATTCAAATTAAGTTAATTTAAATTAAATATTAATCAAATTTTAATTAAATCGATTACGAAAAAAATAAAAGCCAATAAACACAAACATTAAAAATGTATATCTCTTTTGTCTGATTAATGATCGTGAATATATATATATATATATATATATATTTTAAACCAAAAATTCAAAGGACTGTGATGGTAAATCATGTTAGGAGTGAACTCTATTTCCCGACAAAGTTCTCCCCTCAACCCATGGGGATTGTACGATGCTTACCACTTGCTTGTCCCGAGCTATTCTTTGAGATAAATTTAATTAAAAATAATTAAAAATTTAATATTAAACTTAAAATTCAATAATATTTTAACACTAAATTTTAATTATATCAATTGCCATCGGAACTGGTACATTTAAAGTTTTGAATATAAATTTTTGGTCCAATTAAATATAACAAAAATTAATTTTATAACACGTTAGAACATCAAATCATATAGAGTATAGGTTTTATTTGTAGTGTAGCCTTTTAGTTTGGAGAATTGAAATTTTAAATTATGTTGATGGAACTTGTTGCCTGCCTTCAATTTCGCTCCGAACCTGATCAAAGTGGTCCTCATATTATTGGTTATGTGGTCTTATTTTTTTATAAAAAAAATATTATGATTTTCACAAATTAACATTCGAATCTAAATATTTAAAAAATTTGAAATTTTAACTTTTGACAACTCTCTATAAGGATGACAATTTAAATGATTAAGAAATTTGTAATTTTTATGTTATATTTATATATATATAAATTGGGTAAAAAATATTTTTTTATAAAATTAGCTTTTGTGTCCTTGTGCCCTAGACTCTAGAAGTAGGTCTAGTACCGGCGTACCCAAAAGTCAAACCTTGGAACTTGAACTGCGCAGCGCCGAGGAAAAGCGGAGACAGAGAAATCCTCAAAGTTAGCGTGGCTCATTATAAGTGGACAGCTGTTGAGTCCATGTCCAACATTTTATATAGATCTTCTCTAATTTATTACATCTCGTGTCTCTCTGCCGACCCAGATGGATATTTTTAATAGGGGGTTAACAATTAGGAAGGTGATTAATATATATTTGTTTTTTTTAGTTTGGTTTGTAAGTTTTTTCAGTTTATTTTAGTATTTAATATTTTTAATATTATTTAAATAGACATTTATTTATTTATATTGTTAATTATTATATGTTAATTTTAAAATTATATTTAAAAATAAATTAAAAAACTTTAAATTTAAAAAATATTTTTTAAATTAAATTCCTTAACATCTAAATTCTAAATCTTGATGTAGAATAATTTTGATGTCGATTATCACGTTTCGCTCATCATATCTGACTCAAACCATCACGATCATTTATGCCAGCAACGTGTTGTCAAAAATTGATCGCATGTGAATATTAAAATTATCAGACAATTTATTTAAATAATTCACGATGAATGATGTATAAATTGTTAAAGACTGAGAGTTATTCTTAATCGGTTAGTTAGTCAAAGGGTTAGTTGTTAAAAAATTAAGATAATTTTAAAACTTTCAAAATACATTATTTTTATTTATTTTTAAATATAATTTTAAAATTTTAAAAAAAATGACATATATCAATAATAAAACTTAATAATAAAAATTAATGAACAATAATGGCGGTATTATTTAAAGAAATTGAAAATGTAAAACACCAAAATGATTTTAAATATGAGAGAAATTAAAATAATTTAATTTTTTAAAACATTTTAATAAAAAATATATTTGTTAAATTGAACTTCAAACAGTAAAAACTAATAAAAATTTACTTACGGTCTTCAAACAGTTTGATGATCTGTCTTACACTGCCTTCATGTTTGTTTGTTTTAAGATTTATGATTAATTTTCTAAATATTTTATCCTCATTAATCTTTTCTAAATACATCTATATTGTAGTATGACTACTAGTAGTTATGACTCTATTTAACAATGCGTTTTATTTCACTATACGTATGGGCGTGGTACTCCAGTAATCAATGTATTAACTTGATAAGGTATAGAGATCATATAACAAAGAAAAGAGTCCATAAATATAAAAAAATATTTTTTAAGATTTTTTAATCACGTTTGAAAAGAGATAAAAAAAATAATTTTATTTTAAAAAAAAAAATTTAAGATATATAAACGATAATGTTATACATCCTATCAAATATGTCTTTTAAAAAGAGGATAATAATCTCATAAAAATTAATATCAGAATAATCTTTTGATTATTCAATTTTACGCTAAATATTCATGAGAGAGATAAAATAAATAACTGCAACAAGTGATAGACGAAAGCTTGTGATAAGAACGTAAAGTATTGATTATTTCTTATATTTATTTTACTATGATTTTGATCATGTGAAAAGCAAATAAAAGTATATGATCTCCAAGACAAAGATGTGGTAGTGATGGGCAGTGAAAGTATGGTTGGGGCAGAGGCCTACGCCTACCCCATAAAGTTTTCCAAACTCTTGAATGTGTGGCAAAACAACTACAAGGCGTGTTGTTAAAGTTGCTTACCTTTTCTGTCGTACAAATAAAGTTGCTGACCTTTTAGTTTTCTTAACAAGTGTTGTAGTTGGTGATTTTAGAAAAAGTCGATTTTAAAAAAGTCTAAAAACGGTTATATCTTTTTTTTTATAAAAATTATAAGAAATTCGGTACATATTTTTCGGTATATACCGAAATTATTATAATTTTGTAAGAAAAACAGTATATACCGAATTTCTTACAAAAACTGTAAGAATTTCGGTTATAAATCGATTTTCTTACAAAAAGTATAAAGATTTTGGTATATACCGTTTTTCTTACAAAAATTATAAAAATTTTGATATATACCGAAAAGTGTGTACCGAATTTCTTACAATTTTTATAAGAAAAACGGTACAGCCTTTTTAGGCTTTTATTAAGACCGACTTTTTTTAAAATTTTTCGTGTTATAGCGGGGATTCGGTGGATTCATAGATTTCGAGGGTCCTTTCGATTGCCAACTTTCAACCCATTTTCGTTTTTTAATTATTATATAATTTTAACTTATTTGATTATTTATAATAATATTTAATAAAATTTATTTAATAATATATATAAACTAAAAATTTATCATTAAAGAAGACAATAAACGATAGGATGATCTATAATTATTTAATATTTTTTTTCACATGAACCGTCTTTTATAAATCCGACTCGGTCTAATAAAGCTACTAACGTGTGATTTTTTATCTATGAATAGGTATGAGAAAAAAATGAAATTGATTCGATTTTGAACAATTAAAAATATTACCTAAAATCAAATCAAATTTTATTTAAATTAAATAATATAAAATATTTAAGACATTGAAATAATTTGGAAAGTACTACATATGAATTATTTATTATTATTTTCGATAAAATTATATCTATAAATGTAGATATAAAATTTTACCAAATATTATCAGATGAGATCATAGATAATATTGAGTCAAAATCATATAATAATTTTTTATTTTGTTGGTAAAAAGGAAAAGAAAACTATTTGAGATTAGCTTCAATTAGTCAATCGGTGTGTAATTTATTTCTCTAATTTTGGTTTCTAGGTTAAAAAAAAATCTTGTTTTCCAAAGTCTTCCTTTCGTCAGCAAATGGGAATTACATAAATTATTCAGTTTGACAAATGAATTGCCTTCACCAGTCCTCCTTGACCATGCCAACTAATGGGGGGACAAGACGACTCAATTTCAATGTTTTTTGTTCAGGAAAATATGTTTGGTTAACGATTTCAAAACATGTTTTGGAGTTCAAATTTGTTTAAAGACAGAGAGTTGAGTCGGAATGTTTGGATTTATAAGTTGTCGAGTATTATTTAAGGGTGTTCAAACGGTCGGTTCGGTTAATCGACCGAACTGAACTTTTAAAATTTTATTAACCGAATTTTTTTTTGTATTAACCGTTAATCGAATCGAAAAAAGTTCGAAAATTTTTAACCGAATCGAAAAAAGTTTGGTTAATCCGATCTGTTAAATCGGTTAACCGAATTTTTTTAAAAAAATGGATAAATTACACAAATGGTCACTAAACTATGTTAAAATAATTTGTTAGGCACGAAACTTTCAAAAATTATAAAAAACCCATTAGACTTATCGAAATATTACATTGATTTATCATACATTATAAATTACTGATAAATATTAAAAAATTTAATAATTATTTTTTAATTTAATAAATTTAATTATTATTTTATATTAATTTTATAAAATTTAATGACCATTTTATAATTTTTACAAATTTAATGACTAAAAATAAATATATAAAAATATATAATATATAATATATAAAAATTTCGGTTAATTCGGTTAATTAACAAATTTTGAACCGAATTAACCGATAACCGAAATTTCAAAAAATCATTAACCGTTAATCGATTTAATCTAAAATTAACCGACCAATTAACCGAAATTTTTTTTGGGTTCAGTCGATTAATTCGATTAACCGAAATTTTGAACACCCTTAATTTTATCTGTTAAAATGATTTGTTATTTTACTCTTAAAATGAGTTTAATATTGTTTGAGTTCGATAAATATTAATTATAACTTTAGAATTTAATATTGTTTTATATTTAAAGTATATATCAAAATTTTTATTACTGACTACGAAGAGATATTTATCATTTCATGTAAGTCTGTAATTATAAAATAAACATATTTTAAAGAAATAAAAAAAATGAAAGAATGAAATTCTTGGTTACATCGAAACAACCTATAATAATTTTATATCTAATTGTGGTTTACGTTGAAATTATTTGATCTTGACAGATATAAACTAAGAGTTTGAGAAAAAATATATATTTTCATATTTTTATGTTTTAATACTAAAAATAAATTTAAATTTTAAAATATACGTTATATATTCGATTCTTAAAATCCTAATCCTAATCAAAGTATTATAATAATAGAATATTTAATAAGGTTTGGATATATACAAAAATAGAGATCACATACACGGGCGGATCTATGTTCATAGGAGGGTGGACCCATGTCCACCTTAAATTTTTTGAAGTTTATATATTTACCCTTATTTTTCTTAATTTTTATAAATTAATCCTTAAGTTTTTATAGTATTTAAGCTTTGTGACCACTCTAAAATTTTAAAATTTTGTATGTGTTCACCCTCAAATAATTTCTGAATCTCTAAAAAAGACCAAATAAATTTAATTAAATGTTTATAGGGAAACAAATTTTTTTTAATAAATTATATAAAATTTTAACTTCAAATAGACCCTGTAATATATTTTACTAAGATAATATATATATTAGGATTATAAATTAAAAGATTTGTTTTAATAAATTATACAGTTCCGTAAAAAACCGTCCATATAATTAATACATATTAAGGAAAACTCTCTCTCTCCTGCCATCTTTGTTTGAATCCCATGCACTGGTGCAGTAATATTCTTTCATCCTTTTCTTCTTCAGTTCCTGTGGAAATATTTCGTCCACTCCGTTGTGGTCCCCTTCGTAGACAGAGTTGCAACTTAGGGACAAATTGACATGGTGATGGGTGAAGCCGTGAAGGATGTGTCTGAATAAACTAAGGGACATGCTAAGAGGGTACTTTGAATGGAACCGACACAATTCCGGCCACCGTCGTTGTGGTGGGGAGGAGGGGCAGAAATCTAGATTCATAAATAATAATACAATACAACGAGTGAAGTTTTTAACCCAAAATTATTTTTACACACAAATCGGTAACGGTACAGGAAGCCTTAATTTACTATAAATTTCTATACAGAAAAAGAGAGGAAAGTATTTTTATTCTTAGTTTCTCTTTGTGAGAGTCCTAGTTATCCAGCTCTTCTTCGTGGCCTTCACTCCCTCACCCTTGCTGGTGGACCTCTTCCACCTTACGAGCTGAAACAAGTGACCCATCCGCTTTCGCCACCGGAGCGAGCCACCGGGTTTCGGATGCTCGATCACACTCTTATTCCCCTCGTTTAGGTCCTTCCCCAACGTGGGGTTCCATGACATGCTGCAATTCTCAAGTGAAACCTTTGAAACTTGGCCTTTTTCCCATGAGCCAACGCCATTCTCTTCAAACTTGATTGAGATAAAGGAGTCTGCAAATTAATCAAAGTTAAAGTTAAAGGATCCAACAAATATATGAGATATGTAACTTAGTACATCTACTAGATTTTTAGCTGGTTAGCTACATGAATAGTGAGACCAACTTGTAGTCTGAAAAAGAATGTAAAGGAAAGCCAAGTTTGACCAAATTTTGATAAGCTGAGGACATGATTAGCAAGAAAGGACATTAAAGGGGTCCCTATTTTCATGGAAGATTGGCTGAATTTGTAATGATCTTTGTTGTCTGTATACTTCTAGGAAGCTGAATGAATTTACATGAACTTTCCAACTGTGAAGTTGTTTTGAAGATACAGGGCAGAATTCAGAACTAAATCCAATATGCATAAATTATTGCAGAATTCGATGGATTTTAGGATTTTCCAAACAATTATTGATGACATTCAAGCTAGCCAAACATATATTCCCATGAACACAAAAATTTGCAGATGAAACTGAAGAAAACAGGATAAGATTCTTGGGTTTCCAGTACTGCATGTGATGGATATTCAAGAAGAAAAACAAAATCCCAGATTTTGAAGCAACAATCTGAGCAAATTAAAAGGAAAAAAGAGAGATATTTGAAACTGAAATTGAAAAGGGTATTCAGTATTCACCTTCTTGACTGATTGAAGCGTCATATTCATGGTCATCCAAACCTTGAGCTTTCCAATGTTTTCTATGGATAAGTGATCCTAAAGCAAATATCTTTGGGAGGTGAATGTGTGTTTTGTTTTGAAGAAATCTATGGCTGCCTCTGGTAGAAGATGAAGAGTGGGCTTGCTTTGAAGCTAAGATAAGAAGCCTGTCGTTCAAGCAGAAAGGGCAAACCCCGATGAGCGGTTGTTTAGGATGGAAATAGCAGCATGAATTGTCTTCCCTGTACCCATTCATCGTGATACTAATATGAGATTCTGGTGATTTTACTGGAAAACAAGAACAGCATATGTGAACTCTTTCTACACAAACTATAAAAAGCAGTTGGATTGCTGTTCTGAGACCTTATAGTGCGGAGAATGTGGGTAGGGAATTATGAAAAATAAAATAAAATAAAATATGGTTGATTGATCGATTAAATTGTTTATTTTTATTATTTTGTATTTCTTTAAATTATTTATTTTAAATTTATTAAAAATATTATACGAACCATATAGTTTCGGTGGCTAAAAGAACAATTGTTTTTTTAAAGGTCAATGATTTCGACTTTTGAGCACCAGTGCTACTAGCAAAGTGATTAAGCGATTAATGTCTCATGGTTGAGAGTATACTCTAGAACATATATTATTGTAATCACTATTAACCGATTAAAAAAAACTATTAAAAGTATTTATCTTTTTTTTTTAGAGTTATTTTTTGTCTTCCTCTTCTTTTTAAATAAAATTAAAATTAGATTTAAAATTTATCATATATTAATATAGGGAAATTCTATAATATATGTCGAACACTGTTGAACATTATAATGTTGAATATTGTTGAACACTATTAAATTAATTAATAAAGATTAAAAATGTTAAGGACTCAATATATAATTATAAATTATTTAAAATAAATTTTTAATAAAATTAATTATATATTATATTCTTGAAATTTTTAATATTTATTAATATATTTAACGGCACATGATAAACGATTCTATCAATATAATATGAATATATGAATGTTTTGAACAGGCAACGGAACCATCAGTTAGGGACATTTAACTACATTGAAGACCATTCTTTTGACCACCTAATATTTTTCTTTGAAAACCTTTACCATAGTGTTTTTTTAAACCAAAAAAAAGATAGCGGTCTAGCAAGAAAAATATTTGACTTGTTTAAAAATAAAATAAGCTTAAATTCTTGATTTTATTGAATTATATAATAAAAATTAAAAATTTATTCGAACTCTCATCAATCATTATTAATAATCATCATATAATTGTTATCTTATAATAAAACCACATATTTTAATTTTTTACATGAGTCTCATATAACTATAACTAATAACTCCCTACTAAAATTAGAAAAAGTGAACCATCTACGGGTAGGGGTGTGCATTCAGTTAATTCGATCGGTGGCCGAATCAAATTAATCAAAACTGAATTAATCGAAAATTTTAAAATCTTAACCGTTAACCGAACCGAAATACTTTTAACCTAAATAACCAAATTTTTTAAAATCTTAACCGTTAATCGAACCGAAATACGTTTAACCGAATTAACCGAACTTAAATTAATTCGGCTAATTAGTCAAATTAACCGAAATTTATTATAATTTTTTGTTAAATTACACAATAAGTCACTAAATTATGTTAAAATAATTTTTTTAGTTACTAAACTTTTATTTTATACTAATTTAATGCAAAAATTCATGATCATTTTATAATATAAAAATTAATGAACATTTTATCATTTTTAAAAAGTTAAACGACTAAAAATAAATATATTTAATATATAATAATTAAACGATTTTTCAAAAATAAAATAACCGTTAACCGAATTTATCGAAATAATTTTGGTTCGATCGATTAATTCGATTAAAACCAAATAATACATACCCCTAAGGCTGTTCTCTTTCTGTTCCTGCATCGGTCCCAGTGTGAAGGGATTTGAAAAGGAAGAGATGTTGCTTTGAGTTTTGAAGGTGTCCATGACCATGACAATGGAGTCAGAGTTACGTGGAAGGGGAGGCGCACAAATTCAAATATGGGTTGGGAAGATGGACTCGGAGCATCAGGATCATGGAACAAACTGTAGCTACGCACTTAACTATTTAAAAATAAGAATAATATAGAACTAAATGAATCCTTATTATTCAAAGAAAAAAAAAGTTTTTTCCCTTTCCAAATTTATAAATTTCATTCTAGAAATTCCAGTCAGTAGATTTTTTGGGTATTTTTCTAAAAACAATAAAATAAAATTGCAGGCGTTTTTTTTTTCAATTTTGATGGAACATTATGGTTCAAACATAAGAAATACTAATAACATAAAGTTTAGGGCATTGACTCCATCATAGATTTCCTTCCAGACTACAAATCTCTGTTTCTAGAAGAAATACTTCTTCAGAAACTCACTGACCTTTTTAACCCACACCCACTTTGACCAGTCCCTTGTTTACGTGTCTTTAGATTAATGAGATCAATCACGAGCCAATCAAATCAAAACGAATCGAACTCATTCTTTAATTTGAGATTACACAAACTCATTAAAGTAATTCAATTAGACATCGTTGGATAAGGGACCTGGTCCGGGGGCAAAAGTCCGAGTAGGAGAAATTATATCATGGGTCAGTCCCACCACGTCATCCATGGGACCAATCAATAGAAATTGTTCACCTCATTATTTTTTAATTTTTCAAATGAAGATTCACTTGGGAAAAAATTATGACATGGAAAAATTGATAAAGTAGACAGTTTTTATTGGTTGGTCCTATGGACAGGTGGTGGAACTGACCCATGATATAATTTTTCGCCGAGTGGAGCTTTAGTTTTGTTTCCCTGTAATTACATTATGAGTTCAAGGCCATTGGAAGTTGAAAACAATGGTATATATGTTTGTATAATAGTTTAGTTTGGACCTGATCCTCCATTTCTGTCCCGGTTGTTTCCATGTGGGGGTGTCCCTGAGAACATATCCATCACTGATCTGAAAGCACCGGTTAACTCTTCTGGTATTTGCATTTGCTCACCGAAATTCAAGTTGATGTTCCCACCGATTCTTACTCCGGGTTCTTCCGGTACATTCGTGTTGGTGTCTTCACCTTGCCTGTTTTGAGATGGTTGCCCCTGATATGCACTTCCAGCCATATTCATGAGCATGCTGGCAATGTCAGATGGAAGGGAACTAGTGTTGAAAGGCATATTAAATGGAGATGATCCACCATGACTCCTTGATCCTGTTGATTGGTTATTAGATCCTTGATTATTTTGACTGGAACTAGCACCCTGCAAGATGAGTATTAAAAGATGGAAAGAAAAAGTGGGATTCCGAAGAAAACCACAATGTGATCTCTTCAGAAAGAGAAGGGATACTTGTGCATATGCAGAAACACAATAAATAATTTCAAAATAACATTCATTCAAGCAAAATTTATTAGAGAAAAACTGAGCAAACAAAATGGGGTCCTATGATCAAGGGTAACAGGCCTGAGAAAGTCATACATACTGTCTTAGTGTTGAAGTGTAAGGTGGTAAACTGATAATGAATATTACTGCGAGTTATTACAAGCAACTGATGGTTTAGATTACCTGATTCCATTCCGCCCTTTGCTGCTCATCTTTCAATTTCTGCTCAGCTACCTGTATATCAAAACCATAATGTCAAGATCACAATATTGATGTAAGAAAAGGAACATTGAAACCTACCTTAATATTTTCTTTCACGGATTCATTGTTTGGATCCAGTAGCAAGGCTGCACAGGTTAAATGAAAGAGAGAATAAAGGTTTACTACCATGTTTGACAGCATAAAAAAAGGCCTTTGAGAAATGAGGAAGCTATCTTAAAATGTGAATGCCATAATACAATAAAAAATAAGAGATAAATGCTCAGAAATGATATCATATATTTGGAAATGTCCATAATAGTAACCATGTATAGTTCAGAAATAATTTCCCATCAACCTTTCTTAAATCCTTTCTCAATTGCATCAGCATAGTTGCCTTGGGCATAATAGGCTAAACCAAGACGACTGTATGCCTTGCTGTAATTCGCGTCAATTTCAATGGATTTAAGACAGTCTCTAATAGCTTCATTATACTTGTGAATTTGAGTGTAAGCAGCAGCCCTGAGAAACATATATCATAATTCAATTAGACATTACAGTAATATGAAGATGAATGAAAATATCAAAATTTGCTGCATACAAGAAATATGTATCATATCTAAAAGTTACTAGAAACCAAAGATTAACAAGAACCAAATTTCTAGATCCTAATATTATTGAGACGTGATGCACATAAAGACAGGTTTACTATTCCTAAAAGTCAAAAGGCTAAATACTTTTACAGTGTACAATGAAACCAACAGTATGACCTAATAGTGCAAGAATAATCTGGCATTGCAGGATAAGGACTTTCCATCTTTTGGTAAGAAAAATTCAACCATGATCAGTCTAAAATATTGTTTCCCCAAAATAACTGTCATTGAATTCATTATATCTGTTTTCCCTTCCATTCACTACATAAAAACATGTATTTAACATTTAACTAAAAAAATATAAAAATGGTAAATTGAACAGATATATACACATATATAATTATCAGCATGTGCAAATTAGTGTTGTACCGATTACAATAATAAACTGCATTATCATCACACAGAGAAACAGCAATAGAATACAGCTCTATTGCATCCGAGTATAACTTTGATTGCATGGCCCTGTTACCTGAAAGCAAAGACAATATAAATTAAGAGCAGCTTTACAGAGAATGAATGCCGCAAGATATCTATAAAATTATGATACCAAAACAACACATATGGTCGGCATATTTACATTTCTCATGCAATAGTTATCATAAAAAAATTCAGGTATTGGATTCCTAGATGACTTTATGTTTGCCTCATTTAGAGTCAATTTAGGAAGGACCTGTTTGCATTTTAGCTGGGCAGGTTTGACGAGTCTTTCAGGTCCATGTTTTTCAACAAAGACATATAGTAATAAAGTCATCAAGTAAAAACAAATGTGTTGGAAGATATATACTAGTAATCTGCTAGGGTCTGCTTCAGCTTCTACAGCATCTATTTCGTGGCTTTTAACAAATCAACAGATAAAGCACACACAAATTAGACAAAGAAAGAGAAGAAAAAAAAACTTTCTCCATCTCTCCAAACAATGAGTCCATAAAATAAATGTTACAGATTTAAAACCCTAATTGCCAACAAAACAAAACAGCACACAAAATTTTATTACCTTGAGATTTAAATGTGTCAGCCAGGTTTTTACGGTCAAATGACTGACAACCAGATCTTTCCATCTCCTGATGTGGAAGAATTAAGATATTAATAAAGGCTTGTTACAGAAGCTAACTGGTATCTTTAGAAAATCTTCTTAAATGACCTGAACCAGGTAATTCAGTTAATCTATTTTCAGGCTGCAATGACATAGTCAAAAGCATGGATATACTATGAAGAAACTATTTCAATGAAACATGTACAATCTAACACATGCCAAAAATAACCTTCACATTTTATCAATTAATTTAAGCAACAGTGCAGAAAAGATACGTTAACACCAGATGAAAACATACGTTTACAGCATCTTCAAATAGATGCGTAGCTTTATCCAGTTGAGCAGGATCATCATCCCCATTGGGCATGGCTTTAAGAAACCGAATTTTCTCTAGTGCTGAAAAGAATTGCCCAAAGAGTTCATCCTTGGAGACTCCTGCAAGTTACAATGGTGTCAGTCAAAATAGAATTATTTTGACATAAAAACATTGAAATAGATAACATAAAGCTGACAGATCTGAACCCAATTATTAAAAGTATGAAGTGAAAATTTATTGAGAAAAATAGTATGAAATACCTGTAGATTGAGGTTCTTTAGTCCAACTATCCCCCTAATTCATCAAAATCAAGGCACCAAACATATTAGAAAGAACTAGACAAGAACATAATGTCCAAAAACATGAAAAGAAACAAAATAAGTGCTACAAGAGAAGAAATGTCCCTTACAGTAACAGGATACTGCTAAACAGCATCAATTTAATGACAAGGAAACTAGGAAAGAGAACCATCGGTAGATAAAATTTTCCATATTAAATTTTAGAGGACATACATCATGCCCAAATTAAACCCTGAAAGCAAATATACTTTAAATAATGTTTAAAAGAAAAAAGTTATCATAAAATACTGGCTTTCATGCCACCCAGGAATTAGCACTTACGAAATCGTGGGCAGAAGTTGAAGCAGTAGCATTATCAGAAGCCCCCTTGTGACTTAGATCTGATTTAACTTTCTTATCCTCACTTGCATCCAAAGAACAGAATATGTCAACCAAGACATCAGGTTTTGCATCATTTATAGAAGCTGAGTTGAGTTTAAACACTTCCACCAAACATTCCCTAGCAACTTCAAGACCTTCAAGATCAACCCCTGGGGCAGGTTCAACTATTTTACAGAAACAGAGCTATTATTACAAAAATGATTTAACAAGATGAGAAAACACCGTACATTAAAAAGTATATGATAATGAAATTGAAGACACTTAAACTACATAAAATTTGATGACATCTTCAGAGGGTGCAAGCAACCAGTAAAATTTGATGATATCAAATGATATTAAATTTTTCCATTCAATAGACACAATACCAGTCACGCAATTCAAAAGTACCCTCCCGTGGTCAATCTAAAGAGGATGCACACAAAAACCAGTCCACTGGTTTTCTTGCTAACCAATGAGGTTGCAGCTCTTAAGACAAAGTTTCTCATGTTTACACCACTTTATTTAGCCCAACAATTTAAAGATCAATCAAACTCTATGTCTTCTCCAATGGAAACATTCTATGGCAAAATGACATAATGCTGCATTCTCGAATTTTATTGAAATGTAACAATCACATAATCTCACTATGCATTTCTGTCTACACTGAGTTGTTGAACGACAACACTCAATTATTAACACACCTTTTTCTTTCCACCCATGTCACATTCCAAGTAACTAAGAAAGCTCAACTTTAACTCAGATTTTACAGTTATAAACCCTAAATTTCCAGAAGTAAATGATCGCGCTTTGCAGAGCCGAAATCAAACATCAAATGAGCTAAATTCTCTTTTGCATCATAAAGAAATAAAAAACAATGCAAAAGAAAAATCACTTAAAATAATGCAAAAAGAAGAGAGGGGAAATTAGTGACAAACACTAACAAGGTAACCTAATTGAATGAGCAAAATTAGTGAACAAAATCAAAGGTGACAAGAGATCAGATACCTGAGTCGAGGAAATCTAAAAAGGACCGAACGATGCGACGAGAGAGAGGAGAATCGGACTTTAATTTACCCATCCAATTTGCAAATACAGCTTAAACAGCTTCTGCTTTGTTGTGCTTTTTCCACGGTGTTGAGGACTTCTACCCCTACAGCAGAATTGAGGAGAAGAAAAAGGTCAACAGTCGACCCGTTTGGCTGCCGGGTTACCGCTATTCTCTTCTGTTTGATGGAGTCGGGTCGGGTTCTGATTCTCTTGTGCTTTCTGTTTTCTAGCCTGGAGTTAGATAATGATATTGTTCTTAATTACTGTAATTTAAATTAAAATGGTCAAATTTCCTGGGAGCATATGTTTTTTATTTTATTTGTGTTTGGGATATTTATATTATTTTATTATGTATGAATTAATATGATATTTTATATGAATTAATATGATACCTCTATTTATTTTAAAAATTATAAAATATAATTTTAATAGTTGGACTTAAAAATAAAAAAATAAAAAGTTAATCGCCTGACTAATAACTATAAATAAAAAATATAATATGTCAGATCTTCTAACAAAAGATAACAAAATTAAATCACAGAGAACGAATTAAAAATTTAATAATTATAATATAACTTTTTAAAATTTAATAATCAAAATAAAAACATTTTAAAACTCTGAATCATCCAAATTTTAAATAAAACAATAAAAAAAAATACATTTTGTACATGTAATATTTTTTTATTAACTAAAAATAAAAGTAAAAGATGTTAAGACATACTTCATCTACTCTTTTTATATTTAAAACTGAATTATTATGAGGTGATTCTTTTACTTTAATTTATAATTTTAATTTTATTAATTTTTAATTAAATTACAGTTTTCTACAATTTTATTGCTGAATATTAGATATACTTTTTGTTTTAAAAAATATTTTGCATAAATATGTTTATTTTTATGTTAAAATTTAATTTTTAATTTTGAAATTTATTTCCTAAATTATAAATTTTAATATTGGAGCTTAAATTCTAAACCTCTATCCTCTAAACATTAAACTAAACTGTAAACTTCGAGAAATTATTACATGAACCCTTTTCACCACCTAAGATATGGTCCCAACCAATTAAAATAATACACATAATATATTTTTTTCATATCATATTTACACATAAGCATCACCCAAATCATCCACTTTAGTGCATTTGATTTAAAAATAGAAAAAATATTACCAAAGATTTTTTATGTTGTCTTCCTTTTTATTGTTTAATTTTTTAATTAATTTTTTTTAATCCCTAACCCTAAACACTAATCCTAAACCCTAAAACAAAACCCTAACCCCAACCCTAACCAAAATCCTAAACCCTAAATCCTAAACCATAATCTTAACCCTAAACCCTAAACCCTAAACCTTAACCCTAACCCTAAACCTAAACCCTAGCACTAACCCTAACCCTAAACCCTAAACCTTAACCCTAACCCTAACCCTAAACCCTAGCACTAACCCTAAACCCTAAACCTTAACCCTAACCCTAACCCTAACCTAAATAATAACACAAAACCCTAAACCCTAACTCTAACCATAGACCTTAAACCTAAATCACATAAATCCTAAATCCTAAACCTAAACCATATAAACCCTAAACCACTAATCCTTAATCTTAAACCTTAAACTCTAAATCCTAAACCCCAAATCTATATAAAAAATAATTAGGAAAATTTTAAAATACAAAAAGAAAGATGACACAAGAAATCTTTGATAATATTTTTTTCCTTTTTTAAATCAAGGACATTAAATTAAATGATTTGGCCAATGTTTGTGTTTAAATTTGATATGGAAAAAATATATTATGTGTCTTAATTTAATTGGTTGGAACCATATCCTAGATGGTAGAAAAGGTTCATGTCTAATAATAATTCTTCTTTTAATTAGATATCCGAATTTATTTTTTTAAAAATTTCAAAATATCAGATAAATATATCTAATAAAAGGATTCTAATAGTTTTATCAGTTAGATTTAAAATTTTAAATCCATTTTTTTAGAATACAATTAAAATATTATATTTTAAAATAAAAAGATTAATTTATAAAATTACAAAAAGTACATGGCTTATAAACATATTTTAGCCAAAACATAAAAATAAAAACAGTTTGGCGAAAATTGAAATTCAACCCTTCGTATTAGAGGGAGAGAAATGAGGGGGGAGAGGGGTAAATCACAAGGGAGGAAGGCCTGTCTCCACCGTTACGCCCTCTCTCACATTTTCGTTTAAGTTTCTCTTTTTGTGCTCCTTCTCTCTTTATTTGCATCTTAGCTACGTTTTCAATGCTTTAGAAACGAATATTTTGAAGCTGTTTTTCTATTAGTTTTCGGCTATCGCCTTTGAATTTCGCGATCTGGATTTCCGTGGGAATTGTGTGTTTTTCTCTGTGTGAGAGAGAGAGCGGGAGGGGATAGAAATGGAGGATGGGACGCTGTGCCAGTGGAGTGTTTTCAGATCTCTTCTCGCAATTGTCCAGTGGTGGAGTTTTAATGTCACCGTCATTATCATGAATAAATGGATCTTTCAGGTTTGTTTCTAATTTCCTCCATTGATCTATTCACTTCCCATTTATCTTAATTTTATTGTATTCGATCTAATTATTTGATGTCTACGTAATTCTCTTTTGTTGTGTTATATAAGCTTTTTCTGTTTTCTGCTTCGATTCACTTGCCGTGAAAGTTTTGCTGTTGTTTCTTGATTGATTCTTTTAAACTGAAGTTCTCATGCAGGGTGTTACTAAGGTCCGTAATTTATTCAAAAATACATATTATTAAAAGTTGTAATTTAAGGAGATTGCAAGGTTCAGCTGAAACAGCTTAGCTTGGAAATTACGTGACATCCAGAGTCTAAACTTCTTGTCTTTTTTAGTTTTCAATTTAGAGTCGAAATCTAGAGTAACAGCCTGAGTATGGATTTAAATTATGCATGTTACATAGAATATAAAAGAACATTGCAAGGCTGTCAGTTTTGTTCATATTATACTAATGTGTCTGCCATTATAAGCTTTATCTAGGTTCAGAATAAACAGATCTAGTACCATAATAAACATATCTTATAATATGCGTATGATTTATCACATATCGGTACTATAATGGTTGTCTCGATCATGATCATATGGTAAAATGCTGATGAGAGGGGAATGAGTAAGTATGGCTTCTAGTGTGTCGTGTGATACACAAACCTTTAAACTTTTGGCTTGACAGTAGAGTTTCCAGCATAAAGAGTTGGTGTAAATTTTGGATGGTTTGGTGGAATCTTGGGAAACATTATTTGGTTATTAAAAACACCTTCTAGCTCTGATGCTGATGCTACCCTGATTGAAAGCTGAGTATCAAAATATTCCATTACTTTAGTATTGGCATAGGTGGGAACTGAATCCTTGGGTTACTTTTCGGTTGAACAGAAAATCTTACTGTTATTTTTTCTTTTTCTATTGTTATCTTAGATTGGAGTTGGTTGATTGGCACTTGTTAAAATCTGAATATAACAATTTTATTGACATTTTTTTCTGTTCTTTTTTTAATCCTTGTTTCTTCCTTTAAATTCCAGAAACTGGATTTCAAGTTTCCTCTATCAGTATCGTGTGTTCACTTCATAACATCATCAATTGGAGCATATATGGTAATCAAAGTCCTAAAGCTTAAACCTCTAATAGTGGTTGATCCTGAAGATCGCTGGAAAAGGATATTTCCCATGTCTTTTGTATTCTGTGTCAACATAGTGCTGGGAAATGTCAGTTTGCGCTATATCCCAGTTTCTTTTATGCAGACTATAAAGTCATTCACTCCTGCAACAACAGGTGAGATTTAGAAATTATAAGCCTATCACCCCTTTTACGGGCATCTTGATATAACTCATGAATGCTTATCATCATCGCATCTACTCTTGTGTATATTTGGCAGTTTTCTTACAGTGGCTAGTTTGGAGGAAGTACTTTGACTGGCGAATTTGGGCCTCTTTGGTTCCTATTGTCGGAGGAATTCTGCTTACATCTATTACAGAACTTAGTTTTAATATGTTTGGATTTTGTGCTGCCTTATTTGGTTGTTTGGCTACTTCTACAAAGACTATCCTTGCAGAATCTCTGCTGCACGGCTACAAGTTTGACAGGTACCGGTATTATTCATTCTTATGGCCTCTCTTTAACAATTTGGAAAAGGTTAAAATATAAAACTAGGTTTAGGGTTTAACTGAGTGTTCATGTGTCAGTTTTTGAGTGTTGTGTGTAAATTTCTGTAGCCAGCATATAATTTTACTGTGGGTCATCCTTTGCATTTTTGTACAGCCATGTCTGTTTTCTCAAGTAGCTATATTGTATTGTTTGGGTTTGGCTAACAAATAGAATAACTGGCATTACTTCTGAGTTCTGCCATCACAGTCTCCAATGGCCTGGATTTTTACTTTTAGGGAAGGCACCCTCTGTCTCTATGGATTGAACTACTAACTGGGTAAGTTTCAGGTGAATAATAATTACTGCCACTAGTTTATAACATTCTAGTACTCTACATGATTGTAACTTAAACTTCGTCTAATTATGTAGACATTTTGCGTCGCTGACTGGTTCTATTTATTAAATAGAGCCAAGTTTCAACATGATATACAAGGGCATCCTTCCTTCAGAGTAAAGGCTGAGGATGAATTATTTTTGACTTTTTGTCTTGATCAATTTTATATTACTGTTGTAATATTTCTTAGAGTTCATTGTATTCGTAGCCAATGTAAACCTATGTGATTCCCGTAATACTATAGAGAGACCCTTTGTTCTTTTCCTTGAGCAAAGCTTTTGGGGTTTCTTTTGTTTTTATTTATTTGTATCGTTAAGAGTTATCATGTGTTAGCTTATATACTTGTGGCCAAGTGTTGGGTCCAACATATTAATCCACAAGTTCTCTGATCTTGTTTCACTTTTTTGTTTTTGGTGCATACCCTTATAGCATAAACACTGTATACTACATGGCACCTTTTGCAACCCTGATCTTGGGAGTACCTGCAATGCTACTAGAAGGTAATGGCATAATCGAATGGTTTCAGACTCATCCTTCTCCCTGGCCAGCCCTCATCATTATTTTCAGCTCGGGAGTGCTGGCTTTCTGTCTTAACTTCTCCATCTTTTACGTGATTCACTCAACTACTGCTGTCACATTTAATGTTGCTGGGAACCTTAAGGTGAGATTTACATACAGAAGATGGATCCTTTCCATATTCTTACTCAGTTTTACTATCATAAACGTCATCATTAATTTTGGTGTTCCAGGCTTAAGTTGTTTAATTCACCGTAGATCTGATTATTTAGATGAGCATATTTATTCCGTTTCATCTTTGAAGTTTTGTAGTGTATTGTAGCAGACTTCCGGTGCTTAAACCCTTTAACAGTTCCTGTTCATCCTTTTGAATGTGGCTTTCCTTGTATAGGTAGCAGTTGCCGTGTTGATTTCATGGATGATATTCAAAAACCCGATTTCGAGCTTAAACGCTGTTGGTTGTGGTATCACACTTGTGGGATGTACATTTTACGGGTATGTCCGACACATGCTTGCTCAACAGCCTCCTGGAACACCTCGAACACCCCGTACGCCTAGAAACAGGATGGAACTACTTCCCCTTGTAAATAATAACGATAAGTTAGACGATAAGGTCTAATTTAGTTTGTTATGCATGGGGGTTCTTGGCATCTGTAGAATGGTGGATGATACAGAGAAATGGCATCATTTGGAAAGTTTGCTCTTATCACCTCGTGCGGCCTTACGTTCGATTTACTAAGTTGGGAAGTTTTTTTTAACATATTGTCTCTCAGATACAGAAATTTATTAAGTTTCTTACATCTCTGTATTTGTTAGAGTGCCGCTAATATATAGTACAAGAAGTCAATGGAAATTTTCTCTATTTTACTGTCGATTCTCTTCTACGGACGTTGAAGATGATATTGTTGTTGATTGAGAGAGTTAGAAGTCACGAACATCCTAAATCTGAACCCATTACAGTAACATTATATATTTTTTTTCTCATGCCTCCTTTCGCATATACTTTTGTAACTTTATTAATCTATTTACGGATCCATAGCAGACTAGCCGTTGTTTACAGCCAATTTTATTAGGGTAAGGTTGCATTTAATATTGTGTTTTAAATCAGTTTTTGGGTCAAAATATGATTTAGAACGCAAAAACAATGTTAATCGGTTATTTTTTGAGAAAAACTGCATTTAAAAAATGCTTTTCAACTCAAACGTAAAAGCTTAAGTTTTTAATTTTTGCGGTTGAAAAAATACTTTTAAGAATTACATTATAATTTTAACCTTCATTTACTATGTTTTATAAATACATAATTATATTTAACATAAATTATTTTTTTAGTTTAAAAATTATACATATTCATGTCAAACTTATAAAAAAATATTTTTCAAAGGTATTTTTAAAAAATACTTTTTAAAAATAATTTATGTATTTATTTATTAATATTTTATATTTTATTATAATTTAAATTAATATTATAATATAAAAAATTAATTATTATTTAAATATATATTATTTAATTTATAATATTATATCTAAAATAATTATTTATTTTCTGAAAAACATTTTTTAACCGCAAAAATAAATCTATATATCTTAAATCAAAATTTTCTAAAAAACTTTTTTATTATATTTTCCTATCGTACTTTTTAAAAATAATAATAAACTGTCTTTTTAATTTACGAGCTACATCGATCTAACAATGAAATATCTTCAGGAGATAACGTAGCGCTGCATCAGTATTCAAACAACGTAGAGCGCCTGGTCTCCTGTATAACAAAACTATTTGTAACTAAACAAGAACTGTAAATTTAATTAGGTGCAAGAATCTACGGTACATCCATACATTTTCCACTTTAAACCGTATAAGACCAAAATAATAGGATGTATACATTTTCCACTAAAAACAAAGCTTAAAATTGTTATTCCTTTTATCGTACAAAAATTATCTATAAAATATCATATTAAAGAATACAATTAATACGTTTGATATTTAATGGTCTAATGCCAAGCTTATTATAATATTTTAAATAAATAATTAAATCACATTTTTTAAAATTAAACTAATAACTGAGTGATCTGAATTTCCCATCTTTAAATTAATATTAAAATTTGTTACTAATTTTGAAATAAATACTAAAACCCTCGCATGGCCTCCCTTACCATTGACCCAAATCCGAATACCAAATACCCGTAAGACGGTAAGCGTACCCACTCCTTCGAGACCCTAAACTCCATCGCCTGAGTCCCTGATCCCACAGATCCAAGCCTTTCTCATTCTCTAAAATCGGCCTCGACCATCGTCAGCTGTCGTTCCCCTTTTCTCATGAATCAAGCTCACTGAAATCAACTCATTAAATTTGCTGGTTATTAGAGAAAACCCAGTATTGAGATAGGGATATTTTTTTAAATAAAAAAGTAGGAGTAGCTCCCTCCATGGCTTCAGCCCCTTCAAAGCTCTATGCAGGTTCCTTTTCTTTTTAACTTCTATCTATGTTCACATGATTGTGATCGTTTTCCTTATTGGGTTTTCTTGTTTTGATAATTTTGTTACTCTTTATTGTTATTTGTTGTTGCAGATGATGTTAGTCTTGTGGTAGTTTTGCTAGACACTAACCCATTTTTCTGGAGTTCCTCTTCACTCTCTTTCTCTCAGTTTCTTTCTCATGTAATCGCTCTTTTATCTATCCGACCCCCCCTAAAACAAGACAAGATGAATGATTCAGTGGTTTGTTTGCATTTTATTGATCTGTATGTTTGTGTTTGTTTAGGTTCTTGCATTTTTTAATGCAATATTGACTCTTAATCAACTGAACCAAGTCGTGGTTATCGCTACTGGATATAATTCTTGTGACTATATCTTCGATTCGGCTTCGGATTTGAACAGAAGTTTTGAGAATGGGAGAATGCCTGTTATGAGCTCCAGCTTGCTGCAAAAGTTAGAGGAATTTCTCATTAAAGATGAGCAGTTGAGCAAGGGGGAACCTGAAGGAAGGATCAAGTCTTCTCTTTTCTCGGGGTCATTGTCAATGGCTCTTTGTTGTATCCTTTCTGATGTTTTTATGCTTCATTACTTTCTTTCTTCATGGTAAACATAGTTATTTTAGAAAATTAACGGGCTTATAGTGGTAATAGTGTGATAGAGACAGTAAAGGATTTGGTTGTTTCATACCTGAGTGATATTCTGTGTGCAATTATTGTTCAGTTGCATACAAATGCATGGAAAATGATGGCATTGATTACATTTTTCTGGATTCTGTGAATCTGTTCTTTAATAGTTGTTGATTTAATTAGAATTTAATAGATATACAGAGAGTTTTTCGTTCAGGAGCCCTCCATCCACATCCTCGAGTGAGTCTGAATAATTGATTGCTATTTGATTTATTTGTCAAGCTTGATAATATGCATATGAAAGTTTACCTACCAATTATGCAGTCACTACTCATAGTGAAACTCTTTCATGTGATGAAGAAATCAAATGCTATTTTCAATTGGTTGATGCTACACTTCTAAAAGATATTTGTTTAAGTGAATAAGGATAAATATAATTGTGGGTGCTGAAATACTTGCCGAATGTTGTAATTCCCTTTTTATTCATCAAAAGATCTGGAGTGGTTTAATTTCAAACAACTTGGAATAGCTATATTCAAACAGAGAAGTAAATGAAGAGCTTCTATGGGTACATGCTGGAGAAAGAAAAACACTATACCTGCAAATTTTGTAATTGGCTTTTGGTGTTGGATTTTTATGTATTTTCTTGTTTAGTTTTTATTATCATGTTTCATAGTATTTTACTAACATTTGTATGCAGATCTTATGCTTGCAGGGATCACCAGATGGACCTGAACAGTAAGTTCTTTTTCTTTTTATGGTTATCTACACTTTCCACCTCTGGCTTTTAAACTGAGAAAGATTTCTTCTTTTCAGATATGTTGCAATCATGAATGCAATATTCTCTGCCCAACGCTCTGAGGTAAGCGATGTTACACCCAGTATTTCTTTCTCATTGTTTCAATATATATTAGCCCAATTTCCCCCAAATTACCTGTTCCATAAATTTGGCGGTTCATTATCCACTCAGTTCAATCTAGTCCTCTATGTTCCTGCTTACAGTGACTTGAAATCTTTAGATGATTAGTTGTGAAGTTAAATATCCTATCCTTTTTACCATCCATAACAGCTGTTTGAATTTTTTAGGGATTTATGTATAGTGTATCACAAATTCACAATGACAGCTTGTAGTTGGTTAAAGGTCTTAACTCTTAACCTTGTCGCGGAAATATTATTGTTTTCATTCTACCACAGCTATCTTGTTGTCAAGTAGGATGGTATCTTTGATATGCATTATGTTAGTAGGCGGAATTTGACATTTTCATTTTTTAGTTGACTGTCTTTTTTATTTTTCTCACGCAAGATAAACATGAATACATGCATGATACAACTGACTTGTTTATTCTTTTCTATTGTTTGTATGTGTAATTTGTCTTGCTTCAAATGTGTTCATGCCATCAGTCTTAATTAACTGGCTACCTTCTGCAGGTTCCTATAGACTCTTGTTACATAGGTGCTCAGAATTCAGCCTTCCTGCAACAGGTATGGAACCTTTAGTAATGCTCTCTCAGTGGCCTTATGCTGCAAACAGACATTTTTCTTTCTCTCTCGATTCTACTGATACTCTTTGATGCATGGGAGTTTTAGGCTTCTTATATAACTGGCGGTGTACATCATAAGCCACAAAATTTGGATGGGCTGTTTCAATATCTTATGGTATGTTGTTTTTCTCAAATTGGTTAGCACTTAGCAATTTGAATTTGTGATTTAAAATCTTGCTTGTTGCCAGCAGTTGCAGCCCACTCTGTATAGACTGATGAGCTTAACTTGATTTCTTGACACATGTTTAATCATACTTGTTTATGATGACACTAACCCATAGCCTTGCATAGTGTTAAAAGTGTCTGTTTCTTTATAAATGTTCTTTGAAGTGCACTTGGTTGATGAAAATGTGGGCAAACTATTTTATTAATATGTGATTGGCCTTTCCATGCAGACTATCTTTGCTACTGACTTGCATTCTCGCAGTTTCATACATCTTCCAAAGCCCGTCAGTGTAGATTTTCGTGCCTCGTAAGTTTTAACTACTTGTTTATTGTTTCAATTGCTAAATCATCCTTATTTTGTATGTTTGTGCCATTGATGTGTAAATATATTAACTAAAAAAAGCTACTATCATGCTTGTGTTGAAAGAGAAGGTGAGGAATGTCAACAACGCTATGCCAAATTTCCTTTCTTTAACATTCTTTTTTGCTGATTCTGTAACAGAGGGAGTACCAGATTAATTTTTCCGCTTCTTTTTTCTTGTCTAAGTTTATGTTCTCAAGCTAGCATAACTGCTTAAAGTATTGTATTCCTCTATACTGTCTCCGGTTAATCACATGATAATTCTCATGCTCTTATTGCTTTAACTTTAAACTATGTAATTATTGATTGAATTCTGAATTATGCCAGATGCTTTTGCCATAAAAACACCATTGACATGGGTTACGTATGTTCTGTATGTTTGTCGATTTTCTGCAAGCATCACAAGAAATGTTCCACTTGCGGGTAAGCAGTTCTAGTTGCATAGTTCAATTTATTTTATATGTTCTGCTCCCAATGTATTCATAGTTAGTTACTAAATGATTAAAGTATGAGTTCTTAAGCTTTTCTTGACATGGTAGTTGTCTGGAATTACCACCATCCATTTCTCCTCTTGAGAAACCCAGACATCTTTCAAGTGTTTTGGATTCCCACCTCCCTTCATTCTCTGGTTCTATCTTTGGTGTTTTAATTGTAAGTGCAGGTCAGTATTTGGTCAAGCTCAATCTGAGGCGGCTTCGGCATCCGACAAAAAGAGGAAGACTCCGGAAACATAAGTTAAGGAGGTTACCGTACTTCTGTAATATACTAAATCTGGGTAAGTGTTTTCTTGGTCAGCACAAAATTTGTTTTGTTCTAGTCAATGCACTGTTTAGCTGTTTTTAAAAGCAACTAGTACATGAATTTTGTTTCTTGAATCTTGACTGAACAAAATTCTTCTGCTTGTGCGACCTCTTGGTATGTGGAATTTGTATGACATGAACATGATTAAATGTTGAAAGATTGAACTGCCATTATAAAAAAAATTCTATCCACAAACTCATTTATGTTTAAAAAAAAATATAGATGATTATTTCAGAAATAATTTATATCTTGTTTCCCGACCCGTGGTCTCATCCCTCTATTTATCAGTGGCTGTGCCTCTCAGAAAAGGGGGAAAATGTGTGATTAATCTGCATCTCTCACCATGGATTCCTCTGCTAATTCTTCAGAAGAAAACATGCTTTGCTATCTGTGTCGACATTCAGTGATTCCAATATGCAGTTTTATGGTGAATTTAGCTTTGCTTATGGACATTTTCACAACTTTATTTTACCAACATTGTTGTGGCAAACCTTGCAGCCTGATAAGTTTTTGGAAATGCTCATCTGTTCAACTTCAATGGTACATTGGATGGGACATTTTAAATTTTTTAAGAATTTTAAGGTACTTATATTTAAAATGTATGAATTTGCAATATTAGTATTTGTAATTGCTTTGGATATTTTTCTTATAGAAAAAAAATGTGAGGTTGATGAAATGAAAAAATAGAAATACTATAAGAAAAATATGTAGTATTGATGCAGTATATATTATTAGAATTTTTTGGGATATTTTGCCTTCAAAATTAAAATTATAAGAAAAATATGTAGTACAGATGCATTACATACCTTATAAAAAAATCGGTATAATTTCTTAATAGCACCATTAACTCCTAAAGTATACACTTCGTATCGAATTGCCTTTTAAAGAAATTTTTAAGATATTTTCTCTCTTAAATTAAAAATTATGACGTGATATGCCTCATTTGTTAACTTAAAAAATATGGATTAATCTAAATGTGTCACGTATATTTTATTAATAAAATACAGATCATTTAAATAGAAAGGAAAAATACATGTTAAGTATGTCAAATTTTATTTTATTATGACTTGATATGCCTCAAATGTGCCCCATTACAGAAGAAGATGAAATTATGTTTTTGGAAGATGAATAAACATATTTAAAACGTTAGCTAAGGGAAGGGTCATGAAAAGTTTGGACTAAATTATAAAAATTTAAAATAAATAGAGTGAGTTTTGAGTTAAATAAAATTTTAGGGATTAAAATAACAAAATACAATCATATTAAGAATATTGAACTGAATTATAAAAATAAAAAGAAATATACATCAATTTCGTGTTAAATAAATATTTTTTAGGGACTAAAATGAATAAAATATAAAATCTAACATACTTAAAGTACAATTTATCCATTTTATTTGAGTCAACTGTTTTTAACAAAATAACACGTGACACATGATTGTATCATGAGAATTTTTTAATGAATGCTAATATAAGTGGCATATGAACTCATAATTTTTAATTTAGGGATTAAATATCTTAAAAAATATTTTTAAGAGACAATTCGATATAAAGTACATAGTTTAAGGGCAAGCGGTGCTATTAAGTATTTTTAAAAACTACGACAGTGATTTTATTACCGTACACCCACTCACACCCTTTCTTTCCTTGTACCCCCTTCTTTAGCTATTCCTTTTCTAGCTTCCCCGTGTTAAGGTTTTAGCACACTCTGTTTCTCTTTCTAAACCAGTAGAAGTGAAAACTTCTTCAGACTCTGGACAAATGGCAGCGGAGACGCACGATGGCTCCTCCATCAACACAGAGGCCATGGAAGCGTCGGAGGCGACGATGGAAAAGGTCGATATCGAGTCACGAATTACCACCGCCATGCGCTCTCGCGTTGGCCACTTCAAGAAACAATCCGAGTACACAGTCTCTCTCTCTCTTGCTGCTTATCTCTTAAACTCCTCTTGACTAGGTTTTTAGTTTTGAATTCGTAAGTTTGTTAGATGGATTCGCATTACACAGTCGACTTCTAGGGATTTCTAGGTACTTTGAGCGGGTATTTCAAATTATTTGAGAAAATGGGAATATTTTGTGACATTGGAATCTGTCTCTTGGTTTTTTAACATTGATTTGCTTGATAATTTCTTTTTTTTTTAATTTGCTTCCTTTTTCGTTTATTGGTAAGTTCATTGACATTCGAGGGAGTTCGGAGATTGTTAGAGAAAGACATGGGGTTAGATACGTTTGCATTGGATGTTCACAAGAGATTCGTCAAGCAATGCCTCTTAAAGGTACCGTTTTTTATTTCTTTTTATTTCAATATCAGAGTTCCTTCTTCTCTATAGTGTACTTGATAAGATGCTTTTTTTATCATTTAGGCTTCATGTAAAAATTGTATCTTACGTTTGCTTATTGATTTTTCTCTTCCAGAAGCAAAAAGGTCTGTTTTAGATACAACAGCCAATACTATTTTTTAAAAATTAAAACCAAAATTTGTATATTTTATATCGGGTAATGCACAATTTTAATTTTTCTTTCTTTCTTTTGCACAGAAAGGTAATGTTAATTCTTAATGCATTTTAGAGATTTTCTCAAGTGGTGATTTGAGTCATTTGTATATTTTATATAGGGTAATGCTCAATTATTGTTTTACTAAGCCATTTTTTTATTTTCAATATATCCTGGTTTTTCTTTCTATATTTGCCTTTATTTTAGGACAACTTTTAGCAGGGGATAACTAGAAAATTATCACACAGCCTTGATTTTCTTTCTTTCTTTCCCTGTAACACAAGCATTTATGTGAAATGCTAGTGTAAGAATGTATCTAGTGGAATACTTTTATGATTTATCTTCCTATAGTGGAAAAGTGGTTCAACTATGCATAATCGCCGTATATTTTCTGTACTATGCTTTACT
Organism: Abelmoschus esculentus; assembly: GCA_035048815.1. NCBI lineage: Eukaryota > Viridiplantae > Streptophyta > Magnoliopsida > Malvales > Malvaceae > Abelmoschus > Abelmoschus esculentus. Next base: position 3,502,222 of record JAUCBN010000010.1, read on the forward strand.
TGATTATTGATAGAATATGCTGTACTGTAGTTTCAATAACAATGCTTTATGAAATAATGGTATCTTCCATTTTAATATTTTCTGGACTTCCAAGACTATGTTTGTTGGAGAAAAGAAGTTTTATGAACTGGCATACTTGTTTGAGAAAAGCTATAGCTTATTCAGTATGTCGAATATAAAATTCTTGTTGCTGTTGAAAAAATTGGTTACTAATAATGATATGTAAAGAAGGAATAAATGTGTTGGAATTTGAACTCTCGAAAGGTGGTGTTTCACATTCTTGTTTCACTTTTAATTTATCAGTATGCTTATCCATTCTTTATTTACAGTGTTTAGATGGTGGCAATGATGATGAAGGGTCCAAAAGTTCTGGAGAACCAGTGGAGAAAAATGTAAGTACAATCACCGAAGGAGCAGAATCCCCCAAAGGACGGCAACCTAAGAAAGATATAAAGGAACCTTGCTCTGAAGATGAAAAATTGGAAGAATCTCCTGTTTTGGGACTTCTGTCTGAGCAGAAAACTATGAAGACTGCGAAGAGAGAAAATAAAGAAGTTTCTGAGAGTACAATAAAGAAAGCTATCGGAAATAGAGCTTCATATGTTGAAGCTAATTCGGAGTGAGTTGCTAAATTGTTTGATTTCTCACTGCAAGTCAATATAATTGCTTGTTCATCATGTTGCATCATATTGTTTTGTGGGTCATCCTTTTCCAGTGCCTTTGGTATACTCAGGTCATTGAATCATTGGAACTTTGATGTTTCAGAACAGTCACAATGGCTGGACTCCGTCGGCTTTTGGAGGAAGATCTTGAACTTGATAAATATGCACTTGATCAATACAAGACGTTCATAGCTGAACAATTAGATGAGGTGAGCTACTTTGTGAAAAGTCAATTCAACTTCATAAGCCATCATGTGCACTATAGCTTTCTTGTAATTTTCTTTTAATTATCAGGTTTTGAAGTCTCTTGAAACTTCTGCTCCTGCAAGTGAGGTTAAGGGAAAAAATCTCAAGAAAAATTCTCAGAGCAGAACTGCTAAAATGGTTAGCAAGAAATTGAGTTCTTCATCAGGAAGTGAGAATGATGAAGAAGAGGGAGACGAAGATGATGATGATGATGGTGAAGAAGAGGTGAAACCGAAAAAAAAGATCACTCCTAAAGGGAAGATTAAGAACTCTGAAGGACTTAAAAAACGGAAAATACCTACAAAGGAGGCACAAATGCCTAGCAAGAAGAGAAGCAAACTTACAGAATCAAATTCAGATGATAATAGCAATAATGAAGGCAGTGGGAGTGTCTCTGATGATGGTCGTTCTCAATCTTCTGCTGCAAAGGCGGTGAAAATCTTGCTTCTTATTGCTCATTTTCCGTCCAAATCTATTTTCTTATAAGTTATGCTTGTTTGATCTGATTTAAAGTAAGCATCTTTTAATAGTATTAATATACAGAGAAAAGAAACGTCTGCTCCAGTATATGGGAAACGTGTGGAACATCTGAAGTCAGTTATCAAGTCATGTGGAATGAGGTTTCACTTCGAGACTTTTTATGAATCCTGATCTCCATGAAGATTGTATGTCAGTGTATTCTCATTACTCTGTTTTATTTACAGTGTTCCCCCCTCGATCTACAAGAGAGTCAAACAGGTCCCTGAGAATAAACGTGAAGCCCAATTAATTAAGGAACTAGAGGAGATTCTTTCCAAAGAAGGATTGTCTGCAAATCCTTCAGAAAAAGGTCAGGATTCTAGCCCCTGTACAACTCATTCACTATGCTTTCTAGAGTTAACCTTTTTATTGCGAAATATCTTTGTTACTAAGAAAATGGGATTAAGTTTTATGTTGCCATTAGAAGCTCTTTAATGTTTGGATAACATTTTGGGAAAGAGCAAATTTTATCAACTAATTTTGTCATCTCATGGATGCCTTGATCATCTACAAGCCGGGATTATGATAGAATTATTCATTAACTATTAACTGACACGGTGATACCCATGTAAAGTGTAAACACAAGTTAAAACAAGTCCATTTCCATTCCTGTGTGTTGGGAGGTTCTGTGTATACTCAGAAGGCTTGGTGATGATTGCTTCAGATCTAATTGGAAATTCTAATGATGGGAATCCGTCATATATCTCGACATAATTGCTGTTTTATTATCAGGTAACATTCCAGAGAATCCATGTGGGATGGCAGAGATTTCCATGCCCGGCTTCTCCAAGCTGAATGCATTTTTATCCACAACTTTTGCTTTTATCTCCATTTACAGCTATCACTGCTATATTCTACGTTATCTTTTCTTTAGTTCTATTAATCGGAGTGTTTTAAATTCTCAGAAATCAAGGATGTAAAGAAGAAGAAAGAAAGAGCTAGAGAGTTAGAAGGGATTGACACGAGTAATATTGTGTCAAGTTCACGTAGAAGGTCCACAACCAGTTTCGTCCCTCCACCAAAACCTAAAATACCAGATGTGAGTGATGATGAAAGTGAAGAAAGTGACGATGATGATGGCGATGATGATGATGAAGATAATGAAGAAGAAGAAGCTGGTGACGATGCCAACAGCCAGAGTGAAGAATCAGAAGAAGGTGAGAGTATAGATTTGTTTGTTGCTTTGTTATAAAGTTTTATTGACCAACTTTATGCAAATATTAAATCTGGGATCTTAACAGATTCTTTGTCCCTGTAGACAGGAAAGAGTCAGTAGTTCATAAGTGTTCTAATGATAAATAATTTTTTACTCGTAGCTAACTAAATGATTATTCATCTTATGTGATCTGTGCATATGTTTGCAGAAGAAGACAGTGACAGTGATTGAATCCTGCTGCCTGAGTTTAAACTTGCAAGGTGTTGGCTCGCTCATGAACTGTTCATTATGATGCTATAGTATGTATCTCAGTTTAATTTCCCTCTAATACTTTGTAGTATTCTTGGTGTGTTTAGGGTTGTAAAAACAGCCACTATACACTTGCTCTTTGATTTCTGGACTTGGAGGGTGAAGTCCTCGGCTAAACAAGGATGTTAGCTGCACCAGGCAATGTGTATTGTGGCTGTGTCTGAATATTTGCAATAATATAGTTTGATTTTCTTGCACCAATTTTTATTATAGTGTCTGAAATTTGAGGAGTGAACTGAAGGGAAATCGTCTCGAGTCTTATAAATTTTCTTACATTAGCAGGGGGATGGTTATGAGGCCAGTGGGGGGCTGACAGGCAGCTCAAAATTTTAGAAAATTAAAATTGAGACTTAACTAAAAAAAGTTTTAAATTTGGCTCTTTCAAAAGTTTTAAATACTCTTATTATGTTTCAATTTTTTTGAATATTTTTAATGAAGTCCCCTCTTAAAAATTGTAAAGGTTCTCTCTCATCAACCATTAAATATATGAAAAGTTTACTTTTAACCCCATTTCTTTGAAAAATTTAAATTAAACCCTTCAAAAAATTTGAAAATATTAATTCAATCCTCCAAGTTTTAACAAGAAATTAAGCTGACTCTCTCACTATGTTTCCAAGATCCGCCCTTGTACATCAGCATTCTCTTTGTTAAGCCTTATGAAGATTTCTTAACAGGTGACAATATCCTTGCAAAACCCTAATTACATTCATAGGCGAAAACTGCACTAAGCCATGTACAGTGCAAAACCTTTAACATATTGACTGGTTAAAGCCCGACAACTGCATTATTCTCTTACAAAACACTCATGCAGAGGAACAGATTAGGATTTTGTTTTGGTACGTACAGAATATACAGCAGCTAGCAAGTTTGAATCAAATCCAATTTTCCATCGCAAACGACACCGCTGCGCCTCCGATGGTCCCAATGAAGCATATCAAAGCTGTAAGAGAGAGCTCTGCTGGGTACAGCTCCAATGTAAATGACTGAAACAAAAATTAGCAATACTATAAGGTTATTGGAGAAATGAAATGTTCGATGTTCAAAAAGTGAAAGTATAACTGACCTGCAAAATGTAGAAACCTGACCAGCCCCAGCATCTTGCTAGGAGCATGAGTGTCTCGGCAACCCAATGCTTTGCCTCGGCTACATTGCTGGAAGCGTGGTGGATTGGTGGCTTCCTCCTTGCAACTTCATGAAGTTGAACGCCGGACCTTTGTACAGAGTCATGATAACAGCTCCGGGGACCATGATTACTGTTCCGATGATCTTGGCTATGTTGCTCACCTTCATAATGTTTACTCTCTCCAACCTATTTAACAAAGTTAATTTGGTCGACAGAAATTATCATTGATACTGAAATTTTATGTGAAATGGTATATATAAGAACGTGAAAATTTAGATTATTAATAAAAATATAAAAAAAACAAATTATATAAAAATTTAAAGATGTGACCGTTGACTTCATTATCCTTAAATACATCATACTTTGTAGAACAGAGCACAAACCTCATTTCATGCTCTATGTTCATACAAGGTCAACCTTGAGATAGGATAGCAAAGAGGAGAAATCTTCTGTCTTTTAATGGTACTTATTTTTATGTTTCTTATTAAAAAATCGTTAAAATTAAATTTTAAATTTTAGTTTTAATTTTTTATATTTTAAACATTAAATCTTATACTCTAAAATATACAATACCTCTCTCTAAACCCTTATTACAACCCTTAATCTTGAACCTTAAATCCTAAATCTATTAATTTAAATTAAAGATACCAATAAAAATACGATTAAAGATACGCGAAATAATAAAAGCGTTGCTCATGTGGCAGTCAAGTTACATTGTTCGTAGCCCACCATTTATAATTAAAAATATTGATTATTAGAATTCTTATTTTTTTAAGATTTATTATTGTATGTTGTTTAGGGCCATTTTTCAATGCTCGTTATTAGATGGTTATTTTCTTTTAATATTATTATTAAAAATCTACTCTTAAAATTTATTTATTAATATTTATTAATAGTGATCTATTTTTCTAGTACTTTTTATTGTGACCTGATTTTTTCGGAACTTATTATAGTTCAATTTTTTAAAACTTCTTATTAAGGATGTATTTCAAACTTATTTTTCAACATTTATTGTTGAGAGCTTGCGAGCTCGATTATTTCTAATAATGCATCCAATGCTGTAAAATAGGTTGAGAAAATCATTCCCAAATTGTTGCAGATTCAAGGTTAATTGGTATACAGATCAAAGCATTCTACAATAAATTATTTTACTATCGGATTTTATCACTGAAAACATGAGCAAAAATCTTTTGTTTTTGTTTTTTTGCGCCTCCTTTTATGCCTTCTTTGAAAATTTACTAAAAAATTAAATTTTAAACCCTAACCCTTATTTTTTATATCCTAAACCCTAAATCCTATACTCAAAAAATACACTCTACCCCTAATTCCCTAAACCTTAACCAAAACTCCTAAACTAAAATCCTAAACCCTAAACCTCTAAATTGAAGTGGATGCATAAATGGAGGCATGGGGAAGGGGGAGACGATTTGCACCCGTGAAAACATTATTACAAAGCTTTTATGAAGTATGTAACATTTATCAAAAAAAATCTAACATGTTAACGTGATAGAACTAAACCGAAATATAAAAATTATCTTAAAAGATACGAAGAAAAAAACAGACACGTTACAAATGACAAGATAGAATCAAACTCGGAGAAGACAACAAATTAAAGTGATAGAGTGTAGCAAAATGTAATAAAACATGAGGATAAATAGACATGTTAGTGACAGACAGGTACATATATTGTTTTAGAAACACTTTCTTGCATACAAAAGGCTAGCAATAATGGGGTTTATAAGTAGTTTTCTTTTATCCTTTAATATTCTTCATATGGCTTAACCTAGAAAAAGAAGAATAATTTGATTCTCCCCTAAGCCATTTCAATCAATAGATAGATATGTAGCTACCAGGAGATATGATATTCAAAAGATCCCATTAAACTTAACTGGTGAATTTCTGGAACAACTAACAAGTTAAAGTTATTGTCTTTGTACATCTTTTTGTTATGATCTGTTAAGTTGAAGCCAAAGAATGGAGAATGGATTGTTTAGATAAGAACAAAGGCAAAAACAGTGAGGGTTTCATGGCTTTTACTCACAACATTAAAGCGTCAGAGTACAGTAAAAGGATGATTAATTATTAAGCTACAAAATACTTAGTGGGGACCGGGGAGAGGTGGTGAGGAGATTACATAATTTTATCGCTCGCAATGGGAAGAACAACTCTGCTTGATAAATTCTTATCAGCATTTGGAAGACAACACCGTGTGTTGGTTTATGTTCCTCGAGCGCTGAAGGTGTTGTTTGAAGATGGAATATCAACAGCATTGGCAGTTCCATCAATGGCCAACATTGGTCTACCGTTGTCTGTGATGGGCAGTTCCTGCAGGCCATTGCTTTTCTCATCGGTGTCTGATTGTTTCTCATCTTTAGCTTTGCCCCAAACCACAGTGTAAAGGCCTGAGACTATGATAATGGCTCCAAGTATGCTGAAATAAACCAAAAACATGAAGCGAATGAGCAATCAAAGCAAGGATGCTCCAAGTATACACTCTGCTATCATTCCCTATTCATGTGTGGATATCATACCTTCCAAGGTGGACTTTTTCAGCTAAAATAAATGCCCCAAGTGCAGCAGTGATGATCATGCATAGAGGACTGAAAGATGTTACGAAAACCGGACCTCGTTCCTGGATCACGATGCCTTGCACGTAATAGGCCACCCCGGAGCACACGATTCCCTATTATATCCAAGCGTTAAGAGCTTATGATTCGCAAGACTTTTCCGAGTACATCATGGTCGGAAAAAAAGGGGAGGATGACTTACTGAGTAAGATGCAGCGAGAAGCCTGGAGTCGAATCCGATTTTCCAGGCACTAAAGTCACGAACCATGATAAGTGACAACAGTCCATCTTGCATCATTCCCATGAAACATATCCAAGCTGTAAGAGAGAGCTTTGCCGGGTACTTCTTCAATGTGAAGGACTGAACCAGAAACAGTAACCGGTGTTTAGCTCACAAACAATCAAGTGGTTTCAGGTAATATTCAATGAGACTTGAAATACGTAAACTCACTTGCAAAATAAAGAAGCTTGACCAGCTAACGATACTTCCAAGAAGCACTATGGTGCCGATAACCAAGTGTTGATCTGCAGATTCGCCGGTGGTTGCATGGTGTGTGCCTCCTCCTGACTTGATGAAGTTAATAATGGGGCCTTTGTACAAAGTCATCACCATTGCTCCGACCACCGTGATCAATGTCCCGGCGATCTTTGCAACACTGCGTATCTTCTTCAAATCCACCTTCTCTAACCTATTTCACATATAAATACCGTATTAAAAATGATATTTAAGTGCGCATATATTTTAATGAAATGGTTTGAATAATTTTACCTGAAAATCACTGCCAACACGAAAGTAACAGCAGGAAGCATGTTGACGAAAGCCGATGAATATGTTGCATTTGTTAACTTCATTCCCATATAGTAGCAGTTCTGGTCAAGCACCGGCCTGCACGTATTAATCCAATATCAATAACTTGATTATTCTTATAATAAATATGCAGCAAAACTAGGGAGTTCAGAACAGTACTCCAGGATGCCAAGAGCTACAATCCTGAGGAAGATCGGGAGAGTCATCTTTGGTCTAATTTTCCTGCATGTAACATTCGGTATATACGATCAATATTTGATGCACTGATGATATATAAATTCGTGCTCTGTTATAAATCGGATCGAGTAGAGAATGAACCTTTCGAGAATGATTGCGAAGGGTGCAATGACAATGGTGGCGACGACATGGCGGTACGTGGCGAGGATGAAATTGCTCATGCCATGCTTCAAAGTAATGGTGGAGAGGATGTACATGCCTGCAAATCCAAACTGGAGGGAGATTATTGCCACGTATGGCTTCACTTTGTTCATCACCTTAGACAAAGCAGCTACATTTGATGTTTGGTCTCCCATGTTTCTCTTTTTGTTTCTCTCTCGACTACTTGCTCTGAGGCTTGATACTTCTCAATGTCAAATACCCTTCTTATAGACAATAAAAAGGCTAAGACAAAATAATAATTATATGGGATAAAACAACATTTAGTCCCTCAACTTCGTAACTTTTTTCAACTTAGCCCTCACAGTTTTGCTAATGAAACCCCAAAGAATAAAACTGAGGATGTTAATGTGGACATCTGTGAATATGATGCCTTTGGCATTTAAAAAAATGATTTGTTTTAATTATTATTTTATGGGAAGTGGGGATTTCGGACAATCAAATGATGGTTAGGTTAAGTGCGGCTGATGCATGCAAAAATTATGTGGCTTTTACGTGGCCACCATCTCTAAAATTATCCAACTCACCAGGGTTAGTAGCTCTCTGCGTTTTTACTTTCGGATTCCTTTTATTTATCATGAATTAAAAGATTGGCTCAAACGACCAATTGAACCTGTAAAGGAAATTTAAATTTTAAAATAAAAAAAAAATATTGTTGTGATGTCGATTGTATTTTAATTTAATTAATGTTATTGTCGTTATAATATTTATTTAGATATATTTATTTTTATTTAGGACTAAAATATTAAATGTTATATTGCAAAAATGAGACAGTATTGAATTGGAGTAGATGAATTCTACTTTGCTTACAATTGTCAAAGCCCAAAGCAAATTAGTGCAAATGATGTTGACAAATATTAATTAATAATTGTTTGATTAGGACAAACTTTAAATTACTGGGACTAGTTTCCAAAACCTGAAATTCTTCGTACATTAGAATAATCAGAATTTAAGATTATTGGATTAAATTGCTTGCTGAATATTAATCACTTTATTACTCATCTCTTCACTTTATATCTTCTCGATATAAATTTTCGAATGTAGGCAATAAAATAAACATTTATTCTTATTCCCCCTGCTGCCTGTCGCTTCATTTTTGCTTTTGATGTAGCAGAAATTCGGATTCTGGAACATGCACACCACTTTATTATTATTATTATTATTATTATTATTATTATTATTATTATTATTATTATTATTATTATTATTATGCCTTATCTATTGGATTTCTAAATATTTTTTAGAAATTATTCTTGTACGTGACGTAAATATTCGAATAGTATAAATATCAAATTTGATAATAATAATAATAATAATATTCGTACAATGTTTTTTCTTCTTCGATGGAATGGAAACGTGAATATAAATTAGATATTTGGTTCGATCATTAATATAGTATAAGGTTTATATTACATGGATTATGGATAGATACTTTTTGAATCCATGTGAGAACATTGTACAAATGGATGAAACTGTCTATTAATGAGTGGGAGCAGTGAAGTAGATATATCAAATATTGAATGCACAAAGGGATGAGATTGTGTTCTATTATTGAGGGTAGGATAATATTTATGTTTAGATTTTCTGAAGAAAATGGGGATCTATAAAATATTATTTTTGTTAGTTTTTTCCGATTCTTTAGGGTTTTATGCTAATTAATTTAGATTAATCTGTCCCAAACATTTGATTTTGACGTGTGAGTCCCCTATTAAAGATTTTCTGTAAATACAAGATTTAGAAATTAAAATTTAATTAAATAATATTATTAAATTATTTATTATATGAACTAATCTCGTTAAAATATAAATTGATATATAAATATTGATGTGTAATAAAAAAAACATGGTGGAGACAATGCACCGTTGGTGGTTTTCGCGTTTGGATCCCAACATGAGAAAATCACTAAATCAGGTTGTTTGGTGGATTTCCACGTGACAAATTGGAGAAACACTCGAAAGACATATCAACCACGGTTAAATGGTCTGTAAAGAGATTAATTTTCTTAAATACGTAATTTTAACCGTATTAGGCACATTCAAGATTTGATCCTCACTCTAAACATAAAAAGATTTAAAATTATCGGCTATATTTAACGGTTTAAAATCATCTACCTCTTTTATATGTCTCATTCAATGCTTTCATTTCAAATTTGTAGAGTTTAAGGTTCAAGGTTAGGAATTATGGTTAGGGTTTAAAAAATTAAGGGTAGATTTTTTAGAGCGCAGGGTTTATGATATAAAAAATAAAGATTAAAATTTAACATTTATTTTTTTAAAATTTTTCAAAAGAGACAAATGATTTTTACCCGTGCTTAACCGTCTTCTCATCTAAGAAAAATAATAGATACTTGTAATTCATATCAATTAATTAATCGAAAAAGTCTAATTACCGTATAATTATCTGTTTCCAGATTCCACATGTTTTTCATTGTAATGGTTAAGACTTAAGAGAGATGTTAATTGTTGATTAGTGGATAAACTTTCAGGCTTCAGAACTAATAATATTATAGTTAGGCAATCCATGGCCACCTCTGCCATGTCATCTCTGCACTTAAAATCAACACAAAGCATTATCTGAATTTAATCGGATGTATATCTACCCTACTGTATGTATGTATGCATATGGAAAAAGGAAATTAATGCAGAAAAGAGAGAAAAAATAAATAAAAATCTTTTGCCCTTTTTTCTTACTTTTCTCCATATTTTTTATTAAAAAAATTTTAAAAAAATAAATTTTAAACTCCAATCCTTATTTTTTATATCCTAAACCCTAAATTATACACCCTAAAATATATATTCTACTCCTAATTTCTTAAACCCTAATCACAATCCTTAACCTTAACTAAACCCACACCCTAAACCCTCTAATTTAAAGCAGAGGCATGAATGGAGGCATAGAAAAGAGGTAGACAATTTGCGCCAAGAAAAAGCCCTCTACTTTTTGGGTAAAAATCATTTATCTCTTTCTCATGCCTCCCTTTATGCCTTCTTTGAAAATTTACTAAAAGTTTTAATTTTTAACCCTAACCATTATTTCTTATATCTTAAACCATAAACCCTAAAAATGCACTATATCACTAATTCCCTAAACTCTAACCACAACTCTTAACCTTGAACTCTAAACCCTAAACCTCAAAATTTGAAATGAAGGTATGGAAGGAGGTATAAGAAAAAGGTAGATGATTCCTACCCCTATTTTTTTTTTTAGCTTTTTATGTATTATTTTACACTAAAAAATGAAATTTAATATTTAATTCTTAAAAATTAAAATTTACCCTTTAATAAATAAACATTAATACTAACCTTTAGAATGTAAAAAACTCTAATCCTTGAACTTTAAATTTATTTTTTTAATATTAAAACATACATAGAATGTAAAAAAGATAGAATATTTGTATTCGAAAAGAAAGAGCATACGATCAAGGTTCATACAATCCACGTCTCGCTTTCCATCCAATAGCAACAGAAGTCGATGCTTCTCAATCCAATACGACTGAATGAAAAGACTGAAAAGGTGGTGAATAATAATCCAGGTTCCAACGTCACCAGATATAAAACCAGACAGATATGGAGTTTTCTTTTAAGACACAACTAGTGTGTGGCTAAAACCTTGTCCTCTGAGTGCAATCCATAGCGGGGCCCTGGTGACAAAGCAAGCAGTTTCTTTTTCCATCCCACCCTAGTCATGAGATTCATATGGAATACAAATATATTCATTGAGTTGGTAGGTAAGCAGATAATCTGCACATTCTCCAAATAAATAATGATGAATCGATGCCTGAGTTGTGTCTGCCTCATCAACTGGAATTCTTGTCCTCTTGAAATTGGAATAGGGTTCATGAGATAGCAATGTATGTAGAGAATGGAACTTAATTCTTCATACAAAAGTTTTGACAGATACCAACCCTCAGAATTTCTTACATTGTTGAAAAATAGACCAGATCTATAGGTTGAATTCAGAATGGGTCGAATCTAGTTCGGTGTATGTTATAGAATTGGAAAATGATTGGTTCAACCGGTGGAAAAAGGACGAAATTTTGATCGGAAATCATCTACCTTTTTTCATACATCCGTTTTAAATTAAAAGTTTAGGGTTTAGGGTTCAAAGTTAGGAGTTGTACCTCTTTTTCATACATCCGTTTTAAATTAAAAGTTTAGGGTTTAGGGTTCAAAGTTAGGGGTTGTGGCTAGGATTTAAGTAATTAGAGGTAGGGTGTATTTTTTACAGCATAAGATTTAAGGTTTAGATTATAAAGAATAAGAGTTAAGGTTGAAAATTAAACTTTTAAGAAAATTTTCAAAAGAGACATGAAAGAATGCACGGTGAGTAGACAAATGATTTTTACTCGAAATTTTGATTGAGGAAATTTTTTTTGTGATCGTAGATAATCTTTGACTTAATAGATTTATATTAATTTAAAATTTAAAATTTGTTTATATTTGATTCATATTCATATTTATATTCATTTAAAAATTTTAAATTTATATTTGTATTCGATTCATATCCATTTAAAATTTTAAATTATGTTTGTGTGTTTTCAAAGAACAAATACAACTATATTCGTTATTTAAACTTATGTATTCGTGCCCGTTCATTAATATAAAACATAAATAAACATTTTTTTAAAACACGATAATCAAACAAAAATATTAATAATTATATCAAAAATAAATAAAATAAACATAAGTATTTGTATAAATTACCTCTAAGGCCACTAAATTATTGATTTATTTTTATTTTGACCACTAAAACTATAAATTGTCAATTATGCCACTGAAGTATTAAAATATTTAGGATAAACTACCGCAAAGGCCACTAAAGTATTGGTTTGATTCTACTTTGATCAACGAACTACGAACTTTATCAATTAATCATCTAGACTATTAAAATAGTTTCAATCAAAACCGCTGACCTTTTAACTTTTATATGATTTTAAGATTGCTTAATTTTTTAAAAATTAAACCGGTGATCAGTAAATCTCAACAATTTGACTTTTCAATCTCTCAAATTGTCTACTCTTTTATTGTACCTCTATTGATATCTTACTTTAAAATAATGAGTTTAGAATTTAAGGTTAAGGATTCTAGTTAAAGTTTTAGAAATTAGATATAAGATTTACTTTTAGGGGTAAGATTTAGAGTTTAGGATGTGAAAATTAGGGTTATCTCTTAAACTTTAATTTTTTTAATAATTTTAATGTGGGATGTAAAAACATGATCATAGACATGTGATTTAAAAGTTTATTTATATTTTCTCTCAAAGTATTGCTATAATAAAGAAAATGTGTTGATAATATAAAAGGCTATTCCTATTTTTGTGAAATTAAACATTTTACACGCAATGCATGCATAAAAAGTCCGTACTACTTCTTCAAGAATATAAAAATATTAAGATATTATAAACCAGACCACCCTTGATCTTCAATTATTAAGGCTACTTCCCCACTCAGATATGTCCATGGTGTGGTGGTGCTAAACAACTATGTCATCGAGATTTTCCATTTCTTTACTTATTTAAATCATAGTGCTCGAAACATATTCAATCACAGATGTGAGTTCGATCCTCTAAATACATAAAAGAACTTTAAAAGATATATTTATACGAGAAACGTATCGAGTTTTTTTCCATTAACAAGATGCAGATAAGAGCCAACTAATGGAATTGCTTTAGATGCATAGCTAGAACACTTTGAAAGTGTAGGAAAGGCATCTTTTATTTTCCATTCTGGTGAGCAGTCTCAATTGTGGCAATGGCACACTATTTTTCAGAAATTGGATGCTCTTGCTGGTGCAGATGGTGGTCAAAATCATTGCTTTTACCCCACACCACGTAATAAAGTCCGGTTGCGATAACGATTCCTCCGATGATGCTACGTTCCGTGGTAAAAATCGGAGAAGAAAGATATTTCTGTTAATGGGGGAATATGAAAAGAAGAAATACTTGAGTGATAGACCTTTTTCCTTTTAGTTTTTATGGTATGGTACTTTAGAGTTTTATTCAAGTTCTTGATGGCTTTTCCAATGGCTACTTTTATGAAGCTATCACTATAAAAGGAGACTTCCTTGAATGTGTTGTTTAGAACGAATCTAATTTCTAATTTGCTCAATTACCAAACACCAATGTTGTTAAAGATAATGTATGATTTATTTAAAGTGGCTTTAGTAATTTGGGATTAGGTATGCACCTAATACAAACAGGACCAGGCAACACAACCGACAAGGATCAACAGTGTCTCAGATATCCAGTGCTTATCAGACGAGCCGCCGCGTCAGCTGCTCCAATGGTGCCTGGTGGCCCGTGTTTCTTGATCATATGGAATCAATAACACAGACTAGGGTGCTTATCGAATGAGTCGATTGTGAGTTGGGTATACACAACTCGTGCTCGTTAAAAAATTTTGTTATTCGACTCGACTCGTTGCTCGTTAAGGTCGTTAAAAAAATTTGTTGCTCGACTCGTGTTCGTTAAAATATTTTGTTACTCAACTCAACTCGTTGCTCGTTAAACTCCACTTGTTACTCGTTAAGCTCATTAAAAAACTTATCTTATTTTTAATTAAAAGTAAAATTTAATAATACCATATGAGGTTTAATATTAACTTAAATTAACAAATTTAATCAAAAATATCAAAAAGAGTGTATAAAACATTTTTAAAGTTTAAATTCAAAAGTAATATTTGATAAATACATCAAACTAGCATATTAAAATTAGAGTAACAATTCACACATTAATAATTCTTATTTAAATCTATTTTTTTGAATGAAATTATTTTAAAGTAATTATTAAAAAATATTTTTAAAAAATTAACGAGCTGCTCGCGAACTTATCGAGTCAAGTTAGACTTTACTTGATTTAACTCGTTAAGGTATCAAGTCGAGTTTAGGTTCAAATTGAACTAATACGAATCAAATATTTATCGAGTTTTAACCAAGTCGAATTCGATCAACTCACAAGCTACTCAATCACTTGTAAAGTGTCATGAGTAAAGTTCCTGAAAGGGTCACCAGGGTCCCAATCACCTTCGCTATACTGAGTGCTACTGCTTCCTTCATATTTAAATGCTCCAATCTGATCACACAGTTTATGAATGAATTTCAATGGTCGGAGACCAACAACAATAGAGCAGACAGTCTTGGAGTCTGCGTTTTTTAACAATGTTTTATGGTATTCAGGTGATTTCTCAAGGACTTGCGGTATATAGATTTACTCTAATTCAGTCAAGTCTGGCGATTTTGTTTGTCTCGATTAAATTAGATTATTAAGCACTTATTCAGTTCTCGTAATACGAGATCCGATAACTTTAAGCTTGACGTGATTATACAAACACGAGTCGATAGGTAAAAGTAATTAAATCAATCATACACATACTTCTGCAAGTTATTAATAAACTATGCATGGAGAATGAGAATAAATAATTGATAACTGTGGATGATGAGATCAGGCCATGGAAGCTAAGTGCTTGAACATGTGTTTTTCAAAGTGGAATTCATTATACATTTTTTCAAATCTAAAATCAGTCCTTTCTCATACATAAAGCAACAAGTTTTATTAGACCTGCCCTGACAATGATATGAGTAATTAATATACAATTTTGAAAATGGAAATTAATTTATGGGTTTTTTTTGAAAGTTTTAATGGTTAAGTGTAGCTAAGAAAGAAAGAAAGAATAGGGGGTTCCATTTTATTGTTGCTTCTCATTCAGCATGCATGATATGGACATGAAACCTAATCTTTTGCCTCAATAATTTTATGTTTTGGGTGCATCAAACAATAATAGTTTGCTCTGTGGGTTCAAGTTTCAACCACTAAATCTTACAAGTGTGTAAAATGATAAACCCTGTGACTTAACTGGCCTTTGTAGTTTATGGTACTTGAATATAGAACTCATGTCTTATATCTGAATACAGAACAGGCATGATTAAATTAATAATATTTTTTATTTTTCCTATTAAGAAAATAAAGATACTTATCACGGGGATATTATTCTCTTAAAAAGACATTAATAAAAATTATAAGATTTATATCTCAAGATCTTTTTTTTCTTAGTCGATATGAATTAATGTCCTCACTTTTCTCAAACGTGACATAATGCTGTCTTTTTTTCCTCTAATGTCTCATCATCCCACCATGTCTTGAAATGTTGTCTCCCTGTTGAAAGCTAGTGATTTAGGGTTAAACAGTCCATGGAGACAGTGAGCCAGTTGAGATACCCTATGAATCACTTTGGTGGCTTTCAGAATCCAGGATCATTTAGGATAATTAGTGTGAATTCTCCTGATAAACCAATGGAAAACAGTGATGAAAAAGCATGACCATTGACCGGCCGACCAAATCTATCCAACCAAATATCGAAAGTCTGGTCAGTTGGGTGGCTATAACATAGAACCTGCTGAAATAACACTATTCTTTTAGAACATATCGAAAATCACATCGGTCTGGCCTCGGTTCATTTCAGACATATTTTTCTTTGTTCTTGCAACTTGTCGTTGGCAAGTATAGCAGATAAACATGCATATCGAGTCCCAATACATTATGTTTCGCATCAACATAGATCATTCATGAGGTGGAGAAAAGCAGTCTCAAAAGGGTTGGAAAAGACAAAACCAGTTGAATCAACTTCAGTTATAAATTCTATTGATCAGCCCTGACTTTCTCAGTGGGAAAAATACACCAGCAAGATGCAAATCTTACTCACTTCAAAACAGTTACTTCTTCCAGAAGATATGTCTTGAATTATAAGATCGGTTTTATGGTGAAATGGTGTTTTAACCATGATTGCTAAATAATTGGAAATTGAGGGAAAATATTAATTCCGTGATAAATTATCTTTAATTGTTCGGTTTTGAAATTGATGTAACAAGATTACTCTTTTTCAAAGGGACTAATTTGTCAAAATTCAAAATTGATAGAAGCCTATGATGTATTTTCACTTTTTGTTGGATTAATCAGTTCCCTCGATAGCCCCATCTGCAAACAGAATAGGAAGTATGAAGAGAAGAGATGCGATGCGATGGGCTAATTTTGAGTTTCTGTTGTATACTTTGGGGCCACATTTGAAAACTCTGTAACCCACCTAATCCCAAGTTAAGCAATTTATCAAGCTATTGGAAGACTCGGAAGTGGTCGTTATTTTAAAATTTAAAATTTATATATAATTTTTTAAAAAAATTATTTTTCATCTCTTTAAAATTATATAAATTCATGTATTTGACATAAAATCTTATATTCGTTTCTGATTCATCTTGTTTCATCGATGATAATAAATAACAGATAATGTTCTTCCATAACATATGAAAGTGTAATCTCAAATATCTTCGGGAAACAAAGAATACACACAACATAAACCAACCGTGTTGTCTGCAGGGCTGTCCCTGGGTGGGCCATAAGGGCGACGACCCATTCCTATTCAGAGTCCCTAATTTTAATTTTTATTGAATATATTTAATTTTAATTATAGTTTAATTTTTTAATTTTTATTATTAGAATTTAATTTTTAATATTTATTATTATAGGTTACTTATTAATTTTTTTTGATACTTATTATTATATGAGTTTATTTTTTTAGTACTTGTTATTATGATTTCAATTTTTTTTAATATTTTGTATTAGGCATACTTTTAGAAAAATTCTAATATTTTTTATTATAATTCTTAAATCCTAATTTTTTGCAATGTTTGTTTTAGGGGATTATCTTCTACTAAACTTATTATTAGGAGTTCTACTCTAAAAAATTATTTTTTAATATCTTTAATATATACTATTAAAATTTATTTATTTTCGTTATTTGCTATTAGAGTCACGATTTTTTTTCCTAATACTTGTTATTAAGAGTCTAATTTTAAAATTTATTTTCGATATTTTATTACAAATGACCTATTTTTTCAATATATTTGTTATTAGGGTCCAATTTTTCCTAATACTTATATAAGAGGTCTATTTTTTCAATAATGATTATTAGGACCATGTTTTTTCAATATTTGTTATTAGATGTTAGATTTATCACAATATTTATAATTAAAGGTTTACTCTTAAAATTTATTTTCTCCAATATTTATTATTAAAGATATTTTTTATCAATACTTGTTATTAGAAGCCTATTTTTTTCTAATATTTGTTAGTAGGTATATACTTAATTTAATTTTTTTAATATTTCTTGTTAAAAGACTATTTTTTCTAATACTTATCATTAAAGGCTTATTTTTTAAGTTTACCTTAATGCCATTAAAATCTCAGAAACGACTATGATCGTCTAATCCCTGTGTTGCAACTTCAAGCTGTAACACCAAGTAATCATTAAATTTCATCCGTAAAACTTCAAACACCATGCTTCATTGGTCATGAAAGATAGGGTCTCTTAGGAGCTACAGTGTTTTGTTTGCTTTCTAGGAAAGTTAAAAGAAGATAAACAACGGGTAATTCTGGAGAAAGTCCCTAAAAAAAGCTTAAAATAAGCCTTAACCGGTTTACCCGGTCACATTGTGCACATAAAACTATATACACAATTTCTTACAAAAACTGTAAGAAAAACGGTACATACATAAATTAGCACAAAAATAGTAAGGATTTGTGTATTTACACAATTCCTTACAAAAATTGTACGAAAAACGGTAAATACATAAATTGTTACAAACGTAGGGATTTGTGTACATACATAAATCACTAATAAAAAATAAATTTGCACAAAAATGATAAGGATTTGTGTATGTACACAATTCCTTACAAAGTATACACAACGGCTTACGAAAATCGTAAGAAAAAAAGGTATGTACACAAATCCTTACCACTTCAAAACCATGAGCTAAAGGAGGCTTCCAAGGGTAAGGATTTGTGTACATACACAATTTCCTACAAGAATACACAATATAGCACGAAAATGGTAAGGATTTGTGTTTGTACATAAATCCTTACAAAGTATACACAATGGCTTACTAAAAACGTAAGAAAAAAGGTATGTACACAAATCATTACCACTTCAAAACCATGAGCTAAAGGAGGCTTCTAAGGGTAAGGATTTGTGTACAGACACAATTTCCTACAAAAATACACAATATGACACCAAAATGGTAAGGATTTATGTTTGTACACAATTCCTTACAAATTATACACAATGGCTTACGAAAATCGTAGTAAATTGTGTATGTACACAAAACCTTACTTCTGGATGGCTCCTTTAGCTCATGGTGAGAAGTTGTAAGGAATTGTGTACATACCTTTTTTCTTACTATTTTTGTAAGTCATTGTGTATATTTTGTAAGGAATTGTGTACAATATTTATTCGTATATTTTTTATTCGAATATTTTTATTTGAATATTTATTATACGAATATTTTTATTCGAATATTTTTGTTCGAGTATTTTTATTCGAATAATTTTATTTGAATAGTTATTATATGAATATTTTTATTCGTATAGTTTTTATTCAAATATTTTTATTCAAGTATTTTTATTCGTACACTTTTTATTCGAATATTTTTATTCAAATATTTATTATATGAATATTTTTATTCAAATATTTATTATATAAATATTTTTATTCAAATATATTTTATTTGAATATTTTTATTTGTATATTTTTTATTCGAATATTTTTATTTCAATATTTATTATATGAATATTTTTATTGGAATATTTATTATACAGATATTTTTATTCGAATATTTTTTATTCGAATATTTTTATTCAAAATTTTTATTCGAATATTTATTATACGAATATTTTATTTGTATATTTTTTATTCGAATAGTTTTATTCCAATATTTATTATATGAATATTTTTATTTGAATATTTATTATACCGATATTTTTATTCGAATATTTTTATTCAAAAATTTTTATTCGAATATTTATTATACGAATATTTTTATTTGTATATTTTTTATTCGAATATTTTTATTCCAATATTTATTATATGAATATTTTTATTTGAATATTTATTATACGAATATTTTTATTCAAATATTTTTTATTTGAATATTTATTATACGAATATTTTTATTCTAATATTTATTATAAGAATACTTTTATTTAAATATTTATTATACGAATATTTTTATTCGTATATTTTTTATTTGAATATTTTTATTCGAGTATTTTTATTCAAATATTTATATATGAATATTTTTATTCGAATATCTTTTTATACGAATATTTTTATTCGTATATATTTTATTTGAATCTTTTTATTTGAATATTTTATTCGAATATTTATTATTCGAATATTTTTATTTGAATATTTATTATATGAATATTTTTATTTGTATATATATTTATTCAAATATTTATTTTATGAATATTTTTATTCGAATGTTTATTATACAAATATTTTTATTCGAATATTTATTATACGAACATTTTTATTCAAATATTTATTTTATGAATATTTTTATTCGAATATTTATTATATAAATATTTTTATTCGTATATTTTTCATTCGAATATATAAAAATAAATTAGATAATCATTGTTTATAAAAAAAGATTTACATTGAAACCGATTATTAACCGGTTCCCCATGGGTTTTTTTTAGAACCTCCCATAATCAACTCATCTGCATTGGATTCGATCAATTGTCGGGTACGGATGAGCAACTGAATTTAGTAAAAAAGAGTAGCGTAGTTATTAAAAGGGATAATACTACAGTTGCTACTTGTACTTTAACAATGTGTTCAATCTCATCCTTATATTTCGACAAAATGTCCAATTTGGAAGAAAAAAAACATTTCCCTTTATTTATATCTTTCACATAATATCATTTCAAAAAAAATGTTTTCACAGGTTGAATTTTCACGATTTGATATTATACTAAACAATGTTAACCTCAAGTATCATAACAATATATAAAATGATAGTGCATGTACCATATTAAACATTTTCTCAAAATCAGGACAGAGTCGTATGGGGTCGGGAGAGGCAACCGCTTCTACCCTCAAAGAATTTTTTTATTTTTATCTTTTTATTTAATTTTTTATAAAAATTTTGATTTATTTATAAATTTTTCCTCATCTTTAATCATCTACATTTTGTCTCTCAACCTCAAATCTTGACTCTATCTATACTCAAAATACAAGCACCACAATAAATATTTTAAAAATACAAATATTATATTAAACATTTTTATTAAAATATAGATGTCAAATATACTTTCTAACTTAAAATCCCTGAAAATAAAATAAAAGCATCTCATTCTGTGTAATCTGGGTTTGAATAAATGTCATCAACTTCTAGCAATTTACGTATTGGTTGGAAATGAAAGCAAGTTGCTGTAGGAACAGCTGTCTGATCTACCTACAGCTACAGGGTTTACTTTCACTTGGTTTAAATATCCATCTTTCAAGTCAACAGCTTATCTAGAATGATCAGCATTGCGTGAGCCACCACGACGGATACGGTGGTTGTGGATTTGGTATATAAATTATCATCTTCCAATCGTACCGTAGACTTATCCGTGTATATTGGATTAGGGAGTGGAAGGGGATATGAATTTTATGCCTCTACAAATAATTCTTTCTCATCCAGTACTACGGAAAAAAGGACATGGGGGTACGGGTATGGCAATGCCAGTTAAGCGACCGATAAGATAGAACAAACGATTTTGTAAAGATATGTTTTTCAAAAGATACGAATGGGACTGGAGACGAGCAAGAGCATGAATCTTCATTCATCATGGACTATTGGCCTTGCTGGTTGATTAGATTTCTCACATTTTACCATTTAGGACAAAATTTGTAAGGGATCGTGCACTGCAGAATTGCACCAGACAAGAAAGATTTTTTGTCCCTTCTCCTACTGGCATTTACAGTACAAAAATATAATTGTGATGCACTATATACTCAGGGGTCTCAGCTGCTGAGCTCAATGAATCTATAGAAAAATGAAACTTCATTAGCATTTCCAAGAGACCAATCCCTTGTTTCATTCCTTAATCATGTTGTTTTTTAATTAAACAACTTGAGATTCTTTAAAATTCACGTTTACGTATAGTAAATCGGATCGGCGTCGGCAGCAGCTCATCGAATGTAGAACATACTGGCTTGTGATTAATTTAGAACAACACTCTCCTGATTCCCAAGAAAGTAAACAGATGTCTTCTTAATTAGGGCAGGGATTTGTACGGATTGAGGAGACTATTCTTCTGTTCGAAAATGAATTATATTCACCGGGAGTACCATTTTCCTGTGTACAAAATACTAATGCCATGGCCCTTTGTAGTAATCTATAGCCTTTTTTTGGACTTGGCACGTTTTGCCAGGCGTCTCATTGCCCATTTGCCTGACAATGGCAACAATGGTGCGCTGGAAAGTTTGAAAATTTTGCACAGTTATCCCCATCCGAACATACTCAGGTGTGAAAATGAAGCAATCATATATACGTATTTTGGCAAGCATTTTCCAGCGAACTAAAGGCAAGAGCAGATCTAGTAGCTTTATAGCATTGGTTTTGCCGTACCATAAAGAGACTCCCTTTGAACTTAGTAGGATCGAGAAACTTTGGAAGAAAGTCAAGACATGAAGGCGTAAGCAGACAAGGAAAACAACATGAAACAGTGTCGTAGGGTCCTTTTAATTTATTAGTCAGTAAAAAGTAGTGAAAACGAGTTATATTATTTTCAGTTCCGCATGAGGAAAAAACAAGACTCGAGAGACGCGGTTTTAGAGCTGCAAGACAGAGCAGCAACAGCTGGTGTTTTTTGTTTTTGGTTTGGTTTTTTCTACGTTGGGGAATGGCTGAGTTAAGCACTTGGATTTAGATTGCGCGTCTCTTGAGTGAATCACACCCCACCATTATTAAATAATCAGCCCTGCAGATCCAGGAAGTTGCCTAATATCAAGAATCCCATGTTCCACTCAGTATCAATCAAAATAATTGAAGTTTTCTTTTCGCCATAAACATCAACGGTAAAACTAAGATGCACTGTGATAAAAAAATATGATAAATTTAGAACGAGCGGCGCACATCTTTGAATATTATTAATTTTTAATGATATTTGTTAATTATTTAATTAGTATTTATTGGTATATTACGTTAATAGTATTCAACGTTTTTCATCAATCATTTTAAAATTTTCCTGTAAAAAATAACAAAAATGTTTTTTTTTCCTTTATTGAGCCTTTTTCTATGCTCACCCTAAAAGATTCTCAACAATTAAGTTTTAAACCTAATCCTAATTTTCATATCTTAGACCTTAAATTCTATAACCTAAAAAATACACTCGACACTTATTTTCTTAAACCCTAAACTCATTTATTTTAAGGTAGAATATAAAAAAATAAAATAACGTACAATTTTCACCTTAACAAAGGGCAATTGTGGTGGGGTGACTTGCTAGGCAAGTCATTCAAAATTTGAAATAATCATTTAATTTTACATTGAATCATTCACTTTCTATAATTTTCAGATGTTGCCTTAATGATCCATCGCCTTCTAGCTGTGAAACACTGAATTAACCAAGAAAACAAACACTGAAACTTCAAATCTTTCTGCACAAAGTCTAAGAACGACTTGTTTACAAACGTTTCCATAGCTGTAACTACTTATATACAAAACTAATGCCATATACTTTCATCTGTCCTTCTTTAATAACAATTAGGTTTGAGTATCGAGGTTGCTACAAATTATTTATTACTATAATATACCAACCAGACATAGGGAACTGGGTTTTACTTTTACCATTCAGCAGTAAATCAATGTCTTTCCCATCTATTTTAATAAAGCTAGAAATATCCCGTCTGTCAGCCATTTTCATTTTCCTATGTGGACCAACACTGATTGACCAAGTGATTTTCCCAGCTTAAAAAAAGAGAACTCAAAGTCACCCCATCTATAAATATTAACATTTTCCATCGTTTTTAAAAGAAGAAACCATTTGCTCCCATCGCTGACCAGAAAAGCATTGATTGGTTAACTAAAGAGTATTTGTTGTTCGTTGTACTGTTGTTTGATATCTTTCTTTGAAGCTCCTTGGCAATGGTGAAGACTGATATGAAGAAGATTCAACCAGGACCAACGAAGGAAATGAAATCATCGACATCTCCATCGTCGTGCCAGAAGAAGTACAAGGGTGTAAGAATGAGGAGCTGGGGTTCTTGGGTGTCGGAAATTAGAGCTCCAACCCAGAAGACAAGAATCTGGTTAGGGTCTTATTCGACAGCAGAAGCTGCTGCTAGAGCCTATGATGCTGCACTTTTGTGTCTCAAAGGTTCATCGGCAAATCTCAACTTCCCGATCACATCCTCGCATTACATCCCAGATAGCGTGTTGTCTCCCAAGTCAATACAAAGAGTGGCCGCTGAAGCTGCGAATAGTTTCGTCGACAGTGCTGCCGCCCCACCGATATCTCCACCACCTTCCTCCGCATCCTCCCCTTCGTCAACCTCTTCCCCGTCTATGTCCTCCTCACCATCTGATCAAGCTGTCGATGGAGATGATGATTACATGTCGCTGCTCCAATCTCTTGTAGCAAACGATGAGCCTGTTTCTCTGATGGAACCGTGGTACTCCTCCTTCGATCAGATGTTGAATGTGTCCTCATTTCAGGCACCCTCAACGATCAGTGATTTCTACGAGGAAGGCGATGATATTCGGCTGTGGAGTTTTTGCTAAGCCAAACACAGTCTACCATTAAACCATTCTTTTATTCTTTCCTATTCATTGATCTTTCATGATCTTCAGCTGTTTGAAGATGCTACTGACAGTAACCAAGAAATTCATATTTTAAAGTGTTTTTGAGAATATTTTGGAACTCTCGAAGTGGGGATTTCTACGTATTCAGTTTATGCAAATTATCGTACTCAATTGAAAATAAATATCATCCAAGTTGATTTTTGAACTAAATATTTTTTTAAATTAAGATAAAAATATATATTTTTATTAATTTGATATTAATTTAAAATAAATTAATAAATTCAATAAAATCTATAATTTACTCTTTGTTGTCTTCCTAATTTATTTGTTCTCCTATCAAAATTATTATATTAATTTTTATATAATAAAAGAACAACAATAACTTATTATTTTATTGTAGATATTTATGATCTAATAGATTGATTGGTTTGAAAGTATCATGAAAAATAATTAAATTAATGTAATTTTTAAATATAAATAAATAAATTTATTAATTATTTTAAATTATGATAAAATTAATAAAATATATAAGTTTTGTAAATTAAAATTATTAATAAAAATATCAAAATCATAAATAAAATTAAAGTTAAAGTGTTAAGAGCAAAGATTTTATAAATACAAATTTAAGAGAAAGTGTCTAATTTATATATCAATATAAAAATAAAAATTATTTAAATACAAATTCTAATAGTTTAAAGATAATTATAAACTAATATTTATTTATATATTTTTAACCCTAAATAATACACATTTTATAAATATAATAATTAAACTCAAATTTTCTAAGATTAATAATATTCTTTTTATCACTCAAGCGTGCGTTAATGGAAATCCAAGGGGCCTAAATGTTTGTTGGGCTTAGAGGTGCTCGATAAATAACCGATTAAATATGCTAAGTGGTGGAGAAGTGGCAAAATAGGTGGTTTTATGCGGAAGCAAAGATATAAGCAACGAACACAAGGATTTATAGTGGTTCGACTACGTCTACATCCACTACCTTAGCTTCCTACTAAGGATTTCCACAATTCACTAAGAATTAACCTTTTAAGGCCAAAGGGATAACCTTACAATCTTACACCCAAACCGAATCTAGTATCCAAAGTTCACACCCGAATCTAGTATCCAAAGTTCACACCCGAACTTTGGGAAATTCACTCACAAAGAGAAAACTTAACAAACTTGTTAATCCTTCTAATAAGGTTAATGTTTGCAATCTAAACACTCACCCAATCCTAATACACTTGAGCATACATTGACAATTGAGCTCACAAGTGTTTGTCTATCCAAATATTGGAATTTAAGCACTAAGACAATTTCTTGATCATAATATTGTTACAATTGAAGCATTAGTTTTCTCTTGATGCTTGAGACTTTCTTTTATTATCCCAAATGAGCTTCTAGCCTTTTATGACCGTTGGGATGTTTTGGGACCGTTTGGAGCTGATTTCAAGGCTTATTTCCTCTTCTGGTGCAGGCGGTATCGAAACACCTCAGACCGGTATCGGAACACCTACTTTAGGAAATAACTGTTGGCCTGCATTTATGAACAAGTATCGATACCAGTATCGATACCGCTCCTAGCCGTTGTTTTTTTTTTTATAAAATCGTTTTATGACCGTTAGGGGGTATCGAAACAAGGTTCGAAACCAAACATCACAGTGGTGAAAAGGTATCGATACTAGTATCGATACCACTGTGATTTTGCCTTTGAAAATATGACATTGATGAACAAGTATCGAAACACCTGGGTTAAAAACACTTATTTGATTTCTTTAAATCATTTAAAACATAATTAAAATCTCTCAAAAACATCTTAAATATATTTTCAAGTAGTTTGGACATAAAAACCATTTTTGAAATCTTTTCAAATTAGTCCAAAACTATTTTTCAATTATTATATCAAAACATTAGTTCTACAATGTTGTAAGTATATTTGCACTATATGTAATACATCAGCTAAAAAGCGTTGATCATGTTTTGAGACACTACACAATAGCAAAGAGAGTGTGGAATGCCGTAGTACCACAATGTAAGATTCGACTATTCTATGAATTATCCTTTATTGAATGGTTGAAGCTAAATATTTGTAGATTGTCTGAGTTTGATTATGCTACTATGGGAGTGGATCGGAACACTAAGTTCTCAGTTATTTGTTGGCTTCTTTGGAGGAGGCAGTGTCATATATTATTTGACATAAGTTATATTGAACGAGATAATTTGATTAATATTAGTCAAAGCTTATCGATAAAGTATCCAGAGACTTTCTCCAATGCAAATGGGAATTCTACTATTCGACAAGTTAGGGAATCCAATTGGCAATGTCCAGCTGAAGGTTAGATAAAAATTAATAGTGATGGTGCTGTAAACTTGTCTAATGGAAAAGCTACTGTAGGGGGTGTTGCGTGATGAATATGGTTCTTGGGCTTTTGTTTTTTCTCGTAGTCTTGGTTGTTGCTCGATATTATTGGCTGAACTTTGGGGGAACATGATGCTCTTGTTAATGCGTGGAGTCTTGGATTCAGACAAATTGAGTTAGAGATGGATAGTCGTGAGGTTGTCATGATTCTAGGTGGTGAATCTGAGGCACTTATAGGTAATGCTTTAGTTACGGCTATTCAGGAACTTCTTAATCGTGAATGGAATATACGTGTTCGAAGAAGATAATGGAGTGGCCGATAAACTCGCTTCCTTGAGCCGTAATGCACCCATTGGTACTTTGGAGTTTACTACAACACCGGATATGATAGTAGACTTAGTGAATATAGAAATTGATATTGATCATTAGCTTCGCTCTCAAATCTGTATTAACAAAAAAAAAAAAAAAGCAAAGTAGTTAAAAAAATTTCTGTTACTATTTTTTTTTTAAATTATGAGTTTAAGATTTAGTAAAAATAATTTTTTCTTCGCCTCATAAGGTTTATTCCAAAAAATAAAAATATAACACAACTTTGAGTTTTTTTTAGAGAATATTACATATTTATTATTTTAATTATATTTGCATTATTATTTTTTTCTAAAATTATATCAAGTTAAATACTATTTTATTTTTAATTTAAAATTATAATTTTTTATTTTTTTTCTTTTACGAAGACTTTAAAAACATTGTAGGGGACAATCTTAAAATTTTGCATTTAAAGATTAATGAGACTAATGCAAGAACAATCAGAGAATCCAAACTTCATGATAGAAATATCGACAAGAATTTGAGGGTAAAAAAAGCCTGAGATAAAATTCTATTAAAATTAGGATGATGTTTTACTCCTAAATTAAGATAATGCTTTAAATTAATAAATTTTAAACAAAATCAATAATATATAAATATTTTAAATTAAAAATATTAATTATATAAAATCACGTCGTCGTCTTTATTAATTTTAATGGTAAATACTAAAACAAAATAAAAACATAATTTTAAATATCATTTCTCTAAAAATAATAATTAAGTATTTGAGATACTAAACATGTTCTTTTTTTTCTTTATTTGTTTTACATGGACCCAAGGAGTCTAAGCCCAATCCAACTCAACGCTCTACAATTTCTCGTAGCAACAAGTAAACCTATTCCAAGCTCATTGCAGATTTGCCCTTGCCTTTGCTTCTTTCATTCACTTCAGCTTTCACTCAGAAACGGATCAATACAATGGGTTATTCCAAGGATCAGCTGCTTGCTCGTTTAAAGGTTTTTCCTTTTAGTTATATATTTCTGGATAATTTTTAGATTCCATTTTTGTCTATTTTGTTATATTACGCTTCAATTTTGATTTGGGTTTTCGTTTTTTTTGCTTTATATTCGGTTTTTCTTTTCACGGTAAGAATTGAGTGAGTAGAGGTTGGAATCCAAATTAGTTGTTAATATATACATATATTGTGTGCTAAACTATAAACTTTTATAGTTATTTGCACTATGAATGGATGAAAGTATTGTAACCCTTCAAATTATATCGTGTTGGATCGTCATATTTCTTTGTTTGTATAGGACTGTGGTTGAATTTAATGAGTTCATATCAATTATACAACCTACTGAAAGAAAATGAGATTGAGAGCTTCATAGTGTTAACTTTGCTTTAGTTATGGTGGCTGTGCTTTTGTACCATTTTTGCTTAGTGACTGAAACGTGCATTGGGATCTTTCAGGAGCTTCAAATAGAATTTTCCCAGTACGAACATCCCGTTGTTTTGACAGTTGAAGCTCAGGTATAAGAAGACCACTGACTTGGCTCATTAATCCCTTTTCTACATTCATGGATTATAGGACTAAAATATTTCTTCTCAATCAGGAAAAATATGTTGGGAATACCGGTGGTGTTCTCAGCAAAAATTTGTTCTTGAAGGTATGGTATGAAATCATGTACAGTTACTTTTGTATCTGCGCTGAATGAATCTTGGAATTGTTTCTGATTTTCTGTGTGATTGCAAATGGTTATTCATGCAGGACAAGAAACATAGGTACTATGTTGTCTCTGCTCTTGCTGATACGAAAGTAGATCTGAAAGGTGCATGCTTTCTTCCCTGCTTTAATTCTCATAACCATTTCTTATAATACATGGGAATAGTTTGAGTCTTGCATATTAATGTTGATATTGAAATTTTGGAGCTAATTTCAGATGGTAATGAGTGTTTTATGTTGCCTTCAAAGCTGTGCAGTTTTATCTCAGAGACTTGGTTTAGGGAAAGGTGGTCTAAGAATGGCTCCAGAAGAGGCACTGGGTGAGATACTTCAGGTGTGTTGCGTATTAGTTTAAACTTGTTACCTGTTAGTAGCAAATTTTTTGAGATTGTATTATGAGTAAGTTTATGGATTTAGTATTGAAGTCTTTGCCTGCTTGTTTAGTGTTCTACACAATCTTCTCGAATTATATGATCAGATTGCTTCTACTAGCCTATTTGATTCCTAGAATATAGTGTCTTGTTTCAAAAGTATGCATTCATCAGTGCCAAGTAATTATATTATAACAAGATTGTAATTCACCTTTTATTCTGTTGCTTCTGTTTTCTTCTTTTTAAGGTTCCACTTGGATGTGTTACTCCATTTGCAGTTGTAAATGAGTCTGCAAGGTATGCATTTAAGTTTCATCCCCTCCAAGCTTTAAAATATACATGCATTTTAGTGCTGAATGGTACATGGGCTATTCTTTTCCTAGAATCTGGTAATTTTGTCGGTTGCACAGTGCACACAGGATGGAATGCCATCGAAGCTTTAAGTTTTTGTGCTTGTCTTTGCCTGTAATTAGTACATGCTGGTGTTCTATTTTTAGAATCCCTAATTATGCATGTATGTACATGTGATCTTGTGTTAATGGATCTTATCCACAAAGAAACTTAAATCATGTGATCTTGATGAGTTGAGTGGATTAGTTTTCTTTCCTTCAATCTTGATGTATTAACAGCTTTTAGTAAATTGGAAAAGTATTGTTTCTAATTGCATTGCATACATTAAAAGTGAAAAAATGATAATAATACTGATAATGCATGTGTACTGCATACATTCTGCATTTGGAGATGTATCTAATGCTGATGGCCATTTGGCTAAAATCCTAGTATGATTTATTTTCAACTTACATGCAATGCAAGTGCTATCCCAACTACCTTCTCCTTTCTCTTAACTCTGTGTTACGCTGTATGTTCAATGTATAAAGATTCACTTCTTTTTTGAATGGTTTTATTCTGAGTAAGTCTAGCTTTAATTTTCAGTTTTTTTTTTCTTTTTTTGAAGACATGTCTCGCTATTGTTGGATCAAGGATTCAAAACTCAGAAGTGTTGCATTTTTCACCCTCTCTCCAATGACATGTCAATCTGTAAGTCTGGAAAAAGAATAAGCATGTTCTCATCCTCTTTTAAATTCACTCTTAAAGCTTTATTTTGTTGGTTATTGTTACCTACAATATAATTGGTGGTTGTATGAGATTATTTCAAGGGGTGGTTGTATGACATTGTTCTTTATCAAAAATCAATCTATAGCTCTTTGTTTCTGAACTTTTATTTTGGTGCCTGATTGGAATAATTCCTAATTAATTTATTCCCAGCACTAAACGCCCAAGGTCTGGACAAGTTTCTTAAATCAGTCGGGAGAAACCCATCATACATTGATCTGGAGGTGATTTGAATTTCCTTTCTGTTCCATTTCACCAGCAATGATTTTTTAGATTAGCTGATCTAATAATATTCATTTATTGCTGGTAGGCTAACCCTCCTGTAGGGAAAGATCAACCACCGGATCTAGCTGCTTTTGTTCCATCAGATTCCCCAGTTTTGTTGGATCTTCCAGAAAAAGCTCCTTCACAGGATTCTACTGGAAAAAGTGTTGGTGCTGATACTAACTCTGCAGCAGTTTCAGGTAATTTATCTAAAAGATATTATCATTTGCAACTTCATTGCTTTTCTTGCACAGGTTACAAATTCCTAAATTTTGTCCCTTTTTTAATCTTCACGGAAATTAAAACTCTGTTGCTTCATTTTATTGAATTAGTATGGCCCTTCTTGGAATTCGACATTCTTGAATCTTTTTGGGATCTAAGGGGTTAGTCTACCCCTTTAGGCAAAATAATATAAACCCTTTCTCTAATCTTGATGTAGCAAAAGCTGTGAAGCCATCTGGTACGGCACAAAATGTTAAGGAGAAGCCAGTCAATAGTGTGCGGCCATCAATTCCTGCTGCGGATGCTGGGAAATTTGTGGAAGAGCTTCTGGATAGAGCATCCGCCTTACTGCTTTCAGAAGTAAGCTAAATCTTAATACTTCAGGTCAATATTAACCTGTTCTTTTTTTCACTTATGAAATGAATACAGATTTCGGAGGATTCCATTAAGCAACATGGTGGAAAGCTTGGAGATGAGGTAGCAAACAATATTAAAAAAGGTCTTAGAGAAGACCTAAAGAACCTTGCTGTAAGTATAATATGGAAAAAGTCGAATACTTTTTTAGCAAGTATTTACAGTCAATATTGTGAAAATAAATGCTAGCACATTTGTTTCCCATCCTTTTCTTTCCGTTCATTTTCGAATAACATAGAAGAAACAGTTAGGGTGTTTGTATTTCTAATTCTACTCTAATCAAAATGGTTACTTACCCTTGCAGACAATATTCAAGAACACAGCATATACAGAAGGGTTTTATGCAGGTACACGATATCAGCCTAGGCGTCTTTGAACATGTTTCAACTCTGTTGTACCCTTTTGCTTACAGGAAACATATTCCAATCAAGAAACAAAAATCAAAGGGAGAAATCCAGTGTTATTGTCTCATGAATCTTGTTTTTCGAAACATTTGGTAGACACTATATAAACCCTGTTTCTGAATCAGATGAGAATGTCAATTGAATACAGTATCATCAGAACTAAGGAGCTTTCCATCCCTGGTCATACCTGTCCGAAATAGAGGTAGAATTTTATGTTCATTTATTGCTTATCCTCGCACAAGTATGTCCGAATTGGTCCGAATAAAGATTCATACAATTGACCATTTTTTATATATTAAGATCGGGTGATCTCTTAAGGGAGTTGTCGTAGAGGCTATGCGGACAGATTGACAGCGTTGGTAACACCATTAAAGCCGGCAATGGCTCAGTGGCTGCACCATTGTTGAATTCTCATCCTTACAAGTTTCATTAGATATTCTGTCCCAAGTTCAACCCCCTATGATCTAAGGCCTCCTCAATTGTAATTCCAGACCATTTCAAAATGGGCCTGATCTTCTCCCTTTTTTATTTTTAGGGTTTATGTAAATCCTTATAATTTAAAAACAGTCCTATCAATAAATTAAATGATAGAGATTTGAGTTCTGAAAACACAAGCATGCAATGGAAAGGAAGATATATGATGAAGCTAATATCAAATGATATGTCTATAATACCAGCATGCAATAGATTTTTTTTTACGTTTATTTTACTGTTTATATTCAACATTTATAATTAATATATTCAAATCAAAATAATTAAGTCTGTAGCTGCCTTAAGGGACGGGTATATGAACAAAAAATTGTCCAAAAAACACGAAATGGAAAAGAAAAAAAATCACTTTCACCCAGGCCAAATTGACCAATCATCTGTCGATACGAAAAGAGACGAATCCTCAATAAAAATTCAGAGTCAACGGTTTGAAATTTAAATTTGTTCTTGGTACGGTTTCTTGTTGATTCAGTCATTCATATGGTTGCCATAATTAATTATCTTAAAAATAATTTTCCCTACATAATTACGTACCCCACGAGACAAGACAAGAGCTTGGGAGTTGGAAGTTGGGACATAGGGATAGGGTTGGAAAGAAAAAAACAGAATTTAATGGTTTTTGACATGATAAAATTTGACAGGGTCGGATTTTCAGTTTTGAGGAGGTTGGTGAATTTTTTTTAACATGTTTTAATTATTAATATATTCATTTTTATTGTATTTAGTATTTTACTAATTTTCTTTGGATTAATTGAGTTTAATGAGTTTCTTATTAAAATTTCATAGTCAAAGTCAGAATTAAATTATTTTTATTATATTAAATTGAGTTAAGAATAAAAATATATTGAATTCGGGAAATATCGGGCTGGAATTTTAAATTTTTAGAGTGAGTTCGGGATGATAAAAAACTCACCATACCCTGTTACCATTCTTATTGGAACCAAATAACTATATTATTCACGAACGTTTTAAAAGTTTATAAGGCTCTATATAATTTATTAAAACAAGAATTTTAATTTATATCTAAAATATATATTTTTTTACAAAAATATTTTAATCATAATAAAAAATTATTATGGGGACTTCTTTAAATTTTTATTTGTAATTTATTAAATTATTTTTTTAATTTTTTTATAAATATTTAAAGTTCATTTCGTTAAATATTATACTATTATTCATCTCGCACATATCTAAAATCTCACATATATTGTTTATAAGTCTGTATGCAACAACCTTAGAATAAAAATATTAAACAAAAATATCATAAAACAAGAGAAATTACTACATAAACTATATTCACTACGTCATTTATGATACATCAAATAAGATTCATTCATTTCAAATTAACTTTTAAATAATTATCCATTCTTTAACAACACATAAAAAAAGATAAATTTCATTTTAAAAGATCAAATAAAAAATTATTAAATAAAACTATAAATAATATAATAAATATAATTCATTTAATAATTTTTTTATAAAACATTGCCGTCTATAATGTAATTTGTCATATATTTTCTGATAACCCCAAGCCCAACATAGCTAATACTTTAATTTTATGTTATTTTTTGATGTCAGCCATATATTTTATATTTTCCAGTTGCACTCAAGTCAAAAGGGAAGATATTAATTGTTGTGATGTAAATCCCCATATTATTCATGTCCAATTGGGTGGCTAAAAAAAGTCAACAATGGAAACTCGATTAGGTCACTAGAACAATTCACAGGGTCCAATATGTAAAAATAAAGAAATTGAGATAGCTAGAAGTTGGTCTAATTTGACGATGTCTGTAATTTTATTTGTCTTTTAATCAGATTTGAAAGTAAATTTGACTTTAAGATTTCCAATATTCAATTTCCCAACCACAGTACCCCAGCCGGGAGTGTTTGAAACCAAACCAAAGGTTGCTGTCAAGTACCAACTCTACACATCGGATTTCAAAAGCTGGGGAAGATTAGGACACAGTGGGGAGTATAAGGAACTGTAGACAAAGACATCTACCCGTGACAATAAGTTCAGGACCATGATTTTTTTGGACACGAATATTTTTTAAAATGTCACTCGTTTTATATATAAGGACGGAGTTAATATTAAACATAAGAAATTTTAATACGGTTTTTAAGGTGAAAAATGTATATATAGATATATATTAACGATGGCGATTGTATGTGTATCTTAGATTAGTTTTGTGTTTATTTTAAATTTTAAAAAATTATATATTTAATTTTATTTTAAAAGAATTATAAATTAATCTATCAAATAGTGGGTTCGAAAATTGGTTCCGGATGTATTTAGGTAATTGGATTTAGGTATATCAGAATTATGTAAGGAACTTCATGTAATTTCTCTTTCATTAATAAATCTTGGGTATTATTTTTCGAATATTAAAAATTAAAAAGAGATTTTTAACGAAATATTATTATTTTGTCAACTTTGTATGATATTAAAAATGTGTGCAAATCAATTATTTTTTATGTTTTTATTTGTGTTTTCGTTTTAAATTAAATGATTTAAGGTTTAGAGTTTAGGGTTTAAGATTAAGGGTTGTGGTTAGCATTTATGTAATTAGGGATAGAGTGTATTTTAGGGTTATTATTTAGGGTTAAGGATATAAAAAAATAAGAATTAGGGTTTAAGATTTAATTTTTAAATTTTTTTTTAAAAGAGACGCGAAAGGATGCATGATAAACAAGTAGATAAGTTTTACTCATTAAAAAACTGAAATCAAATCAAAAGAAATCAGTACTTTCCGGTACCGGTTGCCGAATAGGTTGATAGAGTGGTCAGCACCCACATTTTCGTTTTTTTCTTCTTTCTGGGGAAAATCAAGTTATTTTCCAGGAAAATAAAACCTACTACCTACTACTGTATCATTTTTTTCACAAGATTAGAAAAAGAAATCAAATTATGATTCACGGGTACTTTTGGATTCTTGCATCAAATACATAACTTAGCTAATTCAGGGACTGGCTTTACAAAATTACAAATCTTGTCATGTCAAAATTATTTTTTTAGAGTTCAGCAAGTGAAACTTTTTTTAATAGTATGAGGATAGGGAAGAAGATGGCCCTACATAGCAGGGTGGTTTAGAACAAAGAGCACCAAATGCGGATCTGCTGCAAGAAATTTGACCAAATCAAAGTCTCATTTTATGCAGAATAAAAACAAAAATAATATGATTGATACAAGTGATAAATAATTTAATATCGTTTAAATAATATTATTTTTTTCTTAAAAAATATGTCTGATAAAATATGTAACGCTATTGTTTATACATCTCAAGACCTTTTCATTTTCAATGTAAAATTAATGTTTCTTGTCTTTTTTTAGGCGTGATATTTTTTCCAACCCAATCTCGTGACACCTTTGTCACGAGCTTCCGCTCTCATGATTGAACCTTGTCACGGTTGTTCACCTTACCTACTTTTTTTCATGAGTGCTCGACGTAAAATCGAACAATTAAAATTTTTTATCACCTATCAGATATATCTTTTAAAAAGAGGATAATAATTCGTAAATTCAAATTTTTATATAAAAAATAATAAGAAAAATCGTTATTTAAAATGAAATATATAATATAATTAGGTACAGACTAATTAAGCTAAAACCGCATATAACCTGGAAAAAACAAACAAAACCCATTAATTTATTCATATGCATTTAAATTTATCGGTTATTTAATATACGAATGGGCAATGGTCAGAAGATGTGTCCTCCAAAGGCAACAAGCTGCTTTTATTAAAACCAGCAATTATTTCTAAAATGGAATTTTATTTATGATAAATGTTAGGGACATGATAATCGACATTATTTACATACCACGAGAATAATCTTTAATGTAATGATATAGTTGTAATCCAATCACCTTTCTATTTCTCTTATTAAATTATGGACCACCATAACATAAAATAAATCATTTTAAGAAAAACAATCATTTAATATATATAGATAAAACCCATCAATTCTTGCATTCTTTTTAAAAATAAATAATTTCCCCTTGTGTTTATTATACTAAAAAATGAGTTTCATTAACTCAAAAAAAATAGATCCTATATACTTTTAAAAATATTAATTAGAGTTAGTTTCACTCTTATACGATATTATATTTTTGAACGAGAATTTAAATATCAGAGATAATATTATTAAAAAAATAATTATAAATTGTGGAATATAAAACAAGAGGATTGTGCTTTTTATAGGACACACAGATTGGGGATCTAGCATGCATGAGAAGTTGTAGTTTTATTTATATTTATTTATTTCCCACAGACAAGAACTGAATATCCCCACCCCACCAGTTCATGTTCATGTGCTGGGTTGAGAATAGTGAATAGAATAATATGTCTATCCCAACGTTATCCTACTTGGGAGGATGATGCCACATGCATTCTTTAACATTAGTTTAATCAAAATAATTAGTTTTATTAATCTAAGTACTCTACATTAATCGCTTTGTGGTTTGGTGGACAAACTAGCCACCCCAGGGGTTGTGGCTGTAGCCGTTCTAAAATCCACCCCCACCCCTGCCACCCCGTTTTATGTCGACGAAGTTTTTCAACTGGATTTCGAGTTCGATAAGCAGTTCGAACTCTACCATTGACAGGCGACAGCATTCGGCATGCCGTGATGACACCCAGATCGGCAAATCTTTCCTTGCCCTTCTTTCACATTCCAGGACATGGGCAAAGCATGTCATGTTCTATTTACAAACGGGAATAGCAATTAGTAAATGTCAACATCTGCAGCATTTTAAAAACATTATATGAACAAGGAATGATTCCAAATCCCCTTGTCGGGACATCTGGAATGAGAAGGAACCAGTTTCCGGGAAACCTGAAGCATACCCATTTTAAAATTTCTGGTCATCGAATTTTTATTCCCGGTTTTCGACATCACAGACATCATCCGGTTGTTGGTGAAGTTAAAAACTTGCAAAGAAAGGGATTCATGGCTTGATGTTATGGATCATAACAATTATAGGAGAGACAGGCTGGGATTACGAATTAGACCAATGCTCATAATTGCAGGGAAGACAGTTCAGTTCAGCCCCACCAAAATATAAAATCCAAAAGGATAGACATGTATGCAAAGGAAAAGATAATGATATGAACATGTTTGAAAACTGATCTTCCATTGATATACACGAGTTATGTACATTGTTACAGTTGTGAGCAATGAAACTTCAAACATGATCTCTCAACCTCCAATGAGCTTTTGCTCATCAGGGTGTCACCTTACCTCTTCAAGTACATCAGATTAGTAACAAGAAAAGAAAAAAGAAAAGTTACATTTTCCAACCAAACCTAACCTCTTAGTCTTAGACAACTGTATCACAAAATTTCCCATCCATCCGGTTCTGAACGGCTCGGACTGAAGCTACCCTAGCAGCAGTTGCTGCCCCATTTGCAGCCAGAACTGCCTTGTTCACTTGTTCATCTCCCCGGCGAAGCTTAATGGCGTTTCCTGCTGTTTTCCTAGCAGCCTGCAGAGATCCAGAAATTACAGTAAGGTTAAACTCATTTGAGCAACAGCTTTACATGGTCAATTCAATAATAATAATAATAAGGTAAATACCTGAACTGCTCGAAGGATTGCATCAGTAAGTGGAGGCAGAGGGGTTCTCAGGGTGCCGGAATCCCATTCACCACATTTCGTATCACCACTTCTGAAAGTATACATGCCATACCCTTGCTTTCTACCTTCATGCCACGATCCCTCGTAACAGTGACCATTAGCAAAGTGGTAAACACCGAATCCATGGATTTTGTCTCCAAAATATTCTCCACAATATTTATCTCCATTCCTACAACATCACATTTATAAAGATCATGGTTTCCTAAATAGACAGAAAAATCAAAATAAAACTCTGCTAATAAAGAAACAAAATCATTAAGAACATAGAGGAAAATGATCTGTAAAAAATATCTTTAGGAAACTATTAAGAAATCATACAAGGAAATTAATTCATTAAACTCACTTTCGCCTTTCATTAATTGAATCCAAAAGACAGGTAAGATTCACAACTGTTCATTAGGTCAGCATCAACCAGGTTTCTGGGTAAAGACTTAAATGAAAACCATTTCTTCTTCATTGATTAACAAAAATACACTTGAATTTTGGAAAGTTGTTAACTGAATATACTCAACTCATCATAATTGTGAAACTAGGAATTAGAAAAGTTAAAACTTTATTAAATGAAAAAACAGCTGCAAAATATTAAAGGTAGAAGAATCGGCCTGCATCCAAAAGATAAAGGTATTGGAGTTTATGTTAAGTTTTACTTTTTCTTTTTTCATGATCAGGATTATCAGGCTCATACTGACATCAATAATCCCAAGCAACAGAGAAGATGAATCAGGAATATTTACATGGTAAAATAGTAAGAGAAATTCAAGTTTATTTTTCATACCTGAAATGATAGTAACCAAGTCCATGTTTAACCCCGGACTTGAATTCTCCAACATAGCAACTCCCATCAGCACAGGTTTGAACACCAACACCATGGCTCTGCCCATTACACCATTCACCAGAATAAGAATCCCCTGTATAAAACCTATAAATCCCAAAGCCATGCCTCAATCCTTGTCTATATTGCCCTCTGTATCTACTCCCTCTGCTCCAGCTCTCCACTCCGTACCCATCATATCTCCCGTCCACCCAATCCCCTTCATACCTCCCATTCACGAAGTAATTATAAACCCCACTACCATTACATTTTCCCTTGTGAAATTCACCTTCGTAAAAGTCTCCATTGCTGTAAAACTCCACCCCTTCTCTTACAACCAGCTGAAGTTTTTCTTTTTCTTTGTTGTTGTTGGTTTTGTTACAATGGGTTTCCCCAATAAACCACTGGACAGGTTTTGAATTGGGTTTCGAAAACTGGAGCCTTTCTTTGAAACAGACAATGCCTTGGTTGATTAAACCTTTGTTCTTCGATGCGAAGAAAAGGGTTATGGCCACGAAGATCAGTGCCAACAAGAGGCATTCCGATGTGGGAATCTCCTCTCTTTTGAGATAAAAGTAAAAGAAAAGGATGAAAGAGAAAAAAGAGATCGAGGCCATGGCGAAAACCGGGTTGAATCGGACCCGCATGATCCTAGGTGTCATCGGACTCTTCTTTGGTGGCGGTTTCTTTCTTTTCTCGTCATTCAGTAACGACTCCCGATGTTGGTGGTCGTCTTTGTCTTCTTGGTCCTTGATAAAGTCGCCCTCGCTGATGGATGACATGCTGTGGATGGACGACCGGATGGTCGGCGATGAACGGAGCAACGACGACGACGTTCGTGTTAATTTCCCCTGGTTCTTTTGGCCCTCCATTACTTCCCCTTCGTTTTCTTTTTGTTCCTTTCACTTTGAAAATAAAAAACCGGAATCGTCTGATTTAACTAAGTTTCACTACCACTGATCTTCCCTATACCGTGAGATTCGTATCAAAACCGTTGCCCTGGAAGCGGCCGGCGACATCACAGGCGGCGCACGTTAAACCAACACCTTTTTTTGTCAAACCGTGCACTATAGCACTACCAAAAACAATACTTTTTTTCTTTTCTTTTTCTTTTTTATTTCTTTTTTGGGTTTGGAAGAAAGAAAAAGAGTGAATGTAGAGAATTGGACCGGGCATTTCGATGAATATTTATGGTTGTAATAG
Organism: Abelmoschus esculentus; assembly: GCA_035048815.1. Lineage (NCBI taxonomy): Eukaryota > Viridiplantae > Streptophyta > Magnoliopsida > Malvales > Malvaceae > Abelmoschus > Abelmoschus esculentus. Next base: position 3,541,938 of record JAUCBN010000010.1, read on the forward strand.
GGAAAGGGTTGATTTCAATTTGAACCGTTGGATGCAGATCTGTTGTGTGATATGATCAGGTAGTTAATAGCCGTTGGATTGAATTGGAGGAGTGCCGGTCTCGACGGAAGATATGGTCCTCGGATCTAGATTCGGTCTTCTTTACGCTTTAACCGTGGCAGGCAGCACGGCACGTGCCATACCTGTTTTCTTTTTACAAAAATTATATATTTCGATTTAGGGAAATGGTTCTCTACATCACGTCCCAGTAAATCAAATGAGCAGCTACTCTCATCACCGTTGGACGGCTGAGATTGGGGAGGGTATGCTTTCTAGAGACATACGGATACACAGCCCAGTACATTCATGGACATGTAAACAAATATTGGGCCTTAGTTTCTAAAAGGTTATGGGCCTTGAACCATTATTCTTTAAAGATGATAATAATAATTGGAGAAATATAAAAACAAAAGAAAATGAAGTTTTTTGTTGGTATTTTTCCAAAAAATCAAATATATAAATAAAAATATACAGAGAATGAAATGGGAAACCTCAAACGAAACATGCTCATGTTCTTCTTACAGACATCCGCATTAGCTCAAACCCGAATCAACAGCTCTGTGATTTGTCTCAACTTAGGATTATTAGTGCATCTGGTGTAGGTTTTTGTTGAAAATGTTCAAAGATTAACATGTCTGCAGCTGAAAGACAAAGGAAACGACAGCATGTGCGTACAATTTGTTTTAATTTTTCTTACAAACCAGAGTCTGCTGGAGAAGTCCATATCGAAGCTGAGAGCAAACGCCTGGATTTCCAGCCTAATACCAGCCTATTATTGGCCATCTCCTCCACTCTATAGCCATCATTGAAGAGTCCCAGCAGAAGCTTTGCTTGACAATGATTGCTAAAGCTGATGTTAACTGCTTTGTATCCTACTGAATGTAACCATTCCCACCATGGAACACTCGGCTCTTCGTTTTGGTTCCGGTAAATCTGGTTCAAGGATCCGGATATTCGTGGACCCAGAATTACTCTTTCCACCAAGGTCCGTGCCCTGTACTGCATAGGGAACCCGGCTTCTAATGAATCGAACATGGCTGAGTAATGGTGCAATGAGTCCATGAACCGTCCCATGAATTCTCCATCTCCAATGGATCCAACTTCTTCTTCCACCAGAGTTACCAATCTCGGGTTAAGTGTCTTGGCGCCAGATAAAAATGAAGCGACTGAACTCGGTGCTCGATGGCTAAAGTGAGGCGAATGCAGCATACAGTTAATTATCAATGCCTCGCCTCGAACTAACTTCACGGCGGATGATCTAAATGTTTCATCGGAATCCAGTCTACACTGATGGAAAGAAAAGGGCTGTCCAATAGAGGCTGCAAAAGCGACTAACCGTCGACCGGTCTCTTGAATGCTCCCGATTGATTGCCAGCCGTTGTTGCCTCTTGATAAAGCTGTGATCCTGAGATGTGGGGTTGGTAGTCCTTTCCTCGACATCAAAGCTTGCATCAAAGACGCCCATTGGATGCCTTCCATGATGTCGTAGTCCACTATGTGGACCCTCCTGTCATGAGTCACTGCTTCCAGGATTGCTTGATTGGCCGTAAAGTGGCCGAATTTAACATAAGGCGACATGTCCTGCAACAGCTGAAACGCTGCAAGCTTGTCCGATTGATGGTGTTTGTCACGGTGATGGTGCGTTCCATTGGCTATCAAGTGCTTGGAATGGCCACCTCTGGAGCCTTCTAATAGACCCTGCAAGGCCTCGGTGAAATAAGCCGCCAACCTTTCCATGTTGGTTCCATCGCTGGGGGAAACCAACTCCTTGAGCCGAACCAATACCACTCGAGCTAATTCACGGCTCTTGGTAGCCCCCGTGAGCGCCTCCGCGGCGGCCTTCAATAGGTGAACCAACCTCAACCCCTTGAAATCCTCACCATTTGTTTCGTCATCCGCAACCATGGTATCGGTGGAGACAGAGACAGAAACAGAGTGACTCGCCTCATTTTCAACTCGAGCCAAGTCGAACCCTGTTCCATCATCCATCATGGACTCAATGAGCTCTTGAAACTCATCACGCTCGCTCGACAACGATCCCCAATCGACAACGGGGGAACCCCAGTCATTCCAGGTACATGCAGGGTCATCATCTGCAGTAGTATTGGTGGTTGTGCTGGTACTGTAACAAGAGAAGTCGACCTCAAAGGCGTCATCTAAGGCCATGGCCATGGCTACCTCCTAGGTTAATGAATTTGGACGAATCAACAGACTGAGGTAGGATAGAGAATCAGATGGAACATAAAAGTTTTATTAATTTAGGGATTTCCAACTAAGCTGTACGATGGATCCCAAGGTTTGTTTGGTTTTATACACACACACCCAACACCAGGGTCTCCATCAAAACTTTATGCAACTTTTACAATTTGCAGCAGAACCCCTCCACTTTTACGGATTAGCAAAACAAGCCTCATAGTTACATCATCCATGACCGTACCTAGAATATGAAGGTAGATTGTAAACATCAAAGATTGGGGGGCGCCATTGTTTGCCTACTCTCTTTTAATGTAGATACCAGAAATAAATAAGCTAGAGAACCCATGTGTCTTGCACATAGTTGACAGTAGCAAACAAAGGACATTAGTTGGTAAATCAGTGTTCCAACATGGGTTTCTGATTTTATGATCAAAATGCAGAATATAAACTATATTTTAAAAGCCAACAGTGTCATCCATTGATGGCGAGCTCGTGCCGATCCCAACTTGATTTGTTTATTGAACCCATCAGCCACCAAGCACCTGCACCCTCATTTGCAGCATGTAGGAAGTCAACATTTTGGACCTATGAAATCTGCATGTGACATCCGGCCTAAGTTATGACTAAATTATTCAACTTTAAACTAGAAATGGAATTGTGTAATATAGGTAGAAAAGCATGGGAGGAATCTAGATAAACGTGAGAGTGTAGACACATGACAGCAAAATCTTGTATTTCTAATGGAGGCCACAAAGACATTGATGTGACCAATGAATTTTGCGTTGAAATCATCAAAGTGAAAGCTCAGTTGCAGGATAAAGAATTCAAGAAAAGGGGGCTTTGGACAAGGTATTAACCTTTGCAGTATCATCTGAACTCAAGTATGTGGCATTTACGAATAAGCTTACCCAAAAAAGTGTGGCAAGGAAAATGGAAAATAGGGAAAATTATTACATGAGTAAGGATAGCCCTTAAAATTTTAAGTTTTCTTATATTATATATATTATTGATAGTTTAATTTTGAGTAAATTTTTTTTTCTTTATCATACATTCTTTCGTGTTTTTTGTTAAAAAAATTTTAAAAAATAAATTTTAAACCCTAACTCTTATTTTCTATATTTAAACTCTAAACCCTACACTTTAAAAAATACACACTACCCCTAATTCCCTAATTTCTAACCATAATCCCTAACCTTAAACCCTAAACCTACCCATAAACCCTCTAATTTAAAGCGGAGGCACAAATAGATGCATAAGAAAGAGATAGACGATTTGTATCATCTAATTTTATACTCCAAAACTCTTATATAAAATTATCTTATATAAAATTATGGATCTTTCTATGTACACAAGTCTGATTCAACAACTATGTATGGCCTCATCCAATAATAAAATTATATTTTATTTTTTATAATATAATTTTTTATTTTTTTATACTATTAAATAGATGAATTTTATTGGATGAGATTATAAATAATGTGATGAACTGGGATTATATAATATTTTTTTAAAAAAGACAGACCACACCATCATTTTACCGGTCTGATTAATTTCCTACCTGCTACTTAATTATTTCTTGGCCGGCTGCACTCCTATTCATCTTCCCAACTTCACCCCACCCTAGAGCTTGCATCGCTTTCTTTTTTTCTCTAATGTTTGTTGAACTGTTCATGGTGAGATACCTCCGGATAGAGGAACGGGGTTAATAGAATTTAAAAAATAATTAAGAAGGGTGAAAATCATTTACCAGTCCCGCTTTTATTTTTAATTAGAGGGTTTTAGGTTTAAGCTTTTAGTTTAGGGGTTTTAGTTAGGGTTTAGGAAATTATAGATAGGGTATATTTTTTGTCTTTTTATTTAAATTATGAAATATAAATTTGTAATTTGTAATTTTAAACCTATAAATTTAATTTTAATAAATTTATATAAACTTATATATTAAAAAAATTCTCTATTTAACTTATGATTTGTTTTTTATGTTACTTACAATTATGGTATGTGTTTTATGTCCAAACAAGGATCCATTTTTAGTGTGAATTTTTAAACTGTAATCTGAATTTATATGGATGTGAGTATCTGTTGATTGAGTCATATTCAAATAGGGTACATGCAGAGATGAAACTACGTGGGCTAAAAAAAAGTAAGAGATTTTCTTGTTCTTCTGTTTAAATTTTTTAAAAGATTTTTTTTTATAAATTTAACTTTTTATATCTAATTATTTATATTTTCTTTTATCTCAAATCTTAATTTTGTCCCGATTACACGTGACAGAATCATTGGACATGCTAAATGTCAAGACTCGAGTGATTAGGAAAGCAAAATGATGTGATGTGGTGAAAGGCCGGTTAATCTTGTATGTTTACAGCTTACACGATAAATAAAATTTGACCAAACCCTAATTCGGACAATAAATAAAATTAACCACTTCATCATTTTAGTCGATTACATAAATTAGATAAATGTTTTTTTAATTTATATAGGTTAAATTTAAATTCAGCCAAAAATAAATTTTAAACTTGTATTTAGTAAAATATAAATTTTGAACCCGCATTGAGTAAAAAATTAGTTTTATTTGAATCTGTATTTCAATTTTACATAAAATTTACGTTTAGAAAAAAAAATTATTTTTTTTAATGTTTTTTTACGTCTCAATACTAAAAAATATTCATTTTAACAGTTCAAGCACTTTGACCATCTCTACGTAAACAACTGGTAAGGTTCAGCTCAAGTTAATTCCAAGTCGGCAGTGGGAAGTTTCTGTCGATTAGGGCAAAAGCTCAACGATAAATGGTCGGTTAAATCATTGACAAAGTGGAAGTTTAGCTCTCAGTTCTTACGTCGAACCCACACTGAAAATTTGCGGCTACAGACGTGGCAGAAAATCAGAGAGCAAGAGATGAGCTGAGACGGGCGGGACGGCAGACGGCAGTTGCATATGTAATGAAAGAAACAGACATGCCCCTGAAAGCGAGGCACCTACGAGACGGTCGGAACTAATCAGCGGTAAAACACCTCCTGTTGGGACGGCCGTTGGATCAGGGACAAGTCAAACTTACACTCGTCATATTAAAATATTTATCAAAAGTAAGTAAAATTCTACGACGGACATCGAACACAGCTAATGATTAACACCGTTGAATATTATTAAACTAATTAATAAAGATTAAAGAATTTAAGGACTCAACGTATAATTATAAATTACTTAAAATATTTTTTTATTAAATTATTTTTTATATATTATTTTATTTTTTAAATAATTGAATAAAATACTAATTTAAATTAATTTTAAAAAATAAAAAAATCTAAACTCTAAACTCTAAAATCAAAATCCAAAACCTAAATCACTAAACATTAAACTATAATCCCTTAAATATAAAATCTCATAACCCTAAATCCAAAACCTAAAATCAAAATCCCTAAAAAATACTAAACCATAAACACTAAATCAAAACCCTAAAATCCTAAACCCTAAAATATCAAAACCCCTATATCTAAATCTTAATCTAATTTTGCGTTTCAAGTTTAGGGTTTATATTTTTTTAGAGTTTCAAATTTTCTATTTTAAGGTTTAGGTTATGGTTATATTTTTAGATTATATGGTTTACGGTTTTATTGTTTTAAGGTTTAAAGTTTATGATTTAGTGTTTTGGATTTTAGGATAATGTTTAGTATTTTTAGCTTGAGTTTAGGGTTTTACGTTTTGGATTTAATATTTTTTTAAAATTAAAAATAATTTAAATAAATTATTTTAAAAAATTAAAATATAATACATATATAATTTGTTTAAAATTTTATTTTAAATAATTTGAAATTATATGTTTAATACTTAAAATTTTTAATTTTTATTAATCAATTTAATAGTGTTCAGCGATATTCATCGTTAATGGTGTTTATCAATGTTCGATGCACGTGATAAACTCATCCTTATCAAGATACACAAAATGCAACAGGTCTAATGTACAACCCTTTTTAGTTGTTTTATAGCAGAATTTGACATATCATGTAAAAATATTAAGAACTAAGATGCTCAATTACTATTCATTTACAGTGGTGCGTATTAAATCAAATCGAATAAAAAAATTTAAATTATTAAGTTTAATGAGTCAAAAAAATCTTAAAAAATAAAATATTTTTTTAATCCAAGATAAACACATAATTAGAATAAAAAAATATTGTTTTTCTTAATTAACTATCCGACTATTAATTATCTCATATAATAATAAACTGAGTCTTACTTTAGTTAATATAGTTAAAATTGCAACAACATTCGGGGTGATATGTGTTTAAATACACTTAAAACATATTGCCAATTTAAAATAATTTGAATAAATTAAACAATATACATATATATTATCGTATAATAATAAAAAATATAAAATTTTAATATATATATTTGAATAATCTTAAAATAATTATAATGTAATATTTTATTTCTCCTTAAATTTGATGTAAATGCGTATGATGAACTTTTAGTCCACTTGTGACATTTAAAATAACCACTAATGTATTTAAAAATAAATTAATTAAATTATTGTTAAAAAACAAAATTCTCACATCATGATGGAAGAGTTGATGATGGAACCACAAGTATTAAAAAATCATAAATCAAGTCAGAAACACTGCTCAGAGTGTTACATGTATGTATTTTTTTAATAAATACTACTGAATTTTATTAAAATTAAAAATAAAAATAATAGATTTATAAATCAATTGCTGACCACCGATCAAAGAGAAAGATTAAAGTGAAGAACAATTAAGAACAAATTAAAAAATTTTAGAGAAAAGAGAGAGCGACTACATGTATGTATTCTTTGTCCAATACAATTATTACCCAAAGTATAAATATACATACATTGCTAAAAAAGTATAAATACACATCTACGTAGTTTTTTTTATATAATTTCACAATAATTTAGATTGGATCCCATAGAAATATTCAGTAGCATATGCCCCAGAGGAGATGAGATTCCTTTGTCAGTTGATATTCCCTTAATTTGATTAATTAATAATTAATACACAACACCTGATTAAGTTAAATGATCAAGTCATCATACCTTTTCAGTAGCCTTTGCAAAACCAAATTATGTTCCCACTTAGATCAGTAACGGATTATCTCGATAATATAGGCTATAATTTATTTATATAATATAAAATATTAAAAAATTATATATTTTTTGAATCGTTAAATTAAATTCATAAAAATATTAATAGGTTTAAGAGATCGAATAAACCATCGTTGGGTTTTTAAATTTAAATAATTTATTATAAAGTTTCCTGGCTTATTGCAATAATTGGTTAGGATCTGTCATGACCGATACGAAGGCCCTGTGGTCTGACCAACCGGCACGCAGGTGTTGTATTTGGACGATTTTAAAGACGACGTATTTCTGGAGCTTGTGTTGTTTTTAACTTTGTCTTTAGCGGAATAATCATTGGAAAACTAATGAATTTTAAAATGCCTGACTTACCAGTAACCACTCTGAGCTTGATGGAAGTCATAAACAAATTGAATTACGTAATAATCAGAGATTTAAAAAACGTTTTCATTTATGTTTTCGATTATTTTGTGTTTATTTGTAGACATAATGATTATTATCGTGATTATTACGGAAGTTACAGTCGTGAATTTTTTTAAAATTCGTATAATTTATTTAGGAGTTTTTAAAATAACAGTACAATAACATAAATAACGGATTGTTATCATTATTATCAACCATTATCTATTACGATCGTTATCAGTGTAAATTTAAATCTTACCGTTATTTTTACTAATAACGGTTTCAAAGTATAATTATAATAATCATATTTACATGACTGATATAGAAAATTTAATATTTGAAGGTTAAATTTATTTATATTAGTTTGTCTATAGGTTATAAATATTTATCCAATCAAAGAGAGAAAATAGATCGAACTACAAAGACAATATTTCTCTCTCCGTCTCTCTTTATTTTTTTTCTTTTAATTTTTATATTATTTACGACTCTCTGTTTCAAGTTACCTGAGTAAATCGTATATAATCATTGTAATTTTCTTTTCTACCTCTTGTAGTCGATGTCTACTACGTTAGACATCAACCAATGACATTTTTGTTTGTTTTTTCATTACCACCGATTAAACTAGCCGCTTGTTATAAACTGGCATTAACAATAAGAATTCATTTGGATATAAATTGATTAATCCTGTATTTGAATTTTAATTAATATTTGTAAATTATTTTCAAAACTTCTTTTCTATAATATTTTTAAAATTACTTTTATCACCGTTCTTTTTAAAAACAACGGCAAATCAAGCTTTCCTACTAGGTACCAAGTGAACATGTCGGCTTCAACTTTTGTTAGATTCCTAACGTTGATTACCAAATCAAGCTTTCCTAAAACAAAACCCAAATAACTGCAAATTGCAACAAAGTTGATAGCGAAACCTGTAATTAACTCAAGTAATTAGCCATTAAACCATATGTAGTTAGACAGACTAATAGTATACATGTCAGCAGATTGCTCTGTGTCTTCCACGTGGAGCGATCATTTCAAGCTAATAGTCTATTTATTTTTATAATACGAGTAAGCAGTTCCTCTATGAATTTAAAATACTATTCAAGCTAATAGTCTATTTATTTTTATAATATGATTATCTAATTAGAAGTATTAATATACTTTAGAAGTGTGGCTGATTAAGATAGCCATCACTGATAATTAAGTTGGGACATAAATTAATAGGAAATTAGAGGTGTAAAGGGGGATATGATGAATATACGATTTGTCTGTGCTTATAGAGAATCAAATCATTTTTAATATATATTTGATCTTTAACTAACTAGAAAAAAAGGGGAAGGAAGGTGTTTTCATGTGGTTCTATAAGCATAATTTAGGGATTAAATCATATATAGAACAGGGTGATTTTATTGTTAAAGAAATGGGAAAATTGGAAGGGGGGAAACCAGATGTGGTGGGTTGTTGATAGTATTGTATCAAACTAAAGAAACAAACTTTATCAGACCAAATGCACAATGCATATATATATAACCTCAAAAGTTTATTTGGAAAAGGGTTGGAATTTCTTACAGGAGCATTTTCTGGGACCTTTTCCAAGATATAAACTGCCTCCCAACATGTGAAATAAGATCTATGATTTTATATGTTCTTGGGGAGACTTGGACGTTTCTCGGTTTTGACTAGCATCAGATGATCCTCCTCCTTGCTTTAGAGAGATGGAGATGCCTCTGGCTGCTGTGACTGCAGAATCTCCCCTCTTGATAATCCTCTCAAGTTCCCTCACTTTCTCTGACAGCAATCGAACATTTGTGTCGGTGGACTGAATCAATTTGTTTGCAGTTTCCAGAGAAGTGCATAACTGGAATAACCAAAGGGAAGTTTGTTAACAGTATAATGGTCCAAGTCTTCAGCTTTTTTTAACTTCACACATCAACGTCACAAACGGAAAAATGTAACAGAAATGAAAATACTCATGTCAGACATGTTTTCATATTCAATAGTCACATCTGAGTTTGAGTAACATAGGTTAAAAGAACTTCTTGAATGGAAATTGTTAAAAACAAAACTGAGAAGGCAGCATGCTTGAACAAGAACAAAAATCAAAGAATTGAAGAACTGTTTTAGTTAAACCGACAAGTAAAATTGCAGCCCCCTAACAGATTCCAGTACACATATATGCTCCGGCTAATGCATGACATAAGTTGCAACAGAAACAACTGAAAATAATCAACAGGAAGTTGTTCTACATATGCTTTCCAACACCAACAGTTGCAAGCAATCAAATGGAAAACTGTTCTACACATGCTTAAAAAGAGATTATCTAATTACCTCTAATGTTAGAGCTGTCCACGAATGATCTGAACCCGTGAGTGCCTCGTTCAATTTCTCGAAGTTTTCCTGAATGAAACCATAAAGCATTTGACATGGCAAAGAAACAAGCTTTTGAGGAAAAAAACATATGGAATGTGCTCAATCCAGCATTTACCGACACAAATCATGAAGATGTATGAGCTACCCCATATGATAATTTCAGCTACAAAAGTATCTAAAATCAAATCAAAAGGCAATGATGAACAAAACTTGGTTGTATAATCGGGTTTGAACTGAAATGGCCAATGCTTAACACATGGATCATGGATGATTATATGAGGGGAAGCATCAGCAATAACAAAAGCTACTAAAACAGCTTTAACATATTAAACGAAGAAAAAATACCCTAACGAATTTTAGCCATTTTCCCTCTGGAAATCAGACATTGGGATGTTTACTTAGATTCCTAAGTCTTGGATCAATAGCTAAAGTTTTTAAGACTTTTTCAACAACTCGACTTGATTCAAGCAAATATAATTTCGCTAGAACAAAACTACACAGAAAAATAAGGAAATTAAAAGCTTTTCCAATTCACGATTGTTCATATGGTCTTGTAAATATCGATGAAGGAACCTGGAAGAGTTTGACGAGGTCCGGGGATTGAGAAGAGGCGTCGATCGAATCAAGAACTGAGTGTGATGGAAGAGTGGCGTCACGGTGGCGATTCTGTTCAGGCGCTTCACCGGATTCTTCCCCAACGTCGCTGAGCAGATCTCCTATGGTAAGCAAAGGTCCTCCGATTCCTCTCATCCCTTTGGTTTTCCTTTTGACTCGGTGCTTCTCTGCTATTAAGTATTAACCTATTAACTCTTTTTCAGTCTGGTAGAAGGTTTCGGCATATTTTATGGAGGGCTTGGGCCTTTAAAATTTACATCTCAAAAGGACCATGGGTTCCACACTTTAATGGGCTTAAATTCTTTGCCTTTATTTATAAGAGTTCAAGTGAGTCAACACCCTTAAACTTGATATTTTTAGTTAAATTCCCTTTAATTTATTTTGTTATAAATTCCCTTTATAACGTATTAACTTTTAAAATAGAGTTTAAAACCCTCATCTTCTATCGACTTCATTTATTTTCTCTAATATCAGTAACTTTATGAAGTGGACATAGAATAAAGGATAAATTATACGGATAGCTACAATATTATGAGTTAAAATCGTAATGGCCGCAGTATTTTAAGACGCGTCAAATACACTAGTGAACTATTAAAATGGTATTGAAATAGCCACCGACTGTTAAAAACTAACAGACCTGATGACGTGACAGTTAAAAATAAAATAAAATAATTACACATTTACTCCTCTGTCATTCATATATTTTTAAATTTAATTTTAATTTTAATATAATAAAATTATTTAATTAGGTGGGAATATTAGATGATATTATTTATATATTTTAATTTATTAAATTTATTTTTTTCAATCGGGTGGTGACATGTGTCACCATCTAATTAATGAAAAAAATAAAGACCAACACCTGCTCACCACAAGAATCAAACCTAAATTTCAGGCAAGGAACCCACTTAGCATAACCACTGTACCAAGCATAATCTATTGATTCAAAGCACTGATATTTTCTATACATTTATTATCTACGATAATTGTTTTTTTATATTTATTTTTTAAAATTAATTAAATTATTGTATAATAAATAAAAAATAAAATTAATAAAATTTTATTAATAAGCCCTAAAAGTTAAACCCTAAATAATTCGATTAATTAATTCGGTTTGATCAGTTAATTCGGTTTAATCGACCGTTTAAATACCCCTATCTGCAACTATAATTTTAATAATTATGGAGTGATTAATTATTGTTATAAAAAATATACGCGTATATTTATTTTTTTGATAAAGTACATATTTTTTTTGTAATTCATGTTTAAAATTTATATTTTTTAATAATATTATTTTAAAGTTTAAATTCATATTTTTAACTTGAGAGATCAATATATCTTATCCATTGCATTCGATATTTATCGATAACATAGACGCAATTATTTTTATGAAAAATATACATCATTAAACAAAAAAAAAAAAACAATATATATTTTAAAATTTTATTATCTATTTTTCCTTTTTTATTGGGTTGAATTTTAATCTTCCTCTGTTTCCCTCGAATACTACTTTTCAACGTTGTGGCATCGACATGTGAATACAAGAACCTTTTTTTCCACGAAATAATGTTCAGACAGACCTTGCTGTTAAACATGTTATATGAATATATTTTGGGTTAGAATAAGGGACGGAGCTGTGTGTGGTCGAAGTTTTTTTTTTTAATTTTTGTTTTTCTCTTTAAATTTTTAAATTTTTTATGAATTTATTATCTATTTTTAAATATTTATGTTTTACCTCTTAACCCTAAATCTTGGCTCTATCCCTGGTTAGAGCAATGTTAATTGAAGAACATATTTTTATGGGTGAATTAAAATAACACAATTACTTTTACATGAATTTCAACTTACCATCTGCTAATTGAATTAGCAATTAATGGACTTGATAAATATAAAATTAATTTCATTTATATATTTTTAATTAAAGCAATAATGTTTGGTCAAAAAATAATTTTTGAATGTTCTTATACCAATATAAAAAGTTAGACTTTTGAAACTATTGAAGGGAAAAAATTATAATTTATACGAACTATATGACATCAACCACATGTTTTTTAAATGAATGATGCAACAGCAAGTTGAGAAAACTATTAATTTTATTACTAATTATGTCTTTTTGAACATGATTAGTAATTATATCTTAATTGTACTAGAAGTTTTTAAATTATGGTAAGAAAACCTTGATTTGTAGGATAATAATTTTAATTTTGGATGCCTAAACGGAGAATAATTTTAATCTTACATTTTTACTCTTTAAAATTAAAAAAATGTAAACCATGACCTAAGCATTGATTAATGAAGTTAATTTTTCTTTAATCCGAGGGTTTAATAGTTGTTGAACATTGACAATTTAAATATATTTCGTCATATATTTAGACCTACGGCATGACACTATCATTTTATTATTTCTATTTTTTTTATAAAATTTTCCGCAATTAAAACATTGACTTGTTTCGAGCCAATAAAAAGCAAACCCCTTTTAATAAAATTTAACCGACTTAGCAAATAATTGACATTTAAATATGTTATTTTCCACCTTTTGATATTCAATAAAAACAACCTATTGCCGTCATAGTCAGAATTATATAGATGGAGTTATGTGGGTCAAGGGGACAATCGTCCTTCCAAAAAATTTTAAATTTTTTTATATATTTTATATTTTTTATTAATTACTTAAATTTATATCTTTTAATATGCCTTCTTTTTAATTTATACTCTTTTATAGAAAATTTTAAATCTGTTCTTGTTGAACTAGACAAAAAATTTTTGTCTCTTTTCTGTGTCTCCCTTCATATCTCTTTTGTATTTTTGTAAAAAATTAAATTTTAAACCCTAAACCCTTATTTTCTATATCCTAAACCCTAAATCATACACCCTAAAAAATACGCCCTACCCCTAATTCTCTAAACCTAACTAAAATTAACCTAAAACCTAAACCCTAAACCTTCTAATTTAAAATGGGAGCATAAATAGGGGCATGGAAAATAAACATGAGAAAAGGACAGACGATTTGAGTTCGTCGAACAATATATTAAATTAAAAATTGTTAAGGTGATGGAATGTAAAATAAATAATTCTCTTTTTTAAATTTTACTGATGGAATTTTATTTTCATTTATTGAAATTTTAACGAGACTTTAATTTTTAAAAAATAATCGGTCCAAGTGTTGGAAATCCTATAGTTATTTATCTCGTGTATTTCAGCTAAATGAACCCATATTTGATATGAACAGGTTCACAGGTTTTGACCGCCACCAAATGTTTCAGATTGATTCTATGAAATTATTTGTACTTTAATTAATTTTGTGTAGCACATCCCTTGGTCAACGCCTGCTGAGCAGAGCACCAGCAAGCAGGAATTAAAAACGAATAAACAAAAACCATAGGAAAACACATATTCCGCCATTGTTATCCACAAGGACCTCATTGTTAAGTTCTTTTCTCCATCTCTAATGGGATCCTTCGTCTTATTGTTTGTCGTCTCTTTCCTTGGTTCCTATCGTTTTTTAGTCTCTGGGGCTTCTTTTTCTGAATTTGTCTACCCCAACTTCACTGCTTCACACTTTAGTTCCATTAACAGCAACGGCGCCTTCTTGTTCTCCCGTAATGGAACATTCAAAGCTTCCATCTACAACCCCGAAGCACAGGAAACCAACTTTTACTTATGTATCATACACGTCGAATCCAACACCATCATCTGGTCAGCCAATCGTGATTCTCCGATCTCCAGCTCCGGTGAAATGGAACTTACCATGGAAGGAATTAGCGTTACTAATTCAGATGGTGGTTTCATATGGTCAACACCACGGTTGCAAGCTACGGTTCATGCGTTAACGTTGACTGATATGGGAAATCTTGTTTTGCTCGATGAATCCAATGGTTCTCTTTGGGAAAGCTTCCGTTATCCGACGGATACGATTGTGTTCGGACAACAGCTCTCGGTCGGGGAGAATCTGTCGAGTGCTGTATCGGGAAGTGACTTGTCGAGCAGCAACTATAGATTCGTTGTGACGGGTTCTGATGCGGTATTGCAATGGCATCAACAGACGTATTGGAAGCTATCGATGGAGACCGAGGCTTATATGAACTCGAACGATGTTGTTGAATACATGGCAATAAACGAAACAGGACTTTATCTCATGGGTCGAAACGGATCGGTTGTTGTACTCTGGGTTAGCTTGCCCACGACCAGCTTTCGGGTTGCCAAGTTGGGTATTTCAGGTCAGTTTTCTGTAAGTAGTTTCTCTAGTACTGGAAGATGGGTTCAGGAATTTGTTGGCCCCGTTGAACGTTGCCAAATTCCAACCAGTTGTGGCAAAATGGGACTATGCACCCCTGATTCAACCTCGAATCCCCCTGCTTGTTCGTGTCCCTCTGGTTTTCATTCAGCTTCACAAAATATCGGTGGTTGTTTGCCGAATAATCTCGTGTATTCTCTGCCTACTGCATGTGATTCGACCAAAAATGCCACGGCTACCAATTCTTCAGACATTTCTTATGTGAAACTAGGCTCTGGCATGGAGTATTATTCTCTTATTTTCTCTCAGCCTGAAACATACGGTGTAAATTATTTGGTTTGTCAAGATTTGTGTTCCGGAAACTGTGCCTGCTTGGGAATTTTCTACGAAAATTCTTCTGGTTCTTGTTATATGCTTGGAAATGAATTAGGCTCCTTTATGTTAAGCAGTACCGTTGAAGATGATCTTCAAGGATATGTTAAAGTACTCGTTGGACTTACTCCAACAGATTCGAGCGACGGCAATGGTGACAGCAATGGAAGCGGAAATTTCCCCACGGCTGCCATTGTGCTCTTACCTGTCACCGGCGTTTTCCTCTTAGCTGCTCTGGTTTTCCTTTGGTGGAAAAGATTGAAATTCAACAAAGCTGAAGAGATAAAATTAGGCCACCAAAACTCGGTTGGTTCGGATGATCTCGATGGCTTCAGCATTCCAGGCTTGCCCCAGAAGTTCAATTACGAAGAACTTGAACTAGCCACCGATAATTTCAAGACCCAAATCGGAGCAGGTGGCTTCGGTTCTGTGTACAAAGGCATACTCCCTGATACAACTGTTGTGGCGGTGAAGAAGTTAACAAATCCAGGCAATCAAGGGAAAAAAGAGTTCTGCACTGAGATTGCAGTAATAGGAAACATTCACCATGTCAATTTGGTTAAACTAAAAGGATTCTGTGTCCATGGGAGACAAGGGTTTTTAGTGTACGAGTATATGGACCGAGGGTCACTGGATCGATCTCTCTTCGGCAATGGTCCAGCCTTGGAATGGCAAGAGAGGTTCGAAATAGCACTTGGCACTGCTCGTGGTCTCGCCTACTTGCACGGTGGCTGCGAACATAAGATCATTCATTGCGATGTTAAACCAGAAAACATTCTCCTACACAATCATTTTCAAGCAAAGATCTCCGATTTCGGGCTCTCTAAACTTCTAACACCGGAGCAATCCAGTCTCTTCACCACAATGAGAGGCACCCGAGGCTACCTTGCACCCGAATGGCTTACAAATTCTGCCATTTCCGAGAAAACCGACGTTTATAGCTTTGGGATGGTACTGCTTGAACTGGTGAGTGGTAGAAAAAACTGTTCATTACGATCAAACAGCCATACAACCAACGAAATCAGTAGCGGTGGAGCCAACAACTCCACATCTTCATCAGCGATGGGATTGGTTTATTTTCCTCTGTTTGCACTGGAGATGCACGAACAAGGCAGATACTTGGAGCTCGCCGACCCGAAACTGGAGGGTCGAGTAAGCAATAAAGAAGTTGAGAAACTAGTGCGTATTGCTTTGTGTTGCGTTCATGAAGAGCCTGCACTTCGTCCGAGTATGGCCACCGTTGTCGGGATGTTGGAAGGTGGTCTTCCTTCAGGGCAGCCAAGAGTTGAATCGTTGAACTTTTTGCGGTTTTATGGGCGCAGATTTACAGAGGCTTCCATGGTGGACGAGGAAAATAGGCAAAGTGATGAGCAATTCGTGTTATATCAACAAGAAAATGGTACACTTAGTACGACAAACACTTACTTTTCTTATATGTCTTCGCAACAAATCTCAGGACCCAGATAGTCTGTAAATAGTTTTGTAACAAGAAATGATAATATTGTGTATGTTTTCTGAAGGAAAAATCATAGGGGTGTAGATAAAGATATCGACGGATGTTAAGGACAGTCGTATTTTTAAAAAAATTAAAATTTTATATTTTTTAAAAAAATCATATTACATTAATATTTTAACTTAATATATTTAATTTTTTTATCTTCTTTAAAAATATTTGTCAATATTTTTTATAGGAATAAAAATAATTTTAACTCTTAACGATTATAAATTTTTATATTTTAGTCTAATTTTTTTTAAAATAAATTTATTTTTAACGATTATAAAAAAAATCGGTTAAATTATAATTGTTTGATTGATATAATATGTAAAATTTATAATATAATTTTCTGTTTTGGGAAAAGCTAAACCTAATTAATCCGTGATCACCACGTTTAAATCAAATTTATTTTTAGAAAATTTATTTCAAATATTTTAGTAATCGTTTTACACGTGGCAATCATTCATGATTTATATTAGTTTATTGAATATTAACAGAACACGTATACATTAAACGACAATCAGCCAATCAAAATTAGGTCTTCCGAACGAAAGTCAAAAGAACTCCGGTCAGAGCATCGGATTCATCTTTATAATTTTTCCTCTTTTCGGAGAAGAAGACCTTGGAAGTTTTCTCATGGCTTACGTCGAAGGAGGTTTGGTTCCTTTGCCTTTTCTTCTCAAATTTCATTTTTTAGTTCTAATATGGTTTCTAGATGAGATCTTGTAGTTTCAATTTGAGATTTGTTGCCGATAATTACTTTGGTTTGTAAGAATTCTTTTTGATTATTGAAATTTAATGGTGTAGGAACCCTAATTAGATATGGATAAGTAAAACGAAGGGATTTATCATATTTATGTTATCAGATGATTGTCGGTCGTAATCTATTGTGAGTTTATGCAAATTAGGGCTTTACTCTGTGGTTCGGCGATGTTTTTGATCTGGATTCTTCTAGTTTGGAACAATTTGGAATTTAAAACCCTCTTAATGTACGGACTGGAACGAGTTATTCTATTCTTTAAGCTGCCATGGAACAGCTAAAATGGGATTTTTTTCGCTATTACTGAGGCTAGTTTGGCATTGCCGTTGGGTTTGTGAGTAACTCGGTGAAAAAGCCCCTTTTTAAGCTGACATTGGAAATTAATTTCGATTAGAAATATGAACCTATTTGACATTCTGGTTGCAGTCCAGGTGAATTTGAATCTACAGTTTTTTACCAAATCAAACTGTGTCCCGAAATGTTTTTCATTGGAATCAGGATAGTTCATTTGCAAAAACTTTGTATGGTTTTGCAAGGATCCTCTCTTTGACATCCCTATCATTTTTTTAAATTTAATGGTTCAACTCTTTAGTCTTGTAGAGCCCATTTGGCTTGCCTCTCTCCAGCTTGTGTTCTTTTGCCTCTAATGGTCGGCCGGTTAAAGCTTGTGATATCTGCAGCCAGTTATTTCCTAATTTCTAATGCTATTTCAAATTGAAAAGTTCTGTATGTTCTTTCATATGTAACTTGTGCATGTATATGTGTGTCTGTGTTATAAATCTGAAAGAGGATTTTGTTGTGTTGATTACCTGTCTTGGCTTGATTGATTGTGAGATTGCTGATGATATTCTTAAACTCTGCAGACAGTTTAAGGATGACAACAATTGTGTTGCATTGTTAATACACCATATTGCCTTTGTGATGAAAACTTGGCCTTTTCATTACTCCGGCATATTGCTTTTTGTCATGGAGACTTCTCTCTTAATATTTGGGAATCATTTCTTCATGCATGGTTGTGTAGGTGTTGTGAAATCACAACGGTCAATATGGTGACTGAGAACTATCACCGATTTTTTCTGGGCAATCATCAATTTCATTGGAGTGTTCTTCTCAACCATGTTCTCAGTAAGATTTTTATTTTGTTTTTGGCCATAGGTTAGGGTTTCTCATTTCACTTCCATTATTTCATTAATCTATGTATCAATCAAATGGGTGCTTGAATGTTTGGTGTACATCAGATGGAAAAGTCCGATGCCTATAGAAAAGGTGTTGGTTCAAGCAAGAAATGGGATGGTGGTCCAGGTGGACCTGGAAGTGGACCATATGGTGGCGGCGGTGGCCCAAGACGACCACCACGTGGACTAGACAATGTTCGTGGAATCGACCATAGTAAGTGTTTTGACCCTTTTTTTTCATGCTGTGCAACATTGAATTATGTTTCTCATCCCAGCTTCCCCTCCCCCCTCTTTCTCTCTATAAGATTTTTCTTTCTGGTACTATATTTCAGGTTCCCTCCCTGCCTGCGGCTCTTGCTGCGGTGGCTAAATGCAGCAGCGGTTATTATCCGATGTCCTCTTATTATGAGTAAGGATTTTCTGAGTACCTAATGTTCATAGATTTGTGTGTGAAACATATGATTTCTAAACATCTATATATCCGTGATGCTTGTTATGTATTTTCAAACTTATTTTTATCATACTTTCATGATAATTTGGCTTTTTCATTAATTCTCTCAACTCCTTTGTACCTTTCCATGGAGAGATTATTAGGTGAACCATGTTCACCATGTTATCTATGGTCCAAACAATCAGGACTGTTGATCTTTAAAAAATCACTTAATAACTGCCCACCCACTAAGTACATGTAGGAAAGAGGTGATGATTCACTTAAAAAAAATTGAGATCAACGGTCTTGATTGCTTGGGACCATGGATGACTACCCTGTAAGTAATGACTATAAAAAAGAAATTTAAATTTAAATTTTCAAAAATAAAATAAAAATTAAATTGCGCCGAAATTCTTATAGCAAGTTTCATCACTGTTTCTAGTGTAAATTCCATCATGTATGGTGATTATTATCAAGTGTATTATTATACTTTAGAACAATTAATTCTTAAGATTATTATTTGATATGTATTATTTGCTATTATAATTGTAATAATTATTAATACTTAAAAGTTTTAAGTTTCATTAATTTTGAAATATAAAATAAATTTTACGTCACAAACTAAGCTTGCAAAATAGACTTATAAAAGTTTATTCTTATAATAAATATTTATAGTATTTAATTTAAATTGAATAATTATAAAATATACACAAATATGTAGCGTTGAGTGATCTGACTCCCATGACCCAAAGGATTGAAATCAATAGACCAGTAGATTAGCAGACCAATTATAGATAAGAAACAAACCTATTAGATTAAGACCACAGTCATAAAATCTAGTGCATAAGTATCTATTCTTAACCAATCAAACATCCGCCTCTCATATTTTATGAATCAAGATAAGAACTTTAAGGACCGCATACAACGAACCAGCAAGGGGAGACCCGCAAATCTTGACATTTCTCTTTCAAAGATATGCTTATCCATTAAAAAAATAATATTATCTACAATGATGATAGAGTCAGGATTTTTATATATTAGAAACACAATAATTTTGAGATATAAATTTTTTTATATTATTATAGTATGAATATTATTAATCGTACATCTAAATAAATAAAGTGAGATTAATTCTAATATTTTTATAAAGCACGAATCATCTAGTCTTATCGGTTGAGGAGTATATACTATGTTTAGCAATTACTGTATATATCTAATATATATATTTTTATAAAAAAAATTATATTAATTCTATAAAAAAATTAAATCTCATGTCATAACAAATAAAATCAAATGACTCTTAAATAAAATCAAATGACTCTTAAACTACGTATGTTTAAGGGATTCTGATTAAAATGTTCAACCATACAAGAATCGATGATAATATAATAATGGGATAACGACAGTAATAACATATTATACAACGTTAGTTACGTTACCGGAACACTCGGAATTTGGAAGGGGAAAAAAAAGTGGGATCGGAAAGTTTAACGGCAAGAATCAATAGCTTCTGGATTTCTTATTCTTTTGCTCATAAAAGAACTCTCTCGGCAACACACCATAAAAGAAATACTCGTACTCACAGAGTATATAGGAAACGCAGATGTTGTTTTGTGAATCATTTGTTGGTGCAATCCCTTGCAAAATGGCCTTCACCTCCGCAACGAAAACATCTTCGTCCTACTCGACCTTCACCGCCGATGTATCTTCCACTCCCACCATCATCCCCACGCCCGCCACTGTATCTCGTATTTCCACCATCTTCATAACAATCCCTCGCTAAATGTCCCGTCTTCCCACAATTATAACACGCGCCACTGCCTCCTCCTCCGGGACCACCAACACCACCATAACCTCCTCTCCTGTAACCACCACCGCCCCTACCTCTGCCGCTAAAATATCCTTCTCTTCCACCACCACGACCGCCACGGGGAGGACGGCGAGATCGAGCCAAGGGAGTTACATCAACTGCCTTTGCTCGTCCGTCTTCGCCGATTTCAACGGAGAATTCAACGGGTTGGTTATCGGAGAGGGTACGAAAGCCTTCGGAAAGAATTGATGTCTGGTGGACGAAAAGGTCATCGCCTCCGCCGTCGGGAGCTATGAAACCGAAACACTTTTGAGCACTGAACCATTTAACGGTGCCAGTGGATCTCTCGGTGGTGGTGGTCTCAGCCATTACCTTCGAGAAGATTCTAGAAACTGGCTAAAGCAAAGAAGTTTCTCCCTCGGGGACTTTTTGGTTGTAGTGGTTTCTCTGGCGCGCCATAATATTGAGTGCGGAATGTTTTCATGCGTGTCGTGGGATAAAGATCGGAGGGTAGAGAGGAGGGGTTAGATTGGATCGACGGCTTGTAAATTTTGGTGGCTTATCCGTTCAAGATCAGTAGGCTTAGTCTCATATGGGAAAAATTATACGTTCACCACATCATCCATATTCTAACCAATTAAAATCGTTGATCTTAATGAATTTAAAAAATAAAATAAATAATTGGATCCAGAGGTCTCATTATTTTAATATTTAAATTCGGATATTTTAATTTTGTCGGTTCAGATTTCAACTGTTATCTTGATTGCAATCATATACATAAATAATATTCACACGATTATAATCAGATTTAACCAGTATAATGTATAAATTTAATTAAAAACATTATATTAAATTAATTATAATACAAATCTAATAAGATTAATAATGGATATGTAAATTAAATTAAAAAATCATTAAAAATTATATAAAATAAGACACAAAATAAATATAGATGGAAAACCTACCCATTGTAATGTATTATTCAAATCAGAGATGATAAAATTTCGGGTTCCAACAAGTTATGAATTCTTTTATATAATTTTTTGATTTTTGGGTCAAATTTGAGTTTATAGAAATAACTATTTAATCGATCCCGATTTAATTATAACTATATATGTTATTTTTTTAAGAAAAAACGAGCTTAATCAGTTTTTTCATTAAAATTTTAACAGTAAAAAATATGTTATAGTTTTTTATGATAATAAGTCGATTTAAATAAAAAATACAAAAATAAAATAAAATAAAGACTTTAATTATCGGAACGAAAAAATGCTACGTTACCCTCCCTACTTTCGGTTAGAGATGGTAATACAATCCGAATTTGATCCGAATCTTATTCGATTTGAAGAAAAAAATTTGATCTAAATCTGATTAAAAAAAGTTCAAATCCGAATTCAAACAAAAGGTTCAGGTCCCAATAGGAGGTGGATCGGATATAGATATTGTCATGACCTGATCCGAATTCAATATGAATCTATATCCAATGCGAATCCGATCTATATATAAATTTAAATAAAAATATTTAAAATTTTTAGATTTAAAAATTTAAGTTGTTATTTTGATTTGTTTTATATTAGATTGTAATATTTAGTGAGATTTGTTTGTGTTATAAATTTAAAAAATTTTGAAGCAGAGATGAAGATATAAATTTGATATAATTTAAAATATATTAATTAAAAATCTATTTTCACTTATAAAAATTTATAAACTATCCACCTTAATATAAAATCAGGTGTCCATCCTAACTGAAGCTATAACCCAATGCGGCAATAACACGTGACAGACTCTGCAATCGACGGTGACAATGAAAGTGAAACTATTGAATTAGGATCGGAACCTTAATAAACTTGCAGGACAGGACTAGGAAAAGAATCATCTAACCTACATCCATGGAATTACCTTCCCTACATCTGGTTTAAAGCTCCCTGTTACCACTCGCCATCTGCACGTATTCTTCTCCTCCGGTTTGCTTTATATCTCCATCTCTGCTTCAAAATTTTCAAATGTTTCTAAGTCTCTTAACAAATGGATCTGCTACCTCTTCTGTTCGTACTGTTATTGCTGTCAACAGGTAAATCATAAATTCTCCATTATTATGTACAATCATTTAAATAGCCACTGTAACGTGATCTTTGGCGGTTTCCGGCAGGGATAGAACTGTATGAATGTGCAAGAACATTCACCATAATAAACAACTGCCGGGAAACTATCTGGCCTGGAATTACGCCCGGTGAAAGCTTTAATGGTGGAGGTATTGAACTGAAGCCACGACAATCCGTTGTCTTCAAGGCCCCGGAGGGCTGGAGTGGTCGCATATGGGGACGAACTGGTTGCAAGTTCGACAGCAACGGAAAGGGTCCATGCCAGACCGGGGACTGTGGCGAAACCCTTAAGTGCGGAGGTGCCGGCAAAACCCCGGCTTCACTCACCGAGTTCACCCTCGCTAATCCTGATTTTTACGACGTCAGTCTGGTTGATGGGTTTAATGTGCCGGTATCTGTTACACCGTTAAACGGTAAGGGGAATTGCTCCACTGCTGGATGCAATTCGGACTTGAGGAAAACCTGCCCTTCCGAGCTCGCCGTCAAGGCCAACGGGAAGGTTATCGCTTGCCGGAGCGCGTGTGATGTGTTCAACACGGACGAATATTGTTGCCGAGGGACGCATGGAAACCCTTCGACTTGTCAACCCACGGATTATTCCAAGACGTTCAAATCTGCATGCCCTACTTCTTATAGTTATGCATATGATGATCCTACCAGTATTTTCACCTGTACTGGAGCAGATTACATCATCACCTTCTGCTTCACCAGGTATAGCAATACCTCGTAAATATTAAGATTCGAACTTAAACTTATTCGATAATATCTATAAATCGAAGCTAATCTCCTCTTGATTAAACATGAAATTAACGTTGTTGTTTATTATTTCAGGAATCAAACAGTATGCAGTTACCATGATCACAAGCTTGTTTGCAAGAACCAAGGCAATGGTTTAAGCCCATTGGTGGGAAGATGGTGGGCAGCTTTACTTGCAGTGTTCTTCATGACTTACCTGTGGAACATTTTATAAGGGGGAGACAATATCAATATTTGTTTTAGAGGGGGCGGTGGTGGCGGCGGCGGCGTTTTCTCTGTTTCACTTACGTGGCAAAGGATGCATGTTTTTATCGTGATATTTTTCCATCTTAATATTTTAAAAATAGCTGTAGTGGTAAATATAATCCAATCCTTTCGCTTCACACCAAAATCAAGTAGGTGCCATTGTTAATTTTGGCATATATATTTATTATAAAAAAATTAAAGAAATATATTATCCTCTAATTTGACCTAAATTAATAATTTAATTTTTTATACGAAAACATAGTTTTTTTTTTATAAATGAAATTTTATTTCATCCAAAACAAAAAAAAATAGATACAAAATTCAAAACAACCCCATAAAAAAATCAACATCAGACTAACAATAAAAAGTAACCAGTAAACTTATTCTATCAAAAGCTTCCATCTTACATCTTGCCGAATTATGATAAAAAGAACCTTCTCCGATCTGGGACACTTACCATGCAATCTTCCATTACACTTTTGCCAAAGGTAGTAATTGAAATTCCTCCACGCGAGACAAAGAGCAATTGGTTTCTTTGATTTTTTCTTCCCCGCCATCTTAATCCATGCAAATATATCAGCCCAACAATGATGAGAGCAAGATATATTCCACTCGTGTTGTATTAGTTTCCAAAACCGTTGAGAGTAATTGTAACTACCAAATAAATGATCTCTTATTTCAATTCCTTCCCCACGTAATAAACAGACAACATCAACATGACATTCCATTGCATTATTCGACTATTTGTTGGTAATCTATCCAATACCACCAACCAAGTAAAGAAAGAATATATGGGAATGACTGAACCACTCCAAACCATACAGTGCCAAGAAACCATAGTTTCTTTATGTCGAATACATTTTCAAACCATTTTAGTAGAAAATTTCTCCTAAATTAGACCGACAATCATAAAAGTGTCTCTCAATTTAAGGATCTTCTTCCACACCCAACTATGAATTGACAGTTAATTAAATTTTTTATTATAAATTTAATTATATGCTCGAATTCAGTTAAAAAATAATTTAACCCTCTTTCATTTATTATCACACATGCATTATCACATCAACGTTGTGACCATCACGATAGCACATCGTGCAACCACACCAATATTATATCAGTTAACGTTGGTCAAATAATTAAATTTTTATAATTCATGAACTGAATGATCTAAATAATTGTTTTTTTTATCGTAAAGGGGACCAAATTATTAATTTGAATCGAAGTCGATGATAAAAATATCATTTAACCTTGAATAAATATAATTGTTGTTTACTTTTTGGTTGATAACGTTAATTGAAGTCAAGCTAACTTCATAAGCTTTTGTTTTTTTTATAAATCATATACATCTGACCCGTATCTTACTTAGAGTATATAAAAAATGTGACTGAAATTTTTTAGCTAGAAAAATATAAAAATAATAATTAATATCTTATTAAATTAATTAAATATGTTTACAAGATTTATAAGTTTGTATGAGTTTAACCAATAATAGTAATTTACATCAGACATAACAATTAAATAAAATTATTATTTTTAAAAATTAAATATTATTATATAATATTTTAATTCAAATAATTTAAATTTTTTGATTCAATTCAATCAAATGCTTTCTTTTTATTCTTCCGTGAGTGATTTAAAGATTATTTTTTCAAATAATTCTAAATACAGATCATTTTATCTAATTAAATAATAAAGAATATTGATTAAAAAATGTGGACCGTGGGATGTGATCCCAATAAAGTAGACAAAACTATGCGTAAGTCTCGGAGAGTTTTCGGCTCCACCTTTTCATGTTTTTTATTTTATTTTATTTATATATTCCTACTATTAATTTATTTTTGATGGGTCCATGTGGCATTTTAGGCTTTTTAGGGACCAAACTTATTTCACATATCGATGTACCTGGAAAATGAAAATATAAAAGAATTTTCAAGTATCAATATCAACTAAACTAGTTTAAACATTAAATCCACACGTATTAAAAAATATATATTTAATTAATATAATATATTAAGTTTTTTAAAAAATAAAACTTAAATATTAATGTTATGATTAAATTAAATAATCATTACTTAAGTTTGGGTTAAAAGTTGTGTACTCTAATCCTTCATCCTTTCATCATTCTTTAGTCACTCACCCCTTGCTTTTGTTTTGCTTTGTCCTGTGGTGTGTTTAATATCGTGGTGGTTCCACTGAGTTTAAGTATTGCACGACAGAACCACTACCAAATTTAATTACTATTATATACCCTTGAAATTATACAGTTTGACTGGATCGGGAGAGGTGGAACAATAATGAAAGATATATTAATTACGGACCAACAGGCAACAGGGACAAGATACAGAGAAGAAGACAGGGTCAGGGATAATGTAATTAGAGTAATATAAGATTTGGATTACTATAACAGATTAAAGAATATATTTGGCTGGGTATTCATTGTCAAATATCAGATCGGATCAGATCAGATTTTTTCAGATATTCGGATTAATGATATAATGATTCGAATTCGATTCGAAAAAAAACGGATATTTATATATTCAGATATTGAATATTCGGATCGGATCTGATTTTTCGGATATTCGAGTTTTCGGATCGATGATATAATGATTTGTATTCGATCCGGAGAAAAACGGATATTTGCATATTCAGATATCATACATTCGGATCGGATAGTCGGATATCCGATTATCCAAAAATATAATTTGATTAAACTAACTTTTCGAATTTGAGGGTTATATTTATAAAAATTTTGAAATTTTGAATATAATAAACAACAAATTATTAAATACAACAAGATTCGCATTTATAAAAGTTTCAATTTTTAAAATTTTAAATATAATAAACACTAAAATGTTGAATATAACAAGGTTAATATCAATAAAAATTTAAATTTTTGGATTTTCTGATCTTCGGATAATCCGAAACTTAAAATATCATGATCCGTATCCGATCCGAAAAACTTAAAATTAGATTGAATATCCGGTTTAAAAATAAAAACAGATCGAATATCTTAATTTTTAGATCAGATCAATAAATAATCGAATTGAATTGACCGGATCAAATATTTTTGAACACCCTAATACTTTATTGAATCCTCAATAAATTAGATCCTATATTTTCTATTTTTTATTGAATTCTCAATTTATTTTATTTTTCTTAATAAATCTTTAAAACAATTAAACCCTTTAGATTATTATATGAAGATTAAATACTAAAAATATAATAAATAATATTTTTATTTAGTTAAATAAATTATTTTTAACGAAAAACTTTAACTGAATTTTATTAATAAAAATTATAATATATAACACACTTTAAAATGTAGAGATAAAAAATAAAATTAAATACATTTTTTAAGAAAAATTAGTTCGTTTTTCGAATAAAATTTTATTAAAAATAAACTTTAGTTAAAAAAGTTCGTGTAATTATTCTAAAATCTAATCCGATAAATTTGAATTAAAATGAATAATATTTTTGTGTAAAAAATTAAAATTTAATTTTTTTTATCAAAATATAAATAAAAAATTACAAATTTAATTAATTTAGAGAGTTATTAAATACTCCATACATCATAATCCGTTGGTAAATTTTAAAATCTGTAGCTAAATCTATTGAAAATTAAAAGTCAAGTGCTTTCAACGGTCAACCTTCCGTTTAAGATCAAATTGGCTCAGTCGACTCGAAGCCACGCCAAATGAGAAAGCCAAGCTTCTCTCTCTGTTACTTACAGTGGAAACCAACAGAAGAAACAAAAATTAATTTAAAAAAAAGAGAAATTTTCTTTTCATTTTCTGAGAAAATCTCCTGAGATCAGTCCACTCTCCAGAATCTGACTTCAAATCTCCATATAAAACCAAACAGGAAGAAAAGAATCAGCTTTGTTTTCCTTTTTTTCTTGGGCTTCTGCTTACATGGCAGCTCACATTGCCATCTCAATGAAGCCTCAGAGCAACAGCAGCTGCAACAACTGTTGCAGCAATGGCTACAGCAGCGATGTCAGTAACGGGAGTGACAACAACTCTCCTAGCCCACCTCCTTCGCCGCCAAAGCCTCGTCTTACTCCATCTCTGTCGCAGTGCCGCCGTCGGCTGCGTTCCAAGACAAAGTCCTTTGTGCGCCGTGAAAACATTGGGTCCGGCCTCAGCTTCCGGCGTAATATACGGTACTTGTTGCTGCTGTCACTTTTGTACGTTTCCGGGTTGTTAATGTGTGTCGGTCCGTTTTCTGGGCTTTTGGGATATGCTACTGTTCCTGGATCAGTATATCGCAGCTATGAGAATTTTCAGAGGCTTTGGGATGACATTCGTTTCGATAATTCTTCTGATCTTCAGGTTCTCTTCTTCTGCATCTTGCTAACCTTTTAGAAACTTGTTTCCCTTACTAGTGAGCAGTGAATGCTTTGGATTGCTGCAAGTTTTATGTCTAGCAATGGTGGATTTTTTAATAAAGGTTAGAGTGTGAAAGGATCTTAATTTACATGTTAATGGAGTGCTTTTATTATTATTTTTTTTTGCTTTTATGTGAAGTCAAAACTGGATTTTCTTTAACAATTCTGGATTTTAGTTATAATGGGTGTTTTTTAATCATAATTCTTTTCACTTAAGGGTTGCAATTTGTGTTATTCGATCTGTTTGTTGCTACTTGCTAGTCCTTATTCGATTGTTGGTCGCTGAGTAGAAATAAGACATGTTCAATTTAAAATAACTTTGCTTTTTGGACAAAGCCGGAACTGGTAGTATATGGAAATTGAGCATGGAATGAGTAAGCAAAGAAGCTTGATGGGGATAAGAAAGGATTTAGAAGACCGGTATTACTGAAGTTTTGAACTTTCCACTTGGAAAATGATGTTGATAAGAAATTTTGCATATAATATATACATGTGTATATTGCTAGTATCATATTTGGCTAGTGTTGATTACAACTTACAACAGAGATGTCAATCTAAATCATGCATGTGTTTAAAAATGTCCACACTGAAGTTTTCAGCATAATAAGATGGTGACTTAGATGGAGCTAATTTGACATTCTTTATTTTGTTGTATGAGTGATCTACATAGAAAAACCGGCTACATAAGAGATCTAATTCAAAAATAAATGAACCATGTTGTCTTGGCTTTTCTACTTCAGGTTTCAGTCCTTAATTAGTAGCTACATATGAGATATTTCTGCAATAAGCTGAGTTAACATGCTTTTTCCTGCTGCAGTTGTCCTCTGTGTGGAAATACAAAAGAAGGGTGAAAGTACAGAAACCTTGTCCAAATTCAATGGCTAGAAATCATTTCTCCATGTACAGAACTAGCATAATGGGTAATTCTTAATGAGATTGCTCCTCTTGAATTTCTATGATACTTCAGTTTCTTCTAAGAATGCTTAATGTTGGAGTTCAGAAGTAGCTGTGCATTTAGGGATAACTAAAGTCGGTTTGAACATAAAATTTGTCACCGCTATGTTTAAGTTTTATGTTGTCTGGTATGGTGAAAATCAGTCATTAGACTTCATCCAATCCTGCCTGGAAGATGCCTTATTGTCTTTGTTAAGCTAATGCTTGTGAGAGAGGAAATGGGCTTGGGTTTACTTGATAATTTAATTTCTTTTTTCTGATTTCAGAGTCTCCTGGTTCTAGTGGCTACCTGATTGTTGATGCCAATGGTGGCCTTAACCAGCAACGTTCTGCGGTATGCTATATCTTATTTTACTAGATTCCTACTTTTGTCTTGTTCTTTATATATATAAAACTCAACACACATCCTTGATTCTCACTATTTGTTTACACATATGGTTATCCTACATATGTGCACATAAAAGATAATTGTTTTATACTTCTTATGTGTTTCTCAAAATATTTATTGTCATGTGCCGATAGCCCCATTGTTTTAATGGTTAAGTGGCATTGGCAACCCCTTGTCCAGGGTTCGAACTTCTCCCCCAATTATCAAAAGTAAAAGAATTATTCTCATGTGCATGTAACATTGTTACTTCTTTTTCTTAGATATGCAATGCAGTGGCTGTAGCTGGACTCTTAAATGCAATACTAGTTATTCCTCGATTTGAACTCAACAGTGTTTGGAGAGATCCCAGGTACACTGTCTTTGATCCGTTATCTCAAAATTTAAAAATTAATTAAAGGATATTTCAGAATCCTAATTCTTGAAAATCAACTGTTTTGCAGTCAGTTTGGGGATATATATGACGAGGATCACTTCATTGACAACCTTAAAGGTTATGTAAATGTGGTTAGAGAGTTACCTGAAGCATTGATTGAAAGATATGATCAGAATCTTTCCAATATTCCAAATTTCCGCGTCCAAGCATGGGCTACTGTAAATTATTACTTGGGAGTTGTTCTTCCCATTTTGAGGGATCAAGGGTATGTACCATATTGTATCATTTGCATATACTATTGTCATTAATAAAAAGGTTTTTCTATACTCTTTTTGCAATGAAAAAATATTGTATTGGCAAGTTGTGAATTTAAATGAGCATACTGTTTAAGAGAAACTGAGCAGCTTCTTTCTCCATCTATTTAACGACTTTAGATCTTGATATTTAATCAAAATTCTTTAAATGCAGGGTTATCCGCATCGCACCGTTTGCTAATAGATTGACAATGAATGTCCCATCTCATATTCAATTGCTAAGATGCATCGCCAATTATAAAGCATTGAAGTTCTCTCCACCTATATCATCACTTGCTGAGAAACTAGTCTCTAGGATGATTGAGAGGAGCTCAATGTCTGGAGGAAAATATGTCTCTGTCCACCTGAGGTTTGAGCAGGTATGGTTCTAATTCTTATTTTACCTCTTTTAAGAAAACTATTCATTTTCCTGAGGAACATAATGTGACAATTAATTGCCTCCCTAATTTTTAGGATATGGTGGCCTTCTCATGCTGCGTGTATGATGGAGGGGAGGCTGAAAAATTCAACATGGACTCTTTTAGAGAAAAAGGGTGGAAGGGGAAGTTTAAACGAAAAGATCGTGTCATTGTACCTGCTCTCAATCGAGTTGAAGGAAAATGTCCTCTAACCCCTGTGGAGGTACCTAATAAAAGTTTAACCTTTTTGTTTCTTTCTCCAACTATGGTTTATTTAGATATTTCTCCGGATTTTGGGGAAGGCTATAGTGCTATTACACCTATAGTGGTAATACAGTATTATGAGCTCATGTCATTGGTTTGTTATGTTTGTGTTTAGCGGTATTTAGTTTGTGGTGCTAAAGGGGTAAGAAAGCCAAGTTTGAACTTTGAAGCTGTAGGAAAACAAGTGACCTATGGAAGTAAAATAAGTCTAAAATCAAAATAGAGCTGAAAGGCCAAATGAAGTCCTACATGACAGTTATGAACCAAAAAACAGTCCATAACTATTCAGTTAGGCTTAGGGTTTCTTATGTCATATACTCTCCGACATTTCTTGGGTATAACTTATGTTTTGATTTTGTATATCTATTTCCTATATTGACTACTAGGTGGCATTTGACCAGATCTCTCTTATTATCTTTGTAAATGCTAAAAGTGAGAACATGATGGAGTATCTTGTTATTGTTGCATTTAATTTTGAATTTCTTAGTTTCTTGAAATCCGGATGCTGGGGACTAGAAGTTTTCCCTTGTCACCACTGGTTGAGTTGAAGCTGAGTGCATTTCGATTTGGATTTTCTCATATCTCAGTTATTCAATGTATCATGTTCATCAAACCATAAAAAAAAAAGTTTCTTCTGGCAGCACTCACCATGCAACATAGTAGCTCGAATATAATAATTGTTTCGTTTTATTCAGCTTCTCTAGTTTTCTCGAGGCAATGTGAATGCTTATCATATTTCAACTTCTCTTTCGCATTTCCCTAAGAATTACTGTTCTGTATACATATGCTTGTCTATTTTTGGAAAATAATAGCACAATGTTTTTCCTGTCAGCACAGGTTGGATTGATGCTAAGTGGTATGGGATTTGACAACACGACCTCAATTTACATAGCCTCAGGGAAAATTTACCAGGAAGAAAAGCATCTAGCACCTTTGCGAAAGATGTTTCCTCTTATTTACACCAAGGAGGCTCTTGCTACACCTGATGAACTTGCTCCTTTTGAGGTAAATCTTGTTGTACCATTCTGCAATACTTAAGTCTGGAGTTTATTTGAAGGAAACAGAGCCACACACACACCATAAGTTAATTAGTTTTCCAATGAGTTACCATTAACAGTTCTGTAATTCTGTACACTGACTACTCAGATGAAAATGAATAGTAGATTTTTCATCATTCAGTCAAAACAATACATTTATACTTAGCTTCATGTTATCATATTACTATATGTATATGACCCGTATCAAACCTTTAGTAGAATAGTTTTACTTAAATGAAATTATTTATATACTTCTAGGTTGAAAGCCTAGGAATATCAGGGTCTTTAATACCTCTGCAGCAGTAGTTATATGGATAATTTAGAGTGCAACTGAACTTTTATGAAACTTGAATATCCAGGCAATCCAGCTGCATCCCTTTAAGTTTTGCTTTGATTTGTTATCTTGTGAGTGAATGCTTTAACCTAATTGAAAGTTGACTGTGCAAGCAAGTCAGCTGAATGACCTCCGAAGTGATCAAATCTCAGTAAAATTATTTGACTTATTTTTTTTTTTTATATTTTATCCTTTAAAGATGCCTATAACACATGTTTAACACCCTCTGTTTCTCTTTGATAGGGGTATTCTTCCAGGTTGGCAGCTTTAGACTACACAGTAAGCTTGTTCAGTGAAGTGTTTGTAACAACCCAAGGAGGAAATTTTCCACATTTTTTGATGGGCCATCGAAGATTCCTTTTCGGTGGACATGCAAAGACTATCAAGCCTGATAAACGCAAACTTGTGGTTCTTCTGCAGGACATGGGCATCAGGTACTATCTGCTCTACTTCTGGGGTAAAAACACCTTGTTAACGTAGCCATGTTGGGTTATGGGTGAACATGAAAGTTCAAGGATCGTGGAATTTGGAAGAGTTCTTGGACTTGAGCTCTCTGTAAATAGTATTAGGTTGAGAATATCATAGAAAATGGAGTAGTTTTAGGTCTCTTTACTTATTTCTAACGACCTGTGGAGCCCAACCTGTACTCTTTCGGTCACTTATTAAACATATATGCTCACTTTGCAGTTGGAAATCTTTCAAGGAGGAAATGAAAGTAATGCTCGCGGAAAGTGATCGCAAAGGAATGATGGTGCCCAGAGTTAAAAAATTCAACAGAAAAACTTCCATATACACATACCCATTACCGGAATGTGCTTGTCTCCAGAGTTCAAATAATTCAACATCCAGACCAACTGATAGTGCAAATGTACTTGATTACCGCCATGAGCTACAAGACAGTAAGCGAAGCTCATACCTCAACGCCATCCATTAAAGTGCAATCATCAATTATATACCCAAGGAAGCCTATTGTTTCTGTATTTACCATCTGTACGGTACTTGATCTGCCAAGTCAGAGAGGCATGGCACAGCTTATGCAGCCAACTTGCTGCAGGTTCTCCAACATTTAGTTCATAGTCCAACATCAGTGGTTCGGATTCACCTAAAGATGCAGATTTTGTTTTGCTTGCAGTATTGCGGATGTAAGATATACATGGATTTAACGTGATTCTTTTGTTTTTTTGTCTACATAATGATTGATAGCAGGAGCAGGACAGCTTTCTCGTTCCTTTTTTATCATAAACTTCTGCAAATTACTAATATTGTATCTCCTGAAAGCGTTTGATATGGCAAACAAGACTGAGTAAGCATTATATTGGATGGAAATGTACTTGTGAAAGATTCTTTTTGTTGCAAAAATTAAGTCTTTAATGTATTTACCATTAAAGGAACATCCATTATTCGTGAAGTATGTTATCGACTCTTACTATCTTTGCGAACATTTTGCTTACAGCGACATTGTCATCGGATTGTATATCTAGTATCGCTGCAACAAATGTTGAGTCAGTACTGCCATGGAAATGCAGGTTCAATCACAGCTACATCCGAAGGGTACAAGCGCAGCACCTGCACTTCACTAACCAAGGCAACTAAGGTAGTGGGGAGAATCAAGACTGTCGAAGTTGCCGTAGGCTGATCACGGGACACAGCATAACGCAGCTAGATGGTCTACAACACCATTACGCTCCCTGCGAATACGACTAATCACCGTATGCCAGTTCCTCTGTAAAAGCTCCAAAATTGACTCAACTAGCGCATTACTCAGTAAAGCATTCGATGAATTTGTGATGATCTGAATCGCTTCCAAACAATCTGTTTCCAATTCAAGGCGTCGAAATCCCAAGGACCTAGCATGAATCAGAGCATCATGGAGAGCCCACAACTCGGCAAGCAACAAGGACCACAGGCCAACAATTATAAAAATATAATGTCACATTTTAAATAGTTAACAATTTAAAAGTGCTACTTTGATATTATTTTTTAAAAAGTGTAGTGAAAAAATAATTTTAAAAAATAATTTTTTAAATTTTTAGTTTAAAAACAAGTGTCTCGCCTCGAGACTTTTCTAACTGAGACCGTGAGACGTGCGGTTTTAGATATTTTTGAGATGGTTTGGAGTCTGACATAAGAGTATTTGATATCACTGTTAAAAATAATAAATAAATAATTTTATTTAAAAGTATTTTTGAAAAAGCTAAAAATTTTGACGTTTAAAAGGATTATTTTAAACCAAACTAAAAACACATTTGACTCGAAAATTACTTACTCTGTATTATTTTTTATCCAACTTTTTTTACCTTAAAAGTACTTTTAAAAAGTGATACTCTATTTGTCTCATAAATATTATCCTTTATTGTTTTTTTAGGAAAAATTATTTAACTTTGACTTGTAATTATTTAAAATTTATTATAAATAAAAATATAAAAAATATATTTTAAAAAACTCTGTAAATTTTAAATATATATTTTATTTTAAAATAATTATAATTATAATTTAAAAGTTTTGACCTGTAAAAATGAATGAAAGATGATATTTTTGGATGGAGAGAGGACCAAACGAAGCCTAATACATTACCAAAAACAAAATAAAAGAGACCACTGAAAGCGGCAAACGAAGGCATTCAAACTTCCAAAACTCTCACTCCCAATCTCACTGTTTCCTTTTCCCATGGACGACGAAGATACTACCATAACCCTAATCTTACCTCTCTGAGTCTTTGTCCGCCATTTCTCCCCCCAACAAAAGCTTTCACTTTCTGTTCCTTCTTTCTTCCAGAACTTCCCCTCCATAGACTGGAAATGCCGCTGAGATCCGCCCATGGACAGGGAGGCTAAGCTTCCGCTCCCCCCACCTGCCAATTTGGTCCGCCCAATCCCCAACCAGGACACGTCATCTTCCACCTCATCCTCTTCGTCCTCTCCCGGCTTCATCCGTGATGTACAGGCTGCCTTCAAGCGACATCGATCTCTCGGTACACCTCTCTTCCATCTTTAAATTTAGTTTTTAACTGGTTAATTTTTTAAATTTTAATTTCTGTTAGGATTTTCTGTAACCTATTCTTTTGGATGGGTTACTTTTTGCTGATTTCCTTAGGCTATTTAGGGTTTGTAAAACTCTATTTTAGTCCAGTTAAGGGAAGTAGACATTTAGGGTATACTCATTGATTCTACAGTTGGTGTCAATTAAGATTGTCATGATTTATTGGATAAACTTTATTATAGCTAATAAGATTATGCGAGTGCTTTAGATGTAAATTTATTTTGGAATTTTTGAGGGTTTTCCAGGTGCAATACATACGAATGGTATAATGCCAAGACGAATGGTGATTCCCCAGCGTGCTACTTCTAGAAATATGGGTGTCAATTGTGATACTAACAAGTCTCAGAATTCTGTTTCGTTGAGTAATGATCAGTTGGTCAAGGAGAAAATTATTGTCCGGGAGTCTCAAGAAGATGCATTTCTTACTGTGCCTTCCATCACGGTAGCCACCACCAAAAACTTTGAAGAAAATTTCAACACATTTAATGAGGATCATGATCAACACAAGGTGGTTGATGCTAAGGAGAATAATCTGATCCCTTTGCAGGATGTACAGTCTCAAACTGTTGATGGTCAGAAAAAGGTTCATTTTTTAACTGGAGACAATGCACTTTCCCAGGGTAATGTATTTTACAATGCTCTTTAACTTGCTAATTTATGTTTTTGTGGGCTTTTTTTGTCACCATATGTTGAGACTTTGTGACCGAAATGGTTAAAGTATAACCGGTTACCTTTAGCTCCTGAATTTGTACTATGCCCTACGATGTATTTCTCTTCCTTTTAAATCTGCAGGGGCCGATGATGGAATGGCCACTGGACTGGAGAGTTTATCATCTCATATGGATTCTCTTGCCTTGACAGAAATGGAGTGGAATGCAGTCAATCAAGTAGAGTCATCAACAGTTGCCAGTAATGTGTCAAAGCATCAACCTTTTCAGAACCCAGCATCTGAAATCAATTTGAAGTCTGATGGTGGGATCTCTTCTTTGGCAAAAAGGACTACTATTGTACAAGATCAGATACATCATTTAAGAAACTTTTTAGGGCAACCTGTCACTCAATCTTCAGTTGTTGGGTCATCGTGTGCTACCACAACATCTATCCATTCAAGTTCAGCTCCAATGCTTAACCCAACAACTTATTGCTCTCGTTCCCATGGAGGTTCTCATGTCTCAAAAGAACCCCTTGGAGATTTTGACGTGAATCGTCAATTTCTAAATCAAGGGAATGTGTTGCAGCCAGAATTTCCTTCAGAGAAGGAAATGAGCAGAATTCTTGCTGATCCAGCAGCTTATGCTTCTACCTCTGGTAATAATACCCAACTGGAGGTCAATGAATCTGACTTGTCCAAAAGGCAAGAACGTAGCTTGGTGACCCGAAATGAACTTTCGAAAAATTCTTGTCTTCAGAATGATAAGTCAATCAAGGGGCAGGAATTTGCAGGTACTGTCACTAATATACAATCTCAATCTCCATTGTCAAAAGACTTGAATTCAGATGTAAAGTTAGACCCTCCTAAAGCAGAGAAGCAAGGGAAGGTTACAAGTAGTAAAGGAGCATCGGCACCTCGTAAACGAAATTATGATCCTGACTTGTTCTTCAAAGTGAATGGAAAGCTGTATCAAAGGCTTGGAAAGATCGGCAGTGGAGGAAGCAGTGAGGTCCACAAAGTCATTTCATCAGATTGTACAATATATGCACTCAAGAAAATCAAGCTCAAAGGTCGTGACTATGCTAGTGCATATGGGTTTTGTCAGGAAATCGAATATTTAAACAGGTTGAAGGGAAAGAACAACATTATAAACTTAATAGACTACGAGGTACTTCCTTCTACCCATAGTTGCAATAAATTTCGACATACTAAATATTTTTCCTTTTATTGTTCCAATTTCTGTGCCAACAGCACAAACTGTTAAACAATCATTTCATTGAGTTGCTGCTAAGCACTCATGTATCTCAATGTTTCATGCTAAAGTAATGTTTCTGAGGGACTTTAACTCTTTACTATATGGTGTAGTGACATTTTTGGACTAATTGGGCGATTGATTTGTAGACTAATTTGATATGCTATGGAACTAAACTCTGTGTTACTTTCTGCAGTTGTGATTTGGAAAATTTTACTGTCATCGAAGTTGTATGCTTGTTATGTTCTTAAAATGATGGGGCCTGGGATGGGGTGTGTCACCACTCTGATAAATTTTATAGGTCATAGTGTCAAGTGCTCCACAGTGAACATAAAAATTTATTGCACGCATGCATGTAAAAGTAGATCTTGTTTGCAAGAATGGTTCTGATTTGTAATTTTTTTTCTTTAATGATAAATGACTTGGATGTCATGAACCGGATCTGAAGAAGAAAGATTAAGAACAGAAAATAGAATGAGAACAGAAAGGATTATAGAAGAAGGAGAAGTTAAAAATATTAAAACTACAACGTTTTCTATTGGGTCTTAGAACGGTTCATAACAATGGACTTTGATGTTATATCTTGTCAGCTCTCTTGTTGGTGATTGTCTTTCTTGATTTTAGGTGACAGATAAGAATCTGCTCCGAGAAGTGATGAATGGCTGCTTGTCAAATAAAGATGGCAGAGTCAAGGATGATGGCTATCTATACATGGTACTTGAATATGGAGAAATTGATTTGGCTCACATGCTGTCCCAGAAATGGAAGGAAATGGATAAATCCGATCAGACTATAGATGAGAACTGGCTTCGGTTTTACTGGCAGGTTTTAAAGCTATCCCTTACTTTTAATCTGTGTTGCTGTTTGCTAATGATATTGATAACTTGCTCAAATTATGTGCATTAATTCTAAGACCATTTTAAAGCTAATTTGAAACTTAATAGTTGTCATTCTTGCTGGACTTTTCTAATGTCAATCCACCTAAATAAACATTCTTATGTTGAGGGCTCGAGGCTAACAATTTACTATCTTTTTGGAGCAAACCCTAGTCTCCTTTTCTTTGTGTTCGCTTATTTTTATTTGGATCAAATGAGGATTTTGAAAAACTTTTTTTACTTTGATAAAAACTAAGATTTTGCAGTCTAAAGTTTAGATGCTCTAAATTTCTAAAAGGGTTGCAATGAGGAGTTGATAGACAAAATCAACAGTGTTTAAACATGTTAACATATGTTAATTGTCTCAAATAATTTCAATATGATCATACAAGTGCTAACTGTGTTGATACTTTTGTGCATTCAATAGTTTTTGACATCATACTGCTTATTATCAATATAACCAAGTGCATCAAGAGGGAAACTAGTAAATTCAGTGAGGACAGAAATAGAGAAAAATGAGAATTATATGTAGGGCAAGTGGACAAAATTTTGCAGAGTCCCCTGCATAGCCGGATCTAGAGAAGGCGAATCCTCTACAATGCAGGGACATGAGAATGATAGATTTGGGTTCCTTGTTGCATGGCTGTTTAGGCAGCTTGAATTGGTGGCCTGCATGTCATAATGAAAGCGGAGTAGTTGTACTTTAGAGTTTAGATATTTATGCTCTTATCAACAACTTCATCTTATGTATTTTATGTAAAAAAGCTGAAAATTAACTTTAGTTTGGTGAGCAATTTGCAGCAAATACTTCAAGCTGTCAACACTATACATGAGGAACGTATTGTGCACTCCGACTTAAAGCCTGCTAATTTTCTTCTTGTAAAAGGCTCTCTAAAACTTATTGATTTTGGTATTGCCAAAGCCATAATGAGCGATACAACCAACATCCAAAGGGATTCGCAGGTATTCATTACTAATTGTTTTCTTCAACTTTAGATTTAAGGTTCTTGAGTTTTTCAAATTTACTAGTTTTATCAGTTAACACACTTTTATTTATTATCACATTGGTATTGGTTTTTCATATATGTTCTGGAGCATCAATTTCTCAATTTAAGTGGCTAATCATTTGATCAAACAAAGTACTCCATGATTTGGGTCTGAAATGAACATAACGAGAGTGATGCAGGTGGGAACTCTGAGTTACATGTCTCCTGAGGCATTCATGTGCAATGAGAGTGATGCAAATGGAAATACGATAAAATGTGGCCGACCTTCTGATATATGGTCCCTTGGATGCATACTTTACCAAATGGTATATGGGAGGACCCCTTTTGCTGATTACAAGACTTTCTGGTCCAAGTTCAAAGTTATAACTGATCCAAACCACGAGATCATATATGAACCGGTTTCTAACCCGTGGCTTCTCGACATCATGAAGAAATGTCTTGCATGGGACCGTAACGAGAGGTGGCGAATCCCTGAGCTTCTGCAACACCCTTTTCTTGTACCCCCAATTCCTCCCCAACCATCTTTGGCTCCAGACCAAAGCTATCAACTGCTTCAACTTATAGCCAATTCATGTTCCAACAATCAAGATGCTTCGATGTTATGCTCTCAGTTCACTCAACTACTTAGTGACCCGATGTCAGGGGTTACTTCCGAATCACTAACATCGCGAGAACAACAATGCAAGTTGCTTTCTCAAATGTCGAAGCTATGCTTTCAGCTCCAACAACATTTAAGCCATTCAGGGTAAGAGTATGTGAAAAAGGGTTCCTTCAAAACAAAAGTATGTGCAAAAGGGATCATGCTCGTCACAGCATTTTTGTTCTAGTGTTCCAAATTTGGGATTCCAAAGTTGAGCTGAATTTTGATCCCTTTGTAATAATATGTAAAAACTAACATTTGTAGTGTCCAAGATGAAACATTATCCTTAAGAATTTCATGAATGTATCTGCTATCTGCACATCAAACTTCATGTTTTATTGTTAATTTTATAAGTAACAGAATGATATATTCATTAGTGTATAAAAATAATACTATACTGATTTCTTAGCATTATTTAGGGAAAAAAAATTTCTCTTAATTTCATTAAGTTTTTGTCACATGCATATTTGTGAAATATAAGATTAATTCTCGAAAATTTCCAATTTTAAATCCTATTTTTTTGTTGATTACAGTAGTATATGTTCTAGAGTATACTTTTAACCATTGAACATTGATAGCTCAATCACTATGTTGATATTACTGTGGTCTCTAGAAATAATAACCGTTCCTTTAACCGATGAGGTTAGATGATTTGTGCAATATGCCATCTCATACCGGGTAAATTGTACTGTGATCACAATGGTACTATGCAAATCAAATCAAATGGAATCTTGAATATTGTTGTAAGCTGAAATTCAAGGATCAATCTATTGTAGACAGAAACCCTCACCAGGTTATCTTTCTTTTTTCTCAAAACCCTTTTTATAAAAATCTGTTTCACTTCAGGTACATGGTACAGTTCAAATGGGAATGGAAAGACAGTGTCTACAGTATTTGGAAAATGGAACGAAATCATGCATTATGTGAATGGAGATTGTTCTAAGGGAAAAGGGCAACGATCTATTTTAGAAGGTATTCTACTCTGGAAACGGAGCAAGCAGCCTAATCTATTAAAAAACTTCTCTCTTGTTTGGTAACAGAATTTAATTGATTTACATATCCCAGGCTCAGCTAGGCCTATAAAATACTAGTATGTTAAGATTCTGGAATCCAATCTCAGCCTGTTTCTGTTACTACACTAACACTCTGTCCTGTTAGAAGATACCTGCTATCTGCTGACGCATTCAGGATTTGGGTTCTGATCTTCTAGCAGAACCAAAACCAACCCACTTGCTGCAGTACTCTTCTGTTCAATCTATATTTGATCTTATTTTTTATTATCTTCATAGATCTGAGTTGAAGCGTTAGTGTTTCCGCTTTCCATTGCCTTGTGTGGTTCAAATGTTTCCCTGTTTCCTGTAGGAGAGGAGAGGAGAGTGGTGGGTGATGGCAACATGATCTGATTAGCCGTCCCATCCAACTTCACCGTTCCATCACTCTCCAGAAAGGCCCCTCTGTTCTCCTACAGAATTTATGTTTTCAGAGTTGATGGAGGGATCATAAACTTGAATAGAATGTTTTTTTTTTTAATTTTTATCTAATTATTAACAATAATATCAACTTTAATACTAATCGACAGACTATTTTTAGAAATTATCTTCATAGAATATGTTATCCTGTTTCAACACTGTATGAATGCAATGTTCCACCCCCTTCCATTCCCAATGCTATGTGAGTGTTGGTAAAATGAGATTGGATTTCACTACTTTGTTTCATATCCATAATTCATGCACCACACTTCACTTGTATACATCAAAAAAATGAAAAACAATGGAATTACTTATTTATACAAAATATATATTTTTTAAATCAATCAACTTTTATATTTTATAGATTTTTTTGTTATTTCTTTACATCTAAATTTCTTTATAGGTTATCAACGATGTATTGTATTGAAGTAATTATTAGATGGATTCGACTCACCACGTTATTTATGATGGACAAAAACATTCGTCTATTTTAATATATCTTCTAATTAACCATTCACTTTAAAAAACCATTTTTAATCTGTTCTAAAATATAATCTCCACCATTTAACATTGATCGTTCAATCATTCTGTTAGTATCACTGGTGCTTGAACCCGTGACTTTTAAGAACAACAACCGTTCCTTTGAAAATCATTTAAACATTCGAATTAACCACTTATAATAATTCTATCTGTTATATCCCTTTCTTTGCGTTGTGTTGTCACAAACATGAAATATTTCCTGACCTCTTACGGTGGTTGTCTTAACAGCAACTAAACATAATTACACGATCAAATAAAAAAGGGGGAAGAGATTTATTCTTAAATCTTAAGGAGATCCTCACATGGATGGTGGACCAGGCAGCCAGGAGCATGTCTTAACCACTCGAACATTTTTTTAATTATTTATTAATTTATTTATTGTGATCGTAAAACCATTGCTTAATTATATATCTGATCGATTTCTATGCCCAGGTGTCTAAAAAATATCCCTTTTTCTTATGATTTGTTGCTGTTTAGGGTTTTATTTTTGTTAGGTCTTCTTCTTCATGTCCCATGCACAACAGACACCACAGCTATGGCCGTGCTTCAAGTGCTTGTCCTTTTCCTTAATATTTCTTTTTAAAAAATCAACCTCCTCTATTATAATGAATGGATTATAACATTAACTAAACTTGAGATTAATTTCTTCACTAAAATGATATTTTTTCGGAAAAATTCATAATTAATGTTTAATCAGTTGTAATGATTATAAGTAGTATATGCTTTAAAATATATTCTTAACCGTTAGAAATTGACTTTTAGTTATTTAATGATAATTATAATTTAAATTCTTATTGAAGTTATATTTTTTATATAAAAGATTGAATTATCATGGAATTACAGAATATGAACTTCATAAAAGTTGAAAAGGAACACAGACATGGAATATGACTTTCATGCTTGAAAAGACAAAAGA
The DNA here is from genome assembly GCA_035048815.1 of Abelmoschus esculentus. Lineage (NCBI taxonomy): Eukaryota > Viridiplantae > Streptophyta > Magnoliopsida > Malvales > Malvaceae > Abelmoschus > Abelmoschus esculentus. The sequence goes on from JAUCBN010000010.1 coordinate 3,584,872, forward strand.
AGATGATAGACAGAGAATGTGGACGCTTCTTTATTCTTTAATTGTTAGAAATATACGTGAGAATATTTTAAAGTTAACGACAGTAAATCCAAACATTCTTTTTGGCTTTTTTTTAATAAATTATATATCTATTATATTATTATTCGTATTCGAAGAATCGGTATTAATGGTTCTTTCTTATAATAGCATCTTTAAAATTTAAATCCGAATCTTCTTCTTAAACGAATAATATGTCTTATTATTACACTTAACACTTATTAGTTTTATTTAGGGTGTAAACGAGTCAAGTCAAGCTTGAGTAGTGCGAAGCTCGTTAAGATTTCTGCTCGAGTTTGAACTTAAGTAATTTTATACAAGCCTAAAAAACCTGAGCTTGGATCGGCTCGAGTTTGAACTTAAGTAATTTTAAACAAGCTTAAAAAATCTGAGCTTGGTTCGGCTCGGCTCGTTAAGAACTTGAGTCGAGTTCAAACTTTATTTGAGTCTAATTCAGTCAAGTGTTGACCGATCTTTGATTGTATTAAATTCGAATCACTTATTTGTCACGTAGCTCATGAGCTTTTCGAGTCGGGTATCATGTAGCTCGACTCGACTCGTTAAGAATTCGAGTCGAACTCGAGCTCGAATCGAGTTTTGACCGAACTTTAATCGAATCGAACTCAAATAACTCACAATCTATCTTGTCTCATTTACCTCCCATTTTTGTCTTTAATTATTTACTGTTTTCCGATAAAAGACAAAGATTAATCCCCAAGTTTGACTTAAAGCGATTAATATTACATCCTAATCAGCTTGAAATTATATTATAGACCCGACCTATCACGTCAGTCGTGATCTCCTCCAATAATAACCACCCACTTCACAACTAATCTTCAATTTATTTTTTTCCAACCAATGAATCTTCACTCGTAAATTATGTCATTTTAAAAATTTAATTTCTGAAAATTATATTAATTACATGGTTAATTAGTGGCGAAATGAGTGATTTTTATTGGTTAGGGATCACGGCTGACATAGTAGGTCGGGCCTATGATATAATTTCTCCTAATCAGCTGTTTAAAACCAAACACTTGGTTAGACGTGATTGGTTCCTTGCAGTCGCACTTGTTCTGTATTAAAAAAATGGTTACATTTTAAATCTGATGTAGCATTGAAATTGTGGGAGCTTAAGAACAATACACGTGGCGGACAAAGGTGACAAGTATGTTCCGTTGAACGGGGAAGATGGCTAGCACGGTGGACTTTTCATTAAGAGACGTCGTAATTTTGGTCCCACTGGACAGCTAAAACACCTTGTTATATGGGCCCAACGAGTGCCAGATCATGCCACCGGTCCAACTCTGAAAGCGAGTTTTTAGATTGAGACTACTAAATAAAGTAACAGGTGAACAAAACTCGACTTAAAAAAATTAAATAATTTAATTCATCTGAGGTAAAAATATTTGATTTATTATAAACTTAATTTAAAAAAATTAAATAAAGTTTGAGTTATAAAATAAAAATTCAAATAACTCAAAAAAAATTTAATTAAAAGATTAATTTTTGAGTTTGAGTTATAAAATAAAAATTTTTGAGTCTATCATTTTTTATGATATATATACATTTATATATAAAAACATAAAAAAAAATATTGCTATATATGAAATATATATTATATGATTAGAAAAAGTCATTTAAATTGGAATCAAATCATACTATAACATGATAAATAATTATAATTAAATATTTATAAAAACTCAAAAATTCGACTCAATTCGACTCAAACTTAAAAAATTTTCAATAAAATTTAATTAATAAAATATGACTCGTTAACTCGAATAACTCAAAACATTTAGACTCAACTCGATCAAATACTCACTCCTTATTAGTAATGGTGTTGGTCAAAAATATATATTTTAGGGGTAAATGATGTGGTATATGTTTGTTTTATGCAATTCAATGTTGTTTAGATCGGAAGATTAAGGATATGTTTGGTTTTAGAAAGTATAAATTATTTTTAAAATAAAAATATTAAAGAATATGTGATTTTTTCAATATCCATCAATGAGAATAAACATTTTTTAAGATTAAATTATTTAATTCTTATAAAATACTTATTTTAAGATTAAATTATTTAATTCTTTTAAAATACTTCTAAGTGGAGAAATTAATCATCGCTGTCAAAGATTAATATCCTTTATTATTTTAAAATACTTATAAAAAATATCCTTTATTATTTTTGACAGCAGAATATCAAGCATGACTCGTTATAACAAAACACTTAGGTCGTTTAGTATTGCTTTTTAAACCAGCTTTTGGGTTAAAAGCTGATTTGAAACCCAGAAGCAATACAAAATAAAAAGTTTTTAAAGAAGAAATTACGTTTGAAAAGTAATTTCAACCGAAACGCAAAAGTTAAAATTTTTAATTTTTGCGTTTGAAAAGTGCTTTTAGGAGTTATATTACAATTTTAACCTTCATTAATTATATTTTATTATAATCTAATTTTTTAAATACATAATTATGTTTATCATAAATTATTTTTTTAATTTAAAATTTATATATATTCACATAAAATTATATATTTTCTCAAAAGCAATTTTCAAAAATAATTTATTTATTAATATTTATATATTTTATCATAATTTAAGTTAAATTATAATATAAAATAATTTTATTATCATTTAAATATATATTTTTAACTTATAACATCATGTCTAAAATAGTTATTTATTTTCTCAAAAGCACTTTTTGACAACAATACTAAACATATATTTTTCAAATTAAAAATTTTACAAGAACTTTTTTATTACACTTTCTCACCACACTTTTCCATCATACTTTTCTACCGCACTTTTCAAAAGTAATACTAAACTGATCCTTAAACGAGCATCCTTCTAAGTAATACTTGTATTTATTATTATTTTAGTTAATATATTAATGTCAATAAATATATTATTTTATATAATTTTTGTTTGATATATTGATAAATCTAAGATTTAGATTTAAAGTTTTTTTTAATATTGAATTAATTAATATATTTTATTATTTTATTTTTAAATTTTAATTTTAAAATTAATAAATCACATAACATATTTGAATTAAATTAAATAAATCATAAAATAATATATTGAATATTTATTTAAATTAACATATAATTTAGAACTTTATCTAAAAAAATATAGCTTAATTATTTATTTTACTGTTAAGCTTTTTCAATTTCCTTTTCTACTTCTTGTTGAGTAGGATTCCCATCCCCACCTATTTCTCCAAACGAAAGAGAAAGTACAAGAAAAGTTGGAAAAGGAATACGTAGCATTCGCCTGAGCCGGAAATGCTTAAATTTCTGACGTGTTTTGGAGTTCGGAAATGCACTAAGGAGGAAACCAGGAGATAAATAGTGTTACACAGAACAGAAAGAGAGTTTAAAAGAAAAAAATGGATGGAGCACTGTTCAGTGAGCGGAATGACGTCGTTTCAGACACAAAGAAGAAGAAATCCGATGAGGAAAGGGAGAAGGAACATCTGGCGGTTGCTGTTACGACTCCTACGGCTCACTGGAGCTGGAGCCGATCTCAAGCTGCTACTCGGCGCGTGACTCCCACGACTACTGCTACCGCATTTGTTACTACTGTCGAGAGATTCCTACCTAACGGTGATCTGTACATCGGTAGCTTCTCAACTAACGCGCCACACGGATCCGGAAAGTACCTTTGGAAAGATGGGTGCATGTATGAAGGGGAGTGGCGTCGTGGGAAAGCCTACGGGAAAGGAAAGTTCTCTTGGCCGTCTGGAGCCACTTTTGAGGGCGATTTCAAGGCGGGTCGGATGGAAGGATTCGGGACGTTCATCGGATCCGACGGCGACACGTACCGTGGGTCCTGGAGCTCCGATCGTAAACACGGTTATGGCCATAAACGTTATGCAAATGGGGATTTCTACGAAGGATCATGGAGGAAAAACCTACAAGATGGGCACGGTCGTTACGTTTGGCTTAACGGGATCGAGTTCGTCGGTGAATGGAAAGGCGGCGTTATCTTTGGTCGTGGAACTCTGATTTGGGCAAACGGAAGCCGTTACGACGGGCAATGGGAAAACGGAATATCCAAAGGAAACGGAATTTTCTCTCGGCCGGACGGAAGTTGTTATGTCGGAGCGTTGAACGAAGAGAACATGAAGAGAACACAACATCTAAACAGGACGTTTTATCTTGGGAACGACGAGAAGGAGCGTTCTCTAAATGGAGGGGAGAGTTTGGTGCTTATGCCGAGGAAAAAATCATCCGTAGATGGAAGGGGAAGCTTAGGGGAAAGAAACATGAATTTCCCGAGGATTTGCATATGGGACAGCGATGGTGAAGCAGGAGATATTACTTGTGATATAATTGATAACGTGGAAGCTTCATTCATGGATGGATTTAGGCAATTTAGAAGGAACCCTTGTTTTAGTGGGGAAATTAAGAAGCCGGGACAAACTATTTCTCAAGGCCATAAGAATTACGACTTGATGCTTAACTTGCAATTGGGTATCAGGTGAACACTTTTGGAAGCTTTTGGTGAATACATGTTTCCGGTATTTGGATTGGGTTTGATATTTTCTGTGATTTTTTTGCTGTAGATATTCTGCCGGGAAACATGCCTCAATTATGCGGGATTTGAAGCCGAATGATTTTGATCCCAGGGAGAAGTTCTGGACGAGGTTTCCAGTTGGTGGATCAAAGCTCACGCCTCCTCATCAATCTCCGGAGTTCCGTTGGAAAGATTATTGTCCGGTGGTGTTTAGGTTTGTTGCTTTGGTTTTATTTAGTTGAACATATATTATTTGTTTAAAATTTACTTGTTTATTTACCAGCAAATTTTGAGGATAAAGGTTAATCCTGGGAATGAGCTCGCTTGATTGCATACAAGTATTCCTTGACGTGTTTAAATGTTTTTTTTCCTTTTGTATTTGTTTCAATTGGTTTTTGCTATAATGGTGTCTGGATTCCTTTTGGGTTTCTTGTAGACATTTGAGGGAGCTATTCCAAGTGGATCCTGCTGATTACATGCTAGCTATTTGTGGCAGTGATGCCCTTAGGGAGCTTTCTTCTCCGGGGAAGAGTGGAAGCTTCTTCTACCTCACCCAAGATGACAGATTTATGATAAAGACAGTAAAGAAATCTGAAGCCAAGGTTTGTTGCTGCCAACTCGTTTGACTTAATGTGGAAGATGCTGTGTGTCTTGATGCATTAATTTCTCAATTTGTATTCTTTGAAATTGGAAAATTGTTTGCTTCTGAATTTCCAATTTATTTTATTGTTTAAACTAACATTTTTCTATTGGTAGAGATGTTTAAACTGATTTAAGTGTTTTGTGAACCGTTTCAGGTCTTTATAAGGATGCTTCCAAGTTATTACCAACATGTTTCTCGATACGAAAATTCTCTTGTGACAAAAATCTTTGGCGTGCATTGTGTCAAACCTATAGGTGGCCAGAAGGTATATGTTTGAATTAAATAAAAACTAAATTTATTTTATTCAATGCTCAGATCATTGTGAAATTATCTCACTTGCTGTATAATGATGCCAGACCCGGTTCGTCGTGATGGGGAATATGTTTTGCTCTGACTATCGAATTCATAGACGGTTTGACCTGAAAGGGTCCTCCCATGGCCGCTCAACTGATAAGCCAGAAGAGGAAATTGATGAAACCACAACCCTAAAAGACCTAGATCTTAATTTTGTGTTTCGGCTCCAGCAAAATTGGTTTCAGGAGCTTATGAAGTAAGATATATTTTACTCCTGCCCATTTCATTCCATCCCTTCCTATCCTGTCATGTCAGTTTGTCTTCATGTTTATTTTTAATATTCTATAACTAAATGTGGTGGCAGGCAAATTGATCGAGATTGTGAGTTCTTGGAGGCTGAGAGAATTATGGATTATAGTCTTTTGGTTGGAATACACTTCCGGGATGATAATAGAGGTGATAAAATGGGGTTATCACCGTTTCTCCCACGGACAGGTAAGTTAATGGACAACTGTGCTATTTCATATGAAACTTGAGAGTATATGTTCTGTTCAAATAAGAACAAGGATTTCTGCTTGTCCTTTGCAGGCAAAAAGGATTCATATCAAAACGAGAAGTTTATGCGTGGCTGTCGATTTCTTGAAGCTGAGCTACAGGACATGGATCGGATTTTAGCTGGACGGTATGTTATGCTGTGTTAATGATATTTGTTGTTCAAGTTGTGTCCTTATCGTAGATGTGGAATTGGGCAAAAGCCCCCCATGATGCTTAGATTTTCGATTTCTTGGTCAACTGTTGATTGTATAACGTGTCACTAACGGGTGTAAAGTTTATGCTGGGTTTGGTATTTGCTGATATTTGATCATATTCTCCATGAAATGATTGATGTTTGATTGTGTTGTGTGAGTGGTATTCTGGGTATAATTCAGAAGACAACATTTTTTTGTTTATTTATTTTGCGGGGACATGTAGCCATTGTGGTCCATTATGATCCTAGCTAGAACTGGTGGGTTCCTTGATATTTTGTTGCCCGTTATTTTGTTTCTTACAAATGATTCATGAACTCCGTGGATGAGAATGGAGTGTAGGACTGAAGTTCCACAAAATATCACTGGATATTCTTTTTTAATGTCCCTTTCCCATGTAATGATTTTGATCCCTAGCCTTAGGACATACCATTTGTTGATTACCTTGGTGAAAATGATTTTGCATACAAGATATTTCAGGGATTTGGATCTGAAATGAGCATGGTAGTATTCGATTCAAACTTTTCTTGCTTGGTATTCATTCCTCTTGAGTTGTGATTTTGTAGTCAAAGAAAATTTAAGATTTTGATTAGAGGATTAACAGCAAGTCTTTAATTTATGATTTTCTACGTCTTCTTCTGCCAGGAAACCATTGATACGGCTAGGAGCAAACATGCCAGCAAGAGCACAGCGATTGTCGAGAAAAAGCGACTTCGATCAGTATATGCAGGGTGGAACCAGTCAGTTATCGCATAGCGGAGAAGTTTATGAAGTCATCTTGTACTTCGGCATCATTGACATCTTACAAGACTACGACATCAGCAAGAGGTTGGAGCATGCCTACAAATCATTACAAGCAGATCCTTCTTCAATCTCAGCAGTCGGTCCAAAGCTCTACTCGAAGAGGTTCCGGGATTTTATAGGAAGAATTTTCATCGAAGATGGGTAGAATAATATGGGGAAGCCAAATCAGTATAAAAACATCTTGCCTCTCTGGTCTGAACATGCCACTTCAATGTTCCCACCTCAGGGAGAATCATGCAGGTCCCTGTTAGTCTGTTACTAGTTTCCAGCAAAGACACCAAGGGGTACACTTAAACAAGCCAGTGGCTGTCAATTCGACAGCAGCAGGCTGTAGTGTAAATGCTGGTATCCGAAATTTGAGGATCATCTCCTCCTCGTGATATCTAAGGTGCCAGGCCCTGTACACTCAAAGGAGGGGGACATAAATTAGGGTGGTGGTGGTTTCCATTGTGTTATTTCTTCAATTTGATCATTATTTCCATGTGGAAATTTTGTGAATTTGTGAAAGAGATTTATGGAACATAGAGGATGGTTCCAAATTCCAATACAGGGATGGAGGGATGGAGGTGAAGCTGGTGGGAATTTGACTTTGTTTTCTGTGAGACACCTGCTAAAGTAGGCTATGTATTTGAATGACATGAAAAGGTGAGAAAGGTGAGTGAAAGATGCGCTGTCGTTTCTTGCTCCTTTTGTTATCTTACTGGTCCTCCCCTTAACTATTTACTTGTAGGATTAATGGTGAATGGTCAATGTCGGAAACAGCAGAGCTGTTGGTTTGCTTTTTGACCTTTGGTCTCTTCCCGGGACCACCTTCCTCTGCTCTGCTGTCTGATTGCTCACTCCTTTAAATGAATCATTTTATTACAATGGATAGACTCGAACTGAATACACAAGTGTGTAATAAATGAAGTTTGTACATCAGCTTTAGAATAATGGTTCTGGAAAGGGATTTTCTCGATAACCAAACAGTGAAAGGACATGAGACGAGAATGAGGAGGCAGTACCCTTACACAGCTCATCGTAGGCCTGCCTTTTTTTAACATAGAGCTGATCTTACCCGGTTGAAGGTGGGTTGGCGTTGCCATGCCTAAAAAGTATAACCATGGGTCAAATAATGAATCTTTGTACGGAAAGATTTGATCTGATCTGCTAGGACCATTTTAATGTCACGTTTTTAAATTATTAGGGATGATGGAATGCCTAGTTAGCATCTTTTAATACTCTCTTTGAACCACCTTGTGTTTGTCTAGTGCAAGTGGATTATTTTATTTCTTTTACATCTAATCCACGAATTTAATCTTCATTTATGAATTAAGCAGTGACATAGTAGACTTGTGACCAATAACAAATTCTTATTAAATTTTAAATCATAAATTATGAACTTTAAAAATATTTTTTATCGTTCGTAACCTTAAATCATAACTCCTTCAAAAATTCCGTCAAAAAAATACTCATTCAAATTACTTGTTATTTATTCGTACTACCAGCAGTCATGCACTCGAGATAAATCAATCATAAAGGCTTTGCAGACATGAACCAACTAGACTTTATTTCTTTGCATCAATACTGAGAAAAACAAGCACATATACAAAGACATACTTCTCTAATGGTTACACTCATCTCTCCTGAAGCAATCTTTCACCCAAAAACAATCTACAGAGGCTAAATCAATCACAGACCTTACAAAATTATAGTAACAAATATCAATCCCAGATCTATGACAATGCCAATTACTCCATTAGGCCATACTCATTGCTTCAGAAATTTTCAGCCAAACCAGGTTTTGGACTCCTAGGGGAAAAAATTAAAGGTAGCGAAATCGGAGCTTGAGGAAGGAAACTTGTTTTCTTCCAGGTCATGGACCGCGCTGCATGCAATAGTAAAAAAATCCCTATGTAAGACTTAAAACCAATTGGATATGTAACTTTCCACACACAAACACAATAACGAAGTTCTTTTTTTGGCATTCCGATAAGAAAGTTCTAATGAAGCTAAACTGGTAACAAAAATGTACCATTGTTAAAAGGATATTATTCATGCATCTTAGGAATAGGATTCTATATAGCTAACATGTTGTGACAGTCCAGGAAAGTGTTTCTTCTGAATCTGATCAACACTTGCAAACGGATGTATGATCAACGAGGAGATATGAACATATGAGAAAGGGAAAATCTATTGTTTACCTGATCACTTGTTGCAATTCAGTTTCAAGACTGAACATTCAACTCCGACGACCAATACGAGGAGATGCTAAGCCTGAGTGTGTTGGAAGAGTCCTCTTCACAAATGGATGCTGTAAGAGTACAGCCGCAGTTGGGCGAGCATCAGGATTGACTTGTAAGCATTGCAGGATAAAATCTCGTGCATCTTTTGACAAAGAATCAGGAACTGCTGGTGGCTGACCTCTGCCAATTCTAAACAATGCTTGCATCTGTTTCAAGTTACACTGAAGATGTCACTAAAGACATAACAATTGCATGAAAAGGAGAGTATCAAAAACTAAAATCAACAATAACGCTTCTGCATAGCTCTTATGGAAGGAGGAAATCATATGAAACATATATCCATACCAGGAAAATTGCAGAATCTCTTATTTTTCCTTATTAGAATTTTACATTAAGTATAAGCAAAGCAGAACTACTATTTATATCAGGAAGATGTACATACACATTCCAAATAATGGTATGGAATCTGACGAGTTAACATCTCCAACACAGTACAACCCAAGCTCCATATATCAGCAGGAAGTCCATACCCGTGACCCTTCTGATTGACAACCTGCAATTTAACAGTTCATAATCAGAATTCATGAACACCAATCATAGGTAATATGTGTCACAAAATATATTACTACTGGAGAAAAGGCACCAACAACAGTGTGTTCTAGAGAAAGTACTGGAACCCATCCTACTAGGAAGTAGGAACTGGAAAAAGAAAGCGATGTATGATTTAAAAAAGGGACAGCAACGGGAGCATTCCCAAACCAAATACTACTTCACTAGGAATGTACCGGTGGACGAAATGATAAAAGGAGAAGTGTTCATTGTAAGCTAAAACTTAAGATCCAAACAATGAATGAAGCCTCAGAAAAATTATATGACGGATCAGCAAAGAGTGATTTACACCTTTTGTTCACTATACAGATATATCTGCAAAGAATGTATATGATCGATCATCCTTATATAGAAGAGAAATATTTAACAAGGATGTATGCCGTCATTTATTTGTCAGAATTGAATTAAAATTTTTGAGGGGGAGAGGGGGGCGAAAATTGAATTTTCACCATTGTATTAATATATAGCTTTACAATTTCTGCAGAGACTAAACCTTAAGTTTACCCCTTTTCTAATGAGGGGAACAGAAGGGGGGGGGGGGGGGGGAGTGCACCTCCCCTGCTATGCAGTATATCTAATACAGAAGAAATTGTTATTCTGCACAAATCAAATAGCTATAACTGGTTATCACTTCTGAAAAGAAAAATTAGAGACAAACCTCAGGGGCCATCCAGAAAGCTGTCCCTTTACATGATTTAACATCATTCAACTTGGTTGCCTGAAAACAAGCACCAAAATCACCAATAATGTTGACTTGACCATCTTAAAAGCTACTAAAACAAGAAGGATGACCAAAATCTCAGGATTGGATAGAAACCTTTGCCAACCCAAAATCTGCAAGCTTTACTGATCCACTGGCATCCACCAATATGTTTGCACACTTAATGTCCCTGTATCACCAGACAAGTAAATGAGCCTTGAGAGAAGAATATTCAAAGTGTCTGGTGACTTAGGTAGAACATAGGAAAAATCAAATTTACTTTCAATGTCATAACTATAAGGGAATACAACAGAGATAAAGTGGACACACAATCTTAAGGGAAATACCAAGAAAAACTTTTATGATAAATTACATCACAGGCTTGACATTAAATGTCTTCCAAGAAGGAGTGATATATTATATACATACATACAGATTATGATTCATCACAACAGGTTCCGGTAGAAATAAGGATTGAAAACTTCTATCGTTAAGTGAAGAAATATTTATATGATTTTTTATATTTGGCTAGAGAAAACAAACAAAAGTTTTAAGTGGTACATATATAATTGAGCAGTAATACAAGATCCCTTGACTTACCTGTGAACCACGTTTCGTTCATGAAGATACCTCAATCCATGCAGAATTTGCCTTGTATATGCAGAGACTTGAGAATCTCTTAGATGATACCGCTGATATAGGTTTAAAAGGGAGCCTTTGGTTACAAGCTCAAGAAAGATGTATAATTTGGAGTCATCCTGCAAAGACCATAAAATCAAAAGAAAACATTAGTGAATTAAGAAGCAAAATTACAGGGTCTATTAAGACAAAGTAAATGCAAGGAATTAGTACCTTATCTGTTCCATAATACTGAACTATGTTTTCATGTTCAAACTGACTTAAAAGAGCAATCTCCTGAAAAGGAAGGGAATAAAGAAATTATATCATACAGACAAGAATATTGATATTTCAAAAAAATGAACATTTAAGAAATTAAAAGACAAAGTGACTTACATGTTCAAGTTGAATAATACTTTGCTTCCCCTGACTTCCTTGATCAAGCAATGAAACTTCTTTCACGGCAAAAAAGAATCCATCGCTACAAGGAAATAAATTAAATAAATAATTAGTAAAACATGACTAAACAGAAAACATCTCTTTTCTAAATAAAAGCAAGACATAATCTATTGGATAAGTAAACAACAATTAATTGCTAATAGGATAAAATGTATTTTTCCTTGCAATTTTGGACGTATTTCTAACAGTAATTCCTTCTGTCACTCTGTGAAGAAGCCAACAGATAGCTTAGAGGCTAGAGCCTTAGATAACTGAAAATCTCACCATTTGACTCCACATCTCAAAGATCCTAGTAAAACGTACTTCCCTATATTTTATTTTCAACACTAGAACAATAGTTAACAACTAAATCATACCAAGTGCTAGCCCAAATGTTATGCATGTTATTGATGGACATCATGAACTCCTAAAGGTCGTGGGTTTGAGAAGTCTTAGGCACGTACTGTCCTCCACAGGTGTATTAAGTAGATAATGGTTGGGAGCGATAAGAGTAGATTAGGAACTTCGACAAAACAACTAAATTCACCATCTTGAAATCAGTTATACAACAAGATATCTCCAATGAACAGTTCCTAAATCCTAACCATATAGGATCATAGGAAAAATAGACTGTCTATAACAAGTGCAAGCCACAAAGAGCGTGTTAATTGTGGAAAACTTCAAGCAGCAGACAAAGTAACACTTAAAGGCAGATCAACCACAAGCATAACATTCATCAACTCCTTTAAGTTCGAGGCAGAAGAAACACAAGATTAAGTGAACCCCAAAACATATCTCCAAAAATGTTAAAACTATAGTCTTTATGGGTGTAAATTATACTAATGACATCTAGTAATGTTAAAACGCAACCTCAAAACATGTAAAATATTGCTCTCCAAAGAAATAAGGGAAGAGGCAACAGAAACTAGGCTTAGGGGGGAAAATAGCAAAATCTTTCTCGGGATGCTTAACTAACACCGAGAACACCTCTTAACCCAAGAAGCTTTCTAATCTCTAAAAAAGTGTTTCCCCAAGTGAAAAATTTATGATTGTTTCACTTAAGGCGGTTCCAAACTAGTGTGCACATATCAAAAGATAAAGTAACTTGATTTTTTAATAACTACCTATAAGCATTTGATCAATCTGGAAGTGAAGTATAAAGGCAATAATATTGCATCACTTACTCAGAAATCCCTTCGAAAACTGACCCAAATGATCCACGCCCCAGAAGCTCACCTTTCTCCCAATAAGTAATTTTTCTTTTAAACCTACCATTGGGGGAAATATTTGACGTAGGCTCTGTTGTAGAACTTGATGAATCATCATCATTTGAAGTCGTATACAAACACGATTCAGAAAGCGCTGCAGTTTCACCAATTCTCATTAAATTTTCCTCCTTGGCATTTTCTTCATTACCTCCACCCTCCTCTCCTTTAACTTCTTCTTCATCGGAAGATGAATGTAATTGAACCGGAGCCATACACCCTTTATCGTCTTCGGGGGCGAAATCCCTAAACAGATCCCAAGTTGAGCACGCGTTATCGACTACCTGTAGCTTCATCCCCGGCGGCGGCTTTAAAACCGGTGGCCTAGTCCCTTTAATTCCATTACCCCCTCCGCCATCCGAAACATTCAAAGCCCAACACGCGTTTGACTTCAGCTCAATTGTAGTAGCAACATCCACCAAGTTTCTATCTGCACGGCAGCACTCGTTTAACTTTAACTCGGGCGAGTCATCCTCGGTCAAATCAGTAGCCAAAACCCTATAAGCTAATTCAGAGACCATTACTTGAGTGTCATCTTTTATCTTGTCTGTCTCTTCCTTAGGACTATCCAGCCGGTTCAATTTGGACCGAGGCAAAACATCCGACGTCGACGATCGAATTTTACGGGCCTCCCAAGCTGCGGCTGGAATTGAAAAATCTTCAGGCCCGGAAAGACCCAAGGTCCGACAAATAAGGTCGAACTCTCCGTCGGTTCCTTGGATACGGAAGCTGGTTTTATCCGACAAATCGAGCGATCGCGTGATTAGAGAAGCAGAGGATGAAGAATCATCGAGAGACGAAGAAAACGACGCTGCATCATAGTCGATGTGCTTCGCTGCATTGCGTCGGTCGAGTCTCGGCTTTCTTCGGCCACCCTTCGAACTCATTGAGCTTCTATGACTAAAGAATCGAGGTAAATGATTCATACGGTACCAAATCCATCTAAAATCTCTACAATTGAAGTAATCTAGGGTTTCCGAAATACGAATTTAGAAGGAAAACGGGACTTTATTTTCTTCTCAGCTTACCTGAGAAAATTTGGGAAAGAAATATTGGAGCGAAAAGGAGCCGACTCGAAGAGAGCGAGAGAGCAGGCTGAATGGGAAATAGACCAGAGAGACTGGTAAACGCCGTCGCGAATGTAGTAAAAAAAGGATTATACGCGGTGCCACGTGGTAAATATGAATTTTCGTAAGATTTTTTTAATCCGAGAATAATTCAATTCAAATTTTTATTTTAAAATATAGGTGATATTTATCTATATTTAAAATTTAAATTAATTTTTATAGTCCAGCAAGTGGAGTTATTCTATTAGTATTATAAAATTTAATCTAAATTCTAAAATAAACGCCAGACATCCTATTTTTTAAAATAAAACTTTTAAATAATTTATATATCTAAAAAAACTTAATCGGTACCGTAATTATTGTAATAACGCCTAACATTTTTCTCTATAATTTAAACAAAACAGGTAAATATTTTTGTTTGATTTTATTATACTTTTGAAGTGTATACATGTGGTCATACATTAGCATTTGGAGGTTCTGAAACTCCACTTTACACCTCTCTAACACATCAAATTTCTACTTGTGCATAAAAATGCAATGTAATTTCTGAACAATGCCTCCTTTGATTTCCATTTTTGTAAGCAAACAATGGAGAATATCTATTTGCAAATTGATGTTATCTTGTACCTCTGTTCAGTGAAAAACTGTTGTTCCCTCCACTGTTGATCAACCATGGGTGCTTGTTTCAGTCTGGTTCTCCCCCTCCAAGAAAGCCTTCATATTGGTTTAAATTAATGCACTCCAAACCACAGCATCCCCTTCGCCGCACTTTTGATGAACGAGTTGCATCCTCTCTACCGATTTGCAGATTCCGCTGCAGCTCCAATCGAATGATGCAATGCAGGTATTACCTTCTTGTGCTTTCCGCTCGCAATCTGCAATGTAATGGATACTAACATTAGAGGTTTTAACAATGAGTTTGGCAACATGTGTGCTTGTTTCTATCTGGTATGCTATTACACTGGCATTTGGTTAAATTACCTGTCCTCTTTAAGATCGTTTGAGTTGATGGAGTCCTGCAGCACATGCTCCTATCATTTATGTGCTCCACCTCGAGGCCGATAAACCATGAACCGAGGGACACATCTTCATTGGCATACTTGTGCAATATAGGCCTGAAATCAGTCAGAATTATTAACCATGCCTTTCTTTTCAATGAGACTATCATCATTGTAGGAGATCAAAGTGCAGAAGATCGAAACATGCTCCTGTATACAACCGATAAAAGGTAACTTTCCGACAAAAACCGAAAATCTCACTGATTTATGGCAATGTAGTCTGCAAGATCCTTCGAAATTGCATATATCTGCCCTGTTGCGTGTCGGAAGTATTTGTTCCCCACTTCTCCAAATTTCCAGTACTCCGGTTCATGGTACTTGACATATCTAATGAACATAAAAGATTCCAAGAAAATGTTGTATGAAAAAATTTGCACAAGGGAGCAAGAAAATCGGAGAGTTATATCATCAATGACAAAAAAAATACCAGGATATTTACTTTTTAGAAAGAACCGGTCCGGATTTCATGCAACCTATATAGACCCCGGGCTTGTAACGGTGATGTCGGAGAGTTGCAGCTAGCTTACCTATGGCAAAACATGCATAAGAAATTCACTAATGAAACAATCCAAGACTTCTTCAACATTCTTTTCTGTGCTAAATATTTCTGAGATAGAGATGATGGCAAACCTACCAAGATTAACATGGACATCATCGTCCACCTTGACGTAGAACTCGGCATCCCATTTCGTGACTGCAGTAGAAAAGTAAGTTTTCGTTTTTGAAGATAATTCATGATATCCTTCAACATGCTCCTGTATTCGAAAATTTAAACCAGTTATTGGCAAGAAATGTCATACTGTCTCGTAAGAGTTCTCGACAGCTTGTCTAACCAGTCTAAGGAAGTCCTTGTGCTCAGCATCTTCTGAATCAATAGCTCTATCTAAAATGCTGCTGGATGTTGCACTGGGGTAAAAAAATGCAGACATAAACATATGCCAGCTCAAATTTTATACTGAATCAAGTATATTTCTCCCATGTTCATCACACTTCAACATTAGCAATTACCAACTTCAAACCATAGCTGTTTCGTATGTATGTATGTATGTACTGAACAATGAACTGCAAAACAATTTACCTATGGCCGATCGTAAATCGGATAACAATCCCCTTCTCACGCTCCAACTTAACAAGTTTGTGCCCTGTTCATACATAAACATAAGAATTCATTTCATAGATTCAATACAAAGAACAAACCAATCAGGTACTCTATCAAAGACCTTGTGGCATCCAAGTTTCTCTGATGGAATCACGCCTCTTCCTACTACTAAAAGCAGTGTTAATCCCGATGACCATGAACACTTTCGTCCTCCGCAATCCGTTACGAGCGAGAGCCAAGGTTGAGACGGCACCAGTTGCGTCCGAGTTCTTCCTTTCCTGGTTTCTACGCGAGGCAGCTAACTTCATCTGAAGCATTTCAACAGTCTTGTCCAGAGATCTATTAACAGAATTGATTAGGGAATACAGAAAACTTTCCAAGAAAAAAAACACAAACTTTAACAAAGATAATAAGAAACCAATTCAGTTCTCACTCGATTGCTTCGTGGGTTTTCAAAACTTCACCCATTACATCGTTCTCCGGGGCAGGCTTCTGGGACGAAAACAAAGCTTGGTTTTAAAGAAAATGCAGAAGAAAACAAAACATTGTAGTTAAACTGTCATTGCGAACATAACATATACAGACTTTCTTGTTGTCGCAATCGTCCGACATAGTTTCCTGTTCACGCCGATGTTTTAAGACAAGCGGATCGTCCGATGTAGTTGTATTCCAGAGCCTGTAACCAAAATCCAATATCAATCTACATAAAAAAAAGCTAACAAAAAAGAAGGTGCATTGGCATTTGACACCATTTCATCAATCATTTGTTAAAAAAACAGATTAAAAAAGATTCTAAGAAAGAAGGAGATATGGACCTGTGGGTGAATAGAGATCCTAGGGAGAAGAAGAAGGTGCATAGAAATAGGATCCATTTAACGGAGAATTTCCTGGTGGTACGTTGCTTCATGGCGTAGAGAAGGGGAGGAGCGAGGCGGAGGTGGAGAGGGAATGAGGCGATGTATGAACCAAGTTTGGATTTTTTGACGGAATTTTAGGCGCGCTGGAGCGACAGAGCTTAGAACTAACAGACTTTAGAGAACAGTTCGGCTACAAAGGAATAGCCGCATTTATGTGTGGACTGATTTGGGCTCACTCGCTCTCAGACACGCACGTCAAGTCATGGACCGGATTGGGGAGGTTGAGTACCCGAGTCCCGACCAGTTTTTTTTTTGGTTCCTCTATTATTACTATTATTGTTCTCTCTAGTCTCTATATGATTATATTTCATTGATTTTATGAGACAAAAACAAAAGGAAAATATGAGAATATTCGAGAAGAGAGCAATCCCATAGAGTTTTTTCTCAAAAACCATAAGGGAAAATCTAAAAAATCGTTAGATAAGATTAAAATAAGGTTAACATAATTTTTTTTTATAAAATAATGGGAAAATAAAAAAAAATAAAAATTTAATATTAAATAGATAAAAAAATTTGTATACTATACAAGCATCACCTATAGGAAATTCTAAAAAAAGCCGGTCATAAAAAAGCTTAAAAAAGGTCGTACCGTTTTTCTTATAAAAGTTGTAAGAAATTCGGTACACACTTTTCGGTATATATCAAAATTCTTACAATTTTTGTAAGAAAAACGGTATATACCGAAATCTTTATACTTTTTGTAAGAAAATCGATTTATAACCGAAATTCTTATAGTTTTTATAAGAAATTCGATAATATCGTTTTTCTTACAAAAGTTATAAAAATTTTGATATATATCAAAAAATGCATACCGAATTTTTTACAATTTTTATAAGAAAAACGGTATAACCGTTTTTTAAAACATTTTTAAAACCGACTTTTTTTAAAATCACCCATCACCCCATAGGCTATAACTATCCAAAACATAGAGCAGACCCACGAGCGCAGCCCAAAGGATAAATTAGCAAATCATCCAGCAGAGAAAGAGATCCCCCACTAACGGAGCTCCAGCCTCCGGCAACAAAACCAAAGGGCTGGCCGGCGGCCAAGGAACCTCTCTCCAGGCTTTGAATCCGTCAAGATTTCTAGACTAAAATCTGTTAACACGACTCGTTAATCAATATACATACTTAAGCAAATGGCTGCTTCAGTCTCTAATCACTCCGTGATGTCTCCGCACTTTTCAGCCTCTTCTTTAAAACCCTCAAACCGCACCATTTCATCTTTATCACGACTTCAGTTTCCTTACCAAAAAGCTCGTTTTTCAAGACCCTTTTCTGGGCTTTCTCCATCAAACCTTTCCTTCCCTGTGAACACCACAAAGTGTCCCAATAGGTTGATTTTCAAGGCTTCTCTTTCTGCCCAGGAATCTGCTCGAACTGTAAGTTCTTCTTGCTGTAATGGGTTCTTTATTTTATGTTCATTATATCTATTATTAAGTTGTAGAATTAGATCGATAATTTGTTTAGAATTTCTCAGTTTTGACAATTGAATTGATAAGGGATGCTTGTTATTGTTTAATTGTTTGTAATAGTAATAACTTCATTAAGGAATTTTTTATCAGGAAAATGTGAAAACATCGGGAGGCAGTTTAAAGGCCATGATTAGAGTTTACAAGGAGGCTCTTCTGAATGGAGATGATAGGGTTGTATCCGAGATTGAGAATAGAATAAGCATTTTAGAAAATGAGAAGAATGGATTGGAAAAACAAGTTTTGGAATTGTCAGCAGAGATAACTTCGGGGAAGGAGAAATATATCCGTCTGCAAGCTGATTTCGATAATTTTCGGAAAAGATCGGAGAAGGAGAGACTTAGGACGAGGTCTGATGCTCAAGGAGAAGTGATTGAGAGTCTTTTTCCCATGGTAGACAGTTTTGAGAGAGCTCAGCAACAAGTAAAACCGGAAACCGAGAAAGAAAAGAAGATAGATACGAGTTATCAGGGTATATACAAACAATTTGTGGAGATCATGAGGAGTTTGCAAGTGGCTGTCGTCCCAACAGTTGGAAAGCCCTTTGATCCCTCTGTAAGTGTTTAAATGCTAAGCATAATCTCTGTTTTTTCTTCTTTGTTGCCAGCCATTTATAGGTTTTGTTTGGTTCAGTACATTGGAGAACATATTGCAAGTGTAGCATACTGGGATGCAGGGTCGGACTTAGAGTTTAGGTTAAGGGTGGGAACTTTTAGGAAGTTATATTAGAAATTCAGGGGTGCGGAACAACAAAATTTTAGGGTGTATCAAATTAGATCACTATTAAAAAATACAATGAAATATAACCTAAATTATATGGGAATTTGAAATTTCCCTCTGTCCATCCTTGCTGTGATACATGGTTAATTGTATAAAGGTTTCTGAGAATATGTACTTATAGTAACTCAATATTTAGTCAAGCTGTCACTTTGATTCCATTGCTAGTTAATTGTATTTAAGCTTCGTCCAACTCCATTCCTAGCCTGGTTATCTTTGAGGTTTGCACGTGCACGTGATGGGGCTTTTTAAAGACGCATTTGGAAACTATGTTGCAAGTTTTTGCTACTGCTTGGTACCCTTAACAGCTTGAAAATGTTTTCGATCTCTAAAGTTGGATGTCATCAGCAAAAGCATGCCTCTAGAATTGAGAGGTCGAGTTCATATTATGGATTATTCTGAATCTCGAATAAAATTACAATGCACAGGTGCATATACCTGTTAGTATGCGTTAGGTCTTTGGAATACGTTCTTGATTTTTAGCTATATTCCTTCTAGGAAAATAGACATACACCTGAAGTTTGGTTGAACAGTAAACTTGTAGGCCTTGGAGTGATAGTCACAGGATATTCCTTGTTAGATATGTTATTGATTCACTTGTTTCCCACTTGTTGGATACAGCTACACGAAGCCATTGCACGAGAAGAGTCTCTAGAGTTCAAAGAAGGGGTTATCATCCAAGAATTCCGCCGTGGGTTCCTCCTTGGGGGGCGACTATTAAGACCAGCGATGGTTAAAGTTTCTTCAGGACCAGGGAGTAAGAAAGTAACTGCAGCCACTGATCATAAATCTTCTGGCCAACCTACAACAGTTGGAGATGAGCAGTAAATCTAAAAGGGATACTCTGATCATCTCATCAAATGCGAAGGCATTTTCAATTTTTTTCCCTATGTAACATTATGACCCTTTGGTTTTAATGTTTGTCAAAATTTCATGGACCACATCTTGTTGCATTAAAAATTTTCTGTTATTAAAAGGGGCAATAAAACACTGGTACAACCAAGAATATTCATTCGGATAAATTAATTTGTCAAAGCAACGTCTTAGACCATTTTCTTTACTTTTGATGGTAGTAACATGCCATTGGATGGATCTGAATTTGATGATCATCAATCCCCTAGCTTAAAAGCCATAGCTTTTCACCATGCAAATCAGCAGGCAAAACTGTGGAAATGTCCACTCTGAAAATTTCTGTCCATATCCCATAAAAGCCACCAATACCAACTTTAACGTATTCATCGGTATGTATTTATGAAATCGGTCCGTCAAAGAGATGTGCAACACCATTGCTTTTATATCTTACGACCGCACATTTCCTTTCCCAGAAAGTTGAATATATTTGTGCTAATATACACTTCCGAATTCATATAAAATTTTGCCATGTAGCATAGTTGTTTACAATAACATTTTTCTCGTCACTTCATAATATAAGGTTCTTTTAGAGGCCACTTCCGGGCTTCAGGATTCCAAGTCACTTAATTTTCTTCCTTCACTTACACAGTAAAGCTAATTCTAATGACACACCATGTATACTACCAGTGTGATATAATTGGAACTCATAACTCCAATTAGAACAAATGGTAAACTTTCAATAATCATCATATATTTGCAATGAATGATTTTTTCAACAAATGCTGAAAAAATCTATTTACAAAAGGAGAAGGGGGGGGGGGGGGGGGGGGGCTACTCTCTGGTCATTTCCTTCATTTAAATCAAATTGTTAACAAGTTTACCTTTTGCTGTCTGAAAACCGAGATTGCTTCCTCCGTTTCTCGTCCACCAAAGCATGAAAGAATTGAATCATATCAATCTTGTGCATTGTATTTAAACCTGCCAGCATTGGATTAGATTTTCATAATATCACAAGAAAGCTTTGTGGCTGCAATCATCCACACAAAGATGCACTCAGATTGGTGATTTAAACACAATGTATTTCACAAGCCAAGATTATGAACTAAACATGTTAGACATGCTATCTTCCATATACTTGAGAATTGAGAGAATAGTACCTCCCTTCTCAAGTCTCCGTATGTGTCGTAGTACTTATGAAGTTAAATAAAAGATTCAGATAACATAGATAGAGGGAGTCCCAATAGGAAATATCAAAACCAACATTGGTAAAACAACCCAATGAACAACAAGAAAATCATCTATAAACAGCCTAATGCAAAAGGGCGCAAATACAACCATTCATACATGAGATTTTTAACTAACCAACAATGAAGGATCCACACAACAAAACATACAAGAATATTGAACTCTGATTCTTCCCTTCGTAAATTAAAACTGGATTAATAGCCTTTTCTTGTTGTTGTTGAGAAAAATCGTTTTCTAATGCAATCCCAAATGCCGGAGAAGAGTGTGTCTAGCAACAAACCCCACTAACAAAATCACATCTTCAAAGGTTTAAAGCCAAAACATGAGTCCATGTAAAATAATCATACTAATCAAAGTTCCTCAGCAGCTCCTAAATTAATCAAGGGTTCACATTGCTAAATGGTGCAATTTATCACATCAATTTCACCTTAATTAACACTCTCTAATCAAAATTTACTTTTTCATTAATGATTAATTCACAAGAAGAAAATCAATCTAAAACTAAACAATTCAATCTCTTTTTCACGCTAACACACCATAATGCAACACATTAAAATAAATAAATTACCTATTGAGAAGTAGAATTATGAGAGTTGATCCTGTTATAGTATCTAGATAATCGACGAGTCGGAGGCTTTGGTTTAACCGGCTTTTTCCTCAGACCAAAAATTTCTTGAACCAAAGGAACGTGAACCAGAACCAACTTCCACGCCAGCATCCACCCTATAAATATAAAATTTTTAAATAAATAGAAGAAATATAGATAGTTATCAGCCAACAGAAACCTTAAATCACGAAAAAAAGAAAGAATCGCAAAAGCTTTTGAGAGAAAATAAAACAATATTACAGAGAACAATGAAGGTGAAAACGAAAATCGCAGCGAGAACCGGACGGAATAGTAAAAAATTGAGATAATTCCAGTAAGACGGAAAATTCAAGGATGTCGACGATGAAGATGATTCCATGGACGACACCAAGAAGGTCGGGGAAAAAAGCATTGAATTCGAATCCACGAACTCTCTTTAATTCTGATTATGGGCCGGGCTCCAATCTCTTTGACACAATTTATGAATCTAATTTTTTTAGTAAATGTATTATTTAATTAATTTAAAATTTTATATATGAATGTTTTAGTTTTAAAGTTTTAAAGTTTTAATTTTAAATATATTAATATTTTTAAAATTTATATTATTTTTAATAAAATATAATTATCTCTAAATTTTAACCATTTTAGGTTTAAAACTAAAGTATTCATACAATTTTTAAATTTATCTTTAATATATAGAATAATTATCCTTAATTTAATTAAAAAAATATATAAGAAGTTTAGATATATTTTTCTAAATAAATGAGGTATATTACAATAAAGGTCATTCAATTATAGATATAGTTATATTTGGTCACTGGTCACTCATTTATGAGTAAAATTATATTTGGGTCACCCAATTATTAAATATTATATTTGAATCACTCAATTATAAGTAAAGTTACATTTGAGTCACCCAATTATTAAAGATTATATTTGTGTCTCTCAATTATAGGTAAGGTTATATTTGGATCACCCTTCATATTTGAAAAAATACATTAATTTAGTCGTTTTTTCCTTTAAATCACTTGTATACCCTTGTTAATATTAGAGCATTTTATTTGAAATAATTAATTAATCTAATATACGAATTGATAAACTTTTTTTAAATACGAAGGGTGACCCAAATGTAACCTTACCTATAATTGAGTGATCTAAATATAATATTTATTAATTTGGTGACCCAAATGTAACCTTACTTATAAATAAGTGACCCAAACGTAACTTTTAATAATTAAGTGTCTCAAATATGACCTTATTCATAATTGAATCGAGTGACCTCCATTTCAGTAACAACAAAAAAGAATATGAAGGGAATAATCAAGGTTTAGGTTTTTATTACAATAACTCCAATCGTAACCTTACTAATAATTAAGTGATTCAAATACAACTTAAACCCTTGATTATTCTCCGGCGAAAGAGGCTCTTTATAAACAAACACAACCAAGGATATAAAGTGTAAAACTAAATTTGATTTTGATATAACAATTAAATAGAAGGACTATTCTTTGAAATTGCTTCATTTTATACCATCTCATTGATTTCTATCCGTTGTGGTTGTTGGGAACATAAATATGGCCGTTTAGACTTCAATTTCCCACCATAAATGCACTCTGCAGCAGGCGGTATCGAAACACGTACTACTTGTTTCGAAACAGACCAAGAATAGAAAGAGCCGTTGTGCATTAAACCAAGGGGTATCGAACCATGCTTCGATACCTTTTTGAAACTGTGAAGGTTGGTATCGAACCATGCTTCGGAATAGGCTAACCACCAATCAAAAAATTAACTACCACCAACGGTCAAAACATCTAATGCAAAAATAGCCGTTGGGATTAAGGGTGGTATCGAACCACAATTTGATACCAGGGGTCTATTTTTGATAGATTTTAAAATACTTAAAAATATACACGAAGTGCTTTAAACCATGCTTCGAAACAGAGGCTGGCAGTGAGCTCCTTTGTTTTGAATGGTGGTTCGATACATGTTCTTGAACACAAAAATATGACTTTGAAAATCCAGGGGTATCGAACGGTGTTTCAAAACAGAGGCTGGCAGTGAGCTCCTTTGTTTCGAATAGTGGTTCGATACCTGTTCTTGAACATAAGAACATGGCTTTGAAAATCCAGGGGTATCGAACCATGGTTCGATATCGTCGTACAAAAACACTTAGAATTTTTCTTTTAAAATCTTTGTTTGACTTGAAATCAAAAATATTGACTTAGGGACTTAAAATTATTTCAAAGAATAGTCATTCTATTTAATTGTTATATCAAATTTTTAGACACATGATCTCTAATGAAGTGGTGTCTAATTTCTATGTGCTTAGTTCTAGAGTGTTGAATGGGGTTTTTGATAAGACATATGGCACTAGTATTATCACACTTAAGAGGTATGATGTCTACCTTAATACCATAATCTAAGAGTTGTTGCTTCATCCATAAAACTTGAGCACAACAACTCCCTAAGGATATGTACTCCGCTTCGGTGGTAGAGAGAGCTACACTATTTTGTTTCTTTGAGAACCAAGATATGGGCATACTACCTAGAAATTGACAAGTTCTGGAAGTACTTTTCCTATCAATCTTACAACCACCATAATCCGCATCCGAATAGGCATGAAGATCAAAGGATAAGACTTTAGGATATCAAAGACCTAAACAAGGGGTGTCTCTAAGGTATCTAAAGATTCTCTTAATGGCAATTAAATGTGATTCTCTAGGACTAGCTTGAAACGTAGCACACAAGCAAACACTAAACATAATACCCGGTCTACTTGCGGTAAGGTAAAGCAAAGAACCTATCATTGATCTATACAATTTAGAATCAACACACTTACCTCATTCATCCTTGTTAAGCTTAGTAGATGAGCTCATTGGAGTGGCTTGAGGTTTCACATTCTCCAAGCCAAACTTTTTGAGCATATCCTTGATGTATTTTGCTTGATTGATGAAGGTGCCATCCTTCCTTTGCTTAATTTGGAGTCCCAAAAAGAATGAGAGCTCCCCCATCATGTTCATGTTTTTCTTTGTATCTTGATGTCTCCATGCATTTTGCTAGGGGGAGTATAAACTTATTCATGCATTTAATCATGTCATAACATCATATGCATGCTTTTAGGAGCTTTAGAAACTCATCTCTAGTACTTTTAGAAGCCTAAATGCAAAGCTTTCCTCGGTGGTATCGAACCTTGTTTCGATACACGTTCATCATCTAATCTGGGAAGTGTCTGGGAAGAACAGGTATCGGACGATGCTTCGATACCTGGTTCGAAACTGGCATCGAAACAAGCCTGTTTCGATACCTGGTTCGAAACACGCGGCGACAGTTTGGTTTAAAACACCCAAAACCTAATTTTAATCACACTAAAACACTTCTAAAATTAAATCTTCAAACCCTAGCCGGCCCTCTCTTTATAATCCCCTCAAATCCGCCTCTCTTAACACAAAATCTTCACGTTTTCTTTGAGGGATTTTAATCTACGCATCAAAGACTTCATCATATCAACAAACAGTGCTTAACAATCACTTGATTCATCCTAATCTACACTCAAGGTATATTTTCGGAAAACCTTATTTTCGTTTGGATTTAGATT
Organism: Abelmoschus esculentus; assembly: GCA_035048815.1. Lineage (NCBI taxonomy): Eukaryota > Viridiplantae > Streptophyta > Magnoliopsida > Malvales > Malvaceae > Abelmoschus > Abelmoschus esculentus. The sequence goes on from JAUCBN010000010.1 coordinate 3,610,428, forward strand.
GTTAAAAATTAGATTTTGAACATATTTTAATTGTCTATTGTATGGGTTTTCATAATCCTACAATTTTTTTTAAAAAAATCAATTTTTTCAATCGAATATAAATCCTTTTCGTATTTTTTTTGGTTTGGTTTTCTAATTTTTTTTTATATAAAATTTTTCAAATGCCTTGAATTGTTAGATTACTTTATAGGATTGAATTTGATTATATAGCATACATGTTTATCAAATTAATCAAATCGTTTTGTGATATATGTAGACTATGACACCAAAGAAACGTTCTCGTATCGAGGTTGGTTCTTCATCACGCTCTACTCGTGTTGATGTCCAAGAAGTCCTTACACGATGCTTAGATACACCTCAATGGGCCAACCAATTCAACCTCTTTCGCTATATCCCTCTTAAACAAGAACGTAGGGTTGATGTCAATTTCATGAACTCTATTAAGTTTCCATCCAGATACTACAATCTTCTTGTTCAATGGAAGTTCTTGCAATTTCTTACCCACTCCGGTAAATATTTTCCTACTCTCGTCCTAATTTTTTACACTAATGCCATATGTCTTCTTGATCCTATGGACGAAACCAAGGTTGTAGCCATCGAGTCTTTTCTTATGGGCAAACTCTTTCAAATCGATGTCTCGACTCTTGAGGAGGTTTTTGGCCTTGAGGATGAGGGTGAAACCGATGAGGAATCTCTAGGCCAATTTACCGGAGTCGCATCTACTCTTGATGTACATGATCGTTTTCTTCATCTTATCATCTCGTGGTGGATTCGTCCATCCAATGGTAAGTATTCTCGTATACGTCTAGTAGATAGTTTTTGGCTAGAATGTTTTTGTCGACGTGTTAGACCAAATCTCGCCCAAATTGTCTTCTCCGAAATTGTTTGGCATGTTAAAAACCGAGCCACCCGTCTTGTCCAATCTTTTCCTTATGCATGTATTTTAAGTTCCATTTTCTTGCATTTGCGAATTGATTATTCTTTTGATCGGGTAAAGTCTTTGAAAAAACTTATTGGTGAGACTTCTCTTCACCGTGCCCACTTTGTTTATTCCGGTAACGGTGAATGGTCTCGTGGTGCTCCTCCTCCTCCTCCCATTGACCCCAAGCCTCTTCATCAAGTTGCTCCGAGTGTTGACATGATGGCCTTCCTTACTACTCGGTTCGATAACTTGGATGCTCAGTTTGGTACTTTGAATGACAACTTTGGTTCATTGAGTGCTCGCTTGGATTCTATGGATGGTCGTCTTGACTCTATGTCCACTCAATTTCAATCTAGTTTTGACTCTATCAATACTAGATTGACGGGACTAGAATCTCAAGGCCATGCATTGCGCATCTCTATTGAAGCCCTTCGGTATACTCAAGAACTTAACGCTCAAGATGCCCAAGATGCCAATGTTGAGGATGAAGATGACGAGGAAGACGAAGACGAAGAGGACGAAGACAAGGATAATGATGATGAGATGGGCGATTAGAGCCCCTCCTTTATACTTGTTATTTTGGATTTTTAGGACTAGTTATGTTTTCTTAAGCTTTTGTTGCATTCATAATTAGACCATATGCACCTATTATTATTATTTCCTTTTTATCTTGTTTACTTTGTTGGATTTGGACTTTTAATATTTAATGCTATGAATTATGTTTATTAATTTTCTCCTTAATGTCTTATGTTGCTTTCTAGTTCATTGATTTTGATCTAACAAAAAGGGGAAGAATTTTTATGCTTTTAAGTTTCGGATAACCACCATATTTAATGTATTTAAAAATCGTGCACATATTAAGGGGGAGTCTTTAAAAGTTTTCAAAGTGTTTTAAATCCAAAAATTTTGACTTAAACTTAAAAATCTTTAAATGGTTTTGTTATATCAAAAAGGGGGAGATTGTAAAACTAAATTTGATTTTGATATAACAATTAAATAGAAGGACTATTCTTTGAAATAATTTTAAGTCCCTAAGTCAATATTTTTTATTTCAAGTCAAACAAAGATTTTGAAAGAAAAATTCTAAGTGTTTTTGCACGACGGTATCGAACCATGGTTCGATACCCTTGGATTTTCAAAGCCATGCTCTTATGTTCAAGAACAGGTATCGAACAACTATTCGAAACAAAGGAGCTCACTGCCAGCCTCTGTTTCGAAACACCGTTCGATACCCTTGGATTTTCAAAATCATATTTTTGTGTTCAAGAACATGTATCAAACCACCATTCGAAACAAAGGAGCTCACTGCCAGCCTCTGTTTCGAAGCATGGTTTAAAGCACTTCGTGCATATTTTTAAGTATTTTAAAATCTATCAAAAATAGACCCCTGGTATCAAACTGTGGTTCGATATCACCCTTAATCCCAACGGCTATTTTTGCATTAAATGTTTTTACCGTTGGTGGTAGTTAATTTTTTGATTGGTGGTTAGCCTGTTCTGAAGCATGGTTCGATACCAACCTTCACAGTTTCAAAAAGGTATCGAAGCATGGTTCGATACCCCTTGGTTTAATGCACAACGGCTCTTTCTATTCTTGGTCTGTTTCGAAACAGGTAGTACGTGTTTCGATACCGCCTGCTGCAGAGTGCATTTATGGTGAGAAATTGAAGTCTAAACGGTCATATTTATGTTCCCAACAACCACAACGGATAGAAATCAATGAGATGGTATAAAATGAAGCAATTTCAACAGCATTAAGGACTATTGAACCTCAAGCAACATCCAAGCACACAAATCCAACTCAAAGCACTTCATTGCATATTTTAGCCTCCCAACTTGTGTATTTCACTTTGATCAGTTGTAATTTAAGTTTGGGGAGAGTTTATTTGTATTTGGGGCTATTATTTCTTGTGAGAGAATCCTTCTTAGCCAAACCAAATCTCTTGTAACACCTTGTGAGGTCTAAATCAATTTTGGGTAGAAAATTGATTTGTTTGTAAAGGTATAACCCTTGAACCTAGAAAAAGGTTGAATTCAATAATGAATTGGTTTCAAAATCCTTAGTGGGAGCTAAGGTATTGGATGTAGAGCTTGTTCGAAGCTTGAACCACTATAAATCATTGTGTTCTTTATTTCTTGATTTATACCGTAAATCTCCTACCAAATTTTTTAATATCCAATTCACCCCCTTGGCCATTATTCAACGTGGATCAACTCAACATAATGGAAAAAGCTTCAGCAACAAAATAAAATGAATATAAAGGGAATCTGATTCCAAATTCCAAACCAAGCAAAATATAGTGGCAATAAATGAACAGAAATTTCTCAAGTTTTTTCCGTCATTAATTTTCAAGGTAATTTCCTTTTCCTCTGTTCTTTACTTTCTCCTATGTGTGTTCATCAACCAAGAACATTGATTCAAGACACTTTCAAACTAACGTTTATTAATGTTTGTATCGAAATCAAGCCTTTGGATTTTAACATCATTCCAGTTTGTATTTTTAAAAAATAAAAGGAGACTTTTCCCTGCGTTTGTCTCTCTTTTTAGAAACTTTCTCATTTCCGTTCTTTTCAAGCATTTCAATCACCCCTTCCCACTCTTAACTTTCTCTCGTTTTCTTACATTTCGCTCAACTTTCCCGGAAAAATTTTCCCAAATACCCAGAATTTTTCAGGTACACTTGTTTTTATCGTTTTCTGTTAACTATAACTTTAACTGTTTCCGGCAGCAAGCAAGATATATATGATTTCTTGTCTGCCTCTGTCTCCTTGTCTTTTCCTATTTTTATAATTTTGCTGAAGGACTACACTATATATTTTTTTAAAATTTGGAGGAAAACTGTGTAGATCTGACGGTTGATACGGCAGTTACTAGATCTGACGGTAGTCTGATTGTTTGACGTTATGTTTTTGTCCCTAGGATTGTTGGTTTTGTCCCGTGACGTACAAAATGGAGACCAAAGAAGGTAACGTCGAGGTGATGTTTAAGTTTCACCGTCACTTGCTAACGTCCATGTGTGGAGCCATGCTCACCCTTCTGCTTTCCTCTGCTACGCTTCAAGATCTTATTTTTTCACCACAAGTAAGGCTATTATTTATTTATTTACACTAATTAGGGATTAAGTCCACATAATTAACATTGTTTACACCTTGGCTTCCTCTATGTGATTATGTCTTATTTCTTTAATTTTTTTGGTGGTTGCTGAAGTGTACAATATTCGGAACTGAAATAGAAACATAGATTCGGTCTGTGTAAATTTCAGTTCAGTTCCGGAGATTTGGTTCCTTGGGGGCCCACCAATATATTTATTTTATCTAATATTCTATATCTTAATAAGTTCTTTAATATTCCTATTTTATTTGTCGTATATATGTGAGTGTATGTATGAGATGATTTTTGGGATCGGGTGAAGGGTTAACCCACCCGTTTCGTAGGGGTGTTTAAAATTGGTTCAATAGGTGTCTGACGGTTCAATAAATTTATAATACAAATTAAGAAAATAAAAAAAATAAAACATAGTATTAGATTGATTTTGAACACCCCTACCGTTTAGTCATCTAAGCGAGCAAGAAGAAACCCATAATGGATCTTACCTGTTCCAAGAAGAAACCTAGGAGAGGAGACATAGGAGAGTTGTTTGGAATCTTTGTTATTTGATGTGCTTGTAATGTTGTTGTTTTTCGTACTTTGATTTCCATTTTTCTTGGTGTAATTTGCAAAACTTATTTCAGAATAAGAATAATGTGATATAATAGTTCCAGAATCTGGTTCAGCTGTTGTTGACCCCACAAGGTGAAGGCCAAGATAGTGATCTGGTTGGACATGAATCTGATGCAGTAGAAGATGCTGGGGAAGATGGAGATGACGATGATGGTGGTGATAACGGTGGATATGGAGAAGAAGATGAAGAACAAGACCCTTCTGATGGCGAAGATCACGGGAACGATTCCAATGACCAGAATGGCAACTCCAACAAGGGAGCTGAAGGAGGAGAGGCTAATGGAGCCGGGGAAGAAGAAAATGGAGAAGATGAAGGTGGCGAAAATGGCAACGATGATGACATAGAAGATGATGGCGATGACGATGAAGTCAACGGTGATGAGGAAGAAAAAGAAACTTTAGAAGATGAAGAGCCTGAAGACGAAGATGAAGAATCAATTCAGCCACTAAAGAAGAGGAAGAAGTGATTTATTTATAAAACTTTGAGACTTCCTTTTCTGTTGGTTCAATAATTCAAACCTTGTTCTCCAAGATTTAACAACAGTGTTTAGTTTAACTTAAACGATGTGGTACAAGTAACAAATAGTTAATAGCTTCTATCCATGCATGTGTCTTCTATTGCTAATATTTATAATTAGGTAACATTGGTTTGATGCTTTAGGTAAGGCCGTACGGGCGGTGTTACTGCTCGAGCTAAGAACCACGAGGTCTAATTCATTCTATCTATCAGAAAAGCTAACCCAAAATATAGAGCTATCACTTGTGTATTCAGATTCTCAAACCAGACACTAACGATTATCATTCCAGGACAAAGAAATATATGTAAAGCTATTGAATGTAAAACTTAGCTCCATGTCACATGAAGTTTTTCTCCATGATCTTTATCAACTCCTCCAGCTTTTGGATTATCTTAGGATTCATCAAATCTCTAGCTTCCCTTAAGAGAGTGCCTTCTTGGCTTAAATTATAAGCATCCACTACAGCTCTCATCATGGTATGGAGCTTCTCCGGGGTCCTGAAGTTTCATTATGACGAGTTAAATATAAGCATAGAATTACCCAACAAAGAGGATAATACAAAAATTAAACAATATTCTGTTTATGTAAATGACAAGAAACCCGAGTTATTAATGCCATCTGTTTCATAGGTAAGTACCAACCCAACCCATGAGTTGCAACTGAAAATGTGTGACTCATTCTACATATGCCTTTGGAAAAGACAATTTAAGAACTATAGCAAAGTGAAAATTATAAATAAATAAAAAAAAAAACAGGGCACTGAAGGCTGGAAAACTGACTTGGAAGTTTAAGCCAATGCATTGCAAAGCCTAATTCCTACATGGTACTAAATTCTGACAAATTAAGTCCGAGCAACAGAGCAACAGACATACGTGTAAAGGTTGTCCATGACCATCCCTTCAAGTTCTTCTCCGGGTGTAAAAGCATCATTTAAGGCACACAGTCGCTCCTCAGGATCCTCAATCGTAAGAAGATACTTCACAATCCTAATCTCTTTTGGTAGAAGCCTCTGTAGATTGCCTCTTGCTGTCATATACAAGTGGTACAATATGTCTTTTACCTGAAATTGAGAAAATAATCTTAATAAGATATCTTAAAGCATTTCCCTGAGACGTGCTTATGATTCCACTTCCTGAAACCAATTAAGCTTTTTATCAATCTCTCATTTCTTTAAAATAGACTGAAGAAAAAACTCAAATTACTGGTCCATTGTAGATTTTTCTTCCCCGAATGTGATTGCCATTCTTAATTTATAATATCATCAAAGGGTTCTTCTTCATGCAGTCACCAAGTCAGAAAACAAAAACTACATACAGTTCAACCATCCTAAGATTATAGAGCAGGAAGGTTTTCCCTCCCTGAAATCTGCAAGTACCTCATCTTTTGTCATGTTAGACTCCTTGGCAGCTGACCAAGCTTTAGTGATCATTAGCACCAATGCTGAATCAAGTTGATTTTTCTCAGCCAAACTATCAATCTTTCGGCAAGCAACGTCTAGAGAAGGAGAATTGATGATATCTTGGAATTTCAACTCTGCTGCATTAATTGCCTCAATATTTTCAGCAGCAGTATCATAAGCTTGTACAGCAGCCAAGCAAGAGTTCCCAAGCTTTGCCAGCGCTGTCATATATAAACAAATAAATAAAGGAGCAAGCTTTGGAAGGCATAAGGTAACAAGTACAATAACTAAATGGTCTGATCTCAGGCCATAAAACCCACCACACAGCTTATTTTCAGGCATATAAATTTCTACAGGCACACACTAAAAATCTGTACTACTAATTATCAATTACATTGGATCATGCTGCCTTACCATTTTGTTCAGTTGGATTGTCATAATATGATTCTGCTACAGTATGGATATGCACAAAGAATTCTTTCGTAAAATCTTTACGACGTCTAGCAACAATTTCATTAATCTCCAATGGTGCATCTTTGATCACTTCAAGAAGTTCATTGTGTCTTTGCACATCTTCATCAATCTGTACAAACGGAATTATCAGGACATTAGTACCAACTTGAAAATAAGAGCAATATGCATCAGACATGCCTCCCAAGAATTAACATGCCATCCAAAGGGTATAAGAAGTTTGATTCCTAGAAATCTTCACTGCACATGTAAACGCTCAGCATGTGAGCAGTGTAGAAGCAGGTTGATTTCTCTCCCTCATTCGTTCTCTCCAAGTGTTGGGAGCGTGTTAAGCAGAAAGTTTAAATAAAAATAATCAATCTATAATCAGCAATGCGCAGCCGTACAATTCTCTAGAGACAATAGCACATGCAAAAATCTAGAATAAAAGGAATCTACAAAAACTGACATTGATTGATAATGATCATTATAAATCAAACAACCGACCTCTTTCAATTTCCTTCCAAGTCGAAGAAGCTTATGCTTCATTCCGGGATCATCTTCAAGCTCTGCTTGATCCTGACAACGTTGAAAGAAATGAGGCCGGATGTTGTTCCATTCCTTACTAAAAGCAAGCAATCTTCTCCAATCAGTTGGTGTGGGCTTGTCAACCAAGAAAACGTCAATTAACTTGTCACAAACTCTGATCATTTTATTGCTATCCAACACCTCAACACTACCTTCATCACTCCCGCTTTCCCCATCTCTGGAGACGTCATCATTATTCCGTAAAGAACTGGCAGAATTCGAGTCTGAAACCTTCTTTTCATCACAATTATCTGACACCACAGTTTTATCATCAATAACAGCAGCAAGAGAGAATTGTTGCCTCCGCCTCACCTGATTAACACCCAATGCAGGGCAACCTGCTATTTATTGAGAAATATCAGTTAAGACAATTGGCCTAAAAATAGTATACGTCTCTTTACAAGCACCAAATAAATTCCTAACAAGCAATGCTTTCCCAAATCATCATCTAAAAAAGTTCCCTATTTTCTTAAACCAAAAGGGCTTTAAAAAATAAGAAGAAATGCGATATAAGTTCAAAAACCAAAACATACCCAGTAAGACCAAGGACTATACAAAAGAAAAAAACAAAAACATCGAGCTTATCATTATGGAATACTTCAGCATTATCGCTAGATTACTACTATTATGGGGGTTCATTCCAGGTTTAACCATCATTTACGCTGGACAACGCAGGAAAGAGAGGTAAAAACAGTGAAGGAATCATTATACTAATAATATTCAGCTACAAATTATCAGGTAAAAAGAATAACTTACTTGAGAAATTTGAAGAGAGACTATGAATCCGAGATGACTTTGAAGTTTTACCGCAAGGAAGTGAAGGTAAATAACATCCATAACTTGCAGGTTTAGAAGATTTTAATCTCACAGGAAACAAAGAACAAGCTTGAAAACTTACACAAGCCAATTCCATGGGAAAATGATTAACGGGGAGGAAATTATGAAGGTTTTGGGAGGGTTCTGGAATAAGGTTTTAGATGGGTGATGTTTCAAAGAGTTTGTGGTAACTTGCAAGCTCGAAACTTTGTTGAGAGAATTGTTCAAATGGGCCCTCTACAAGTTGAATAGAGGTGTATAATGTTCCATTTATTATTATTATTATCAGAGTAAACTATCTCAATGATCACTACTATTTAAAAACTCGTCAGATTGTTAATTAAAATTGGTAAAATTATACATTTAATCTTTTTAATTTATTTATTATTTTAATTTAATCCTAATTTTAAATTAACAAATAAAATTAATCATCCAATCGATTGATAACATGTGAGAAGATCTAAACCCACACCCTCTAGCTTAAGGATCACCCAACCAATGAGCGAACCACTAAGCCAAGCTACTTCTTATGTCATAAAATATTCATATTGTCGCGACCTTTTTAAAACCAAAATGTGTGAAAAATGTGGAAAATAGCCCGACGAATTGGTTTTGAAAAATCTAAATTTTATTACTTTTAATCCTGAGAACCAAATTTTTAAAAAATATATAATTTATTTTTTAAAAAATTGTCTTGAATCGTCTACCATCTCGACACCAAACAAAATTAATAATGCTCTTTAGGTCAAGACCGACCGTTTAGTGTATCCGAGAACAAACAATTAATTAAAAAAAATCTATCTACTGCCCCACATGAAAATTATGTAACGGAAAAAATTAATGCGAAACTATTAGGACAAAGCATGTACATACGAAGCAAACACCCATATACTCGGAATCATTATAACATGCATGTACCGCATGCAAGTTCAATCATGAATGTGAACTAAGAAAAGTGAGACATGTAATCCAAACAGTAAGTTATAAAACTCACTTGGCCACAAGCATGATTTAAATGTTGAATGTAAAATTCATGACTCGAATATTGAATTTGAATTGCTTCCTCCAGTCTACTCTTGTTCGTTTCTTCTCCCCAGGGAGCAATCAAGAATCAACCTCTATCTCATGAGATTTCTGCCATGTCCACTGCCGAAGAACAAAACAAAAACCGACCCTTCTCGTAGTTACGAATCAATTCTTCGGTTTGGTCCTGGGTCTCCATTTGCTTCAATCTCTTTCGGTGGAAAGACCCAGAAGCATTCTCCATGATGGTAAAAACCTTTCTTTTGTTTCTGTTCAATACTCACTGCTTCCTTCTCTGCCGAATAACTCTCCTTCACTGTTTTTTGTTTTTCGGTCCCCCTGTAGTTTCTATTCAATCCCCTTTTAAAGAACTAAAACCCATCGTCCTAAACTAATTCAAACTCTACCAAATCTCTCAAACCATTCTTAAAATCTCTCAACATAATCCTCACTAATCCGAAAACTCTCTCAACTCCCCTTATTTTCTGTTTATTTTTTATTTTTATTTGATTTTTTAGTTATTTATCTTATTTTATTATTATTTTATATTAAAAACTCATGATAGCACACATGTATTATTAAGTGATTAATGTTTAATAAAAGCCTAGAATACTAAAATTTCAAGTCGATTAATATTTAAATTGAAACATTAAATATTTAAATTAAAATAATAAAATATTTAATAAATAAATTAAAATAATTAAATATTTAAAATAAAAATATTAAATATTCGAATATTCAATATTTGAATATTTTTATTTAATATTATTCGAATTAAAAATATTTGAATATTCAAATAAAAATCATAAATATTTGAATATTTTTTATTCGAATAAAAAATATAAAAATATTTAAACAAAAAAATTCAAATATTCAAATAATTAAAATCTAAATATTTTTATTCGAATATTTTTAAATTCAAATATTCGAATATTCATGATTTTTATTCACATATTTGAATAAAAAATATTCAAATATTTATGATTTTTATTCGAATATCCAAATATTTTTAAACAATATAAAAAATATTTTTATTTGAATATTTAAAATATAAATATTTTTATTCAAATATTTTTTAATCAAAATATTCAAATATTTATTATTTTTCAACTAATATTTTTATTTATATATTTAATATTAAATTTTTTTGAATATCCGAATATTTATTCATATAAATATCAAGTATTGTTTTTATTTTTTTATTAAAATTATATTCGAATCACTTACAATATATTTACTCTATTCTATTTTCTCATAGGATATAGTTTAAATACATCTTGTTTCCATAACTTAACATATACGAAGGTTTGGTCCAGTGGTAAGATTGCTTGCATTTTACTCATTGATCACGATTAAAATCCCCCCAGCCTCAATGTTTCAATTTTATTTCTTTCTTTTATTCTCTCCAATCCGGTGATGACACGTGTTATCACCAGATTGGATGATTAATTTTATTTTTTAATTTAAAATTATGATTAAATTAAAATAATAAATGAATTAGAGGGATTAAATATGTAATTTACAAATTTTAATTAACAACTGCGTCATCACCGTTAACTGCCACGTCATCACTATTAATTTTTTCTGTTAAATTTTTACGACAGTGACTCAAATAGGTAGGGTTTCAAAGTTGGGTGACCTGATTTTCGAGTTCCTTAGTTAAGTGACCAAAATAAGTATCCTCAATTAGTTGGGTGGTCACTGGGTTAGTTTACCCTTATTATTATTATTATTACTTTCCAACTTGGCCTTCCTACTTCCTACCATTTCATTGTTCGACTTCCAAAATTGAGTTCAAAATAAGAAATACTAAAAATCCACCCAATTTGCTTGTTTTGCATCCAAAGATTCAGGCTTTTTACCCGAATTCGATGATTTAACCAATATTTCAACTCCCCATGAAGACCCAAATGCATATTTCACGGACATAAACAGGAACCGACGCAAAATATTATATTAGAGGTAGACTTGTAAACTTTTGGGGTGAAAATAAGTTAATTGCCCCCTCAAGCTCCTTCCGGTCCATCTCTAGACATACATCCACCAACGGTGAATCGAAGTGTCGTTCGGATGAGCCGGCAGCTTTGCTTCAGTATTGTAGTAATGCCAGAGAAGCTAGGAGAGCCCAAGCCGTTTTTTTTGAAGTGTTTAAAGTACCCGGTGACCTATGTTGAGAATAATTTGATAAATTTGAATATTAGATTTGGGAAGTTCGTGGAAGCTTGAAAGGTATTCGATAAAATGGTTAAAAGAGATGTCGTCAGTTGGAGGACAATGATTAATGGGTACTCGAAGTTGGTTTTGATGATGAAGCTTTTGAGGTTGTTCGGTGATTCCATCTTAAGTGGGGTTCAAGGAACGGGAAGCTGTTTGTTTGTGTGATGAATTTGTGTAGCAGGAGGGGGGTGGGGGGTGAGTTAGGGAGACAAATTCATGGGTGTATATTGAAAACTAACTTGAGGAACTTGATTGTGGATACACAATTTGGGGAGTTGTCTTGTCGAAGGCTTTTCTGATGTTTCATGGGATGGTAACTCTCGAACATGAACCAGAAAATGGATATGTCCTATACTAAAAAAGGACTTATTCGTTGAACAGCTTGCTCCCAACTAGGATATGGGGAGGAGGCTTTCTCATTGGTTTCGAGAATGCTAAGTAATGGTTTTTGGCCTAATGAATTCACCCGTTTTGCAGTGTTTTGAAGGCTTGTGCAGCGCAAAAGGCATTGAAATCAGGTAGACAATTACATGGTGCTATAATAAAAAGATGTTCAAAAGTGATGTTTTCTTAGGGTCATACCTTGTGGATATGTATGTAAAATGTGGGGAGATTTTGGATGCTAGGATTGTGACAGTTACATGGGCTTCCATTATAGCAGGCCATATGGATGCCAAATCAGAGGCATTTCGGGGTTTTGACAGCATGCCGGAGAAGAATTTGGTTTCTTGGAAGAAAAGAAAAGAAAATACAATACACACAGAGACCAAAAATGAAAACAATAAGGGGTCATTCACAAATAAATCAAAAGTATAGGGTCTCCAAAGTAGACAGAGGATAAGGATGTCCCAAAAATAAAAGGAAAATACACACAGAAAAGACAAGCCCACGGATTTCCCGCTTGTCCCGCACCTTCCTCTGTAAATCAGCCTCCCCTTATTAATTTCCTGACTCCTTCATTTCCATTTTCAAATTAATTTCCTTTTAAAACATTAAACATCAAAAATTGTAACTCCAAATTTTATGTTTTTAACTTATTACGTTTCTTCTGCAACTCTCTCAAAAATATTTCTCCTTCTCTTTTTTCTGTTAACTGTTTCTCATTTCTCTCTCTGGATCTGTAAGCTCTCTCTGTATCTTTTTTTTTTCTCTTCAAGTTTCATCCTTTATCTTACGATTAACTTGCGATATCCAATTGATAATTTCCCAGGGTTTATTATTCATCTTCTCTTTTGGGAGTGTTAAGTAGTGTGGTAATTAAATGAAAACTTAATCCAAGCGTTCATGACTTAAAGTTTTAATTGTTATTTGATTCTGAAGTATCTGAAGCGGAAAAAATCTAAATTCTTTGGTATTTACTCTTTATCAGTTTTATTCGGCTCACAGATGCATTTGTCTGCGCTGTTATTTACATCTTGAAGGATTTAGGTTCACCGGTTTGTTTGACTATGATTTGTGGAAAACTAAAACTTCAGGCTTGACTTGACTTGCAGGATTGCTTCTACTGCTTTGTTTCAGTTAAATACGTGGGATTATGTTTATGTTTCTGAAAATCAATGAATAAGAACCTATATACCCTGATTTAAATGCTGGTTTTTGCCCCAGTTTTTAAAATATAGCTTCCCTTTTGTTTGAAATGAATCATTTTGAAACTGTTTAAATAGATAATATGTGAAAATTGAAGGTTTTATTGTTTGTCAAGCAGTTTTGATATGACGACATTATATAAAGTATTGTGTTCAATTTTTATCCGCAATGGGATCTTCTGTTGAACTTGTCTATATGTAAACTTTTTGCAGGAATCTGCTAATTGATCCTTGATGTTAAGGTTTAAGGAAAATGTTTTGGTAAGTTGAATGGTTGTATTTATTTTTTTCTGAAGTTAAGGAGAAAGGTAACTCCTGTTGCAAAATTATAATAGATTCTCCAATGGATGAGATAGTAGAGGGAAATACTGATGGTATTCACAAAGAAGATCATGGAAAACCTGTGGAGGAGATACATAGTATGAACATCAGCAAGGACAACTTTAAGAATTTAGAGGAGAGTAATAGACTAGACAGCTCCGGTGACTATGCGGATCAGAATATTGTCTCAGATTCTAGTGCTGTTGGGTACAACTTAGACATCAATGATAAACATGTTGAGCAGGGTGACAATATGAATAAAGATGAGGATTTTGATTCCAAAGCTCAAGAAGAAATGAACAAAACTGCAAAAGAAGATCTTGCTGAGGAGGAGCCTGAACCCGTCTTTGATGGCACAGAGGATCCAGGGATGCAGGCTAATCGGAGTTCATCAACTCGTTCCTTGGATCCTGGTCCAGAGGAAGAGGGATCTGTGTGGCCTGAAAAAGCAGCAGCACTTAAGAATTTTGTTAAGGAAAAGGGTGCTGCAGTGACCGGTGTCCTATGTCGTCTTTCTTTCAAAAGAGATGGAGTTGAACAGGCCACTGTTGATGTAGATAAAGAAACCTCAGATTCTGCTAAACTTGGGGAGCAAACTGCAATGTTTCCAAGGACTGCCGAAACATCTTCTTGGAATCCCTTAAACTACATAAGGGTTTCACGTGATACTGATTTAGAAATCAAAGCTAAGCAGGGTAAGAATATCTTTGAAGAATTACTTCTACCTATTGTGACAAAAGGAAGAATTATATTGTATACAAGGTTAGGATGCCAATATTGCAGAGATGTTAGGTTATTTCTGCAAAGGAAAAGGCTTATGTATGTTGAGATCAACATAGATGTATATCCCAGCAGAAAGTTGGAGCTAGAGAAGTTCACCGGGTCTTGTGCCGTTCCTAAGGTCTTCTTTAATGAAGTATTGATTGGAGGCTTGAGTGAACTAAAAGGTTTAGATGAGTCTGGCAAGCTTGCTGAGAAGATTGATTTTTTGATTGCTGAAACACCATCTACTGAAGGTCCTTTACCACCTCTTTCTGGTGAAGATGATGTGTCCAATGATGGGACTGTTGATGAACTAGCACTAATTGTTCAAAAAATGAAAGCAACTATTGTTGTTAAGGATCGGTTATACAAGATGCGCAGGTTCACTAATTGTTTTCTAGGTTCTGAAGCGGTAGAGTTTTTATCTGAAGATCAATACCTTGAAAGGGAAGAGGTTAGTTTGTTTTTCATTATGTTTTTTGAGGCTGCTACTGGTTTTTCGTTATAGTAGATGGCTTTCATTTTAATCCTAGAATATTAAGACATGCTCTTGAGTAGACCTTTTACTGATGTTATTCCAGTCAGATTAGAAGGAGCATATTTTGGATGGCAATTGTATCCTTAGCGTTAATTGTTTATGATACCATTCCTAGGCCATAGCAGTTTTCAGAAAATAGTAATACATATTACTCTTTCTAAGTTCTCTCTTTTTCTTTTTTTTTTTTTTCTACCTTTTCTGTTTCAAATGTGTGGTTTTGGCAGATTTTATCTATTGCATGATTTTTGGCTTTTCACTGGTTAAATCAGAGGGCCACTGGTTTTGAGTTTAGAATTTGTGTGCTTGCTTTGTTTGTACATGCTTACATGTGGTTATATCACTGTTAACTTTCCTTTGCCTTTTTCTTTGTTCTTGCATTGTGGTTCAGGCTGTTGAATTTGGGCAAAAGCTTGCTAGTGAGTTCTTCTTTCGGCATGTTCTTGAGTGAGTCCATGCCCTCCAAGTTTATTTCATATTCTTTTCTAACCCTTTTAATCTGCAGTAGAAAATGCTTCTCGTTTTTTTCTCTGTGATGCTTTATAATAGTGAGAATTTGTTTGAGGATGGTGACCACTTGTATCGGTTCTTGGGCCATGATCCTACTGTGTTATCTCAATGCCAAAACGTTCCATGCGGTATAATTGAACTCAAGCCTAAGCCCATTGCTGAAATTGCATCAAGGCTGAGAGTTTTGTCTTATGCGATTTTTGAAGCCTATGCATCAGAAGATGGAAGACATATTGATTATAAAAGTATCCATGGAAGTGAGGAATTTGCAAGGTTTGATTTAATGATATTTCTAGCTCTAATATTATGTTAAAAAAAGATATCTCTAGCTCTAATATCTTTTAAAATTTATTCAGTTCTTTTAAATAATCAACTACTCGTTATTAATGCAAAAATTTTAGGTACTTAAGAATAGTTCAAGAGCTCCAACGAGTAAAAGTGCAGGACATACCGAGGGAGGAGAAGCTTGCCTTCTTCATAAATTTGTACAATATGATGGCCATCCATGCAATATTAGTGTGGGGTCATCCTGCTGGTCCGTTAGAACGAAGGAAGCTGTTTGGAGACTTCAAGTATGTTGTTGGTGGGTACACATACTCGCTTTCATCTATTCAGAATGGCATTTTAAGGGGAAATCAAAGGCCACCATACAATCTTCTGAAACCATTTGGTGTAAAGGATAAACGATTGCAGGTAAAACAGTGGGTAAAATTGATGCTTATTGTTGCATAGTGGTTCTATGCACTGTTTTGGATGCTTGCATTTCTGGGTTAGCTTATTATGAGGTTGTGTTAATTATGCAAACCGGTGAAAATACAAGATCCCTTAAGATTTGGTGTTCTTCTACATTCTTTGTTTCAGAAGACCGAACCAAAGTTATGCGTAAGAAGTGAACTTACAATGCTCTTTGGGGTTATTGATCATCAACTTCACCTCACAATTATTTTTTGTGTAGTGAATTAGGTTGACAACCGGCTTGTAAGGTTGTGACCTTAATAAGATTTTGTTAAAGCATCCCATTATCATGTACCCCCCAAAGAAACATTTCTTCAAGAGTTGAATGCATCATGTGGAAATTCAGAGTAGCTCATTCTTTGTTATTTTTTTTCAGGTGGCTCTACCCTATCCTGAGCCTCTAGTTCACTTTGCCCTAGTGTCCGGTGCCCGATCAGGGCCTGCTCTTCGATGCTATTCTCCTGGAAACATTGATAAAGAGCTGATGGATGCAGCACGGGATTTCTTAAGAGCTGGCGGCCTTATTGTTGATTTGAGTGGCAAGGTTGCATATGCTAGTAAGATCCTCAAATGGTAAGTTATTCAAGCAAATTCTTGATGCAAAATGTTCATATTTCTTCCCTAGACCTTTATTTACTGTTATGGAATACAAAATCAGATTCTAAAATTTTGTCTAAACACTTGCATTGCACACTAACAGACATGCACAGCAGCCTCACTAACGTACTCATGCCTGCACTCTAAAGCTCATTGGCATAGCTAGAATCTGCTGCTTTCTTTTCAGCTTATTTAACACAGACGAAACCAATCATAAACTCTAAAACAATTAAATCTGCTCTTCATCCATAAACTTGAGATTTGCAATCCCAGGTAAATAGTAATAATAAGATGCATGATGTGTTCAATTGACATATTACCTACATGAAACTAATGCTATTGTCTTATTTAACATTTTGGCAATCTTCTAAATTGAGTTAGTAATAGTTGGTATTGGTTAGAACTTCTCTTTATATAAAACTCTAGATGTTCACTTCACTTCAACAATAAACAAAAGATCTGCAAGATTGCCATGGACTTTGCACCAAACACCAGGCTGTAGCAAGTTGATATTTCTACAAACTAGTTGTAGATAGATATGCAGTATGGTTGATTTATATACTTTTGGAAAATAACTTATGTTGCTTGCTGTTAATCCACCTACAGGTTTAGTGTTGATTTTGGTAAGACAGAGTTAGAGGTTTTGAAACATGCCTCAAATTACTTGGAGCCAACCGAGTCTGAAGCTTTGCTGCAGATGATTGCTGATGGTCCATTGAAGGTGATATACCAGCCATATGATTGGAGATTGAACTGCTAGGGTTTCACTACTTTTTCCTACTCTCCTTATACATGACCGATGATCATACAGGTTCCCCTGTTAATGATGGAATTTGTCTTGCAAACTTGAACATACATACAGCTTTATATCATTCTGGTTACAGTTTTTATCAAATAAAACCCCAAAGTGGATTAAAGTTTATAGTCGTTATTATCGTCGTCGTCGTCATGTTTTCTCCATAATGATACACTTAAACAAGTAAATTATAATAGATATCACTTAATTATGTGTAATGTTATATTTATATTACTTCTATTAAAAATTATATTTCTTTTGAAATCATAATTAATTTGATACATAAATTGATACACATTTGGTAACCTAAATATAACATTAGTATAATTGAGTGATCCAGTATTGATTTCTTTTTTTACTTAGTTGGACTATAAGAGTACTAGCTCAAGTCTCCGATCATTCTAGGATTTTTAAATTTATTTTTTTTAATTTTTTAAAAAATATATATAAATAAAAATAATATGTTTAATTAATTTATTTTTCAATGTCTTTTTTAAACCCAACATTAAAAATTAAATTCTAAGTTATAACCTTAAATTCTAAACTCTACTCGTATACCAAAAATCATAATCCTAAATTTCAACTTTTTTTTTTACTATTGATCCATAAATAGGAGTACTAAAAAGGATGAAAGATTTTTTATTCGCATTAAAATATGCTTTCGTTATAAAAGGTTTTATTTTAGTTTTTGTTCAAGTCCCAAAAATCTCCGAAAACAATATCGTTAAAATATAGGGTAAACTGCAACAAAGATCACTTAATTATGGGTATAGTTACATTTGAGTCACCTAATTATTGAAAGTTGCATTTAAGTCATTTATTTATGGGTAATGTTACATTTAGATCACCCAATTATTAAAGGTTACATTTGGGTCACTCAATTATAAGTAAGGTTACATTTGGGTCACCCTTTATATTTGAAAAGGTACATCAATTTGATTGTTTTTTCTTCTAAATCCCTTGTATAACTTTGTTAACATTAGAGTGTTTCATTTGAAATCATTAATTAATCTAATATACGAATTGATAAACTTTTTTCAAATATGAAGAGTGACCCAAATGTAACCTTATTTGTAATTGAGTGATCTAAATGTAACCTTTAATAATTGGGTGACCAAAATGTAACCTTACCCATAAATGAGTGACCTAAATATAACTTTTAATAATTAGGTGACCTAAATGTAACCTTACCTATAATTAAATGATCTCTATTGTATTTTACCCTAAAATATATAATTCAAAAAATATTCATAATAAATAAGGGAAAAAAGAAGTTGCACTGCTCTTCACGATCTTCCACTTTGTCTTGTATTTGTTGTTTTGAGTTTAAATTCAATGAATCTATATCGACTGTGGAAACGTGGGGAAGGAAGACAAGAAATTAAGAATGTCATAAAATTTAATTAGTATATATTGGAGGCTGTAGGATGCAATAGATTCAAGCATAGTAGCTTGATGGGAAGGGATTATAAGTAATTCAATGATTCTCTCACATATATTATTAAATATATTTAAATAATTATATTTTAAAAATAATTTAATTGATATAAAAATATATATTTTTTAATTTTTTGAAAATAAGCACGAATCATCTAGTCTCAGTGGTTAATGTCTAATGATTGAGCGATTAATGTCTAATGGTTGAGAGTATACTCTAGAACAAATACTTCTTTATAACTGATTAAAAAAATGATGTTATCAAGAGATTAAAAAGATATTCAAAATTCGAGATCGAGTCGTCCCAACAGTACACTACAAGTAGTAAAAGCTCCTCCTGGTAAACAAAAAATTTTTACCATCTCTTTTTTATCGTTAAGAATTACCATTTTAGAAAGGTTCTTTCTTTTTCTTCTTCTTTTATTATATACGTATTTATTTATATTATGTTTTTATTTGTCTAATATTTTAAAAAATAACTTTAAATTTACTTTTTTTAGAATTTAAATTTAATTAGTGTAAATTTTATTTTAAAAAATATAACATTCTAGAGACATTGATATAGAATATATCTCATAATGGTCAGTCTGTAGGTAATATAAGATTACGTACACAATATTAGATTATGGTCTAATTGGCCATTTATTATACATACTCAATTATTTATTTATTAATAATTACCTGTTATATATTTAATTTTTTTTATAATTTTAATAAATTGTTTTTTGAAAAAAGTTTTATTTCTATAAACCCTAAATGAAATCTATTACACTTAAATTCAAAACTATAAACCTTAAATTGAATCTATAAACCCTAAAAATAAGACGTTAGTGTAAAAAAAGTTTTCACATGTATTTATGCATGGAGTAATTATCTTTTATATATTTATTTTTTTTATTTTTTATAATTTTAATAAATCATTTTAAAAAAAGTTTTATTTCTATTTTTTAATAAAATAGATTTGATTTATTATTTTATTTACATTTTTAACAAATTATTTTTTTTGCAAAAGTTCTATTTTTATGAAATGTTTTAAAATATTAAAAGAAATAATTTTATTTTTATAAAATAATCTATAACCAGAGCAATTTAGTAAAATATATCTTCAATAATCTTACACCAAACAGAGAAATATAAGACTTTTTATTAAAAAAAATCAATGTTAAATAATATAGGACAATCTAACATTTTTAGCTATAATCTTATATTCTATAAATAAAACACTCTTAATAATTTTATTCTAGATTATTAAAAAAAATCACTGACAATTTATATGCCTATATGTATTATGATAATATATCATAATATATATTAAAATTTCAATTTTTGAACCTACCAGAAGGAACTTTATTCAAAAAAATTCAATTTTTGAATGAAAAAATGCGTTAATTTAAGCATGGGTTTCACGTGTGGAAATTGATGCCTATTTGGCGCTGCATTGCTTAGACCTTTTTCTAGCAAAAACCATGTTCCTTGAAACACGTAAGTTGATATCAGTAGTAATTATTCAAATTTGATACGTACTACTTTATATATATTTGAAAACTATAAAAATAATTATTTTTGGCATAAAGATAATTTTAATCTTTAACGTTTATAATTTTTATCGTTTTAGCCCTTATTCTTTTTTGGAGATAAATTTAGCCTTTAAACTATATCTTTTTGACAAATAACTTAATTTTTTAACATCATGATAATTAGACCGTTAAAAATCTAACAATGATGACATGTTATATGCATATGATAATATATTTTAAATAACATGACATCTAACCTATCAAATACATACATATATATATATATAATATAATTTTATTCTAATATAAAATATAGAATAATTAAAATTCAAATAAAATATTAAAAAATTAATTAATTCTAAAATAAAATACTATTAAACATTCTTAACCCTAACTACGATAAAATTAAAATCCTACCTAAAAAAGTTAGTTAATTTCGAACTGTATTCATATTTTTTTAAGATAGGACTTTGATTCTATTGTAGTTAGGGTTGACAATGTTTAATAGTCTTTTATTTTAGAGTTAATTAATTTTTAAAATTTTATTTGAATTTTAATTATTTTATATTGACATAAAGATAATTTTAACCCTTAACGTTTACAGTTTTGGCCCTTATTCTTTTTTTAGATAAATTTAGCCCTTAACCTACATCTTTTTGACAAATATCTTATTTTTTAACTAGTTTGATGACTGGACCGTTAAAAATTTAACGATGATATATGTATATGGAATATAATTTTAAATGACATGGAATGTAACCTATCAAATATATATATATAGAATATAATTTTATTCCAAAATAAAATATAAAAAAATTAAAATTCAAATAAACTATTAAAAATTAATTAATTCTAAAATAAAAAATTATTAAACTTTCTTAACCCTAACTATGATATAATCAAAATCTCGTCTTAAAAAATATAAACACTTAATTAATTCTAAAATAAAAAATTATTAAACATTCTTAAACCTAACTACGATAGAATAAGATTTTGATTTTATCATAGTTAGGGTTAAGAATATTTAATAATCATTTATTTTAGAATTAATTATTTTTAATATTTTATTTGAATTTTAATTGTTTTTTATTTTATATTGGAATAAAATTATATTCCATATATATATATATATGCATTTGATAGGTTACATGCCATGTCACTTAAAATTATATTCCATATATATGTATCATCGTTAACTTTTTAACGGTCCAATCATCAAGCTAGTTAAAAAATAAGCTATTTGTCAAAAAAATATAGGTTAAGGGCTAAATTTATCCCAAAAAAAGAATAAGGGACAAAACGATAAAAACTATAAACGTTAAGGGTTAAAATTATCTTTATACCATTATTTTTTAATATATATTTATGGAATGCCAAACAGTTACTTAGGGATCAAACTTTGTATTAAGTTTGGGCGAATACAATTGGGGATAAAGTTATTAAAGTTATTTTATTTTTATTTTTAAATATTTATGTTTTTTTAATTTAACTTCAAATCTTAATTTCGTTTTTAGATTTAACTCGATTTTTTTATAAAATTGAGAAAAAAATATACTATCAAGTACCTCATTAAGATGTAATCCAGTTTTTCGTAGTTATACTATAATAATTCCACAGCAATATTGTCCAATCCCTGATAATATTACAAACTTCTACCTATGGGTGAGTAAGACCGGGTATCCGACCAATTTGAATAAAATTGATCTCAGTCCTCGTAACAATCGGTTCTTGAAATTGCAATCAGTTCTAACCATATCGGATCTTAAATTTTAAAAATCGATCCTATTACTGATGGGAACTAGTGCTATTATCGGGTACACGGTCAATTAGTTTATTCTTAAGAAAATTTTAGTAATTGGAGGAAAAAAATTAACCATCAATAATAATATTTAATAATAAAGTTATAATATTGTATGCTTAAAAATTAAAGTTTTAAAACTAGTCATACTCATAATATTGATACATAAAGAGAAATTTTGATAAGAAAAACAAAAGAAAACCAATAGTAAATATTTGGTATTGGTCATAATCCTATTGGGTACCCACCAGATATCAGGTCCCAAAAATTAAGATCCAGTCTTTTTTCTCGATTATGACAGGAATTAAATTTTGAATCCAATCTTAGTCCCATCAAAAACAGTACCAGATAAAAATCTATCGGGTCCGAGACTGAACCGAGTAATCAGAATTTTTTCTCACCTCATAGGCGGAGCCACATTAACAAATAGGGTGTTTGTTGACATCCCCAAACTTTTAAAAAATCATATTTTTTCTATATAATTTATATATAAAAAATTAATATATATATATTGACACCTTTTTATAAATAATTTAACACTCTTTTATATATAATTTATTATTTTTAAATATCATTCAAAAAATATTACCCTTAAATAAATTTTTGGCTACTTCGCACCTGCACAATCCTACTTCTACCTACGTCTTTTCTCTCTCTTTCTTGCTTACTCCAATTCCAATGATGTTTTTCTTTTTACTGCAACACCTTCCATCCATTCAACACGTGAATGCTGAATCCCCTTTCCCATTGTTGAAAGATGAAGACATTATTGCGATGTCTGCATCATAATGTGAATTTGAAAGTTGGTCCCCTCCACCTGCTCTCCGGTCTCCACCACACCTTTCTAACTTCCTTTAGCAGCCAGTAGCAGCTGACGGGGTCGTGTTTTTTCTTTGCCCACTGCACAATTGAATCTGTCGGTCCCATGCCATGTGGCTAAATAAAACTTGTTGTTTTCTTTGCCCACTTCGCAATGGATGCCATATGGCTAAATAAAACTTCTCAAAGTTTGAAACCATGCCTAACCTAGGGTCTCAGTCTAAAATTTGAAACCATGCCTAGCCTAGGGTCTCATCCATGCTGCCAATGGAAGACTTTCTCTCTATTCCTTTTGTTTTAGTAAAACCCAGATTCATTATAGGACATGGAAAAAGAGGCAAGTTCGAGGAATCTTCCAGGTTTCATGGTTTGGCAAAGATCAGTTGGTAATTTCCACAATGATGGTGGAAAATATAAGTTTATTTATTTATTAAATGAATAAGTTTGAATATAAGTTTGTTTGGTTTATTTATATTTGCAAACAATATTATTTATTAACACATATATAAACTTGTTTATAAGTTTGTTTATAAGTGTGTTAATAAGACAAGTATTAATGCTTTTATTCCATACGGTTTTCTTAATAAAATCATAGTTTTTTCGCTTTTAAAAAACCCGATTTGAGATTAAAACATGAATCAAAATCATTAGTTAAATCTCTAAACAACTGCGTCATAAAATTTTTAGACTCGAAATCATTATAGTTCTTATGAGGAACATTATGTTTTGATATAATTAAATGTTGTCTTTAATCGGACAACCGTAAAAGTTATGCTTAAATATATTAAGAATCATTTAGTGAAATATAAACGATTGTGAAATTTATCTTTATTATAAAAAGAGATTTTTTGAATTCCTTAACGAGTGAGATAGAACAATATATGAATTTGATGCATACTTTATATTTATTCTACGTATTATGAATAAAGTATATTACGATTTATAGGGTCAATATGATTTGGAATCAGAATCATTTATCAAGAAGAAACAATCATTATTTTGATTTATCAACTTTCATTAATACTTTAAATGACATAATCATTTTAAATTATAAGTAGTAATTAATTTTTTTTTATATTCAAATTGAATTTGAGAAATTTAAATTCATAATCAAAATATTTAATATATTTAAGTTGTTATTATTTAGAAGAATTGTAAATAAACAATAATTTTTAATATCAAAATGATTTATTTAAAAATATATATATTTCTTACTAAATAAGGACAAAGAGTTTAAATTTTTATTAGAGTAAATTAATTAATAATTTTCAAGATCAAGATGATTTAGTTTAAAACATTTTACCCAAACAAAAAGTAAGAATTTTGTACTGTGATGATGGCCGGCGGCGTCAGCAGTGTGATCACATATTTTGTTTGTTTTCAGGAACCTGCCCGGAAAACTCAGTTACAGAACCACAAACTGAGATTGTCCGCCGGTGTTGATTTGGTCATACAGACACAGTCAAGTATATATAGGCATTGTAAATGCCATCATTCCCACATTCAAACCCTTCACATTAGCGATTGAAACCAAATCTGAGAAGCAGCTAGCAATGTATTATTCCCAGTTTTCATCTCACGTTTGCATGCCTCATGCAGTGTTATCAACACCTAGAAGAAGTTGGAACAGGTTATTAACTACAGTAATCAAATGATGATTATGTTTTTGTAAGCAATATCTTCTGCATGAAGCTGATTTACATTTATTTTTGTAATTTACAGTTCAGAATTGAATGCTGGAGGCAGATCAGTTGGTGAGTATCTCCAGGCCAAAGTTACAGTTCAGATACGAGTATAATGTATATATCTACGGATATAATACTTAGAAATGACTAATTAAGAAGTATGAATTTGATATGGTTGTAGTTCATTGGACGAAGGTGCCACGAAATGTGAACTTGGAGAAACTACGTAGTGGATATCTTTTTCCTGAGGTAAATTGGATCATATGTTCATGTGCTAACGTCTGCATGAAATTCTATGAAATTCTTGTTCAGACACTTCAATGGTGTTACCTTTGATGTTTTCTGATTCAGATATCCAGGCATGAGTCCGAACACTTGCAGAGGAATCCGGATGCAAGCTTAATAAGACTAGGAGTTGGTGATACAACACAGCCTATACCAGACATCATAACAGAAGCAATGGCCGAGGTATAAAGAAACCAAACTAGCCTTGTTGCACTTAAAAATACTTGCCTATTTCTTCATGTTTTCAAACTGTTTCCCTTTTCCTGGTTTTAAAAAATTGCAGTATGTGCGTGGCCTGTCGACGATTCAAGGTTATAGAGGATATGGAGTCGAACAAGGAAACATGGTATAGTTACTTATTAATCTTACGTAGCTAACTTGCACTGTATTCTTTCAAAAGGCTGATGTAGGATCTTTCTCACCTTTTTGCAGTCATTAAGGAAGGCGATTGCAGGCAAATTTTACCAGGATTTGGATATAAAAGCTGAAGAGATTTTCGTATCGGACGGTGCACAATGCGACATTTCTCGCCTTCAGGTAACAAGCGTTTCATGCTCATTGTATCAGGCTATCAGCAGATTGATACAAGTGATTAACCACTCCATTTGCAGCTGCTTCTAGGACCCAACGTTACAATGGCTGTACAGGACCCATCTTTCCCTGTAAGCTTATCTTTTCATTTACCTTATTTCACCCCCATATTAACCATTTTTGCTACCACATTGATGGATCAAATTTTTGGACAGGCTTATATTGATTCAAGTGTCGTTGTTGGTCAAGCTGGTGAGTTAGAAGAGGAAACAGGCAGGTATGGGAACATTACCTATATGAACTGTGGGCCCGAGAACCATTTCTTTCCCGATCTATCAACAATTCCAAGGACAGATGTTATTTTCTTTTGTTCACCAAACAATCCCACGGGACATGCTGCATCTCGGCAACAACTAAAGCAACTCGTAGAGTTTGCAAAGGCCAACGGGTCGATCATAGTTTATGACTCTGCATATACTGTTTATATCAGAGACGAAAGCCCCAGGTCCATCTTTGAAATTCCTGGTGCCAAAGAGGTTGGTTTGATCATCTTGGCTTAAACATTATCTAGATTTGGTGAAACTTTTAACGTGAAGAAGGATTCCTTTTATTTTGTTTCATTTCAGGTTGCCATTGAAATTTCATCCTTCTCCAAATTTGCTGGTTTCACAGGCGTGAGACTTGGGTGGACAGTGGTCCCTGAAGAGCTCAAATACTCTAACGGCTTCCCTGTTATAAAAGATTTCAACCGCATCATTTGCACCTGCTTTAATGGCGCATCAAACATTGCCCAGGCTGGAGGCCTGGCATGCCTTTCAACCGATGGCTACCAGGTACTCTTTCGCAGGAAGATCTATGTGACTCGAACTCTGATTATGGAGTTGAAAACTGCACTATTCCCTGTAATTTTCATTCTTCTCCTCTGGTTGCAGGCTTTACGTAAACTGATTGACTACTACATGGAGAACGCCAAAATTCTGGTTGATGGATTTGAACCCCTTGGTTTGAACGTTTATGGTGGTAAGAACGCCCCATACATATGGGTCCACTTTCCAGGGTCTAATTCCTGGAACATATTCAGTGAAATTCTCAAGAAAACAAACGTTGTGACTATTCCAGGCAGGGGATTTGGACCTGCAGGCGAAGAGTACATTAGAGTCAGTGCCTTTGGTCAAAGAGAACAAATTTTAGAGGCTTCAAGGCGGCTCAAATTGTATCTATAGATTGAATTTCATTTCCTTGGCTGACAAAACAGATGAACTGTGCACTTCTACAGGAAACATTATGTAATATTTGTGTGGGCGGAGGCTCATCATTTGAGCCACCAAGTTTGAGGGGAAAAGGTTGCTAAGCCGATGGCCATCACCCGAACACACATAATCATGTGATGCTCAAGATCGACAAGACATGTTGTCTTTGTGCCTACTTAAATTCTTACTGATAGAGGCCAAATAAACCAAGTAGTTTATAATCCTATTATTCTTCCTTCCTCACCAACCAAAGACAAATTAAAAAAATTAACATATATTTAAATAATTAATAAAATTAAAAAAATAATTTTATAAATAGAAATTTATTTTCCCAACATTTGCATCACATTCGTTGTTAGCTGTCACCGAAGGGCGAAGAAGGATTGGGTTTCATCGCTTCCGATAGCAAGCCTCTGAACTTTTGATTTAGGACCATCCCCAACCTGATAAGGGTTATAGTTTAAGTTTTTGTCGTTAAAATTTAGGGTTAAATTATTTTATTTAAATAAGATGAAAATAAAATAATATATAAATAATGAAGGTTAAAGTTATTATTTTTTGAATTAATAAAAATATTTTAATATATAAATATGAAAGATTAAATATATTATTATACAAAATATTTTAACTGTCACGTCACTCTTTCGAATATTGAAGCATTTTAAGCACGAATCATTTAGCCTCATCAATTAAATGAACGGTTGTTGTTCTTGAAGGTCACGGGTTCGAACACAAGTAATGACAACATAATGATTGAGCGGTCCATGTCTAATGATTGAGTCTATAGTCTAGAATAGATACTACTGTAACCACTATAGCTAAATAAAAAAATATTGAATCATTTTAAAATTTGGTTATTAAATTGAATAATTTATCAAAATTCAATTATTATTTGTGTACTTTACTCGATATATATATAATATGGAAATTATTTTTTATTTATTTTATTCTAAGAAGATATAATAATACTTTCGCCCACATAATTTCAAAAATAATTAAAATGTTGAATGATATATAACGGTACGCATGACTAGAAATAGTACATAGCGGTACATATGTTTATAGTAGAATCATCCATATTAATAAATGTAAAATATAACTAATAACTAACAAATTATTTAAATAAATATTGAGTATAATTATATTATTATATTTTATTTTATTTTATTTATTCAAATAATAAAAAAATTAAATAATTTTATTAATTATTTTTATATAATTTTTTTAATTATTTTATATAATTAATTAAATACAATCCGCTAATCAAATTAACTAACATCACAACTATATTATCCTCTATCAATTATCAATTAACAATCTTTAATAAGATAAATCTATAAATATTTTCAAAGGATCAAAATTTAATAATAACTCTTTAAAAGTAAAAATGTAAGTATAAAAATTTTAAGGAATTAAACTAATTTTTTTAGCAATTTCACACTAGTACTAACAAATATTTAATCAACTCGAATGTGACCTGTCGGGTGGAGTAATAGGCCAAGAACATTTATAAAAGAGCATTCAGATTTGAGCAAGCCGGTGTTCCCTTGAGTTCTCATTGTCCGGCGCCGTCCATCTTTCAGTGGCTACAACTGAGGTTTTCCCAATGGATCAAAACCCCACACCTGAGAGAGACTCAACGTTTCTACAGTACTACACTCCTGATTTCACAAGAAAGGTACAACACAGACTTTAACATGTTCTTGTCTGATAAAAAACATTATATGGAAACAGATATATATTGTTGTAAACAGGTGTTTGCAGAGATCATAGCAACCTACTTGCTGGTTTTCGTGACATGCGGATCGGCTGCCATTAGTTCCACTGATGAACACAAAATCTCAAGGCTTGGAGCTTCAGTTGCAGGTGGGCTTATTGTGACTGTAATGATCTATGCGGTTGGTCATGTTTCTGGTGCACATATGAACCCAGCGGTTACCCTAGCTTTTGCTACTGTCAGACACTTCCCTTGGAAACAGGTTTCAGTTTCTTTTCCTTTAGTTCCTCAAAATCACTTGTGTTTTTTTCTTTTGTCTTGCTTAGAATCTGATCTAAGAATCTTTGGTTTGATGATCATATAATTGGATTGACGTATAAGGTACATGGCTAATAGTAATGTACGATTAGTTTAACCTTAACCGTTAAATGAATAAATGAGAGATTTCCAGTTCTAACATACCAAAATAGAATACTTCTGTGTGGTGGAGGTCAGAGCTTATAATTTTGGACCAGTTGAACCACTGAAGTTTGGTGGTTTTGAGGCAAACCCAACCATTTTAGTACATACGTATAAGGGTGATAATGAGTTAAGTCGAGCTTAACCAGGCTCGGATTCGAAAATAATATTATTGGGCTCAGTTCGGCTCGATTCGACTCAAAATAGACAATTTTATTATATTTTTATATATAAAAAAATCTCGTTAAAAACTCTTCTCGTAACCAATATCGAAAACAGAATTCAATATTTAAAAAGGAAAAATGTGTCTAATTTATTTTAATTAATTAATTTTTAGTGGATTCTCTTACTTTATTTTATTACTTTTCTTTTGCTAAAAAGATTACTTTTAGCGTGTATGTAGCACATATATAATATAATTATTCTGAGTTTGTTTACAAGCTTTTCGAGTCGAGCTTGGGTAGGCTCGGGTTGTTAAGGTTTCGAGCCGAACCCGAACTTAAATCAAGCTCACTCGAGTCGAACTTTAACTGAACCGAACTCAAATAACTCGCGAACTAGTTAGACTCATTATCACATTACATACATATATACATATAGAACTGCTGGAATAATCATGGCCAGATAAAATAATATTCCAAACATTTATTTTCATGGAATAGAGAATTTAATACCCAACTAACAACGCCATTGTTAATACATGAATATAGAAAAATATAGAGTTGTATGAATTCATATTAATTATTTTATTTTAAAAAGAGTTAATAATTTGTGGTTGGAAATAAACTTATCTAGTCTGGGTGTTGCAGGTCCCATTCTATGTTGCAGGTCAACTAACCGGAGCAATCTGTGCATCCTTCACACTTCGTGTGTTATTGCATCCAATAAAACATGTTGGCACCACATCACCTTCTGGTTCAGATTTGCAAGCTCTCATCATGGAAATGGTTGTCACCTTTTCAATGATGTTTATCACTTCAGCTGTAGCAACCGATACAAAAGCTGTAATATTATTTCTCTTCAGATTAAATAACGGTGAAAAAAAAGGAAACGTTTTCCGTTTATATAGACATATGTTTAATGGTTTTCATAATACAGATAGGGGAGCTAGCAGGCATAGCCGTGGGTTCTGCCGTTTGCATAACTTCAATCCTGGCCGGGTAATATTTTAAGCTTTATTTTGATTCTTCAACAAAAAAATATATACTGTATACTAACAAGTTGAGTCGTAACGGTATTCAGGCCGGTATCGGGTGGATCGATGAACCCAGCAAGGAGCTTAGGACCGGCGATAGCCGTTGCCGAGTACAAGGGGATATGGATCTATGTGGTTGGACCGGTCATGGGGACGTTGATGGGTGCATGGTCTTACAATCTGATTCGTATGCCACAGAAGCCGGTCCATGCAGTCTCTCCACGTTCCATTTCCTTCAAACTTGGTGCCATCAAGGACCAAGAAGGAGAGGTTTAAAGTCTTGTTACGTATGAATCAAAGGACCAAGTGGGTCGCTTTTCTTCTTTCATTGGGTATTGACTGTCAAATGGCATTATAAGATCCCATAAAATCCTGAAAAGGAACCTTGCTTTGACTTGTATTCATAATTAAATAGAAAAAAATAGTTTTTATTTAGAAAATATTTAATGTATTGTCAAAATCGTTGTATAAGTCCTACTCCTATGCATTGTTAGTGAATAATAACAGAATTTATTTTCAACCAGTTCTGCAAATCTGTAGAGCCATGATCAAATCGTTTCAAAACAAATGAACGATGAGTTTAAGCTTCAAACTTCGCTTATTTTATATTATATCTCAACCTAAAACTTACTTAAATGTAATTAAATTATTTATCACTTAGATTAACTCGTGTTAGGTTATAAACTTTAGTGCATGAGAGGAAATTAAGCCACTGTTTGCACTTTAATAACAAATCGTAGAGATTTTAAACCTTAAACTTCAAAAATCTCAAAATTAATGTGGTTACTGTCCCCCATAGTCTCATTAAACCAGTCACCATCGTTGTTAAAGTCCCTCATCTGTTTTTCTCGACCATCCCACTCCGATAACCAATAAAAAATATATCAATCGGACATCAAATGGTTGAATCTTTTTGCGTTTGTCTTCGAGTTTGGTTGATATGTCTTTCACTAATAACCGACAATAAACGATCGAGAGAAAGAGTTAGGGCATATGATGATGACGGCAGTAAGATCCATTGAAGCTTATCCCTAGCGAAAACATCAATTTTGAAATTTAAAAACTATACTTTTAAAAAAATAAATTAATTACAATAAAATATACGCTTCAAATTCGAGTGTAAATCGTTTACTCCTTCCTCATATCCTATTTATGCTTCCACTTTAAAATAGAGGATTTAGGGTTTAAAATTTTAGTTTAGGGGATTTGGTTAGGGTTTAGGGAATTAGGGGTAGGGTGTATTTTGGGTATAGGGTTTAGAGTTTAGGATATAAAAAATAAGGGTTAGGGTTTTAAATTCAATTTCTTAATAAATTTTCAAAAAAAGAATAAAAGGAGATACATAAAAGAGACAGAAAATTTTTGTTCTTCAAATTCTGAGCGAGTGATATATTTTTCAAAATCGTCGTCTTACGTAATAAAATTTTAAACATCTATTTTAGTAAAAAAATAAAGACCTCTAGTAAATTTAAGTCTTAAAAAGGTAAATAGTTGATATAATATCGGTGGAAACTAAAAGTTTTGAATGGTTTAATAGGTTAGGCTTATGAGTTTTGAATTTAGAGATAGTAATTCAAATGTACAGTGTAAAATTATAATTTAAATTTTATAAAATAAAACCTAAATCCTTATCATATTACTCTAAATCTTAACCTCTAACCTTTAAACCCTAAATTCTACTAATTATCTCTTTTAATTTTATAAAATAATCTTGAAGAGAAGTTTAGTTTCAAACCCCGATTCGAACAGGAAAAGTACGCCATGCTAATGTGCCTTGGATGATCCACATCTTAAAAATATTTTGGACCTTATATTTTAATTTAATGATGATGTAATAGTAATTTTCTCTGACTATAAAAAAATTTTAAATTAAAGAATAAAAAGAAGCTTCCTTGAAATTTTGATTTTTTTGAACACGTCATTGTTGATCTCGATGAAATTAAAAAATGCGGTCCGAAAGCAGACAAAATTTATTATATTAATAAAAGCCTATTGACATCTAAGTCTACAGAAAGCAGCTAAACCAAATTATTTCTCGCCTAAACAAACTAACTTCGATGGGATTCTCCGGTCCCCGTAAATGCTGCAACCATAATGGGTATTTGATAGCACACCAAATATTTATAAAATATAAATGTGAACATATATTTATATTAATATAAAAAAATATAATTATTTTATTAATATTTATAAAAAACAGTAGAGGTTCTGAAGAGACGCAATATGAACGATTGTACAAGATTCTTAAAAAGAATTCAAAATTTTGATAAACTACATTTATTAGATGATGTTTAATTAGGGGTGAGCAAAATACTGAATTATTCGGACCCGGTAAGACCCGATGGGTTTTTATCTGGTATTGATTTTGGTGGGACCGAGACAGGATCCAAAATTTAGGTCCCGGTCATAACTGGGACCAGGATTGAATCTTGATTTTTTGGATCCGATACCCGATGGGTACCCAGTAGTATCAAGACCAATACCAAATATCAGGTATTGTTTTTTCTTTTGTTTATTTTTTATTAAACTTTCTCTTTATGTATGAATATTATGAGTATGACTAATTTTAAAATTTTAATTTTAAGTATACAATATTCTAATTTTATTATTTAATATTATTATTGGTGGTTAAAATTTTTTTTTTGCTCTAATTACTCAAAAATTTTTAAGAATAAATTAATTGATCGGGTACCCGGTATTGAAACCGGTATTCACTAGTAACAGGACCGATTCTTAAAATTTAGGACCCGGTATGACCGGGACGAGGACTGGTTCCAATTTTTAGGAACCGGTGGTTACCGGAACCGGGACCAATACTATTCAAATTGGTCGGGTACCCGATCTTGCCCACCCCTAATGTTAATCTCAAAATTTATTGAATTTTTTTTGAAAATGCTATTAAGAAAGATAAGTTATAATTGTTAAAACGTTATAATTATTTCTTAAATGCAATAATTGATTATAAAATCTTATTGATTATTCATATTATTATTGGTTCCGTAAAACTAGTGAAGTTTTGGACAGACACAATAGAAACGATCGCACAAAAGCCCCTAGAAAAAACATTTACTTTTAAGGGCTACAATTTTATAACTAGTTAAGGTTATAGACAATTACTTCTAAGAATCACATTTTAATAAATTACACAGAGCCTCTAAAATTTTGAATCGCCCCTAAAATATATATATTACTTTTAATATTTTTTTTATCATCTGGTAAATAGTAATATTTTTTCACAGCCACTTCAAAAACGCACGATCACCATGTATCTTAGTTTAAAAATATAGATCATGTTAATTATCACTGTTGTTATCAATAATAGTCTCTTCATTAATCGATAAACTAAAAATATACAATATAATTTTTAAAATTATAATCGTCTCATCGATAAAAAATTAAAATATATGTATCTTCGGTCTCTATCTCTCTATAAATTAACGAGTTGATCAAATCGACATTTAATTTTACACCTCTAATGATTTATAATACTTGTAGAATTTCGTCCCTCAAAATATAATCTTCTAAACATGGGTTGAATCCTTTAACCATCCGATTATAGAAAATCTTCATCTTATACTAAAATAAATTAAACAACTACAAATTAATTACAATTTCAAACTGCCATTCAATTTTTTAATAAAATAAATTCTATAAATAAATAAATATAACAAAATATTGATTTAAAATCAATAAAAAACATATTTCTTTGAAAATAATAAAAAATATGTTTCTTATTTAATTTTATTAGTCTACCATTAATTTCAACTCGATATATTAACCGAAATATTTTAACAAAATGTTACTAGAGAGGAAATGTAGAGAGAAAAAATTGTGTGAATACGAGGTGGGGTAAGAGTTGATTTATAACAGAAATCGCATCGGTTCAAATGTAAGTAATTAAGAAAGTTTATCTCCGGTAAAACACAGATTTAATGATTACTCAGGTTTATTGATTTAGTAATTAAAATTTTTTAAATATAGATTTTATAAAAAAAATATTTAATATGATTATATTTAAACTTTTAAAAAATTCAACTTTCAAATAGTTAATAGACCCTCTATTTATATGTATACAGAAAGCTACAAAACCTTAATTATTTCTCGCCTAAACAAATTAGCTTCGATGGTATTCTCCGGTCTCCTTCTACCAATCCTTCTCTCCCTCCTCTATTTCATTGTCCGACCCCGTCCCGTTAACATACCTATAAAAAATCGTCATGTTTTCATAACAGGTGGCTCCCTGGGGATCGGCCTAGCCATAGCTAAGCAAGCTGCATCAGAGGGAGCACGACGCATTTCCCTTCTGGCTCGCTCCCTGGACCAGCTCGAAAAAGCCAAGCAATCGATTCATGAAGCGTACCAAGTCGAGGTCTCTACCTTTTCCGCCGATGTCCGTGACTACGATTCCGTTGAGCGTGCGGTAAACAAGGCAGGCCCCATCGATGTTCTAGTAGTTAACCACGGTGTGTTTTATAATGAGGAGCTTGAGAAGCAAGGCATAGATGTGGTGAAGAGGATGATAGACGTGAACTTGATGGGAAGTTTCAATGTCATCAAGGCTGCTTTGCCATTGATGAAGGATAGAAAAGATAAAGGACCTGCCTCCATTGCTCTTATGTCTTCCTTGGTCGGCCAGGTGTTAAAATTTTAGCTTAATCACTGTCTTTCAGCTTATATTAATAACAATAATCTTCTCAATTTATATGTATTAAGTGAGGTTTTAACGATAGACAATGCTCCATATACTGAATCTAGGTGGGTACATATGGTTATGCGGCTTATTCAGCCACCAAATTTGGGCTTCGAGGATTAGCAGAAGCACTGCAGCAGGAAGTTTTGTCGAACAACATTCATCTCTCTATAATTTTCCCTCCCGCTGTTCAAACTCAGGGTCTGGAACAAGGTTTGAATTCCTTTTCTTGTTCCTGGACGAGTATTACTATTTACTGTTAATGATGTTATAAAGTGGATTCAACATTTGCAGCAATGAAGACAATGCCGGACATCACCAAAATCCTAGTGGGCACCTCAACCGCCCCATTGGAAGCCGAAGAGATTGCAAAGGGAACCATACAAGGCATCAAATCCGGATGTTTTAGCATCTCGTTCGGTCTGGATGGCCGAACAGCGGCTATAGCGACTGCTGGTTTATCCCCTCAGAGAAGTTTTGTCATGGCAACCATTGAAGTGGTTTTTGGCGGTCTCTTTCGTTTTGCAGCTCTCCTCTTTCTGTGGAACTGGTATAGGATAATAGAAAAGAACAAGAGTAAACAGAAGAAACAGTAAAGAGTTTATGTTTGTTTGTCTTTGTCATGTATTACAAGGAAATGGAACTGTTAGTTTATAAAACATTAAATTTAAAGTGACCAAATAACAAAATTTTCCCTTAAATTTAATCTTTTATAAAAATCCACCAACTATAATAATTATTTTTCTCTATCCAACTAATTACTTAAAGTAATGATATATAAATGATAATTAAGAGAAACAATATCGTACATTTTTTTTTTCATAAGCTTCCTTTCATTACTTTTATTCATTAAACAAAATAAGCAGACAGTATGCTACCAAATTATTTCAGTCCCCATACATCTACAATTTCCTCGTTTACGGTATGCAACACTATGTTTTTATGCTGCAATCGAATACAAAGAATCAATTTTATACATTCAAAAAGCTCAACGGTATTTCTACATGCATTACGAAAACACCTTCTGTTACGTTCTTCCCGCACTATAGATTGTCGCTTGCCATGCTAATCGAAGAATAAGCTTCTCCGTCGACTTCCCTTGCATCCTCGCCATTGCCCAGGAGAGCTATTCATTCCAACTTCCAACTCCCCTCACTATTCCGCAGCACCTCAACGCCTGCTCCCAAAGACACTTTGCCAAAGTGCACTTAAAGAAGAGATGATCCCTTGATTCTATCTCACCCCCACACAGAATGCAGCTTACATCTTCAACCAAGCCCATTCGAACCAACCTCACCCTAGTTGGCAATCGATCAAGTATTACCATCCACGAAATCACAGTATGTTTTGGGATATGCAAAGGGAACCACACTATTTTATGCCATGGTACCCTGTCTCCCTTTTCATGAACCATTTGCCAAATCTCCCTTGTAGGCAACCTCCTCCCACTAACTAGGATCGAAGCAGCCTTCTCCCGTAACTTCAAAAGCTTTCGCATCAACTAACTGAAATGTTGCTTAGCCTCTATATGCCAGAAGTCTTCCCTCTTTATGACATACTCCCTAATCCAAGCAATCCATAAGGAGTCGCTTCCAGACAATAGTTTTTGGATCAAATTTACCATGCATGCACAATTCCAGTCCTGCAAATTTTTCAACTCCAGACCACCTTCATATTTAGGTAAACAAATGTGTTTTCATTTAACACGTGCTCCAGTAGCGGCCCTATTCTCGCCCTTCCACAAGATCCTGCTGCATAAAGTTTCTATCTCATGCAGTACCCCAGCAGGCAATATCACCTGAGTGCACCAAAAGTTTGTCATGCTGAATAAGACAACACGAATGAGCTGCAGCCTACCTGCCCATTTACTCAGCTTGACCTTAATCTTATCAATTAAGAGAATGCAGTCCTTCTTACTTAGCTTTCTCGTAACTAGTGAAAGCCCCAAATAACGCACAGGCAGGACCCCAAGTTTAAAACCAGTAGCTGCTCGAATCCCCTCTTTACACTGAGATTGAATCCCAGCTAAGAAAATCTCAGTTTTGGAAGAATTCAACCTCAACCCCGAGAATACATAAAACTGCTCCAACACACATTTCACCCCAATCACAGACTCCACATTACTTTTGCAAAAGATCAGTAGGTCATCAACAAAGCAAAGATGAGTCAAACCTATCCTCTTGCACTTGGGATGAAAATGGAAAATATTCTTCCTTGCTGCAGCATCCAACATTTCAGAGAAAACATTCATAGTTAAAACAAACAAATAAGGGGAGAGGCCACCATTATAGATGAAAAAGTAAAAAAAAAAAAAAAAAAAAACACATAACATTATAGATGAAAATCGTATTACAAGATAAATAAAAAATATTAAAAAAATTAAAATGTATTTTTTTTCGATGATAAAACATAATATTTAATCTTCGATCGACTCTTAAGATCTTAGAGAGGCCACCATTGCTAGAAACTAATTAAAGTATTAATATATAAGATTTGTGTTTCAATCAAGACCCTAAAGATATTCATGGTCAATGGATCTGTGTTTATATATACGCTTTTTAACGATAATTTAGTTTTAATTAGCAGATTGTCGATGATTTTAATAAATTTATTTTTAAAAGATTATTTATTGATATAATTATAGTTATTTTAATAAATTAAGGATTATTTAAAAATATATTAAAATTATAAAGATTTTTTTAAAATATATTTTTAAATAAAAATTAAATTAAAAATTTAAAAACATATCCTGTATCATATTTTTAATAGATGATAATTTTTTCAACAATTATTAATATATAAATATTAAACATTTATTTAAATACTTATTTTACTATTCAACTTTTATTTATTACACTTAATATGTGAAGATTAATTAGTCTTTCTCCATATTAATAATTTACTGCTCCTTTATCTCACCGCCAAAACCAAACAGTCCCTAAAATCCAATCAACGATGTGCCCTAGTTTCAAAGCTGACCCCACTTTGAATCTTCCATACCCACGTGTCCCATGTACGTGGCAACTTCTGATGTCATTCAAACCGCACCATTTCTTATTAGTATGGCCCTAGTTTTTATATACTTGGACTGGTTTACTTTTGTCACTATAAAAAGCCATACAAGCTAGTAACAACCGTGTTCCTTGCTCTCCTCTCTCTCTCTCTTTCTGTTTATAAAATATCCATTTCAGACCAAACAAACAAAACTGAGTAGTCATTCCCTTCAACCTAACCACATTAAACCCATCTCTTCACTTGTTTAGAACAAGATCCAATTCAGTCTCTGATTCGTAGTGAAGAGTAGAAAATGGGATTGGAAGGAACCTTGGATTACATCTCCGATTGGCTTAGCAGCATGAAGAAGAAAAAGAAGAAGAAGCAAACTCAAACCGTAGCTATAAAAATAAGGATGGATTGCCAAGGTTGTGCACGGAAGGTCAAGAAGGTGCTCTCAGGAGTGAAGGGTAATGATTAATGAATATTTATATAATATAATCCACTGGAAGTCAACTACACGAATGCTTTTATTGGCTTTGGTGTTTGGTTTTGCAGGGGCTAAGTCTGTGGACGTGGACCTGAAGCAGCAAAAGGCGACGGTGACCGGTTACGTGGAACCGAAGAAAGTGCTGGCAGCGGCGCAGACGACCAAGAAGAAGGTGGAGCTGTGGCCTTATGTGCCGTACACGATGGTGGCGAACCCTTACGTGGCTCAAGCTTATGACAAGAAGGCACCACCCAATCATGTGAGGAAGGTTGCTGACCCTGCCAAAATCACTGAGACCACCATGGACGACCGATACTCCAACATGTTCAGTGACGAAAACCCTAATGCTTGCTCCGTTATGTAAACAGAAATAAAATCTACCAATAGGCAATATATGAGTGAATGAATGTAATGATTTCATTAACAATATATTAATATTAAGAAACTTTGAAACTTTTTATTAGAGAATTAATTTATGGTATGATTTGAGTAATTACGCAGTAATTTTGATTTGATTATAACATTTCTTCCTTGAGGGACAATGAAATTTTCTTATTCCAGTCTTCTATTTATTTTTAAAATAAATCTTCTTCGTGACACTAATCATGTAATATTAATAAAATTATTAATTATTAATCATATATAATTATTAATAACAATTTTTTTAATAAATTAATAGTGATTACGGTAGTATATGTTCTAGAATATAATCTCCGTCACTTAACATTGATTGCTCAATCACTCTGATGCATCGCTGCTGTTCGAACCCATGACCTCTATGAACAACAACCGTTCCTTTGAGTGATTGTATTTTTTTCTACAGATTGTATTTTTTTTCTCCTATTTTAACATTAATGACTATGTTCGTGGACCGTATGTTTTGTGGAAAATACTTAGATATCGTCTGTAAAGATATACGGGTTTTAAAGTACCAGATAAAATAGTAGAGATTTTTTTGTCACATAACAATATCTCTTTCTATGTCTTCTGTTAAAAATCTTTAAAAATAAATTTTAAATTATAATCCTAATTCTCTGTATCTTAAACCCTAAAAATATACTATACCCATAATTTTTAGACTTTAACCCTAACCCCTAATCTTGATCCCTAAACACTAAATTTTAAACCCGTAGAGACACAATTAAAAGATAGACAATTTATATTTCAAATACGAAATGAACCCATACATTTCATGCTTGTGATTAAATTTTAAATCCATTCCATCATTTTTCAAGAAATTGTCGTGTCCTAAAAAAGATTTTCCTTTTTAAAACGACGTTTTGTTCAAATCGTATGTCTTGTTGTACACCCACAGAGATTTATTGATTTTTTAAATAAAAAATAATAATGACAGTTGGATTGTTACACATATTTTATAATTTATTTAAAATGATTGCTAAAAAACACACAAACCGAATATAATACGAATTTGAAGATTTACAATTACTATCGTGTTGAAATTTATATTACGGTACGGGGACCCATCGAGAGATCTTTTAGGTGTTTTGGTTATAATCTTAGATGAATTCCACGTTTATAAAATAAAAATATTTTATCTTTGATGAATAATATAAATGAATAATCAACTACGAATTTAAAAAAATTTATAACCAAAAATTTTATCAAAATATATAATATTTTATGTTTTGTATATAACTTAAATTTTAATCGAATTAATTTAAAATGTTATTTTTTATATTATTTTGGATTGGTATTTTTAAGTCATCGTCTAACAAAATTACCCGAATAATAATGATGATGAGTTGATTGCTATAGTGATGGATGGCGTGTCTTCCTTTAGTGTAAAATGGGCAGTTGACCTAATTCAAAAGAAGATATTTCATGACTACACAAGTTTTTAGCCGCGTTTATAAAAAAAAGTTTTTACGGTATTTATGAAAGTAAACACTATTAAAGAGTATATATTAATGGTGTTTGTAAACATAAATGTTGTCATAGATTTTGTTCTTGTGCGATGTTTTTATGCAAAGACGTCGTAAATTATTGCGACGCTGACTATAACAATATTATTTATGGTATTTTTTTAAACGTCGAATTTTTTTAACGATGCTATAAAACATCGC
The DNA here is from genome assembly GCA_035048815.1 of Abelmoschus esculentus. Lineage (NCBI taxonomy): Eukaryota > Viridiplantae > Streptophyta > Magnoliopsida > Malvales > Malvaceae > Abelmoschus > Abelmoschus esculentus. The sequence goes on from JAUCBN010000010.1 coordinate 3,650,874, forward strand.
TATAAAATAATTTGAATTTAATTTAATTCGTAATTTTCATTTTTATGAGTGAGTGTGTTAAATAATTAGTTAATTTTTTTTTGATAAATGCTACTGAATTTTTATTAAATTTATATAAAATTTTAATTACAACGTAATTAAGAAGCAAAATAATTGGATTAAAAAATCCAAAAATTCTTACAACCAAAAACAACAAAAAATAAAATTCCTATGAAAATAAACATAACAATAAAATTCAACAGCTTCCTGAATCTTCTTGTCTCTGTCCAAACGAGACGCATAGTGAAGGAAGGAGTTGTAAGCGATTCAAACTGTCGTGCAAAAAGTACCGCTATCCAAGACTGATTTTATCGGCAAATAATCATCAACTGAGTGGGGATAAGTCTTTCTAAGTGACCACCGACAAAACAATAAATAAAAAATTTAGCATCGATTGAATCTCTGTGCGAACAACGACTGATTGCTAGGGTATGCTACAAAATGCCATAAGGATAGACGAATCAAACCCCAAAACAAAAATAAAAACATGTCACAAAAACGGAAAAAAACGTGTCACAAAAACAGTAAAAATAAATCTTATTAAAATAAAACAAGAAAAAAAGATAGATACAACTATATACCGGCTTATACATTTTTATGACTGCAGTTTTTTTCTTCTGAATATTATATGATTATTAATTAGTAATTTTAAAATATAAAATATTTTTATTGTTTAAAGAAAATTGATATGATAATAATAAAGTTTTAAAATTACTTTTCAACGTATTTTGACGTTACTATTAACCTATTAATTTTGATTTAGAATATATATTATATATCGTGTGGATAATTAGGTTTGAGTGAAACGGTTCTTCGTAATCCGTATGCTTTTGGTGCGACCAGGAAAAGAGGCTTGAAAAGTATCCATGAATTTCACCTAAAAACAATATTATAGTAAACAATAAATTTATATTTATAAATTCAAACTAATATATATATAACGTTTAAAGATCTGAAAAATATATAATATATTTTATGTTTGGTTATGAAATAAAAAACAAATCAACAAAACAATAAAAATATATAAATAATCTATAAATTAAAATTTTCCGACTCAGAACAGTCTTTGATCCATCCCTACCTCTTCAGTTACTTGTCCCCAACTGAGTTGTGTGTGTAGATACGACGGTGTGTTCGATGACGAAAGGAAAAGAGAAAGTGAGTAGCCGGCAGGTGACACTGCCGTCTCCGATGTTTCCCGACGTCCGACACTTCCAAGGCTACCACACCGATATAGGTTCAAGTTTATGACATAAGTACTCTAAAATGCCTGTTTAAAATTCAAGACATGCATCTCTTAAATACTTGTGTTGTAATTCTTGTCGGTAGATCCCCCACTGTTCCTGAAGAATTACCCTGGAGGGATAATCCATCTTTTAATTTATAAAACTATGTACAGTTTTGTTATTTCTATTAATAATTTTAAAAAAACTACATAATAGTTATTTTCGTCATTTATTTACGAGACTAATCAATCAAGTGTATCTATTTTATTATTATTTTTTTATTTTTTTTATCAAGTAAGATAAAATTTATTTTAATTTTAACTTACAATAAATATTAATGAATTTTTGTTTGGATAAGGTTACATTTGAGTCACCTAATTATTGAAAGTTACATTTGTGGGTAAGGTTACATTTGGGTCACTCAATTATTAAATGTTACATTTAGATCATTCAATTATAGGTAAGGTTACATTTTAGTCACTCTTCATATTTGAAAAAAAGTTTATCAATTCATGTATTAGATTAATTAATGATTTCAAATAAAGTATTCTAATGTTAACAAGGTTATACAAGTAATTTAAAAGAAAAAAGTGACCAAATTGATGTAGTTTTTCAAATATAAAGGCTGACCCAAATATAACCTTACTTATAATTGAGTGACCTAAATATAACCTTTAATAATTGGGTGACTCAATCGTAACCTTATCCGTAAATGAGTGACCTAAATATAACTTTTAATAATTAAATGATTCAAATATAATTATATCTATAATTAAATGATCTTTATTATAATCTACCTATAAAATAAATATATTTGATTAATTAATTTTATAATGACGTGATAAAAATAATTTATAATATAAATTTAGTAATTAACTAATTCTAATTCTAGAAGTAAATGAGCGGCATCTACGTGGAATAATTTTTTTCCAATCAATTATATATTAATTTTAAAAAAATATGAATATAAACAAACATATTTATCATTTGATTAAATTATTTTTTTTAAAATTTTTTAAATTATAAAATTTAAACCCATTAAAAATCTTTCTCTCTCTAAAATCCTCCTTTTCCTTCTCTACATATCTGCCGATTCATTGAGAGTCAACTTCCAAATCTATAGCTACCGAAATGGATAAGATTTACCTAGTTTTTATTTTTGAATTAAATAATAATTGAATAAATTAAATATAATCCCTCATTCAAAATATATATTCCCCCAAAATATAAAATTATTGGTGCATTATTAATAACTATTGTTGTTCAATTTAATACCAAATTCCTTAAATAGCTAAATAAGATTTTTTTTTTTAATTCTAAAGGATAAAAAACAAATTTTCCTCGACATACAACGCTAAAAATTCTAGTTTTCTTTAATCAATTTATTTATAATTTAAATGAATGTATTAATTTTAGTGTTTTAATATATTATAATTAATTATTTTATTTTTGTCTCTTTTATTTAGTGGGTTAAATTTTTGGGTATTTTTTATTTTAGAGATTTTATTTAATAATATATTAAAATTAATATATGAGGTATGACGGAGAATATAATAATTTATAAATTTGAATTTATAATGAAATATTATATAAATTTAAAGATATGTAGTTTTATTTAATTGAGTAAGATTATAGATGGATAGTGATAATGATTTATAAAATATTTTTTAAAATTTTATTTTAATATATGATTAATTGTATGTTGAACTTTTAAAACTTTTAATAATCACTTAAAAATTAATAGTATTCAATAATGTATTGTGTTGGTAATATTTAACGATGTACATTGTTTGTTCTAGATTATTTTTTAAAATCCTTTTGAATATTAAAAACAACCTTAATTTTTTTGATTCGAGGTAAGGGTGAGTAACGAATTTTTATTCGTTACTTTCAGGTAAGGTGAGTAAAATTCAATACAACTCAAAAAAAATAAATAATTTTATTTGATTCGAGGCGAAAATATTCGATTAATTTTGATTCAAATCAAAATTTCATAAACTCGAATAACTCGAAAAAATTCTAAATAAAATTTGAGTTATAAAATAAAAATTCGAATAACTTGATTTTTTTAATTAGAAGATTTATCTTTAAATTCAAGACGAGTGCCTCAAATTTTTATAATATATATTGATATATAAAAATATAAAAAAATATTAGTACACATAAAAATATATATAGTATATGATTAGTGAAAGTTGTTTAAATTACAATCAAATCGTACTTTAACATAATAAATAATTATAGCTAAATTTTTATAAGAACTCGAAACTAGACTTTAAAGTTTTGTGATTAAAGTTTAAATAATAAAGTTAGACTCGTCAATTGGAATAACTCGAAATTTTTTATTCGACTCAATCGAACACTCACTCCTACTTTCAGATCCTCTGGCTCGATGAAAAAAAAAATCTCATTATTGAACCAACGGTTGTAGTGGTCGATAGCTCCCCGGGTTGAATGAACCGTTGGTTCTTTGTGGTTTGTCCTAGTTTTGATTTTGGTGTTTTTAAAGTACTTGATTCGTGTAATATTCTCATAGATATTTTTTATCTAAGTTTAATTTTTTAAAATAAAATTTATATTAATATTTTATTTTATAAAAAATAACCTTAATTTTTAATCCCGTCAAATTCTTCAAACCTAATATTTTTATTTAAATTCTATACAAACCCTGACATAATTAAAAAAAATAACCAAACCGGTTGGATTATCAAAAAAACTGAATCTAACCTTAACCCCGTCCATGTTCAACTATTTCTAACCTACGTTTGCAACTCAATCAAACCTCAGAAGGGAATCAACGTAGAAACCACGACATTATATTTGACTTTTTGTTTTATGAAGTAAACAAACAACGTGGACGGCAACTCCGTTGATATCATAAAAGCCTGCGGTTAACCACTTATTATTTTTTACGAATTAACCAGAAAATGGAAAGGCGGTGTTGGATTCATCGAACCTGGATGTGATTTCGGTTCTTTCGAGGTGATCATCTTTCTTCTTCCAGAAATGTGTTTATTTGTTCATTATCTATGAAATATCACATAGAACCAACGGCTGATAATCTTTATTGGTTAAGTGGGAATAGCCTGGTTCCCTAGTTATTGGGGTTGAGTATTGAAGAAATTCCTGGTTTAGGGGGATTTATTTATGATCAAAAGGAAATATTACAGAGAATGTCAAGAACCCTAAACTCTTGGAACCAAAAGGTGAGCTTCTGAACTGATTTTTTAGCTCTGTTTTCTTTGCATGATTACAGTTTACTAATGTCGCTTTGTTGTTAATTATTGTTATTTTAATCCCCCCTTCCACCCTAGTGGAAAGGGACTACAGGGTTTTCTTTGAAGTAAAGCTTTGGCCTTGGGAAGATGTCTGGGGAAGGATAGGGACTTCCACCATCAATGGTTTCAATGTGAAGTATATGAAACGAGGTGGAATAGACTGGCTAGCTTAGCCTTTATTCTCCAATCTCTGTCCTAAAATGACAGGCACTACAGAAAACACATACATTCTCTTTGATTATTTGAACTATCTATCAAGCTTTTATCTTTATGGAATAAAAATAAAAGGGATGTTAAGTATTCCCCAGGAAGATGATGATGCTGAAATCAAGACTTGCGAATCGAAACTGCCTATTACTTTCATGCATTGCATCAGTTGAACGTTCAATTAATGATTAATCATGAATTGTATTCTTTAATCTAGTCAAATTTACGTTTTTGGTACTGGGAAGGGTCATTGTTGAATTTTTTGAACATTTTAAACTATTTTCTCTGGCTCTCTTTTATTTGAATTCTTTTTTCTTGGTGCAGAATGTCTTTTACAGTAACCCATTTTATAAAAGGAGAAATTCCACGTATATGGTGTTGTTTATTGCTTGTAATTTTCCTGGGAAAACTTTCCATGATAGCTATAAGAAGAAATTTATATAACATATTAGAAAATAAAGACAAGCAGAAAGATATGGCTAAGGTTTTTGCCACCTGTGCATTGTATAGTCAACATTTCTTTAGAGCATATTTTACACAATTATGGAAGAGAGATGATCATTTGCTTACATCAATACCTGTGTTGATTACTTTGTAATGTTTACTCCCACTTGGTTATCTGTTTTTTTTTTGTGACATGTAATAGATCCAGATTCATACACTATTATTGCTGATAAATTTCTGTATTGCTCTTGTAAATGTTTGACCTGCAATCCTTGCTCTACTTATATAAGAACACCTTCCCTAGCTTCTTTACTTACATAAAAAGCAAGTCTTTGAAATTTCTAAAACCCCATCTTCCAACTACCTCCATATCCATCATCTTTGGTTAGCTTCTAATCATTTCTTTGTCAGTATTAGCTTAATAGATTTTTCATACTTTTGAGCCTGATGCGATGTCCCCATGCTACAGTAGTCAGTAAATATTTTAGAGAAACACATGCATGTATCCATTTGATTGGTGGATTAATCTTTATGATGTTAAGAGTCGGCATGATATAACAACATGTTTTACTCCTACATGGTAAAAGAGTGATCTGAGTTTGTTCGTGTCTTTAGTCTTCCTGTGAGTTTAAACTTCTCTTAGTACTGAGATAAGTTTTTGTATCCATCTCGGTGTATAAGTATTAGTGAGTTTTTGCTAGTCTTCTAGCTGTAGAGTATTGTAAGTATTTGTTAATCGTGGCTTGCTTTTCCTGTGCTACAGATAACAAGTGATATGGCTTCGAATTCCCATGCAACTAATGAGCAAGCCGAAACCAAGGAGATGGACATTAGAAGCATGTCGTCCTCTCGGCGACATGTGAATCGTGAACCCTATCTTCATAAGGTGGCGGTTCCGCCTAAGCAAAACCTGTTGCAGGAATTCAAAGCCACTGTGAAAGAAACATTGTTTGCTGATGACCCTCTGCGTCCCTTCAAGGACCAACCCAGGTCTCGAAAGTTGATCCTGGGAATCCAGGCCATCTTCCCCATTCTTGAATGGGGAAGGAGTTACACTTGGAGAAAGTTTCGTGGTGATATCATTGCTGGATTCACTATTGCCAGTCTCTGCATACCTCAGGTTTTAGATAATTAGATATACTCCAAAAACATCTATCTATACACTAGCTAATTTTCCTTGTTTAACTATTCATCTAAATTACTTGAAAAATAGGACATTGGCTATGCAAAGCTGGCGAACTTGGAGCCCCAGTATGGACTTTGTAAGCTTCCATGTTATTCTTTAAGGTGTTTTTTTGGATTTTTCTTTAAGGTTTTTTATATGTTTTCTTTTCGTTCCATGACAGACTCCAGCTTTGTTCCTCCATTGATTTATGCCTTTATGGGAAGTTCAAGAGATATAGCCATTGGACCAGTGGCTGTGGTATCTCTTTTATTAGGGACTATGCTTTCAAAAGAGATCGACCCTAATAAAAACAAAGCCGAATATCTGCAGCTTGCATTTACTGCTACCTTTTTTGCAGGCGTCACTCAAGCAACTCTCGGTGTTCTTAGGTAATTACTAGTTACTTTTATGTATTTCACCCACGCCATGATATATAGCTGCTATATGCCTATAAACACATTTCTGATAACTTTGTGTTACGTTACTAAAATAATTAGGCTTGGTTTCTTGATTGAGTTCCTGTCCCATGCTGCCATTGTCGGTTTTATGGCCGGAGCTGCCGTCACAATCGCACTCCAACAGCTTAAGGGATTTCTCGGTATAAAAAATTTCACAAAGAAATCAGATATTGTGTCTGTGATGCAATCTGTATGGGGCAACACCGATCAAGTAAGAACTTCTAAACATGTATCTTCTTTTTCCAACAAAAAATTGCCTACTTTTCCACGGTTACAACATTTATACGGCACTAAATATTTTGCAGTGGAACTGGCAGACCATAGTCATTGGAGTTTGCTTTTTATCCTTCCTTTTGTTCACGAAATACATTGTAAGAGATCCCATCAGTCTTGATTTTCTGTTTACTAACTATTACAGGCTTGTCAGTTGTAACCATTTGCTAACTTTCACATGCTTTGCTTTGTGACATAGGGAAAAAAGAACAGGAAACTCTTCTGGGTGCCTGCTATAGCTCCTTTGATATCTGTTATTCTCGCCACCTTTTTCGTCTTCATAACACGTGCAGATAAGCAAGGAGTTGCCATTGTAAGCACTAAGCATTTCCCTCCTTTAGTTCTACAATATTGCAATTTAATGAGAATTCAAAGAACAACCATTGTTCTTCCATCTTTGCAGGTGAGGCACATTAAGGAAGGAATCAATCCTTCATCTGTGAATCAAATTTACTTCAGTGGTGAATATCTTACGAAAGGTATAAAGATCGGTGTCGTGGCTGGTATGATAGCATTGACGGTAAGCCACTTCCGTTTTCTCCATTAAATCTAGAGAAAAAAAGCAAATTAATAGACCCTTTGACTTAATAGGAAGCTGTTGCGATCGGAAGAACTTTTGCTTCAATGAAAGAGTATCAAATAGATGGGAACAAAGAAATGATGGCACTAGGAGCTATGAATATCGTTGGTTCAATGACTTCCTGCTATGTTGCCACTGGTGAGAACAGAGAGAACACATGTTGTAGCATACTTATATAGGTATATGATCATCTATAACTGACGTTACTAACCTTTGTTACTTGCTGCAGGTTCATTTTCTCGATCTGCAGTAAATTTCATGGCAGGATGTGAAACTGCGGTCTCAAATATCGTTATGTCCAGTATTGTATTCTTAACCCTGAAATTCATAACACCTCTTTTCAAGTACACTCCAAATGCCATCCTCGCTGCCGTCATTATAAACGCCGTGGTTGGCCTTTTCGATGTTCCGGCAGCCATATTGATATGGAAGATTGATAAGTTCGATTTTGTTGCATGCCTGGGAGCCTTCCTTGGAGTCGTGTTTTCGTCGGTTGAGATTGGCCTCCTAATTGCTGTAAGAACATAGATGTCCACAACCGAAACTTGCTTAAGATCAATTATATATACTCTGGTTTTACGTTTGATATAAATCTGTTGTGTCACCATGTCAGGTCATAATATCCTTTGCTAAAATCCTCTTACAAGTTACTAGGCCTCGAACTGCTATTCTAGGGAAGCTGCCTAGGAGTACGGTGTATCGAAACATCCTACAATATCCTGAAGCAACTAGAGTTCCTGGGGTTTTGATCGTTAGAGTTGATTCTGCTATTTACTTTTCCAACTCTAATTATGTCAAGGAGAGGTATATATACATACATGATACATCCTTCTAAGCTAATTTCTCTCTTAGATTCGATTCGATTTCAAGATGCTGGTAGTTAATTGGTGGACATGGTTGCAGAATATTGAGATGGTTAGTGGATGAAGAAGAGGAAGTAAAAGCTGCATGCCAACCATCAATCCGGTTTTTAATAATTGAGATGTCACGTAAGAATCCATTGACTAATTCTTCTCAAGCTTATCTGTTAGTTGTTCAGTTTGCAGTTTTAAGCTCACTTATTTCTTTCTATTTTCTTATGCGTTAGCTGTAACTGACATTGATACCACTGGCATCCATGCCTTTGAAGAACTACACAAGAATCTTCAGAAAAAGAATATTCAGGTAATTCAACAGATGATGGCTCAATCTAGGTCTTAATTATCAGTTACCTGAGTTTGTCTTCGTTTGTTGAACAGCTTGTTCTGGCAAATCCTGCCCCGGTGGTGATTGAAAAGCTTCAAGCATCGAGATTCACTGATATAATCGGCGGCAACAACATCTTTCTAACCGTCGCGGATGCCGTGTCATCATGTTCACCGAAACTGGAGGAACAAGTATGAACAAGGAGAAAGAAATGGTGGTTACTGGTTCATGTATGATAAGGGAGGGTGTCCAAGGTGGAATTAAATAATTTCAAGGTTGTAGGTGGGACTGGGATGATCAAATTCCAAACCACCAGGCACATGTTTGTAAATTTGATAAAAATAATTGTCCATATATAGAATGGAATCCAATGTTGTATTTGATTCGTCTTAACTCAAGAGTTTGTTAACCTGCGGTGTCACTTGTGAAAACCCTAGTGTTTGGTTTTTTATGAGTTAATATAACCCATTATATAATTGTGGGAAAATGGAATGAATGTAGACATCAGGCACATCCAGATTCATTAAGGACCACTTCCATATGTTATAAAGAAAGATTAATAATAGTAGAGTAGATATATTAGATTAGAGACGTAAGATTCTATTATTCTTTATTTATTTATTTATTTATTTATTTATTTATAATCCTTTGGAACATTTTGAGGATAAGTTCAGTTGCTTGAGAGTTGAGACCCTGTTTCAGTTTATTTTATTCGGAAACAGAGATACGAAGGAATGGTTAAAGTAACGATTGTTGTTTTTAGAGGTCACGAGTTTAAGTACTAATAATGTCAGCACAATGATTGAACGATTAAAGTTTAATGGTTGAGAATATTTTAGAACAGATATTAAGAAAATTCTATAGTGAGCGTCGAACATTGTTGAATATTATTAAATTAATTAATAAAAATTAAAAATCTCAAAGACTCAATATATAATTAATAAAAGAGTGATGAACTCAACATAAAATCAATAATTGTATATTGAGTCCTTAAATTTTTTTAATCTTTGTTAATTAATCTAATAGTGTTCAATAATGTTTAGCATTAATAGTGTTCAACGATGTTCGACGCCTATTATAGACTTATCCTTATTGTAATCACTAACTTGGAGCATGAGATGAAATCACCTAACTATATTCGTCGATTTTAAAAAGAACGTGAACGTTGTGTTTATATAAACGATAAACAATTTGATATCATTTACTCTTTATACTCTTTTTATAATAATATTGAAATGCTGTGATGTAACACTTAGATTTCACAACATCATCAAAATAAAAAAGTTGTATTAAAAATTGTAAAAAAAGGCAATAGTAAGAAATCATATAAAATTATAATATATTAGTTTATAAATTTAAAAGTTATAGATATTAAAATAAGTACAAATATGAGAAAATTAAATAAGATCAAATGTTATTGTGGATTAAAAATGATTTAGGTATTAATTTTAGAAAATACACAAATACAAGAATTAATCTGAACAATAAATAAATATTAATTTATAAAAAATAAACAAATTCAATTATCCATTCGGATAAAAAGAATTAAGCATCCCTGTGAAAAGACTGTAAAACTTATCCCTAAACAAATTGGGCCAATGGGTGAACCCAAGTCTATACCCCTATGGTTGTGTGATATGGATATGAGCAAAACCCATTTGAGACCAACTGAGATGGCCCATGAAAAAATAATTTGTTTTCGGTGACACCATCGACGGAAACCGCTGATACAACTTTCCATCTCTGCCTTTAGCCTGTATCTGTGGACCCCAAACGCCGTCGGATGGCCAGCATCATGTTTTGGGTGATTTTAAAAAGGGTTATTATGTGAATCAGATGGCGGAGCTTCAAGTTCAACGTTGGTAGTACTTGTGTTTAGATCAAAAGTGATCTCTGTCAAGCTTGTTGTTCTCTTCATTGGTAACCTCGGCTTCTTCCCTAACATCATCTTCTTTGTTTCGGCTGATACTAGTGATGGCCTCGGCCTCCACTAGTATCAACCGAGAAAATGACTGTAATATCTTATTCTTTGTCTCCAATGCTTAAGAAATGGGATCCTTGACTGCCACCATTAGACCATCTTTATTTGCACTGCTAGGATGATCCGACCGATTGAATGGGTCTCCCAGTAGTTGTATAATACACAGCAGATTGAATGAGTCTGACGTCAGAAAACCAGAGCTCAGTACAATGGAGTGAGGATGTTAAAGTAAAAAGAATAAAACACAAGAGGTTAAAACTTAGAACAGAAGGTTAATGATGATTAGTAGACGTGATTAAGAGAATTAATTAAGGAACTCAAGTAGTATATAATGTGAAGGGAGCTGGTGACAAGAATCCAAGACATATCTAAACACAGTGGTTCTTGTTCTTGTTCTATGAAAATCTTCCCTCTTTCTTCTATTACACCCCGCTTCTCTGAATCCCTTTCTGTTAAGCATCTGTCTTTTGAATTTTTTTTTGTTTTTTGGGGTTTGTTTTTTTGTTTCAGCACTTAATACAGGGTGAAAAGCAAACTTAGAGACAAAAATTTCTTTTAAAACAGGTGATTTCAGAATCGAGATCCAATTTTATATATAATTCTTACTTTTTAGTCTTTTCAAATTGAATTTTTGGAATCTCATTTTTCTGTAGATAAATCAGCTTTGAGGGTGATTTTTTTATCCCTCAAAGTTCATTTTTTTGAAGTTTGATTTCAAAGATTTTTGTCTATTTTTAAAAGAACTTTAATTTTTTCTGGGTTTAAGACCTGTTCTTCAAGTTTTGGCCAGAAACAGGTTACGTTTATTTCTTCATCTTTGGACATCTTCTTTTTCCTAGTTTAAAATCCAGTTTAGTTTAAAAGTAATTGCAGCTGCAATGGATTTCATTAGTACCGAAGCAGTTATATCAGATCTGTATGAGGGGGAATTAATGGAAGCACATGAACCTTTTAATAATGGTGTTTCCTCTCCTTCTATTTCCTTTTTTCCTTCTACGTCTCATCTTTCTTTCTCTTCTTCCCAAACACAGTCCAGTCTCTACACAGATGGCTGCTGTTACTCCATACCGATGGACTCATTTCCAGGTATCCAGCAGTACCAACAGCCTTAAACTGGTTCATCAATTGGGTTAAATAGCTTGTCTCAAGCTCAGATCCATCAGATTCAGCTCCAATTGCACCTCTAGAGCTATCAACAAATCTAACCTCACAACATCAGCAGCAAGAGTAACCAGATGGTTAGCTTTCTTAGCCCTAAACCTGTTCCGATGAAGCAGATGGGTACACCATCAAAGCTCAAGCTTTATAGAGGAATTAGGCAACGTCACTGGGGAAAATGGGTCGCTGAGATCCGGTTACCCAAGAACCGGACACGTCTTTGGTTAGGCACTTTTGACACGACCGAGGAAGCTGCTTTGGCTTACGACAAAGCAACCTTTAAACTAAGAGGTGACTTCGCGAGACTCAATTTCCCTATCCTTCGCCACCACAGCTCCCACATCGGAGGCGATTTCGGCGAATACAAGCCTTTACCTTCCTCTGTTGATGCTAAGTGTCACGGGTCGCACATTGGAGTCCGAGACATTGGCACCATATGGTGTATTTTGGCCTGCCCAAGTATTTTCAAGAGCGATGCTCGGCTAGAGAAAACCACAAACGTTGGCCCGATCCAAAGAGTTTTCTAGAAGGCTTATCCATCTAAGGGGAGTTCAAGTATAAATAGAGGCCTTCCCCACCTCATTTGATGTACTGAGTTATTCCAACTTTCTAAGGAATAAAGACATTTTCTCTAAAATCCTCTGAGTTGTTCTTGTTTGTTCTTTCAGTGTTCTTGAAGAGTTCTTCATCGCTATCTCTTTTGATCCGTTTCCGCTTAGAACGCTTCGCGTTCGTCGGTGCTTGGGAAGTTTGATCTTCTGTAAGTGTTGAGAAGGCTTACTTAGTCGTTTGTCTTGAGGACTCGACTAAGGCCGCACGGTTTAGCTGGTTTTAAAGTCTAGCCCCGTGACAAGAGATATCAAAGCAAGATTGTGTGCTAGCTGTGGATTTAGCAAGCGCCTCATGTGTTGCGGAGCGAGTCATGAGGACGAGCGTGTTAGCTCGCACCCCAAGAGAGGAGGGTGTTCGCGAGTGGGTTCTCTAGAGACGAGGACGGGTAGGCAGGAAGCCGCAGCGAAAGTTCTCCGAAAGGTCAAGCTGCAATGGGAACACCTGGTTATAGTGGCGAGTGGCCATGAGGTGGTTGAGATCGACAATGGGACACCTTGTTAAAAGTGGCGAGGGCCATGAGGTGGTTGCAAGTAGACCTGTGCCCGACATCAAAGGGTGACCCCAGTTAGTGGGCGAGTTTGGGAGAATTGCACACTAGTTCCTGACACGTTTCAAGAGAAGGGAAAGAGTTTCCTCCCCATGCACGAGGGCGTGCATGAATTGGGTGGAGGAGAATGTCACGGACCGTGAGTCGTGACTATGCGAGACCGAGCGGGATGCTTTCTGGTAGTGCTTAAAGCTTGGGAGCGGGATAGCATTAAGAGTGTAGTATGTGCCGAGCAGCCGTCCTATCTAGGATGGGCGCGCTGATCGTACACCACACTGGTCGGGAGCTGTCCCCGCTTCCCTGATGAGCCCATGGGAGGGCAAAACCAGTAAGCATTGGAGATCGTTAAGGCTAATCTTCGAGCACGCGAGAGTCTCGAGGTGCTGCACGGATAGTAGTCCCTGCGTGAAAACTCTGACCCCGTGACAAGTGGTATTAGAGCTAGAGCTCAGAGCCTTTTTCGAGCAACGTTAGGCTGTTCAAGGTACGAAGCATCGAGTTTGAGATGGCACCAAAGAGGGATACTGTTGCTGCTGCTGGCCAGAAGGGTGTGGAAACCCAGGCTAACAAAGAAAGTCGATCTGACTCAAGAGACAAGTTGTCTGCACTTGAGGAGAGGAGCACCAGGCTTGAAGGATCCGTGAAGGATTCTGGTGAGCGAATCGTCGTAGTGGACGTACGCCTCGAGGAACTGGATGACCAAGGTGATAAACTAGAGGTGAAGAGAGATGCTCTCGAAGCCAAGTTTGAGGCAATGAGGGAAGAAATGTTGGGACTCAAGGCGGAAGTTCTGGTTTATCAGGCTGCTATGCGGAATGGTGTGCTGAATCCAACCATACCTAAACCAGTGAAGGACATCCCTAAACCCAAGAGTTCAATGGAACCAGGTCGGCGAAAGATGTTGAGAACTTCCTCTGATGCATGGAGCAATACTTCCGGGGAATGACATCACTGACGATGCCGAGAAGGTGAACACTGCAGTAGTCTATTTGACTGACGTTGCCTTGTTATGGTGGCAAAATAGATGTTCTGAGTCGGATGACGATGATATTCCAATCGGGGCATGAAAGGATTTCCAGTCTGAGCTTAAGGAGCATTTTTATCTAAAGAATGTCAATGAGGAAGCTCGAGACAAACTTCATCAGTTGAAGCACGACGGCTCAATTCGAGAATATGTGAAAAGTTTTACTGAACTCAAGCTTCAAATTAAAGATTTGAGCGAATCGGAAGGTTTGTATCTCTTCAAATCTGGTCTCTAGAGATGGGCGAGAATGAAGCTGAAGAGAATGTGTGTTAAAGACCTTTCAGGAGCGTTGGCCGCTGCTAAATCTATTGCAGAGTTTGAGATCAGAAATGAGTCTTCCAAGCCCCGAGACAAGGGTAATGGAAAGGGAGACGAGAAAAGTTCCAAAGAGAAGAGCGTCGAGGGAAAGCCATCCCCCAAGTCTAATCGATATGAGAAGCCATATGAGCGGAAGGATCGAGGAACCGTAAAGTGCCATCATTGTGAGGTTCCTCACATGGTGAAGGACTGTCCAAAGAAGAAGAGCCGCCTCGATGCCATTGTCTAGAAGGATGATGATTCAGATGGTGAACCAGGCAGACTTGGTGCAATCGCCAGTGTGAAAGGGGGTAAGCCGAAGGTGACGGGTCGCAAGTGTTACCGTTGTAAGGGGTCGCATAGAGCGCGAAAGTGCCCTGATCGAGTGAAGCAATCCAAGAAGGATGAGCCCGAGTGTGATGAGGCTGCGATGCTTGGCTCGATGATTCTGAGTTCTGCCAAGAAGAAAGGCAAGAAGCAGAATGGGTTGATGTTTGTCGACATCAATGTGGTGGGATGATCGAAGAGTGCTTTAATGGACACCGGGGCAAGCGATCTATTCATGTCCAAGAAGGTTGCAGTGGAACTTGGTCTTAAAGTTGTGGATTCAACAGACAAGATCAAGACTGTGAATGTCAAGGAAGCTCCTGTTCTAGGGACTGTGCGGGAAGTTGATCTGCAGATTGGTGATTGAAAGTCTAAGGAAGACTTCAAGGTATTCGAACTAGACGACTTTGAATTTATTTTGGGACTAAACTTCCTTGACCGTGTACAAGCGATCATCATTTCGTGTGCCAACGTCGTGTGCATCTTGGATCCGAGACAACGATGTATTGTGCCAGTACGACGAGACATCGGGCAAGTGACCAAGAAGCTGACAGCTATTCAGCGTGTCGAGGATGCTCCAAGCTGAGGAGTCATCGGGAAAGAGGCGACAGTTGGGGATATTTCCTTGGTGAGGCATGTGTTGCCTGAGCCTATTGGCGTAGAAGCCGTCGAGGAGCCATCCGTGGACAAGGTGGCTAGTGCATCGAACTTCAAGGAGACTGAAGTGTCGATGGGTGTTGCATTACCGAGGAGCAATGGGGCGACAAACTTCAGTGAGGAAGTATTGTCGGAGAGAGAAAATGTTGGGTCGATGAGTGAAGTACCTCTTGAACATGGGGATAATGATCAAGTAGTACTTGGTACAGGTGATTTTACATGGCGGTGCGAGCCGAAGTGAGCAGTCCTTATAGGGGGACAACTG
Source organism: Abelmoschus esculentus (assembly GCA_035048815.1). Lineage (NCBI taxonomy): Eukaryota > Viridiplantae > Streptophyta > Magnoliopsida > Malvales > Malvaceae > Abelmoschus > Abelmoschus esculentus. Next base: position 3,666,597 of record JAUCBN010000010.1, read on the forward strand.
AATCAGGGTCCGGTGCTCTTTATGGGGAGAGCGGTTCTTATGGGGGACATTCAAACTAGACTCCGAGACAGAAGCTAGCCAAGGTGCGCGAGAAGCTCCAAGATCGAACTCAGACTTATCCGAGTGACGCGACGAGGGCGTCGCCAAGTTTGGTGGGGGAGAATATCACGGGTCGCACATTGGGGTCTTAGACATTGGCACCATATGGTGTATTTTGGCCTGATCAAGTATTTCCAAGAGCGATGCTGGGCTTGCGAAGACCACAAACATTGTCCCGATCCAAAGAGTTTTCTAGAAGGCTTATCCATCCAAGGGGTGTGAACACTTTGTGTGAACACAGAAGATACTTTCCATAGTTAGACGGGAATATTCCCATAATTATGCTTTGTGAATGGATAGAGTTGTATCATAGCCGTAGATGTAAATCTGTATAGACCGTAGGATCAGGGGGAGTTCAAGTATAAATAGAGGTCTTCCCCCACCTTTCTAAGGAATAAAGGCATTTTCTCTAAAATTCTCTGAGTTGTTCTTGTTTGTTCTTCAGCGTTCTTGAGCATTCTTGAAGAGTTCTTCCTCGCTATCTCTTTTGATCCGTTTCCGCTTAGAATGCTTCGCGTTCGTCGGTGCTTGAGAAGTTTGATCTTCCGTAAGTGTTAAGAAGGCTTCCTTAGTCGTTTGTCTTGAGGACTCGACTAAGGCCGCACTGTTTAGCTGGCTCTAAAGTCTAGCCCCGTGACAAGAGGTATCAGAGCGAGGCTGTGTACTAGCTGTGGGTTTACCAAGCGCCCCATGTGCTACGGAGCGAGTCATGAGGACGAGTGTGTTAGCTCGTACCCCAAGAGAGGAGGGTGTTCGCGAGTGGGTTCTCTAGAGACGAGGACGGATAGGCAGGAAGCCGCAGCGAAAGTTCTCCGGAAGGTTAAGCTGTAATGAAAACACCTGGTTAAAGTGGCGAGGGCCATGAGGTGGTTGCGATCTGCAATGGGAACACCTGGTTATAGTGACGAGTGGCCATGGGGTGGTTGAGATCGGCAATGGGACACCTTGTTAAAAGTGGCGAGGGCCATGAGGTGGTTGCAAGTAGACCTGTGCTCGACATCGAAGGGTGGCCCCAGTTAGTGGGCGAGTTTGGGAGAATTGCACACTAGTTCCTAGCACGTTTCAAGAGAAGAGAAAGAGTTTTCTCCCCATGCACGAGGGCGTGCATGAATTGGGTGGAGGAGAATGTCACAGACTGTGAGTCGTGACTATGCGGGACCGAGCGGGATGCTTTTTGGTGGTGCTTAAAGCTTGGGAGCGGGATAGCATTAAGAGTGTAGTACGTGCCGAGCAGCCGTCCCATCTAGGATGGGCGCACTGATCGTGCACCATACTGGTCGGGAGCTATCCCCGTTTCCCTGATGAGCCCATGGGAGGGCGAAACCAGTAAGCGTCGGAGATCTTTAAGGCTGATCCTCGAGCACGCGAGAGTCCCGAGGTGCTGCACGGATAGTAGTCCCTGCATGAAAACTCTGACCCCGTGACAAGTGGTATTAGAGCTAGAGCTCAGAGCCTTTTTCGAGCAACGTTAGGCTGTTCAAGGTACGAAGCATCGAGTTTGAGATGGCACCAAAGAGGGATACTGTTGCTGCTGCTGGCCAGAAGGGTGTGGAAACCCAGGCTAACAAAGAAAGTCGATCTGACTCAAGAGACAAGTTGTCTGCACTTGAGGAGAGGGTCACCAGGCTTGAAGGATCCGTGAGGGATTCTGGTGAGCGAATCGACGTAGTGGACGTACGCCTCGAGGAACTGAATGAACAAAGTGATAAACTAGAGGTGAAGAGAGATGCTCTCGAAGTCAAGTTTGAGGCATTGAGGGAAGAAATGTTGGGACTCAAGGTGGAAGTTCTGGTTTATCAGGCTGCTATGCGGAATGGTGTGCTGAATTCAACCATACTTAAACCAGTGAAGGACATCCCTAAACCTAAGGAGTTCAATGGAACCAGGTCGGCGAAAGATGTTGAGAACTTAATCTGATGCATGGAGCAATACTTCCGGGGAATGGCATCAGTGACGATACCGAGAAGGTGAACACTGCAGTAGTCTATTTGACTGACGTTGCCTTGTTATGGTGGCGAAATAGATGTTCTGAGTCGGATGACGACGATATTCCAATCGGGACATGGAAATATTTCCAGTCTGAGCTTAAGGAGCATTTTTATCCAAAGAATGCCAACGAGGAAGCTCGAGACAAACTTCATGTCCAAGAAGGTTGCAGTGGAACTTGGTCTTAATGTTGTGGATTCAACAGACAAGATCAAGACTGTGAATGCCAAGGAAGCTCCTGTTCTAGGGACTGTGCGGGAAGTTGATCTGCAGATTGGTGATTGAAAGTCCAAGGAAGACTTCAAGGTAATCGAGCTAGACGCCTTTGAATTTATTTTGGGACTAAACTTCCTTGACCGTGTACAAGCGATCATCATTCCGTGTGTCAACGTCGTGTACATCTTGCATCCGAGACAACGATGTTTTGTGCCAGTACGATGAGACATCGGGCAAATGACCAAGAAGCTGACAGCTATTCAGCGTGTCGAGGATGCTCCAAGCCGAGGAGTCATCGGGAAAGAGGCGACAGTTGGGGATATTTCCTTGGTGAGGCATGTGTTGTCTGAGCCTATTGGCGTGGAAGCCGTCGAGGAGCCATCCGTGGACAAGGTGGTTGGTGCATCGAACTTCAAGGAGACTGAAGTGTCGATGGGTGTTGCATTGCCGAGGAGCAATGAGGCGACAAACTTCAGTGAGGAAGTATTTTCGGAGAGAGAAAATACTGGGTCGACGAGTGAAGTACCTCTTGACATGGGGATAATGATCAAGAAGTACTTGGTACGGGTGATTTTACATGGCGGTGCGAGCCAAAGCGAGCAGTCCTTATAGGGGACAACTAAATCAGGGTCCGGTGCTCTTTATGGGGAGAGCGGTTCTTATAGGGGACATTCAAACCAGACTCCGAGACAGAAGCTAGCCAAGGTGCGCGAGAAGCTCCAAGATCGAACTCAGACTTGTCCGAGTGGCGCGACGAGGGCGTCGCCAAGTTTGGTGGGAGAGAATATCACAGGTCGCACATTGGGGTCCTAGATATTGGCACCATATGGTGTATTTTGGCCTGACCAAGTATTTCCAAGAGCGATGCTGGGCTTGCGAAGACCACAAACATTGGCCCGATCCAAAGAGTTTTCTAGAAGGCTTATCCATCCAAGGGGTGTGAACACTTTGTGTGAACACAGAAGATACTTTCCATAGTTAGACGGGAATATTCCCAGAATTATGCTTTGTGAATGGATATAGTTGTATCATAGCCGTCGATGTAAATCTGTATAGACCGTAGGATCAGGGGGAGTTCAAGTATAAATAGAGGTCTTCCCCCACCTTTCTAAGGAATAAAGGCATTTTCTCTAAAATTCTCTGAGTTGTTCTTGTTTGTTCTTCAGCGTTCTTCCTCGCTATCTCTTTTGATCCGTTTTCGCTTAGAACGTTTCACGTTCGTCGGTTCTTGGGAAGTTTGATCTTTCGTAAGTGTTGAGAAAGCTTACTTAGTCATTTGTCTTGAGGACTCAACTAAGGCCGCACGGTTTAGCTGGTTCTAAAGTCTAGCCCCGTGACAAGAGGTATCAGAGCAAGGCTGTGTGCTAGCTGTGGGTTTACCAAGCGCCCCATGTGCTGCGGAGCGAGTCATGAGGACGAGCGTGTTAGCTCGCACCCCAAGAGAGGAGGGTGTTCGCGAGTAGGTTCTCTAGAGACGAGGACGGGTAGGCAGGAAGCCGCAACGAAAGTTCTCCAGATGGTCAAGCTACAATGGAAACACCTGGTTAAAGTGGCGAGGGCCATGAGGTGGTTGCGATCTACAATGGGAACACCTGGTTATAGTGGCGAGTGGCCATGAGGTGGTTGAGATCGGCAATGGGACACCTTGTTAAAAGTGGCGAGGGCCATGAGGTGGTTGCAAGTAGACCTGTGCTCGACATTGGAGGGTGAACCCAGTTAGTGGGCGAGTTTGGGAGAATTGCACACTAGTTCCTGGCACGTTTTAAGAGAAAGGAAAGAGTTTCCTACCCATGCACGAGAGCGTGCATGAATTGGAATTTCTATGTTAAACTGCTCTCTGGTTATTTTTACGCAATTTAAACTGCTCTCTGGTTATTTTTAAACACAATTCTTTTTTGTGATTATTTTATTTAATTTTTGTATTCACTGTACTAACACGAATTTTGTTTTGTTTTGTTTTCCTTGACTATCTTGTTTATTTATTTGTCATATTATTTGTATTGACATTAAATTCGAGAAACAGTAAAATTAAAAGTATCCAAAAATATCTGAAGTGTTCATTGCTGAAGAAGATAATACGGACGTTTGGGCATGGTCATAGGCAGTCCAACACGAGAAAGGAGATAGCTTATCGCCGGAAAGCGTGTCGATAATGAAGGGTTTTGTGAGAATCAATACGGCTCAGAATCCATGTCTTCAGGAAGTCCGGGAAATCTGGGATCAGTGGACTGATGGTATGAAGGAACAGTTTAAGAAGGAATTCGGGGACATAGCGCTGCTATTAAAGGTGCCTGTAGGTAGACAACTACTCAGAGCAATGGCGCAATTTTGGAACCCGGCATATAACTGTTTTACTTTTGGACGAATTGACATGACTCCTACATTGGAGGAGTATGAGGTTTTAATCAACAGTCGCGTGGTCAAGAGAGATAAGATCTATGTTAAGCCGAACAGTACTTCAAGTTTCACGAAAAAGTTGATGCAGGTTACAAGAAAAGAGAAAGAGTTTTGGGATTAGAAGCTCGCTAATCGTGATAGTACAGATATGAACGAGGATAAGCAGAGAGTCAATTGGAAAGTCTTGAAAGAGTTGATAGTGGACAGTCGTGAAGAGCCCTCTAAGATTAGAAGAATCTATGCCCTTTGCATTTATAAATTAGTGTTATTTTCGAGGACTACGGGACACATAGATCCATCCACCGCTGGAATCCACCATATCATGCACTAAGGTATACCAGTTCATATCCGCCATTTTGGAGCATCTGAAGGATTGCATCATAGAGAAGAAGGACGAGAGACAGTGGGAAGAACTCTTTCAGAATTTGACGGACGCGGATGTCGTTTGGAAGGCCTGCTGGTTGAGTAGAGGAACGACATTTCTGTACAAATGTGGGGAGTTAGATTGGGTCTCATTGCCAGGAGTTTGGGGTGGAACAGCTTATTGCCCACTTCTGGTTTCTAGATAGTTCGGATCTAGGCAGTTCATACCTGCTACAACTGGAATGGCAGGTTTCGAATACGCACACAAGACAGATGGGTATAAATATAAGAATGATACAATTTTGAAGGTATGGAAGACGCTCAGGAAAGTTCAGCCTTATCAAAGTTTGGAGATTATGGCCAGGTATGACGAATGGAGAACACACAGGGTGAACGATAAGTCCTTTCAGGAGATACCAAGGATTACCGGATCGACGAGCGGAATAGCACAAGAAGCATCATTCGTAATAGAGAAATTAAAGCATGATCGAGAGTTAGATTCGCAGAGGTATGAGAAGTGGATTTATGATCTTACGCAGGAGTTAAATATGGCGAAGTATCAAGAGTCAACACATAAGAGAAAAGAGAATGAGCTGATTAGTCAAAATGAGAAGTTAAGCCAGGATTTGAAGGAAACACAAGAGATGTACGAAGGACATAGGAAGAAGTTTCAGAAAGGAAGCGAGAGTACAAAGATTAAAGATTTGTCTGATCGTCTAAGTAGGATGGAGAAAGAAAATGAAGAGTACAAGAGGCTCTATGAACGAAAGTGTCGCGAAGCAGGGGAAGCAAAATACAAGGCCAAGAAGAAGCTAGAGAACGAGCAAGCGAGGAATTTTGAATTGACGAACCAAGTGACGCAGTTGGAAGAGTTGATTACCAAGTACCACAATGAAGACAAGGTTCAGATGGAAAAGAAAAAGAAGGTCTACAACAAAAGGTAGTCTCTCTTGAAAATAAGGTCCAAGAGTTGAGTGAGAAATTAACAAGGTACGAGGGAGCTTTATGCCAGGACACTGGAGGAGCATGGAAAGCAAAATACGAAGCAGCACAGAGCACCGTTCGAAATCAGAATAACGAGTTGGTCAATTTCAAAGGCCAGGTCAGAAGTATTGCCTCTTATGTACAGATTCTGTCGAAGGAAGCTACAACTCTCCTGAAGCAGCCGGATAATGAGCAAGAGCATGGAGAAGTGATTGTACTCTTGCTCCATGAGTTGACCAATCTAGGCATTAGAGCTAGCAGTTTTCTTTAAGCGGATAATTGATTGTCTTTCCTTTATATGGACTTTTTAGGTGAAACGGATGTTTTTAAATACTGTTCTTCGAATACAATGCCTCATTGCATACATGCATTCATGCATTTCATGCATCATATTACTTGCTAATTTTAAAATTAAATGTTAATAATAAAAGGGTTCTATGACAGTGAATATTTAAGTTGCAATCATTCCGCATTCATATTCAACCCGGTCACGTACTAAAAAGATGGGAACAGAAGAAAGATTAAAGAAGTTAGAAGAAGATCGTGTAGAATTTCAGAATCAGCTGGATGACATAAAGAACACTATGAAAGATAGTATCACCGAAGCTCGGGTGAATATTATCAGTCAGTTGACCGCTCTGATGCGTCCAAAAGATTCAGAGAAGGGCAAAGCACCGGAAGGAGAATCGAATGAGATGGAAGGACAGACAGAAACTATGTCTCATACAAGGGGGCAACCAGAGGTTCAGTCTACAAAAGTACAATTCAATTTAGCAAGGGCATCTACAAGTCACCCGGTTGAAGTTGTTATTTTGTTTCTCTGAATGTCGAGGAAGTTCCGGATCTTAATTTCATGAACGAGGTGGAAAAGATGAGACAAGACATGGAGAAAAAGTATGCTGATCACTTCAAAGCATTAGAGGCGAGAATACAAGAGATACAAGGGACCGATAAAAGCACCGATGCATTTGACTTGGGGTTAGTGTCTGATCTGGTTTTACCGTTAAAGTTTAAGATGCCGGATTTCGAGAAGTATGATGGAACGACCTGTTCGAATACGCATATGACCATGTACTGCAGAAAGATGACTGCCTTTAATAAGGATGAGAAGTTATTGATTCACTGTTTCCAGGACAGTTTGACAGGTTCAGCGATCCGTGGTATATACAGCTGAGCCGAGAAAATATAAGAACATGGAAAGATTTACATCGCGCCTTTATGGAAAACTATAAACATGTATCAGAAATGGGGTCTACCAGAATTATGTTACAGCAAATGAGCCAGAGGTTGAACGAAACGTTTCGGCAATACGCTCATAGATGGAGGGATTTGGCTTCTCAAGTACAACCTCCATTGATCGAGAGCGAAATGACCCATATGTTTGTGGAGACATTGAAAGGTCTGATGTATGATCGCTTGTTTACCAATACTTCGATGCAAAGTTTTTCCCAGATTGTCGCTACGGGAGAACTTGTTGAAGCAGCCATTAAGAGCGGGAGGATAGAAGGGTCCGATAGTTCCAAGGGGAGTTTCAAGAAGAAGGAAAATGAAGTGAATAGCGCCGTTGTATATGAGGCGCCGAGAAATGTAATGATCTCAAAGCCGGGAGGAGGAGCAAGTAGCTCGCAGAACTCAAACAAGAAGGATTCGAAATGGGAGAGGCCAAGTTTTACGCCCATCCCTATAACGTATGCCGAGTTATACACTAAGCTCTATGATGCGGATATGATATGTCCATATTACATCCTGCCGCTTCAACCTCCGTACTTGCACTGGTATGATCAAAAGGCTCAGTGCGAGTATCATTCTAAGGTTCAGGTGCATAGTATTGAGAACTGTACTGCATTCAAAAGAATAGTTCAGAACCTGATCAATACTGGGGTTTTGAAGTTTGACGAACCCAGTATATCCACAAACCCATTGCCAAAGCATGGTGGTCGGGGTGTGAATGTGATTGAGGAGGACTAGATGATGCAGGTTAAGGTGAGTGTATCAGAGATCAGATCGCCCTTAAAGTTGGTGTTTAGACAGTTGTTTGAGAATGGGCTTATATGCTAGGAGATGATGATGTTGAAGGAACCAATTGAGGCAGGTCTGTACTGCGATTATCACCAAGAACTGGGACATGATATCCAGTTTTGTGTTGAGTTCAGAAGTCTGCTACAAGGGATGATGGATAACAGGGAGGTAGAGTTTTTTGCTAAGGTCGGAGAGCGAAGAATGATAGACGTGTGCACGTCTGAGAGGACCATGCCAAAATACAGCGTGAATAGGCCGTTGATTATTTTGACCCGACCAAAAGGTAATAATTCATCAGGAGAGGTAAAGCCAACCCCTCGTATAGTGATTGCTCCTCCAACACCCTTTTCGTTCAAGGATACTCAGAGGATTCCTTGGAATTACACTGCAAGTGTAACCCTGCCAAGCAGTTCAAAGACTGCCGAGGAGATACAGTCAGAAAAGCCCGAGGTTGAGAGTAAGATTGAGACAGAAGGACCAGTGAACGAAGTGGATCATTTCACGAGGAGTGGAAGGTGCTACTCACCAGTTCAAGAGAAGAAAGAAGAGAAGGGAAAGAATGTCGAGAAAAAGAAGATTTTTGAAGAGACAATGCCGAAAGTGAATGAGCCAGTTACTGAGGAACAAACGCATGAGTTCCTGAGGTTTTTAAAGCACATGGAGTACAATGTTGTCGAGCAGTTGAAGAAACAACCGGCTAGAATTTCTATTCTAGATCTATTATTAGGTTCCGAGGTACACCGTAATGCTTTGTTAAAGGTGTTGAACCAGATGTTCGTTCCGAAAGATATATCGGTGAACAAGCTGGACCGAATTGTGAACCATATTACTGCAGACAATTATATAACATTTACTGATGATGAGATCCCGGATGGTGGAATGGGGTCTATCAAAGCTTTGAATATTACGACTCACTGTAAGGGTCATGTAGTGCCGGGAGTGCTGATTGATAATGGTTCGGCGCTGAATGTTTTTCCCATGGTGACTTTGCAAAGGTTGCCTGTGTATGTTGCTCATATGAAAAGCTACCAGAATATGGTTAGAGCATTCGATGGAACCACGAGGGATGTATTGGGCAAAATAAAAGTACCACTGCTAATTGGGTCGTCTGTATACAATATGGATTTTGTTGTTATAGATATTAAGCCCACTTATAATTGCTTGCTCGGAAGACCCTGGATTCATTCTGCCGGGGCAGTGCCGTCATCTCTACACCAGAAATTAAAGTTCGTAATTGATGGAAAGCTGGTATGTGTTGGAGCGGAAGAAGACATTATTGCTTTAGTTTCTACCGATACACCGTACATTCATGCAAACGAGGATGCATTAGAGTGTTCATTCAGGGTCTTGGAGTTCATCAATGCTGCGTTCGTGGCCAAAGGTGCGATGTTTCCATGCCATAGATTGTCAAGTTATACAGAGATGACCCTTAAGCAAACTCTCGGTAAAGGAGCCAAAACTAGAAGAGGATTAGGAAGGAAGTTGCAAGGAAGCTTACGCCCAAGACCCGTGGTTATGAAAAAGGGTCAAAGTGGATTGGGATTTTCAATAGAGGCATTTTGGAAGAAATATAGGAAAGTTGCAGCCAAGAGGCCAGTCCCGTTAAGTTCAAAGATTGACTTTATCTCTTATGGGCTTGTGAATGTCACAGAGCAGGCCGAGAAGAATCGTCAAGAAGTAATTAGACTGCAAGAGGAAGAGATTTTCGGGCATACTTTTGATGGTCTGTTTGTGGGAGGAATTTCTGAAGGGCCGAGGATGAATTTTCTGGAAGGAATCCGTCCATGCTTCCCTGGCGAGACTCTAAAAAACTGGACTGTAGAAGATTTACCTATAGTTTTTAAATCAGAGTAATGCCATGAACTACTTTATACCTTTGCCTGCGGGTATAAGGGATTTTCTGTAGGGAACTTTTTACGTATTTTCACTAGTAAAAACGATGTTTCTTTTATTTCTCAAATGGCAAACATTTTCAGTTTCTTTTATTCATTCATTTACTTATTTATTTATCCATTCATTAATTCATTCATTTATTATTCTTTTCCAAATATATAAGTTTTCTTCGCAGGTTCCCAATCAATGATCATATGAGTGATTCTGAGTCTAATCCCGAAATAGATTTAGAAAGGATCTCTTGTCTAACAGAAATCAATGAGTGTGAAGATAATATGGATTATGAGATTCCTGAAGAATTTTTGAGATTGATGGAAAAGGAAGATAAACAGATCATGCCTTACAAGGAAGAAATAGAGATTTTGAATTTGGGCACCGAAGAGTCGAAAAAAGAAGTCAAGATCGGGGTAACATTTTTACCTAGAGCAAAACAAAATTTGATTAATTTGTTGCAAGAGTTCAAGGATGTTTTTGCGTGGTCCTACCAAGACATGCCAGGTTTAAATACTGACATCGTAGTACACAAGTTGCCAATTAGACTAGAATGCAAACCGGTACAGCAGAAGCTCAGAAGGTTGAGACCAGAAATGCTGTTGAAAATCAAAGAAGAGGTTCAAAAACAGATTGATGTAGGATTCTTACAGGTGGCTGCATATCCAAAATGGGTGGCAAACATAGTTCTGGTACCGAAGAAAGACGAGAATGTACGAATGTGTGTGGATTACAAAGATCTAAATAAGGCAAGTCCGAAAGATAATTTCCCTTTGCCTCATATAGATGTTCTGGTTGACAATACTTCGGGGCATTCGTGGTTCTCCTTCATGGATGGTTTCTCGGGTTACAATCAGATTAAAATGAACCCGGAGGATATGGAGAAAACAACCTTTACTACACTGTGAGGCACATTTTGCTATAAAGTCATGCCCTTCGGATTGAAGAATACTGGGGCAACATATCAGAGCACTATGGTGACGCTGTTTCATGATATGATGCATAAAGAGATTGAGGTTTATGTGGATGATATGATAGCCAAGTCTCAAACAGAAGATGGACATGTTCAGAATTTGAAAAAGTTGTTTCAGAGATTACGAAAGTACCAATTGAAGCTCAATCTTAACAAATGTACTTTTGAGGTTACATCTGGCAAGTTGCTCGATTTTGTTGTTAGCAGACGAGGCATTAAAATTGATCCAGATAAAGTCAAAGCAATTCAGAATTTACCGCCTCCGAAAACTCAAAAAGAAGTTCGGGGATTCCTCGGAAGGTTGAATTATGTCTCTCGGTTTATTTCTCAATTAACTGATAGATATGATCCAATCTTTAAGCTGCTGCGGAAGAATAATCCATGTGAATGGGACGATAAATGCCAGGAAACGTTGGACAAGATCAAACAATACTTATCAAATGCACCAGTATTGACGGCACCTATTTCTAGAAGACTATTGATTCTTTACCTGACGGTGTTTGAGAATTCCATGGGATGTGTACTGGGGCAACATGATGATACTGGAAAGAAAGAAAGGACAATTTATTACTTGAGTAAGAAGTTTATCGAGTGTGAAGTACGGTACCCATTTATTCAGAAGATGTGTTGTGCGCTTGTTTGGGTTACTCGACGGCTCAGACAATACATGTTATACCATATGATATGGTTGATATCGAAGCTTGATCCGTTGAAGTTTCTGATGGAAGCACCAGCTCTAGCTGAGAGATTAGCACGCTGGCAGATGTTGTTGTCTGAATTTGACATATTGTATGTGAGTTAGAAGGCAGTTAAAGGGGGTGCTATAGCTGATTTTCTTGCAAACAGAGTTTCAGATGAGTATGAGTCTCTGAATTTTGATTTTCCAGATGAGGATTTGATGACCATTTTTGTAGAAGAAGATGATGAAATCAAAAAATGGAGATTGTATTTCGATGGAGCAGTTAATGCTCTAGGGTGTGAAATCGGAGCTGTGTTGATTTCTCCAAATGGTATGCATTATCCTCTCACGAGTAAGCTGGAATTTTTGTGTACTAACAACATGCCAGAATATGAAGCATGTGTTATGGGATTGAAGGCCGTAATAGAAAGGAAGATAAGAGCCTTAGAAGTGTACGGGGATTCAGCCTTGGTTATTTATCAGTTGCGTGGGGAATGGGAGACTAAAGACGCAAAACTGATGGAATATCGCAAGTTAGTATTGGAGCTAATCGAAGAGTTTGAGGAGATAACTTTTGTATACCTTCTAGGGAAGACAACCAAATGACGGATACTTTAGATACATTGGCTTCAGTATTCCAAGCGAATAGACCGGAAGACATAATGTTGATCCGAATGCAAAGTTATGAAATATATGCTCATTGTTGCAACATGGAAGAAGAGGATGGTAATCATTGGTACTTCGACATCCTACAATATATCAAGTTTCAGGCTTATCCGCTTGAAATGAATGACAATGACAAAAGAACAATCAGAAGAATGGCTATCGCGTATGTGTTAGATGGCGACGTCTTATACAGAAGGACCAGAGATCAGGTATTATTGAGATGTGTCAATGCTCATGAAGTTAAAAGTATTCTTGAAGAAGTACATGATGGGATTTGTGGTACGCACGCTAATGGTTTTTCAATGGCACGAAAAATAATGAGATATGGATACTACTGGTCTACTATGGAAGGAGATTGCATAGAGTACGCCAAGAAGTGTCACAAGTGTCAGATTTATGCAGATAAGATCAACTCTCCACCAGTACCATTGCATACTATGAATTCACCGTGGTCTTTTGCTGTATGGGGAATGGATGTAATTGGGCAGATTCACCCAAAGGCTTCGAATGGGCATCGCTTTATCCTAGTGGTTATCGATTACTTCACCAAGTGGATAGAAGCTAATTCTTATGCTAACATCACGAGAACAACAGTTTGCAAGTTCTTAAAGAAAGAGATTATCTGCCGATATGGTCTACCAGAATGCATCATCACAGATAATGCCACCAATTTTAACAATAGAATGATTGTAGAAACCTGTGAGCAGTTCAAAATAATTCATCATAACTCCGTGACATACCGACCGAAGATGAATGGAGCGGTTGAGGCGGCTAACAAGAACATCAAGAAGATCATATCAAAGATGACAGAAACTTACAAAGACTGGCATGAAAGACTTCCTTTTGCTTTGTTTGCGTACCGAACGTCGATGAGAACTTCTACCGAGGCAACGTCATATTCTCTAGTATACGGGACTGAAGCAGTGTTACCATTAGAAGTTGAAATTCCATCTCTTCGAGTATTGTCAGAAGTGAAACTGGATGATGCAGAATGGGTACAGATTCGTTTGGACCAGTTGAATTTGATTGAAGAAAAACGGCTGAAAGCTATTTGCCATAGCCAAATGTATCAGAAGCGGATGATTCGAGCTCATGTTAAGAAAGTTCGACCGCGAGAATTCCGAGAGGGTGATCTAGTGCTTAAAAAGATCTTGCCGATACAACGTGATTTCCGTGGGAAATGGATGCCGAATTGGGAAGGGCCATATATCGTTAAAAAGGCTTTTTTTGGAGGCGCAATGATCTTGGCTGAAATGGACGGAGAAGAATTTCATAAGCCTGTGAATTCCGATTCAGTTAAGAGGTATTAAGCCTGAAGAATAAAAATGAAGAAAGAAAGAAAAATGAAGAAAAAAGAAAAATGAAAAAAGAATAAGAATAAAAATAAAATAAAAAAAGAATGAAGCAAAAACCCGAAAGGGCATTTCATAAGAAAATGAATGATAAAAAGAAAGGAGGGGTCAAGATGAAAACCCACAAAGGGCGTCTTGATACCAAAGGAGAATTTGAGTCGAAAACCATGAATGACGACTCCTATGTATGACAGTAGGCATCCGACAATCTATACCTCTCGTTTATCTAGTAGTTCAGAAGGGGTTTCGTGTTTGTAAAGTTGGATCCTCATTTGAAGAACTATTAGACGAGCAGATCTATTTTAAATCTATATCTCAGGAAAAGGCCCAGATAATCGCATGTGATAGGCAGTTGAGAATTTGCATTTGTTTCTTGCTTTTCTCTTTTCATTTGTTTGCCATGACTATTTTATAATTCTATGCTTGTCACAAACATTTAAATGCTTCAGTACATATTCCTTTTTTCTCTTCCGAGCTTTTTTTTATCCAAAGCATCGTGCAAGTGAATTCATGTGAATTTATAAATACAGAAAATTTCTTGTCATTTTGTTTTAAAAGTTATAGGTAATATTCGCTTTTCAGATCAGGATAACAGAGTAAAAGTGAATATGTTCAGATGATCAGACAAAACTCTAAAACAGTGAATATGTTAGAGAAAAGTCTCCAAATAGTGGTTAAAATCAATATAAGGATCAAGTTCAAAGCAAAAGTAAAAAGAGAAATAAATGGAAAATTTTGAAGTGAAAATCTGAAGGGACGCTCCAAAACAACTTTGTGAGGAAGACTGTCATCAAAGGTTGCCTTTTAACGTGAGATGAAGAATTGGAACATCATCAAGACTGCAGAAAGAAGATGAAAGAGTCAATTGGGCTTATCAGAATGGCAATTGACTGATAATATGTGCCTTTCTAGGCAATACTCATACATCATAATAGAAATACCTGCATTAGGATCATACTAATAATGCATCATATTTCTGTTGAACAGGATTCAGAAACCTACAAGAATTGATTCTAGAAAAGAACAAACAAACCAACAACAACAATTTTAAGCTTTCACGGAATATGAGGAATTTCATAATGAGAAGAACAGTCTCAGGTTTCATCACTTTTTGATCTAGAGAATTTCATAATGAGAAAAACAGCTCCAAATTTCCCGAAGACGATGAATTTCATAATGAGAAGAACAACCTCGGTTTCCACCACTTGGTCAGTTTAAAGAAATTCATAATGAGAATAACAACTTCAAACTTTTCTAAACTTTGGAGAATTTCATAATGAGAAGGACAACTCCAAAGTCCATGGGATACGAAGAATTTCATAATGAGAAGAACAGCTTCGGATTTCATCATCTTTTGTCTGAAGAAATTCATAATGAGAAGAACAACTTCAGATCCTGGAGAATTTCATAATGAGAAGAACAGCTCCAGGTTTCCACGGGATACGAGGAATTTCATAATGAGAAGAACAGCCTCGGGTGCCGTCACAGGTATTTAGCTTGAAGAATTTCATAATGAGAAGAACAACTTCAGGCTTTGTTAGCGTAACAGAGGTCAATAAGTTTAGAGCGAAATTCATGTCTTCTCAGTCTTTGCTCGTCTCCTGCTCCACAGTATTGAGCAAGGAGGGGTAGCTGTTATACATGAATTTCGGCTTAAGGCCTAAGTAAATATAAGTAAATATAAATAATAAAAAATAAACATATAATAAAAATATTAAAAATAATAAAAAATAAAAATAAGGAGATAGGATCGATTGGGAGTCTTGGGTGGTTAAGAAGGTTGTGGGTAGTTTTAAAGAAAATGGAGTCTAATTGAAGGGGGTTACGGCAAGTAAAAAAGGAAGAGAAACAAGGAGGCAGTGGACGGGGAGGACACGACAAGGAGAAGAAAAAGAGAGGTTACTGAAAAAAGAAAAAAAAGGGAAAAGGCATTAAAGGAGATCGAAGGTTAAAGGAAACTAGAGAGATTGTTGGAACTGATCGGAATTTTCTTGAAGCCACCGAAGAATTGCATTTCCAGAAGGTATGTTGATCCTTAATGTTATTGCTTTCTTGTAATGTAAGTGATCTCTTTAAACATAAAATGATAGTAAAAAGAACAAACAAACAATTGTTAGTTGAGTGGTCATGTTTAATGGGGTTTAGAACTTGAAAGAATCAAGGAGTAAAGGGTTGATTTTAGTGGTTACCCATGTTTAAATCCGGAAAGGCTAGAATAGATTTGGTGGAGTTCAAGAAAGAATGTAAATTCCAGTAAGAATTGGGCAAGATTCATGGGTGAGTGAGACGTTTTCTTTAGATCCCATTAGTGTAGGATGTTATTCAAGTGGATTTTGAGTGTTTAAGGAATTTTGGTGTGTTTTAGTGTTTAAATCTTTAAAATCTGAGTTTTCAGTGAGTTTTAGGGGTTTTAACGTTTTCGGTGAGTTCACCGAAAATGGTCACCGGAGGAGAGTGCCAGCGGTCGGGGCTTCGTGTGCGGTGGCCGGCGAACATGTCAGCTTCATCGGAGTGCGGTGGCGTTGGATCGAAGGGTGGAAGCCATGGAGGTTCTTGGTTGAAGTTTTTGGTGTTCATCCTTGTTCTTGATGAACAAAGAAGAACACCAAGCAAACTTGAGTGTTTTGATCCAAATTTGGCTAATTTTCTGGGTTTTTGGTGTTTGTGTGAAAACAAGGGAAATTACTCCCTTGGTCTCTCGAGCTTTGATGTGTAGTTCAATTTAGTCCTCATATCCTTAATTTAACCCTTAAAACCTCAAATTTCATTTAATTTAACCTCTAATTGAACCCCAAACTCAAAATTTAATTAATTTAGATGTTAATTAGATATTAATTTAATTTTTAATACTTAGAAATAATTTAATTAGGTTCTTAATTGAATTGAATTGAATTTCTAAGTTGGATTTAAAATTAATTTGATTTAGTTAAATCTATTTTGACCCTAAATTGAATCCTTGGCTTAAAATTTGATTAATTTAGACTTTAATTTGGGCTAATTTAATTTTTTAAAACTTAAAATTTTTAATTAAATGATTAAGTGAATTTAATTAAAAATTTTCTAAGTTTAAATTAATTTACCATAATTAAGTCTAATTCATGTTTAATCCTTTTTTTTTTTGGCTTTTTTAATTCTTGTCCTTTGTTATGTAAGTCTTATTGTCTCAAGTGTACTTCCCAATATTGTTTCGAGCTCTCACGTTTTAATCGAAAGTAACTTGGTTCCTTCATCTTTTTGTTTACTTTATTGTATTTATTTGTTGTATTTAATTATTTATTATGTTTGCATTTTTAAATCATATAGTATATTTATTTAGGATGACACCTAATTTATACGTAGATAATTAAATTAGAGCCTTTTTAGGATTAGTCACTTTAATTAAATAATTAAGTAAATAGGGAGATAATTTAGTAACGATGGCGTTCTAATCTTATACTTTGGATACACTAAGTGGTCAGTATTATGAAATGACATTATGTTGGCCAAGAGTGTACTTCGGTATCGTATTCAGCGCGTCATCGAAACGTAGAAAATGATAAATATTTTAAGGTTAGAATTAAATAAAATTAATTAGGTAAAGATTAGTAGCACCAATAGAATTACTAATTTTGTTTGGTGTCGAAATGGTAGTGTCCGTGCATTCGGATGTTATCATAATACACCCGGTGAAATTAATAATTTAATAGGATTTAATATTTAAATTGATGGAGCTTTTTTAGGTTAGAACTTAAAATCGACAAGATAATAACCAGTCATGCATTTAAAATCTTTTGGGTCAAAATTTATATTTCTTTAAATACAAGTCAAGATTTCCTATTTTAGGACGTCTTATTCAAAGCTCGTATTTAAAAGAAATATATCTTTTTATCCAAAAGGATATTCTTATTTGAGCGATATTTATTTGCCAATAACGAATTAAATTAATATTATTATTCGAGATGCCAAAATGCCACGTGTAATTAAAAGATACCAATTTTCGGGCGCTCGTAAGGGTCGTCCTTACGCGTAACCGACTCCCGAACCCAAATGTCTTCAAAATAAATCTCTGGTTTATTTTATGGTGTCTGGCCTACCAAAGTGGCCGGTGGCGACTCCAAATTAATTTTAAAATTCAAATATTTTCAAAATTTTAGTTTTTTCATATTTGAAAGCAATAAAACTCGATTTTTCAAATTCATTTGTCAGGCTATTTTTTTTTTCACCTTTTTGGTTTTAAAATGGTCGTCACAAACCCAAGGGAGAAATTTGTTGGTATTTGTTTTCTCCTGTGACATGATCACTGTATTCCTTGCATTCTGCAACTAAACTACGAATTTTTCGAGTTCATAACCTATCCCTGGAAGGTTTCTTTGGTCTCTTAAAATCAGCTGATATCTCTCCGCTCGATGAAGTCAAGAACTTGAGTATTAAATTGATGTCTTTTGCTTTACATTTTTACGCAAATTATGTTGAATCTTGCACCCTCGGCATAAACTAAAATCCAGATTTTGTGAGACTGGCGTTACTTTGAGAGTGTTGTTGAGACAAACTGTTGAGAGTGTTGTTTTCTCGCCTTTACAGGTTAGCCATTAATACAGGCTCGTTGGTATCAAATACTGTACAGTTGATAAGGTTTTAAGGTGGTACAGGGAGTGGATGATAATTAAGATTACTTGGGTGAACGACAAGGCAAGGCTGTTGCCTGTTGTTGTTCTATCATGTTGTAGTAAGTCCTTAAAGGATCAATTTTCTCTAAAATTACCTCCACTCTTTTTTCAAACCCTAGTAATGGTGTGGGAAAAAGTGTTTCTTAGTACTGACATTTTCTGTCATACTGATTTTTTATCAGGCAATGATCCTGGGTAGCAAAGAGTGAAAGACAACTGTGTGTTCATTCGATTTATTAGTTTTTATCATGAAACATGTTTCGTGACTTTAACTGTTGTAAAAAATAGTGGGAGAACTCATGATTGAATTCAAGCTATGACAAATATATACATTCAGGTGGAACCTTGTAAGAAAGCTTTCCAAAACATCAAAACTAGGTTCCAACTTGTTTGATGGTATGAATGGATAAGAAAGTAAGAGTCTACCATAACTGTGAACTTACTGGGCGCAAATCGCTACCTTTTTAAATGAGAAGATTTAGGATTTAAGTTTTAAGGTTTAAGGTTTAGAGTTGTAGTTAGAGTTTAGGGAATTAGGGGTAGGGTGTATTTTTTAGGACATAGGGTTTAACGTTTAGGATATAAAAAATAAAGGTTAAAGTTTAAATTTTAATTTTTTAGAAATTTTCAACAGAAGACATGGATAGAGACATAATAAAGAGATAGATGATTTCTACTCCAACTTTCTACGTCCTTATTGATCTAAGAATATAGGAAAGATTTAAATATTTAATGCATATTATAGAGCAAAATAATGGGTTTGTTAAATAACAGTTTGGGTCAAAATTTAAGGTTTGAATTAATATTAAAAGTTTGACCGATAAATTCGTTAATTTGAATGTTTGATGAATAGTTGAGTAAAATAGAGGATTGGATTGAAACCTCTAATTTTAAGCTTTTAAAAATTATAGATTTCGACATAAAATTTATAAATATCATTTTACCCTTAATAATTATAAAAATTTTATAAATAACTTAAATTTATTATTTTTTATTTTAATTATTCACCTTTACGCATTACATTATAACGTTTGTATGCTAATATTTTTGTGTTTTTTCTTTTTTTTTCATATATTTAAATCTATATTTAATTAAATTGTATAAAAACTAATTATATAAAAAATAGATTAATATATATAGATCTTTTAAATATGCTTAATATATTTTAAAATATTTTCCTATAATCTAATTAGATATAAAATTTTAATAACTAATAAATTATTTTAATAATTGTTGAATATAATCATATCTTTACATAAATATTTTACTTATTTTAATAATCAAATGATTATCAATTATTATTTTACTTCATCAATCACTTTTGTACAAATAACTAATATAATTTATTAATTAAATCAAATAATATAATCTATTACCGATTATTAATTGATTATCAAACATCTAATGATAAAATTGGTTACTCCTAAGCCGTCTTCCCACCTTACGAATCATATGGTTTCCATTATGAAAGAAGGGTCACTTTCTTTAAAGCATGCGTACTACACAAACTAGTTAGTTCAAAAGCATTTCATGGGAATAGAGACCTTTTCAGTAAAAAAAAAAACGCTGAAACTCCTAAATGGTGGCTAAGGACCGAACTCATTCTAAAAAAATTGTGATTAATTAGTAGGATTTGTTCACATAAAAGTGAGGGGATTTTAACGAGCGTAAATCGTCTATCTTTTAATTGTATCTTTATTGATATTTTTATTTTAAATTAATGGATATATGATTTAGAGTTTAAAGTTAAGGTTAGGGTTTAAAGAATTAAGGATATAGCATATTTTTAAGGTGTAGTATTTTAATATGTAAAAAATAAAATTAGAGTTTAAAATTTAAATTTTTCAATTTTTTAATAAAAAACATAAAAAGGATCATGATTAATAGACAAAAGATTTCTACTCAATTATAACCTTCATAATTTAATTAAATTGAAATTCCATCATCAATCCACTAATCAAATAATTTTTTAGGCCTTATGATGATCGGCTGCAATTTTAACTTTATCTAATTTGGAAAGGAGTAACATCAATTTCTTTACTAAGCTTTTAATTTGGAAGACATGACACCAAATCTACAGCTTTGGGATGTTTCTCGGCTTGCGGTTACAACACGAACCTAATTATTAGCCTCCTCCGTAACGCCTATTGTTATTAAGCGATTACCTGAGTAGACATGCACCGCTATAAGTTAGATACAAATTGTCTATTTTTTCTTATATTTTTATTTATACTTTCGTTTTAAATTAAAAGGTTCAGGGTTTAATATTAGGGGTTGTAATCAAGATTTAGAAAATTAAGGATAGGGTGTATTTTTTAAGGTGTAGAGTTTAGGGTTTAAGATATATAAAATAAGGGTTAAAGTTTAAAATTTAATTTTTTAAATTTTTTTAATATGAGACATGAATGAAGTCATAATAAAGAGGTAGATAATTTTTACCGTCATAATTTTAATGAAATGGTAGCGTGTTTCTAAAACTCAACCCTCCATCCCCCATTGCATTCTCGGTATCATTTCGTTGGATGCCCTACATGTCTACATAAAGAAAAGAGAATGAAGAAGAAAATTTTCAAAAAATGTGGTTCCAATCCAATTCATTGATTGTAGTTACCTAACTTTAGGCTTTTGCTTGCTTTTCCACCCTATCTTTAAACCTCTAGTATCATAAAAAGGAAAAAAAAAAAAAAAAGCGAAACACCACTGACCTTCTTCCTTGGGACAACCTTTGTATTTGTTAGAAACACAGAAACTCCAAAATTTTCGACACTTAGGTGATTACTTCTGGGGATAAAAGAAGAAATCATGAGAGGAAAGTATAGTGTAAACGCGTAAAAGAGTATGTAATTATGAAGTTTCTGTTATAGTTGCCTACCCCACTAATATCTCTATCTCCCATGAATATGATGATACAGAGTTTTATAGTAATATATTCTTTGTGCTGATCTTACATCGTGGAAAGGAAAAGTCGTAAACAGAAAGCTAAGCCTAACGCAACGCAAAGCAAAGCTGTCAAGTGGATATGGAGTTGGACCCCCTGGCCCCTGCTCTCGAGTGCAATGCCAATGGCATTACCTGTTCTTTGAACCTCCATTTTGCCCTATTCATTAACTACTTTCGGCTACGCTTCTTTATCTCCTAATATAACAAGTTCTTGGCATTTTATTTTTGTGGAGGGGAATAAAAAAAGCAATGGCCGAGAAGCAACTTCACCTGTGATTGTGAACCTCTATTTTGAAAGAGGCCAGAAAGGAGAAAGAATTTAGCATAGAACAGGCAACTCAACTGAAACTGAGCAAAGAGATAAGAGAGAAACCAATGAAGGGAAGAGCTCCTCCTTCGGCAGATTTGTTAGTATGTTTCCCATCTCGAGTCCATCTAACACTAATGCCGCCAAAGCACATTTGTAGTCCTGCAAGGCCATCGGAACACAACAAGCGCCACCAGCGTCTCCTTAAGAAATCAAGCACCAGGATTGGTGGTGGAGCTGGTGGCGGACAAACTAGCCCTCTTTTATGGGTTAAAAGCAGGCATATGGGATCGGAGATCACGGAACCGACTTCCCCGAAAGTCACGTGCTCCGGGCAGATCAAAGTCAGGTCTAAAACAAGGTCACGTAAAAACTGGCAATCTGTCATGGAAGAGATAGAAAGAATTCAAAACAACGGGAAACACAAAAAGAGACTAAGCTGGATGGAATCACTTGGCTTTAAGAAGGAAGTCATGCAGTTCTTAACATGCTTACGATCTATTCGTTTCGATTTTCGGTGTTTCGGGTCTTTTCCACAATCCGATATCACAACTGACGATGAAGACGAAGAGGAAGAATACCAAGAAAACGACAACCATGTAGAAGGCGATGAGACATCAAGAACCATCTTTTCGAAATGGTTCCTGGTCCTGCAGGAGAACCAAAGCAACGAGTTTTATAAAAAAGAAGACAAAGAATATGAGAGCCCCCCTGATCACGTCGATGATCAAGATCAACCTGCAGTTCCACCTGCAAATGCTCTCTTGCTCATGCGTTGTCAGTCGGCTCCTGCTAAGACCTGGTTAGAAGCTAACAGGATGGAAGAGAACGATGGCGAGGAAGAAGAAGATAATTTACAAGAATGCAATAGGAAAGACGAGGGAAAAAGAAAGAATTTGAGGTGTTTGATGGACGAAGAAAACATAAAGATGCACAACAGCTTAGTGGTACTGAAACACGGCCCTGATTTCCACAAACTTTCATCTGATATATCCCAAGAGACATGGCTTCTTGGTGGGAGGAGAGATCCACATCTATTATCCCGAAGTCTAAGTTGGAAGAGATGATTATATTCTCCATCCCCGGTGATCACTCTGTTTTCATAGTTTCACTTCATAAATACTTGTTTGTGCTTTCTTTTGAACCACTTCCCCTCCGTTCATCTGAGTTCAATGTCGCCACTTTCAAGTTTGTTCACCCTAACTATCCTGTTCGCCACTTTTAAGTTTGTTCACCCTAGAAGAAAATAAAGTCGGGTAGAGCCGAAAACTTGGCCCTTGAAAACTGTCCCATGAAGTGTGGGTTACTTATGGGTTTTGAAATTGGACTTAGAATTCTAGGGGACCAAATTCTATCTTAATTAATAATAATGATTTTCTTACTCCTTATTTTATATTTTAAAAATAAAATAATAAATTTAATTAATTAGTGACATGATAAAAAATTTCATAATATAATTTCTCCCAAAGATCACTTTAGCCATCCTGAAATTCGCACTTCGTAGTATACATTGACACGACGTGACAACAGCAAGAGATCTGTTTAACTTAATTTACTGTCAAAATAATATAAATCTAATTAAGCATATTTAAATTAATAAAAAAACGTAGATTAAACCTACAGCCAAGTTGCCAACTACCAGCAACTCTTTCTTCACTGCAACACCTACCCCACCCAAGGATCTTCTTTGTGGTAACATTTGTTTGATGACAGACAACAGGACCCACAACTTCTCCTTTGGAGATGTGAAAAACCCTTGAAATTCTCTCTTTTTTACTACTCAAGAAAAACCCTAATTCACAGGGGATGGAGCAAGGAACAAGATAAAACATCCCCTCTTTGCTTGTCGAGTTGTTGTGTTTCTGCAACAAAAGGACAGATGATTGATATAAGGAGAAGCTTTTAATTTCCTTGTAAGTTTATAGAAGGAATTTTAGAGCAACAGTGCAGGAATTCACCGGTATCCATGCACCACCGTCTTCAGGTTCATCGGATTCTGTAAGGTTCAATCTTTTCGTGTCCGGGTCAGGTATGCTGTCCAGTCATTTGGAAGCTTTAGGTTCTCTCTGCTCTCTACGTCCCTCGGCTAAAAGGGTGAAGCCTAAACTTCCAGAACTTCCTGTCCTTCCTACGTCTTCCACCTCTTTATCCTTGTCTTAATTTCCCTGGCTTTGCTGTGAGTTACCATGCGTAAAATTAAATGGTTAATTAGCCATTAGTTAGTTAGAATTTGTTAGATTGTTGGGTTATAAATACTTAATTATTGTATTGAATCCATTTTTATAAACTTTTATCTATAAAATCAAAAAGATTAGTCAAAGCTGATCTACCTTTTAACTTTGAAAATTCTGTGACATCGATTCTATGACTATATCAAAAGCAATAACCTCCCGACATCTGTTCTTGGTCGGAAAATTATAATTAATTAATTAGATCGATGAAATTGAGTTCTTAAGTCAAATGATCCCCCTCCCCCCAATTACTAATGTTTCTTTTCATTACTTACTTTCTATTTTGACAACTTTCCATCAAACATTTGCTTTTTCTTTCTCTGACACTACCAAACTCAACCTAGGAAATAAAATTAAAAAAAAAAAAGCGTATACTTTATTAGATTTTAAAAGCGTATCTTTAATCTTAAGAGAAGAAGGTGGCATGTTAATAGGTAGAATGAAAGTTCAAGTATTGTTGAAAAAAAAGATTTTGAAATTAAGGCATATTTGAAAATTTGATAAACTACCATGTTGTCTTTATTTGAATTAATTGTTGCGGGTATAAATAATATATGTTTTAAAATATATTATCAATCATTAAATATTTATCTTTTAAGTGTTGATTAAATTATTTTTTTTCTCTACCCTAATTCTCTCAAATTTCCCAACATCCCCCACTGTCGCTGCTGCTTTGTTTTTTCTTTTACTTTGAGTAGCAGCGGCGATACCAATTTTAATATTGATCGCTAATCGCCGGACTCTATCATTTCGATTTTTATTATTCGTTAGTTTTTAATAAATAATTCTACTTTTGTGGCATGATTTACTCTACCTTTTGGTACGTTTCTTCTGTCATTTGACAAGTTTTTTCTTTTGTTTTGTTTTTTAAGGTTGGATCTGACGACGCCACGACTGACCAAGATGACACTTATTTGTTATCACGGTGATCTTTCTTGCTTTGGACCCTCAGATTGAATATGGATACGCGTTTTGCACTCGTGGATAGTTTATCGTGACGCTTAGTTCTGATTTGCGATTCTCAGTGGTCTTTCATAGATTAATCCCCTTTTGTAGTTCGTTTGCTGATGCAATCAGATTTGTTCGTGTCTATTTTTTGATCAAATCTTTGAATGAGTTTTTAACCTTTTTCCATGTATGATCCTTGTATGATTTAAAGTTGCTAGTTTTAAGAAAATGTTCAAATTATATATTTTATGATAATTATAAACCATTATTTTCTTGTTTAATAAAATTAGTTGCTTCTATTTAAAAAAATATTTATCTTTTAAATATTATACTGTAAATAATAGTGTTTGAATTCTTGATTTTCAAGAATAACAATCGTTCTCTTAACAACTCAAATTAGATGTTTGTGCTTATAGTTTGGCTTCTTTTAAGAAATCTTAGATTTGTTTGTTCGGTAACGTCTAAGTTATGAGTGTAAATCGTCTACCTCTTAATTGTGTCTTTATTAGTGTCTCTACTTTAAATTAACGGGTTTAGAGATAAGAGATTTCTACTTGTTAATGATATTACAGATGATTTCATGATTTCATCTGCGTAAGACACGTAATTATTTTCGTTTTTTCTGAATAGAAATACTTTCCTTTTTATTTAATTTTTTATATCTATTTAATTTCGTTCATTTTATCAGCATCTATAATAAAATAGAGAGTCTAAATTTATATTTAAATTTTAAACAAATTATATTTTCACCTAATTTTCTATTATCACGCAATCAGTTGTATTAATTTATTAAGAAAAATTATATATGAACGTCTCGATTTAATTATTGTTGATTAATGAATGTGCTAGATTTCGGCTATCGTGTTAACGGATTACAGTCCAATAAAAAAATTAACGGCGATGATTTCTATGATTATTTTAATGATTATAATGGTTTTGAAAGTTAAAAAAATAATAATTATCGGCGTAATTTATCTTAATATTTATTATCTGTTATTTTTAAAGGTATTTTGAATTGGCTCGTAACATAATTTTAATTAATTATTTCCTACCATACTTTTTAAATATACTAATTAAAACTTAAACCTGATCTGTGTTTTTTTCTAAAATTTTTTTATTAATTTGTGTGGTCTTCATGTGACACGTGTAACTGTGTAGGTCCCTAGACATAGAAAGATTATTAGGTGAATCTTGTTCATCACGTCATCCATAGTCCAAACAATCAAGACTGTTGAAATTTAAATAACCACCTAAATAATTATCCACCCACTAAATCTATATAGAAAAGAGATGATGATTCACTTAAAAAAATTAAAATCAACAGTTATGATTAATTGAGATCATAAATAGTGTAGTGAATAAGATTCACCTAATAATTTTTCGTAGACATGGGATTAGAAAGATCCATTGCTCCAACCGGGAAAGACTTTTGCTTGCCTCTTCATTTCTGTGAAAAGAGAAACAAGAAAGAAAAGAAAACGACTGCATCAAAGTTTATAGGCTTTGACATTTCCTTTGCTTTGGGTTTAAAAAATAATTTTTAAATTGGGTAATAGAAAAATTATATCATAAATTCTTTTATTATATTATATGTGATCTTAATCAATTAAATTTATTTATTTTATATAATTTTAAGGTAAATTATCATATCTTTTTTAATTGTTATAGGTGAGTGAATAATTATCAAATAATTACTTGAAAATAAAAGAACTTAATTTCATGGACTACGGATAGTGGCGGCCAAAAATTTATTTAAAGGTAGGCACATATGAAATTTTAAAATCTTAGGATGGGCACAAAGCTTAAATCTTACAAAAATTTAAGGATTAATTCATAAAATTAAAAGAAATAAGGATATATATATATAAACTTTGAAAAGTACAGAGTGGGCACGGGCCTACCTTCTAGGGGTATTTAAAATTTTCCGACCCGATTGACTTGACCCGACGACCCAAAACAAAAATACCGGGTAATTCCCCCCTAAAATTATCCGACCCGACTAGTTTTATCATATATATTTTTAGTTTTAAATTATATTTTTATTTTAGATTTCTTTAATATTTGTACCTAAAATTAAATTTAAATCTCTAAATTAGTTTTATATTTGTATTATATACTTTTAAGTTTTAAAAATTTTAAATATATTTTTATTAATTTACTAATACCGAAAAAAATGGGATTAATACTCTTAACACTATTTTAATGATAAAATTTAATAAATATAAATGTATATATAAATTTAAATATTCTTAAATTAACTTTAAAATATATTTTTTTACGTTTAGTTATGAATTATAAATTTTTAAAACTTATACGTTTAATATGTATTTTTTTAATTTTAAAATAAAAATATAAAAATTATGAACTGGGTACCCGTTACCCGAATAACCGAATATCTGGGTTTTACGGGTACCCATTAACAAATACCCGATATAAATGGGTCGGGACACAAACCGATTTTTTATGATCTAAAGGAACCGGGTATCCGAAAACTGGGTACTTAGTAATAAACACCCCTACTACCACCCTATTCACAACATGAATTCGTCACTGACTACGAATGATGTGATAAATAAGATCCATAATATAATCTTTCTGAGTAATGGTTGTGAAAGATTTTGATAGAGATTATTATGGTAATAATAACAACTAGTTTAAAATGTCAATCTTCCTAAGACTCTAATTCTTAGGGTAATAATAACAATTAGATTAAATATTATCCAAATAATTA
The DNA here is from genome assembly GCA_035048815.1 of Abelmoschus esculentus. Lineage (NCBI taxonomy): Eukaryota > Viridiplantae > Streptophyta > Magnoliopsida > Malvales > Malvaceae > Abelmoschus > Abelmoschus esculentus. The sequence continues at coordinate 3,694,018 of JAUCBN010000010.1, forward strand.
GTAATCCCAAATATCAAACCTTCTTCTTATTAATCATTTATTATATTACTTTTCCTAGTAAAAACTCTTAACCTTATCGGCCGAGTCCATTATAACCTCACGTGAAAACAAAACGAAAAGTGAACCACGAAATCATCTGGTTTCGAGCCGTGAATGAATGACCAAAGGGACTGGAGACAATGCGCACGATACATGTATTTAATATAAAAAAATCTTCGAATTTTAATTGCAATTTTTAACTAAAAATAATACGGATGAAATTAAATTTAAAACAAATATTTTATTTACCCATTTTTATTAAATAAACACAATATTATTTTTAAACTTCTTTTGTTAGTAATAATTGGGAGATCGATTAGGTTCCATAATTGATGCATCTACTCCAGTGTCGAATTATTAAACCAAGTGAAACTCAGTAAAAAAGAAACCTAATCCAACGACTTTCAATTATTCCAATTTTTATTCCAATTTTAGAAATTAATTTTTATTTATTTTTGTTTGTAAAAGATTCATTTTATTTTTTTTAATTTTTTAATTTTTTTATTATATTCAACTAATTTTTTTGGTATATAAATTATTTATCATTTAAATTAATATAGATATTTTTTTATTGATGCCAGAGGATTTTCTCCGTCCATCAAGTATGTCCCTCTCCATTTTCCCTTTAATTTTGGCTTTAAGGTGATTTCCCTTGGTTTTAAAACTTGAGCAGAGTAGCTGCTACTCTAACGCTTCTTCTAACGTGTTTTCTTTTTCCATTATATAAATATATTGAAGCAGTCAAATAGAATTACAACAAGGTAGGAAAGAAAAGATTCGAAGCGAAAGGCGAGAAAGAAAACCAAAGAAAGTTGCAGAGGAGATCAGGAGGAGGAGGAGGATTCTTCTCTAGGATTCCATTTCCCTTTACTGTTTCAAAGCTCTAAGAACGGTTCTCTTTTTGTTATTGTTGCAGAGAAGTAGTAAGAGTAGAGGAACCGGAGGCTTTTCTTTTCTTGTCTCTTTGTTTTTGTGTGTGTGTGTGTGTGTGTTTAATTGGAGCATATTCGCTTTGGTAGTTTTGAGAGTGGGGGAAAGATCCAAACAAAAATGGAGAGGAACACTCCAGTGAGGAAATCACACACTTCAACAGCAGATCTGCTCACTTGGTCGGAAACTCCTCCAACCGATTCCCCCGGCACCGCTCCACGCTCCGCCCGCCCTTACCAGGTGATTCTTTCTATTCTTATTCATTTTCTGTTTGGCTGGTGGATTAGTGTTTTTATTGTTTTTTTAATTAATGACAGCCGTCGGATGGGATCAGAAAAGTTGTGTTCGGAGGTCAAGTGACCGACGAAGAATTTGAAAGCTTAAACAAACGGTGAGATCTGCTTCCGTCTTCTTTCTCTATTCCCATCATTTTCATACATTATTTTGAAAACTTTGTAGGTAAACGTTTTCTTTATTTATTATTTTTGAAAATATGCGACTGTTACTAGAATTTTGCCTTTTGTCTTATTATTGTTACCTGTTCCGCCATTCTCTCTCTATTATTTACACAGCACTGTTCTAATTTTTTAATAAAAAAACTCCAAACAATAAAATTTTGAATTCAAATCAACTTGCACCTGTGATGAATTTCCTCATGAGTTTTGAATTCAAAATTTTGTTCAATTTTGTCTTTCTTTCTTCCTCTCTGTCCGCGTTGTTCAGTAGATTTGTTTGGATAAGTCTGCAAACCTCCAGCTTATTATTGAACGAGAGACTGGTTTTATGCTTTGATTTGTATCTTGATGATGTCAATACATTTTTTAAGCTACTTTTTCATCTGTTCCAATGTCCAGGAAACCTTGTTCTGGATATAAAATGAAGGAGATGACTGGTAGTGGTATTTTTGCAGCCAATGAAGAAAATGATGAGTCAGAACCAGGCAGTGCCAATCCCATTTCAAACAGCAAAATAGGACTGCGGATGTACCATGTATTTGTTTTATGAGGATATATCTGAAAATTATGCCAATGTTTAGAGAATAGTATATTTGTATCAAATGTTGTTTCATTGAAATTTTGGTGTTTTGGTCTTAGCAAACCTTAGCTGGAATCAGTCACATCTCATTTGATGAGGAAGATAGTATTTCCCCCAAAAAACCAACTACTCTAACAGAGGTGGCGAAGCAGCGTGAGCTAAGTGGAACACTAGAAAGTGAGGAAGCAATGTTGAAGAAGCAGCTCTCTGATGCAAAGTGCAAGGAGCTGAGTGGACATGACATCTTTGCACCCCCACCTGAAATTTTGCCCAGGCCGACAACTGTACGTGCATTGGCGTTGAAGGATAATTTTAAAATGGGAGAATTGGATACACATAATGTAAGTACACGTACTTGAAACCTCACCAGTAAGTTTTTTCACTGCATAAGCTAATTGTGCCTTCGGAGTCATATATTTGTGCTTTAGACAAAAAGGTTAGGAAATAACAGAATGGCATTACATTTCTTTGCTTCACTTTCCATTATGTAGACTATCAAGCCTAGTACCTATCTTCCTAGGCAAAGTTTGAGTTTCTAACTTCTTGTTGAACTTGGATGTTATTTTGTAGTCTGCTGGAGATAGCATGTCAAGCGAGAAGGATGCGGTTAAGCCAGCAAAGAAAATTTATGACAAGAAATTTGCTGATCTTTCAGGAAATGACATATTTAAGGGTGATGTGCCACCAGGTTCTGCAGAGAAACCCCTCAGTGTGGCCAAACTGCGAGAGATGAGTGGCAGCAACATCTTCGCTGATGGGAAGGTGGAGTCTCGAGAGTACCTCGGTGGTGTACGCAAACCCCCTGGCGGTGAAAGTAGCATTGCTTTGGTTTAACTTGTTAGGTCTTAAATCTTAATCCTGGTGTTTTTCTGTAATCTTCATTGGAGGTGTGTTTATATTATTTGACCATTCTCATTGTGGGTTTTGGGAATTATGTTTTATGTTTACCATGTGAACTTGAGGTATGAACCTATGCAGATTCTTGTGCTTGTCCATGAGTCTTGTGGGTTTGTCCCGGTGAATGTGTTGGATTGGTTCAGATTTAATTTTATTTCTTAGTGCTATTACTTCTCATTATAATGTCTGTTTATATTACTCAAATTTAGGTGCAAAAATTTCGGACATAAATATAGGTTTGGTATTAATATCTTTTAAAAAAGTTCTCATGTGTTTTCGTACTTCTTTTTCATGGTTCTCTTGATTTTTTTATAAAAAATTTAACCCTATCTTTTATTTTATATATCATAAACTCTACATCTAAAAAATACGTTCTACCCTTAATTCCCTAAATTCTAACCAGAATCTCTAACTTTAAACCCTAAATCCTAAACCTTAAACCCTTTAATTTGAAATGGAGACATAAAAAAGATAAACGATTTTCACCCCTTTCAAATGGTTATGTTTTTCGAATAGAAATCTTTTATCTTCTAATTGTGTCTCTTTCTATGCCTCATGTTCTTAAAAAATTAGATTCTAAATCTTAATTTTAATTTTTCAAGTTTTAAACTTACAACTTAAAAAAATACATTTTACCCCTAATTTCTTAAACCCTAACTACATCCTCTTTAGCTGTCTTTTACGGCTTCGGATTAGTGGATTCACCTTCAATAATCCTACGTCGTGGAAATCCTTGCTCCTAGTTGTTCATTACGTAGTTTAAACTTGTATTCTTATCTTGTTGCCTTTAGTCTATCCGTCCGTACTTGGGATGTCTCATATTTTATAACATTTCAGAAACGACTTTCTGCTTAAGAATGTTGCAAATCTGATATCTGAATGTCATTTTAGGCTTCACATTTTCTTTATTTTGAACATGAAGATACTTAAATTAGCTTTCTTTATGGTAATTCGATTGCTTTCTAAGTACTCCATGAAGGAAACAGAATATTTTATCAACTGCAAAGCATACTCCTGCATTATTTTTAAGAAACAAAAAGAAAAGAACAAGATAAAACACAGCTACCACACGAAACCATAAGAGCTTCTTTATCAGATTCAAGCCTCATCATGTCCTGCAAGTACCAGCAGCATTTTTTCATAGTCTCCGTGAGTGTCCTTGATGATAGCATGAGTCAGTGGGACACTGTTTCTTCGCTGGTACTCATCTGCTATGATCTTTAAATCGAACTCAGACCTAGTGGAAACAACTCTCGTAAGAGCTCCTTCGTCTGTTCCTCGTTTATTAATTGCGGAACGGAGTACCTCCTCGAAATACTTCTCGGGGTAGACCAGGCACTTCACTGTGGAACTTAGTAGTGCAAGGAAATCATCCTTAGAGTCAGCCTCCAAGTCCTGTAGATAGGTGAGACAATGACCAAGGAAAACTTATCAGGGAGATTCATTATACCATAGGCAGAAAGATGCCTTGAAATACCTCGATTATATCTTTTCCGTATTCATTTTTGTAGTGATTCAAGGTTGCATTGATCTGGGGCTTGCTTCTCGTACCCAAAATCTTGACAACATCATCATTGCTGTAAGCTTTGTTTGAAATTTTCTCATGGAGTAACTTGGCCTCAGTTTTTGCCAGATTCATGTTCACCTCATCTCCCTCATATCTGTAGGCAGTCACAAGAGGTAGGAGAAGCTGAAAGGAACAAGACACATACATAAGCAGGGGCAATCACATACATAATCTACAAGGCTTCGTTTCGTTTTCACAGAAGGCATCCATCCATCCAATTTACCTTACGGAAATCACCAGTTGTGTGATGAGCTACATCCTCTTCAAGCGATTTCTTAAAACGAGCATGATAAGCCTGCCTCACGTGAAGCAGTTGGTTAGCAGATCTTGTGCAGGCTATTTCCATAAGGACCTGATTGCTCGAAGTCCACCTTTTAGTCGCTTCATTGGCCAAGTGTGCATCACGTTCAGCAGGACCAAGAGTCCAAAGCATAACCAGCCTCTGTTAGATAAGAAATCAGAAAGCGACTTCTGTTAGATAAGCTAAGCATGTGTAGAATATTGTCTACCACTGAATAAAGCAAGTGCGTTTGCAGACTTGCCTCAAAGTCACTTGTGAGTTCCTTGTTCAGTGCCTTGAGGAGATCTTCTCCATAGGCTTCACCATAAGTTTTTCGGATCAAGTTCCGTTGCTCAGCATTTCTATGACCCAATATATCTATGATCAAATTCTCATTAGTACCCCATCCTGCAATCAAACATCAAGGTTTACATCAATGTTTAGAGAGACTGCCTCATAGAATGATATCTAAAAACTAAAGTCTCTAAATACCAGAACAAATTTATGGTCAGATATATAGTTTAAAAGACGGCAAAACCACACCATCAGAATTCAGTTCATCAAACTGATCAGAAAGCCAAGAAAAGCATATCATCAGATCATCAAACTATTAAGCCAATATCAGACAGATCATAAACCAATCAACATGCTTAACCAAGATTGGCTCATCATCCGACTATCACCATCTTTTTCAGTATTTCAACACAATCTGCATAGATCTTGGCAGATCATCGCAACACAGACAGAAAAAAGATCTCTTTTAGTGTAAAATGAAAACCATTTTCGATTTCAGAACAAACTCAGAAAAGGGTCAATCATGATAGATCCTAGTGTATATATTGTATTGAGAAGATCAAGCAAACTTAGATTAAATTGATATTGGATGAAGTCAAGAAAAAGAGACCTGAGAAGGCTTTTCTTAGTTGCTCACAGTCTTCATACGCTGATGGAACTGCCGAGGGAACTGTAAGAGTCGACATTGTTTGTTTTCTTCCTCTGCTTCTTGAATCTGTGTAGACTCGAGAACGGGAGGGTAGCAGCAATTTAAAGACAGCGTAGAGGGACGTGTCTGTCGGAAAACGCCGCGTCTCACGTAAAATTCCACTTTTGCCACGTGAATATTCTCAACGAAGCAGCTACATTGCAATCTGTCACGTCAGTGTACATATCAGGGTCAAACCTGACCAATAATTTAGATCCACGTGGATTACAATGACAACGCTGGTTGACTTTTTAGGAAGTAAGAGTAAGATGACGTGGCCAGTAGGTCCATCGTTGTTTAGTTGCACTTCATATTATTTGGCATTTTTTTAGTGTGGCCGGTAATAAAGGTGTTCAAATTTGGTTTTAAATTTTTAAAAATTAATTATTTAATTTTTTTATTAATAATTAATTGAATTAATATTTTTAATTGAATCAATAAAATTCGGTTAATTTGATCGATTTTTAAATTAACTAAAATTTTATATAATTTTAAATAAATTAAATACATGTTCAATAAATTGTAATAAAATAATTTTTTTAACCTTTAAAATTTTAAAAATTATAAAATAATTATTAAACTTATCTAACTATTACAAAATAGCCATTGATACATCATAAGTTGTAAATTGTTAATAGGTATTGAAAAATGTAATAATACTTTTAATAATTTAATGATTATTTATATATTTTTTAAAATTAATATCTAAAATTAAACATATTTAATATATAATATAAATTTTTTGTTAATTAAATTAATTAAAAAATTAATCGTTAACCAATAAAACTTAAATTATTTTATAGAATGTTTAGAAATAATTAATATTTATCATTTTATAATTATTTAAAGAATGTTTGGTTCATAAAAAAATTATTAATAAGTTATTGTTACCTGACATATCACTAAGAATGTTATATTACCTTGTTTGGTTTATTTGACAAGAATGTAACATGACAGTGTTTGGTTTAAAAAATATAAGTTTACTTACATATATATTTTATTAAATTGCCCTTATGATGTATATTCATATAATAACATATTTAGATTGTTATGATTAAGTTCGAAAAAATATAACTTATTTACGATGATATAAATATGTTAAGATTATTATATTATGATTAAATTTTAATTTTGTTTTTAAAGAAAATTTAAAAGAATATGGTGAAAAATTATATTTTTTATTTTAAAGAAATTTTATATTCTTCAAAATCTAAAAAAAACTAATTTGTGAGTTTTAATAAAATCCAAGAATTAATAATATTATTGAATGTTAAAATCTAATAAAATTTAGTATTAAAAAATTTAGTTAAAAAAATAGTATTATCCATGTTCTTAAATGCATATAAAGTTTTAAATCAAATAAATAAAAAATTAAATTCTTAAAAATAATACCGAAAGGATAAATTATAAAAACACTCAAAAATACCAGAGACTAACGTAACAAAACATAATTTAAATTATGTTTGTCTCTTGATTTTATGCTCCAAGAAAATGTTGGACTGAAATTTTCTTTTTTTATTGTGATAATTTTGTCCTCAAGGAAGGGAATTCCTAAATACCAAAAAAAAAGCATAGGATTGAGATTCTCGAAAAAAAATAAAAAATATGAAACTGTAGGTGATGATGTATTACTTTTTGGTGAATATCCTCCAAATCCAAACAAATATTTAAGATACCAATAAAGTTTTTTATCCCAAAATTTTTTTTCTGATCCAAACGATCCCTAAAGATAATAATCTTTTTCGAAATCTTATTTCTATATAATTTGGTTTATTCTTATTCCCTTAAATCTAAAAAAAATTATTACTAACAATAACATTTTCTCAACATTTTGAGAATGTGATTCTCAATTCTCACCTTTTCCTTATGTATTTATTAATTCTCGATATCTTAAACAAATTTACCTTTGAAGTAATGAATTTTATTAATTTAAATATTTTTAATATATTTAAATAATATAAATTTATTTTTATATTAATTTAATATTTAAATAATTTTACATAAATAATTTACAATTTCAAAAGTCAAATCGATATCATTCACTATATTGATTATTCGATACAAATTGAAATATTAAAATTACTGTTAAAGCCAACATTTTTTAAGTCCAAATTAATACTTAATAAAATTTACACATAATTTAAGTCAAAATAATTTAAGTTTAAATTTAAATACCAAATATCCATCAAAAATGATTTTAATTTGCTAAAACTCAGATTATGCAACTCTAAGCATCTGCAATGTTAAAAACTCAAATTACACTTCAGAATATAATTTTAAATTACACTATATTATTCAATACTGTATAACTTACAAAAGAAACTTAATACAAATTACAAATGAAAGGGGTGGGTATTCGATCGAGTCTAGTCAAGTTGAGTCAAAAAATTTTGAGTTATTCGAGTTGACGAGTCATATTTTACAACTCAAACTTTATTTGAAATTTTTCGGTTCGAGTCGAGTCGAACCGAGTCGAGTTTTCGAGTTCTTATAAATATTTAATTATAATTATTTATCATGTTACAGTATGATTTGATCCCAATTTAAACGACTTTCTCTAATCATATAAGATATGTATATATATTTTTTATATGTAACAATATTTCTTTATATTTTTATATATAAATGTATATATCATTAAAAAAATTGATAGACTCATCTCAAACTTAAAAATTAATTCTTTAATTATTAAAAATTTCGAGTTATTTGAGTTATTCAAATTTCCATTTTACAACTCGTACTTTATTTGAAATTTTTTGGAGTCGATTCAAGTCTATATAATTTCAAATCGAGTCAAAACGAGTCGAGTATTTTTGCCTCAAGTAGAGTCGAGTTTTTCTCATCCCTAAATTGAATATCATATACAAAATTTCATAGTAAAAATTTGAATCATAAAATGTGAGTTCTCAGATTTTATGTAACACCCGACCCGGATGTCACAATGGGCCTCCGGCCCAAAATCCATATTTCAAAATTTCGTTTTAAAAACCCAATAATAAAAATCATGTAAGTCCAAAACCAAGTTCATAATCCAATTAAATAAAAACAAGCCCAAAATAATTCAAGGTAAATCGGAGCTCCAAAATATACTACAGACTGTTTTAAAATATTCGACCCAAATAAAATAACAGAGTTACAAATACATATAGGGTTCAACATAGTACTAAGCCCACTACATCTAATAACTGTACTCTGACAGCACGGTCGATGTTGAAAGTCCAAACCTTGATGGTGCTCCACAAATCCCGCTCCACCTAACCTACGCACGAAAACAGATTTCGAACGTTGAGCCACACAAGCTAAGTGGATACGCCAAACTCGGCCAACATCATGCATATCAAAGCAATAAAGCATGACATATAAATCACATGCATGGTATGAAGGTCTAGCATGCTTGCCTACACATGGCATAAATGAAAGTATATTATCGTACACAACATATACAATCATATAAGTCAACACACAAGAGCGAGGCCCGCGTCCACACAGCATCGGGATCCTACACTCAGGATTGAGACCACCCTCAAATCCTATGCCCGGAATGTTACATCGGACATCTTCGAATGAGGCCGCCCAACGTTCGGAAAAGGGTGGAGGCCGCCCAACCAACCCTATGCTCGGAATGTCACATCGAACATCTTCGAGTGAGGCCGCCCAACACTCGAAATAAAAGTCTTCAATCATCACCCAGCATGTTACATCAGATGGCCTTCAACGTGTTGCAACACTTATGGATATCCGGATTTCCAACACATAAAGACTCAACCCACACAAACGATCCACCTCGGATCTTATCACAACAAGATATATTAAAGTCTTAACTTAATTAGTCCTTCGGAGTTATAACCTCAATTTAGTTCGATAATTCATTTCATAACTTTTAGATTTAAGTGTTTATTTATTAAGACCACCGAAGCCTTAATTTCTACCCAACATAGCCAAAATACACAAGGGTATCGATACCCTTAAGTAGGGTATCAAAACACCCTTTATCGATACCCACCCAAAGAGGGTATCGAACCACAGGTATCGAAACAAGTATCGATACCGGTGACCAACCCCAAAAGTCAACAGAAAGGGGAGGACCCGTTTCGATACAGGTATCGATACAAAAACTTTCTGGAACCCACGGTATCGAAACAAGTATCGATACCCCTAAACAACAAGCCAAAATACACTCACTGGTATCGATACCGGTAGCCCGAGTATCGATACCCCCTGCACTAAGGACGGTTCTGCACTTAGAATTTCTAGATTTCAACCCCAAACTTAATTTAATCGATTCCTAAGTGTTCCTACTCAATATTAATGATGTTTAAAGTGTTTTAACACCAATTTCCAACCCTTAGCCACATAAATCCGAATTCCACCATTAACACACACCAAGCTCAAACCAAGCACACACATGCATCAAACCTATATGAAAGCTTCTATCATGATATGCAAAATGATTAGAAGAGTTGGGAGTACCAACCTCTTAGCAAAACAGCAGCAAACGAGCTCCCTTTCCTACCTCAAGCTTCCCCCTCCAAGGCTAGTTGATGACCCACAAGTCTCTTTCTCTACAAGAGAAGATGAAGAACGGGTTAAGCACACATCAGAAAGATTTTAGGAGCTTAAAACACTAAAAGAACAGAGATTTAAGCTCTCCAAAAACCTATTCCCGAACTCAACTAAAACCCCCACATAAACCTCTTCCTCCACCAAACTTGGCAAGTCAACCCTTGTTCTATAGATCCAAACCAGCTCTATCACTTCCTCTTCATCAAGAAAACGAGATTCTAAATCCAACTTAACAAAATCTTACCTTTACACACCCCTTTTCTTGCTTTAAAAGTATTGGAGGATGAAGAAAAGAGAGAAGAGAATAAAGTCATTCTCTGCAGAGGATTAAAGACCACATCCTCCCTCTTGACCTTCACTTTAGACAATTTACAAAAATGCCATCCCTCCACATCTAAGCCCAACAAGCCCATGGCCCAACAAGACCCAAGCCAACAAACCCGAGTCTAAACCCGAGGCCCAACACAACGGATTAACCCGACACACTAAACCGAGAGTTCGGGTCGTTACATTTTATAACAAAAGTTTTATAATGCTATATGCGAATACTTTACTACTAGAATTATCATCAACGGGCACTAAAAAAAATCTAAAAACCACCTTGCATTAATTATGAGAAACTTCTTACCTAAGAAACCAACATAAAATAACCAAGGGTAATTAACTAGATAAAAAAAATCAACAAAAAAATCATCATCAATATTTATATATTGTATGTATATATAATATAGTATTTATATATTATATAGTATATTAGTATGTGTATATTATATAATACATGACTGTATATATTAATATATTATATAGTATATATTATTGTAATATTGTATATATAATATATATTTATATAGTATTAATATAATATTTATAATATATAGTATTTATATATGATATATATATACATATTCAATACGTATAATATATTAAATATATATAATAATTAATATGTTGTATATGTATATATAACATATGTATAATACATATGTATATATAGTATATGTATCATACATATTATATATATGTATAATATGATACATATACATACATTAAAAATAAATATATATGTATGATATATATAATACATATACATGTTACATACATGTATATTAATATATATAATACATATACATATAAGTATGTAACAATACATATTTAGATTATTAACATACATATATATATATAATTGTGTATAATGTACTAATTGTCTAATACATACTAACAGATGTGACATATTAAGTTATTAACATATATATATATATATATAATACATGTACTAAACTACTAATACTATATATTAATACATATATTGAAAATTAATATACATGTTAATATATACGATATATGTATAATATATTATATATACATATAATATACATATATATAATACATATATATATAGATTATAACATACATGATACATATATATATATAAATATATACATGTACTATATACTAATGTATATATACATATACATATACATAAATTATAATTATATATTGATATAACATACATATATAATATATATATATATACATATATACATGTACTAATTATTGTATACTAATTACTATATACAATTATACATATGTTATATATACATAGTATATAATATACATTTACTAATTATTACATATACATATACATATATTGAATTATTGATATATATATTAATATATTAATGTAATATTGTATAATACTATTACTACTACTAAATACTAATCTACTATCACTATGTATACATATATTATACATATATATGTTGGAATATAGTTATGTATTATGTATAATTAATAATTGTATACATTATAAATATATTATATATACATTATATATATAACATATCTAATTACCAATATGTATTATATAAATACTTATATTAGTTATTAAATTATTAATGTATTATATATATAGTGTAATGTATACCATATTTTAATATATATTATAATTTTATTTCTCATATATATATATAATATTAATTCATTTATAGTATTATTTCATTTATAAAAATAGTATTATTTCATAAATGGTATTATGCATTAAATAATATTATTCATTATTCTTATTATTTTATTTCTAAAAATAATATTATTTTATATATATTATTAATCTATATATATTATTATTCTATTTCTAAAAATAGTATTAGTTCATTTATAGTCCATATATAGTATATTTTCTGCATATAGTATAAATTTCTTTTATAGTATTAATTTTATATATACTATTATTCCATTTATAGTATAAATTCTATATATTGCCTAAAATTTATTTTTAATTTTTGAAATATTTTAAACTATAGTATAATTATAAATTTATAATGTATTAAAGATAAATTTTTAATACTTTTAATTATTATTAAGTTATAATTTTTGTAATTTAGTCCTTATAACTTACAAGTTTTTTTTAATTGATTATTACTGTTTTTTCTAATTTACTTTAATGTTTCTAATTTTTATTTTTTGTAATTGAGTCCTTACAAGTTAATGTTGATTTTTTTTAAAATTTAAATTTTAATCTTTAACTTTATGGTCTAATATTTATTTGTTTTTTTTACGTATTTATACAAAATCAAAATTAATAATTTAAATTTCTATGAATATAAAATCAAAATTAATTCGGCCTGAAACAAAACCGACTTGAAATGAACCCGACCTGAAATACAACCGAACTGAAATGGACCCAACCTGAAATCTACCCGAACTGAAATGAAACTGTTAATTATCCGATTTGGACTCGAACCGTTTGAATCCGACCTGAAATGGACCCTCACCTGACCCAAATCGAATCAAAGCATTAAATTAACTTGAAATGATCTTATCCGATTTTATCTAACCTAAAACTCATCCGAATAACTGTTTTTACGTACGTAGACTTGCCCTGTGACCGCATGGTCCGCATAATCCCATGTGCCACTTTCATTCGTATAAAAAACAATTTCTAGCTACTCTCAGCAGGAAAGGAAAGGAATCGCCGTATCTGAGTAGATTGGAATATTTTTATCATTCCAATTGCGTCTTAATCTTATTTAAGTAAAAAACAAAATTAAGTTAATGGGATAGGTGAAGATATTGAGATTTCACGTGCTCAAGCTCAACTACTAGTTTCGTCTCCGGATTTGGTTGGTGTAAATAATGGGATTCATATCATGCACCATTAGATATCAATCGGTCAAATACTGTATTTATATTATTGGTGCTTGAACCCGTAACTTTTAAGAATAATAAATATTTCTTTAACTACCGAAGATAGATGATTCATGCCAGTTATTCCTCAAATTATACATGATTCTGTCATTGTGGATATAAATAAATAAATATTCATTTATTATAAAAAACCGTTTTTTTATACGATTAAATGTAAATTTTGTTTGAAAAAAACAAAAACCATTGACTGAAGACGGGTAGATATCATCTCGGGTTGCACTATATATAGCAATAGCACAAGTCTAAATAACCAGCCCAAAAATAAATTCAACAAACTAATCGCTTGAAACACTTATAAATTCTTTTTCAGACAAGGTAGTCGCGCGGTACAGGCTCCTGTTCCGACAACCAGAAAGGGCAGCAGAGATGGCTGTCGGAGGTTTCAGCAGCGTAGATGGACCTGTGAGCAGCTATAGTGGCAAGATCACACTTTCGGTGGTGATCACTTGCATCGTTGCTGCTTCAAGCGGCCTCATATTTGGATATGACTTAGGAATTTCAGGTATGGCTTCCCTTCAAACCCTTGGAATTAATTTCCGGTAGGAACAAAAATATTGAAACGGACAGTCGACAGAGCAGTCTAATTGTTTTCCGTTGCATCCATTGGATTCATCCACATGTTTTTCAGTTTGTTGATTAGCAGTCCAGAAATGGAATAAAATGTTCTGTGCTGAAACCGACACTTGCTTGATTTTGTTGGGTAAATATTTGCAGGGGGGGTGACAACTATGCAACCCTTTCTTCAGAAATTTTTCCCATCAGTTCTAAAGAAAGCAGAAGAGGCTAAAACCAACATCTATTGCATCTATGATAGCCAAATTTTAACATCCTTTACTTCTTCACTGTATCTTGCTGGTTTGGCTGCATCACTGGTTGCTAGCCGCCTCACCGCGGCAATTGGTCGCCGAAACACGATGGTTTTTGGTGGCTTCACCTTCTTTGCTGGTGCTGCTATTAACGGTGGTGCTGCTAATGTTGCCATGCTTATTATAGGCCGTATCTTGCTTGGATTTGGGGTTGGATTCACCAATCAGGTAACCATTTCAAAGTGTTCCTTTGACGCACAGATGCACAGTATTTGCATTATAGGAAATTACGAATTAGGTAAGACTTATTTCTTGCTTGTTTATAAGCAAACACTGCATATGTTTCAAAGATTTTAGGATCATAATCTGGAAATCAATTTGATCATTAATTAAATTCTAGTGGTAATTTAGAATTCAAGTAATCTGGAAGCTTTTCATCAAAAGCAAAATAGTAACATGTAAAAGTCAACTTTGAGCACATGTGTAAGGAGAAATTATTACATGAATCATTTTCACCACTTAAGATATGGTTCCAACCAATTAAAATAAGACACATAATATATTTTTTCCATATCATATTTACATATAAGCATCATTCAAATCATCAACTTTAATGCATTTGATATAAAAATAGAAAAAAATATTACTAAAGATTTTTTACGTTGTCTTCCTCCTTATTGTTCAATTCTTTTATTAATTTTTTAATCCCTAAACCTAAACCCTAATTCCTAAATCTTAATCCTAACCTTAACCCTAATCCTAACCTTAACCCTAATCCTAACCTTAACCCTAAACCATAATCCTAACCTTAACCCTAAACCCTAAATCATAACACATAACCCTAAACCTTAACTCTAACCCTAAACCTTAAACCTAAATCATATAAACCCTAAACCTTAAAGCTAAACCATATAAACCCCAAATCACATAAACCCTAAACCAATAATCCCTAACCATAAACCCTAAACTCTAAATCCTAAACCCCAAAATCTATATAAAAAATTAATTAGGAAAATTTTAAAGAACAAAGAGAAAGATACAAGAAACCTTTGATAATATTTTTTTCTTTTTTAAATCAAAGACATTAAATTAGATGATTTGTATGATTTTTATGTGTAAATATGATATGGAAAAAATATATTATGTGTCTTAATTTAATTGGTTGGAACCATATCCTAAGTGTTGGAAAGAGTTCATGTAATAATTTTTCATGTGCAAGAGTAATTGTATTGATATTATTTAGGGTAAATTATGTCGGATATCACGAATTATAGACATTGACTTGTTTTTGTCATCAATATTATCGTTTTTCGTATTTTAATAATATGCTTAAACAAATTATATATATCTCAATTTTATCTATACTAATAAATAATTATCTTCGAAAACTATAGTTTTCTAAATTTTGAATACTAAAATTATTATTTTACCAAATAACTATTTTTTCATAAATTTAATTAATATTATTGTTTTTGAATGCTAAAATTATTGGTTTATATCAATATTATTGTTTTTGCTCCTGACCTGCGATTTTTCTTTTTAATGGCCAATGAAGGCAACTCCTGTATACCTCTCGGAAGTGGCACCACCAAAATGGCGGGGAGCTTTCAACACAGGCTTCCAATTCTTCATAGGCATAGGGGTTGTGGCATCCAACTGCATAAACTTCGTCACTGCTAAACAAAGTTGGGGCTGGCGTCTCTCTCTCGGCTTGGCTGCAGTACCCGCTGCCATCATGACAATAGGCGCACTCCTCATTTTGGACACTCCAAGCAGCTTAATACAGCGAGGGAAAGTGGAGCAAGCCCGTCATGCTCTTCGTAAGGTCCGAGGGAAAGACTGCGATGTGGAATCTGAGCTCGCTGAGCTTAAGAAGGCCAGTGACGTAGCCAAAGAGGCAAATCAAGAACCCTTTGTGACCATTTTTGAGAGACAATATAAGCCTCACTTGGTCATGTCAATTGCCATACCATTTTTCCAACAACTTACAGGGATTAACATCATTGCATTCTATGCACCGGTTCTATTCCAATCAGTTGGTTTTGGAAACGATTCAGCCTTGATCGCTGCTATCATATTGGGATTAGTTAATCTTGTATCGATCCTCGTTTCAGCCGGCATAGTCGATCGGTTTGGTCGGAGGTTTTTGTTCATAGAAGGTGGAATTCAAATGTTTGTCTGTCAGGTATGCATTTTCTTCTGTTATTTTTCAAAAATAAGGAGATCAAATTATCAATTGCTAAATTAATTTATCTTGCTCGGTTGAATTTCGTATAGGTCGGGGTGGCAGTGGTGCTAGCAGGAACAATGGGCGTTTCTGGCACAAGGGAAATCAGCAAGGGCTACGCCATACTGGTACTGTTTCTAATGTGCATCTACGCCTCTGGTTTCGGTTGGTCTTGGGGTCCTCTCAGTTGGCTCATTCCAAGTGAAATATTTCCCATCAAAATTCGACCCATCGGCCAAAGCATCAGCGTCGCTGTCAACTTCGCCACCACCTTTGTGCTTTCCCAAACCTTCTTGACCATGCTTTGCCACTTCAAATATGGGACCTTCCTGTTCTACGCTGCATGGAATGTCTTGATGACCATTTTTGTTGCCCTTTTCTTGCCCGAAACCAAAGGCATTCCTCTCGACTCCATGAATTCAGTTTGGGAGAAGCACTGGTATTGGCGTCGGTTTGTTCGTGGGTAACATTTAGGTTACTTCAATTTAATTAAAAAAATTAATGTATGTTACGCATTTATTGATTAATGGATTGTTTGTTATTATATAAATAGAGTAAACTACATAAATGGTCCACTGATTATGCTTTAATTATCTTTTGTATCCTTTAGACTATCAAAAATTATAAACTAATTCTATGATTTGAAAACTGATAAACAATCCAATATCGTTAAAAAATAATAGTCGAAGACGTGACAGTTAATATAAATTAATATAATTATGTAATTAGTCATTAAGTTCTATATTTATTTTAATTTGACCCTAATTCTAAAAATTAATTTATATAATTTTAATAATTTATCAATTTAGTTTCCTTTCGGTAAAACCATTTTCTTCGGTAAGCATAAAAAAATGTAAAATCCAAGCAATAACAATCAAGAACCAGCAAATTTCTAACATTATGTATGACCAAGCATTAAATCATTCATAGTTTGAGCGGACTTGATGTTAAAACTAAACGATTTTAGAAATTAATTAAATAAAAAAATAAAAAATAATTTTAATTTACTTTAATATAGCCTTAAAAGATATTAGATTAAAAAGAATTAGAAAAGAAGAAGATTTAATTATATAATTAAAAGTATTAATAATCTAAATACAATTAAATTATTCATAGTTTAAGGGACTCGATTTTTCCTCCCAATTTTCATGTTTGTGTATATGTATGACTGAGAAATTAAACTTTGAGCAATCCGATTAGTTTCTAAGATATATATATTTTTTAATTTTTATTAAATAATTAATTTAATTTTTATTTTATTTAATAATTTCTTGAGTGGTTTAAAATAATTATAAAATAATATTTATTTCTATATTTTAAAATTTTGAATATATATATATCGTAGACAAATTAATTGAGTTCATGTACTTTAAAATAATCATTCTCTATTAAGATGTTCATGTCTTTTTAAAATAAATGTTTAAACTATATTTTTTAATAAATATATAAAATATTTTATTAAAAAATTATTTATTTAATTAAAATAAATTTTTATATTTAATATTTTTTTATTTTAAAATTAAGTAAGGAGGCAGAGCTTGGACTATATAGCCGGTTCGGCGATGGATGCAAAGCCGCAACAGAATTCCTCCACCGTTTATTTCACTCGCTTGTGCGTCACCGTCCCATCTAACTCCTCTTCGCTTCATTCCCTAACATAATAAGCTTTCCCCAAATCAGCGGGCACCGCCATTTCCACCACCGTTTTTAACAATGCCCAAATTCCATATCCAATTCAAGAACTCCGTTCCTGACTGCCAAGCTCACCTCCTTTTTCCCTCTAACTCTAATTCACTCGGCCTCGGTGGTCTATTCATCGACCCATGTTTTCCTTCATCCCTTATCGATTTCGTTTCTCCCTTTAAAGATTTTTCCGCTTCCAGAAAAACAGCTTGCTTTACTCGTGGGGAAAAGCGTGGGGCGGTTGCCGTCAAGGACGTGTTTTTTTTGTCCGTTAGTTTGAGCAACGATGGGCTTGTTTCGGAACACAAGGAATTTCAGATACAGAATGGAATGAAGAAGAACGGGGTTGTAGCAGAGGCCGAACGGAATGTGAGGGTAACGCGACGTGGCGCAGTCAATACTACAAAGCATTTGTGGGCTGGAGCCATCGCGGCCATGGTTTCCAGGTAACATTAACAAACTCCATTCGTAATTTAGCTACGCGCGTTTTCCTATTTGCCTAGAACCATATGCATATCTAATTATTGTTTGAAATACTATAGAACATTTGTTGCTCCGTTAGAGAGATTAAAGCTGGAATATATAGTTCGCGGCGAACAAATGAATATATTTGAGCTTGTTAAGAAGATTGCTTTGACGCAAGGATTACTTGGATTTTGGAAAGGGAACTTTATTAATGTTCTTCGTACGGCTCCATTCAAAGCTGTGAATTTTTATGCGTACGATACCTATAGGAAGCAATTGCTTAGACTATCTGGAAATGAAGAGACTACAAATTCGGAGAGATTCATTGCTGGTGCTGCAGCCGGCATTACAGCTACTGTTCTCTGCTTACCGCTTGATACTGTATGTCGAAACCTAAGATCTTGTTCTTTTCATTATTCCATCTCCAATTTGTTCTTATCTGTTTAAGCATGTTCAGTTCTTGGCTGTATGCACTTCTATATTGTACATTAGGGGCAATTATTAGAAATAGCATGGGAAGTTGTTAATCCTTTGTGTTATTAAAGGTTTAACAAATTTATAAGAGACCAATTTTAATGTCGTTTTCTAGTTTTAAGTCTTAGGAGTACGATTTCTAGACGAAATGATCAAGATAATTAGTTATTGTCATTGCAATGTCTTACCTAACATAATATTTTTTAACCAACCAAGGTGAAGGATAGTGACTCTAGGGACATCTTACTTTTTAGTTACTATAATCCTACATGTTAGCAAAATGTTATTTGAGATTTCTACAGAATAACAAAGATTGATTCTAGTTCGAGAGTTTTAACGCTTAAAGATATATTAAAATTGTGTGATATGTTCTCAAACTATATTAAAATATGATTTTTTTCCTCAATGGAGGATTGCTATTTTGATCTTCCATTGCTTTTGTCAAATCCTGGCTCACTGGAACTAGCTGTATTTAGGGAGGTCCATTTTGCCGACTTTGAATGGTTTCATTTTGTTCATTTGCTTTTGTAAATGTATTCTTCTTTTTCTAGGAGGGTGACTTTTTACTACTTGTTTATTGTTGTACAGATCCGAACCAAGATGGTCGCACCAGGTGGAGAAGCCTTAGGCAGTGTAATTGGTGCTTTTCGCCACATGATCCAAACTGAAGGATTCTTTTCTCTCTACAAAGGTCTAGCGCCCTCTATTGCAAGTATGGCACCTTCAGCTGCAGTATTCTATAGTGTGTATGATATGCTGAAATCAGCTTATCTGCGTTCCCCGGAGGGTAGGAAAAGAATTAAGAACATGAGTCAAATAGGGCAGGAACTGAATGCTTTGGATCAGCTAGAATTGGGACCAATGAGGACGTTACTATATGGGGCTATTGCTGGTGCTTGTGCTGAAGTTGCTACTTACCCATTTGAAGTTGTGAGAAGAAACTTGCAATTGCAAGTCCAGGCAAGCAAAATGGGTGCATTGGCAACTGGTGTGAGGATCGTTGAGCAAGGAGGAATTTCTGCTCTCTATGCTGGGCTAATTCCCAGCTTACTACAAGTAAGTGGATAAGCTTTTAATAGAATCTCAGAAAGATTTATGTTAATTATCCCTCTATAAATGTAGAGATGGATCGAACAAACTATACAACACTAGAACATGAGAGTTCATCTCACGAATTTGTTTCTGTGATATCATGAAGTTCTTTGAATTTAATTATTTTCTACATTATATTATAGTCATAACATTTGTTCCGCAAATTGTTTAAATGGTATATGCCTCCCCCAAGGCCCCAACACATACACACACACAATCTGTGGTTCATATGCTCTTCTCCATAATAAAATATAATTTTTTGTCTTCAGGTCCTTCCGTCTGCTTCGATCAGTTATTTTGTATATGAGTTTATGAAAATTGTTCTCAAAGTGACTTGATGGGAGACAGTGGGGTTCCTCTCAGTAAAAGGACTGGTAGGATTTTGTACATTGACCATAAAATGATCAGAGCACAAAGATTCAGTGGTAAGATTTAGTCATTTCAACTTATCATCGATGTTCTCCTCGTACTTTTGTACCTGACAAGAGACCAATGAAAACCTTCATTGACATCTTAAATTCTTTACTTGATTATAGACCCAGCATCCCATTGCTGATTGAATTTAGAATCTTCATATCTTATAACTTTTTCTATCACATTCTCATGATTAAGATCAGGACCTTGATAATGCATATAAGCATTTTTCCAGGGACTTTGGGTGCTTAAAATGCATTTTAAGCATTTTATGAATGACTTGCTCTTGACGCGAACAAACTTCTTCTGCTAAAGAATTCAAGATGGCTTTGTTATCTTCTCGATCCTCTCACGCTTGCAGCGCAAGAAATCAAGGTATTTGTTTTGTAAATTTTGATCATTTCTTTTAAAATCGCTTTAAGAATCACAAAATAAAACAGTTCTCTGATTTAGTAAAGTTGATGCGTTTTCTTATAAAGAATCAATTTCTATGGCAATTAAGTAGACACTTAGATACAGGTATCTTTGTTGGAACTTTTGCTGGTACATTTGTTTCCATAGATGAAATCTTTGCTACTCAAGGAGGACGGCACAGGCAATGCTACTTAAGTATTATGGTCTAGTGTATTACTACTCTCTCTTTTAAGCCCAGAGTATTTACTGTAACTTCAACTCTGACTGCATGCCTCATGCACCCTTGAAAAAGCATCGTAGTGTTAAATAAATTCATGATTTAATATAAGTAAAGGTAAAACTTAAAAATCTAGAGTTCTTCAGAATCAGTAAGAAATCATTTACATTCGAAATGAAAAATGAACTCTGATGTATATAATAAGAATACTCAAGAATGGATCTAGGGGACTGCACCTCTTGAAATTTTTAAGTTTTCTTATATTTTATATATATTTTTTATTTTTTATTGATAATTTAATTTTATATATCTAGTTTTTATAATTTTATAACCTTGTATTTTTAAGATACCTTTTAGATAGTTTATACTTTTTATACGAGATTTTAAAGAGATTATTAGGTGAACTTTGTTCACCACGTTATCTATGTTTTAAATAATCATATCGTTCATCTTTAAAAAATTAACTAATAACTATCATCCACTAATTACATGTAAGAAAGAGGTAATGATTCATTTTAATAAAATTGAGATAAAATTGCTTGGCATTACGAATATCGTGATAGGATTCCTTTCGAGATTTTGGGTCGTGTCTCCGAGAATATCTACACACGTGTCTCACCAAAATTGATACTTCTAGAGACATCCACCTTAATGTATTGGAAGATCCTGTCAACTTTAATCTGATTGGAAATATCTCACCCTTCATTTGTCCCATCCCAATCTGTAGGGATGTATGTTGTTGCGTTGGATTGAGGTCATCCTATACGTAACTTACAATAATTCAAAGATATACTCTAGCCAATTAGACATTGATAAATAAAATATAGAGAATAGAAATGGGTAATCTAAGCAGTCGAAGGGGAAATTTTCTTGTAAAAGATAAACGTTTATAGGGGATACACCCCTCCTTATTTTAACCGTAAAGAGAGGCAAGAAACAAAATTAGTCTAAACTATTCTACCTATCATCTATAATTTGTGTTTGTATCGATTTTATTATTAATTTTTTAATAGATTTTATCTAAAAAGAGAAAAAAATGTTTTTGATGGGTATAGAACCCACAATCGAAGAGAAAATAATGTGTCAACTAAAATTTTTTAATCATTTATTTTAAAGATCATTTATTATAATTTTATAAATAACATGAATGATACGTAAGACAAAATCATGTATATGAATAAGATTTTTTTAATTATACACGCAACAATGTTATCCAATAAGTAATTTTTTATTACTTTTAGGGGATTATATCTGATTTTCACTTAAATCTTTTAAAAATAAAGACACTGTATAGAATAAAAATCATCTCTTTTTAGAGTTATTTTTTATACCTCAATATTAAAAATTTAATTTATAGATCTTAACCTAAATGTAAAATTATAAAACTTAAACACTCCCTATTTTTTAATCTTTAAACCATAATACAAACTCTTAACTTATTTTTAGTGTAAGATATAAAAATTAACAAAAGGAGACAAAAAATTTTACTCCATTAGATAAACTAATCAAACCTAATTCTTTAAAGATATTTTTTTTATAAAGACCACTCTTAATGAGTAAAATTGATTGTAACACCCCAACCCGGATGTCATATTGGGCCTCCGACTCAAAATTCGTATTTTAAAATTTCCTTTCAAGGTCCAACAAGTAAAACAAATCCAAGTCCTACTTAATTCATAAAATCCAAAAACAAGTTAAACATAAGCCCAAAATAGTTTAAGAGATCGGAGCTCCAAAATATTACAGACCATTTTAAAGCATTCAACTCAAATTAAAATAACAAAGTTATAAATTACAAATAGGGTTCAACATAGTACTAGCCCACTATCTAATAAATGTACTCTAACAACACGATCAATGTTGAAGTCCAAACCTCGATGGTGCTCTACGGAATCCGCTTCACCTAACCTACGCACGAAAACACATTTCGAACGCTGAGCCACACAATCTCAGTGGATACGCCAAACTCGGCCAATATCGTGCATATCAAAGCAGTAAAGCATGACATATAAATCTCGTGCATGGTATAATGGTCTAGCATGCTTGCCTAACACATGGCATAATGAAATGTATATTATCGTACACAGCATATACAAGTCAACTAGATCACACAAGGTAGTGAGACTCGCGTCCATACAATATCGGGATCCTACATTACGAGTAAGGCCCGCGTCCACACAACATCGGGATTCTACATCCGGGATTGAGGTCTGCGTCCATACAGCATTGGGATCCTCTAAATCTCATACTCAAAATGTCACATCGAGTATCTTCGAATGAGGCTCGCGTCTACACAGCATCTGAATCCTACACTCGGGATAATCGTCAAATCATCACCCAGAATGTTACATCGGATGGCCTTCGACGTGTTGCAATACTTATGAATATCCGGATTTCCAACGCACAAAGACTCAAACCACACAAACGATCCACCTAGGATCATAGCAGAACAAGATATTTAAGATTATCTCAATTAGTCTTTCAGAGTTATAACATCAATCTTAGTTCGATAATTTGTTTCGTAGCTTTTAGATTAAAGTAGTTATTTATTAGAATCACCGAGCCCCAAAACTCTACTCAAACTTGGCCAAAATACACAGGGGTATCGATACCCTTATATAGGGTATCGAAACACCCAACATCAATGTCCACCCAAAGAGGGTATCGAAACATGGGTATCGGTGCCAGTATCGATACCGTTTGACCAATCCAAAGTCAACGAAAGGGGAAGGATCGTATCGATACAGGTATCGATACAAAAAGTTACTAGAAGCCTCGGTATCGAACCATGGTTTGATATCCCTGAACGACAAGTCAAAATAGACTCATGAGTATCGATATCGATAGTCCGAGTATCGATACCCCTACACAAAATGCAGGTCTGCACTTAGAAATTCTAGATTTTCAATCCCAAACTTAATCTAATTGATTCCAAGGCCTTCTTACTCGTTTTTAAGGGTGATTAGGATGTTTTAACATCAATTCTCATTCATTTAACATATTAACTCGGATTTCATCATTAATGACCCTTTTTCAAGCAAATCAAGCAAGTCAACACACATACATGATTTCTCTATATGTTATGCAATTCTACCATGAATGGATGATGAAGGAGAGAGTTGGGAGTATCAACCTTTAGCAAGCACAACACAAAAACAAGCTTCTTCTTCTCCCTCAAGCTTTCTCCTTTCCTAAGCTTGAAGATGGTGTTCCAATTTGTTTCTCTACAAGAGGAAGACACTTAACCATTAACCACCATTTGAGGAGATTCTTGGAACAAAAAGAACTCAAGAAATTGAGATTTAGACCCTTGAAACCTCAATCTCGTTTTTAAGGCAACCCCCCACTCAAAAACCCCTTTCCTCATAAAACCAACACATATCTACCTCTTTAGATAGATCCTTAGCAACCCTAAAACTTATCCTTCACTATCAAAACGAGATTCTCTAACAACCAAGTAAAAACTGAACCTTTAGTTCCTCCTCCTTAAGCCTTCATGAAGAAGATGAAAGGGAGAAAACTCTCTACACTCATAACCTCACCCCTGCAGAAACAAAACTCTAAAACCCCTCTCCATTCAACTTGTTTTGGCATTTACCAAAATACCCTCACTTATATCTCATAAGCATAACAACCATACAAGCCCAATAAGCCAAAGGCCCAACAAGGCCCAAACTATATAAACCCGAGCCCAAAACCGAGGCTCAAAGCCACAGGTTAACCCGACACTCAAATATGAGAAATCTGGGTTGTTATAACTCTCCCCTCCTTGAAGAAAATTTCGTCCTCAAAATTTACCTATCAGGAAGAGATGAGGATACTGAGCTCTCATGTCCTTTTCTGATTCCCATATTGCCTCTTCGATCCCATGGTTCCTCCACAAAACTTTTACCAAAGGTATGCACTTGTTCCGAAGCTCTTTAACTTCTCTATCCACGATTCTGATGGGTATTTCCTCGCAAGTCAAATTTATATTGACTTCGATTTCCTCAAGCTAAACCACATGTGAAGGATCGGAATGGTAACATCTCAACATAGACACGTGGAACACATCGTGTATACGTGCCAACTCTAGAGGCAAAGCTAACCGATAAGCTACTAGTCCAACCTTCTAAAGCACCTCATAAGGCCCGATATACCTTAGACTCAACTTTTTCTTACGACCAAACCGGATGATACCTTTTCATAGAGATACCTTGAGAAACACTTTCTCACCAAGCTCATACTCGATGTGCTTACGCTTCTTATCCGCATAAGCCTTCTGTCTGTCAAAAGCTGCTTGTAACCTTTCCTTGATGATCTGGACCTTCTCTTCGGTTTCTTTAATCAACTCTGAACCAAGAATCTTCCTCTCATTGGGTTCTGTCCAACACAAAGGTGTCCTACACCTGCGCCCGTATAAGGCCTCAAAAGGAGCCATCTTAATGCTCGACTGATAACTGTTGTTGTAAGCAAACTCTACCAATGATAACTATTCCTCCCAACTACGAGCAAAATCTACTACACAACACCGAAGCATATCCTCCAAGATTTGGATAACTCTCTCAGACTGTCCATCGGTCTGAGGATGAAAAGTTGTACTGAAGTGCAACTTGGTGTCTAGGGCCTCGTGGATTGACTTCCACAACCTCGTTGTGAATCTCGGATCCCTATCCGATATGATCGATGAAGGTATATCATGCAACCTCACGATCTCCTTGATGTACAACCGAGCCAATTTTTTCAAACTAAAGTTCATCCTTATCGATAAGAAATGAGCTGACTTGGTCAATCGATCAACTATGACCCATATAGTATCATGATTCCTCAACGTCATCGGTAACCCGGTGACATAATCCATGGTCACACGATCCCATTTCCACTGTAGAATATGGATAGGCTGAAGTAAACCTGAAGGAACCTGATGTTCCACCTTCACTTGCTGACATGTTAAACACCTTGTCACAAACTCTGACACATCTCTTTTCATGCACGTCCACCAAAAGAAAGAATGAAGATCCTGGTACATCTTGTTACTACCCGGATGAACAGAGAACGGACAATCCTTCAAGTCGGGAACACACAATCGACCCTGAAAGTACAAGAAATCACCATCTCGTACTTCAAAGTCTGACGACTCGCCTCTCTAAACAACCTCTAACTGAGCCACCAACTCCTCATCTAACACTTATGCTCTCTTTATCTCCTGAACAAGCATGAGCTCCACATGTAACTCAGCCAACAAACCACCATCATCAGTCATCTCAATCGAGCAAACAAGGCTCTCAAGTCCGACATGGACTTCCTACTCAAAGCATCGGCGACCACGTTCGCCTTATCGGGGTGATACTCTATGACACAGTCATAATCTTTTAACAACTTTATCTATCGACGCTGTCTCAGATTCAACTTTTTCTGGATAAGCAGATACTTTAAACTTTTTGTGGTCGGTGTAGATGTAACATTTTTTCCCATAGAGATAATGCTTCCATATCTTCAAAGCGAAGATAACTACTGCAAGCTCAAGATCATGTGTAGGATAATTCCTCTCATGGGGTTTCTAATGTCTCGAGGCGTAAGCAACCACCTTACCCTCTTGTATGAGTACACAACCTAGCCCATTCAAGGAAGCATCACTAAACACCACATAATCTTTTTTCGGTTCCGGTTGCGTCAAGACCGGTGCCTCTATCAGATAGGCTTTCAACTGTTCAGAAGTCTATTACCTTCTCTCGTTCCACACAAAAGGAACATCTTTATGAAGCAACTTAGTCAAAGGTGCCGCTATGATCGAAAAACCCTTAATGAACCTTCTATAATATTCAATACGTCCGAGAACGCTATGGACTTCCGATACATTCCTCAGTGGTTTCTATTCCACCAAAGCTTGGATCTTCTAGGGATCTACTCGGATATCATCCGCTGCAACTATGTGGCCAAGAAACACCACTTTTAACAACCAAAACTCGCACTTACTGAACTTGGCGTACAAACCATATCCCTCAACACCTGAAGAACAACCCTTAGGTGGTAGTCATGCTCCTCCTCCAAGCGTGAATACACCAAGATGTCATCGATGAACACAACCACAAACTGATCTAGATACGGCTGAAAGATCCAGTTCATCAAGTCCATAAAAGCTGCAGGTGCATTCGTGAGCCTAAACGGCATCACTAAGAACTCATAATGTCCGTACCGCGTCCTAAAAGCGGTTTTCTAGATATCCCCATCTACCACCTTCAACTGATAGTACCCATACCTCAAATCTATCTTAGAAAACACACATGCACCCCTCAACTGATCAAACAGATTATCGATCCTAGACAAGGGATAACAATTCTTGATCATAACCTTATTGAGCTGGCGGTAGTCGATGTATATCCTCATCGATTCGTCTTTCTTCTTGACAAACAAAATCGGTACTCCTCACGGTGACATACTCCGTCTGATAAAACCACTCTCAAGCAACTTTTGGATTTGCTGTTTTAACTCTTTCATCTCCGCCGGTACCATACGATACGGTGCTACAGACACCGATACCATTCCCGACAACACCTCTATCCGGAACTCTAAATCACGGTCGGGAGGTAACTCAAGCAACTCCTCCGGAAACACATCAGGATACTCACAAACTGTCTTCAAGCTCTCCAACACCGGACTCTCAACGCTCAATTCCACCACGTAAGCTAAGAAAACCTCACAACCCTGTTGGATCAACCTCTGAGCTGTCAACGCTGACACCACATTTGGTAAACATGGGTTTCTCTCATCCCTCACAACAAGTTTAGAATCATCTGCTACTTTGAGCTTCAAACTCTTAGCTCTGCACCCCAAACTTGCATCGTGTTCGAACAATCCATCCATCCCTAGGATTGCGTCAAACTCTTGAAATGACAAGACCATAAGATCGACCGGGAAGAATGATCTTTACACCTCGATCGGACACCTCCGATAGACCTTATCCATTAACACATCAAACCCCAATGGGCTTGTCACATGGACCCCTACCTCAAGATCCTCCGCTGGTAACAGTAATAACCCATTTCTAAGACCAATACCTAAACCCCATTTACCCAACAGCTAATAGCCCAAAGTAATACCCCTAATTCGCATCTAGTTATGCCTACCGCCTCTTCCTTTTTGTTCCTAATAGTCCTGTGCGTGGCTGCCACGCGCGGTGTTTGGTTTACCGCGTGGTAGCCACGTGCTCACGCCATTGGTCCTCTTGGCTGGACATCGCCCATGCTGCAACATTGCCCTGCTCCACCGCCCAAAACCTGCAAAAGAATAGAGAAAATAATTAGATTTTTAAGTTTTTTAATGTAAAAAATAGAGTATATAATCCCCATTCAAACAATGTAATAGGGGGCGAAAAATCAATCGAAAAAAATCCATTCTAGAGTAATATCCAAAACAAAATCTAAACACAGAGAGCAAATCGAAATATAAAAGTATACAAACGAAAAGGAAGGAAAGATCGGAAGAAAACCGAAGTGAAAAAGGTAAAAAAATCTAAACACAGAGAGCAAATCGATGTGAGTCTCACCCACATACTTACTCTTAAACTCCTCAAGAAAGTCCTCCTACGTGGGACGAAGAGGATACCAACCTTGCTCAACTGTCTCCCACCACTCTCTCACGTTACCCTCGAGAATCGACAAAACACACGATAACTTATCCTCGGATCTCAGTCTTATTTGTCTCATGATCCACCTTGTGTCGTGCAACCACTAATCTGTATGTACGGGATTATCCTGTCCCATACCAAAGAAGTCAACAGCACCCTGTCTCCGCACTCTCTCAATCGGTGCCTCACGAGGAATAGAGGACGACCTCAGTATAGCTCTCACTATTCGATGCAAGGTCCGATTCAGCTACGCAAAGTAGTTGGCCCCTTGACCAACTGCATCATCCGATGGCACCTCCTCATCGGGATCATACTTATAGTCGGAGTCTCCTCCTTGAGAACTCTAGCTCTCCTCCTGATCCCCCACACGTCTAGGCATGCTTAACAGCTCCTACACAGCAACAACCACAACAGGATTACACCATCGAATTTTTAACTTTAAAAGAAGTACTATATCGACTCGTGGGCAAGTACTAGTCTAACACCTATATAACACACTAGACTCCCCCGGAGACTTCCTAGAACCGACTAAACCTAGGCTCCACTAAATGTAACACCCCGACCTGGATGTCACATTGGGCCTCCGGCCCAAAACCTGTATTTTAAAATTTCCTTTCAAGGTTCAACAAGTAAAACAAATCCAAGTTCAACTTAATTCATAAAATCCAAAACGAGTTAAACATAAACCCAAAATAGTTTAAGAGATCAGAGTTCCAAAATATTACAAACCATTTTAAAGCATTCGACTCAAATTAAAATAACAGAGTTATAAATTACAAATATAGTTCAAAATAGTACTAGCCTACTATCTAATAAATGTACTCTGACAACACGGTCGATGCTGAAGTCTAAACCTCGATGGTGCTTCACGGAACCCGCTTCACCTAACCTACGCATGAAAACACATTTCGAACGTTGAGTCACACAAGCTTAGTGGATATACCAAACTCGACCAACATTATCCATATCAAAGCAGTAAAGCATGGCATATAAATCTCGTACATGGTATGATGGTCTAGCATGCTTGTCTAACACATTGCATAATGAAATGTATATTATCGCACACAACATATACAAGTCAACCAGATCACACAAGGTAGTGAGGGCTGCGTCCACACAACATTAGGATCCTACACTACGAGTAGGGCCCGCGTCCACACAACATCGAGATCCCATACTGAAGGATAAGGCCCGCGTCCACACAGCATCAGGATTCTACATCCGGGATTGAGGCCTGCGTTCATACAGCATCGGGATCCTCTAAATCTCATACTCGAAATGTCACATCGAGTATCTTCGAATGAGGCTCGCGTCTACACAACATCTAAATCCTACACTAGGGATAATCGTCAAATCATCACCCAGAATGTTACATCGGATGACCTTCGACGTGTTGCAATACTTATGGATATCCGGATTTCCAACGCACAAAGACTCAAACCACACAAACGATCCATCTAGGATCATAGCAGAACAAGATATTTAAGATTATCTCAATTAGTCTTTCGGAGTTATAACATCAATCTTAGTTCGATAATTTGTTTTATAGCTTTTAGATTAAAGTAGTTATTTATTAGAATCACCGAGCCCCAAAACTCTACTCAAACTTGGCCAAAATACACAGGGGTATCGATACCCTTATATAGGGTATCGAAACACCCAACATCAATGTCCACCCAAAGAGGGTATCGAAACATGGGTATCGGTGCCAGTATCGATACCGTTTGACCAATCCAAAGTCAACGAAAGAGGAAGGACCGTATCGATACAGGTATCGATACAAAAAGTTACTAGAAGCCTCGGTATCGAACCATGGTTTGATACCCCTGAACGACAAGTCAAAATAGACTCATGAGTATCGATATCGGTAGTCCGAGTATCGATAACCCTACACAAAATGTAGGTCTGCACTTAGAAATTCTAGATTTTCATCCCCAAACTTAATCTAATTGATTCCAAGGCCTTCCTACTCGTTTTTAAGGGTGATTGAGATGTTTTAGCATCAATTCTCAGTCATTTAACACATTAACTCGGATTTCACCATTAGTGAACCCTTTTCAAGCAAACCAAGCAAGCCAACACACATACATGATTTCTCTATATATTATGTAATTCTACCATGAATGGATGATGAAGGAGAGAGTTGGGAGTACCAACCTTTAGCAAGCACAGCACAAAAATGAGCTTCTTCTTCCCCTTCAAGCCTTCTCATTTCCCAAGCTTGAAGATGGTGTTCCAACTTGTTTCTCTACAAGAGGAAGACACTTAACCATTAGCCATCATTTGAGGAGACTCTTGGAACAAAAAGAACTCAAGAAACTGAGCTTTAGACCCTCTTAAGACAACCCCCCACTCAAAAACCCCTTTCCTCATAAAACCAACACATATCTACCTCTTTAGATAGATCCTTAGCAACCCTAAAACTTACCCTTCACTATCAAAATGAGATTCTCTAACAACCAAGTAAAAACTGAACCTCTCCTCCTCCTTAAGCCTTGATGAAGAAGATGAAAGGGAGAAAACTCTCTGCACTCATGACCTTACCCCTGCAGAAACGAACTCTAAAACCCTTCTCCATTCAACTTGTTTTGGCATTTACCAAAATGCTCTCACTTACATCTCATAAGCCTAACAACCATACAAGCACAATAAGCCAAAGGCCCAAACTACACAAACCCGAGCCCAAAATCGAGGCCTAAAACCACGGGTTAACCCGACATTTAGATACGGGAAATTCGGATCGTTACATTGATAGAATATTATTGGCGGAAAAAATTAATTTATTACACTCTAAATTATTTTAAAATCTAGTGTTGTTGCTACAGTAATCTGAAGACAGACTGATTTTAACTCTTTTTCTAACGTATTTTCAATAAAAAAATTATGAGTTAAATCCGAAGTAATCTGACCGGAGAAATTAAAAACCTGCATTATTTAAAGATAGATTTTATTCCACCTGTTTTCGATTTTTTAATAAAAAAATTACTATTCAAGGATGAATTATATTAAATCCAACTTTAAAATTATTTCGAAGTGCAATAAATTTAAAAATAATTTAAAAGGTATAATAAATTAAAAAAAAATCCGACGACAGTATTCCTTCCGTTTCTCCCCACTTAATGGATTAGAAAACTTTTATTTAATTCAACCTAACGTTGTGGCATTTCCTTGATTAATTCCTACAGCAATTTGACTATGGATTTACATTAATTAATGGCACTAAATTTGATATTATCATTTAGGCTTAGAATCCTCCACCAATTAAGCGCCGCCGAAGTCAAGAAGCTTGGATTCAAAGTTTCCTCTCCAAACTTTTAAATAATCATTATGTCTAAAACACAATTTAACAATAAAAAAATCAAATTAAATTATACTTTATAAACTTTTAAATAACCATTATGTTTTATTTTTTTTGTCTTTATTTATATTTCGTTTTAAATGAGAGGTTTAAGATTTAGGGTTTAGAATCTAAAGTTTTAGGTTAAGGATTTGTTTAAGATTTAGGGTTTAGGATCTAAAGTTTTAGGTTAAGAATTGTGGTTAGGGTTTAAGATTTAAAGTTTTAGGTCAAGAGTTGTGGTTAAGGTTTAGGAAATTAGGGGTAGAGTGTATTTTTTAGGGGTATGATTTATGGTTTATGATGTAGAAAATAAGGGTAAGAGTTTAAAATTTAATTTTTTTTAAAAAAAAATTTAATAAGAGACGTAAATAGAAACATTATAAAGAGGTAGAGGTTTTCTAACTCGGGATGACGAGCACCATAAATCATCACTTGTGATTTCTACCCAGGACACAGAGATGGAATCTCAGGGAAATGGAAGAGGATGGGCCACTTAAAGAGAAGTGGACGAATTCAATCACACTGTCCCCATCCACACGTCCAATGTAATCTCAAGAATCGGATGCAAGATAACATGGAACTCTATGGGTTGTTAGTCACAAATAATCCAGAACTCTGGTTGTGAAATGAAATATACAGATATGAATTTTCAAACATCTTTAAATTATATAACATGGATTTGACTTAATTCCTTAATATTACAGTAATCCAACATTATATATCCAAATATTAACCCAGAAAAAATTGTAGTGTGGAAAATACAGGCTATCTTTCCATTGTCACAGTATTTTCCAACCCCAAGTTGTCAAAGAAAGAGGATTAGAGAAGGAACTAGAGGGGTGGGTGGATTTTTGTTTTGTAGAAAAGGATAAACAGGAAATTAAAAATCTAGAGAAAAACACACACACACTAAAAGTTGTGGCTGCAAATTGTCTATCATTTTGTTGTATCCCCACTCTTTCCTATTAACCAGTCCTCTTCACTCGCACTCCAAATTCATCTCTCCAAAGGCCAAGCCAAGACCTTTCGATTGCAACTGGTCCGACCAGATTGGTCATGTAAGAGTATTATATACAAATTTTCAAATTAACCCCATAAACAAGGAGAGAGAAACATAAAATTTAACACTTAATCCAATGGGCAACTAGGAGTGAAAGGTAAGTGCTGAATCTCTCTCTCCCACTTATAGTCAATCACGTGCACTTTTTCCCTTAAATTATTAACGATAATAAAACTAAAAAGTCCCTTCATTTGGCAAAAGCTGGGAAGATAAGATTTTTATGAGATAAGCAGGATTCTCCAGGCCATGGTCTATAGTTAAGGGAAGATAAAAGTTGGGTTTTGTTTTTGCAAGTTTTAGTTTTGATGAGTTTTGGGGAGATATGTCAGGTGGTGGTTGTAGCATAGTTTGGTTCAGGAGGGATCTGAGGGTTGAAGATAATCCGGCACTTACAGCTGGTGTTAGAGCTGGTGCTGTTGTTGCAGTTTTTGTATGGGCACCTGAAGAAGAAGGCCATTATCAACCTGGAAGGGTTTCAAGGTGGTGGCTTAAGCACAGTTTGGCTCACCTTGACTCTTCTTTGAGGAGCCTTGGCACTTGTCTCATCACAAAGAGATCTTCTGATAGTGTATCTTCTCTTCTTGAGGTTGTTAAATCTACTGGTGCTACTCAGCTCTTGTTCAATCACTTGTATGGTTAGTTTTCATTTCAATTCCTATCCTCCATCTTTCTTGGATTGAGAAAAAAGAAGAGGAAGATTCTGTATTTTTAATCTTAATTTGCTTCTTTTACTGTTTGCTGTGTATAAATGTCTCAAGTTTTTTTTTTGTTGTTGTTGTGTTCTGCATGGAGATAATATGGATCATGTTGTTGACAGACCTTGTTGATGCTATTATTTTATTTCCTTTTATTCTTCTCTCTTAAACTTCCTTTTGGATTTTGCCTATTTTAATCTGTTTCTAATATAAGAATAGAGTCCTATGAGATTTGCATCAACCAATATTGATTCTGTTTCTAATATAAGAATAGAGTCCTATGAGATTTTCATCAACCGATATTGATTCTTGTCATTCACTAGGCAAAGCTGCCATTTTTTCCCCTTGCTTATAATTGTGAGAACAACTGTTTTACGAGGGTGGAAATCGTAGCCTCTTTCTCATGTCTCCTTTCATGCCTCCGTTTTAAATTAGAGGATTTATGGTTTAAGGTTTAGGGTTCAAGGTTAGGGGTTGTTAGGGTTTAGAGAATTAGAGGTAGGGTGTATTTTTTAGGGCGTAAGGTTTAGTTTTTAGATATAAAAAACAAGGGTTAGGTTGAAAATTCAATTTTTTAGAAAGTTTTCAAAGGAGACATGGAAGGATGCATGATAAAGAACAAATGAATTTTACTCGTTTTACAAGTAGGCCTCTTGCAATTTTGTTTTTCCCATGAATGTTAAATTTTGTCTTCCTTGACCTTGAGGTTGCATATTAATGGTCCATTCATTTTTGTTGACACTAATAAGATTGGCCAGTTGCAGCTATAATGATCATTGTTTCTTTCAAACCAGTGTCTTAACATCTTTAACTGATCAAACATATTGTTTAATCAAGTTCTTTATTCTTCCATGATAGGGGATTAGGAAAGCATAGAAGAAAGCTTTATTTTTAACATCTAAGTGGAAATTTACTACTTTTTCAGATCCTATATCACTGGTTAGGGATCATCGAGTGAAGGAGGTATTAACAGCCCATGGTGTAGCAGTTCGATCTTTCAATGCAGATTTACTTTATGAACCGTGGGATGTAAATGATGCTCAAGGACGCCCTTTCACTACATTTGCTGCTTTCTGGGAAAGATGTCTTAGCATGCCCTATGACCCTGAGGCTCCACTTCTTCCTCCTAAGAGAATTATTTCAGGTTGGTTTCTATTAGATTCTGTTCTTGACTTATTAATCTCTACTATCAATCATTGCCCCTCTTTGAACTTCATTGGACTTTAACAATGTAAGAATCGGAATGTCAGGCTTAGTTTGAAGCCTTTAAGCCTTTTGATTTATTGACTGTGAAACTGCATATCATCCTTGTTCAAGTAGTACATTTTTCTTGTGTTTCTCTGTTTTAGGTGCTGTGACATCTTGCCATTCGGATCAGTTGGTGTTTGAAGATGAATCAGAGAAGGGAAGCAATGCACTTTTAGCTCGAGCATGGTCACCTGGTTGGAGCAATGCTGATAAGGCTTTGACCACATTCATCAATGGACCTCTGCTTGAGTACTCTAAGAATAGAAGAAAGGCTGATAGTGCCACCACCTCATTTCTATCTCCCCACTTGCACTTTGGGGAGGTGAGTGTGAAAAAACTCTTCCATCTTGTCCGCATCAAGCAGGTTCTATGGGCCAATGAAGGGAACAAAGCTGGCGAGGAGAGTGTTAACTTGTTTCTCGAGTCAATTGGTCTGAGGGAATATTCAAGATACTTGAGCTTTAACCATCCTTACAGCCATGAAAGGCCACTTCTAGGGCATCTTAAGTTTTTCCCTTGGGTAGTGGATGAGGGCTATTTTAAGGCATGGAGACAAGGTAGAACTGGTTATCCACTGGTGGATGCTGGAATGAGAGAGTTGTGGGCCACTGGCTGGCTACATGATCGGATAAGAGTAGTAGTTTCTAGTTTCTTTGTAAAGGTTCTGCAGCTTCCATGGAGATGGGGTATGAAGTATTTTTGGGACACCCTTTTAGATGCAGATTTAGAGAGTGATGCTCTTGGTTGGCAGTATATATCCGGTACTCTTCCAGATGGTCGTGAGTTTGACCGCATAGATAATCCACAGGTTTGGCTGAAATTCTTGTTAGCTGTGTTGCATATTGTCCTTGCTATTTGACTTCTGATGCATCCTCACATCATTGTAAAAAGTATTGTCATTACCAATAAAGTTTATCAAAGTTCATGTTATTAGTGTGGGGCACTAAAAAGGGGCAGAGGATTTCGATTCTTTTTCAATCTCCTTTAGTACCTCTTGTTTTCGATGTGGTATTTGTTTACCAAAAGCATAAGAAATCCATCAGCCATATAATGCAAGCATGTTAGAAATCCTTGTACTTGGATTGTTATCTATTCAATTTTCTTGGATGATATATAGATCCAATTCTCTTACCAGTTAGAATTTTTGACAGTTTGAGGGTTACAAATTTGACCCACATGGAGAATATGTCCGACGGTGGCTTCCTGAACTTGCAAGACTGCCTACAGATTGGATTCACCATCCATGGAATGCTCCTGAATCTGTACTCCAAGCTGCTGGAATCGAGCTCGGATCAAATTATCCTTTGCCGATTGTAGGAATAGATGCTGCAAAAGACAGGTTGCAAGAAGCGCTCTCTGAGATGTGGCAGCTAGAAGCAGCTTCAAGAGCAGCAGTTGAGAATGGAACTGAGGAAGGCCTTGGAGACTCTACTGAACCCATGCCTTTTGCCTTCCCTCAAGACACTCAAATGGAGGAAAACATTGAACCTGCTAGGAACAATGCTCCAGCTACAACTCGACGATATGAAGATCAGATGGTTCCTAGCATTACTTCTTCTTTGGTGAGAGGCGTACATGACGAAACTTCTTCGGATCTTAGAAATTCAGAGGAAGATAGCCGAGCAGAAGTTCCAAGAAACGTTAATATGCATCATGCACCACAAAGGGGCACATTAAACCAAGGAATTCAGCAGACAGTTCAGAACAACAACAGTTTTCTGCAATTTAATCTCCCAATAGGGGTGAGAAATGTTGAGGATTCCACAGCAGATTCATCTACTAGCAGTAGGAGAGAAAGGGATGGAGGAGTTGTTCCGGTTTGGTCTCCTCCAGCATCTAGTTATTCAGAGCAGTTCATTGGTGATGAAAATGATATCGGTACGAGCTTATCTTATTTGCATCAACAGTCGCACCAAATACTAAATTGGAGACGTTTACCCCACACCGGGTAAGAACATTCGATTCGGTTTGCAAGAATTGTCTAGTACTTTCGCTCATTTTATGCACATGATTATGGTAAAAAAAAAAAGGCAATACTCACAACTAGTGTCATAAAGAAATTCGGACCCAAGCTCCTGCCTAATGACTGAAGAATGAAGATGCTTCATTTTTCTTACCAATTAGCACATATTGAACTTCTTGATGTCTAGGACATGGATTTCTAACATATTTGTCATGTATCAAACTGATCATTTAGTGGAACATTGAAGCATAACCATGACTAAAATTTGACTCATATCAATCCTTTTTATAGGTAAACAGATAAACACTTCTGAAGACCAGAATCTTGTAGTTGGAGAATGCCAGAATGACTAATCTTGTGGGATGATGGCTACCACATCCGTTATCAGCATTCTAACTTGATCAGCACTTTATCTTCTGTGTATGAAACTTGAGATCGATTCGACCACTGGTCTACGTACAATATTTCTCATGTTGTACCAAATTACATAATCAGTATTTTGTTTCCTTTATAAGACCGTGAAGAGAGTCATGGGTAGAATCTAGAATTGTGTAGTCCTCAAACAGAACTATGTTTATGTCTTTACTCTTAACTAATTATAAGAAATGATTGTATTGTAATTATATTTTTGTGCTATCTATTTGGTATTCCATTCTTTTACCACATCATAGCTTTAGATTTGAAAAAAATATATATACCAAATAAGAATGCTTAATTTTTAAATTGCTTTTACATTATACAAATATTTGCCACATGTCTCTGATTCTTATTTGAACCTTCTGTAGTTTTCTATGTGCTTTGTAACAAAAGCATCAATCAACAAGCTTAATCAAGCAAGGCTTCTTAGGGAACACTAGCTTAAACTCTCCATCTATGAGAGTTGAATGCCTATGGATCAGACTTCAGAGTTTACATAAAGATCATTGTACGTGCTTTTTGTTGTCTCTTCAGGCTTTTCTGGTTTAGGTACTCGAAGAATACTGTATACCAAAGTTGCAGCCATTGCTCCAAGAATGGGAGCTACAATATAGACCCAAAGGTTTTTGTAAAGACCAGAGACAACAGCAGGACCTACACTTCTTGCAGGGTTCATTGAAGCCCCGGTGATTGGCCTGACAAATATATGGGGTTCATAAAATTTTATGATAGGCGGTATGATGCAAAAAGATTGTTCATGAAGTATAAAAAGAGTAAGATGGTTCTGGAAAAAGTTCACTTACCCAACTACAATGGCATTAAACATCACTGTGGCGCCTATTGCAGTTCCAGCTACACCTTTGCTCTGATTTGGTCAATCAAAGATTCAAAACAAAGCTCAAAACTTAAGGTGCACCAAATATTTTTCAGGTAAAGAAACTATGATATAACTTAAATCAACATACCGCTCTGTCATCGGTAGCGATTGCGCAAATGATGAACATCAATATGAAAGTGATGATAAATTCCCATGCAATGGCTTCAAGATCACTAGTTGAATCTTTGTATTGGGTAACTGCTACTTCAATATTATGTTGGGCATGAAACAATGCCCTGAGGATCAAACTAGCAAGAGTTGCTCCCAGCAATTGAGACACCAGATACATAGGTACCTTGACCGATAAGGAAGCCAAGTTTCAATGCATGAAGCAATACGTTGCAGAAAAACAGTAAAAGTGGTTCTAACTAAAGATCCTTACAAGTTTCCATGAAAACTTGCGGCCGGCAGCCAAGGCTAGAGTGACAGCCGGGTTGAAATGGGCACCGGAGATATGGCCAACAGCATAAATTGATGCCATCAGAACCAAGCCCCATACTAATCCTATGCCCACTGTAGTCAGTGGTTGGATTTTGTTTACAAGAACCGATGCACATCCTATGAAGATAAGAAAGAATGTGCCAACAACCTCTGCAACAGCCTGTTTACATAGTTGAATTTAGCATAAGAGACCAATAATATTGTTATCTATCGTTATGAAAATACGTGACATACAAGAAACAAACACCTCAACTTTTACCTTCTGCATGGTTGTTGGAAGAACGCCATCGTTCATGCAAAGTTCTCGTGGATGTATAACTTTTGCTACTCCCATTGCAGAGCGTTTTGTAGGCAGTGGACGTTTAGGGGGCGCCTCCTCCACGGAGTGTTTCATAGGCGAAAGTTTAGAGGAGAAATCTTCGGAAATGGAAGTCATGTTCGCCGTTGTAGCTGTGAGAAATTAGACCAAACTGCAGCTACAGAACTTGGTAGCAAGTAGCCTTTATATTAAGGGACACTTGATTAAACTGCCATGGATTCGATATTTTGGCTTCGTTGCACCAGAATCAATCCGGGTTCCTTTTTTTAATTAAAAACCAGATCGATTCAAACTATTTGGAACTTGGAAGTCACATCCTCTAGCGTTGGGGAATCATTTGATGTTGTCAAAGGACTTCAACTTTTTTTAACTTTACAAATAAGGACACTTCCCGTGAGACAAAGACAGCAAAACTACTCTTCTTTTTCTTGTATGGTAGTTTATTAGGAACACTGGAATCAAATTCTTGGTCGGCAAATCATAGTTAACCAAGAATTCCAATTACTTGTCCCTGCCACTTGTTACTACATAGTTCCTATGGGATTCAGTATTCATCATTGTGGTTATTGGAACTTTTCGGCTTTGGCCGACCTGCTTGCTGGATACTCCTTTTATATTTTAATGCGGAATATGCCGTAGAATGAATGTTTTTGGTGAATTTTATGTGCCATGGATTAAAGCCAATTCCTTTTTAGGCTACTTATTACTATATTGTGTATCTGAATGTATAGGATGGACTTGTTTTATTATCCTCTAACTATTTCCCTCATTTAGATGTTTTTGTTTTATATAAATATATATCAAGAAAAAAAATTGACATTGTACTTGGAGAATGTTCTTACTAAAAAATGTTAAAAAAGATTTGATTTTTTTTATTATATCACACTCTTAATTTTAATGTGTATAATTAAATAAAAATCACTTTAGTCCTAGTTAACATTAAATCTCGATCATATTTATGTGTATATCAATAATAAAGTAAAATTCAAATAATTATTAAAGATAATTTTATAATACAATTGTACAAAATAAAACATGGAACCAAAATTTGTCCAATTCTGAAATTATTATTTGGGGTAATCTACACCATTAGTCTGGATTAGGGTTTGTTTCATTTTGATATTGAACTATATTTTTTTTTCACAAAACCTTTTGATGCAATGGGCATACATACGGTTAGAAAGAACCGATCCGAGCAATACCCAAAGAAAGAAAACTCTCAAACATTCCCAAAATCTCACAGGTTCATCTTAATTCCAAAAGCTCCTCTTTTTTACACAACCATTTCATACTTCTTTAAAAAGAGTTCACTTTCATGGTTCTACTATTTTATGGGGAGAATATGATCAAATATTCTATAACTTATAATCCTAAAATATGGATGTTTGATACTAAAACAATGACTCATGCCATTAATTTTGCAGCAGGTTCCAGCACAAAAGAAGACCATGCTGTTCAATCCCTTGGTTCAGAAAACTTGACAAACAAATTGGATATTTAAGTTAAAACTATGATCAAATCCCTGAAGAGTGAGAAAGTGTCGTGCGTACCAATCAGAAATAGATGGAAAAGCATGCTGAGACAATAAAAAATTGAACACAAGAAAATAGGTCATAAGACTAACTTAACAGTTTCAATTAAGTTTTAAATAAACAGAAGAGAACACAGAATGAAAACAGTCTGAAAACATCTGATGAACAATCTGAACCATGCCATAGGTCACAAATCCTGGTACTACTACCATGAGTTGAGAGCAGGTTACTCTAGCAGCAAACCCCTTTCCTACCTCGACAAGCCCATGCTTAAAAGAATAATTTCATCTAATTAACTCTGCCAAGATACAAGAAAAAAGATTATTTGTTAAAAGAAGAAAAGAAACAGGAAGAAAGCAATCAAAATATGCACATCCGTAGACAACTAAAATGCCAGAGATAAAATAGGCAATCCAACTTAAAAATTGCTCAAAAATTAACAGTTTCGTACCTCTGCCTGAGGTTCATCTGCTTTTGATTGTTCACCTGGAATATCAAACAACAAATTTGCAAAAAGGAGATTATGAGATTCGAGACAAATGAAATTGCTAGTATAATCAGGAGGTGATTAGTATTTTAGTAGATCATGCTCCTTGAAACTAACCATAAATACATAAAATCCAGTCAGACAATAAGTAAACAATATCCATCAGAATGCTGTCACATATATATTCGCTTATTAACCACATACACATACACACAAAGCATTTACCTCCTTCCTCTGGCAGATCTGAGGTCCATAAGGTGAGATTGTCCCTAAGAAGTTGCATAATAAGGGTGCTATCCTTGTAAGATTCTTCGTTAAGACTATCAAGCTCCACAATAGCCTCGTCAAATGCTTGTTTAGCCAGATGACAAGCCCTGCTCAGATATCATATCACGTTAGAATGACAATAGCTGCTAAAGTGTAACTCATATCATATCTCTATGCTTCATCAATAATTGCTAAATAAGTAAATAATAAATGCTAACCAAGGAAACTACTTCAGAAACCAACACGAAATGAAAGAAAATATTAGTATTGCCCTCATACTCCCAAATGAAAACAAATTTCAACTAGACTAGTTGGCGTGCATGTGTATGTGAGAGAGAAACACCATGTAATGTCTAACCTTTCAGGAGAATTTAATATCTCATAGTAGAAGACGGAGAAGTTCAAAGCCAAGCCAAGTCTAATTGGGTGAGTTGGAGGCAAATCTGAGCTTGCAGTGGAGGTGGCAGCCTACAATATAAATAAAAATAAATAATGTCCAACTTCTGGTACAAAATCAAAATAGAACAAGGCTGATGAAGGGAAAAAAGAGAGCAAAACAAGTTGTTGTTTTTTTTGGGTGGTGGTGTGTGGGTGGGGGGGGGGAGTTTCACACACCTCATAAGCCTTAAGAGACTGATCAGCAGCTTCTTTACGATCATCTCCTGCCTTAAATTCTGCCAAATAACGAAAATAATCTCCTTTCCTGTTAAAGAAAAGGCAAGAAATAAGGATATATTCACACTTGCACCCCCCATAAAACAGAAAGGCAAGTAAGATGATCCTCACATCTTATAGTAGAAAACAGTTGATTCCCCTGTTGAGGAAGATGGAA
The DNA here is from genome assembly GCA_035048815.1 of Abelmoschus esculentus. Classification (NCBI taxonomy): domain Eukaryota; kingdom Viridiplantae; phylum Streptophyta; class Magnoliopsida; order Malvales; family Malvaceae; genus Abelmoschus; species Abelmoschus esculentus. Next base: position 3,736,391 of record JAUCBN010000010.1, read on the forward strand.
TGAGGTGCTTATCAATGACAGAGAGTATATCATTGCATATCTTTGCAAGCTCATCTTCAACCCTCTGTCTATACTCCTTTATCCTCTTCACATTTTGTTCATTACCCTTGGCCTCCTCCTTCTGTTCAATTGAAGACAGTATCCGCCAAGATGCTCTCCTTGCTCCAATCACATTCTTATATCCCACAGATAATAGATTCCTCTCCTCCACAGTCAGCTCAACATCCAACCTAGCAACACTCTTCATTGCCTCAACCATCTCTGAAATAGATTCCAAATGAACAAAAGTTCCAACAAATTATAAAATGATTCCCACAGTTTTTTTTCCCTTTATAAAAGGCAAAGCTTCAACATCTGTTATCAGAAAATGTTTATATATATGCGTGCTAATCTGCCTTTTGTTTCTTCAAAGTTGTTAAAATGCTCAACTTAACAGCGAATATAAATGCCCCCTCCCCTTTTTCATTAAAATATGAGCAATAACTTAAAAGTAAAAAACAAATCAAACATAATGAATTCGCATGAAAGTAAAAATCAAGCATTTCAAATCTCAATATGTTTTTTTAACATAAATTAGTCAAAATACTAGCAATTTCTTTATCAGATCGGACTTCATTAAGCCTAGATAAGCTAGTATTCATCTACTGCTACATTTTTTCTTTTAAATTGTAACAGAAGAAAATAGAAATACTTTGCCTTCAGTCTCAACTTCGTCACCTGTTTTCAGTGTATTATCGTCAAAACAGAAGCAAAGCCTTAAAAACTATTCTCTAAACTACAGATCAATCAAGAAACCAAGTAAGAAAGACAAAAGGAAACAAAACAAGCCTACCAATCAAATCAGAGAAAAATAAGGTATAAAAAACAAACAAAAAGCAAACAAAAAATGCCGAATAAATAGAGAGATCCACCAAAGTATTTACCGTCATATCTTTCAGCTTGCTCGGCTAGTCTTGCCAAGTAAACTTGTTGCTCTCTCTCCTTCTCCATCACTTCGTTCTTTGTCTCTGAGTCTTCGATTTGGAATAGCCGGAGGAACTGAAGGGAAACTGCTTTTTAAGGAATGTCGTACTTTGTTATCTGGCCGTTGGATGTGTTTTGATGGAACGGTCGGGATTGAGTTCTCCGAGAGGAGTCTTTTGAATGAAAGGTCAAAGAAAACCTTGGAAAAGTAGGAAAATATTGGGTGCGGGTGAACGTTCAATCATTACGGTGAATGGGAGGGATTTAGGATAAGTTTGGATCGTTGGATTGACGACGACCGTGATCGAACGGGGAGTAGTGATGTTGACTGGGAGGGACCACCTTTGATTTTCACTCCACTTGGGTCCACACTTTTTTCCCAATGACTTTGTCAGATTCCTTGGATACCGAGGGACGTAAAAAGCTGATCCGACATGAAAACCCGTCTGAAACCTGTTTGAGTTAGAATTTGGTTTGATCCGGAGATATAATGACCCGAACTTGATCTGTATCCGACTATTATTGACCCGAACCCGAGTTAGACATGTTACTGTAGTAATCGAACCTGAATTGTATCCGACCGAGATTGACCTGAACCCGATTTCAACATGTTACTGTAGACCTGAAACTCGACCTGTATCCGACTGAAACGAACCCGAACCCGAGTTTAACCTGGCAGATAACCGATATTACCCGACTAAATTGACCTGAGACCTGATTTTACCCGACTTATTTTAAATCCGACCTGATAAATGACCTGACCTATTATTAACCTGAACTAATATCATCATAATATTTATATAAATAAGTTATATAACATAGTTAATTACATCATGCTTTTAATACAAATATAAAATATTATTATTATTATAGATATTAATATTTATATAACATATTTATATTATAATTTTAATATGGATATAATATTTATATAATTTGTGTTTATTAATTTTTAATTAATAATTCATAGTTCAATTTTATTACACATATTTATATTGTACATATAAGTTATAACATACTTATATAATATTTGTAATGATCTTATTATAAATATTGATACATTTATATTTTAATATTTATAACATGCTTATTACCAATATTTATATAAATTATATTACAAATATTTATTAATTTTAAATTGTTTACTAAAAAAATTGATATTAGACTTATAAGTTGTAATTTATAAGTTTAACAAATTAATAAATTTCATAAAATTTAACATATTTTAAGTCACATGTATAACCAAATTAATAATTTACTAAAAATTATTCAATTTCAAGTCATATGATTTTAACTAATTTAAGTTCAAATTAATAAATTTCATAATAATTAATAATTTGTTAAAAATTATTCAAGTCAAAATAATTTAAGTTCCAATTTTAATACCCAATATCCATCATATATGAATTTAATTTGCTAAAACTAAGATTATACAACTTCTTTAAGCCATTGAAAAGTAAAAAACTGAGGTCACTTCAGAATTAAATTTAAAGTACACTGTAATTTGAGAAATATAATTATTGTATTATTCAATAATATAAAACTTACAAAAGAAACTTAATAAAAATTACAAATGAATATCATATACAAAATTTTATAGCAAAAGTTTAAATTATAGAATGTGAGCTCTCAGATCTTATAGCAAAAGTTTTATAATGCGATATGCAAATACTTTGCTACTAGAATTATCATCATCGAGCACTAAAAAATCTAAAAGCCACCAACAAGGTTAATTATGGGTAACTTTTTACCTAAAAAACCAACATAAAATAACCAAGGACAACTAATTAGATAAAAAAAATCAACAACTGTGAGAAATCAACAACATTAATCCAATCACCAACCAGCAACATTAATCCAATCAATAACCAGCAATAGAGAGCAATCAACCACAACAACAATAATCCTATGTTATAAGTCATAACTCATAACATACCAAAAAAAATTAACAGTAAAAATAATATCATAAACATCATAAGCATAATATAATAAGTCATATCATAAGCATACAATTAACAGTAAACATCTAAACATAAGTATCATACAATTAACAGTAAGCATATCATAAGCATAAGCATCATAAGACATATCATAAGCATCATAATCTACCCTAAACCATATCATCTAAACATAAGTCATAAGACAATACCATTCATAAGCATAAACATCATACAATTAACAGTAAGCATCTAAACATAAGTATCATAACATAAGACATATCATAAGCATCAGAATCATAATCTACTCTAAACCATATCATCTAAACATATGTTTAGATGCACAAAACCATTCATAAGCATAAGCATAAGCATTATACAATTAACAATAAGCATCTAAACATAAGCATCCAAAATTAATAGTAAGATAAAATACATGTTTTCAGCTCCATAAAGTCTTTCACACAGTACCATTCAGCTCCGAAGAAAGCCTGAAACAAAAGTAAAAAAGAAATAAAATTATAAATTAATAAATATTGAAAAGAAAAAAAAAACATTAAAAATTCAGAGGGTTTACCTTTAACTTGATTTCAATCTTCACTAGGACTTAGAATTGAAGAGTCTTGCACAACAGTAAGATAATCTTCATCATTTTTCTCCGGTTCAAAATCATACAATCAATTACGGGTTGTTACAAAAATTTTAACATTTTTGGGTAGAAGTTTAGCCCTCAATTTGTTCAAAATTCTTCCTCCCATACTGAAGGAAGATTCAGAAGCAACAGAAGTGATTGGAATGGCTAAAACATCTCTTACCATTTGCGCAAGAACATGGAAAGAAATAGCTTGTGTCTTCCAATACTCCAAAATATCAAATTGCCTATCCTCAGAACGAGGGATCAGTGGAAGATTAATGTATGAGTCCATATCAGATTTTCCACTCCTTGAGACAGCCAAATTTGCATCAAAGTTCTAAAAATAAAGGGTATTAACAATTTGTAAAAATTTAAAAAAGAATAATATATGAACTTAAAAAAAATTAAATCAGCTCACCTGAAAAAGATTAGACTTTTTAAAAGTTGGAGGACGACTAGAACTGGACAGACTTGTGCTACTTTTAGAAGAGTTGCTTTGAACAGAAGAATTAGAGGAGGAGCAGAGGACAAACTTTGAATAAAATATATATAAATTAACAAACTCATTATAAACAATATTCACCATTCTGTCAACCTCATCCTCAACATATAGGACAACATACAACTCCTTCAAAAGTTGTAACCTATATCTAGGATCAAGTAAAACAGGAAAGGAAAGAATAGTTAAGTGATCAGACCAATATTTCTCATACAACTCAAGCATTGCTCCTTCCATTTTAGAAACACCCTCACAAGGATCATTGTGAGCATCACACATCAATTTCTCTATAGAAACAATATTAGCCAAGTATAAATTAGCAGTAGGATACTTGGAACCATATTAGTAATTTCAAAGAAATGCTCAAGGAAATCACAGATTAATTGAGCACTTTCTCATTCAAGATCAATAATTATGTCAAGGTCATTTTCCCTATTAACAAATAAGTTAATAGCTAACCTATTTTCAAGTGCCCTACAAAGCATTAAGTAAGTAGAGTTCCATCGAGTAGGTACATCCAAAATCAACTTACCAGAAAAAGAAGAACCACAATCTTTCACAACCAACTCAAAGCTACAAAGTCTAGAATCATAAGAGTCAATAAACTTAACAATTTCTCTTAATTTAATAACAGAAGAATCAATTACCTTCAAACCCTTTTGAACTATCAAGTTCAAAATATGAACAGCACATTGAACATGAAAATACTTACCATTACATGGGAGAGGAGAAATAACATGCAAATCATCTTTCAGACATCTAACCATTCTATCATTAGCAGAAGCATTATCAAGTGTAATTGTAAAAACTTTCTTCTCAAGACATCACTCATATAGCAATTTTTTTACAAACTTATAAATAGACTCACCATCATGGGGAGGGGGAAATCGTCGAAAATTTAAAATTTTTGATTGAAGTTTCCAGTTATTATCAACATAATGAGCAGTAAGAGCATAGTAAGAACGAGAAGTGCAAGCAGACCATCATCACATGTAAACTAGATACGACTTGAAACAGAATGCAAAGAATCAAGTAATAATTTTTTATGTGTTTCATGCTTTAACATGCAATATTTAGTAATGGTATACTCAGATATATCTCTAACAGCTGGATTTAAATACTGATGCAAAGCCCTAAGTTTATCATGCTCAACTACACTTAAAGCATAATCATGACTGAGAATAGCCTCGGCAATTAATTCATAATACTTTTTCTAATCAAAAGAAGATTTAGTACTACTACTAATATTAGAAGCAAGATAGTCTTTATAAGCTTGGCATTTTTCAGTATGTCTTTTCGGGTTAGAGGTACCAACATAAGAATCAACTTTATATTTTTTATTTTAAAATACTTACATTGGGCATAAATACCTTCTGTAAGCTTAATGAATGAGTAATGATCTCAAACAGGATAAGTTCTTCTCCCAAACTCACTGGTATTTCCACTAACAGCCTTCCTCTTTAAGCTGCGAACAATTTCAGAATCTCCCTCGTGTGCATCACCTTAAAACCAGAAAACAAAGTGTATAAGAACCAAGAAAATATAAAAAAATAATAGAAATTAAGATATAAAAGAGAGGAACATACCTCTCTCAGAGTGTGGTTCACTTTGCTCAATTGGACCTCTGTCACCAGGTCTATGATATTCCAATTCATATGAAAAATCATCCATAGTACTTAAAAACATTATAGATTTTGTTAGATAATAAATAAATAAATAAATAAATAACAAAAAAACATAGAACAAACAAACAACAATGATAAATATTATATATAAAGCATATTCAAAGAAAAGAACCCAAAATATATCAGAATATGAACCATTTACAAATAACAAAGAACAAACAATAAAATAACAATGATAAATTCAAACCTAAAAACCTAAACTCATAGCAAACAGAATCTAAAATATATCAGACTTAAAGCAAACAAATCCTAAGACCCAAACAAAGGTTTAATCCTTATACTTGACGTTGTTAAACTAGTCCATGAGGTTCTTTAGAAACCTCCTTTGACACCAGTAGCATCGCAGGTCGGGTAGTCTAGCCCATATACTCGATTAAACCATTTATAAATAACAGAGAACATCCAACAAAATTAAAATGATAAACATAACTATTTTCAGAATTTGAACCATGACAGAACCTAAAAACCTTGTAACACCCTCAAAAAGGGGCTAAGAGATAACATGACCAATTGATAATTAAATTGACTAAGTGAAGGTCAAATTAGGTAGTTGAGGAACTTAATTTAAATAAAAAAAATCAAAAGGACTAAATACAGATGACTAGAATGAAATAAAGATAGAACAATAGGGTTGCATGCCAAATCTAAATTTCCCTTGGTTGCCCTTAGTCATCTAATTGCTCAAAAGATTAAAGTAAGGGGCAAATGGACTTTTTACACCCAATAATGATCAAACAAAATTGGGCAAAAATTCTTTCTTCCTCCCTCATTCTCACGTGAGAAAGAAAAGAAGAAGGGAGAGGAAACTTCACCTCCTTCATTGCTCCATTCTTATAATCAAAAGAAAGAAGACCTAAAATTCTTGCGTGGATAGGAAGGCTTGATAGGAAAGCAAGTTTAAATAGCTTGGTAAGCCCCTCTTTCCATAGTTAAGATGTTGAAAGCTTAAGTTTTTGGATTTTACATGCTTCTAAGATATTCTCATGTCAAGTTTAAGGATTGTATATGATTGGGTGTAGTTCTTGAAGCATGAACATAAAGTTAGAGAACTTGAATTTGGGATTCTATAAATGTCAAATGGGTGTTATTAAATACTGTGGATTGGATTTTGAAGTGTTGGTATCATGTTAGAAATTCTGAAAAATTGATAAGATTAAGTTTGAGTTAAGTTTGAACACTTAGAATAGAAGTTAGCCGAAAATAGCCTAGAAATGTTATTTCGAGTAGCCAACTTTGAGAATTTCCCTAGGTCGGGATTTAAGGAATTTGGATTTGAAATTTTAAATCATGATACTCATGTATACCTAGTTTAAGTAAAAATTTATAGAACCTTAATCCGAGTCTGGTAGAGAAAGATATAAGCTGTTCTGTAGGGCTACCCGAGCAATCTCAAGAATTCGACCAGATCTATTTCGGATGAAATCTGGAGCTTATCGATTAGGAACTAAAATGTAAGGTTAATTGTACCTTTTAGAGGATTCTTCTAGCTTTTCAATGAGGTAAAATAAACTAAAATCGGACATGTGAGCTAGGAGATATGACCGTTTCGTTAAAGGGTAGCAAAACTGCCCGTAATGTACAAATACACATGTTTATAATTGTTAAACCTAAGATCACTTGAATTAGGTGGCCTTGATAGATCCTGATGTATGGCTATTGTGTATGGATTGCTAGAGAATCCGAGAGAGGACGTTGAAGAACAAGAGAGGCTTGAGGAAACGAGGAAACAAGACAAATGAATCACCATTTACAACCCATGGTTGCTTGGAGACATTGTGAGTGTGACAAACCTTAGGGTTAGGACCTAGGGTCCTAACCATCGTTTGTTTATTGATTTAATATGCCATGTAAACAGACTAATCAAATATCTGATAATAAGGGAAAAAGGATTTAATGTAAATGACTTATTTGATACCTTGATTGATGGTTAGATTGATAATGTTAGCTTAGTACATATGCATTGCTTGAAAATGCCGAGGTAAGTAACAAAACGCGGCTACGATTATCAGGTACGCGAACCATGCATGAAGCATGAATGTAATGATGTGAACATTGGTTGGATAACTTAATATGCATGTTGTTGCTATTATGATGTACATGTATTGAAACTATGTTATGAACACTTGGCATTGATAAAATGAATTAGATTGCTATAAATGAAATGATACAAGGATGATAATTGTCTTTGTATTAGTATGTATTGAATATTTGCTCTTGGTAATATGAACTTGATTATATGAATTGAATAATGATCAAATGGATATTGAAATGTTATTGAGCTGGTTTATAGTGGTCATAGGTAGTACGGCATGCCTAGGGTCTTGAGCTCATTATTTAGTGCTTGGAACTCTTGTTAGTACTTCGGTACTCTTGTTTGATACTGGGGGTACCGTGATTTGGTGGTTAGTCACCAATTGTTAAATACCATGGGTATCTATTATTAGTATCTTTATGATACTCTTGATAGTGCCTTTGTGGTACTCTTGTTTAGTGTCTCCGTGACACTCTTGTTGACTCGCTTACCTTGTCCTACTATACCAAGGCAATACACGAAACTAAAATGAGAAATTAAAGTTTAAATGTAAATTGTATGTACATGTATTGGTTTGAGGAGCATTGACACTTGATCATGCATTGATATAGAAAAATTGATATGAGATCATTGCTATAAGTAGCACTTGTATATGAAAGGGATAATGAGCATGAAAATGGCTATTGATAATGAGAATGAATATATGGCTATAAGTAGCCCCTAAAATGAATTGTATATTGTAAGCTTGAGAATGAGAATTGATTAAAGACCAACATGCATTGAATACATGCTAGTTAATGCTTAGCATATAGAATATGAATTTAAATAGTATGCTAGACTTATAATTGACATGTGAAGCATGATATCCTTGTTCATTGATTAACTATGTTATGAATTGGTTTTATTTACTTATTGTAGCATGTCATTCTTGTTGATTGATTCATGTCTAATATGGTTAGACTAGGACTGCCTCACTAAGTACGTCTTAGTACTTACACTCTCTTGTTTCCTCCTTCCCAAACAACAGGTTCATGAGTTAAAGAGTTAGATCGAGATTGAACCGGAGCAAGGACACAAAGCAAGTTAAAGTATGGTATTTTGGTAACTTTTGTAACTCCTAGCATATGGTGGCTTAGTGATCATGCATTAGCTAGTTTATGCATTTGATAAATGGTTCACGGTTTGTATATATAAGGCTTTTGTTAATTAACTTGATATGTAAGCTATAAGGCAAAGTCATGGATAGGCTAACATATGGTATGGTGTATATTGTCTATGAAACTTGGTTAATGTATTATGTCATGTCATACAAGTGATGGATCATGCGGTTCATCATGTAGGCTACAAGCCTAAGGTATGGTTGAACTAGGGATCATAGTAAGAGTGAGATTGAATGACAAGAGTATTGGTTTATGTAATGAAGAGATTAAATGGATAGGATTGATAAGTGGTACCTATGACTTAGCATGCTGAAATTGTCCCCTAAGGTTTAGAGGTGGGTTGAGATCATCTAGATACCCCTTTGAAAATGTCTAAGTGTTTGAAAGGCTTGAAATTTGCAAATTTCGAGCAGGGGTATCGATACCACTAGCTTGGGTATCGATACCACCCTTGGCAATGAGCTCCTCAAGTTCCCCTGGTATCGAACCAGGCTATCCATCCTTAGTCAACGAGTCAACGAAGAAGGCCCGGTTTGATACATGGTTCGGTACTGGGGCCTCCGATAGCAAAAAGGTATTGAAGCCCGGTTCGAACCAGGATATCTTGCCCTAAAGTCAACAAGTCAAACGGTTAACGCCTATGACCAGTATCGAACCCCAGTTCGATACCTGTTCCAATACCACCACTATAGGGGTATCGATACCTCCCTAACTAAATTGGATCAAACTTAAAAATTAAAGATAAGCTTGATCAATAAGGTAATATGGGTGATGTTTAAATGAATAAAATTTGGTTAAAGGATTAGTATAAGTTCAACTGAGATTATAATTGATATACGTACGGAAATCGAGAATTGAATCGGTTAAATGAATAAATATAGAAAAGTTTTAAATTGGTCCCAAAATTGATAAGTATTACATTTATTTGTCTTAAATTAACTTATAAATTACCGAAACATTTTGGAATTAAACTCAAGATTGGTCTAATCTACAAGTTTAAATATCCGATAAACGCCCCCGTCTTCTAACCCGAGGCGAGGGTATCACAAACCTAATATATAAAGAATATTCAAAGAAAGTACATAAACATAAAACTCAAAATAATGCTAATTTCAAAAGATAACAAAACCTAAAATATATCAAACTCAAAGCAAACAAATCCTAAGACCCAAACAAAGGTTTAATCCTTGTACTTGGCTTTGTTAAACCAGTCCATGAGGTCCTTTAGAAACCTCCTTTGACACCAGTAGCATCGCAGGTCGGATAATCCAGCTCATATACTCGGATTAGACCTTTTACAAATAACAGAGAATAACCAACAAAATTACAGTGATAAACAAAGATAAAATTAAGACAGAAAATAAAAGAATAAACAGAGATAAAATTAAGGCAGAAAATATAAGAATAAACAGAGATAAGAATACCAACTAAATAAAAATATGAAAATATAAGAATAAACAGAGATAAAATTAAGGTAGAAAATATAATAATAAAAGTAAAAACTTACAGAGATAATAATATCAAAACTTACAGACCAGATTCACAACTACTAAATAAACAATGAAGAACCTGAAAAAACAAAAACATAATTAATATCTAAAATGAATTTGAAAAATGAAAGAAAAGAAATATAATAAACTTACACAGAATACGAAGGGATAGGGTATCTGAAAGGTTGAAGCTTCTGGAAGGGATAAGAAGCTGAAGGGTTTCAAAATTAGAAGAGTTTGAGGTTTATGGATCAGATGAGTTTAGGGTTTATGGATCAGAAGGTTTTGGGGGTTTAGGTTTATGGGTTAGGGTTACATATTAGGGTCTATGGATTAAGGTTTATGGTTGTGGGTTGGGTTTGTGGTTTCAGATTAGTGTTTGCGGTTTGATCGAAGAGAAACAAGTTTAGAAAAGTTGGGATATTTGTGGAAGATCTGGAATGAATTTCGAAAGAAAAAGATTTGAGTTCTTGAGGAAAAAAAAGGTTTTGATCGAAGAGAAACAAGTTTTAGGAGAGATTAGGTGTTTGTGAAAGATCTAGAAGGGTTTTCGGATGAACAATAGATGAACACTAAAGAACAAGTGATGAACTCTGAAGAACAAATGATGGACACTGAAGAAGTTCAAGTATTTCAATCGAAAAACTTGAAGATTTCTGCAAATTTGGTTTTTTTTCTAAAGAGAAGGCAGAAGATTTAGAGAGAGAATAAGAGAGAAATTCGGGCAGAAATTCAAGAGAGAGAATGGATTATGAAAAATGTGGCTTTCGATCTGATTTTTTGGTTTAAATACTGAACGGATCGGGTTAAAAGATCCGCGTCTTTGAAACGGGTCGCGCCTAACATTTGGGTTAAATACTGGATGTTATCCGTTGTGTTTTGAATTTCTTACAATTCCGTTCTAATCTGTTTAAAATTTAACTTTAACTTTTATTTTTTTTCTTAATTTAATCATTGTATTTATATATTAATGTATTTATATATAATATATAAATACTATGTATAATTGTATAAGTACTAGTATAATATATAGTATTTATATATTATACAGTATTTATATATTAATGTATATATACTGTATAATATATATACTATGTATAATTGTCTAAATACTTATATAATATATAGTATTAATATATATTATAGTATTTATATAATATGTATATATTATATAATATTTATATAATATAGTATTTATATAGTATATGTATATTAATATATTCTATAGTATGTATATATATTATAGTAATTATATAATATGTATATACTATATAATATTTATATAATATAGTATTTATTATAAAGTATTTCTATATTTTATAGTATGTATATATAATAAAGTATTTCTATAGTTGTGTATATTATAATATAGTATTTATATGATATGTACTTATATTATAAATATAATATTTATAATATATAGTATATATATAATATACACATTTTAAATATGTATAATCATTAATATGTTATATATATATATATAATATGCTAACATGCATATATTAATATGTTATATAACATACGTATTTACTATTTATATATGTAATATATGCTAATATGTTATATATATATATATATTATAATATATGTATAAATAGAATACATTATACATATTATATATATGTATAATATATATAGATTAAAAATTAATATACATATATGATATATCATATATATAATATATATACGTACATACATACATATATATATAACATACATATATATTATAATATTAATATACATAATACATATAACATATTAATTAACATACATATATTATATATATTAATATATATAATACATATACATATAAGTATATAATTATATAACATTACATTATTAATACATATGTATAACATATATATAATGTAATTATGTAATAATAGTCTAAATGTCTAATACATATACTAAACTACACACATATATATATATGATAATATGATATATATTAATATATATATATACTAAACTACATATATATGATATATATAATACATGTATAAAAATTAATATATATATTAACATGTATGAATTATGATATATGTATAATATATTATAAATATACATAATACATATAAAATATATATATTAATGTATAATACATATAAAATACGTATATATATTAATATATAATACATATACATATAAAATATATATTAATATATTAGCATATTAATATATAATATACATAGTATATAATATACATAATACATTTACTAATTATTATATATATAATATACATTATACATATACAATTATACATGTCATATAATATTAACATACATATATCATGTATGATATAATGATAATATGATATATTGATATATATATATATAATTTATTAATTTTAATATATTAATGTCATGTACTATATATAATACTAATTTACTACTACAATACTAATACTACTAGTCTACTATCACTAATTCACTATGTATACATATAACATTAACATACATTGATTTATAAATATATTATGCATACATTATATATATATAGTATAATTAATAGTTGTATACATTGTAATTTATAAATATGTTATATATACATTATACATATATAGTATTATTCTATTTTCAAAAATAGTATTAGTTCATTTATAGTATTACTCCATATATAGTATTATTTTTTGTTCTAGTATTATTTTAATTCCAAAAATAATATTATTTCATATATTATTAATCCATATATAGTATTATTCTATTTCAAAAATAGTATTAGTTCATTTATAGTATTACTACATATATAGTATTATTTCTTATTCTAGTATTATTTTACTTTCCAAAAATAATATTATTTCATATATTATTAATCCATATATAGTATTATTCTATTTTCAAAAATAGTATTAATTCATTTATAGTATTACTTAATACTTCATATATAGTATATTTTCTACGTATAATATAAATTCCTTATATAGTATTAATTTTATATAACTAGTATTCCATTTATAGTATAAATTATATACATTGTTTAAAATTTATTTTTTTCATTTTTAAAATATATTAAATTATAGTATAATTATTTTATAATGTATTAATTATTAAAGTTAGATTTTTAATACTTTTAATTATTATCTATTTATATTTTTTTTTATAATTTAGTCCTTATAACTTACAAGTTAATTTATTTAAATTGATTATTATTTATTATTGGTTTTTATAATATACTTTAATATTTCTAATTTTTAACTTTTGTAATTGAGTCCTTACAAGTTAATGTTGATTTTTTTAAATTTTAAAATTTAATCTTTAATTTTATGGTCTAATATTTATTCATTTTTTTACGTATTTATATAAAATTAAAATTAATAATTTAAATTATTATGAATATAAAATCAAAATTAATTCGACCTGAAACAAAACCGACTTGAAATGAATCCGACCTGAAATGCAACCGAACTGAAATCTACCCGACCTTAAATGAAACTGTCAATTATCCGATTTGGATTCGAACTGTTTGAACTCGACCTGAAATGGATCCTACCTGAAACGAACCCGACCTGAAACGGACCCGACCTGAATCGAGTCAAAACATCAAATCAACCTGAAATAACATATATTCGATTTTATCCGACTGACAATACCCGACCTAAAACTCATCCGAGTAAATATGCGTCTAATTAATTTTTGGGCTAAGCGACACATTTAATTAGTGTAATAATTATTAAATGCGTGGATTTTAGTTAAATATGCGTGGAAACAGAGAAGTAGGCTAATGTACTTAACCTTTTTATATTTAAATTAAAAAAAACGATTTTTATTTTTAAAGATTACAAATTTAAACACTAAATCTAAATATAAATTATTACATCCACTGATATTCCCCTCAAATCATCAAAAAGCATAAATTAGTCTTAAATAATGAAAATGTCACCATACGTGTTGAGTTAAAAATAACTAAATAATTAAACTAATAAAATATATAAATAATCATTGTTAGTGATTAAGGATAAGGAGCATCGATATTAATATAAAAATAAATATAACGATAATGAAAAACTATTATGGTTTAATATAAAAAAATAAATATAAAACTTAAAATATAAAAATATTTCTTTCTAAGTAAAAAACTAAAAATATTTTATTTTTGAATATTTAAAATTTAATTTTTATAAAATAATCTAATAATATTTTTTATTAAGATAATTTAGAAAAAAAACTTGTATAGTTTTGAATAAATTGTATAAACCCCTCAAAATCTTTAAAGTTAATAATATTTTTAATAAAATAAAAACTTTATTTTAATAAATTGTACAAAACCTTTAAGATCTTTATACCGCTTCTGAAAAAGACTTTAAAAACAATTAAAAATAAATATACAAAAAAAACAGAATAACTTAATAATTATTTCGATATATATTAACTCATAAATGATGATTAAATGTATAAACCCTAAAAAATCCTTACCTAAATCTCATCAAGCAACGTATCTACGTATTCTATTAATTTTCTCATAATTCTGTCTCTTTTTGGTACACTATTCGTGGCCCTTGTGGTTCCCAAGAGCTATATTACCCCATACATTTCTTGACAAAATAGCTTGAAATTTATGTAAAACACTGATTAATGTCCCAAATTGGCAATAAATGAAACATGGACAAAAGCACTTGAGGAAATAAGAGGTTGGATTCTGGTCTACGACACAGAAAGTGTGGAGTGTGGCTGTGTGGGTACTGGGTAGAGCATTTCGGCACCGGTTGTCTTATGGTCGCAATCAAAATCAAGATCAACTGAAACAAGCTTTAAAGTTGAAATGCCCCACTAGGGAGGCCATAGGCCAGAGCGCAGAGTCTACCTTTACCCGAGCCTGGACACTGTATAACATGTGCAGGTCACACTCATGCATTGAAAACTCTCCCTTTCCCGATATACTTTGGTCCAGATGCTTCAGATATTTAGAATTTTTTTTTAAAAAAATGGGTTTTTCTTAATTCTGATTTATTGGTTTTACGATATTCCTTTAAGCTGATTTCGTGGTTCACAAAATTTGGGTAATTTTTTAGATAGAAAAAGAGGGTAGATGTCAGTGAAAACCTAATCAAGAGAAAAAGGATTAGATAAAAGAGGCACGACATATCAAGTTGTCTGTCTTTCTCATCCTTCTGAAAGACAAAACCATTGATGCCAACCTGACAAGAGTGTCCTGCTCTGATAAGTGCAGTCTACGGTAGCATTTAGGTTAACCAGTAAAAACTGTCACATCTCATCGAGAAAGGCTGTTTTACATGAAATTCAGAGTAAAAAATCTAACAAAATTTCCAGAAAGGTTGTCTGAATCGCCGCCGTGACGAAATGTAACGTTATGTTGTTCAGTAGGAGAAACCTACGTAAGCACCGATGATAGAACCAAACCTGCAACGCAAAGACAGAGAGTCCCATGAAACTCTTCAACCAAACCTGTAAAAAGGAATAAGAACATCCATACACTACAGTAAAAAGAAACCATCTTTTAAAATAATTTTTTTATTCCGTTAAAGTGGTTAATAGTATTCAAAGTATACTTCACAACCTTTTAACATTGATCATTCAATTAGCTGATAACATTAATGCCCGAACCCGTAATTTTTAATAACAATAACAGTTCCTTTACCGATAAGGTTAGATAATTCGTGCTAATAATATTATTATAAAATACGAATAATGGGGTATAGTCGAATTTAATATTTGATAATAACTTTTAAAGGGTAAGTTGTTGGGAGAGATTCCATTCCATAGACCATAACCATTACACCGTGTTTCATGCGCGTATGTTGTTTTACTACGTATATTATATTTTAGCCGTCAAAATCTCTAGCAATTTCCAGCCTCTTCTTTGCTCTTTCCATTCCAGCTATTTATGCCGTCCAACACCTCTCCTTTGTCCTCAAATAATCTGTTGTTCCTTTATAAGAAGATCTTAAAGCTTGGAATCTTTTTCGTTGATGATCAAAAGAGACGATTTTGATCAACAATCTGACGGAGTTCAGCTTCAACAGGTTACCTTCTACTCTGTTTTGTTCTTTTGTTCCTTTTAAGATGTAAATCATGGGTTCTATGAGCATTCAAGATCCAAGCTTCATATTAAGATTCTGAGTCATGAAGGTGTTTTAATTCATTTGTGCGCAATGGGGTTAATTTGATTTTGTTTCTTAAAAGAGGGAGAGAGAGAGAATGAGAATTTGGAAAAGAGATAACCATTACCTTAAATAGGATTTGGGGTTTCCTTAACCAAATGGTTGCTTTGCTTTGTTCTTAAGTAGGACAGGTTTAAAAGACGAATTCAGTGAAGCTTCTGGAGAGAAGCTGGGATTTCAACTCTGGCCGACAATCTAGTGAGACCTTCTCGAGTCGGAGAAGGCATCGGCCATTTTATTTCTGATGGTCGTTCACCATCCAATTGCATTCGGTCGCTGGCTCGGTGCCTTCCTGTTGATTATGGCTAACATTTGAACAATTATTCTCCGATGTGATCTTTGCAAACTCGAATTTCGTTATCAAAGCTGTATTAGAATGGGTTAGAGACGTGAGCATCAATAGTCTATACGTTCAAGAGGAGGAAGAACGAAAATAAACAGTGCATATATTCAGGCTTCTTTGAGATTTTGATAGAGTCCCCCATGAAAATGACCAGATTCAATTGTTTCAAATTATTGGCCTCGAAGAAAAAGAAAGATAAGGTGAGAAAGGGGTTCAATTTTTTTTACATAATGCTTCAAATTTGTGTATGTAATGATTCCTTGCTTGATCTGATCTTATCGAATCTGTTTACCTGTAGGGGAGTGATGCATCATCAAAAGCTAATCAACAAAACAAAAGTAGAACACTCCAGATTAAGCTCGAGCAACAGGTGCAGCTTTTCGAGGGCGATGAATTAAAATCGACAACTTTTACTGTCCCTGTACCAGTTGGCTTTAAGGAGGATTGCAATGTCAAGGTAATCAACCATGAGAACCCTGTTGGATGTGAAGCAGTAGAGAAAGCATATGAAGGGGAAGATGAGCATGAAGAGAATGCCTCGATTAAGAGAGAGTTCTCTGACTTTGATCTCCAAGCCCATGTGGCTAACTCAAGTGAAGGATTTGATTTTGGAACCAAAAGGGTGGCTTCTTCTGATTCATTTGAAACTGAAGCAAAGGAAGATTTTATGTACTCAGCATCGAAAGATGTTGAAAAGGTTGTTGATGCGGTCCAAAATGGGCATATTAGTGATCCTGGGATGAGGAGAGATGAGTTTTGGGATTCACCGAAGCTTAAGCGCTCATGTTCAGATTTCGGGACAAGGGATGAGCTAAGGAAGGTTGTTGATCGATTGCCTCCATCTAAGTCATTTGAAGAATTGCAGGAGTTATCTGCAAGAGGAATGGACACTTTTAATCCTAGTAGCCCTGCTTCTGAGACGACTCGTTACAGTGCAGACCGGGTGATGTTGAAAAAACATTCTTCCAGTCATGTTCTACCTTCCAGAAGCAGAAGGTTATGGTGGAAATTTTTACTCTGGAGCCACCGGAACTCTCACAATCGGATGACTAGACTGCAACCTGTTGCAATCACTGCTACTTTGAACCAGCAAGGAGGGTACTCTTCAGATACAATTGAGCTACATCAAGCAATGAAATCGAGCAAGATGGAATCACCAGGATCGTTTACCGGAGAGTCTTTGAACAAAGGCTTCACTGGGAACTGCGATGACAACCAGAGCTGGAATGGTTTTCATAATGGAGTTTCTGGTTTATGGCCTCAGAACCAATGGGTTTCATTCCCCACTCCATCTTCATCCTTCACAAGAGTCAATGAGTGGGTGAGAGACCTCGAAACTCAAATTGCACAGCCTGCTGATGATACAATTGATGAAGAGGGCATCACATTTCCACCTTCTCCAGACACTAGTAAATCACCAGAAAGAAGCACAGCCAACTTGACTCGCCGTTCGGATATCAATCTGTCTGAGGAGATTTTACATGCCAATAGTGTCATTCAAACTCTCAATTCTTCCTCAACCGTTGCACACATATCAGGAATAGGTTTGAAAGCCATTCCAATCATCTCAGGTTTCTCCAGCCTTCGGTCTGTCAATCTGTCAAACAACTTTATAAGTAAGCTCTTGAAAAAACTTGATGATTGTTTAAGATGATAATTAATTCACAGTTTGCACTCTAATATATGATTGTGATCATGATTCTTGCTTTCTCTGCAGCCCATATTACTCCAGGATCACTGCCAAAGGGCATTCATATGCTCAACTTGTCAAGAAACAAGATCAGCACCATTGAAGGACTTAGAGAATTAACTCGATTGCGAGTTGTTGACCTTAGTTATAACCGCATTGCTCGAATTGGACATGGTAATTAATTCATGAACAAACCTGTTTTATGGAAACATTATCCTTAAACAACTTGCATGAAATTCTAAGAATGCATTGTATTCTTTGTCATGCCAGGGTTGTCAAACTGCACACTGATCAAAGAACTGTACCTTGCTGGGAACAAGATAAGTGATGTGGAAGGGCTACATAGGTTCTTGAAGTTAACAGTCTTGGACTTGAGCTTCAACAAGATAACAACAACAAAGGCATTGGGCCAGCTTGTTGCAAACTACAACTCATTGCAAGCATTGAATCTGTTGGGAAATCCAGTCCAGAGCAACATTAGCGATGACCAGCTGCGAAAGGCGGTTTGTAGCTTACTCCCTAAGCTTACATACCTGAACAAGCAACCCATTAAACCACAAAGGGAAAGGGAACTGGTCACAGATAGTGTTGTCAAAGCTGCACTAGAAAGTGGCGGTTGGAGCTCTAGAAGAAAAGCATCGAAAAGAGCAGCCCAAGTCAGTTCAACATCCTCCAGCGTGCATAGAAGCCATGCTGGAATCGGGCAGAGGAAGAAGAATAAATCAAACAGACGAACTGGTCGCCACTTATCTCTGAAGTCACCTGCACAGGCTTCTTCATCCCGTTAGATATTTTATCCGGAATTTCGTGGGAATCCTTTTATTTATTTTGCTTTGTGAGTGTGATCTAAAAGACTGCTTCCTATGCAGACATATATATTGTTATGTTGGAGTTGTTCTTTTTATCTTGGTAATTTGATTTGAGTTTGTGTTTCAGTGGTTTAATAAGCAAACTCCTCCTTGTTGCTAAAATTTAACATAAGTTATTGACTACATGGCATGAGCTTACATAAAACGAATATAACTGCATCAAAACTCATCCTTGGTTATGATCCAAAATAGGTCTTGGTTTGACAGTTGGAAACTGAGTGTCTGTTTGTTTTACTGACAAATAAACATGAAGCTGAAAGGGAAAGGGAAAGGGAAAGGGAAAGGGAAAGGGAAAGGGAAAGGTACATGTGACACTAAAAAGTATAATGACAAGCATATCACATCTTTAAAATTAAGCGTGGGTTAATCTACAACACTTAATCTAGATTAGTATAATGGAAAGCATATCCCATCTTAAAAGTAAGCATTTTTACATCAACTGTGAGTCTAACAGATTAATATGATGTGCTAACTTCAAACTCAAGTTTTAGTAAAGACGGCTCATACAAGCTTCATATGAAGATATAGGAATTGCCATAAGAAGGATCATCCAGCTTCATATATAGAACATACTGAACAACATAACAACAAAAAAAAATGTTACATCCTCTGTTCAGAATCACAGTATTTGTGTGATACACCAATCCAGATTCAGGGGGTGGTAGTTGGGTTAATCTACGTTCAAGACCCAGGCAGACTTCCCTGCTTCCAGTAATGCAGCATTAAAACCGCCATAGCAAGCATTCATGTCTCTTGGGATGATCTGAGAATATCAGGGGTGACAGAAGAGATCAATAATTATGAACAGCCATTTTATGGTGTGCAGTGTCCTTGTTGAGTTCTTCTGGGCGTAGACCTCAGGATTAATCGGTGTAGTGTAAGCCTGTCTCCACTCTGCAGCGTTGCCTAAAATAGAGTAAAAAGAAAACGCTGGGGTGAGAGAGGCTCGAACTCTCGACCTCAGGATTACTCAGAAGCTATGAGACCTCAGGATCATCCAGCTTCATATATAGAACATACTGAACAACATAACAACAAAAAAAAATGTTACATCCTCTGTTCAGAATCACAGTATTTGTGTGATACACCAATCCAGATTCAGGGGGTGGTAGTTGGGTTAATCTACGTTCAAGACCCAGGCAGACTTCCCTGCTTCCAGTAATGCAGCATTAAAACCGCCATAGCAAGCATTCATGTCTCTTGGGATGATCTGAGAATATCAGGGGTGACAGAAGAGATCAATAATTATGAACAGCCATTTTATGGTGTGCAGTGTCCTTGTTGAGTTCTTCTGGGCGTAGACCTCAGGATTAATCGGTGTAGTGTAAGCCTGTCTCCACTCTGCAGCGTTGCCTAAAATAGAGTAAAAAGAAAACGCTGGGGTGAGAGAGGCTTGAACTCTCAACCTCAGGATTACTCAGAAGCTATGAGACCTACGCGCTAACCAACTGCGCCACCACCCCAGATGTTGGAACGTCAACGAATTAAACTTCTTATAAAGTAGTTAAAGGCAAGTAGAAATCTCAGCACGGTTTAATTATGATTTGATATGGTTGATGCTTTTTTAATTTTATCTGAACTATTGAAATGTAGGATATAAACATTCAAAGAATCTTGTAGGCTGTAACAGAACATTTACTGACGAGTTAAAACCATCTGCTAAAACAGCTTCTACTATATGTTGTTGAACCATGCCCACAGCTTGGTCACCTGTAAGTCAGATTTTTTAACCCTACCTATGAAAAAAGTGTCACTTCGAATTCAATCTTCTACTATATCGTAGTGGTGGGAATAAATAACAATAAACTACAAGAGAAGAAAGTAGATGAAATCCAGCTCATGGTTCTCAAGGAGTGATACGACCCCCACGTGGAGAAAAACAGCCAGCCAGTTCACAGACCTGCCTGCACAGTTTTCATAAAAGAGTTTCCTTAAAGCTGTCTCATTCTCGTCCTTCCTCATGCTGGCAGATATACATAAAGGGTTTTGTTTACCCGGAAACAAGAAAAAAAAGTTTGCTGGAGTGTGTTTTAAACCATGGTTAGCTTTACAACGAAGGATATGAGAATCATGCATTTCCAGTAGGGAACTGCGGAAGAATCCTTGAAGAGAAAAGGGAGAGACTTTGTGCTTTTCGCTGGCACGTACTTGAGGATAATATAATGGTCATCTTATACCAATAGACGTTATTCGGTAATGTTACATGACCTTATATAAGTATGTCATTTAACGAGTGAGTGGGAAAATATAAATAATACTAACACCGGAAATTATCTTGAATAACATGGTACAAATCGTTTATCTTTTTATTGTGAAACATAATGTATGTAAAAAGTAGTGTAATTTAAAATCTAAAAAAAAAAATTGAAAGAAGCAGGATCAATCGGTTGGACTGTAAACATCATTAGAGAGTCAATGGCCCTTTCAATGGATTATTTAATCTGTATATATCTTTTATATGCCTAAATAAAGTACTTAAGTTCATGACAACACATGGAAAAGGAAACACAGACAGTGATCAAGGGGTTTAGAGAGTAAATTAACGCAGTGACAGTGAAGACATGGTGAAGTGCGTGCAGTCATGCAGGGTCAGGATGAGGCTCAGCTGTCATTCGATATAACGAAGCCAAGCCCCTACCCTTTTCTCCCAGTATCTCAGTACACAACAAATTAACGTTTGCAGTTGTCTGCTTTCTCTGTCTTTAAATCACTGTTTTCATTTCTTTCCCTTTCTGGTTTCCTTTTTTATTAACCAAACTCATCAGACAATAACAACCGGCAACAACTTCTGTAACATCATAAACAAGGCTTCATCTCATTCTCTGACCCTCTTCAATGTTTCCTTTGTGGTGAAAAGCTAAAAAAGGGGGTTGGGGGATTGGGGAAATGGATATATTAAGGACAAGTCCAGTTGAGCTAGAAGAAGCAAGGGAAATGAGGAGGAATTGCAGAAGATTCGGCTTTCTCATCCATTTTTGTCGGTTCACCTGTGATATGTGATCCGTCCAGAAACAGAATTTTCATGCAAAAGGAAAGCTACCCCATTTTCGTTTTGCTTGTTTAGATGCGATGGCTCATTCACATTATCGTTCACCTTTTGGGGACACGACGTTTACTAAAGTGTTTGTTGGGGGGCTAGCTTGGGAGACACCGACCCACGAAATGCGTAGCTATTTTGAGCAGTTCGGAGAGATTCTTGAAGCTGTTATCATCACTGATAAAAACACTGGCAAATCGAAAGGATATGGTTTTGTAAGTTGTTATCTGTGTTACTCTGTTAATGGCAATTTTTCTTATGCTATATGCAAACATCACTACATTTGTGTAGGTTATTTTCCGTGATCCTGAGTCAGCTCAGAGGGCATGCGTTGAACCCAATCCTATGATTGGTGGAAGAAGAGCTAATTGTAACATTGCTTCACTTGGAAAGCCTAGTCCTTCACCGCCTCGAGGTCCCCATACTATGAGCTGCACGTTTCCTCATTAATTCATTTATGGAAAGTGAAAGGAAAAACAGATGGTGACAATAATGAAATTGGAAATGATGGATTTTAATGCAGGAAGAAATCAAGGTGGAAGTCCTTTTCAGCAAGTTGCACAGCAAGGTACACAGTCGTATAGTGGAGTTACAGCAGCAGTGCCTCCACCACCACCGCCGCCACAGCCTGTCTTGTACCCTCCTTATGGGTGAGCACTCCTTAGTCCCTATTGTTCTCAATCAAATCAAGCTATTGATTGTTCTGTGTACATGCATGCATTTAAAAATTTTAACCTTGTATTTTTTGTGTTAGATAATTACATTATGCTTAAATTATGTTAAAATCATCATGCATTTGATACTAGGATAGAAAAAAAGGCTTGAAAGTTAACACCAAGTCTTCAAAAAAGGTTGAAGGCATTAGTTTCGCTAAACAAAATAAACATAGGGTTGATATTTAAGTATAATCATTTACTCATATTTCTACTAAAAGTTTTTGGTGAATTCCATCTTTCCAGGTATCCAACTTACAGTCGTGAATACGGGTATCACCAAGTAAGCAACGAAACCTATTTCTCTGTCGATTTCGTATGATATTTCAGCTGAAAGTTAACATCAGTATATAAGTTGTTCAATATAAAGCAAGTAGTTCAGTCAACATTATTCAGTAAGGAATGTTATTGAAATGGCAATGCAGGCTCTCTATAATTCACAAATTCAGCAGGCACAATACTATCATCAACTGTATGGATCATCATCTACCACAATGGGGTCACCATATTATTTTGGCTACTCTATGCAAGCTCCCAGGGGAATATTTTCTGCATCCCAGGCTCAACGGATCCCCGGACCGTGCTATCTTTATTACCCTACACAGACGCAGGGGTCCTTCTCCAACTATCCTCCCCCATCCTTCCATCTTACTGAGCATCCTTTTCCTTCTTCTGCAGGTAAATAATTCTTGCCAATTTGTTACTACCAACATTGTTTAAGCTTCATGATGTTACACATTTCTTTGAGTAAAAGAATGCACTTCAGCCAAATGCTGATATGTCTTTTAGCATTCAGTCTTGGTAAGTGATAGTAATTTTTCTGCCATCTTTCTTTGATTCACACATACACAATCTGACACAGATAATATATAGTATTAGTGTTTTAGTGTAGCATGCGCCAAAGGAGAAAGGGGCCCACATGGGCAACCTCAAACATGTGAATGAGCTGTTTGATTATTGCCATGACCCGAGTGATGGGTCAAATAGAAAGTCATGACAGAGGAGCATAGTCTAAACAAATAGTGACTGCATGTGGTTTCAGTCAAAGTGGTAAAATATGGGGAACCCCACAAAACATGTTATTCACTGCCAATGTTTTAACCATTTCTTATATTCCTACATAAAATTACATCAATTGGATTAACCAAATTTACATTGTCCCCAGTCCAATGTAATGAACAAAGACATAACATGGAAGTCAGGTAGGCAGAGGGCCCCCCTGTTTCTCAGTGAAACATCACATGCTGGGGCATTATTTTCTCTAACTACGGAAATATACATACTTGATTCTTACATCTTTATCATTAGTTTTCTGTTTTCACTTGTATATATGTAATGTACTCTTCATAAATTTTGTTACTGATTTTGGTCTCAGAATCTCAGACTCCTAAGCCTCCCTCCACAGAAACAGAAGCTGGGACCATCACTTCTGAAAGTCCAAAAAACTGAAAGGGAAGAAGAAATCATCATCCCTGCCAAAATGATCAAACTGTACAATCTTGATAAGTTTTATGTTCTTATCACCTTATTTCACTCTCATATTTTCAACGGTTTAGGCATAGGTGAGTACTACTGCATCAACTTACTGTTATGGCCTATGGCAGGAAAAAAGGACTAATCAACCGCCTTATGCTGATTTTTTTTGTCCTATTTTATTTTTTTCTCAAGTGTTGCATTCATTAAGAGTTTTAACATCCTTTACAGAACTATACTGTATGAACTTTGAATTAAAAAAAAGGGAAATTGCTTTACAATTTCTGATTTCTTTTGTTCATGGGTTTAATTCAATAATCAGTAATCAACAAGATTTATACATTACATAAGACTGATATTTTCATTTTCTTTATGTTGTTTATATATAACCTACTGGAGAGTGCAAAACTTGGTTTATGGTTTGGTTCAGATTTTTATAAGATGGTTCACTGGTGTTGATGGTGACCTCTTCCGCCACATCTTCTTCCACGCCAAAGCTTTCTTCTTCATCACTTGCCGTTAATTTGTGGTGCTTGTCTTAGAAGGAATCATTGGTTAATTTAATTAATCTTTCTATGTTTATTTAATAAAATAATTCGTTTAAAAGACAAGTATGATGGTTCATGAATACAATCATACATTTAAAAAGAATTAAAACGGATTTGAACATGAATCTTAAACTCGGGGTGACAGTAGAACTTGGATCATGTTGTCCAGATTCCTGAAAGACGATCCATCAGGACTGGCAATGGACTCCTCCGCTTTTCTCTTCCATTCTAGAGCTTTCTTCTTCATCTCTTTACCCTTTTCACCATGGATTATCTCTCTAACAAGGCTTTCAACGTTATCCCTCTTAACATCACTGTCGATTTCCATGCCCACTCCCCATTTAGTACATGAATACCAACAATTCGTTTGTTGCTCAGCGAAAAACGACCAACATATCATGGGAACCCCAGCAGATATACTTTCCATCATGGAATTCCATCCGCTATGTGTTAAGAAACCTCCAATAGAAGGATGGCTTAGAACTTGGTCTTGAGGGCACCATGTTGTCAATAGCCCCCTACCTTTAGTCTCCTCTACAAACTCTGCAGGTACAGTTGTTGACTCACCACCCACAAGATCAGGCCTGACAACCCACAAAAAAGACTGTTTACTATCAGCTAGCCCCCAAGCAAATTCAACCAACTGGTTTGTTGACATCACAGTGATGCTCCCAAAATTCACGTAAACAACAGAGTTGGGTTGTTTCGAGTCTAGCCATTGGAGACACTCGGTCTTTTCCATCCAAAGATTCGATTCGATTCGTTTTAATTCATGGTCATGCACATGGTGTTTCAAAAAAAGATGCAGAGGCCCCACCGAGTAAACATGAGGTAGCTTTGAGTTGAGTGCAACCAAGACTTCATGCTCCAAATCATCAAATGTATTCACGATTATTGCCGAGGCCTCCTTGACTCTATCGGTTTCGGTAGTAAAAAAATCAAGCATAAAACAATTCGGGTCAGTTGTTCTTATGAAAGAAGTTAGATCCCTTAACCGAATACCTTCCATGGCAGGTATCCAATCTATGACAGTATCCAAGTATCCATTAGTTAAATCGCTTTCATCTGCATAAAATACATAATTAGTTAACTAACATCAACGGCGGCGCCGGTGAAAATGGTGAAAATGGAAGTTATTTTCAAGGAACCAAAGATCTTTATAGTTACCTTTGAGAGGGGTATAACCCTTTTCGATTAGTTGACGATAATGAACGTAACTAAGGAAACCACAAGCGCTCGGGGTCCAAAACTGAACATCTGGGACGCCCAGTTCTTTTGCTGCATCAAGAGTGAAGCTCAAATAACCGTCCGAAACAATGCAAGAAACAGGAGGAACATCTGATGTCGACGAGGAATCATTTATCTTGTGGAGAAGTTGTTTAAAGTAGGGTAAGCATGTTCTACGGGTGGACTCGCAGAGGGAAGGAATGTCTTGGGTGGCATCGGCATCCGTCGGTGGAAGGCCGTCGGGAATGGTATCGAAACGAAAAGAAGGTAGACCATCCAGAGCATGAGGTCCTCGGGACTTCAGCATGCGTTTGTGGTTAAACTCTGTGTTGACAAAGGTAATGTAGAATCCCCTGTGGTGAAGAAGCTTAGCTAGCTGTAGCATGGGATTAATGTGGCCTTGAGCAGGGAAAGGAATACAAACTGCATGAGGCTTATCTGTGAAACCCGGAGAGACCATTTCCGATCTTTCAGCTTGAAATTTAGAGAAGAGGCAAATACTAGTAGGATATGCTTTTCTGCGGAGAGATTTAAGATCCCTTTTAAAGCCTTTTAAATCAGGTTAGGTGAAAGGGCGGAAATCATCTCCATCTTTTTTATGTCTCTATTTTTAATTAGAAGGTTTAAGCTTTAGAGTTTAAGTTCAAGGTTTGGGTTTTGATTAGGGTTTAGAGAATTAAGGGTATAATGTATATTTTAGGGCATAAGGTTTAGAGTTTAGGGTGCAACAGTATTTTTTTAAATAAAAAAATATATTTTTTTAATAAAAATTATTTACCTTTTTTCTATGTCTCCTTTAAATTTTTTTATAAAATTGAATTTTTAACCGTAACCCTTATTTTCTAAACCTTAAATCCTAAACACTAAAAAATATATTCTACCCCTAATTCTCTAAACTCCAACCCTTATTTTCTATATCATAAACCATACACCCTAAAAATATATTCTACCTCTATTTCCCTAAACACTAATCACAATCCCTAAACTTAAACCCTAAACCGTAACTTCTAAGCCTCTAATTTAAAGCAGAGACACAGATGAATGCATGAGAAACAAATAGATGATTTCTACGTATTTTTTCTATCGTAATTCATGTCGAAATTATCCTTAAACTCGACAATTTTAAAAAATAAGCGTGAAAATTTTAAATATTATTAAAAATATGTTTTTGAATGAAAATAAAACTGCCTTAGATATTTTAGTTAGCTAAATTAGAGAACCGAAGAAAATATGAGAAAATTGAATTGAATTCGGAAATTAATAACATATGAGTAAAGATTAATAATTTTATACGTTTAAAATTATACCTGATTAATTATATAATGTTTTAATAGTAAAATTATATGTATGGATATACATATATATTAATAGTAAAAAAGTTTCCATTTATAATAAAATATACTGTATATGTTTATTTATTTAAAAGTTATACCAAAAATAAAAAAAACTCATATTTATATAAACAAAAAATATTTAAAATAGTAATATAGATATATTATATTAATAACAAAAAAGATTACCATTTATAAATAAAATATACTATATATTATCAAAAATAAAAACCTTATATTTAAATAGATAAGAGAACATTTAAAAAATAAAATATAGTTATTTATTATTAATAAAAAAATTACCATTTCTAATAAAATACACTATCAATATTTAAAAATTATACAAAAAAATCATATTTAAATAAAAAATATAAAGTTTTCTATACTTTTTCAAATGTTCATCTCAGGCTTGTAATTGGGCCTGTATCATTCCTTTAGGTGCTGGTTATGAATAAGAAAAAGATTGCTGGACTTAAATAGATTAATGTGATTGGGCTTGATTTATTTACAAATATAACAGCAGACTAACACACGGTATAAACGGAAATACCCGACCCGAAGGTCTCATACGTGTGCAAATCGCTTACTTCTTTCGTATGCCTTCATTCGTACTTTCGCTTTAAATTAGAAGATTTAAAGTGTAGGGTTCTAAGTTAAGGGTCGTGATTAGGATTTAAAAATTACGTGTAAGATGTATTTTTTAGGGTATAGAGTTTAAGGTTTATGATATAGAAAATAAGGATTAGAGTTTAAAATTTAATTTTTTAAATCTTTTAAAAGGAGACATAAATAGAAGTATGATAAAAAGAGAGAGATTTTTGCTCGTCTCACACAAGCGTTGAACATTGAGAAGTCACTGGGTCAAACAAGGCTGGTAGCAAGTACTTCCTGCCATTGACACCTTGTGCATTGTAGCTAGCACCGGTGGTTCTATCCATTAACACCTCTCCAGCATAACCTGGATACGCACCTTTACCGTACACTCCGGGGCATGCCGATGCTACTTCGAGCTGACCGGTGCCACCAGAGCGCAGGAAATAACCGTTTCCGTATGGATTGGTGACAGTCCCAGCCAGAAGAGTGGCTATGTTAATGATCGTGCCATCTACACCCACGTCCCCATTGGGGGCACCAAGTGCCGGTGTTTGTGGTCCGTAAATGGGCTGGTGGAATGGCCAGGCGCATTGACCTGGACATTGAGTCTCCGAGTTTCCAACCCATATGAACACGGATTTTTCCTTGGCGTTTGAGCCGTGGAATCCGCAGTTGCTCATGCAAAACCCTTCTACTGCCACATCTTTAGCTGTGAGGACAAGAGTTAATTCATTGGGTTCCGAGTGGACTCGTCTGGCCAGCTCAGAAACTTGGGATTTTTTCAGGTTTTTGCCAATGGAACAGTTGGGATCAGTAACTTGGTTTACTAGGACAATACGAGCACCTCGTCTGCCAGCTTTTTTCATGTAAGTTTGGATGGTGTTCCACCAATGAGAAACCAAGGGCTTTTCAGGGGACGAATTAGAGTTTACCTTTGGGGGATTGAGAGATTGTAGAAAATCAACAACGATAGATTTCTGAGCAGGTGAGAATTCACCATACCAAAGAATGGAAACGGGAACATCTCCTTCAAGCAATTCGCCTTTATGGTATGTCAATGCCATGGGTGGTGGCTGGTATAAAGAGTTTAGCTTTCTTGCTCCTTGACAACCAGTAGCCAAGCACATGCAAATCAATGCAATAACAAGAGCAATCGTTTTGGTTAAACCCATTTCGAAAAGAAAACAAAACAAAACTTAAAAATTGGAACCCAGATATCGAAAGATTCTGAAATTGAAAGAGAACAAGGGAGCTCGAATTTTGATATTGGGATATGGGAAGAAGGGTTTATTTATAGTTGAGTTGGTTCATGCACTGAGAAAGTGGTAGGTGATTGCACGGTAGCTTTCATTGGCAGCTACGCAGTAAAAAGATTGAAAAAAGGATAAGATCAGAGATGGGAACATCTGGCGAGAAACTTCCATTTATTTGTATTATTTTGCTTTAGAATACATTTTATTTGCATGGATATTAGGAAAACATAGCTAATGCTTACCTTAAGCTGTCTCGCATTTTGAGTCACTCAAATTTTATTTTTTCTTGGCTCCATTCTCTCATCTTGTTGTTGTTCTCCATGTTTTGCATCATTAAATTGAGTTGGTTTAGGTTCATAATAACTGGTTCTGGTTTTGAGTACCAGATGCAATGTTCTGCAAGAAAAGAATCTTTAACTCCATGTATGGAGACGTAGGTGAGGTAGCTTCATCATTTAATTCCATAATCCACAGACAAAACTACTCTGCGTTGTCGCACCATGGTAATATTCCAGAGTATTTTGGTTGCTCCAACTGAATTGTATTGACCAGAGCCTTCCCCATCCCATGCTTTACAGTACAGGGATGGATGCCAATGCCATGCTCTCATGATGTGAGTGCTTCACTTCTCAATTAATTATTAGAGTTTCAAAACATCACTCGTGCAGGTTTTGAAGAATTCAGAGCTTTGGGGGTGACCATGTTTGCAAGGATGGGAACAAAAAGCAAGCTCCCCGGTCTCAGATAGGCTGGATGCCACTGCTTTGGCGGCATTCGAGGTGTCTAAGTGCGATGCTAACGGAACATAATACACCACTCGCACGCTTAACCAGAATTTTTTAAGGGGCTATTTGAATAAAAAATACAGCACCAAAATCATGGACTGCAAATGAAGGTGCAATGTCGGAAAAGATGGAAGAGTTAACATTATCAGTATTCGTTGACATTCAGTCGAGGCTCAACTGCGGCAACTTCTCAGAAAGTGTGTGTATAATTGACTTCAGAATATCTCAGAATTCTGGTTTTCGAAGTCTTATAAACGCAACTAGTTTCTACCAATAGATATATGAAGGTTGCTGGGAAGAACAGAACGGAAGCACTTTGAGACCAACATTAACATTCTTGTCATATAATATATGGTGATGTTTGATACATTTATGATAGATTAACATAGAAATTTTTTAGGTCCCTATCAAGTTTTGGTATAAATACATTTTAGGTCCATAAGTCATTCAGTTCGGGTTTGAGTTCGATTCGAATATGATATCATATTCATTTCATATTCGTACTCAGTCTGGTTTTAGTTCAGGTCTATGGTGATTTGAGTATATCAAGTTGATTGATTGTCGGTTGTATATCAAGTTGATTGATTGTCGGTTTAAGTCAATGAGAGATCCGTATGGCAGGGGACATGAAAATTTGTGAAAGATTTCATGTCATAATAACAAAAGAAAAACATCACTTCTGGTTTAGTTTAAAAATGCATAAGAATTAAGAGGCTTAGATTCTCATCGAAGCAGATAAATTAATCTGTCCAGTTGGTGTTAGAAAACTGGATCTATATGTTAAAATGTCTGTAAGTCTGCGACAAGGCAGGTCGTATATGAAAATTCCCGTCAGACACGGTGCAGGAATAGTTTTATATTTCGGGACTTTAGGGCATTGTAAGTGGACTCAGAGGCAAACCAGTTCATGGATTCAACATAACAGTATAGTATTGTAAGACAATATTTTATATTTTTCTAATTAATAAATAGTTAAGATATAAGTGTCATGTGATCCAAGTTATTACTGGATAACACATGAGCATGCCTCGTGAGGGCTATTTTTGCTTAGGGGTTAGATATTTTATAATTAAGCTCGTGAATTAGGGTTTGATTATTTTATTTATTTTTTAACTGATATACTTTTAACTTGGTCATGAAAGAAATGAAAAGAAAAATATATTCTTAATAAGTTTAAAATTTACTATTTAAAAAAATTAAAATAAATAATTTAACAAACCAACTAAATGTGCTTACTGAAAATACTTTTATTTTGAAATATTAGAATTGTATTATTTTTTTAAAAAATATATTACTTATTTGATAGAGTACGAGATCAATAATATGTCGAACCCGGTACATGAAAATCATTTCCTCACCTATGGTATTGATTTACAGTTCATATATTAATAGAGCTACACTTAAATGGCCTGAAAATTTAATTAAAAAGTTATACATTAAGCTTTAAGAAAGTTGTACTTAGTAGAACTAGACTTACCAGCAAAGCAGCAACGAACATTAGTTGTCTCTTGTAGAGAGAATTCAAGGTTAACCTGCAACAACTCCATAGTATTCCTTGGCTTGTGTTACCTTGATCCAGCTAAGCCCCAAAGCCTATCTAGATGAGCCTCAAGCGCGTGTTCTCACGTTCCAATTCACCTTGGATTCCAGGGATTCATCACTTTTACCCATACTCTGCCTGCCAGTCTGCTTCAATAAAATTAACTCCAGCCTGTTCAGCAAGAAACGTATTTTCACGCGCATTACAGGGATTGTTGATCACGACCATTTTTTATTGGTGAGTGAAGTAAAGTGACTGAGGGGAGACTGTGTTTTGTTTTCTCTCCTTTTGAATTAAAAACACGCTTGGGGTAAACCGTTGGGCTTCTTTTTCAAAGCTTACTGGCGATGTCGAAGCTCCAACCCTAAATCCACCATTTTTAATTCAAAAAATTGATTGAAGTTCAATGCATGAGCTCATTTCCAGGCCTATATATACCCTTTTCCGCTTTCATCAAACCCACAGCTTAATCCCAAGCTTTAAGCACAAATTTCTTCTCCTTTTCCGCTTTCATCAAACCCACAGCTTAATCCCAAGCTTTAAGCACAAATTTCTTCTCCTTTTTCCCTTCTTGTCGAAATAAAAATGGCTTCTTTTGTTACTGAAACTGTCTTGAAGTTTCTCCTTTTGGTCGCTCTGTTTCAAATCTGTTTGGCCGGAAGGAAGCTGAGTGAAGTGGTGCAAGACCAGCCTCAGCTCTTGACATACCACAATGGTCCCCTTCTTTCTGGTAAAATTACAGTTAATTTGATTTGGTATGGCAAGTTCAAGCCTTCCGAGAGGGCTATTGTCTCCGATTTCGTTACCTCCCTTTCCTCCCCCGCCCCGACTCTAAAGAACCAGCCTTTGGTTGCCCAGTGGTGGAAAACCACCGAGAAATACTACCATCTATCTTCCAAGAAATCGTCGCTTTCCCTGTCTTTGGGAAAACAGATTCTGGACGAGAACTATTCGGTCGGGAAGTCTCTTAAAAACAGACAAATCGTTGAATTAGCCTCCAAGGGTGAACAAAAGAATGCTATCAACGTTGTTTTGACAGCATCCGATGTTGCTGTTGAAGGGTTTTGCATGAACCGATGTGGAACGCATGGGTCTGCCGTGGGCTCAACCAGTGGTCACTTCAAGGCCAAAAAGTACTCCAAATTCGCTTATATTTGGGTTGGTAACTCCCAGACCCAGTGTCCCGGTCAATGTGCCTGGCCCTTCCATCAGCCAATCTATGGACCACAAACCGCACCTTTGACTGCGCCGAACAACAATGTGGGTCTGGATGGCATGGTGATCAACTTGGCTAGCCTCTTTGCCGGGACTGTCACCAACCCTTTCGGAAATGGTTACTTCCAGGGCCCAGCCGAGGCACCATTGGAGGCTTCTTCAGCTTGCCCAGGCGTTTACGGTAAAGGGGCTTATCCAGGCTATGCGGGAAACCTTCTTGTAGACGCAACAACCGGTGCTAGCTACAATGCTCACGGTGACAATGGAAGGAAATACTTGCTTCCTGCTTTGTATGATCCTTCAACGTTGTCTTGCTCCACTTTGGTCTAACCATTTCAAGCATCGATTAGCTGAAGCCTGCATGTACACGGATTAGGGTTTAATTCTTTTATTTGTTAATTTGTTATGATTAAGCGGATAATAAAATATCAGCAAACTGCTTGGGTTTGCTTTTTTTTTTCTTCTTATTGACAATTCTCACTTGCTCTGGAGTTTTGCCACGGGAGGTTACGCTGCTATGCAAAGGGTTACTCAATGGAATTTGGACTTCACAGAACACAGTGAACAAGGGGATAGGTAAAATATTTCTATCTTGGTCCAGTTGACTTAACATTTTTCTATTCTGGTATGCTTTGATTCAGTGTTCAATTTCAATTTTGCTGATACATTGTCATGATCTGTAACTTTAAC
This sequence comes from Abelmoschus esculentus, assembly GCA_035048815.1. Classification (NCBI taxonomy): domain Eukaryota; kingdom Viridiplantae; phylum Streptophyta; class Magnoliopsida; order Malvales; family Malvaceae; genus Abelmoschus; species Abelmoschus esculentus. The sequence goes on from JAUCBN010000010.1 coordinate 3,770,220, forward strand.
CACCTTTTGAATATGAATATCAGCTTTGTTGAGTTAATAATTTATTTTTTAATTTATATGAGCCATTCTTATGGATGTGGCGTCTAGTATTATTGCTGTTAGAGCTCCAAGATACACTTTTTGTTATTTTTTATTGATAATTTTAGAATCCACTAGCTTTTAGCTTAGATTTTTGCCGGCTGCTTTCTACATCTGTTTTTGGCACGTGCGTAAACGATAGATCTTAACTTTGTTATTTCCTCTTAAAGTTGAGTTTCTGCTTGTTAATTCCCTGTTTTGGGCTGTGTTTTTATTGTTGGACTTTACTTTTTTGAGGAGGTTAAAGTTTTCAAATTTATTTACCCTTTACGGGGCAGGTACCAAGAACTAGCAAATCGTGTGGATGAGGCCCTTGGATTTATGGCTGCAGCTGGACTTACACTTGACCATCCTATCATGACAACAACTGATTTCTGGACTTCCCATGAGTGCTTGCTCTTGCCATTTGAACAGTCGCTTACCCGGCTTGATTCTACATCTGGCCGTTACTATGACTGTTCTGCTCATTTCCTATGGGTTGGGGAACGTACAAGACAGTTGGATGGTGCACATGTTGAGTTCTTGAGAGGAGTTGCTAATCCCCTTGGAATTAAGGTAATTATGTCCAAATCTAATGTTTTCAAATACTCAAGTGGTATAACTTGTCTAAGAAGCAAACAGGTATTGAATTACTTATCTTATAAGACTCAATTGATAATTAATTTAAATACTTGTAAACGATGTCTGACGAGTAGAGGATGTTTTGCTGCAGGTGAGCGATAAGATGGATCCCAATGAGCTAGTGAAGCTGATTGAGATTTTGAACCCTCAGAACAAACCTGGAAGGATTACAGTGATCACAAGAATGGGTGCTGAAAACATGAGAGTGAAACTTCCTCATCTAATTAGGGCAGTGCGCCGTGCTGGGCAAATTGTTACTTGGGTCAGTGACCCTATGCACGGAAACACCATCAAGGCTCCTTGTGGTCTCAAAACTCGCCCCTTTGATTCCATAAGGGTATGTTAATCATTACTTAACCTCTTGAACAAATAATTACTGATAACCTATTGGTGGAACATATTGTCGTTTTTTGTGTGGTTTCACTTACCCCTTTGAATTAGGGTCCCCAGAACTTATGGAGTCCAATTAATGCTTTCTCATTATAATACAAAATGACAGACATCTTCTGTGGTAATTATTATCTTATTCACAAAAAGGGACGGTTCATGTTAATTGTGGACCATAATTTGTATAAACATTGATTACCACTATGAACATGGTAAGACAGACTAGCTTTTGATGATAGAAAAAGATGGTCCACAATTTGTTTGCATCTTGTCATAGACACGAGGAATGCATATTAGTTAGTGCACTGTGTTAAAATGCAATTAGCAAGAGAATGGAGATAGGCATATGATTTTATTTCACTCTTTAGAGCATTTTAATGTGAGGAAATCAAAGTGATGCATTTAAGTGTCAATGGTCTTTTCAAGGGAAACAGTTTTGAAGGCAAACTTATTATCATGGAGGGGCTAATGGAATTTGCTCAACCAAGGCAATAAGCTTGATTTTAACAATGAAGGCTCGCTCATTATAGTAATCGTGTTGTAAAGAAATCAAATCAATCATTTTGGGTGGTTCCATTTTGTATCTTCAAATAAAAATTCATTGCATATTTACTGGAGGAGAGTTTTGAAAAATATATTCGGGTGGGGTAGGTGAGAAAGGGACTATTTCTTGAAGTTGCTTAGACCAAAGTATTAAACAGATCACTTAAGCACAATTATAATAGTTTCAGGTAAGACTGTTTTTCGGATTGGTAGCCTGGTAGGTGGTCATATTTCCCTAGCTTGTGATTTGATTCAGAGCACATTTTGCAATATTAAAATCTCTTTACAGATTATTTAAACCTCTCTTGATGATCCTCAATTGAGTGTTGATTATGCTGTTTCATTCCTACTTTTATATGGCTGACGATTATTTAGGTGGAAGTAACCTGTAATTTGTTTACTCTTCAATAACTTGATTAATTCAAATCCAATTTGGACAGGCTGAAGTGAGAGCTTTCTTTGATGTGCATGAGCAAGAGGGGAGTCATCCCGGAGGCATTCATCTTGAGATGACGGGCCAAAATGTGACGGAATGCATCGGGGGATCCCGTACCATCACATTTGACGACTTGGGTTCACGCTACCATACCCACTGTGACCCTCGTCTCAATGCCTCTCAATCTCTAGAGCTCGCCTTCATTATTGGAGAGCCTCTAAGAAAGAGGAGGATCAACTCACAGCAACTACTGCTCACAGGGCCGTAAAGTGAACTCTCAAGGATCCAGGCACCAGCCTTTCCGATATGTTTGTCCCGTGTTTTTTCCTGTTAGGTTGTTACTAGAACTACAAATAATATTTTGGGATTTTGAGTTATGTCCTGTAATAAGAAGGTTAAGTATTACTGAAATCTGAATATTAAGAATGTTGTTCTCGTTCAGATATAGAATAGGCAAGAGGTGATGTTTTTAAATGAAATAAGAGGAGGAAATGTTTGCGTTTCACCTATTACTATTATAATTTGTTTTTACTAATCTATGCAGAATATATTAGCATGCGTGTGAGCAAGCAATTAGATTTTTCATATCCCCTAATTAGAATATTCATGGCATACTTGGTCAGTTTCAGTTAAAAATTAAAAGGAAAAAGCTCTTGTTATCATTTTGCATTTTTCTTAATCAACTCCCAACCTGTGTATAATTGGCTTAATTAAAAAGGCATTTGAGTACCCTTTCACATTACATATACCTGTCTTGCTATGCACGCCAAAGAAACTGATAACCTCTATAATTTGTGCTGATTCCAACCCTCACAATCATGATAAACTGAAAAAAGGGTCTATTGATGTGTAACCGTGTATTTATTTTGCCTTCACAGTGGGCACACAAAATCACCACTTGTCTCTACATCTTCAAAATCTGCATCTAAATCATCATCTTCAAGCTCCATGCTTCCTTCCATGAGAAGTCCCCCAACCCTGGGGACCTCAGTGCTTTTCATGGCCTCCTGTATTAGACACTCTACTTCTTTCAAGCTCTGGGAAGGGTGGTTCACATCATAGCTCTCCCAACTTCCCCCTTCCTTTAGCTCAACCGGCAAGTTCTTTAAGAACCAAGGGTGGCTTTTGATCTCTGGTATACTTATTCTCTGCACCAGCAATTGATTAGAGATGAATGCCAGACAAACCAAACAATGATTGGAAGCACTTGGATTATATCATACCTTTTCAGGATTTGCCACAAATATCCGAGACAAAAGATGTTTGCAGTCCGTAGAAACTCGAACATAATCAGGAATTGAGTAGTGGACACTCAGTATTCTCTGTCATCACCAATCAGTAAGGGAAGCCTCAAGTAAATTGCAGTGTAAGTAATTTCAAATGATGTCTAATTTCGAAGAGAAGATAGAGTTTAAAGTTTAGTAGTAACACTCACTCCAATTGTATTTCTAAAGTTTTTTGGATCAGCAGGATCTTCAAAAGGATATGACCCAACTAGCATGACATATAAGGTCACCCCACATGACCAAACATCAGCAATCTATAGTTATGGAAGATTAAAGACAGATCATGTCTGAAATGTATTAGACACGGTTGTTGAACAATGGTACTTCGAGCACAATAAAGAATCGGAGCAAACGTTTACCTTCCCATCATATTCTTTCTTTGATAGAACCTCAGGTGCAATGTATGCTGGCGTTCCTACAGTAGATTTTGGTTGAGAATGAAGCACAGACGACTGCAAAAGTGGTAGGAAAATGGTTAACAACTAGCAAGGTCAATGTTGTTACTGCAAACTTGTTGATTGGTTAATGTTGAATACCTTTGAGTATCCAAAATCGCAGATTTTGACACGCGGCGCTGCGCTGCCATCCAGGAGAGTGTTTTCAAGCTTAAGATCTCTGTGACAGATTTGCTGCAATCCATGATTAGAATCTTTAACAATAGCAGTACAAGGTTACTTGGTATTCAAGGAACAAAAGAAAGATCAAAGGACCCTAAAAAGGCCATAATTTAATACCATTGAATGACAGTAACTGACTCCTGATATCAATTGCTGGAAGAAAAATCTTGCCTGTTGGAACTCAACATGGAAAAGGTGAGTGAAGTTATTCCAATAGAAGAATCATACATGAGAAACTATGTGATTTGAATTCGGATCAGATCATCCGATACAACATGTTATGTCGAACACAAATATTTCAAGAAGCATGAAATGTTGGAGCAGCATATCCAGTTAACAGCAGAATGTAGCCCATTTTGATTTACCTCATCCTCACCAAATCTACCTGCACTGCAAATACGCTCAAAGAGTTCTCCCCCTTCAGCATACTCCATGACTATGGCAAGATGAGTAGGTGTAAGAAGAACCTGCAAGGATCAATTTTTTTCATTGGTTCTCCGTTAATAGGAAAACAAGGGTGGTAAATAAAAACATTATTGGGATAACCAATCCAACCTCTTTGAATCTAACAATATTGGGATGCTTCAATGATCTATGGTTCATGATTTCCCTTTGTACATGTTCATCTATCTGCAACAAAACCAAACAACACAAAAACAGGGGTGGAAATGGAATAACATAAACCCCTTAATCAACACATCCATGAATGACATCTCAGGGTTGGCATGACAGAGAATCCAATTAAAAACATGAAAAAGAAGAAATCAGAAAGATTCCAGAGGTAACAAAAGGGTATAAAGAATGAAGATAACCTTGTGTCCCCTCTCAATGAACTTCACAGCAAAGAGCTCTTTTGTCCATTTATCTCTAACTAGTTTAGCCACCCCAAAGTTCCCTGACCCTATATCCTTCACAACTTCATAACGTTCCATAGTTTTGAATCTCTACACTCTGTCTGGAAACAACAGTATATAAACACAAGAACTGCATCCAATACTTGAAGCTTCGTTTCAACAGGTTTTGTAAACCCCAAGTTGTGGCTTAAAAGTAACTAACATCATCATCATCATCGTCATGAAAAGCTGTAGAAGGTTAAATCCCGGAAGCCTGTTGTGTTTGACTGCAGTTATAGTTAACATAGTAATGAGTGGTGGAGATTCGATTTAATTGTTGCAACATGGAAGCAAAGGTGAAGGGTTCACGCAAACTGTCGTGTTTGACGGTGCGGAAGGTACAAAAATTCCTAACTGTGGGTGATAAGATTTCTACACGTAAAACATAGTTTGGCATTTCTCTGCTTATAACTTCCGCCTGTTTTACTGTTGATTTCTGACTTTTTAAGCTAGTAAAGTCGTCTCTAAGATTCACATTTCTGATGAACAGTAAGATGGTATAGGGTAAAAAACCCTGGAAGCTGGTTTGCTGTGGGGCTGAAAATTGCTTTAGATTTGTGGTATTAAGGAGCAAGTGTCGTGCAAGGGAGCACCAGCACATGGATTTTAGGCAACCGGTTTTGTTTTCTTATAGGGTCATTCAAGGAACTGAACCATATCTGATGGATCAATAACCAGCCATGCTTAGCTTTTCAAGTTTATTTTTGGTAGTTTGCAGACGTAGAAACTAGAAACCTTTGACTAAACTTTTTTAGTCTAAATTCAAGATTTGGGATGTTTTTCTCAACGATATGGAGTAATTTTTTTATAATAATTTATATTTGATCGTTAATTAATTAGTCTGTATGGAGGATTTAATATAGATAATGATCTCTACTAAACGATATTGTTTATAAGATTTAAATTTAATTTATTATTTTTACCAATAATAACAAATCGATCTAGTAAGAGTCGTAATTTTTTTAAACAAGGAGAGGGTGAGAATTTAATTCATTACTTATATATGTTTCAGTTAATAAAATTTATTCATTTTAATATAACTTTTAAATATCTATTCAGTCTTTAATAACATATAAAAAAGAGATAATATTTATTTAAAAAAATATTAAATTAGATCATAAATGATATGATAAACTGTGTTTATTTAATATTTTTTCACTTCTATATGTCAGTGTTATCGGTCAATGTTGATGTGGATGAAACACAGTCAACATACTTGCAAGGACCATTTCGATCTACTCTGAATTTTTGGAAAAATTATTAGGTGAACTCTGTTCACCACGTCATTCATGGTCTCAATTAATCAGGACCGTTAATTTTAATTTTTTTTAAATGAATTACCACTTTTTTCTTACATATACTTAGTGGATGGATAGTTATTAGGTAGTTATTTAAAGATCAACGATTTTAATTGTTTGAACCATAAATGACGTGGTGAACATGGTTCACCTAATAATCTCTCGAAATTTATATATATATATATATATCCCAATTCCAAAGTTGTATCAAACCAGTAGATTTCAGCCCATTCTTTTATGTTCACATTGTCATTCATAACAACTGAACAGGGACTTACTGGAACCTTGCCGCATGCATGGATGTGAATCTAAATTTCTAATCATGGCCTGGTTCGAACTTGTAGTATATATCCATCCGAGATCATTTCATCTATGCCAACAGCAACAGATTCAAATAAAAATGTCTCTTTTCTTAAAAATTAAATGCGCTCTTTAAGTAGCTTTCTGAAAATCAGAAAACATAGACATAAAATATGAGAAAAGTAAGGGAGTGAACCAATACCGGAGATGTTTCTCGGCCAAGGAATCAGTTGGAAAGTTGGAAGCTGTTTCTGGGAAAATACTTAACTACAGGCATCATATAACATTGGTATTTTACTGTTCTCCGGTGCAGAAACGAGTGATAAGTGACCCAATAAACTACATAGTAATAATATTGAACTTATCTAAGTTTCTTAGAACTCAAATTGTTAATTACACTTACAAGGACTAGGAGTGCTTTTTAATGCAATCAATGACAACTCAACAGCAATCTTAGCATGAACGTGAAGTAACTAAAGCCGTGAAAGTATGCAAAACCATCCAACCCGGTACAAACTAGCAGCAGATATATAATATTCACTTTCTGTCTCTCGGAGTGCAATCACAAACAGGCCTATTAGCTTCTTCCGGTACCATTACTTTCTCATATACCATGGCTTCTAATCCTATTAGGACCAATTATTTCCCGTATTTTCCTCTGCCACCACCTCATTATATTCCGACTCCTCCAAAAGTAACACCACCTCAACCACATCATTCACCGCCACCTGCAACAAAACCACCTCCATCTCCTTCTGTGAGACCAACACCACCTGCTATAAAACCACCTCCTTCTCCTTCTGTCAGACCACCACCACCTGCTATAAAACCACCTCCTTCTCCTTCTGTGAGACCACCGCCACCTGCTATAAAACCACCTCCCTCTCCTTCTGTGAGACCACCGTCACCTGCTATAAAACCACCTCCTTCTCCTTCTGTGAGACCACCGCCACCTGCTATAAAACCACCTCCTCCGACTGTGAGACCACCACCTCCTGCACCTGCAACAAAACCACCGCCCTCTCCTATTGTGACTCCACCACCACCACATCATCCCTTCCACCCACCTCCACCACCTCACCCTATTTCTCCTCCATCACCACCTCATGTACTTCCCCCTCCACCACCACCACCCGGACATCCTTCCACTGTAATAATCATTGTCTTTGTTTCTCTCGGTGGTCTGTTCTTTCTCGCATTCCTCTCAGCTGCTCTATTCTGCTTCCTTAAGAAGAACAAGAAGAAAGAGGCTCAAAAGGCAGAAATAATAAGCATAGATGAACATGTGAGAGTCGAGGAAGCCATTGTACCAGGCCCTCATGGTGAGCAAAACACCGTATTATTCATAGAGGAAGATATTCACATTGAGGAAGAATTCAAGACAAACAAAAAGATTAGTGAAGGAATACTTCATTCACATCTTAAATCTTCCCAACAAATTTCTGATTCTCAAGCTTCTGATGAATGCGGCGGCAGCAAAGTCTCCCAACTCACTCATCGCCAGTTACCACCCCATAAGTTGAGAAAATGAATGGCATCAGCAGCAAAGTAAGAGCTCTATCGATCGTTATGGTCCATAATAATCCTGCTCTGCAGGAATTCTTTTACTGAAGTCTTTATATTTGTGCTTGTTTATTATATCTCCTTTGGGAGTCGGCGTTCCATTTGTTCATTCAATGTCAATCACTTTCCTTGGACACATCTACTTTAATGAATAAACATTCTCCGGCAAATAATACATTAAAATAATATAATTTAAAAATTAATTAATAAAAAATAGAAATATTAAAAAATTAACATACAATTAATAAAAAAGTAATAATCTTGGTATATATGTAACACCTGACCCGGATGTCATAATGGGTCTCCGGCCCAAAACCCATTTTTTAAAATTTCCTTTAAAAGTCCAATAATAAAAATCACGTAAAGTCCAAAGCCAATTACATAGTCCACTTAAATTAAAACAAGCCCAAAATAATTCAAAGTAAACCGGAGCTCCAAAATATATTACAGACTATTTTAAAAATATTCGACCCAAATAAAATAACAGAGTTACAATACACATAGGGTTCAACATAGTACTAAGTCCACTACATCTAATAACTGTACTCTGACAACACGGCCGATGCTGAAAGTCCAAACCTTGATGGTGCTCCACGAATCCCGCTCCACCTAACCTACGCACGAAAACAGATTTCGAACACTAAGCCACACAAGCTCAGTCGATACGCCAAACTCGGCCAACATCATGCATATCAAAGCAGTAAAGCATGGCATATAAATCACATGCATGGCCTGATGATCTAGCATGCTTGCCTATCACATGGCATAAATGAGTGTATACTATCGCACACAGCATATACAGTCATATAAGTCAACACACAAGAGCGAGGCCCGCGTCCACACAGCATCGGGATCCTACACTCAGGATTGAGGCCGCCCTCAAATCCTATGCCCGGAATGTTACATCGGACATCTTCGAACGAGGCCGCCCAACATCCGGAAAGGGTGGAGGCCGTCCAACCAACCCTATGCTCGGAATGTTACATCGAATATCTTCGAGTGAGGCCGCCCAACACTCGGAATAAAAGTCTTCAATCATCACCCGGCATGTTACATCGGATGACCTTCAACGTGTTGCAACACTTATGGATATCCGGATTCTAACATACAAGGACTCGACCACACCAACGATCCACCCAGGATCTCATCACAACAAGTTATATTAAAGTCTTATCTCAAATAATCTTTCGGAGTTATAACCTCAACCTTAGTTTGACAATTCATTCCATAGCTTTTAGATTTAATTATTTATTTATTAAGATCACCGAAGCCTTAAATTCTACCCAGCTTAGCCAAAACTCACAGGGGTATCGATACCCTTAAGTAGGGTATCGGAACACCCTGTATCGATACCCACCTAAAGAGGGTATCGAAACACACAGGTATCGATACCAGTATCGATACCTCTTGACCAAAGTCAAAGTCAACAAGAGAAGGAAGAACTGTTTCGAAACACGTATCGATACAAAAAGTTTCTGGAATCCTCTGTATCGAAACATGGTTCGATACCGTTGACCAACTTCAAAAGTCAACAGAAAGGGGGGACCCGTATCGAAACACGATTCGATACTAAAAAGTTTCTGAAATCCTCGGTATCGAAACATGGTTCGATACCCCTGGGCAACAAGCCAAAATATACTCATGGGTATCGATACCGGTAGCCCGAGTATTGATACCCCCTGCACTAAGGACGGTTCTGCACTTAAAAATTCTAGATTTTTGACTCCAAACTTAATCTAATCGATCCTAAAAGTGTTCCTACTCAATATTAATGATGTTTAGAGTATTTTAACACCAATTTCCAACCCTTAATCACATTAATACGGATTTCATCATTAATGACCCATTTACAAGAAATCAAGCAAGACAACACACATACATGATTTTCTCTACATGTCATGCACTCTACCATGAATGAATAATGAAGAAGGAGTTGGGAGTACCAATCTCAAGCAAACACAGCAACCAACACGAGCTTCACACCTCCTCAAGCTTTCCCCCTTCCAAAGCTAGATGATGGCTCACAAACCTCTTTCTCTACAAGAGAAAGATGAAGAACGGGTTAGGCACGCCTTGAGAAAGATTTTAGAAGCTTAAAACACTAAAAGAGTACAGATTTAAGCTTCTAAAAACTTGTTCCCGAGCTCAAGCTAAAATCCCCATAAAACCCATCTCTCCACTAAACTAGCTCATCCCTAACTTGTTTTGTAGATCCTTGGAAGCCCTACAACCTTCCTTCCTACCTAGAAACGAGATCCTTCATCAAACCGATAAAAATCTCACCTTTTTGTTCTTCCTTACCTTGCTACAAGGGTGAAGAGGATAAAGAAAAACGGGAGAAGATGAGCTCACTCTGCAGGAGAAATTAACTCCTCTACACCCCTCTTTGTCATCTAAAGGACATTTACCAAAGTGCCCTCACCTACATCTCACAAATCCAACAAGCCAAGGGCCCAACAAGCCCAAAACCACACTAACCCGAGGCTCAACACTACGGATTAACCTGACACTCGGATACGGGAAGTCCGGGTCGTTACAATATAATTAATAAATGTATGTTAAATTTTAAAATTTTTAATCTTTATTAGTTATTTAATATTATTCAACGGTATTCGATATCTTTCGTATATTCATCCAAACTTTTATAAATAATTTCAGACATTATAATTAGTTTAAATACTTATCAAAGTGTCTTCCTCTAAAATTTTAAATTAAATATTTATTAAATTTACGTTAATTTTAAAGTTAAAAAATTTTATTATTTTTTATTATCTAAATTTTATCTAGACTCACATCATATGTATTAATTCTTTTGACACGTTTTTTCATATCACATATATCTAGAAACTTTCCATAAAACAAGACAATTATTTGATACATTTAGCCATGTGATTTTATTTTTACTATTCTAATTTAATTTTCAAATAATATTTTAGTTTAATTGTATATTTTGATAAACTACACATGCTTATAAATTATACTATCCGAAATTGAATTATTTAAAATATATTCTTTTTATTATTGTAGCCTCTTAATTGAGTTTACCTATATATTTTTAACATGAGTAATTATTTTATGCACGTAGAAATTTTATTTCCATAAATATTTTATTTTTAGAGTTTATAAATTTTGTTTAAGTTTTAGGGTTTCAAGTACAATAATTTTGAATTTATGTGCTATCCATAGAATTTTGAATTTAAGGTTTATAAGTTAAAAATCATAAAAATAATTTTAACCCTTAACGTTTATAATTTTTATCGTTATGGTTCTCATTTTTGGGATATATTTAACCATTAACTTATGTCTTTTTGATAAATAACTTATTTTTAACTAACATAATGATTAGACCGTTAAAAATTTAATGATATTGATATGTCATATATATATGTGATGATATATTTTAAATAACATGACATCTAGCCTCATTCTATATATATATAACATATCATTATCGTTAAATTTTTTACAATAATGATAAATATATACATGTAAAATATAATTTTATTGTAATATAAAATATACAACAATTAAAATTTAAATAAAATATTAAAAATTAATTAAATCTAAAATAAAAGGCTATTAAGCATTCTCAAATTTTAAATATCATTCTACATATATATGACACATCATTATCGTTAATTTTTAACTATCTAATCATTATACTAGTTAAAAAATGAAATATTTGTCAAAAATATATATGTTAATGGCTAAATTTATCCTAAAAAAGGACAAGGGTCAAATTAATAAAAATCATAAACGTTAAGGTTTAAAATTATCTTTATACCAAGTTAAAAACTTAAATTAGTAATCATATTATCATAGAATCTAACCCTAAATTTTAACTATAAATCTTAAATTATAAATCCTACACTAAAAATTATAAATTCTAAAATCCAAATTAAAACTTTAAATTTTAAAATTAAAGCGTTTATAAAAATAAAAGAAAAATCTATCACCTCATATGCGATAATGATCTTTAGTATATTAAGAAATAAAAAGATATCTACAAACCCTAGCCGCTACTTTTTTTTCCTCAATTTTTTCTAACTGCTCTTCATTTAGATCGGTTTCTTTTTTGTGGTCGGTCATTAATCTTAGTATTAGTTATCGATCACCGAATCTATTATTTTCTTTGTTTTAATTTTAATAAGAATCCCTGCTTTTATAACATGCTTTTTCTATTCTTGTGACACGTTTGTCTTTTGTCTTTCTGACATGTTTTTGTTTTGTGATTTAGTTTATGTCTTTGTGACATGTTTTTGTTTTTATTTTGTGATTTGATTCATCTGTCTTTGTGGCATATTTTAGCATACCCTAGTAATCGATTGTTGTTCGCACATAGATTCAATCGATGCTAGTTTCTGATTTATATTTTGTCAATGGTCACTTGAAAAGATTTATCCCCACTCGGTTGATGGTTGTTTGTCGATGAAATCAGTCCGGGACAATGATACTTTTTGCATGACAGTTTGGATCGCCTTCAACTCCTTTTTTCTTTGTTATGCGTCTCGTTTAGATAGAGACAATGAGATTCAAGAAGCTTCTGAATTTTATTGGTTTGTTTATCTTCATAAAAATATTTATTTTTCTTTATTTTTAAATTGTAAGAATATTTAAATTATTTAATCTAATTATTTTACTTTTTGATTACGATATAATTATATTTTTTTATGAATTTAATAAAAATTTAATGATATTTATAAAAAATAAAATATATCCGAATAAAATTAGTTTTTGATTGTATAAAGACTATAATTGTAATGGTGGTTTGTTAGTTCTTTTCATGGATGAATAATACATCAATTTATATATATATATATATATATCTTATTACAACTCAATTTCGTTTGCATTTTTTATTCTAAATCGTTATATAATTACCCTTTAAAATAAAATTAAATACCCAACCTAAACGTAATTAAAGACTATTTTTTTAGAATGAAATTGAAGACTTCTACATACAAAAATCTAGAATGAACGGAAATAAAGACTCAACATTAGGCTTGGGCCAGACCCGTATAAAATTTAAGTCTATCTGTTTTCTTCTATTATAATTATTCGTATTTAATTAATTAATTAAAAATTATTATAAAAACTATATCCTTGATCAAGTAAAAAATCTTGTCACCCGTTCAATCTACATGTTTCCCCGTAAAAGAAAAAATCAAGATTGCTCGCGGGCAGTAGTACTGTTAAAATAAGTAATTCGGTTATTGATCGAACTGAATTATCAAAAATTAAATTAATTAATTTTTAAATTTTTAATCATTAATTGAATTAAAAAAATTTGAAATATATTAACCGAATCGAATAAATTTTGGTTAATTCAGTCAGGTAATTCAGTTAACCAAAATTTGTTATAAATTTTGAATAAATTACACAAATGATCACTCAACAATGTTAAAATAATCTTTTTAGCCACTAAACTTTTAAAAATTATAAAACAACCATTAAATTTATCTAATTATTATTAATTGATCATTTAATTATTATATATTATAAATTATTGATAAATATTAAAAAATAATAAATATTTTTTTAATAATTTAATAAATTTAATTATTATTTTATATTAATTTGATAAAATTTAATGACCAATTTATAATTTTAAAAGTTTAGCAATTAAAATCAAATATATATAATATAAAATTTTGGTTAATTCGGTTAATTCGAATAATTAACATATTTTGAATAGAATTAACTGTTAACGAAACTTTTAAAAAATTAACCACTTATTGACCAAAAAAATTCGATAACCGACCGTTTAACCGAACTAATTCAATTTAATCAAGCCAAAAAAAAAAATTGTGGCTCAACCTATGAGCCTGCAGTAATTAAAAGTTAAAACGATCTACCTGCCCAAGCACCAGAAGTTAAATACGAGAGTAAAATTTTTTTATCTCTTAATATGTTTTTTATATTTTTTAATTTTTTTAAAAATTAGATTTTAAATTTTAATTTTAATTTTTTTTATATCTTAAATCATACACTTTAAAAATATATCATATCCTTAATTTTCTAAATTTTAATTATAAATCTATAATTTTAAATTTTAAACCCACCAATTTAAAATAAAAATATTAATAGAGATACGATAAAAAATAGACGATTTACTATAGAGTTTGTAATTTGTATATATTATAGACCAGTTGCAGTATCTTATTTGTATAGACTCCTCAAACATATTCACTGCCCTGGGTTTTGGTTTGAAACCATGAACCAGGGTAAAATTTACGGTGATGGGATGTTTACAATATTAAAATTAAACTGGCAGATATTTTGCATTTCAGACTTTTAAAGTAAAAACAACCTAGTATCTAAGTACCTGGCTAGTCTTTTGAATTTAAAGTTTTTTTTTATTCAGCTGTTAATAGTATCTATTCTAAAATATACTCTTAATCTTTTAACATTGATCGTTCTGTACTGATAGTACTGGTATTCGGACTCGTAACCTTTAGGAACAACAACCTCCTTTTGAATTTAAAGTCACGTAAGAAATTTAAAATAATTTAGATATAAATATTAGCTCTATATTTAAAATATAGTTAAACTTTAACAATTAAGATATAAAACACTGATTCTTTAACAAGGAATTATTGTCTCTCCAATTAGCATAGATCATCTGTAACATCAAGTGGAGGACCAAGGTAAGGTGCTCCTTTAACGACCAAGTCATATTGCAGCTTTAGTTCCCTTTCCTCCAGCCAAGCATAACCTGGGAATTAATTGAAAGTTGAGATATTGAAGCATAAATTTGGGTGAAATTGATGATCAGAAATGTAGTAAAAACTTGAATTTTGATGATTTACCAGGAAGTGAAGGGAGGGGGAAGTCTGAATAATACGTGGAAGGTCTGCCGAAGTCGTCGGAATACGGCGGAGATAGCTCATCTAAGATAGCACAGGGGGTCAAGGCGGTGAAGGAGTGGATGTTTCCACCATTCCTTGGGAACAACACGGATGGTTCACAAGGTGCATTGAAGATGCAGTCGATCGCGGTGGCTGCGACTCCACCTGCAACTCTCACCATTGTCACACATGTTCAAGTTAATATACTATATTGTCGACGTCAACATTTATGCTAATTATAAGATCCTTACTTGATCTGGGGCTGGAATTCTCCGCACGAACCCAATCGTAGGCTTTGATGTAAACTGAACCGTAAAGAAGCTTGCTTAGAACCGTCATGCCAGGATGATCGTGGAGTGGGAATACACTGCCGGCCGGCAAGCAAAATATTCCCATCTGCACAATCACAAACAACAAGCTTGATCAATCACATGAAACATATGAATCTGTAATAAACAAAAGAACAAAGCTTGCTTGCACGACATACTGAAAACTTGTCACATTCATGGATATGAATGTAAGTTATTTCAGAAACTCCATGCCCAGAAATCAACCCATTGCTGCTCATAGCCTGGCTTGAACTTGGAGATCCATCCAAGCTGAACTCATCTATGCCAACATCAACAGCTTGGAATAAATCTGCGTTTTTCGAAAATCAAATGCCCCCCATCAATTAGTTTTCTAGAAAACAAATATCAGAAGCTGAAGATGGAGTGATCCAGTACTTAATATGTTTCTCAGCCATTGAATCTGTTGGAAATTTGGAAGGTGTTTCTGGGAAAATACATGGTTACAGGCATCATATAACATTTGTACTTTGGTTTTCTCCATTGTCAAGTCCATGTGGGAACTTGTCACCCTTCACATCTATTACTAATATATATTACTGTAGGTAAACCAGGGGGCTCGCTTTGACATTTTTAAATCATACAATGGGCTCTCTTGCTTCTCCTTGGAACTTTTCAAGAAGCAATCAATTTGTAATGTTTTGGCACCATGATTAGAAAAGAAAGGATATAGAGTTAACAGTTTACTAGGGATGTTTTTTTTCCCTTTTGCTAATTATTAATTACAACTTCAAATAGTATAATAATTTCCCTTTTGCATCTTCGGTCTTTTTTTATTAAAAACAACAAAAATAATATTATGTCTCTTAAAAAATCTCTTTAGTCCTAAATAGAGGGAAAAAAGTACATAAGATATTATATATAATCTCGTTTGAATAATTCATACAAAAGATAAAAAAAAAAAAAATTCTCCGTCAACGGTAAACAAGCAACAATTATTACCAAAAAGATTTATATATGACACCATAAGAAACTACCAAGTTCACGACCACAACTAGACTTTATGATTGAATTTAGATATGTAATTTACGTTCATAAATAATTTTTTACGACGTTTGTCTTTAATTGCGATTGTTGAGGTCTTTGATTTATCTTTTTTGTGTGGTTTGTTGATTGATATAGTTATATATATTTATATCTATTTTGTTTGAATTTTTTGAATGAGTTATTTTAAAAAATTATAATCCTTGTATCATCTAAAATAATTGTTTTTTAGTAATATTATAAAAAATATTTAAATATGTATTTAATCTATCATGATAAATATAATTTTTTAATAAATTTTGTTGCTTCTATTAAAAAAACTACATAGTGCGATAATACTGGATTTGATTACTAAAAAAAAAGGTAACATGTCATTATTATTTTATCATTAATTCCCCGTTAAATTGTAAGTTTTTGTGTGTAAATCGTCATCTCCTTTTTATGTTTTTATTTATGTCTTCACTTCAAATTAGAGGGTTTAAGGTTTAAGGAATTAGGCGTAGGGTGTATTTTTTGATACATGGTTTAAGATTTAGGATATAAAAAAAAAATTAGAATTTTAATTTTAATTTTTAATAAATTTTTAAAAGATGCATAAAAAAAGGTAAAAAAAAAGGTAAAGTATTTTAGCTCAGTAGTTTTAAGTTCTAACTTGATGTTCATCTCTTAGAGAGTTATTACATTGTTTTTTTTTTTAATTAAGTAAAGAGTTTTTATATTTTAAATGATTAATATTTGAATTTATTATATAAAAAATAATATTAAAATAAGTATTCAAACATTTATATTTTTTTATTTTAAATGGCTCAATTTTTAGACAGATAAAAAAGTTTTAAAAATAGAGACCCTAAAAATAAATGGTTAAAACACTTAATTTGATATTAAGTCAAAAAATATCTTGTAATATTTTAATCAAACAAAGCCTTGACATTATTGTTATTTTTGTGTGGTGATATTTTCCCTTTCACCCACAGTCCCGTGCCTCCCTTTCCTCCTGTTTTGTCCTGGAAAACAAAACTCATGCTTTGCTGTCGGATTGTCTGCTAACTACTACTACTTCAAACAAAACACAAGCAAGTTATGCCTTGAAACAGGTAGCTAGCCAGGAAGTAGCCAGGAAGAGGAAGTAGGATTTGGATTCAATGCCAATCGTAGGGGTGTGAATTCGGTTCGGTTAATTCAATTAACCGATCGAACCAAAATTATTTTTGTTAATTAGGTTGGTTAATTTTTGGTAAATTCGATTAACGATTATTTTTTTTTTTTGATAATTCGGTTATCGATTAATTCGGTTCAAAATCGGTTAATTAACTGAATTAGCCGAAATTATATATATTAAATATTATATATATATTTATTTTTAGTCATTTAACTTTTAAAATATTATAAAATGTTTATTATTTTTATATATTATAAAATATTCACTAAATTTTTATTAAATTAGTAAAAAATAAAAGTTTAGTGACTAAAAAATTATTTTAACTTAAGTTAGTGACCTATTATATAATTTAACCAAAATTTATAATACACTTCGGTTAATTCGGATAATTCAGCTAATAACCGAAATAGTTTTGGTTCCGTTAATTCGATTAGATAAAATTCGATACGATTAACGATTAAGATTTCAAAAATTTTAATTAATTTGATTTTGATTAATTCGATTCGACCACCGACCGAATTAACCGAATACTCATTCCTAGAAAATCGCATATCTTAACTTCAACTCTTTATAAACGGATTTGCACCAGCCAAGAGATGGCATGGCACGGATGTTATGGGGGAGATTGTGGGTTTAAAAAAGTGTATTTCTTGTCATATTACAACTTAATCCGGAGATATTTATACATTTCAACGCTTTTATATCAAGTAACCTACAGAAAAATAATAAAATATTATTTTAAAACCATAACAGAATTAAAATTTAAATACTTATTTTAGTTCAAAAAATATTAAATATATATAAAAAATTATATTGTTTAGTCATATATATCTGAATTAAATTAACAAAAAAAATAAATAAGCATGAATCATCTAGTTTCAGTGAATAACGAAACAATTGTTATTTTTAAAAGTTATAGATTCGAACACTAGTAATACTAATATAATAGTTAAACAATTAATGTCTAATGATTAAAAGTATATTATAGATCAAATCAGATACTACTGTAGTTAATTAAAAAAATTAAAAATTAATAGATAAAATATAGAAATAAATCATCTTCTTAAGTTGCCAACTTGGCTAACTGACAGTCTGACACCAATGGGCAATGAGTGTAGTTTCGTATTTTTCAAATTCCCCTAAGAAAGATCATAAATGTCTTCATTTTTTTAATATTTTTTTATTAAAGTTAGTCGCTATTTAAACCGCTAAATTTGAACAATATAGGCTGTGAAAGTGTCATTGCTTAGTTCATAATCGTACAATAAATCAAGAATAATAAAGATAAAAAATACTGTTAAATATGTTTTAGGTATTTCAGTTGATCTAATCGCGATTAGATCTCTTTAAGCATGACTTATATTTTTTTATTGTTTAATCAACGAGGATATTATTTTAATTTGGTTATTGTCATCGGTATTTCATTTTTCATTTTTATATTTAATTTTATTTTTTGAATATTTTATATTTAAGAGAAAAGAAAGAGAAATTTTCCTAATAGATTTTGAATTCCCAGAGCTATGATGTTAATTTTTTTTTGTTTAAATAATAATATTCGATATAGATGTAATCTGAAACGAACTGTGATTTTTGAAATAAATGTAAAATATAATTGTTAATTTTAAAGATTTTATTTAGTTTATGTTTTAATAAATTCTTGAGACCCTTATTAAAATGAACAATAAAATTTTTCTTTAATGTAAAAAGATAATGTGTGATCGATATAATATTTATGTTTTTTAATTTACATTTTTATTTTATCTATTAAACTTTTTTATTATATTATATATTTTTTATTTATCAATAAAGTTCTACAATTAATATGTTAAAAAGTTGTGATTATTGATTAACCATATTTGAACGGATTCAGTATTATTAGCCCAGTCCAAACCTTAATTACGGAAACGCCCATCAATCATTCCCATTATTACTGATAGTAGCTTTTTCAGAAACTCGTGTTTTCCAGCTAGGCTTTTAAATACTTTGCTTTTGCCTCCTAAATCCAACGGTCCACATTTGATCCTACTCCCTCAACGCAATCATCGCATTTCTCCTCCCCCCATCAAAACTACACCCCGAAATCTCAGATCTTCTCATTTTCAAAACCTACCCTTCTCTTTAGTCTTTCCGGCCTCTGCTTTTTGTATCTCTATATTGACAATGGCCGCCACCGCCACTTCATCTCCCCGCGAGGAAAATGTATACTTGGCGAAACTTGCCGAGCAAGCCGAACGCTACGAGGAAATGGTTGAGTTCATGGAGAAAGTCTCTGCTTCTGCTGACATCGAGGAGCTCACCGTCGAGGAACGAAACCTCCTCTCCGTCGCTTACAAGAACGTCATCGGCGCTCGCCGTGCTTCCTGGCGCATCATCTCCTCCATCGAGCAGAAAGAGGAGAGCCGTGGTAACGATGATCACGTCGCTAAGATCCGTGATTATCGGGCCAAGATCGAGTCCGAGCTTACTTCCGTCTGTAACGGGATCTTGAAGCTCCTTGATACCAGACTTATCCCCTCGGCTTCTTCTGGAGATTCCAAAGTCTTTTATCTTAAAATGAAGGGAGATTATCATAGGTATTTATCTGAGTTCAAGACTGGAGCCGAACGCAAAGAAGCTGCTGAGAGTACTCTCACTGCCTACAATTCTGCTCAGGTTTTCAAAACAATGCCTCATTTCCTTAAAGATCTGATTGGATTTTTTTTTCTTTTTTGGTTAACCTTTTCTCTGTCGATCAGGACATTGCCAACGCCGAGTTGGCTCCTACTCACCCGATTCGACTCGGGTTGGCTCTCAATTTCTCTGTTTTCTTCTATGAGATTCTCAATTCTCCCGACCGCGCTTGCAATCTCGCCAAACAGGTTGAATACCAATTTCTTCTCATTAGTAGTAGTAGCAGTAGTAATATTAGTATCGGAATTTTCATAAATCTAGACTTGCGGGCTTGATCTTTCTTTTCCCTTTATGTTCAGGCATTTGATGAAGCAATAGCTGAGTTGGATACTCTAGGAGAGGAGTCGTACAAAGACAGCACCCTCATCATGCAACTCCTCCGTGACAATCTCACTCTCTGGACCTCCGACATGCAGGTACATTACGATCACCTTCTGAAACAAAAATCCTTTTTCCTCTCTAAAAAAATGCATACTAATTTATTCATAAATCAATTAGGATGACGGAGCTGATGATATCAAAGAAGCAGAGAAGCGTGATGAAGAGCATCAACAAAACCCTGAGCAGTAGTAACTTTGCTGGGCTCTTTATAATTTACCAATTTAGGGTTTCAATTCGTAATGAAACCTTCTAGCCATTTGATGTGTGTTTTCCATAGAAGATTTGCTGCTTCCATGGCTTCCATCACATATTTTTTAGGCAATTCATGTCTTTGTTTTACTCAATCGTTCATGTTTTTTTCTTTTTAATTTTATCTTATAGCTTTCTGCGTGCTCTCTGCTCAGGTTTTAGCTTTTACTTGTGCAATGGAACTGAATATGGTTTGGAAATTGGAAATCAAATTGAGAGTTTATCAGTGTTTTAAGCTGCTCTGCTCATTTTCCATCTCTTTCCTTCCTCTTTTTTTAAACTTGTGTGGTCGGTCAAATACTGAACAAAGGCGTCGTTATTTTACTTTTGGTCAAAATAAACACTCGATTATTACTTTGCTTGCAATCGTCTGTTTTACGTCTTAAGCTGTCTATTCATTTATGTATAAATATGAAATTAATTCATTTACTTTTATTAAATGGAAATATTATATTTACACGTCATTTATTATAAGTATTAATTAATTATTTTTTAAACACTTAATATTAAATTTGATTTTAAAAAACATTATTTTTATTTTCCATTGTTAAAGCATGTGTGTTGCGAGTGTCCGCATCGAATCATTTCCTCACATATGAAATCCTCTTACAAAATCCAAATAAATACTAAAAAAAACGTGGAGTGTTCGAACAAGTCACAGAGTTGGTCAAAGATCCAAAGGTAAAGTTAAACAGGACATGGCACGTGACTCTGTATAAATACTCATATACCCACAAACGAACAAAACCCTTGTCTCCTCGGCTGACAAGGCAAGGATTTCCATTTCCATTTCCACTTCGTTGTCACATCATTCAGCCTCGATCAGTAAAGCAGGCTTAAACTTCATCTCACAATGTGATGCAATTCCAATAAATTTTAATTTAAATGATAAGAATTTTAATGATTTTTTAGATAATTTATTAATAAAATATTTGGTTTAAAATTTTTAAAATATTTAAAAATAGGAATTAAAATCGATAAAAAATCAATTAAGTTGGTATTATTAGTTGAAACCGTGTATAATTTAATGAGTCCATTGTTTTTGTTTTCTTCAAAAGTTTCTATCTTTGAACAAGTTTAAACCTAAACAAGTGTGCTTTCAAGTTTCAATAGTTATCTTGAATAGACACCAACAAGCAGCAAGCTTGTCTCTTCGCTTAAAAATACCCATCCTTGTAAGAAACAGAGAAAGATCCGTTAATAGACTGTAGTTTCCTTATGTCCTGTCTCTGAAAAAGTGTCCCTGCACCATCATTTGTTTCACAGATTCTTGTCTACTTTTCTATGTCGGGTATTCAAATTCTGGTTTTGTGTGTTCGCTTTTGACTCAAATAGTTTGATTTCTCAGAATTTACACAACAATTCAATCCCCATTCTTTTCTCCTAGTTTGGATGGAAACTTCCAACTTCATTTGATTTTAAGGCTCTCATCTCTTGTAAGGATCTATCCATATCAGATTTTAATGCCCTGCTCTGCTCTGCTCTGCCCTGCTTACTTTGAATCTGATGAAAAAGAGTAAAAAACCATGTAGAAAAAGGAGAGATTTATTGAGCACAAGGACACAGGAAGTACAGGGCCAGACTTATGGGAGTGTACAATCATAAAGAAGAGGGAATAAGGACACAGAATTTGGTTCAAAATTGTGCTCTGTTTCACATTCAATCTCTTTAACGGAACTTTGACCAGATTCCTTCACTAACTACAGACATTAAAAATAAAGGAGGCAATTATTTCGTAGTTGGAAAATCCCCACACATTAATCACACAGTCCAGGAAAGAAAACACCTTTCCGTTCAAACTCTTCCTTTTTGGCCTACAATTCAAGTAAGAAAATTATTTACCCTTTAATTCCAACTCCCCAAACACCAAACTACAGGAGTAAGACTCCGTTGGGTAGGGTTGGTCAAATCATGATTTAAATGAGCATATAAAAATTTAAACTTTAAATCTTAAATTTTAGTGAAGGAGTCTAAATAGCGGTGGAAACGTATAGATTTATATGGAAAGGTGGCTGCCAATTTGGTAGCTTGGTTGGTGTGAGTCATTACTAGGTTTAAATCTGGGTCACCTGGAACACGACAAGATACCAACCTTGTTTACGCCCGCAGGCCGCAATCAAAATCCATTCCAGCCAGAGAAAAGAAGATTAGATAAGAATAAACGATGGTAAAGAGTAGAGAGAGGTATTGTTGGCTTCTTTTACGGGTCATGTTTCAGGCAATTTCATTTTCTTTTTGCGTGTGTTAAATGTTAATGCCTCGAAAACCTGAAAAATGAAAAGGAAATTAAAGAGGATTAGACAGCGGCACAAAGGCAAAGGCCAAGCAGAACCAGACAGATTCCTTCTTTCTTCTCTCTTAGCAATTAAAGGGGTTTACTACCAGCATCCACGTTTTTACTAAGATTTGCTCACCCTGAATTGTTTGTAGATCTAAATACTGATACAGAAAGGGAGTTTAGTGGGGGAGAAAGCTTGGGTCTTGTTGGTTTTGTTTTAAAATGGATAGTACCTCTCATTCTTCTGCTACTTCTACAAACACCGCCGCCGCCGGTAGCTCCAACGTTAACAATATGAACAATCGAGATCATTACCTTAAACATCTCAACAAGCTTTCTCACAAGATTTCCAAACCCTCCACCGGCGCTCATCCTGTCATCAAAAAGGCTTCCTTTGACCACACCCAGATGTTGCCACCGCCGCAGCTTCAGCAGCAAACTCAACCATCCGAGCCTCAGTCGCAGAATCTGAACCAAAGTGGTCTACAGGGTCAGACTCAACAGCACCAGCCACCGGTTTACAATATCAACAAGAACGACTTTAGGGATGTCGTACAGAAGCTCACCGGTTCACCGGCTCACGAGCGGTTCTCTGCTCCTCCACCTATCCACCAACCAAAACCACAGAGCTCCCGACTACAGAGGATCCGACCTCCTCCCTTGGCTCATGTTAGCAATCGCCCTGCGGCTCCCATGATGAATTGCGTTGTCCCCAACATCAATCCTCCCGGTTGCTCCCAGCATACCCTTCCTATCAGTGGTCCTGTTGGTAGTGGCTTCATTCAACGGCCACCGGTTGGCGCGCCGCTTTCGCCGCTCCCTCCATTTCCAACTGTGCACGCGGCTGCCGA
Source organism: Abelmoschus esculentus (assembly GCA_035048815.1). Classification (NCBI taxonomy): domain Eukaryota; kingdom Viridiplantae; phylum Streptophyta; class Magnoliopsida; order Malvales; family Malvaceae; genus Abelmoschus; species Abelmoschus esculentus. The sequence goes on from JAUCBN010000010.1 coordinate 3,794,009, forward strand.
ATCGCCGGTTTCCGCCTATTTGCGATACTTCCAAAGCTCCGTGTCCTCCGCTGTTGATTCCGTTCCAAAGCAATTCTCAGGATTCCCACCATTGGCCCCCCTCATCTCACCTCGTTGGAACAACTTAACCACTCCACAACAGCAACAGCAACAGCAGCAACCGCCGCCGCTGCCTCATCATCAACAACAACAACCGCCACAGGTATCATCAACGGGGATAAACCAGTCACAGCTACCGTCATCATCACTTCCATTCGGGTGCCTGAGTTCTCCACGGTCACCATACCCGTTACTTTCCCCAGGTCCGCTATTTTCTCCAAATTCGGGCCATTTAGGATTCCCACTGTCACCAACGGTGCCAGTGCCGAGCCCAAAATGGCGAGGCCTTTGAGAAATTTTAATTTCAGGTAAGCCTTCAAAGATAGATTTTTTTGTACATGTTTAGGCTGGTGGGGATTTTTATTAAATTTCCAGTGGTATGATGAAGAAAGAAACTTTTTGTCGCCCTGGTCCGAATTTAGAAGCTTTTTCCCTTTTCCTTGTTATGACAGAAAGCCCAAATTATGTTCTTTTGTTTTTGTTAAAATATTGGGTTGAGAACAAAGTTGAATCTATTAAACATTTTAGTACTATGAATTACTCTCTGTAAGATTTGTTCTTGCTATAGCTGAGCTGTTTATGATTTTATCTATTAATCTTAGTTTACTCATTTATGGATGTCAAAATATTCCTCCTTTTCTGGTATAATAAACAAGGTAATCTGTTGTTCCTGTTTTTAGTTTTCAGACATGGGGTTGTCATAGATTTCAAGTCGGTTTTATTGGTTTATGATCCAAACTATGATTTTATTTTCATGACATGACATTGCTTAATCTTGGTCATTTTAGAAAGTAATGCAACTTAGAAATATTGTCATAAAACATCTGATAAGATCTGTAGCAGACTAGCAGAAGTTTGGTGTTGCCCTCTTCAGACTACATCTGTGTAGATCATAGATGTGAAACCACTGATGAACAATTACATCTTGTATAATCTGAAATCTGTTTTATTTTCTGACCAGATTGTCTAGTTACTCCTGGAGCAGCAGAAGATATTTTAATTGACATGTTCCATCCTAGGTTGAATAATATATAATTGCAGTGTATAAAATTAAATACTGACAGTATGAGTATGGATTCTGAAAGAAACCATATACAGTAATTCATTAAAGCGGCCATTGGAGCTAGGTTTGTGAAGAAATGGATATTCAATTGTTGATGAAGTTGTAGGGTTACCTGCCTTGAGTCACAAGAATGTTCAAATTTTGCAGTAGTTCGGATTCTTTTTCCTTGCATTCAAAGGTGCATGTGACATCTAGGCTGTAGCTGCTAGCTAGGTTTGATAGTGATGATTCCATGGATGTCTGTAGTGTTGTTAATTTTCTGTTGCCTACACTTTGACTCAAATCATATACTCTAGATAAACCAGTACCAGTACCCCTGGTGCACATGTATTTTAATGGATGGCGATGGATCCCTTCTGCACCACGCATTTAGTCTCTGGTTTCATCAACTGGGGACTCTATCAACTTTGACCGTATATGATTCTGGGAGGGAAGCGGATGTCCATACATCAGTTGGCACTTGTATACGAAGAGGAATGAGAATACTTGATTGGGAGCAACGGGTAAAGATGGGTTCCCATGAGGCTCTGCCATTGGTTTTGACAAAGCAAAGAAAACCAGTTCCATCCATTTCATTAATATAGTTTTATCTTTTTCGGAAAACCTTTATTTCCAATATTTGGATCATATAATTATTGAAGATGAGATTTCATGAATATATAGGACTAGGAGTCTGCTGTTTTTTAATGTTATAAAGGAAACGAGGTGAACTTTGTAGGCCTACAAGTTAGAAAAGTCGGCCCAGGATATAGCAGCTAACAACCCAACAGCAGAGTCAGTAACAACTCAGAAGAGGACTCAGTTTGGTTCGATGGGACTGAGATTGGATCTAAAATTTTGATTTTGGTTATAATTGAGATCAGAACTCATCTTGATTTTTTGGATTCGATATTCAGTGGGTATCCAATAAGACCGGGATTAATACTAAATATCTAGTATTGGTTTCTTCCTTTTAATAGATAATATTCTTATATTTTTTTATCAAACTTTCTCGAATATTACGAGGATGATTAGCTTTTATTTTTTAATTTTTAAGTATACAATATTTTAATTTTATTATTTAATGTTATTATTGGTGGTTAAAATATTTTTTCTTCAATTACTCAAATTTTTTTATGAATAAACTAATTAACCGGTTATTCGGTATTGATACCGATTTCTATCAGTAATTAGACCGATTTTAAAAATTTAAGATTCGATATAATCAAAAGACCAATTTTAATTTTCAAAAATCAATAATTATCGAAACTAAAAATAATTTTATTTTAAATAATCGAGTAATCAATCTTGCCCACCCTAATTCTAGTAAATTCCTATGCCTCGCCTTCTAAATATTTCTACCGATAGTAAACGGATATAATTCTGTGGCTCACGCAGCGTTAACTCTATTTATTTATTTTCTCAAAATTTACCGCCGCTGTAAAATGTTGAAATCCTAACCTACCAGCCAATCTCTCTTCTACTTGCCTTATTACCTTGCTTTAGATCTCTCGATAGAACTCGCCATCTGAAGGAACAGCCGATCGTTTCCTCTTCCGACAATGGCGGATGCTCAAACCGACAAACCCCCTTCCCTTTCTGAGGTACCGTCTCTGCTCACTCTGATTTAATTTCTGTTGTAGCTATTGGGAATTTCGATCTTCAGTGCTTTTCTTTTTCCTGCAATTGTTTGAACTGTTGTTGGATCTTCAATTTTGGTTCTTAGATTTCAGTTTAATTGGATTGGATTGAATTGAAACGGATCTGACTAAAGAGTGCTGCTGGATTTAATTGGTTTTGATTAAATTTTGATTCTCTATGCCCCCTTATGAATTTAATTGTCTTCCAATTTTCGTGAACATCATCATGAGCGTGATTAACTTCTTTTTGACAAGATTCTACCAATTTTGCTTCTCCATTGTGTTGGTTTGTTGATGAGCTTCATTCAAGATGTTCATTGAAATTTAACATTTTGAGCCAAAGTTTAGTGTATCTTTTACTAGTTATGGCGCTTAAGCAAGCATTAATCCTTGGAGCAAATGGAATTTCTGACCAAAAGTTTCGGTGGCTTAAGCATTAATCGAAATTCATGCATTAGCATGTTGTGTGAACAATAAGGTCCTTAATAGTTTTAAAACAACGAATTAGGGTTTTTATCATCACTTTCAAACCTGATGTGCTTACATTTAAGTTTAGCTAGGATGCAACATTGTTCACCGAGTTCTTGTATGTAACTAAAGTGAAATTCCTACTTCTCATGCTTGCAAAACCTTTTTTGTAGTTGAGCTGATAGGAAGTTCTATGATTCTTCATGTATGGTGGTGGTAGTTATTTGATCTTATTATGCTTGAAACTTGTTTATCTTGAATGTTTGGACATGTAGCAATATGCACTGAATGAGAAAGACGAGAAATCATCAGATGTGGCACCAAAACCACTGGAAGCAAAAGAGGCTGAAAATCCGGTAAATGCTGCCTCTGGCTCTGGGGATATTGTAACTGAGAAATTGGAGGAGACTCCTGCTCCAGTTGAGGGAAGCACTGAGGCTTCTCCTCCTGCTGATGAAGAAAGTACTGAAGTCAATCCTACTGCTGAGGACAGTGGTGCAGATGCTGCAGCTGATAAAGAGGAAAGTAGTGAACCTGCTTCAGAGGAGAACTCGGGTGATACTGAGGAAACCCCAGAGATAAAGGTCACCCCGCTTAATATGAACTGATTATCTGTTGTTTCCAGTTCATTACGTGTATCGTGAACTCACTTTTACATGTTATATTGCTTCACTAACATGGTTTGGTGGTGCTATCCAGCTTGAAACTGCCCCGGCAGATTTTCGCTTCCCAACTACTAACCAAACAAGGCATTGCTTCACACGATATATTGAGTACCATCGGTGAGTTACACCACACTCATTAGTTATTTTGGATCTTATAAAGGTATAAAGGTTTTGTATTTTCTAGCAATTCTTCTTGAGATGTCTTTATCTTTTTGTATTATACAGTTGTGTAGACGCAAAAGGAGAAGGTGCCCCAGAGTGTGATAAGTTTGCCAAGTATTATCGTGCACTGTGTCCTGGAGAATGGGTGCGTATTTTCTCCGAAGAACTATAATACACTTCTCTTCTTCATAATCAATTGTATAATTGCTGTAACTGTTATGTATGGTATCTTTTGCTGCTCTTATTACATGCATAAATCAGGAAATGCTTTGGGAACCCCATATTTTTTTTAGAGAGGTTGCTAAGTAGGCTAAAATGTGAATATTAGTTACTGGTAATCTGATGTTGGACTGTCAGAGACAAGTTTGGGAGAATTAGTTTAATTACTTTATGTGAAAGTTAAAAGCTACCACGATCAATGAACTCCGAGCTCAACTTTATTTAAACCAAAGAAAGATCAAACTTGCATGTTGTAGTAATTGGTGGGTTTATTCCATGCACCCACAATTTCCTATATTTCAAATTTTAGGCGATATGGGAAAGGAGAAGTATGCTCTTTTATGGCTTCAATTAGTCTAAAAATATGACCAAAATTTTAACTTGTTTTTGAGCTAAATCTTGTTGACTTTGATTACTAAAGTCTAAAGCTAGTGAACTAGTGAAGACTGAATCAACTGTTCCAGTATTAGAAGTACTAGGGATTAAATGATTCAACTACTCAAGCTACTTGGGCTCAGTTTGGTGAAAGCTAGTGAACTAGTGAAGACTGAATCAACTGTTCCAGTATTAGAAGTATTAGGGATTAAATGATTCAACTACTCAAGCTACTTGGGCTCAGTTTGGTGAATGCTTGAGTTTGACTTCTCCAGTATCTAACCGAGCTCAAAACATTTCAGCTACTTGAGTAATGAGTCAAGCTAAGTTCAAGTATTTTAATACCTGATTCCAGAGTCTCATGTTCCTAGTATTGCCTTTTTTTATATTATATATTTTCAAGTGAAGCTCGAGCTGTTGAGTAAATTATGAGTTGAGATCTAGTATAAAACCGGTGTTTGTTCAAGTTTATGTTCAACTTAGAACCTTGAGTTTTGTAATCAGGCCAAACTTGACTTTGGCATTAGATCAGCTTGACTCTGCTCAATTACAAAGCAGGTCCTTAGGATCTCTAACTGTTCATTGTCCAGAGATCTTTTTGTTAGAACCTAACAAGATGAAGAATCAAAATAGAACCTCCTATCCGGAGATTGTGACTGCGAAATTCAGTAATGTAATTCTGCCCCTGCCATTTTATTTTATTGAAAAGGTATTTTCTAGCGTGGGTAAAAGGGATTATGCTTGTGATTAATCCATTCTTCTAGGCCCTGTTTAAACTATTTGTATGAGTACAATATGCTTCAGATTCTGAGTCTTGTATTAGTATATTCCGTCTTCATGTGTGCAATGTTGATTAATTGGTTTATTTACCATATGTGGACTCTTTAAGCTTACAATCACTCATTTCCCCGCCTTTTTTGTTCCTCAGATAGACCGATGGAATGAGCAAAGGGAGAATGGTACTTTTCCAGGTCCTCTGTAGATGGTACCCAATGGCTATAAGAAAACCCTTGCTGTTGCTTCTCTTTTGTTGTATCAGCTGCTAACCACAATTGGCTGAAGACACTTTTTTCTTCTTCTGGAAATATCCTATATACAAAGGATATGAGTTAATAAGAAAATTTGGCATGTACCCTGGCTAGAGTAGATCACTGCATGATACAATTGTGTTGCTCATAAAAGGAACACACCACACGTTGGTTTCCCATACTGGAACCCTGTGCTGTTCAGTTCTATTTCATTTTCTTTAACTGGTGCAACTATCATCAGTTTCAGGCTATTGCAGCAAGACCATACTGATATAAAGAACTTGACCCATATCTCTCGGTGAAATCACTTAATCAAAGTTAAAAGTATCTAATACTTGCTTTCCTGCAATTGAAGGGGGTACTGTATTACAGCAACAGAGCCCCACCCCAAATTGAATACATCAAAGAAATCAAATCTCTGTCCTAAAAATTCAGGATTTCCAGTGAGGTAAATGAGTTAAGCTCTTTCGGCACGAATCCTACTGGCAAGTTGAATGTCTTTGGGCATGATCGTAACACGTTTGGCATGGGTGGCGCAGAGGTTGGTATCTTCTAGCAATCCTCTTTCATACGACGTCGTGTTGCGAGGCTAACGGGAAAAACGAGAGGCAAAAGGTTAGTGGAAACGACGCCGTTGATGACTGTTTACTAGAACCCATTCCCGCGAGTCGCTGAACACGTGTTCAGATTTGATTGGTAGTTCGTTTTTCTTTTTTCTGCGAGTAAAGAAGATAGATTTTCACTGAAAAATAAAAATCGACCGTCTCATATTGTAGAAGCTCGAGGGCTGAGGCGAGAGGCATGGCGTTACAGTGTCGTTTAAGCGGGACGACAATCCAATCCCTAAAAATGGCAACGATTCCAATTTCATCTTCATCCTCACGCTTTATCTTCCGAACACTTCCCAAAACCCTAAACCTCGCTTTGTTTTCCCGCCACATTCCTACTAAAGCACCTCCCTTCTCTGTTCTCATTAGAGCCTTTTCAGCTCAGGCTGTGGCTGCCGCTCTGGCGGCACAAATCTCTGATAATCAAGGTATTTACATTAAATTACCAATTTTTTATAAAATATTTCTAATGTTGATATTTTTCATATTTTTCTTTGTAGTTGTAAAACCGCAATGGAAAGCGGCGATAGATTTCAAGTGGATAAGGGATAATAAGGAAGCGGTTGCTGCTAATATTAGGAATAGGAATTCAAATGCAAATTTGAAGCTTGTGCTTGAACTTTATGATAAAATGTTGAATCTCCAAAAGGTTATTCCATTTTTTCGTTTCCTGCTTCACTAATATTCAAAATTAGTTCTATAAACTGAAACGGAGTCATTTCTTTAAACTTTAATCAGTTGGCTAATTGCCGTGGACAGATTGCAGGAAGTTGAGCGGCTTCGAGGGGAACGGAATAATGTTTCGAACAAGATGAAAGGCAAATTGGAACCTTCTGAACGTCAAAAGCTCGTTGAAGAAGGTATTTGCTCAAATGTTTTACAGTTTCTTGGTGTCATTTTTGTGGTATAATAATTGCCTTTTACTTTCATTTTTGGTTTCCTTCTTTTTTGTGGTTATTTGAGTCAGGAAAGAATCTGAAGGAAGCACTTACAATTTTGGAAGAAGACCTTGTCAATCTAAGAGATAAGCTTCAGCTTGAAGCGCAATGTATACCAAATATGACTCACCTGGATGTTCCAATTGGAGGGGAAGATAGTTCAAATTTGAGGAATATGGTATTTATTGATCAGTTTCTTGTGTTCGTATCCATTTTGTGTTATTTTCCGGTGTTTGCATTGAACTTTGATGTTCAGTTAGTATTATTCTAGGTTGGGAGCCCCCTTAGCTTTGACTTCCCTGTCAGGGATCACCTTCAAATTGGAAAGGAACTGGATCTCTTTGATTTTGATGCTGCTGCAGAGGTATTCCTGTTTGGTGTAGGGAATTAAAACATCTCTAATTTGTTTGTGTTTTACCAAGGATTTTAATCGGTAATTTAAGTTACATTTGGTTGTTTACCTGTGATATTTAGTTGATTCGTTACCTTTCAGTAATTCAGCCAATATGATCCTTGTGTAGTTTATGACTACCCTATTGTCAGTTAGGTAAGCCTGATACTTAACTGAGATGCCTCTTGAAATTTGCATCTCACATTGCAATAATAAATATAATGTGGCATAGTTCATTTTAAAAATAGCTTGGAATTGTCTTATTTATCTTATATGGTGTGAGAGGAACCGTTGTCTTTTCACAAAAACATGTCAAAGTGAAGATATAATTAACTCTATTAAATCTATTGTTTGCATCAAATTACATACTAGACACATAGATAGTAACAACAGATTTCATACTAAGCTCTGTATAGAGTTGGGACACCAATAATGTATAGGGGTTCAATGTTCTTTGTTTGTGTGTAGTAGATTTCTACTTCTTGGATAAATAAAACACACATTTTATCCGAAAAAAATAATGTGGCACTGGAGTTTCTAAACTCTACAGCTTGTATGGAACCTTATTATATTAAAAATTTCTTGTTACTTCTTATCAAATGGAATTGTATACCAAAATGCATGCTCGAAACATCTTTGACTTCCAAATGATGGAGGTATGAAGGTTTACTTATACTTCCTGTTGTGTAGGTGAGTGGTTCAAAATTTTATTACCTCAAGAATGAAGCAGTGATGCTGGAAATGGCCCTTGTCAACTGGACACTCGCAGAAGTCAGGAAAAAGGGCTTTACACCACTGACAACACCGGAAATTGTCAGGTCATCTGTTGTTGAAAAATGTGGCTTCCAGCCTCGTGGAGAAAATACGCAGGTTTGCATCATTTTGGATGTAGTCCCTTTTCTATCAATTATGAAGTGTATCATTTTTGCACAAATCACCATCAAACATCAAGAATCACTTTGATCATGAACTTGTCAAATTGCTCGGATTCAGCTTGAATTGGGGCCAATTAAATTTTTATTGAACTTTTGAAATCTTCACATTCTTATGTTCTGATATTAGAATACTTAATTTCTCCAAGGAATCTCTTTCAAAATTGCGAATTCATTTTAGTTTTGTATTTCACAGCAGTTTTTTTATACTTATTTCAAATACTAAACAGGTTTATTCCATTGAGGATAGTGACCAGTGCCTAATTGGCACTGCAGAGATCCCTGTAGGGGGGATTCATATGGACTCTATTATTTCGGAGTCTTCTTTACCAATAAAGTATGTGGCATTTTCTCATTGTTTTCGTACTGAGGCTGGTGCTGCTGGTACAGCAACAAGGTGATTAGCCATCATATGTTCCATTTTTATTTTACCTTGTCTGACTAATGGTGAAGAAATGTTCTTAAACCACTGAAAACCAACAGCTCTCAATGAACTAATTGGTGCCATTTGTTTTCCAGGGGTCTTTATAGGGTACACCAATTCAGCAAGGTGGAAATGTTTATTTTGTGCAAACAAGAAGAAAGTGACATGTACCACAAGGAGCTTATTAAAATTGAAGAAGACCTCTTTTCATCTCTAGGATTGCATTATAAGTATGGATTCTTTATAACCTTAACCAACTCTACCGGTTTTGTTCTGCTAGTTTTTACACTATTTTGCTTTCTCGGCAGAACTTTGGATATGGCTACAGGGGATCTGGGTGCTCCTGCTTATCGTAAATTTGATGTGGAGGCATGGATGCCAGGTTTAGAACGCTATGGCGAGGTATTAAAATAACCTTTTGCCTCCCTATGACAACTTAAATTTCTTTCCGGAACTTCTTTTGCTTTTGAATTGGTATCCTTTGAAATATGAAATAATTCTGTTTGCCGAGTATTTTGAAATACCTTTGAATCTTTGTTCTTTGGGGGATAGGAAATACCTTTTTAATCTTTACGTATGAGTGTAACACATTTCTTCGAACAGATATCAAGTGCATCGAATTGCACTGACTATCAAAGCCGCAGACTCGGCATTCGTTATCGTCCTTCGGAATCACCCTCAACAACTTCCAAGAAGGGTAAAACAAACCAGGCTGCAACTAAATTTGTTCATACATTAAACGCGACAGCGTGTGCGGTTCCAAGGATGATTGTATGTTTGCTGGAGAATTTTCAGCAAGAAGATGGGTCGGTTATTATTCCAGAACCATTAAGGCCATTCATGGGTGGAATTGAAGCCATATATCCTAAATCTAGATGAAAAGGTAACTTCCAGGGAACTTGTTCAATTTTTTTCATTGTTCTCAGGCATCACTCCAGTGTGAAACCATTAAAATTAAAATCTTGCATCAACAGCAATAAAAGACTATAATCTATAACTTCTTGTTCTTAACCTTCGATAATTTTTATGCAACGTTAAAAGCTTCGCCCGAGAGCTGGGGAGGAGGGAAGAGTTTTTTGCTTCATTTGCCTTCCAGTAAGGTACAGGATCAGATTTGTTATGGTATTTGCAGGATAGTATTCAATGCTTTGTTGATCTTTTAAGTTCTAAAAATAAAGTTATTCAGCAATAGAAGCCTTAGAATCTGCATCCCCTTTGATTTTAATAATTGAAAAAAAATAGAAGTTAGACGTTGAAAATCATCAACTGTTTTGGTTCTCCCTTCTACTTCCTCTGTTTTTGCAGGTTTTAAGTTACCATTGATCTTTCATCCCAGCCCCAAAGACAATAGCTTATGATTCATACATTCTTTAGGTAAGGATCCATATTATTGAAAATTTCAATCAATGTTCACAATCGAACACGATACAAAAGCAATGAACTTTAACTTATATATATAACTCCAGAAACCCCGGCCACCTCATTCCATGATATCCTCAAATCAAAATGGGGACAATTATGAAACGACCATGAGAAACAACGCAACCCACGTTGTGACAACAGCCACAAATGGGGAGAGGCTCCATGATGAAGAATCTGGGGCTTTGGTGGTTGTGGTAGTCGTAGATGGTGTGGTGGTGGATGGTGTATCACTGGAAGTCGGGGAGGAAGACGATGACTTGGACTTGGACGGTGTTGGTGCTGGTGCTGGTGCTGAACCCGACTCCACTTTAACTGCAAGCTTCATTCCATTCCCACAATGGCCCACTACACCACAAATGAAGTAATGAGTCCCGGCCTTCTTGAGAGCAACGGTGGTGGTTCCGCTGTTGTCTGTTGTGATGGCATTGCCCACTGTGCACGTACTGTAGTCACTTGAACTCCATCCACCGTATGGCTAGTTGGATAATTGAAAACTAGGTTAAACAAACAAAAAATCAACCACGTCAGTTCATGATGGATCCATCTAAATATGTTCATCACTTGTATGAATTTCACAACTCACCGAGGCTATCACCAACTTTGAAGGTCTTACCACTAGCCCATGTACTATAATCTACCCCAGTTGTCCAGCCAGAGGCGTCACCAACCGTGTAAACTTTGGCCAAGCTTGGCACCACCATACACGATACTAGAAGAAGACCAGCCATTCCCAGTCCTACACTTGAGCTCGCCATTTTTCTTGCGGAGTAAGTAACAATGTAAAACAGGGTTATGAAAGAAGAATGGAGAGGTTTGTGTGATGGTAACTTTCTGAAATGGGATTCCTTATATAATGCCATGAAAAGGGGGAGATGATGGGGTCTTATACCTAATGCTCATCTCTCACTTTTATTGACCTACACCTGAAACAATGGTTGTTAAGTAGGGACCCTACTGGCTAATGATGGTTAATTGGTTACGATGTTCTTTGCTAAAGCCAGTTCAAGACATCTATTGTACTCTCATCTCAAGCTAAGGGAACTCCACCATTAGTTGCTAATGCATCCTTCTCACCTCTAGGAATGATGGATTGTGAATAAAGAAAAAGCATTTCTTCTATAAAACAGGTTCATTTGTTGTCATCATGTGGTGTTACCACTTAGAGGTTGTTGTTGAACCGATGAAGGTCATTATCACCATTAATGGAAAAAGATAGATTACAGTGATGCAAACAGGGTGGAACATTGTAGTAAATACCAATGCTTGAACTCTACTCAAAATGTGATTGGCATTAAGGAGACTGAACCCCTTGTTTGAAACAAAAATCTGGCTTCCAACAACCCCTTAAAAGGCCATTTTTCATTGTTACGTGCAAAAGATATGACGACTTGTTTATTTGATCAAAACATTCCACCTAACCTCGGCCTAAAGGTCTTTGTGATCATGCAGAAACGGGAATAATAGGAGTCCAGCTTGTTCTGCTCATCATCCCTTTCACCAACCTCAACCTTCTGTGGATCCCTCACCAAGACCATCCCATTTTTTTTCATAAGCTAAATAATTCCATGTCTCTTCAACCACCAGGCGGCCAACCACCGCCAGGCGCTGGTGGAGATGAGAAAATGGAAACATACATTTCCCTGATTAGATGCAACATTATAACCATGATACATGTAATCATGAGGTCATGACTTCATTGCCAGTTTCTAATATACCGAGTTCATTATCAAATAAACCCTATTAAACTTTTTACCCAGGTCTAGAAGCCAGACTTTCCTTGTTAGGTAACTGTCCCTTCAGTCTGATACAAGATTTGAGTAGGATTTAGAAGCTGCATCTGCATGGTGAACCTAATTGTTTGTTGCACTTTCAAAATCAGTTGGATTTCCTTTCACTATATTCTTCTTGGTTCAAAGTTTTGAGATCATAGGGAGTCTTTCAGTATCAACTGCTGTTGTAAAGCTAACCTAGTTCACTGTTCATTACAAGAAATAGGCGTAAAAGATCAGAAATTGTCTACTAAGCATGGTTAAAGTTTATGTTGAAGCAAGCATCGCTGTGTTAGAGTATATAAAGAATGGTTAAAGTTTCTGTTATTAGTCTGTTATATCAGCTGTAGTTTTCTGTTATGAGTCAAAGCTCATTCCATGGGCTATATAAAGAAGGGAATTGTACTGCTGAGTTCAATACACTTGAAAATACAGAATCAGTTACATCAGTTTATTTCTTTCTTCTTTACTATACTCTGCTTATCCTAACACACTGCATCGACCTCTTTCTTGGGTTTGAACAAGACAAAGCCATACCTGGATGACTTTCTCGGATCATCTGGAAATATAACTTCTGCAGAGACAACAATAGCACCCTCTGAACTGAAAAACTCTTTAAGATGCTCAGATCTTGCTTCATATGAAAGATTAGCCACAAACAAATTGAATACTGGAACTGGCTTGGATTTCTCAGGTTTCGGAAGTTTCTTATATTGAGCCGCAAGGCATGACCCTGTAATTCCTACATCAGTTAACTGAAATAATAAACAAAAGCTCTCTTAAAATATATGTACAATGTACATCATTACTTGGCCAGGGGAAATTAGCTTTAGGTACAAACTTAATCCATGAAGGGTTTTGCTGGCAAGTGCCATCAAAACACTGTTTGAATAAGTATTCAAAGAAACATCTTTGTCTAATTACTGGAAATCATAACAGGCACATGATTTGAGTATACATTAGGGCACTTATTAGCAAAATCATGCATAAAATAGATAAACCTGTGCTAATATGTTAAACTATATTTGACTTTCTAGTTCTTGAGTTCCATGATTAGTGAAATAATCAAAGGAAAATGCTTACATATGATTCGAGATTAGTGAGAGCAGCCAGAGCCTCCCCAGGTGAAGCCATAAAAACAAAAGGACTTTCATTCCAGTGTTTGAAACTACATTACTTACAAACTACACAGATTGTAGCTTCAGCAAAACTATCTGTAAGTCTGCTTAAAACACCATCATTGATACAAGGAATAATCAATGGAAAATGAGTTAGGTCCTATCTTGCAATGGTGACAGAGGCTTTCTTGCTGGATCTGGATCAGTAAAGCTAATCTTCTTCTCAATCGGGCTGCATATATTGGGACTCGATTTTCTTTTGTTTGTCTGTGAGAAAATCAAGTAAATTATAGCATTAATTCAATGGACTAGTAACTACTAATCAGACACTTAAGGGACCTGCACTTGTTCTTACATGTGAATGCAAGCACACATGTGCAGACCAACAAAATAGAGAGAATCCGACATATTCTTTTCTCACCTTTGCAGATGCACTACCAGTATGCTTCCCACCAGAATCATGGAGATTCTTTCCTTCATGGGATTTCCTCAATAACCTTCGGTTCGCCTCATCCAATATGTTGTTTTCTTCAAACAGAACTTTCACCTATATAGATAAAATACATTGTTAAGTTCAGACAAGGGGAATAGAAATTTCAACAAGCACCTGGTGTTCAAATTCTTTGGTTCTCACCTCTTCTTCAGCTTTACTAAGGTTTAGCCTGAGATGTTCCTTGTCTTTCTCATGCGTCTTTACTTCAGCAGCTAGTGACAGAATTTTTTGAGTTGAAGGCCTCAACCTGCAAAGCACCACGTAATTCAGAGACATGGGAGTAGCCCTCAGCAGTGAATAAAACGACGATGCCTCTTAAATTACGAGCACCAAAAAAAATCACCATTAACCGGCAAAGATGCAGGGACGACATAAAAGTAAGAGAACAAAACCATCACCTATTCCACATTTTAAGCAACCTTTGGCATGATTCAAGGGAAGTGTTTGTGTCCAAGAACGCACTTCCAGATGCAACTTCATCTTTACAAATCAATGTTGACAGAACCGAATCAAGTAAATTCTCTTCCACTGTTGTGCCCTCAGAAGATGAATCAATCTTCAAGTACGGTATATGATTGTCAGTTTGGAGATATGATAGTTCTTAACAAAACTATTTATGATACTATGGTTTCTAATCAACCATAGGCGATAAAAGGCCAAAATTAATCTCCTCAAAACAGTTTTACAATGTTCAACTTACTATGACTCTATCAGCAAAAAGAACAACAGTTTCATAATGAATGCTCAGCTACGTTCATATGGTCAACCCATCATTTATATGCTAAAAATTCAAAATTTAGCAATTAAATCCAACAAAATCACATTATTTACTATAGGAAAAGAACACTAACCAAATTTATCCCTAAAAATCAACAATTCAGAACTCAGTAACACAAAATTAAAGGGATTTAAAAAAAATGTACCCCTTGGCTCTCATAATGGTTTCTGTAGAACCTTAATTCTTCATTCAACTTCCCCAATTCCTTTTCCAATTCATGAACCCTAATCTCAGCTTTCTTTGCCCTCTCATCAGCCTCATTTCCAAAATCCATAAACGCCTCCCTATCATGGTCATAAAGCAAACACTCTTTTTCCCATTTGTTACACTGGGTCAACAAATTCGCACACTCTGCTGCTAGCATCTGATTCTCTTGCACGAATCTCTTCAACGCCACTGCGTTCATATTCGCTTCCGACTTAAAAAGAAAAAAAAAACATTAAAAATGTCTAACATTTCACATTTTGGATGTATATTGTTCTTTTCTTGTTTTGTTTTAAAGTTGACCGACCTTTGTTCGGTCGATGATTTGATCTTTCTCTTTCAGTTTTGAGAAGGAACGGATACGGCTTGTATCGAACATTTTAAAATTGAAAAAGTATAAAAAATAGTTTGACAAATGAATTTTGAAAAATTGGTTTAATTGTTTTTAATTATCAAAAATTAAATTTTATTGAAAATATTTGAATTTTAAAATTAATTTGAAGTTGCCATCGGTTATTTTGGTAGACCAGATACCATAAAATAAGCTAGAGATTCATTAAAAATATTTGGGTTCGGGAGTCGGTTACGTGTAAGAACGACCCTTACAAGCGCCCGAAATCGATACCTTATTAATTACACGTGGTATTTTAGTATTTCGAATAATAATATTAATTTAATCCGTCATTGACAAATAAATATCGTTCGAATAAGAATATCTTTTTGGATAAAAAGGTACATTTCTTTTAAATACAAGCCTTGAATAAGACGTCCTATAATAGAAAATCTTAACTCGTATTTAAGAAAATATAAATTTTGACTCAAAAGGTTTAATATGCATGACCAATTATTATCTTGTTCATTTTAAGTTCTAACCTGCAAGACTCCATTAATTAAATATTTAAACTCTATTAAATTATTAATTTCACCAAGTGTATTATGATAACATCCGAATACTCGGATACTACCATCTCGATACCGAACAAAATTAATAATACTACTGGTGTTTCTAATTATTTACCTACACGTCAATACGATACTTAAAATGCTAACAAGTATTCGAGATATATGATTAAAACACCGACCATTTAGTATATCCGAGATATATGATTAAAATGCTATCATTACTAAATTATCTCCCCTGTTTGTTCATTTAATTATTTAATTAAAGTGACTAATCCTAAAAAGGCTCTAATTAATTAACTATGTGAAATTAAGTATTTCCTAATAAGTATACTATATGAATTTAAAAACATACATACAATTAAATTAAACAATACTTAAATAGAATAAATTAATTGAACATTTTTTATTAAAATAAAATAAAAAATCTATCACATGTATCTTCTAATATTTAGATAGAATAAACAAGAAAAAGAAAATAATTGAAATGAGGTAGGTTAGTGACTTACCGATTGCATGCATGGTCTTGGAAATTCAAAATGCCCAGCAATATGGTGGTCATATTTTCCATCCAATTTGGTCGCAGGCCATCTTCTTATTAGCAATTAATGAAATCACCATGGTTGAACAGAGACGAAATGGTGCAAAACATTGAAGTTAATATCTCCGATGGTAATGGAAAATGACGAGTCAACATCACCATCCTCATGTTAAAAGAAGGTTCATTTTAGTTTCTCCGGATTTAGATCGCCCCTCTCATTCTGGGATAACGGAGGAATCGTACCATTCGAACCTTTTTTTTATGCATTTTTCGGAGATAAAAAAAAAACTACAATCAATAGAATTTTTTTAATCTTCTTTCCCTGAGAGAAAGAACGTAAATTTTTTTTTCTTTCCACAGGGATTAAAAAATTGGATCTAACCGTAAAAAAAATACTTGGCCGATAAATAATTGATTTCTTGGTCTTTGACCCCCTCAATCACTGCGAACGCCCGTCGTATAGGTGGTCTCGACATATTGATCTACACATCTAGAGATGTAACTACTCTCGCTTTCACTCAAACTTCACCGGCTTCATGATACACTTGTCGAAGCACTTCTCCTTCATAACTTTCAAGAACTCCCCGGTATAACCCTTTGCGAATTGAGCCTTAACCCTTCTGAGAGTTGAGGGCATTCCCAGATGCCATTCACTGGCAGTGAACCACACCAAAACTTGCCTCTTCAATCTTCAACCTGTCATCCCCATCAGTTTTGAATCATTCTCATCATCATTTCATAATCATTTGCTGCAAATTATCTCTTCATAATTTTACCACCATTCCACCATTATTACCCTCATCATTCGCTCATCATCACTTCATAATCACTCGGTGATCGAGAGGAAAAAAAAATGAATTCCCCCACCGTTTTACCCTTTCCCCCTCTGTAAAAACCGAATGGAATTCCCCTGGAGGTGGTTGCCGAATGCCCCTTATCGTGAATGGTAACCAACCTAAAACCCCATTCATCCTTATCCTATCATTTTTATTTATTATTATATTATTATTATATATATTTTTTTGAGTTTTGGTTATTATCTACTTATTTATCTATTTAATTATATTTATAAACCCAAATGAAATTCCGGTATTACACTGCTCACGGAGGTGGCGTTGGGCTTCTTCGGAGGTACGGAGTTTCAATTGCAAAGATTCTGCGGAAAGTTGAAGGCCTAGGGAATCACCAATTGTTCCTTTAATGTAATCTTCAATTTCTCGAGGAATATCCATGTTTTCAGTTTACTCAAAATTTTGATTGACGAGGAACCCTAGATCTTGCAAAATGTAAAGTATATCTTTTGTAAAAATCGAACTGTGAGATCAAAAGAAGAAGATAATGTGAAAAATAAGAAGTAATTCGGAATTGGAATTAGGGTTTTTGAAAAGAAAGGCAAATCAGTGAGGATTTGAGGAAAGGGATTTTTTTCCTCCCAATTTTCTGTTCACTTTCTTCCGGTGTTCTCTCTTTTTCAAATTGGAGGGAGAGGAGATTGTAAGTAGCCGTTAGTTGGGCGAGGCTAAAATGTCTAAGCTATTTGAGTATGATTAGTTTAAACTTCGATTAATATTAAATTTAATTAGATTTGATTTGAATTTAAATTTAACCTAAATAATAAATTTAAATTTGATTTAAGTTTTTAATAAATTAAATCAACCTGTTTGACGGACTACTCAAAAATAAAATAATTAATAAATATACACAACAATAATTAATATGAACCCCAAATAAAAATCAACACGTTATTTATTGAACTTAATTCCAAACACATCATGTCAGGAATCGGGTGTTACACATGTTTGATTTGGTTAGCAATTTGCAGGTGGATTTGATGACTGTTTGCCTGCTGGTAAAAGATTCCCAACCTCATCCGACACTTGCTCTGCCTCTTTTTCTACGATATCCGTCACGGCTTCCACCGTGTCTATTACAGTTTCTGCTTCCTCTACACATATATACAACAATATCACTAAAGTTAGGCTCAAGAAGTTGGTACTGACGTCTGAGTTCTAATAATGGCCGCCAGTTTCCCCTCCACATGGGTAGGATTCTACTCATTAGAATCCCCAGAATCCATGGTTTCCTGCAAAATTTAGAAATGACTGTGACTAAACCTCATTGAAGAGCAATGCAATAGAAGATTTCTTTGCCACCCTTTTTAATACATATAAAAAAGACTAACCAGGATCCAGGAGTAGGAGTAGAAGGGACTATAGGTCCCGGTTCAACATCAGTGTTGCAGATGACCATGTTTCTATTTCTGTCAATATTTTGTAATCTATCTAAGACCTCTGCCCAGAGATTGAAACTTGGAGTTTCTTAGAATCTGGTGTTTCCCTCCGTGCTTTGGTGCCACCAAGAAATGACTGAAGCAAAGAGTGGAAGACTGAGATTTGCAGGGAGTCCATGGTAACCTGGCATGGAAGGTTAAATCCTGAACTTGTCCACATAACTTTGGCGAGTATAGCTTCCTTAATATCTGGGTTTCTATTATATATAAGCACGAGTACTACTTAAGTTGACTATTATGAGTTATGACAGTTTTGTCAAGGACCTTTCTTACACTCTATGGACCAAATAGAAAATTAAAAACCAGTATTTACTCTTCAACTTTACAGTTCTTAATTTAATCCTCTGTTTCACATTAATCTCAAATTTTAATAATTTATCATTTTTAACCTTAAAATTTATTTTTTAGTCTTTATCGTATCATATACGTGAAAAATTATTAGATGAATTTTATTCATCATGTTATTCATGGTCTCAAACAATTAAAACCGTTCATCTCAATTTTTTTTAAGGTGAATCATCACCTCTTTCCTACATGTAATCAGTGGGTGAGTAGTTATTAGATAGTTATTTAAAAATGAACGGTTCTCATTGCTTGTACCATGAATGACGTGATAAACATGATCACCTAATAATTTCTCCATATACAGGGATGGGCCTAGCGGTGCTGGATGATGCAGTCACACCCTCTCAAAATTTTAAATTTTCCTACATTTTATACATTTTCTTTAAATTTTTTATTAATAATATAATTCTGCACTTCCTAAACTCGTATAATTTTAGTCTTACATTTTTTAATATATATCCTTATAGCTTGCACTCCTTATAAAAAACTCTGGGTCCATCCTTGATCATATAAACTCGAAAATTCCATACATGTTCAATAATTTTCGGATGATAGCGCAATACAAAAGTTTTACGTCATTAAAATGATTAAATTAAAATTTAATCTGCTCTGAAGTCTATTTCACTGGGCAGGTACACAGTATCCCTCACTATGACCTTAGGACAACCTTACCAGATGTATAGTTACAAAGTTGTTAAAATCACCACTTAAATCTAAAATATAAGATTAGCATCATGATTAGGACCTGATACCAAATATTAGAAATATTGTGGAAAAAGAATCAAGACACTGGAATCCGAACCTTTCTTAACATGGTTAATAAAAGGTTTAATTATGCTTTTAGTCCCTTTACTCTTTGAACTTTTGAATCATTGTCCTAAATACCAATTGCTAAACACAACCAAACACATACGTATAAATCTGTCTTTACTCTTTACTAAACCTTGAAAGAGACATGATATTTGATTTTCTTCATTTCTTCTCTTCAAATTCAAACAAAAGAAAAGTGAAGTTTAGAGGTAAGTAGAGGTTCTTTTGTATCATCTTTTTTCTGCAATTCTCTCTACCTACAGAAATGAAAACCAGAAGGCTTTTTCCGGCCATAACTGAAACAAACGAAACCATAGAATGCCCTGATTTCTGTGACCCTTCCTGCCCTTATAACTGCTATCCTTACCCTGATTACTATTACCTAACACCGCCATCGCCTCCGCCGCCTCCACCTTTCTCTGTTGAAAACCGTAACATCTCACCTTATGTGTTCATCTTTGTTTCTGTACTAGCCTGTGTCATCCTTCTCGTCGGCTACTATGTAGTTCTAGTCAAGTCATGTTTTGGTTGGTGCTGCTGGAGGAATAACAGGCAATCACGAACTCGAGATGATGCTTCGGATGAAGAGTTTATCGATGAGAATCCTGTCGATCATCCTATTTGGTTCATCACCACTGTCGGGTTGCAACAATCAATTATAAATTCGATCACTGTTTGTAAGTACAACAAGGGGGAGGGATTGATCGAAGGGACGGAATGTTCAGTGTGTTTGAATGAGTTCCAAGAAGACGAGACGGTGAGGTTGTTGCCTAAATGCAACCATGCTTTTCACATTTCGTGTATCGACACATGGCTGAGGTCTCACACTAATTGTCCCTTGTGCCGAGCACACATCGTCTTTGATGCCTTGTGTAGCACTCCAACTTCAGCAGATCAAAGTTCTGGTACTGTGGATGTGATTGTCGATAATCAGATTGAAAATTCTGAGAATGTAGGGATCCAACCAGATGAAAACAGGGCTGAAAGAGATTTGACAGAGGTTAATGACCAAAGGATTTCAAAGGAAGGTATCCATTGCGAAGAAAATGGCACTTTGGTAGTTAGTGATTGCATCGAAAAAAGCCATGTTGAGACTAAAGAGATAACACAAATCAAAAGGTGCGCGTCCATGGATTCATCTTCTTCAATTGCATGTTTATTTCTTGGCATTCAGGATGGTGTCGAAAACCCAGACTCAAGAATCAGTCCAAACAAAGTCGAAACGAAGCCAAGCGAGTCTAGGGTAATGGAAAATTCTTCCATTTCTCAGCATCTTCATTTAAGCCCTGTTCCAATGAAAAGATCATTCTCATGTGGCGGAAAGTTTTTGTCTTCCTCTAAGCGTTATCGGAGCATGAATTCAATTCTTCCGCTGTGAAGCCTCGTACTGTTATGGGTATAGTTTTGGTTTGAAGTGTGCGATATTTGTTGAAAACAGAGAAATTGTATGCATGGAAGGTGAAGCCATATGATGCTAAGGTGAGACGTAAGAAAGAGTTGTGTTTCAGAGGAATAAATTTCATGTTTGTGCAAGAACACTTACGTTGTAGAATACAAACTGATTTTCACTTCTGTTGTTGGATTGACAGAGTTCAATCATCTATGATCATTGTATGTAAAATCAATATTCTAATCAACCAATAAGTTTCAAACATCTATGGGGTTGCTACTTGCTTGAAACCAAAAACAGTCCATTGTCATCAGCAGTCAAAAGCCAGACCTAAGTTAGGTGACTTTGGTTTTCCTCAACACCTAATGAATCGACATTTTCTTTACTCTGAAGATGATGATCTAAGCTTGTACTGTATTGGTGTACCTATAACTAGGATTGCCATGTCTGAATGGTGGCTTCTCCAACCATACCAAAACTGATCAAAATTCAAAACCCCTGTTAGTATTTGGGTTCATGTGGTTGCAGCCTTAAGCTCAGGCTTTTGCAAAACTCAGCCCAACCATGTTGAATTCAAGACACGCCCTTGGAGCCCAATCATTTCACTTCAGATGCACAGAACATTTTGTCGACCTCCCATCCACCATTTTTCTACTCCTTAAACCAAAAGAAAACCAAATTGACATACTCTTGCCAGCAAACGCCATGAATAAAATTTAAGCACAGCCAACGGAGAGAGAAAACCATGTAAGTTCAACACAAAAGACAAACACTTGGATCGATTCTCTATTTTATCTATCCCAGCAAGATCTTTTGCTCGCGGATATCGACTTCCAGATTCATGTAGTTGTTAGCGTCTTTCCATTTGACTTCAACGTTGCCTCTTGTTTCAACTCCTACACACGCCAATAATTTAAAACTAAAATCTTCAATCACAGAAAGATCTCCCCAGATCTTTTCCAAACACAAGTGTGTATATGTATATATTCTTATATTCACGAGGCCAACCGATCGGTGCCACACCGGTGCAGTCCTTTGTTTCTCATTGGATGACCACAAAGTAGAGAGTCAAACACTATCCTTATATTCGATATGGGATGATTTCTTTAAAACCCTTTTTTTTTTACTGTCGAAGCTAAATGTAGGTCAAACAGTTTCGACCTTTATGATCATCGATATTGGTAGCATTTCCAGTAGCTATTCTCATTCCATCATTATTACAAGCGAAGAAATGAAAAAAATATGAGAAGAATATTACTATCTATTCAAAGCCATAATGATTTCGAGTTACAATCATTTCTTTAAAGAAACTTCTTCGATCTTTCCTGGAACTCTCTCCTTTTTATACAGGTGACAAAAGAATCTCCTGTCACTAGTAGACAACCCCTTTTCCCATGACCTTGCCATGGTCTAGTTCTTTCAAAATAGAATGTATTTTACCTCATAATTAATCCAGTACAGTAAAACATGCAGAGTCTACAATTATTGTTTGAATGAATATGCTGGATTCCTTTCTTTTCATAGGCTGAGCTGGGGGAGAATCTGGTTATTGTGATTTGCAGAGCTCTTAGCATCACTTTGAACACGTAATATGTGGGCCAAAACATATTCCAAATCTGAAAAATTTAGCATCAATCAAAGGATAGTTGTAAGTATAAACTTGGCTGTTTATGAAGTTTCTTTCTCATGCATGGCTACCTATCTACATCTAGGACTAGGGTAGCTTCCCTTTTTTTCTGTAAAGTGACGACAAAGCTCTAATCAATCTTCGTAAAGATTTTTTTGTCTTCAAATTAAGATGAGTAATGTTCATATTATGCAAGTTTTAGAAATCAAGTTCAACAGTCTGTTCATTGCATTCATGGTAGATTAGGCGTGTGGTTTCCAGATCATGACCATCTAGTATTATTTTATCATTATCCCCAAAACAGAAGAAACAAAAAAGGAAAAAAAAGCAACATCCTATGGGCTGCAAAAGGTGACATCTTTTGCTTATTTTCCACACAATCGAGCAATTTAATCACAAAAAGGAGAGAAAAGGGGCTCATAATCAAGAATTTTATAATATAATGGCGGAAGGTAATCTTCAAAAACAGTCCTAGAATGATTGAGAAAAGTAAGATGGAAAAAGGGAAGCCTTTTATTGTTTCTGTTGTTTCCAGGAAGGAGCAGAGCAAGGGTTACACAGACACTGTAACAGCGATGTTCATAGTCTAAGTACTAAAGCAAAATGAATTTTCATAAATTTTTCACAAAGGCAATGAATGAAGGCATTACATATTTCTGAATATTAAAGTTCTGTCAATTTTCGGATTAAATATATCCCAGCTTTTATGGTAGTTTGAGCTACACAAAACAAATTAATCTTGTCAAAAGAAGCAGGCCGGAAGATATGGGTGTCTCTGTCTTTAAGTGTGTTAATTATTTGATCTTTTTATTTTGATGAGACGCCAACAAGATTCTGTCTTTTCTGCACTGTATTTGGAAGGGCACAGTTCATATGGCAAACTCGTTCTTCTTTACAAAAATAGTAAAATAAGACATGATTTGATTGATCCATGCCTCCATTAGCAGGCCAAATTACACTAGAGAAAATATTGTACTCACAACGTTGTATGTTCATCAAAATACATGAAGGAAATATATTAAAAGTTGCAAGAAATTAGATAACAGACAACAATGGAGTCCCTTCCTGATCAGTCACTGCAGGACAAGGGAAAAAACATGGCTTTATGTGTCTCGGTTTCTCTCAGCTAAAAGCAGCTTCTTCTTGGATTCTGTGCAGCATTTGATTAACTGTAGCTGCAATTTCATCCACAGTGTTCAGATGGCACCCTTCCTCAACCTGTCCCAATTAACAATAAAAAAAGTTAAAACTATAATTTGAGATTGTATGAAGTTTGAGAAATATTTGTTCAATGATTGGCTGGTTTGGTTCTTATTACCTTGACGCTAATTGAATACAAAGCCATTTCATCAACGGTCGAGACATTGAGGTGGAGAATGGTGAGGCTTAGGCTTTGCAACCCGGTGACCAGTTCCAGGAGTTGTCTGGGTCGTTTCTTGGAGAGTATCTTGAGGTTGGCATGTGTCTCCACCATGGTCACTTCGATATCCGCTACGCTTTCTGCAGAAGCGGTGGCGGCCATGGGCTGATCAGCCGCTATGGACGACGGTGAATTGTTGCACTGAGACGTTGCACGAGTTGAGAACTGTGGAAAGGTGAAGAACTCGGCGAAGGGTGAAAGGTTGGTGTTGTGTTCTGCCTGTTGAGTGGTCCTCTTATGAGCTTCCATGGTCTGCAAGAGCTGCTCTAATTCCTTCACGAAATTAATCGCCCCGCCAATTATCGAAGCTTGGTCACCCTGAAAACGGGTAATGCACATGTTGGTACTGTAAGTTTTGTTGCATGATAAAGAAAGACACATAGCTGACCTAGCCTACAAATCTAAATGGTTTCTTCCATGATTCATGAAAGTCAGGAATTTCTTAACTTTTCCAGCCAATGCCTTTTACAGTTCATATATAAGCAAAATGGTGGATTAGGGTCCTATAAACTTGTTTAAAATGTTAATATTACTTCATTAATCCAAATTATCAAATAAAAAAAGTGAAAAGGAGAGATAAAAACTGACCCTTTGAACATAAGAAGGTGGCATCAAAGCTCTAATCGCAGCCAGATACTCATTCATTTGTTTCCGGCGATTTCGTTCAACAGCAATATGAGTCATTCTCTGGTTCTCCAGCTCTTCTTTGTTCTTGCTGCTCCAGGTACGACGACGTTTTCGTCTATTACCGTTGGTCTCCGTTGCAGTCGTTGCATTGTAAGCTGGTTGAGGTTCCATTGGAGCTGGGAAACCAGCCACTGCATGTCCAGGGAGAGACTGATCAACAGTGCAAGCTTCAGGTGAAGAAGAGTACGGATCCCATAGCTCATTTGCATGTTGTTGCATGACTGAAGTAGAGGAGGAATCCCAATTTGCATGAAGGTGATGCTTTTCTTGTTGTAAGTTGATTTCTAGAATGGCAGCAAGAGCTTTATCTTCTTCTTGTAAGCAAAAGTCATAACCCCAAGCTCCTGATCCTCCCTGAAAATGATCCTTGAAACCATAGGTAAATCGATCCGGAGGGAAAACCACTGCTTCTAACGCCATGTTTTGCAAGAACCCAGATTAATAACGTGAAAGGGAATATCTTGTGATTACAAGAGCTGAAATCTGAGAATTGAGGAAGAAGAGAGACAAGTGTTCCCTAGAAAGAAACCCAAAATGAGAGAAAGAAAGAAAGGAAGAGGAAGAAGAAGAAGATCCCAAAGCACTCCACATCCAAAAGACCAAACAAAGCCCCCCTTTTATCATCTTCTCTTCCCCCATGAAAGAAAGAAGATCAACTTTTTAAAACATGTTTAATCCTTAAAAAAACAACAAAAGCTACAGCATGCTGCACGTGAGATTACATTGCAGATCAGTTGCTGGACCAGAGACAGGGAGATTCTCTACGGCTGTTGGAGAGAGAGAGAGAGAGACCAACATCGTTTTTGATGATAAGAACGAAAGAAAAATACTCTAAGATGGATCAAATCACAAATTATTTATCCAAATAAACAAATAACACAGACAGAGACGGAAACACACAATGGGAAAGTGATGCTTTCGGGTATTGAATACTTAAAATATCGGATGACAAATTTTTTCTTTAACTAAATTTGGTCTGGTTTTTGTGAATATATATGTTGAAATCGAACTAATTTCAGACCTTTTATATTATATGGAAAAGGGAAAAAAACAATATCTCGGAAAAATAAAGGGAAACTAGTTACTAGTCGGTCCACAGTCCAAATGAAGGGTATATCTAATATCGTGAAAAGGGTATCACATTTTGTCTTGTCTCTGGCTAACAACTTTATATTAATAATTAAAAGAACTAAACTAGCAATGGTATAATGACCAGGGGGGTTGTTTTATTCTCCCCGCATAACTAAAAATAGGGTAAAATACATTCTAACTCATTTGATTATATATTTAGTTATAAACAAGTTTTTTTTAAAAAAAATTAATTATTTAAATAAAATTTTATTATAAACACATTATCATTGATTTTTTAAGAACCACTCCATCGCTTAATTTGAAACATTATTCAATATAATAATAATTTAATAGATTTATTTACTCATATTTAAAAATTGTAACAATACACCCTCTGTTAAAAAACATAACTCAATATACACCATCACTTCACTATTGACCATCTAACAGCTAGTTAATTATATTAATTATGATCTTAACGATACTTATTAATCGATATAAACACCTTATTAATAAATTTTAAAATGCAAAATAATAAATTTATTAAATTATTTTTTTTGGATAAGCATTGCATTCAAATTAATCCAAAAGAAATATATCAATTACAACAAATCATAAATCCCTAAAGAAACTCCCAAGCTTCCAAAATGTTCGAACTAATACTCTGAAATCTAACATTTTTGTGTCATAATCTAATCCCTATGACTTCCTTAATACAAACAAAAGCCTCCAAAACAGTCCTTTGAATCCCTCTAAAAACTCTCCTATTTCTCTCCTCCCATATCATATACAAGAAAGCTTGCCATGCAAGCCTATGTACAAGGACATTAAGCGACTTCTCCTTCAACCGAGCAATCGCCCATTCATCCTCACCAATCCAATCGAGCACCTCCCTCGACATCCCATTGCAACCCAAAATATGCGTCCACACCTGCTTGGGAAAATCACACCCAAAAAACACATGATCCCTAGTTTCTTGCATGGAACCATAGAATATGCACGTAGCATCCTCAATTAACCCCATTCTCACTAACCGTTCCCCAGTAGGAAGTCTATCAAGCAATATCATCCAAACAATAAGAGCATGACAAACGTCGTTTTACTCGTCAAAAAAAAATATCCATCTTTAAATTAAATAAGTAAAAGATAGTAAAGTAAAGAGGGTCGATCCACAGGAAATTTGGAATTTTTGATGCAATTTTGTGTCGCTTATAGTTCAGGATGCTGCAAACAATTAATTAAAAAAAGGGGTTAATGAGATTGTGATGAAAAATAAAGAAACTAAAATAATAAATTAAAAGTAAATATAAAGATTGAGAAATAAATTTTAGTTAGAAATGACAATGAAGAAATCGCCTCGAGCTAACTTTGTTTTAATTCTGTCGATCATTGAAAATGATTTTTACTCCGGGATTCATGTCGATTACAGTCTACAAGGACCAACCCATTGTAACTTGTTTTTCTCTCTTGTAATCGATCTTCCCAAGCCTATCTTTGAAAGATGATTCTTGAGTGGATTAACCACAATTATTGTCGTTAAAACAACCAGATTAAGTACTGGAAAAGCCCGACTCGGAATATGTTATCTCGTCAAGAATCGAATCCGATCTCATTTTTCCTTAGCGGACCACCGCTAAGTGTGTTCACAGGAAGTTAAAATTACCACAAGCAAATCCTTCCTCCCACTGTATATTAAAACAACATCCAGACCAACGAGCTCTTTTTGGTTTGGAAATGATTTAATTTTGTAAGTAAGGTCGATCGCCAAACTAATAAAACAGAAAAAATAAGAATGTATCCCGAAGGGAATTAAGTACTATTCAATTCTCACGCATCGAATTGATTCATTGCTAGCTCTTGGCTTAAAAGAAATTAGCTAAGCATGATATCAATTATCATACTTAGCATATTTTTGCAAAATATAAAAAAAGACTTAAAAAAATATAGAAAGAAAAGAAATTTTATAGAATGACAAAGAAAAAGACAAGAATTCAAAGACAAAGTGATAGATGATCTAAAGCCTTAGCCATGGTGGGTATTTATAGGCTTCTAATAACCTAAAAATAACAAACTAACTCAAAATAAAATAAAAGAAATAAAAGATAATTTTTGATTTTAAAATTTAAAACAAAATATCTTATCCCAAAGATCTTCTCAAATTTTGCTAACAGAACCGCCTCTAGAATTATCTCAGATTTCGCTGACTGGACTACCTTCAGATTCTTCTCGAATCTTCTAGAAACTACCACATCAGCATTTCGTCGTGCTCGGCGTCGTGTCTATTTCTCTAGTCGCGAAAAATGCAAAAATTATCCTTTTAATCATCAATTGTAGTAAATAGTTCACTACACATAAAATAAATAAAATAACTCAAATTAGCAGTAATAAGTTCATGAGAATAGGATAAATAGTAATTAAAAAGTAACTATTTAAATCACCAATCAGAGCATGTCGAGGAACATGCAAAGGGAACCACACCAACTTATGTCATGTAACCTTATCATTTGCCTCCCTTATTATATTTCATATCACATGAGTGCTGCTAGGTTTCTTTGCACAAAGCAACAAAGCAATAGAATTTCTCATTTTAAGAAGCTTCCTGAAAGTCCAGCTATAATGTTGCATGCTGGTCATGCTCCAAAAATCCTCTCTTTTAATCACATATGTCTTAATCCAGGCAATCCAGAGAGAGTTCTTCCCCAACACTAACTTCTGGATAAGTTGAACCATGCAAGCTTGGTTCCATTCATGTAACCCTTTGATCTCCAATCCACCTCCCTTTTTAGAAGACAAATATGCTTTCAGCTGACTCGAGCTCCAGTAATAG
Source organism: Abelmoschus esculentus (assembly GCA_035048815.1). NCBI lineage: Eukaryota > Viridiplantae > Streptophyta > Magnoliopsida > Malvales > Malvaceae > Abelmoschus > Abelmoschus esculentus. The sequence goes on from JAUCBN010000010.1 coordinate 3,822,692, forward strand.
CCCGATTCCCCCTTTCCAGAGGAACCTACAGCATAATGACTCAAGTTCAGATAGTACTCCTTTAGGAAGCACAACCTGGACACACCAAAAATTCACCATGTTGAAGAGCACAGCTCGAATAAGCTATAGTCTTTCAGCATAGCTAAGTGATTTCCCTACTCATTTATTTAATTGAGCCTTAACCTTATCTATAAGTTGTAGTCTTTCAGGCACTGAAATCACATAAAAAAATTTAGTTTTAGAAGCATTCAGCCTTAGTTTCGACATCTCTTAGAACATCTCCAATACACACTTAATGCCCAACACCGAATCTAAACCACCCCTACAAAAGATCAACAAGTCATCTGCAAAACATAAATGAGTTAGCTTGATCCTCTTGCACTTTGCATGGTATTGGAAAACTCCCTTCTCAACAGCAACATCAAGGACCTTTGATAGTATGTTCATAGCCATCACAAATAAGTATGGCGAAAAAGGGTCCCCTTGTCGCACTCCTAGAAACCCATTAAAGTATCCTACCAAGTTATCATTAAGGGGAATAGAAAATTTCGATCCAGTAAAGCAAGCTTTAACCTAATATCAAAATCTGGAAGGCAAACCTAAAGCTTCAAGAATACTCAGAATGAACTCCCAACTAAGGAAATCAAAAGCTTTTTGCAAATCCACTTTTAAAGCACAACGGGGGGAATTACCCTTCTTACCATACCTCTTCATGATCTCTTGAGCCAAAACACCATTATCTGAGATACTTCTTCCTTGAACAAATGCAGTTTGATTGCCAGCAATCATAGTTGAAAATACTCCAGACAATCTAGTGACCAGAATTTTGGTAACGGTCTTATAAACAACTGAGCAGCACGATATCGGTCTGAAATCCTTAGCAAAGGAAGCATTTGGTACCTTAGGAACCAAAGCTATTGTAGTAGCATTAAAAGCAGGAAGCATTTCCGAACTTAAAAAGAAATGTTTAACAACACTCACAAAATCATCACGAACAATATGTTAGGTAGCTTGAAAAAACCGGTTGTAAACCCATTTGGACCAGGGGCTTTGTCCTTGCCTTAAGCAAACAAAGTCGACTTAACCTTTTTAGATGTTACCTCTCGAGTCAGCACTTCTGGCTCCAACAGTTGAAAATTCAAAAGCTCCCTTAGGGTTTGAAGGTCACACCCTTAAACATTTGCATCACCCGAACCAATTTGTTTTATAAAAAACATTATCAACTTCTCATAGAGCTCTTCAAAACTTTTTAATCTTCTCCCATACTCATCATAGAGAAGCCGAATTATATTTTTCTTTCTTTTTGAAGCCACAGCAGCATGAAAGAATTTGGTTTCTTGATCACCATCCTGAATTCAATCTATACGAGCTTTTTGCTTGTAAAAAAGCAACTCAACCCTTTCTAAAACAATCAGCTCATCCCCCAACTCATTTTCCAATGCCAAACAACTAGCATCACCCAAACACAATAGTTGTTGCTTCTCCATTTTTTCTCTTTTTAATCTCACATGCACAGAAATATTATCATAATGACTTGCATTCAGTTTTCTCAAACACCTCTTTAAACTTTTCATCTTAGAAAAAGAATATCCATAGGGGACCCCAACATAATTGGCTCCCTCCAGGAATCCTCAACAAGCCTAAAAAAATTCTGGATGATGAATCCAAAAGTTGAAAAACTGAAATGGTTTTGGCATGTTAACATGCACGTCCTTAAATTCCCATGCAACAGTCATGCAGTGGTCCGATACACCTGGAGATTGAAATTCAACAGTAGAAGCTGAGAACTCTAAATCCCAGTTTGAATTCACCAATACCTGATCAAGTTTCTTAGCCAAAAAATAATCCTCCTGCTTATTCGACCATGTAAACAAGGAACCAAAATATGGATGGTCCACCAAACCACACTCAGCCAAACAATAATAGGTCTCATAGTTTCTAAATTAGAAGTTTCGTTGGGCAGAAGTCACATTGAAGTCACCTCCCACCAGCCAAAGAGACGAGCACCTAAATTGCTTCAAATGCTCTCACAACCCCCTTCTTTGAATACCATCATTACTGCCATATACTGCTGTAATGAACATCATAAGCCCCCTCAATATCCCTTTGATGTAACACACAGATCAGTCACAAATGTAACAGTAAAATCAAACAATTTCCTCCAAAGAATCCAAATTCGCCTATTATGACACTCACTATAGTTAGCAATAAAGCTCCAATCATCCGAGAATTTAGTAAATATAGTTGTTGCATTAGGCTCACAAACTCTAGTTTCCAAAAGACAAACAACATCACCCTCTAAAGCTCTCACCCTCCTCATGACCTTCTTCTGCTTCTGAGGATTGTAAATCCTCTTATATTCAGAAAACAACAATCATAGAGAATAGGAGGGATCATGATCCAACTCACTACTCGCAAATCTATCCAAATCATCTATTTTTTCGACTTAAGCTCCATCAGAAGATTAGCAACCCCTGGGAAGCAGCTCTAGGTTTCCTAAGATCCTCAGCAACCTTAGACACATTAGGATCAATAGGCTCCAACTTACTGGGACGTCCTTTCTTCTTCACCAGAGAGAAAGGCAAGGAAGGTGACTCCTTACCATCCACAACTTTCTCATCTTGTCCAACATATCCATCCTCGCGACCAACCACCAAAGTATCACCCGATAATTCAGCATTCCCCAAATTGTCAACTCGATTTATATCAGCAACCGAAACCGGTTAATCATAGGCAATTTCAACAATAGGACATTCCACCAAAGATCTTACCTTCTTAGATACTCTTTCATCGTGTTTGTTTTCCTTAACCCTTCATTTCACATTTTTCTTCTGCGAAACAGGACAGAACTTTGTACCATGTCCCAAAGTCTTACACTTAGCACAACAAGATGACATCCATGGCAAGTAAACCTTAACCAGTACAACAGAACCATCCCGCATCTTAACAGAAACTTCCTCAGAAATTATAGCATCAGTCTCAATCTCGATACACACCTTGGCAAACTCCAAATGTCCCTTTAAAGCTGTAATGGAATCCATATATAAAGGGACACACAACGCACTCACAATATAGCTAATCCCCTTCCATGAATAGAGCTCGAGTGGAATATTATATAACTAAACCTAAATTGACATCTTAGAAAGATCAAAATCAAGCTTCTGAAAGTTCGGTTCTCACTTTCGTAAAATCAGAATCTTATGATGAATGTGCCATGGAGCATTGTCAAGAACCCAATCCCTACCACTACCAGAAGAAAAAGAGAACACATATAAGTTCGGGCCAGCAAGACTCACCTTTGAGACTGAGTTTTTCCCCCATAACGACGCAACGATTCTCTAAAGGGCATTGAAATTAGGTGCACCACCTATGAATTGACCAACGAGCGCATACTTCCAATCAGAAACCCCTTCCTCAAATACCTCATCAGCTGGACGAACAAACCCCAACTCCTCAAATGAAAAAAATTTTAGAGTTTGCTCATTTCTCCCACCAAACAGCTTTCTCCAATCCATCCTCCAACATGCAACCCCAGAACAAGCCAAGAAATCACAATAATCAACCAAGAATAGAAAAGCAAACAAGAACCTCCTAGACGTCATTAGGTTTGCTAACGTGCACCCAAAGAGAGTAACTATGTGTCATAACCTCTTGATCTTTCAATTTATTAAATTATTTTAAATTATAAATATTTATAAAATATATTAAAAACTAAATTATTATCGTACTAAGTCATATTGACGGAATAACATATTTAAAATAATATATTAAATAATTGAATTATTACTTAAAAAACATTGTCCATTTATAATAAAACACATAATTAAGTGACTTAGAATGTGTTTTACCCTAATATTAAAAAGGAAGGTTCGTTTGGTCTTTACAAAGTGGGAATATCCTCGTAATTACATTTTGAATTATTTAAGTGAAATGTCCAACTGAGACAGAGTTGCGTAATTATGATAGAGTGAGCATTCGATCGAGTCGAATCGAGTTAAAAAATGTTGAATTATTCGAGTTGACGAGTCATATTTTATAACTCAAATTTTATTTGAAATTCTTTTAGTTCGAGTCGAGTTTAAGAAATTCAAGTCGAGTCGAGTTTTCGAGTTCCTATAAATATTTAATTGTAATTATTTGTCATATTATAGTATGATTTGTTTCTAATTTAAACGACTTTCTTTAATCATATTATATATGTATATATATTCATATGTAACAATATTTCTTTATGTTTTTATATATCAATGTATATATATCATAAAAAATTGATAAACTCGTCTCAAACTTAAAAATTAATCCTTTAATTACTAAAAATTTTAAATTATTTAAGTTATTTAAATTTTTATCTTACAACTTAAACTTTATTTAAATTTTTACGAATCGAATCAAATCTATAAAATTTTAAGTCAAGTTAAAATAAATTAAATATTTTCATCTCAAGATAAATTGAGTTATTAAATTTTTTTAAGTTAAGTCGAATTAAATTTTGCTCACCCTCATTAGAGGAGTATGTTTCTCATTAGAAAATAATGTGACCGGACACTTGGACATTAAATTCAGAATGTTGACAAAAAGCTGATGATAAACCAGACCAGAGATTCCGCTGAAACAAACAAAACGAAAAAGAAGCAGCAGAAAAAGCTGAGTAAACTCTTTTTCTTCTTTCAGAAAATTATTACGACTATTTTTTATTTTCTTCTGTATTTCAGGTTGTAGGGTAAATGTCAAGAGGAATCCATGTGACCAGACAAACAACGACTCTAGAATCACCTAAGAACAAGACTATGCTGCATTGCTCTTACCAAAAAATTCAGGGCTTCTGAATGTTGAATTCTAAATTCGAAGATAATTTATAAAATAGTTATATCAGTTAATAAAAATAATTAAAAGTGTTTTAATTGTTCAATGATTGTGTTTTTTCAAGACAATTATAAAAATAGATATCGAGGAATTGTGATTTGGATATACTTTACAGTTATTGGACTAAAGTCTTTGAGTGGATATTATAGCAGGAAAAAAGTTGTTCCTTAAGAGCTATAATTTTTCTGTTATTTTGGTTTGGTTCGAATTACTGTATATATGGCAAGAAAGAAATAGACGGTTACATGATAAATTAGGGCGTTCAAATTCTGAAATTCTTGCTATAGTAAAGCATGATGTTAGAAATAGATTGATAGATTAAAAAAAAAATTCTTATGATAATCATCTAACTGCAAACTGAAAACTTGCAGGAAGATTAACACATAGTGAAGTATGATGGTGTTCAATCTTTTCTGATTATTGGTTAGACGTAAGTTTTTAATTTTATTCTTATTTTTTGGTTGAGTGATGTAACTTAAGGTTTCTTTGATGAATAAAATTTATTTATCCAAAAAAAATATATTTTTACATTATAAATCACATTAAATTATTTATTTTAAATTAAATTTCAACATTAACTCGAATCTCTTATTCTGATTCAAGAAATAATTTAATTTTTTTTGAATAAACTAATAATGATTACAGTAGTAAATATTTTAGAATATAATCTTCAGTTCTTCACCATTTAACATTGATCACTCAATCACTCTGCTGCATCGCTGGTACTTAAACTCGTGACGTCTAAAAAAAACAAATGTTCCTTTAATCACTTGAACTAAAAGACTCATGTATAAGTAATTTAACTAATTTGTTTAACTTCTAAACCCAAATTCACGAGGTTAGGTATATTACATTAAATTCGATGAGACATTAATTAATTCGTTACGGTTGTTTTCCCCTCGTTACATTGTTTTTTTTTTCTTCTTCAATGGAATATTGTTAACACCTTACCAATATTCTATTGTTCTAGTGTCGGAATTTAAGTCCTTTTACCAACTATTTTTTTATTTAAATAAACCGACCCAACTGGCATTCTTTTTAAAGTGTCACCCTAAACAAATGTTATGTACGAGATTCCTTGACAAATATGGTAATTAACAATCTACCATTTGCATAATTATTTTTCTTTTTTGGCATCTCATCTAATAATTTTCAAGATCTCTCCTTTTAAACAATAAACCAAGTTGACAAAGGGACAGGTAATACTTTAATTGCAAATTGTCATAGAATATTTACAAATATGTGTGGCTGTCGTTTTAACATTTTTTTCACATTTTGGGAATGTAAAATTTTGATTATGATTTTTATTTTGATTGTGAAATTTTAATTTTTTTTTGTTAGTGTATGTAAAATGAATCTTAAAATAATTAATTTCATAAAATGTAGATGAAAGATATATATGTTTTGGATCCATCCAGGTAACTTATTCAATTCTACATTAACAGGATTTGATTTGATTTCTCGACATCTCAATTATAATCTTTTGTATTTAAGTTATAAAATTTAAAATCTAAATCCTTCTTAAATTTTATACCATACAACATAAACTTTTAAAGATTACCTCTTTTCTATGCATCCTTTTGTGCCTCCTGTTAATTTTTTTAAAAAGATTAAATTTTAAATCTTAACTCTAATTTTCTATATCAACCCTAAATCCTACCCCTAAAAAACCTTACCCTTAATTCTCTAAACCCTAACCACAACCTCTAACTTTAAATCCTAAATCTTACACTCTAAACCCTCTAATCTAAAACAAAAACACAAATAGATGCATAGGAAATAAGTAGGCGATTTACACCTATTTTTAAACCGTAAAATTAGAAGATTTGTGTATCGAAATATTTTTATATTTTATTTGATTGAGGATTTTGTTGATGTATATGAGCCATCCACCAAGCATTTATCGGTTTTATAATTGAGATTAATGTTGTAATCAAGATCATTGTTTTGACTTTAAGAATTCCGGGAATAATTGTGAGGTGAATAATTGATCGTACACCAGGAATAGATTACTAATTTATTTCATCAACAAAATTAACAAGGAATACGTGTTTCAAGGTATAAAGTATAGGGTTTAAGTCCTAATTTGAATAAATAAATTTAATTAGCTTAAAGTTTTTTTATTTTAATTTAACCCGTACAATTATCCTACTAATCACAACTCATTACCCTAGAAAACACCAAAAATCATACGTAGGCTTCGGGTTCTTGGTTATATTATTCTGTGTGTGTGTAAGCGCAATGCTCGCTTCCAAAAATTCTATCCACGGGGCATGTGGGCAGTACAGATACATGGTTTCCACGGTGTTACTGTCGGCGTCAGATGTTATAGCCCATTGGGGCGAAGAAGATGATACCCATGGCATGAGGCCTGTCTGGTGTCGGCACTTCAACTGTCGGTTTGTCAAGATGAACGGTGACGGGATTTTTTCTCAGGGAGATCATAACTCCACGTAGATCCCAATCTGCTCTTAAAGGTGAGTTTTCGGTTCTATTTTTATAGTTCCGAGCAGGGATAAAATCAAGATTTAAAGTTAAAAGACAAAACATAAATATAAAGTACTGGTAAATTCATAAAAAAAAATTAAATTTTTTTTTTAAAACATTTTAAAAGAATTTAAATAGGAAGATAAAAATAAAAATAAAAAGTTCGAAATTGAGGGGCAATTCCCCCTCTCTACCCTTCTTTAATTCCGTCCCTGGATCCAAGGTGATTCGTATAGGTCACCCCTGGCCCTATTTTCATTACTATTTAGTCAAATAATATATATTTCCATGGCAGGAAGAAACACATTTTGGAACCTCAAAAAGGTGGTTTCCCTGAAAGTAAAATGGTAGATTTGTCGCCTCGGTCATGTGTAGTGGGGGAACAGGCAATGAAATATAGACTCATTTTCTAATAATTTTAGAATAGATATTTTTCTAATTAAATAATAAAAAATATTATTTAAAATTACCATGTCAATCTCAGTGGTAAAAGGATAACAAGGGAAAGAGAATTATGTGGTAATGGTAAAGGTTTGTACAATCACGTCAGAACATGATATGAATCGAGGAGGATGAATTCCGAGAGCCGTACACGTGGTCCAATGCCCAGCCACATGATTCTTGTCAGTTGCCGTTGCAGCGGAGCGAAACCGCTGCCCCCGTCAAAAACCAGGGGCTGCCGTCCCAATCTTCCACCTTCCTGTTACGTCCTCCCTTGCCTGCCGACGAAACAGAATCCTGCATAATACTTCCTGTAACTTTTGTTTTAACCTTGTCAATATTTGGTTCCAAGGAATCAATGATATAAATTAATGCGTCTCATTTCCCATTGGTGCAACATTCATTCCCACAGGCTGATGCTTCCATGCATTATTTATCAATCGGTCGCTTTTATATTTACTTTTAGTCTTTGTAGGTTTGATTGATTGGAATCTAATGGGTTCCATAAACATAAACCGGAGGCTCATGTTAAAATTGCTGGCACTCACATGTCAAAACTCGTTAGTATCATTTTAGAATCAACCATACTGTCTATCAGAGTATTATTATGGCCATAAATAAATATAATATTCAATAAATTATCATTTATATTATTTTATTAAATTAAATAAATAAATATAAATATTTTTATATATTTTTGATTAAAAATAATATACAAATTCGAATACTCGAATATCTGGATTTAAACACCCTTAAGATAATGCAATCCCTATGATGTAATCTAAAATCTGTAAACTTCAATGTTCGCAATCCTATAGCCTATAGGGTGTAATATGTTGAAGCCCATATGTTGAAAGAATACAATTGTCCAGTATGTTGAAGCCCATATATATAATACCATGTTTAATTATCTAGTTCCTCTTGTTGGTTGGTGAAAGTAGACTGGCTGGCATTGCCACTGCACTATGCGGCGCGCCCTCGTTGGTTGCTCTAAGAAGAGGTCCAATACCAGGATATTTACATGTCCGCCCGAAAAGAGGTAAGATGCATTAATACCACATCGAAAAAAAAGGTCTTGAGATATAAACGGTTGCATTGTATATCCTATCAAACATGTCTTTTAAAAAAGAAGATAATTCCCCATGACAAATGATATCAGAGCGACAACCATGACAAAGAGACCGATCACAAGAACAAAAGATCGTGACGAAGAACTCATGAGATTAACTGGGTGAGAATTAATTTACACATTAAATGTTTGGAGTTCAAAATTTTAAATCTTTATGTATTTATAAGCTTAACGAATAATACATTTACTTTAACGAGCACAAGGACTACTCAACTCTTGATCGACATACGATAAGCCATTTTTTTATATTTTTTTACGTATTTAACACCTTAAAAAAATAATTCTCATCTGGCTTGTATGACGAGTTCCATAAGTTCCCATTGATAACTTGTGGTGTTCTTGATCCTACGACTGTAACAGCTAGACTCATCAAAGCTGATGAAGTTGTTGAGTTTGTAGTTGAACTTGTACTCATCAGAGAGTTGATTATCAAGTAACAGCTTTATGTAATTTTCTTTTGCATTCAGTAAACACCAGCAAGAATGATGGGTTGCAGAACTTTTCCTCCATTTCTACCATCAAACAGAAAGATATGGAGGAAAAGAATAATCCAAATTTACTTTCCCAGTTCCCACAATTCAAATGGTTAGGTGTTTTCCATCCATAAAGGGACAGAATAAGAGCTTGACTGCTTATATTTGTCAAGTGTCAACACCAACAGTACACTGGAAAGATAATTCAAAGACAAGAGACGGGAAATTCGTATCGAATTTAGGTTTTGGAGCTGTTAAATCATTGACATCTTAAAGCCTCAAATAAAGCACAGATTTTGTAAAGAAATAAACAAGTGGGAGGGAAGGGTGCTCAGCTCACTGTTCACTTCCAAGTTGGGTCATGGGATGGGAAAAAGCAAGATCAATCCTGGAAACAGTGCAACTGAAAAGGGTTTTGTACTTAAAAATTATATATTACTAATTGATTAAATTAAACAAAACAAAAGTTAAAAAAAAAAAAAAAAAAAGGATGGGGGACTGAAGATATATTTCAGTACAAGCAGTGCCAGCAGTAGACAGAGAGAGAAAGCATACTTTAGTGGTTGAGCTGATGGTGCTTACTGCTTAGTTCAGCCATGAATGCGCTTAGCTTAAACCCCACCAACTGGGTTTTTGCTTGTGTCACGGTCTTCCATATAATGTTTATCCTTCATTATTATAATATAAAAAAGAGTAAAATAACAATATTTTACTACCACTGTTAGTTAACTTAGTTTAATGCATAAATTAATATTGAATTCCTCTGGTGCTGGGCATCCACCAATCTGTTCAAAGCACACTAACTTTTTGTCATTCCAAAAGTAGCTTTACATAGTTTACCTTTTAATTCTAGTTTCATTCCCATCCATTTTTTTATACTAAAACCAGAAATTTGGGGTTTGGGATTCAACTTACAACTTGTTTGCAGAGAAAGCAAGCATTATTGTTTAGTTGCTGTTATGAGTTTGGTGGTGAGCAGGCAGCAGTATGAGTGCTGGATAGCAGCATGTGGATGCCATAGCTGAAACAGGAAAAGAAGATAGTTTTAATAAACCAAGGCCATTCATTCATTTAAGATGAAGAGTCAAGTCTGTCAAATGTGGGATCAGATAAGATATGTTCCGATAGGAGAAATAGATCCATCAAAATGGGGCATTCTCATGTGTGATTACTCTATTGTCTATTAGTTTGGCAAGATCTTGGACCTAAATGTAAAGTCATTATCACTGTTTCTCTTTTCTTTTTCTTCTTTCGAGACATGGATGGTTGCCCGACAAATAAATAAAAGAAGGAACAAAAAAGCCAAACTACAAAGGCATACGATCAAATCAAAGAGAAAAAGCAGAGGTTACCATTGAAATGGTCACTGAAACAGTAAAGAGAGAGTCCAAAAGCTTTGCTTCCCCATCACTTATTCAATTGCAGAGTCAGATCCCACATAGATGATAAGCTTTGATTTTTTACCTTCCTAGCTGCCATGGAGAATACCCAACAAAGAAGGGTAGATAGATTTTCTATGCTAATCATCAAAATCATTAGTCCCATCCCCTTGATATAGGAAAATCCAACACAAAGCTAAGATAACATAAGCTTTCAAAATTTCATGGAAAACTAACCAGTTCACAGCTCCGGCAGGGCGGAGAGTGAGAATTTATGATGACCATCCACTATCCATCCTTTTCTTAAGAAAAGGGATTGTTGTGGATGGTACATGGAACCCCACATAGTGGAGAGGGACCTGCAATGTGTACTTATACAACACTTTCCACACATAATTAATGGGACTTCCTGTCAATTAATCATTCCATACTCTAGAGGGAGAAACGGGAAATATATAATTATAGAAAAAAGAACAGAAAAGAAAAAACAGTCTTGCTAAAGTATTACGGTCCATAGTTCCATTCATGTTACCATTCTCACATTGCTAACAATAACAATAAGAAATTCAACAGTCAGGTGCGGCCACAACAAATCTGAAACAAGGAGAAAATGGAAGACGCAACAAAGTACAAATCTCACTAACCTATAGCTTTTAAACTACAATTTCGATCCGAATGAGCAGACTAACTTTTAGAGAGTGGATAAATATTCCTTGGTGCTTCGAATCTCTGATTTCTTCGACAGTCACCTCATCTCTACATCAAAAGTTAAGGTGATCTGGCCCGAAACACATGTATCATTGCACCTCCATATAGTTCAATAACCCCTCCTCCCTTCTCATTTGACTAACTTCAATTATGATAAAATGAATACGAAAAAAAAGAGAGAGAACATAAAATTTAAATGAGTAATGCTAGAACAACATTCGATGGTCCGATAACTTACAAAGACATCCTTTTCAATCACTAGCCCCCTCATCCAAAGTCCTTGAAAAGAACCTATGCAAAAATGAATGTTCTCCCTCACCGGGGGGGGGGGGGGGGGGGGGGATATGATTTCAATGCCAACGAAACAACCGAAGCCAGAAGCAGAACTTGGCTTGGTTTACTGGAACACACGGGAGGTTATCTAAAAGATGCCTACCATATTTATACTCCCCGTGGAACAGTTTAAACCTGCTTTTTTTATCCAACATGAGAACAATTGAAACAGCTTCCTGCACTGTGTTTATCTACAAGATGGTGACAAATTTTGGAGCATCAGTTCTTGGCCCTTCAAGAGACCGATACATGTATAGTGTTTCGACAGCATCACTCATCTCCTCATCATCAGCAGACCTAATCACTTCAACTACTAGTCGAGGCATAGCACGAGCAATCTCCTGGCAACCATGGCGAGTCAGCCTACATGAGGACATCCAAAGGAACCTCATGTTATAGTAGTGATGCAAACCAGAACGCAGAGCTGCATCTCCAAATGGGCTATCTCTAATCTCAAGTTTCTGCAATTGCGGACAGCCCTCAAGCACATATTTAAGCCCCATGTCACTGTCTCCAGCAAATGCCACTGACAATGTGCGTAACAATTTCCCATACCGTCCAATGTAGTCAAAAGCTTTATCTGTCAGTAATCCGGATACAGCAAGGCGAGTGAGCTTCTTACAGTTCATAACAATGGCTCCGAAACCATCATCCATGGGTTCTCTGGTCACAGGATCAGCCCTGTGGCGCCCCATTATGCATAGCCGGAAAACAACAAGATCGGGACAGTTCTTGGACATTGCTATCACAGCGGCATTAGTCATCCGCTGGCAAAAATACAGAATAGATTGCAATTTCCGACAGCCTTCTGAAATAGCTTGGAGGCCAACTTCAGAAACCGGGCCATCACTATCCTCTCGAGCATTGACAGGAAATACCCGAAGTTCGCGTAATTCCTTGCATGTCGCCGCCACAGCTTGAAGTCCTTCATCACATATTGAATCAAGAACCTGCACAATGAAAGCTAAGGTCAACTTCAAAGACCTAATTTCATGAAAAAACTTATAGAATAATGATTACGTACCCAGAAAACCTGGAGTTTGTGGCACTTGCTTATAATTGGTTTAAGCTGTTCTGCAGTGATGTTAGCATAGCTGAAATTCAGAGATGTTAGATTTGCACAAACAGGGTATATTGCAGGCAGATAATCCGGAATTATTTCCCTAAACCCAGAGAGACAAACTAAAGATTTGCAGGCAGCAAAAGCGTTCACATAATCTGGTTCTTGATCACCCTGCCCTGCAATTTCCGACGGGCTAAAGGACCCTGTCCCAAGATGTGTGAGCTGCGGAGCTCGAATCATCAGGCGATATAGCTGCCCAATGGAAACATATCGATTTAATCTAAGCTTCTTAAGTGAAGGAGATCTGGCCACCAGCCTTTCCAATGCCTCGAAATTTATATGGCATTCCACACAATCAAATATCAAGGACTCAAGATGTGATTCACCCTCAGGAAAACAGGATATCCAATCTGTCTCATCATCTGAAACCTCGGATTCGATCAGATCAAGCACCTTAAGCTGTCTGCAATTATATAAATACATCAATCAACTATCCATACCCCATCCTCAAACTCTCCTTTCAACCACTGATACGACGGATTACATAAACTCAAAACATTTTCACATCCCAGTTCATACCCGGCTCAAGGAAAACCATAAACAGATCTTAAAGCACTCAATCTATAAACACAATGATCAGATCATAAACATAATACAGTTAAATAAACCAATAACCATTGCTCATTTAACACCAAAAAACAGATCTAATCCGTCAGTTATTAGTAAATAATAAGCGTTGTCAACAGCAACGAAGAATACCTGCACTTGTTAACGAAAATAGCAAGGCCGCTAGTTCCAAACCCATCACAGCAAACGAGGACGAGCTCCTTAAACCCTAAAAGCAACTCGGCCAGTGTTGCCAGATCATCATCCGTCACGGACATGCGCTTTAGGTGAACTTTTTCCAGCCAGGGGTAAGCCTTGGCCATCACCATCGCCCAGGGATTGAAGTGTGCCCCCCAATCGGGCGGCATCAGATTAAAGTCTGCGAACCTGGGTTTCCCTTTCAGGTGAACTGCCCTCACCCTGGTGAACCTGGCCGTGGTTCGAGCCGGCGAAACAGCATAGCAGTTCCCAATAAATAGCTCGGATCGAGTCAGTGCATCGACCCGGTACCAAGACTTGCAAACCAATGAAGCGGCGTTTCGGTCCCGCTTCGACGTCAGGAAGTGAAGCACGTTCTCCAGAACCTGGTCCGGGTACGCCGACTGTAACTCCGGGTGACCCGAACCAGATCCAGTGGCGTTGCAGTTCCGCGCCTTGTTGGAAACGAACTCGAGATCCGACGGCGGAGACTGCTGTCTCTCGTCATCCTCAGGCATTTCGCTCCGCCCTGTTGTCTCACACGACAGAGAACGAAATAAGTCGATTTAGTATACCACGCGCCGCCTTATGATCTTGAAACAATCTTCCCTTTGTGTTGAGCGATGAGCTTGAGATCTGAGGTTGTAAGATCATGGAACCTGGATTCAATGTAAAGGAAAGTCTGAACTGAAGCTCCTGGACAAGTTGTATTAATTTAAAGTATTTTCTTTTTGGGTGTTTTTTCTCTTTCTTCTGATCAATGGGATTCTCATGCCCCTTTCTCTCTCTGTTTCATCTGCAATATCCAATGGCTCTCCACACTTATCCTCCATTATTTGGGATTTTTTTTCTTACAAGCTTCTGTCTTTTTTATCTCTTTGTTTCTTTTTTGTTAAATTTAAATAAATGTTGGTTTTTAAACAACAGTAAGAGGAGCCTACAGGCTACAACTTATATCATTATCGTCAAATATCACTGACATTAAATATTATGAATAATATTAAATTTATTAATAAAAAATAGAAAAATTATATATTATATATTTTTAATTTAAAAATAAAATAAAAAATTTTAAACATAAAAATCAAAATAATAAACTTAAAATTTAAGATTATAAATTCTAAATTTTAAAACTAAACTGTAATTAAAATTTTGAATTTTAAATTTTAGATTTAAGATTCCAAATTTTGTATTTATAACGTTAGATTTTAATTTTTTAAATAATATAATATATAATATATATAATAATCTAATTTAAATTTTATTCTAAATAATTTATAATTTTGTGTTATCTTTAAATTTTTAATAATTATTAATTAATTTAATTATATTTAACAATATTTAACGTTATTTTTCAAAGCAATTAAATCTTCATATTATTAAAATGACTTAATGTGGCACCCCGCTAATAGAACCTAACAAAAAAAGTAATGTGACAATTTTAAAAAAATATAAGTATATATTTTGTATCTACTATTTATACGTTCTTTCAATTTAATTATATTTTTAATTAATAAAATAAATTAATTATTTTAATAAAATAATAATATATATCAATACTTAATTAAAACATTTTAATTATTTCTAATTGGTTTGATAAATTTAATTTTTTTTCTCTAATCAGGTGGTAACACTATTTAAAAAACAATAATTTTAAACATTTTTTTTTACATTAAGTTCTATCTATAGGTAATCATATTGTGTCTATTTTAATAGTATAGTAATTGCACAAGCCCTCTAACCCGAGCAGTTAACAAAATTGTTATTATTTTAAGAGGTCACGAGTTCGAGCATCAATGGTGTTAGCAGAGGATTGAGCGATCAATGTTAAATGATAAATGTTATATTTTAGAACAGATACTACTGTAATTATTATTAATTTGTTAAAAAAATAATAATAGTTTAATAATATAATTGTTTTGAAAAAATTATAACGATCAAATTACGACTAAATCTATAATATATTAGCCATTTAGATAGTTTACCCCAATTCTTTTACCGACTTGTAAAAAACTGTTTGGGTTTTCTCTTGCATACAACCCTTGATCTTTCATCTCATTGGTAAGTTACCTCTCTATTTTAAATTTATCTTAGTTTGTATGCTTTAATTTTATATCTAGACTATGCCTTTCATTATAAATTAATCCCAAAATTTTTAGATATTTTAATTTCATCCTTAAATTATGACTGTAATTTTGAATTAATCTATAAACTTTTTGAACGTTCTAATTTTATCCTCTAGCTATTGATTGTCACCTCATATTCTTACATACTATACACAAATATTTACGTGATAATAATTTTTATAATATTTTTATTGACATGAGATATAACTAACATATATTGATAATTTTAAAATTAAATTAGACGTTCAAAATTTTAAAGATCAATTTAGATCGAGGGTGTTCAAAATTTTATAGACCAGTTTAGATTGTAGGTATTAGTTTGAAAATGAAACTATGATATTGGAAAGTTTTAGATTAATTTAAAATAAAAATTATAATCCGAGAATGAAATTAATATATTAAATGATTTAGAGATTAAATTAAAAATAAAAGTGATTATTTGAAGATATGTGATACAAATAATTTATATATTTTAATGTTTTAAATCATTTAAAATTTATTGTCTCTGTCTAATTTTTGACGGTGTAATTTTATAATTTTCTTCTCTGAAATACATTTGATCAAATAATATTGATTTTGAAATAGTAAAAAGAAATAAAATAATATTAATTTCTTGAATTTGTCATCTTTTAATTTGATTATTTTTCTCCGTAAATAGTTTTGAAATTAATAACTTTTCTCAGTTTAGTCCTTGAATTCAAATTCCATTAAGGACTAAATTGCATGAGGAATCTAGGTTTAGTGACTAAATTAAAAAAAACTTGTTAAATTTAAAGTTTAATGCCAACTTACAATAAATGGTAAAATTTAAAGAATAAATGTTACTTCATCTCTGTTTTAAATTTTGGAAGTCACAAGGCAATGTACTTTTAGGGGCTATTTTGTATTTATTTGAAATGTGAAGGACTGGTTTTAATATAATCCCTTGTGAATGGGCATGTCTCCGGCTCTACGAATTGCAAAGCCTAAAGACAGCTGTCAGCTTAAATATCGATGCTCCAAGGGGAGGAGGGGGGCTAGATAGAGAGGCAAAGACTGACAGCGCGACGTGGCAGTGTCAATTCTTTTCCCTCTCCACGTGCTCCAGACACGCGTGTTCATCACTTGCCGGCATTCCCCTACTCACTGTCTTCCCCTCTCTTGTTGGCTAGCCAAGAAAGCATATTTTTTTTTAGTTATAGCTTTACTATTGTATATATTTTATAATATATTCTTAATTATGGAATATTTATATAAAAAAATAATTTTAAAAAATTAAATAGAGAAACAAAAGTGAAGAAAAAATTTTTCTTTTCCACTTTCATATAATTTCGTTCTTACGTTCAACCACTGTACTGACATTGCTAATACTTAAACTCATAATTTTTAGAAATAACAATCATTCTTTTAACAACTGAGGTTAAATGGTTCGTGTAATAAACATTTTTTTTCTCTTTTACAACAAATTTTTAAAAATAAAATTTTAATGCTACAAATTACTATTATTACAAATAATTTTTTTATTTTCTGTTCGTTGTTTGATAATTTTCCTATCCTTTGTCCTCTTTACCAATCTTTAGTCCTATTCTTCTTTTCCCCTTGTCCTCTATCCTTCTATCTTTTTCTCATTTGTTAGGTAATATTTAATCATTATCACACTTTTCTTAAAAAAATGTAAAATTTCCTAAAAGAAAACTGGGTTTTGGCTATAATTGTTAGTATTGGTTAATTTTGACTATAAATGTTGCAACATTCTTACATTCTTTTGATCATGAACAGCTATTGGCTTCCCCTACTCAAAAAATATGTAGAAAAAGGAAAAGACAGTCATCTAATAATTGTAAGCTTAATTATTTATATATAGCATAATCCTTTTAAGTTATTTGACCAAGAAAAAATGCTTTCAAGTTGAAACATTTATTTATCAATAATTTAATAGCCCGCCGCACTATACTTATGAATAGATCTCAATTAAAAGTAATTATGGTTAAACAAAATATTATATAATTATTTTATTTTTGTTTTTAGTGTAATAAAAATATATTATATTAAATATTATCATTTAATCATATTAAAAATAATTTATATATAAACTGATATAGTATTTTGATAATTCATGATTGTCTAACCACAAAGACAAAGCTACATGAGAGTGGAGAGGGACAATCGCCCCTTGCCCTCAAAGATTTTTTTCACTTTCATCTTTTATTTATTTTTTTTTAAATTTATTTTTTTACTTTTAAATATTTATATTTTACCTTTTTAACTCAAAATCATGATTTCGTGTTAACTATAAAGCAGTTAGAGTTCAGTTCTATCCAGTACTGGAAGAGGTAGCCCATTTTGACTTCATGGATCAGAAGATATCCACCTATAACAATAGTGTACTAATAATAGTTGTCTGGTGTTAAAACGTATTCTTATATGAAATTTGTGATAAAAATATAATTTTATTTATAATTCAGTGATTATAGATATAATTTATTTTAATATTAAATTATTGACTTAAGAGTTTGAGAAATTCTTGATCTTTAAAGAATCAATTAAATCCTAAAACAATCATTTAATATCACTCCCAGACTTAAAAAATTAACTAATTAGACCTTTCGATGGACGAATTTCGTCATTAACCGATAATTCTGTTAAATTCTATCTACTTTCCCCGTTTTATATGCCATGTCGTCTGCTACTTATTCGGTCAAGAAACCCAATCATCCAATCAAGCAGCCATACTAGATGGTAGGGATGGAAAAACAATCCGATTATCTAATCTCGAATTCGATAAGACTCTATAGATTTTTATCTCGTATTGATTTTGATGGTATCAGAACTATATTTAAAGTTTAGGTCTCAATTATGATAGGACCAAGACTGAATTTTAAATTTTTAGATCCGGTATCCGGTGGGTACCCAATAAGATCAAGACCATAACTAATATCAAATATTCAATATTGATTTTCTTATTATGAGTATGACTAGTTTTAAAACTTTAATTTTTAAGTTTATAATATTTTAATTTTATTATTTAATATTATTACTGATGATTGATTTTTTTTTCAAATTTTTTGAATAATAAATTAATTGACCGGGTATTTGATATTGGTATCGGTTTCTACCAATAACGGGATCAATTTTTAAGTTTTAAGATCCGATATAACTGAGATTAAGATTGATTTTAATTTTTAAAAATTAATAATTATCGAAACCAAAACTAATTCTATTTAAATTTATCGGATACCTAATCTTATCTACCGACTCAGTAGATGGTGACAATCAGAGTCTGTTTGCCACGAAAATCTACACCATCAACTACGAAAATCTACACCATCAAATCCAACAAACGTAACGAAAGGTCATCTTTCATTTTGACTCTTGTACGACAGTTCGACGGTGGCTTCGATGTTTGTTGGAAAGAAGAATGGCTGAGAATCGGGATCAGGATTTTGCGTGCTAAGACTGGTGGCGTCTCTTGCTATTCCGGTTATAAAAGGGGGTCAAGTGGAAAGACGTTTTGGTCTTTTTGAGGGGTTATTAGCTTGGCGAGGATGGTGTTAATGTGATAGATGTGCAAGTAGATATGGCGAGTTAGGCAACATAAAGGATGATCATAAAAGAGAGAAAGATGTGTTAAAGCTGTTTGTTGAAATGCTTCACTGAAATGTTAGTATCAGTTTTGTCCTTAAATCATCAATTCTGAACGAAAAATTTTGATTTTGTAACACTTCAAATTCTACCCATTAATGTCTTCTTCAATTCCAACATCATACGTACGAACTTATGAAGAAAAATGAAAACCATCAAATTGATGTGAATATACGTTCTTATTGGCTTAGTCGCTCGTCTAGTATAGATAGATTTTTCGTCAATGAAATCTCCATCGACACTTTGTTTTTGTTTCAGAAATCAGAGGATCAATCACCGTTGATATTGGATGGTGGGGTTTGATCCTGCTTGTGATGGGATTTGGGGGTAACGTGGCACGAAAAACGGGTCAAATAGATCAATGATAGAACCCGTCAGTCAAAGGTCTAATTGAATATTGTTTAGTTTGAAAGTGACATTGAGTATAATTTTTTAAGAATTTAATTGATTTAAAAAATCAGGAATTTTTTGAACCCTTAAAATTAAACTACTCTTTAATAGAATGAATATTTAATTTTTTTTATTAAGTTCATAATCTAGGAAACTAATTCGAACATGATTTTTAATAGGGAAATATTCTATTCAAATTTGATTATTGTAAAATTAAAGAGAAGGAGATAAGATATAAGGAATAATAACAATTTTTTGATAATATTGAAAAAATACTTTTTATAATGTATTTATATAATAATAATTAATTTGAATTAATTAATTAATAAATTAAATATTGATAATTAAAAACGAAAGATGATGCAATAAAATATAAGTAAGAATAGCTCATTGGATTATTAATAAAATGCATATTTTTGTCACTCAAAACAGTATTCCATGCCTTAAACATAATTAAGACATAGGAATTAAAAAAGTAATTGTGAAATGATTAAGACATAGGAATTAAATATTGATAAATGGGTGATTTGGAGCTGGTTTAGTTTGGATTATTTTGGTTCGTGTTAGGTTTGGTTTTGATTAAATTTAATTTATTTGAATTTGGATCAAATTTGATTTGATTTTAATTTGAGCCTATAATAATTCAGGTCTAAATTGGGTCACATCAATTCAGTTACTTTTATGGTTGATTGATTTAGGATGAGTATTTTGGGGTCATTTGCTTTTGGGTCGGGTCAAGATTGATTTAATAAAAATCAATATGTTTTAATTGGATTTTCAGGTTGGATCAGTTTTTTAATTTTATATATAACTTTATAAAATTAATATATTTCACTTTTTGGTGAGTTATACAATAATTCACAACAAATCTTTTATTATTTCATTTAATATATATATTTATTTGTGGTTGCTTTTGATTTCGTTACTTTTAGTTTGGTTCAATTCAACTAAATACCGGTAAGATTTAATTTGATTTTGTCTATTTTAAGTTTCAGATCAAATTTAAATGTATAAATTAATATCAAATTTTAAATTGAGTAAAATCGATTCGGGTTTTAAATAAGTTTACCGCTTGATCGTTTATTTTTTGAGGCACTGATTTACATAAAAAAATCAGAAGTTTTTTCTATTACTTTTACATAAATAAAAATATTAAATCTTATTTTTTGAGGCATTATTTCCATGCTGCTTGGTCCAACGACAGACTGAGTCTTGGTTATGGGAATGTCTTTAGGCCAATACAATGCAATGCAATGCAATGTCGTATACATAGTTTGGGCTCACACATTTCATTATGATTCCACGTGAAATTTGCAAGTATAATTATTATTTTATGTAATTATAATAAAATATATATTTAAAATATGTTCGGTGGATAAGTATAATTATGTTTTAATTTTTTATCATGTATAGTAGTATAAATTATAATTATATAATTACATAAATATGTTATTTAAAATAATATTAATTATTTTAAAATATCAACGATACTTAAATTTTATAATCGTTATTATCTAATTTACTGATTCTCCCAACTCAATTTAACTCATTTATAATATTAAAACGTAAACCATCAACTTATTTAAAAGATATAACGCATCATCATATTATATTAATTGAATACTAATACCCTCTAAATATCTAAAATAAAAATATTAAAAAACACGATAAAAATCATTTTGAGTAAAGGTGATAAACTAACCCGATTTTAAATTATTTTTATTTGATTTAAGATTTAATATTGATCTGAATATAATATTTACTTGAACAAAAAGTTTACGAGATAATCAAAATAATAAGTATCAAGATCAACGATACAGGTTGATATGTAATATGATGTTCATAGGCATGTTTTATATTGAATTTATTTTGTGTCACTGTAATATGATTCATTTTGTTTTACAACATAAATTGTTGGCGACTATGTCCGAGTGTCAGAAAGATATCATCTTGTTACATGGTTTGCTATTAAAAATGTGACTATTTGCTGTACTATTTTTATTTTTCAACCCTGGGTCTCTATAGAAGTTGCAAGACAAATAGACAAAACACAAACATCGATCAGGTTTAGACCTTGGCCTCCCAGTTTTTGCAACACTGCATTGTAATAAAGGACCCAGTTTGATTGACGAGGTCGAAGCTAGTGTTTTCCTTGGCCCAAATGTGATGGAACCGACAGATCTACTAGCAGGTCCAAAACCTGACCAGTGCTTAAGGCCAGGCCAGCTTGTCTGTCTTCATCAAACCTGATAGAGGGAAACATATATACACCTGTTCTGTTTTTATGGCAGATAATACATTCATATCATGGGACATGCATCCCATCCAACGGGGACCATAGTCCTCACTTGTTATCTTAAAAAGATTTTAAGAGTATAATGGGTAAATATAATGGCTAAATATGGAGTTGACAGAATATATTAGGGTATGATATTAATCAAAATGTTATAAAATACGATATTTAATATGTTAATTATTAATTTAAAATATAATGTTATAAATTTCTATTAAAAAGTATCGATACTTATAAAAAAAAAATATTGAGGTTTAATCGGTAGTATTATAACCAAAAGCAGCAAAACCGGTTCTTGGTCATTAATGGTACTGTATTAGAGTATAAGAAATGTAATTAGATCTTTAACCAGTAAGTGCAGTAGGTTTAGATTTGATGTAATGTAAGAGGTTGTTAAAACGATTTTTAACCAATTCAATTGTTATATATAATGTTAGATTAAAATTCAATAATAGTAGACACATATGTATAATGTATATTGCTATTATAAAATTTAACACGTAATTAAGTGATCAATTATGTTACACGTGTTATAGGTATTAAATTATCATGAAATTAAAAGTGTAGATACTATAAGTTGTATTTATAATTTGATGAGGGGTAGAGTTATAAATACTTAATAGTTGGTTATTAAATCAACTATATAAATGGGTTATGGTCCCCGAGAATTAGGTCAACTTGCATATATGAGAGTTGTGCCGCAAGAAAAACCTAACTTCTTGGAAGATCAAACCCTCTAGAAAATCTAAAATCTTCATCAATGGATTCAGGTACGCTTCCGCATTCAGTTTATTTATTTTATTGTTCTTGATGATTTGACATGTATAGACCTTAAATTTATATTCATATCGAATATATTTTAATTCTAACGTATAATTCTAACATATAACACTCTGTCTTCTTTTAAAGATATTATGAGATAATCAATAGAATCTTTCTATAAATCTAACATACTGTAACAGTCATTCAAACACGAAGATGATCATTATTGGATGAAAACAAAAACTGAATTATGTCTGAAATGCTGCACCAAAACTGGCAGAAACTGTGCTTCTCTGCCATGTTAATAACCACTCATCACTGGTTCTATGCTCGTTTTCTTTCGAAGTGACGAAAAACGTAAAAGAAAAAAGATGGACGTAGAAAATGTTATAAAATATAAAATTAAAAATATTAAATTTTTTAAACATTTTTAATTTGTGCCTCGCTATAATATTAATATTTAGAAATAAGTTTTGATAGTTATAAATGTTTAAATTATTTTCAAAAGCAATAAATATTAATATTCGAAACTAAATTTTTAGAACTAACAATTTAAAATGTTATAAAAATATAATATTTTTAAGTTTAATTAGGAAAAACAGGAGTGGGAGAAAGAATCAAGCCTAGGAGGTGAAGTCATGGATAATTAAGATTATCAAACAAAGAGATTAAAGTAACTATAAAGAGAATAATCCAGTTTGACTGTGAAGAAAAATATGAATGATAAAGTGTTCATCAAAATAAACACAACTGATAATTCCGTATAATTTCTCAACTTTTTCCTTGATGCTGATTTTCCCAATGGAAAAGAGTTAAAGCCATATAATTACAATAGAGAAAATATTCCAGCTTTGCATGCCACGCACGTTTTAATTCAACTTGGAATTACTCTCCTTCGATGATGAAGGTTACGATCACGTGAAAAAGATTATGGATTAACATTAATTAGTGGGAAATTTGATAAGCTAAAACAACACTTCAAATAAAAAGAGAAAACTACAGTTAATCATGTACTGATCACCACTGATAATAATAATAATAACAGAAGCTAAATCAAAATCATATTAAAAGAAGAAAGGTAAGAACCCTAGTTTAATCCCTACCAGATTCCCATTATTGTATGCTTCTTTGATGTTTTTATGGCTTCAAAAGTAACATTCTTGAAGCATTTTTTTGTTGGTGGAAATTAGGGTTTCCTACCGAGAGTGTGCTTGTTGTTATGCATCCAGACCTTAAGAACTTGCCTTCTAACCCCGGTTTCTTCACAAAATTGCTGCACAGCAGCTTCATCGTGCTTTTGAATCCTCCACCCGAGACTCTCAGCGAAACCAAGCATCTTATCTTTTTGTTCCGGCGTAAATTTTGTTCTAAATCTCTTCTTTAATTCCCCACTGCCTGCGTCTCCACCGCCACTGCTACTAGGATTAGAAACATCTTCATCTTCTCTGCTATGGGTACAGCCTCCCGACGCTTCCGGCAAGGCCAAGGGCCTTTGATGCGGTGTTTGCGTCAGATGGAGATACCCGGATTGTGGCGGCGCCATATAGTAGGGCGAAAAATGGGGGTGTTGATGCTGAGGATTATAAATATTGCTGCTCTCACCTTCAGTTTCTTTACGGTGGAAGTTCCTATGACAGTTACAAGCGGCGCATTTTAAGGCGTCAAGGGTCCCTTCATTACCCGCCGCAATGAACTCTCTGCAACCATCCACAGCCTGTCCTCCGATACTAACCGCATGGTTCTTAAGACACTCACGGTACCTTATCCCATACCCCACTTTTCTCGGCGCCGCAGAAACCACCCCACCATCGCCGCCACCGCTGACAGGTCCTATCTTCCATCGAGCAGCGGAGAAATTGCCAAGCGAATCATATCCTGGTGGAAATGGAACGGCCACACCCATTTCTTCCTCTTGCTCGCCATGTTCCTCAAAATCCATCTCCTTTTATCCCCCTCAAGAGAAGATGTACAAAGCCGAGTCTAATTCAGCATCAAATCCACCATAAACAATAAAAAGAAGCGAGCTTAAATAAATACAAGGGGTTTGGTTATTTTAGCAGAGAAGAGAAGGAAAGGGAAGAAAGTGTGGCCATGAATTTGCTGAGCTAAGGCTAACCTGCAAGAAGAAAATCTTACTCTCAAGCTTTTCCTGTGCTTTCCATTTTGTTGAATCAAAGTCGGCAAAAGAAAGAAAAAAACGGGAATTATTGGTGGTGGGGGGAACTGATCGGGTGTTTGGTTCCAAGAACTAGCTAATTCATTATTCGTACATTTAAAGTGAAATGATTATTGTTATGTTCATAAAAAAGTGAAATGATTATTCTGCAGAATACGGGAATCCGACTTTATTCCAGAAATTAATAATATTTAATGCAATGGGTTAAATGGGGTGTTACTCGAAATCAAATTAAACGGCAGCTCAAATTATCACAAAAACTATAAAAATATAAAGATAATTTTAAATTTTATAATTTTTATTTTTTTAATATATATGTTTTTAGATAGATTTAATTATTAATTTATAATTTTTGATAAATATTTTATTTTTAAGTAATATAATGATTACATCGTTAAAAAATTAACAATATTAAGATATTGTATGTATGTGATAATATATTTTAAATAACATAGCATCTAGCTCATTCTATATATAATATATATTATAATATCGTCATCGTTAAATTTTTTACGATAATGATACATATATACATGTAAAATATAATTTTATTTTAACATAAAATATAAAACAATTACAATTCAAATAAAATATTAAAAATTAATTAAATCTAAAATAAAAGTGCATTCTCAAATTTTAAATATCATTACATATTATTATCGTTAATTTTTTAACTATCTAATCATTATACTAGTTTAAAAGAATGAGATATTTGTTAAAAAATATAGGTTAAAGATTAAATTTATATTAAAGACCAAAATTATAAAAATCATAATCGTTAAGAGTAAAAATTATCTTTATAATACCTACTTTTCAAATTAAATATATTTATTTTAAAATATTAACAAATTATATCATAGATTCAGTTCATCTCAATCAATAAAAATGAAATACTTTATTATTTTTATACTAATTTTTTATTAAACAAATTTAATAAATATTAAAAAATTATAATCTAATAAAAAAGTGACTCATATTTTTATTTTCTTATTTTAGTCATACCTATTACTTATTTCAATGAATGAATTTTATATCTAAACGAGTGTTCTTTCACAATTGATTTTTTAGTTTTTTTTTGGTAATTGTGTGTTTATCCTCTACAAACATTCACAATTCTTTGCTAAACGAAGCCTTAATCCTTTTATTAATTATCTCTGTTAATACAATTTTATTTTGATACACTGTTAAATTAAATATTGTCGAACATTTAGACGTGTTCAAATTTATCACGTTAAAGATATTGCTGTAACAATGTAACTAACCAAATTAAAACGAATATTTAGAAATTGAAAATACATTCGAGATAAATAACTGGGCCTTGTTAGCCATAGATGGGCTTTTGGCTTAATCGTATATTTCTCTATCCCATCCTTTAATAGACTTGGCCCAAGGCCCAACCCATGTCTCTTTTCATCCTAAGGGTCAAGTTTCGGATTATTACTGATGGTGAAAAAGCAGCAAAAAGCAACTTCTATCTCCACATATTGGCATTAGGGTAGGGTAGGGTAGGTTTCAATACATGGGCCATTCTCACAGGAATTTTCAATAACCCCTATTTAAATTTATAAATTAAAAAAACAAAAATTTTATTTAATTAATATTTAAATTAAAAATATAATTATTCAAATTTTTATTTTTAAAGGTTTTACCTTCGGCTCGAGTTGAATAAATAATTTTATGATACTTTTAAAAAAAATTTAAACCAATGTAATTTAACATAAGCTCCATCTTCCATTATAAAACACTACATTTTTTCTTTACTCAATTCTCACAACTCATTTCGGTAAAAATAAGATTTACGTTAAGCAAAATGTAAAATTTAACTTGAAAAAATTTATTTTTTAAGATAATCAATTCTTTTATAAGATATTTTTTATTTTTAATAGTTTTTAAAATAAAAATATATTTTTATTTTTTAAGATAATCAATTCTTTTATAAAATATTATAAATAATTTTAAGATTATGATCATTTCTCAAATAAAACCATCAATGAAATAAAAGAATATAAAATATTTCTAAAAATTTGATGATTGAAATATTCAAATTATCGTAATAAACTAAATTTGCAAAGGTTGTATAAATATATTTATTTTGACTATGTCTAAATATAAATCAATTTTTTTAATAAAAAATACAATATTAATGATTCATCCTCGTATCATACGGAAGTGAATGAATCTGAGTGTGCAAGGTTGTATCCATCATTCTAACAGCTCACAAACCAGAGCATCGATGATTAGAAGCATCTTAGCTAAGAGCAACACACGCCGACGGGTTAATCAAGACCATGAAAACTAAACTGGCATTAAGTACAGGCAGAATTGGATGAGCAGAGTTCATACGCTAGGTTAATCTTTATGCTTTACTAACGTATGTGCAGCGGACGAATATCTTTTGTCTCCTAATTATAAACTTTTAAGGTTAAAGTTTAAGGTACTATGTGTATAGTATATATTTTTTTAATATATAGAATATAGGTTTGTATATAAAATTAAAATTAAAATTTAATTTTTTAATATAAGATAAAAGAGTATGATTAAGACAAAAAAAAAAAATTATTCATATGTCGTGTTAGCATTGGCTACAACCTGAAAATAATAATAATGTGACCACAAAATTAAAAACCCACAAACTCAACAACCCGTTGCAGAATAAAATTATCATATAACTTAATGAGTCTCTTTTTATGTTTTTTGAAAAAAAATTTTAAAAATTAAATTTTAAATCCTAATTCTAATTCTAATTTTTTTACGTAAAAAATATCATACCTCTAATTCTTTAAATCTAATCTCAACCTTAACCTTAAACCTTAAACTTAATAATTTAAAGTGAAGACATCAATAAAGATGCGATTAGAAAGTAGATGATTTACGCACGTTGTACATCCCGCTATTTTTTTTTTGAATTTTGAGTGCAAATCATCCAACTCTTAATCATGCCTCTATTGATGCTTTCATTTTAAATTAGTGAGTTTAAAGAATTAAGGATATAAAATATATTTTAGGAAGTAAGATTTTAGGGTTTAGAAAATAAAAAATCATAGTTAAAATTTAATTTTTAAAATTTTTTTTAATAAAAAATATAGAAAGAAGTGTCAGGCAAGAGATTTATACTCTTGAATTATACCATTTTCATTGATTGATACATTGCACAGGTATGGAATGTCATGATTTAACCATGCACCGCATAAAATTTTCCCATGATTTTTCTCTCATCCATTTCAGCACTTTCTTCCAAATCACACTGATTACTGATATCATATCTGTTTGGAACGACGGAAAATAGAAAGAAAGCCAAACCATAAACAATCACCGTAGTTTCATTTTTCCAGATAAACATCTCTACACGCATGTGTATTAACTTGAAACCTCATCCAAAAGTTTGTATCTTCGTACCTTGTTTCTGAAAACGTGCCTTGTTATGTGCCCGCCATTTGATGCCTCTTTTGACTTTCTTGCCCTAAGCTTCTCCTCTAAACGAGCGTTGCTTATGATCCTCTTCCGTGCCGCGCATGGAGGCCGTTTCTCCGGCGACTTTGGTCGGTTGACGTATTGCTGCGTTAAGTTTTTGTTCCTTTGGGCACCTTTAAAGGCAATGTTACCATCACCCTTTCTCTTCTTGCTCTTTTCCTTACAAGATGGTGAAGAAGTAGAAGAATTCTGAGACTTGGAATCCACCTTTTGACTCAAACACCAATTACAAACTTCATAAGACTCCGATTTTGGATACAGATTGCTGCAATATCTGCTACAAAACAAACCCAGAAACCATATAGGAACAAAACCCCAGAAAGAAAGAAAAGACCTTGATTTTGAGGGATACGAAATGACCTGTGTTGAGACCTGAAATGGCAAACTTTGCACTGGAAGAGCTCATGAATTAAGCCAGAATCGCCACACATGCAACACTGGGTGAGACTCGATTGTTGTGATATAATCGGAACAGTTTTTTCCTTGTTTGATGTCATAATTATTCTTTCTGCAAATCATATGAGACAGATAGATCAAGACATGGTTTTTATAAGGGGGTGGATTGGTAAGACTTGAGAGAAAGACAGGTGTCCACACAGGCAAAAACCGATGTTTCGAGGTTGAAGGTGATTAAATTGCAATGAATAGTATTAATTCTATGCCCCCAACAGATAACGCGTGATTGAGGTTTGAAGATTGGGTTTTGGGGTTTGTGTGTTTAGAAACCAGCCTTTGATAGCAACATTCATGGAAAATTGTGTGAATGCCAAGAAAGTCATCATCAAAGATGATTGTTTGAAAGAAAGAGAAGCTTCGTTAGGGAAATAAATATGAAGTTGGGCCATTTATACATATATATGTAGTAGAATCGACAAGGCTGCCAACTATCTACCACATGAGAAAACAAAAATCATTACAAGGGAAAAGAAAGACAGGGTTGTGATTTGTGGTTTCTAGTCTGAAAGATGGGCCATTACAACTATTTATAGACCAAGTGTATTGAGCATGATCACAGCTAAGGCCCATCTAGACCCATTACAACTATGGTTTCTTTCTTTTAATTTGATAATAACGTATGGAAAAATATATATTAGTGTTTCATCACCTTGCCAAGAAATAATAATAAGTTACTGTTTTCTTTTCCAGTTTTCATGTGGCAAAGACCAAAGGATGATAAACTGGAAATAATGCTTGCCAGCAGCTTCAGTGGTCCCATTACGTTGATAGGAAGGGAGGGGGCAGAAGCCATCCCTGTCTCATACATAAATGCATGCACGAGAGGTAAAAATGCACGAGAGGTAAAAATACATAGGCATAAAGACAAAAGATGACACACAAACACACATATTACATCAACATCCATGCCGGCCATGGCTGCTCACATCAAAATACAATTTGCTAATCCCATCAAGGCACTACAAGATCATGAGTTTGACTTGAACAACAGAAACGAGGCTCCGTGATGGCATAAAAGGATTAAAGGAGTGCACCAGATGGTAGGATATGATGAAAAAGGGAGAAGGCTCTTTGCTCGTGCAATTTTCTACATCAAAGAAAAAGGGAACCCACAAGCATGAAACTTGACAAGAATACAAAAGGGAGGAAGAAATTAACCCAAAATACTTAATGTGCGTGTGCTAAGACCCCCTTTTATGAAGGGTCCCACGAGAATAACCAGTCTACCCATTCACACATCCAAGCTGTGAGTTTTACTTTCTCTATACCCCATGATGTTAATGACTCACATGAATTTTTTTTATATAAAAGAGACTGAGATTTCAAGCCAACTCTACTGATTTCCAACTTAACCGACTGAAGGAAGACTTAAGAAGGAACGGGGTTCATCACCTTCGGATTTGGGAAGACTACAAATTATATATGACTATGCAAGATTGTCTATACTTATTTTCATTAACAATGGCAGAAGCTACCGCTGATAATACTTGTAAGAACAGTTGCAGTTCAAAGGGTACTAAAGTCTCAAGGTTTTGGCTTCAGAGTTTCAAGGATTTCAAGTAGTCAATGGCTTCATCAAGAAACTCAACTGCATCTTTTCCCTCTCCACCTGGAATTATGCTTCTCAAAACACTCACAATGTCACGGATTTTATCATTTCTTGCCCTCTTGTTGCCTGAAGATGAATCGGCGCCATCTGATCTTGGATTGTGGACATTGGCACAACTAGAATCCGCACCATCCTCGTGTTCTGAAAATTGGTTTGGAATCCCTGAATTAGTAGTGTCCATAAGCAACGGCGAATAATCGTTACTGCCATCAAGCAACTTTCTCTTCTTAGTAAGACTTTTAAAGCTAGCATCCTCTGCACAGCTTCCCTTAAATGGACCATCCTGAGCAGTCATTGTACTAGGAGAATGACCCGTAACCTCTTCATCCTCAGTATACTCACTATCATCATCCGAATAAAGCAGAGCATTGAGTTCTTCGGAGTCCTCGTGCATTTCACTTTGCACATCAGTCCCATTTTTATCAAATATATCAGTAGATATATGACCAGAATAAATATTCTCATTTACTAAAGATATGGGATCTTCCACGTTAAAGTTATCAGCAACATGCGATTTCAGACCCCAAGAAGACAGACACTTGTTAGGATTCCCAAAAGCAGAAGTATAAATCAGGGAAGTTTGATCATCAGACTGATCAAAAACAAGGAATCTCTTCTCTGCAACCCCGGACCCTACCTTGGGGATACCGATCCCACTTTCTTTACAGATTTCATATGGATTAGCTGGGGGCTGCTCTTTCAAAGAGTTTGAAGCAAACACCTGCCGAAAGCAGGGTAAACAGTAAAACCAGCCATGAGGTTCATTACCTTGGCTAACACGCAAGCGAGGCAATTCTGGATTCCCACAAACCGGCAAAGTCCCAGTAGTGGGCACCATATTAGTGCCAAAGTTCATGAATGGAGAATTACTACTTCGCTGCCCAAAATGAAGCGGAGCAGGCAAAGAGTTCAAGATGGGTGATTGACGATCAAATGGCCGCTGAGGAAACCCGGATCCACCGCCTTCTCCCATTCAACAAGAACAATCACCTACAGAAAGACAGTTTGAATCTGAAAAGGAGTGTCTAAAAACTAAGAAGAAGATATTCGATAAAACCAAGTAGTATAAATAGCACTACATACCAGAAATCGAATGTTGTAGCAGTTGAAATGGCAGATTACTTGCAGTTTCTCTCGAAAGCAAATGGGAAAAAGAAAACTAAAAATTCCAGCTTAACTTGAACGCGATAATGTAAAAAACAACCTACGTAACTGGCTTAAGCAAATGACGGAAATATTCGGCCTGAAAAAAAAGGCAAGAAAGGAAATTAAATAAAGAGTTGGCAGAAATTTTCTCACCAAGCATCAATAACACAATATACTAACAGAGCAAGGAATCTCATATGTTAAAGAAAACAAATTTGAGCCAATGAAATGTAAGCATCCCCAAACAAAAGGGTATATAATTCTTTCATAAATACTTAGAGAGAAAAGGAGAGAAATGGAAGGAAAGGGGGAAATAACAAACCTGGCAATCCTGAAGAGGTTGAAAGCATGCTATGACTCTAACTACAATGGTGGCACTCCCTGAAATACCATTTTCATATTTCAATTCCCGGAATCTTGTTTGGCTCGCTGCTTGGCACACCATAACTTCGTCCTAACCCTTCAATATGGCAGCAACAAAGGGTCTTTCGGGTACCAAAGCGTATTAAAAGCCCTCAAGATCCGTCTTCTAGATCAACAAAAACTAAACAACTACTAATACAATGATAACTCTCGGGCTAGAACTTAGAAATTTGAGCGATTTGTTTTAAGATTTCAGCTAATCTGGCGGACATAACATGGAACAACGATGAAGAAAGTAGATCCCATGGAGGATAGAACACCAATACTAATTAAAAAACAACAAAAAATGGATCTTGAAGGTTGTATTATGTAATTACAGAATCACTCTACAATACAAGTTCAAGGAGATAACTTTTCGAAACACGTCAACTGAGAGACTCAGACACCAAAGCATGCTGTATCTTCTTCACTGTAAATAGCCACTATTACTTCTCTTCGTAACGCTCTTTGAAGAAACAACCTAGAACCCTGCAAAGAGTGATTAACACTCAAAATAATAAGCTAAAAAACACACAGAAACAAAACAGATCGAACAAAATATGGAAGTGAAAAGGATCAAAGAAGCTGACAACATACAGGAAAGAAGAAAGGATAAGAGACCCAGAAATTTCGATCAAAAAGAAACACAGAATTGCTCCAACAATCCTTAAGCTGCAGATAGAGAAATGGTTATTTTTGAAGTCTGGATATTTTTTTCTTCCTTTCTTTCCCGGAACAGAGATAATAGAGAGGCTTAGAGTCAAAGGGGAGAAGATTTATGGAAATGCACGGATCCTAACATATACCAGTAGATTAAATAGGGGAATCAGATTGACGAAAATGCCCTCGTAACACACCCAAACAAAGAAAATTAATTAAAAAGTAAAGAAACAAAAAAGGCTGGTTAAAGCTTTGACAGGAATTGGTGAAGAAATGATGAAAGCACGGTTTGGGTCCGTGTGATGGGTGTTTGGTGTTCGGGGCCCCATCGGGTATCTTTACTATAACCGGATCCGATATATTTATATGCGTGTGTGTTGACTTGCAGGTGGACCATCCATTTTACATGGATATTACGAGGTAACGAAGATGGATTCATTTCCATCTCATAAAACATACTCACAATCCTAGTTAGAAAATACAAATAAAACTGATTATCTAATATTATATATCATTTATGTTCGTTTTATGATATATGAATAATATAATTTTAAAATTTATAATTATTTAAATCAATAATACTATGCTTGTTAAAACATTTTCCTTGTTTTGTGGCACTAAGACTTGTTCAAGGGGGTATATGATATTTAAATATGGGTGGTGGGGATAGAGAGAGCATGAAACCATTTGGTAATGGATTCCCAACAAACTCCATGCTTAGAAAAAAAAATTGAAAGTCTTCCTACCAACTACAATGGTTATAATAATATTTATTTTAGAGTATACTTCTGACTATTAGATATCGACCGTTCCAGTGACTAATCTGAGCCTAGGCCTAGGCCCACCTTATGCCCAAATAAAAGTTATTTATTTATATTTTAATATTAATGTAAATTAGGTTTTAGATATGTAAGAATAAAAAAACAACCCAATATAAAAGATTAATTTATTTTTAAATCTTAAAATAATTTAAGAAATAAAATTTAATTAAAGTAAAAGTTAAAAATAAAAAAAATGAGATTGTTTATATTTTTATTACATTTTATAAATATTATATAATTATTTTAAAAAATTATTTAAATATATTTTAATTATTAATTAATGAAATATATTTAGAAAAATAATTTTTCGAGCATTGTTAAGGTTTTATCCTATTATATAATATCATAAAATACAAACAACAAAACATAATTAAAATTAAGATCAAAATTATATTTTAAAATATATTTTTAATAAAAGACTATAACTCATACCTAATATTTTTAGAAAAATAAGTTTAAAAAATAAAAATATAATATATTTTCATGTTACTTTTGTTGAAATTAATTAATTTTAAATAAATAGATTTAAATTTATATTTTAAAAAAAATCAATTAATTTATACATAATTTTTTTAATGAAATACATCAATTTTATTTAAATAAATATATAGATAATAAAAGATTATTTTGAATATTATAATAAAAAAATTTAAGTTTACTGATTAACAAAATTTAAATTTTAAAATCATATATAAACTATATTAAAATATTCTATTACTAATTAAATCGGCTGGATTAATTAAAATTGATCTAATCGATGATAATTTTTTAGATTCGCCACTGGTCCGTTCAATCATTATAATGATATTATTGATACTTGAACTTGTAACTTTTAGAAACAAACGATCCTTTAACCACTGAAATAAAATTAAATAAATATTTTAATTTTTGAAATTATCTAGAAGTTTTCAAGTTTTTCCTAAAGTCATTCTAATCATGGATTATTGACTTCGAAATCAATGAAGAAATTGAGATTAATGCTTCATCATTCCAACGTAAGAACTAAGAATCACGAGATGGTCCCTGCCCTTAGTGAATAACATGACCGGTGCTCTGTGTAGGTACCGTTGCCTTCTTAATGGCACCCCAATCAAAATTGGTACAACATTTGGTTATAATTCAGGTTATGTCAAATCAAGAAAGGGAGATTCATTATTGTTCGAAAAGAACAGAAAGTGAGAGTCATGTAGGAGAAAAAGAGGGATTAACAGCTTCATAACCAACTGTTTTTTTAATTTAATTTCTTACTTTAATAGAAGTTTAAAATAATCACTTCAGTGATATCATTATATCATTGTATATTATAGTTTAAAAATAAAGTTAAAATTTAGGGATTGATTTAAAATGTGAGACATATATTAAAAATAAAATTAAAATATTTAAAATTAGAGATTAACTTAAAATAAAAGTTATATTTTCACAGCATGCGATGAAATTGACTCAAAAAATACTAAAATTCTACTAAAATAGAAAGGTCAAAACTGTAATTTCAATCCATATAATAAAAGATTAGTACTGTTTTTTGTAAGCTTAACCTCGAGAAATTAAAATATAGCTCTATATTAGAAGACTTTGTGGGGAGAGATAATAAAATAAAAATGGTAGAAAATCTTTCCCTCCGACACCAAAATCTTTAGTACAGGAAGGAAACAGAAGACTTTTTGTTGTTTTTCTTATAAAAAAAAGGAGGGGGGTCTCCCACGCCATTTTATCTTTTCCAAACATCTTCACGCTCATACGCTAGGGTACATCCTTCCCTCCAATCGGCGCCTTAGGATTTGGTTACCTCGACACGTGGAAGAATCATGGTGGCTCAGAGAAAAATAATTCAACTTTAAAAAATTTTATTTTTATTTAAATTCAATAACCAGAAAAAGAATATTTTTAATTTAAAAAATGATATTATAGAAATTAAAAAAAATCTTTTTTTTTTTTTTTTGTAATTTAACTCCTATTTTATCACCCTTTGAAATTGATTTTAATTTTCCGAAGAAAAACACGCTGCAAGCATCAGCATCCTCGTCGGGATTTTATTAAAGAGGCGCATGCATTTGTGCACCCTTCGGCTCGCGGTTTTATAACAAGAAAGAAAAAGTATTATTATTATTATTATTATTGATTTGTTTTAAGGGTGTTTTATCTGCTGGGTCAAAGGAAAGTGTTATTAAATAGTCTAACATGCACGCGAGGGATAGCGTGACAGGCAGGTGTACGGTACGGACAGATTTTTGAAGGTGTGGGGATTGAGTGACTTAGGGTTGACATGTGAAGTAGTCTGGCTTAAGGTTTAGGGTTTAGGGTTTAGACTAGTTTAATTAAAAAAATTAGATGATTAATATAATTATAAAATATCTCTGAGATAATAATTGTACATTTTTTTTTGTTTTTTATTTTAAAATTATAATTGAAAATATAATTTTAATTTTTGGGATGAAATATTTTTATTTATTTAAAATTGCAATCAAGTGATTTTAAGCCGCAAAAATGAAACCATGTTATCCGCCAGGCGCCAGTGGCGTGCTTTTTCTGGACTGTATTTTAACTGCTAGTTGTCTCTTTTGACTTTTGCTATGTAGTTTTTATGGCGACGTACTGATTTTTCGGGTCTGATGAGACAGTGATGTCTGTATTTGCAATTCACCCCTTCAAAGGACATTTTCTCAAATAGTTTTTGAGTTTGGGCCGAATGCTGTTTATGGGTTTTGATTATTTCTCTGGATCCGTTGAAACTTTATCTTATTGGACGTCATTTTTTCACCAGACAGATGGGTCAAAGGAGAGAAGGGATTTATCACGTTTAATAATATCATCTTTAAAATTTATTTTTTTAAAGAAATTATTATTTTGCATTCAATTTTAAATTGGTTATTGAAAATGGTAATACAATATATAAACAAATCAAATTATGCTAATGTATTTTCATATTACTTCCCATTCATATAACAATAATAATTAAAAAAACACGTCTGTGTGATCCTTTCTTCGATCTTGTTCAGGTTTTACAGCTCCAATTCACAGGGTCTGTTTAGCTTTCTCCTTTTGCTACTACTGGGACTACTATGTGTCTGCGAAGAGTTTGCATATGATCCGACCACCATGTTGTCGTCGCTTTTATAGCTCAAGCAAGCAGCATCCAGCACCCCGATTGGGCTCCTTGGCAAGAACGGGACAGTAGATGACATCCCATGCATCAGTCCTACACACTTCATCACTCTTTCCTGCAAATCAAATTCAATTC
This sequence comes from Abelmoschus esculentus, assembly GCA_035048815.1. Taxonomy (NCBI): domain Eukaryota; kingdom Viridiplantae; phylum Streptophyta; class Magnoliopsida; order Malvales; family Malvaceae; genus Abelmoschus; species Abelmoschus esculentus. The sequence goes on from JAUCBN010000010.1 coordinate 3,859,543, forward strand.
ATCCTATTATTCCCCAAAACTAATAAAGTTTGGATTTTGGAGTTGGACCACAGACCTTTTGCGCATGTTGACTGAGAACAGACATTGCTTTCTCAGTGTCCACTGGTGTGGTTTCTACAGCAGCAGATATGGCCACTGCTGCTGCAATCTCAGAAGGCTTGAATTCCAACAAGTCAATTCCTGCATTCAATTCCCACCCACCATCAGTTTCCCTGTCAAACTCATTGCAAAAAACAGTCTGCTACACCAACCTTGTATTGTGCTTGAGATGAGTTGGATTGATCTCAATGTTGAACACCTCGATGGGATTTTATCACCATTGATCTTGTAAAGGAAATAGTCTATGAACGAGAATGGGGTGATTGCTTGCATCTTCCATCTCAATGTGCTCAACACTAAAAGCTCCATTCTTTGTATAGTTCTAGCCTCAAACACAAATTTAGATTCCCCAACCTGTAAATCTAAAAGCAATGGAACTTCAACCTCCTCCATTTTGGAGGCAAGAGAGAGACATGCCACAGCTAGTAATTGCATCGTCCAAGCTTTACCCTTCTGCATCAGTCGAGATTAGATACAATCAATCGAGTTTAGTGAAAGGGTATGTCCAAAATTTTGAAGAATCTCATGATGACTTACTAATTCATAGGCAGAGAGAAACCTATCCAAGTAGTTTATTGATAAATACTCACACAATGGTCCAAAACTGAAATGGGAACGAACCTGTCCAACAAACATGGCAATTAGAAACCAAACATTGAAACATGCTCGAATACAAATAGTTTCAGTAAAACCATGCACCTTCCTAATAAAATCAATAGCTTCTTGTCTAGCAGCCGGGTCTATATCACCACTTTGTAGCCTCTTCAAGTAACCAGCATTGGGCAAATGCTGGTGTTCTTTCTCGACCATTAAAGCCACACAGTCTTCACTAGGCAACTTCAATCCATCAAAGACTCGACTCTGATTCAAGTTTCGAGAAAATCTATGATTCCATGTCGTTGCCCCAAACTCTCCCACCTCACCACCCCCACCGAAGAAATCACCATTCTCATCGAAAATGCTGGAGTTGTCTTCCGCACACAGAAGATTCGAAACTGCAGAATCAAAACTTGGTTCCATAATCTAAAAAACTCTCCTTTATCTTATATCGTCTAAACAATAAGCAAAAATGTTTCCTTTAATCAAAGAATTGAAGAACAAAGCAATGGGTTTTCAAGGGAAAATATTGTATCTTCTTCTTGTCTCAGTCTTTGGACTTCATTTATACAACATCAGCGTTTCTTTTCCTTCCGACGCGCCTTGTACGAAAAAATATCCAATTTTTCAAACATCTACTATTTTTTGACAATTTCATTTGTTTCTTGGAACGACATTACCCTAGTTTAATGAAAAATCATATCGTTTCTTTCATAATCTTTGGTGTTTTACTGTCTGGTCGACTTGTAATATTATTTGCAGTCAAATAAAAAATGAACACAGTCGGTCCATTTTTTATTTTTTTAACCTTCTTGGATGTTCTTACATCCCACACAACCAGATTCGATTCCCCTCGACTAGGTCTTGTATTTTCCCTTTTGTTCTTAATTGGTCAAATCTAAAAGCAAACATAATGGATGAATTATGTAGTAAAAACATAGGCACGTATTTGAGTTTGATGAGAAAACAACGTTGAATTCGCATATTATTTTTTATTATTTTTTGATTGTAAGAGTTTTATCTCTACTGATCTGAACCGATTCATGTTAAACATTTACTTTTTACGAATAATATTTTAATATTTCATATATATATAAAACTTTGAATTCGTGACAATATTAAATGATCTAACCAAATTTGAAAACGGTTAAAAGAATTGAATTACAAATTAACCTCGGATGCTTTTGCTCTTATCGTATCCCTTACTTCATTCCCTAAGGTATGCTTATAATATAATTAATCCAATAAAAAAACTCATGTAAATGCGTAAAGAAAAATAAATAGTTTTATAGAGATATTTTACGAGATAAAAAATGAGTGATAAGCGAATTAAATTATAAGATAAATTATTTTATTATACAATTTTGATTATATCGACTAATAAAACGACAAACGAGTAGAGATCGATATTTTTTTTATAATTATCAATAGAATCAAATTAAAAAACTAACACAGAAAAAATCTCTATACGAGTATCAAACAACTATTAAAATATAAAAAAAATTCACACGTATTCAATTGCGTGATGGATAGCACACGTGTCAGACAATCACAAGTAAAAAAATAGGAAAAATAGGAGTAAAATTGCCTTGGCAGTCAGGTGAGAGTTGAGAGAATCGAATCGAATCGAATCGAAGAGTGAAGACTTGAAGTCTCAGCTCTCAAGTAACGAATACGAACCTTCTGGTAAGTGGTACTGAATATAAAGACAGACCCGACACAAAGATGGCTGCCACCCTCGGCTGCAGGGCGGTTGTTTCGTCCACCACCGTACGACGCCGTTCTCAACTGGTCGATGCGTTTTCCTCGCAATCTTACTCTTCTTACCTCAGAATGTGTTGCGCCCAGTCTCTACCCTTTGTTCGTCTCTTAAGGTTGTGGTTTGTCAGTTTCTTAACTGGCAATTCAACTGTATCTTGCTGATTTTATATTAACTTAGTCTAATATCATCTGGGATTCTTGTTTTAGATCGAAATTTTGTACCCAAACGCCAGATAAGACCGTCCGTGCTGCAAAAATGGAAGCGAATAGCAATACTGTTCCAAGCATCGTTGTTTATGTGACTGTTCCAAACAGAGAAGCAGGTTTCTTTTTATCCCCCCAGTAATGAAAAGAGTCATAGAATCAGAGTTCGGGGAAAGGGATCCTATTTCGCACAATCCCAGAATTTGGGAATTTAAAGCTAATTCGTAAAGGGTTTCCACTTTCCAGTAGTGAAAGTTTAAAGTAGTTGAAACTTGAAAGTACATTTATGTTTGTATATATGCAGGTAGGAAGTTGGCTGGAAGCATTGTCAAAGAGAAACTTGCAGCATGCGTAAACATAGTTCCAGGTTTGATTTCTGAGCCTATAGTTCTTTTAATTTGACCCATCATGCCATTGTTTCAGCTTTTTGAAATATATTATTTTGTGTTTATGTTCTTTTTAAGGGATATAATGTCAATGTAAGCTTACACGTAGTAAAGTAAACATTGAAATAATTGAGCAGCTGGCTTCAGATAATGGCATACGTTTAAGGACTTCAAGATGTTGCTGAGGAAATCTTTTACTTGGTTTATTTGTTGTGTGATTACATTCTATAGCATAAAATCCCTCTTATTGTTTCGAAATAAGGGGGGGGGGGATGATTCTTTGTTTTCTTGTTTTTAATAGTCATTTGAACAATAATTACTGAAACAGATTTGTTATGAATCATGAATTATTGTGAATGCAGGTGTAGAATCAGTGTATGAATGGGAGGGAAAGGTATGAAATTTCATCTGGATGTATTGCTTTTGTTGTAATAATGCAAGTAAACAATTAAGCCTTTAAGTTCTCTTGACAAATTGAGAAATATTTTGAATCTAGGACAGAGAAGGTCATTTCTTAACATGTATAGTTTTTTTTTTCTAGGCAGCCAAAATAAGTATTTCTGATGATCTTGTGTTAAAACTAAGTTTCTTAGCATTCATTTATACAAGCTAGAACAAAGTAGATAGGTTATGTCATTGCTTCTTTAACCAAACTATGTGCTCTATTGGCTCTGCAGATTAGCACAGATCCTGAGGAACTGCTGATAATCAAGACAAGGCAATCCCTCCTGCTCGCACTCACAGAACATGTCAAGGCAAATCACAAATACGAGTAAGCGCAACGCCTCTTTATAAGCTTTTGAATTTTCAACTACTTCATGGATAAAGCTGTAAGGGTTGTTTTCGAAAGAAAATAATTTGGGTGTCCCTTTGGTCGGAACTTTTTGTTGAATCTCGTTAACGTTGTTTTAAATAGAGAAATCTAGAACACAATGCTGGTTAAATTCTTTTGTTGATCTTACACTTTTACCTTTATTATTTTTTTCAGTGTACCAGAAGTAATTGCCTTACCCATCACGGGCGGCAGCCCCCGGTATCTAGAGTGGCTTAAGAACAGTACAAGGGATTGAACTTCTCGAATCTAGTACAATGGTGTGACTCTGTGAGTGTGTGCGTGTGCTCGAGTGAGAGCAATAACCTGAACATCCGAAAGTTCAGAGTAAGGTTATCCCTTAGGAGTTGCATAATGGGAGTGTTGTCCTTGTAAAACTCTTCTCCCTGTGTGTCGAGCACGGCACTGGCTTCCTCAAAGACCTTTTTAAAGGAGAGACATATAATGAATATCCATCTTCAATTCATGTTTTATTCTTAAGACGAAAGGAATGAAGAGATCCACCTCTTGCCCATGATTCCTTGATGGCCATCTACTAGTGCTGAAATATATAAAATAACAATAGATTTACCGATCTACAATCAATATTAAAATTAATTACAATTGATAAAATTTTGAAGAAATAATTATTAACTTTTTTTAATTAGATATTCATTTTTAAATTGAACAAATTACTTTAAACGCATGTTAAAAATTAATTTGAGCCCTTATTTATCCTAAAATATGTTTGAAATTATTTTGAGCTCAAAAATACCTCACAGACCAACCAAAACAAACCCAACCAATCAGCATGTGATTTGTGAACCATATTGGAAAAGACAAACAGAGCCTCCTCCCCAATCTCAAATCCAGCGCAGCATATAAAACCCCCAAAACCATTTCAGTTCATCAAATTCTTCACAAAAATCTCGAACCCTTTCTCGAATTCTAAGCCAAAGGCCTAAATAAAACAAATCCTTCTCTATTTATTCCTTTCTGGGTGCACATCGTTATCACCGTGGTTGCCTTTTCAGTCGTCTGTGTTCTTCAATGGCCTCTCTTTCAGGCCTTTGTCCTTCTTCCACTTCTTTGAAGCCTAAGCATGACCGAGTAGCCAAACTCACTCCTCCGTTTCGCAAAGACGCATTCGCACCCTCAACTCGCTCCAGCTCCAGCTCCAGCTCCAAGCTTTCCGTGGCTCGTAAAGTGTCTGCCGATTTGTCAAAAACGAACAACATAGCCGTTCTGAAGAAGGCCAAGCAAGGTGGACTCCAGAAAGATCCTAAAGCGCTTTGGAGGAGGTACGTTGACTGGTTGTACCAACACAAGGAGCTCGGTTTATACCTTGATGTCAGTAGGATCGGTTTCTCGGATGAGTTCGTCGCGGAAATGGAGCCCCGGTTCCAAGCCGCGTTTAAAGCTATGGCGGAGTTGGAAAAAGGTGCCATTGCCAATCCCGATGAAGGACGGATGGTGGGCCATTATTGGTTAAGGAACTCTAAGCTCGCGCCGAATTCATTTTTGCAAGTACAGATTGAGAAGACTCTCGACGCCGTTTGCAAGTTCGCTGATGACGTCATCAGCGGTAAGGTTAGTTTGGATGTTCTTTTTTTTTTTCCCGCTCGCCGTAACAAGCTAGTTGAACATCAGTGTTGAGGCTTGATTAGTTTATTAATCAATTGGCTCAACCCCTTTTAAACTGCAGATTAAGCCTCCGTCTTCTCCCGAGGGTCGTTTTACTCACAAATACTCTCAGTTGGGATTGGTGGTTCGGCTCTGGGCCCACATTTCGTCGCCGAAGCATTGGCTCCTGATAATCCTCCTCTAAAGGTATTTGTCCAATTATAATTTCATGCTCTTTGAAATTTGCTTTCTAGAAAGAAGTTTTTGATCAAAATTTGTGGTAAAAGTGCCCAGTTGAAGCATAGGTTCCTTATCCCTTGTTTTGTTAAATTGAACTGTGTTCTGCATTTCTTTATTCACAATGATCTTTAGTCTGCTTGCAGTAATAGTGTTTATTTGTTAAAGCGATGCTCCAACTTCCCTTTTGAGATTTTGAGTAGCCTTCTAACTGAATGTTTTTTTGTTCATTACTAACTGAATGATTTTAAAGTCTTAACTGTATATGTACATGTATTAGAGTAGGCTCTTGATAATTACTTCTGAATTGGCAGATAAGATTTATTGATAATACAGATCCCGGTGGAATAGATCATCAGATTGCACAGCTTGGTCCTGAGCTGGCTTCTACCCTTGTAATTGTGATTTCAAAGGTTTGCTTCAAGTCATCCTTGATATCTACTTACGTTTCTTTGTTCTTCTTTTATTCTTCTTTACTTACCTGTTTGATGGACTAAATACGACATTTTTTTATTTATTGAATGAAAATTTACACCATTCAGAGTGGAGGTACTCCGGAAACTAGGAATGGTCTGTTGGAAGTTCAGAAAGCCTTCCGTGAAGCTGGTCTGGATTTTTCAAAACAGGTTTTGATCTCAGCCTTTTGCTTCTGCTTTTATTTGTTTACCCTGCTTCAGAGTTTTATTTAAAATTTCACTTTGGTTTTTAATTCAAGGTAGGTTGTAATGGGAGGATATGAAAAGGCTTCATAACTTGAGTTGGATTTACATTTGGATGCGTGTCATTTGGAAGCATTATTTCATAAGTGCTGAAACCATGTATATTCACCTTGTTCACACATGGATTTTAGCTTTTCTATTGTTTAACACTTCTACTGACCGGTGTATGTTCTACCACCACAATGAAGAGTTTTGTACAAATACTTCTATGATCCCATGATCAGTCTTTTCCCGGTAAAAATTGGTCTTATCATTGCACAAAAGAAAAAGTTTATTTCACTTAATGAACTTGGCGAATTTGCTTATTTTTTGCTCAGCAAACCCAAATGGGGTTGTTGGTGAGACTCGAACCCTGGTTCTTGCCAAGGTGCTAATGAATACTCAACCAACTAAAATCAATCCATGTTGGCCATGGAGACTTCACTTGGTATTACATGATCAACTATTGTGTTTAGATGAGATTTTTGAATACTTGCCTGGTTCTCCTGTACTCTGAAAGCAGATTTTCCCTGTAATTGATTTTTAGATTTATATGCGTCTTTTCTTTACGTATTCTTGCAGGGTGTAGCTATAACACAAGAAAATTCCTTGTTGGACAACACAGCAAGAATTGAGGGTTGGGTAGCCAGATTCCCTATGTATGACTGGGTTGGTGGCAGGACATCTGAAATGTCTGCTGTAGGTCTACTTCCAGCAGCACTTCAGGCAAGTAGTCCATGGATTTAATATTTGTGGTTATCAAAGCACTTTCAGACAGTTTATCTAAGTGAATACTTCTGCAGGGAATTGAAATAAGAGAGATGCTAGTCGGTGCATCTATGATGGACAACGCCACTAGAAGCACAGTGGTAAATTTCTGACTGATGTTTTATTGTTGCTTTAACATATTTTGTTGCTGTTTTCAATTGTTAGGGAATAATTGAATCATGATAATCACATTTTTTATTTGGTGATCTCTGGTTACTTGTCTTCATTTCATGTTTCCGATTTTGGAAGCTAAAGAGTTCAGTTGGCAGTTTCTTAGCATGGGAAAAACTTGTTTCTCATCTTCTGTTTGAAATGTTTTCTTGTTTCAGTATGATTTTGACTTCCTATATTTATTTTGTATCTGACCTTTATTCCACCTCTCATCCACTCCCATTGACATAAATTTCTTTTCCTCTTTTCCTTCAGCTCAGGGATAATCCTGCAGCGTTGCTTGCTCTGTGTTGGTATTGGGCATGTGATGGGATTGGATCTAAGGTATTAAATTCTTAACTACATTACAGATCTTATGTTGCAAAAAATTGGTTTCTCATACTAGTGGTTTCTCTTGTGGGGTTCCTTTAGGATATGGTTGTCCTTCCTTACAAGGACAGGTTATTGCTTTTTAGTAGATACTTACAGCAGCTGGTTATGGAATCACTTGGCAAGGAGTTTGACTTGGATGGTAACCGGGTATGTGTAGCTGTTTAAGATGACTCATTCCACTTTATTTTAAGATGTACCTTGGAGACTACTTTTGTTCACTAGCGGCCACTTTGTAAAAAAAAACTAACTGTAGGACATTTTCTTGTCAATCACTTTAAATGCTTTTCATAGTTGGTGTATTACTGGATAAAACATACGAGCTGATACAAGGAAATTTTGTTCTGGGGGAGAATAATTTATGGTTTTCAATTAATGACTGATTCTTATGTTAGGACATTTTAACGGTTAATTGTTGTAAATCTTTGTTCATTGAAGCATTTTGGCATGATCAAAGATCTGTAACTTGGTTGGGCCTCCAATTATGTTTTATTTGTTTTGTTTGTTGACTTGGCATGACTAATAAGTAGTAGATTTGTGTCATGAGGAACCTTATTGGTGGTCCAATCCTTAATTCACTAAAGCCTTTGCTTTATCCCCTCAAGGCATATTATGTACAATTTATTAATATCAAAGCTATATCAAGGAACCAGAAACCTGTCAAAATGTATTGCCTGAGATCTTAAAAGTCAATGATGGTGGAACATGATGCACCTCTATTGCATTATTAGAATTTACTCATTATAAACTTGCCTGAGATCTTGAATTTTGTCTTTGTTCTTTTTTTTTTTTTCAGGCTTTCTGTTGAATTTACTCATTATAAACTTGTTTGAGTTGCTTTCTTACATTATTAGAATTGGTAAAAAACACAAATTCTTAATTCATCAGGTAAATCAAGGAATATCTGTTTATGGGAATAAAGGAAGCACGGATCAGCATGCGTAAGTTTTCCTTATGCCGCTAAAATTTATTTTTATCTGGATTGATGAAAGTGAAGCTCAGGCCTGATGCAACTTTCTGCGTAATCAATTTATAGTTATATTCAACAGCTGAGGGAGGGTGTGCATAATTTCTTTGTGACATTCATTGAAGTATTACGTGATAGACCCCCTGGTCATGATTGGGAACTTGAACCAGGTGTTACATGTGGTGACTACCTGTTTGGAATGCTACAGGTTTGATAAGTGCCTGTTTCCTAAAACGGGGATTTAATGAGTGTAGGCTTGATAAAGGCTGATAATGTTTGCACTTATGACCTTACTTGTGCAGGGAACAAGATCAGCTCTGTATGCAAATGACCGGGAGTCCATCACTGTCACTGTCCAAGAGGTGACACCTAGATCTGTTGGGGCTCTCATAGCACTTTATGAGCGAGCAGTTGGACTTTATGCCTTGCTTGTCAACATTAATGCTTACCATCAACCTGGTAAAATATGTTTTATCTTCTTTTTAGGAAATTTAGTTCTTGAAAGGGACGGAGGAGGGTATTATTTGGTTACTTGTTGTGTCATATCTTGCAACCTAGCTGTTTGATCTACACATTTTTCTTGGGTTAATTATATTGATTGTTTCCTTTTTTCTTCTCCCTATTTTTGGCACTTAATTTTCATCTTAGGCGTGGAAGCCGGGAAAAAAGCAGCAGGTGAAGTATTAGCTCTACAGAAGCGGGTATTAGCAGTACTCAATGAAGCCAGGTTAGACAGCAGATGATTATGAACTGTTTATGGTGCAATTTATCGGAAAGTATTTGATGCCATTATATGTCAGATGCTTATCCTTTAGGGCAGCAACATACTGAAAACAGTTGTTAGCCAAGTTTATCATCATTTTCTAGACTTCTATGGATGTATTTTATTGTCCTTGTAAGTCAGAGTAGAAGAATGTTGCATAACCGAATAGTCTTAAATTTCAGCTACTGATATTCTCTCTCAATTTCTGGCATTCTAGCCTATCTCTCTCTTCCTCATCTTTGGTTCAAATGCTTGATGACTTCCAATGAAATTCCCATTTCATGCAGTTTTTTATCATCTTTCTTTGGGCTTGGGGTCGATGCATGTGCTTGTTTTGTTGTTTTTATTCTGATTATATTTTCTGTTTCCCCTTGTTTAGCTGTAAACAACCTGTTGAACCATTGACGCTCAAGGAAGTGGCTGACCGTTGCCATGCTCCTGAAGATGTTTGTATCAAATACTGTTCGAGGTTACTTCTGATGACTCTTTCAATAAAATGCTGTGCTAACTCTCCTCCTCTGTTTTGTTCTTGCAGATTGAAATGATTTACAAAATCATTGAGCACATGGCTGCCAATGACAGAGCACTAATTGCTGAAGGTGATTGTGGCTCACCATATAGCTTAAAGGTTTTCCTAGGGGAGTGTAACATGGATGAATTGTATGCTTAAAATTAACACAGTCAAAATATCAAATTCATGTTTTAGGTTTTATTCTAGTTTTTTCAGTGGAGAAAAGAAAAAAGGCTCAATAAAATTGAATCACCATGTATCTGATTTTTCCTCCGAACCAGCTCTTCCACCAATGTTAAGAGTTAATAGAAATTCCACAGTTTCCAGGATTTGATTTATTGACAGTGAATTGTGATACACCACAGCGTCTCCCCTAAAACTTAGATTTCCTGAATTTGGGTGACTGTTGGCTCTATGTTACATTTTAAATATTTATTTTCATATTTTAATATGTGCATGATATGAGTGTTTAACTTGTAAGAGAATGAAGAGTCTGGTAAACATAGTTTTGAGTTGCTTTATGCATGTAGATGAGAGTTGTGGTTGTTTTACAGGTCTATACTCCTAAAACCATGCATTGCCAATCTCTTAGTTTCAGCATTTAACAGGTTCTGGTAAGCATCAATTTTCTTTCATGTTGGAAATCCTTTATCTTCAAGACAACCAACAGGTAGTTGGGCACATTATGCCTATGGTTAGGTAGTGGAGAAACAAAGGCCATTCCTCTATTTCCATCTCAACAAAAGGCCGGTTCCCTCCTCTCCCAAAACAGATCCTCATTCCTTGTTTTTCCCACTTAATTTCTATGCCACAGCACAAACCATCTAGCATCATCGGTTAAACGAACAATTGTTGTTCCTGGAGGTTACGGGTTTGAATACCAATACTGTCATCATCGGTTTAAAAATGCATATTAAACCTATTTTAATTTATGCAAAAGAAACTAAATGGGAGAAAATTGAGAAAAGAAAAGAATCTGCAAACACATGTTTGCTTCCACGTTTCCTAAACACGATTGCTTTGTTTAAGTTCCAAATCCAATAGCTCGCACATAAGGAGGGAAACTTACAATTTCAGAGCTTCGGTCAAGTACGTTATTTTTAGTTTAGATCATTACATTTAGCTTGAATTTACTGCAAGCAAGCAAACAACAAAGGGATTTCCAAATGAATTTGAACTGCAACCAGAAATTCTTCAAGGAAACAATATTTACAAAAGATTCAAATATTTTGGGGACATGCAAATCAATGGATCTGCCGCAGAGAATATAAAAGAATAATACCATTTTTAATTATGTTACACAACTTGCTAAACGCCAAGCTTTGAGAAGGAAATCAGAGAAGCTTTGATATGACATTACAAGAAACCCAGAAGGCTTTGGAGGCAGCTCGTAGAAGTACAGGATTTTGGTATATCCTGTACAGAACAAACCAACACAACAAATAAATAAATGTAAACGAATATCAGACAATGGAATGACATTATATATATATATATATATATATATATACACAGTTACATACACTAGTTTGTTGAGATTAAAATCTTAACCTACCCAATTGCAGTAGCTCCCCAGGATGCTACATTATAAATGACTCTGCTTCCGTCCCATGCTTTTCGAAGCTTTCCTTTTTTCTTCTTAACCGAGAAGGTCTTGCTCAGTGCTACAGATAGAGATTCATAGTGCCAAAGTAGTGGTAAAAGCTAAAAAGTATAGTATCAATTTGTAATAAAAGATATATGAGATGGAAAATATAAGTCGATCACTGAAATGTTATCTGTCTGTTTAAACATTTAAGAAGGAACACAAAGACTCACCTTCCTGAAGTTGATTGGGGGTCAAATCCTGGGAAAGAAAAGAAATTTTAAAATTAAAAAATAGTACACTAACAAAAAGAAAGAATTTCGCATACCTTAGTCTGTTTAATGGACAGCAAATATGCAGCCATAAAACATGCAATTCCTTCTACTATATCCTCCTGCCTAACAAGAACATAATCTTCTCGATCCAAAGCAATATCTTTATCTTCCCAAAGATCATTTCATTGACCATGTCCCAAGAACTTCCTTCTTCTGGTTCCATAGAGATAAATTTCTTTTTAAACACAAACTGAAAGTTTCACTTCAATGTACGGAATAAATATGTTTGTCAAAAGTTTTGCAATGAGTTGAAAATGATATATGTTAACAGTCTAAAGGGGGGGCATCGTTGCATGCATACCTGAAATGTTTTCTGGAACTGGCACCTGAGCACACTCTAGCTTTTCTAGAAAATCAGAGCATTGAACTCTAGATTTCAGAAGATCGCACCACTGCATTTAAAATAAAAGGGTCAATACCAAGTTATTTGGAAATGTTTGATAGGAAAGCAAATGCAAACCTAATTCCTTTCTAGCAGGTTGCTGATTGCTATAAAGCTATTCACATTAAAATAAAATAAAAAAGAAGCAACAAAAAAAGAATTACTTCATACACTCGAGTGTTTGAGAATCTCACATCGAGTATAAGGAATAGCTATATTTTAGAGGAACTTCAACAATTTACCATTAGAAGATGCAGGTTGCCAAGAAAAGTATAAACGTCAAATACCTTAGGCATCTATATTGACCCATGACATTTAATAAACATGCAAATGCAACGTGGAATATAATGGAAAAGAACAACACACACTTCAAACAGCAAAGTGAATACAACCATAGAATAAATTTCTTTACACAACAATCAGGCTCAGCTTCTCAATAAAGATATAAAGGGCTCTGGTTTTGAACTTCAAGTATCCAACTTGAAATCCTTTGTATTAATTCCCAATCTTATATCATTGGACCAAAATGTTCCTTAATAGGATGACAGTTATGATGGAAAAGTTTCAAAGTTTCAAAGCCATAGGAAAGGATCATTGCAATTTGAAATGATATTAATGAAACAGGCTCAGAGGCAAATGGACTCTGAAGCAAAGCAAAGAAGAAGAGCATATCAGAGATGACATCCAAGTTATTCATATCTCTATTTATTTGGTTCAGTTCAATACTGAAAGAATGCAATCCCATCCCGGCCAACATTAGCTTTTAGTGGAGACTCGAGACTAATATGTCCAACTTATGAAAACATAAACACCTTTCAACCTAGTCCAGACACGAGTGAAACAGTCATCATATTAATCCCTGCAACTACACCTTGTTACTAAGTGCACTGCTGCAGCGGAAGGAAGTACTTGATAGTTGACATAGATACGCTACTGATACATCACAAACCAGACCATTATCCAAATGAGAGCAACCATTGAGCTACATAAGTTAAATTGTTTCATTCAAGCAAAGTTCAACTGAAAATAGAAATACTTATTACTCATGGAAGAAATGCATACTCCTCAAATAAACTAGTTAACTTAGCAGAACCTCTATGAATTAAAAATTCCAAAGTTCTCTTCTGAAAAAAACTAACAGAACGTAGAATAAGTTTGTACAAACTAAATCCCCACGAAGAACTTTAAAAAATGAAAAAAAAAAATCCACCAAAATTAAAATAGATTGTTCGTACGAGCTATAAAGGTGATTATGTAAGATTCTCAATTATAATCCTTTTCCTTCCCTTAGCACCCAAACGAAAACCTAAAAGCAGATAATAAACAGAAATAATAGAACAAACCTCATCGACTTCTCGATCTCTTTGAAGACCGACGCCGCCTACTTCCCCTTGTGGATCCACGTCATCTTCAACTTCACCATCGTCGTCGTGGATTCCACCTTCTCTGTCACTAATCAATTCAATAGCTCTTTGGCACTGTTCCAACACAGCTTGCAAAGTCTTCCTCGTAACACGAATCCGATCTTCCTCTTCCACCACTTTTCTGTTCATCTCCCCAACTTGGAACGATTCGTTGCTAGATCCCGCTACCTCTATCTCCATGTTACCAACCCTAAAACAAATACAAAAATAAAATTCACCTAAGACACTCGAATTACAAATCTACAGAATTTGAAATTCCTATCGCATAATCGAGAACAAGGTTGAATTTGTTTATTGTTTTAGAATTAGTGGTGAGGAAGAACACGTTTGTTTCTTTTTACTTTTTCACTCGGTTGACTTTGCTTTGGCAGTGAAAATAGAGACAGAAGGAAGGCGCACAAAGCCGCCGTGTCAGCATTGGAGGTGCTCCATGCTGGATTTTGAAATGTGTTTTGGTTCGGATTGCGTCCCCGACCACACGGGCGAGGCAATATTATATTAACATTATCCTTTTATTATTTTATTATAAATCTATACCTCTATCAACAAATTTTAGAAATCTATACTCTGACAAATTTATTTAGAAGAAATCGTTTTTTATATAACGCTATTTCAGAAATCCCTTTATATAAGACACCGATTTTAGTATGATAAAAAAAAAAACTTTAGAATCCAGGCAATAAAAACCATATTCAAGACCGGGGATGATCTGAAGGCCAATGACCTGTATAGGAGGAACTGTCGGTCAAGTTGATGATGGAGCTTTAGGACACAAGGATTGGTTTGAGGACTACAGTTAGACCAAATCTTAACAATATTATTGCATAATCACCAGAACATGGCTTTTTTCTTGTTTATTGAACTTCAAAACCAATTTTTTCCCGTTACATAGAACTAGAAACTTAACCTAAACGACAAGAAGGCGAATGGTAAATGAAACTATTTACAAGCCTCCCGAGCAATTCCAAAGCGAGAATTGGCGACATCAAACAGAATCCTATGGTTTTGTTGCTGCAAATTGGCTATTACGTTCATGGCGGCGTTCACATGATTTGGAACCGGTGCTATTGCCAAGCAAGCACGTGACCCTACACTGGTATGCAAGAAGTTGTTCTCCATTGGTAGTTTCATGGATAAACCTTCAAAATGTACTGTTATTAATGAGGCCTCAACTTCTTCCGATGCTTCAAAGCATGTCTCGAGTACTCCTATTGTTGTAAATGGGCCTTTCACTTGCTTCACAAACTCGTCACGAATGGCCACGTAAAGGGGTTGTACAAATCGGGTTACAACCATACCCGAGTCGATTATTGTCTCTGCTCCGGTGTTCGGGTTAAACGTTAGGTATTCTGGAGGGATAGAGACCCGAATTTGGCCTACACTGACCCCGGTTAGGTTGACATAGTAAAGTGAGGATCGGTGCGGGTTTTTCAGAAGTGGTGTGGTTTGAATATTCTCGGGCTGATCTACCGGCCCAAGTTTGAGGGAATCCGAAAAGTAGTAGGACTTAAAACTAGGGTCCCCGACCCAAACCCAATAGTCCTTGGGGTGGAACTGATTTACCAGAGATGACATTAATACATCCAAAAGCGAAATTAGGGACAATATCGTCGGCTAATGTTAAGGAATCTTGAACCAATTTGGCAGAGAAAGAAGAATTTCCACCGTAGGATTGGTTAAAAGAGCAAGCAGCAGGACCAGTAGCTGGGCAGGAGAGACCATGGACCTGATCTCAATTCGAAGTATTCCTTTTCGGATTGATTTGTTTGTATTACCAATTTGTGAGTTCGACCTTATATTGGGGTTGGATTGGTTAACCAAACATGAAGCTTGGATCGACTGTCAGAACAGAAGATTGTATCTTCGTGGCTTGGGAAAGGAGTCAATTCTTCTAATTGATAAGAAACCAACTTCGATTTTTGCTACAATGGTTATGCAAGATGAATATGAATTCGGGTTGCCAAAGGTTCCAGTGGTATCCGAATTTGTTGATGTCTTCCCTGAGGAACTCCCTGGCCTTCCTCCAACAAGAGAAGTGGAATTCGGGATTGAAGTCCAACCTGGGACAAATCCGGTGTCAATTGCCCCTTATAGAATGACACCTATTGAGTTGAAGGAACTTAAGAAGCAGCTCCAAGAGCTACAAGATAAAGGATTCATTCGTCCTAGTTCCTCACCATGGGGTGCTCCTGTTTTGTTCGTAAAGAAGAAAGATGGAACAATGAGGCTCTGTATTGATTATCGACAGCTGAATTAGGTTACTATTAAGAACAAGTATCCCCTGCCTAGAATCAAAGATCTATTTGATCAACTTAAGAATGCTACGGTGTTCTCCCGGATTGATCTTCGATCGGGGTACTATCAGATGAGAGTGAAAGAAGAAAATGTTCCTAAGATGACTTTCAGGACTCGATATGGACATTTTGAATTCTTGGTGATGCCGTTTGTGCTAACCAATGCACCAGCTGCATTCATGGATCTAATGAATTGGATGTTCAAGCCTCATCTTGATAAGTTTGTGGTTGTCTTTATTGATGACATTCTGGTGTATTCTCGAACCAAGGAGAAACACTCGGAACACCTTCGAATTGTTCTGCGAACACTTCGGGAACGTCAAATGTTTGCCAAGTTCTCCAAGTGTGAGTTTTGGTTATCGGAAGTGTCATTCCTTGGCCATGTCATCTCGGCAGAAGGAATCAAAGTTGATGCTAAGAAAATACAAACTATTCTGGATTGGAGACCTCCGAGAAATGTTACTGAGGTCAGAAGTTTCCTTGGTTTAGCCGGGTATTATAGGAGATTTGTTAAAGGATTCTCCACTATCGCCTTGCCTTTAACTAAGCTTCTAAGAAAAGATAAGTTGTTTGAATGGTCAGAGGACCAACAAAGAAGCTTTGATCAGCTTAAGCAAGCCTTGACTCATGCTCCTGTCCTTATCCAACCAGAATCCGGTAAGAAATTTACTGTGTATAGTGATGCTTCACGTTCGGGACTAGGTTGTATCCTAATGCAAGAAAATAAAGTGGTTGTTTATGCATCAAGGCAATTGAAGCCTCATGAGCTAAAGTATCCGACCCATGATCTTGAATTAGCTGTTATTGTTTTTGCCCTCAAGATATGGAGACACTATTTATATGGTGAGAGGTGTTACCTATACACCGATCACAAAAGCCTTAAATACCTCCTAACCCAAAAGAATATGAATTTGAGGCAAAGAAGGTGGATGAAATTGCTAAAAGATTATGACTTGGTCATTGACTACCATCCCGGAAAGGCCAATGTGGTGGCCGATGCTCTTAGTCGTAAACCGACATTGGGTAAGCTATTTGATAACTTTGAAATATTATAAGTTCCCTTTGAACATTCGTATCTGATTTAAAAATTTCCTTGTAGCCCCAAATTCGATTAATGCTCATCTTCGAGTATATCGAAAGCAAGGATATTTGTCTGAACTCTAGGTTCAGTCTGATCTGATTTTGAGGGTCAAAGATCTTCAACAGTCTGATTCTGAACTTCAAGCTATTGCATCAAAGCTTGATTCGAAAGCTAATGTCGAATTCTCTCTCAATCCGAATGGATTGCTCTGCTTTAGAGATAGAGTATGTGTTCCGAACAATAAGGAACTGAAAATAGATATCATACAAGAAGCACATCAAAGCTTGTTCTCGATCCATCTTGGTTCTATTAAGATGTATAAAGACTTGAAACCCTTGTATTGGTGGCCTGGCATGAAAGCAGCCATCACAGATTTTGTGTCTCGATGTTTGACGTGTCAAAAAGTTAAGGTTGAACATCGAGCTTCTACGGGATTGCTTCAGCCTATTGAACTGCCTGAATGGAAATGGGATCGGGTAACAATGGATTTTGTCACTGGATTACCTGTAACACCGAGGAAGAGTGATGTTATTTGGGTGATAGTTGATAGACTCACCAAATCCACACATTTTATTCCGGTTCGAAAGAACATGAGCTCAGAAACCTTGACCGATTTGTATATCCGTGAGGTGATTCGATTACATGGTGTGCCAACATCCATCATTTCTGATAGAGATCCGAACTTCACCTCCAGATTTTGGAAGACCTTACAGAGAGCTCTTGGGACTAAAGTGCATCTTAGCACTGTCTTCCATCTGCAGTTAGATGGTCAGTCGGAAAGAGTGATACAAGTATTGAAGGATATGCTACGTGCTTTTGTTATAGACTTTGGGAAGAATTGGGAAAAGTCCCTACCCTTAGTGGAATTTGCATACAACAATAGCTATCAAACATCGATTCAGATGGCTCCTTTTGAAGCTTTATACGGGAGAAAATGTAGAACCCCCTTGTGTTGGTCCGAATTGCGAGAGAATAAGGTTTTGGGACCTGAAATGATCCGGGAAATAGAGGAACAAGTTCGAATCATTCATGATCAATTGAAATAAGCCTTCGATAGACAAAAGGCTTATGCAGACTTGAAACGGAGAGACATTCAGTACAGTGTGGGAGACAAGGCCTTCTTAAAGGTTTCTCTTTGGAAGAAAGTGTTCAGATTCGGGAAAAGAGGAAAGCTTAGCCCTCGCTTCATCGGACCTTTTGATGTTATTGAACGAATTGTCCCGGTGGCTTATCGTCTTGCTCTCCCCAGTGAGTTTGATAAGATACATAATGTGTTTCACGTCTCTATGCTGAGAAGATACAGATCCGATCTTTCTCATGTTTTGGAACCTGAGGAACTGGAATTAAATCCCGATTTGTCTTACGAAGAGGAACCGGTTTAGATACTTGATCGAGAAGTTAAAAGACTTCGCAACAAGAACGTCCCCTTAGTAAAAGTTCTTTGGAGAAATCAAAAAAAGGAAGAAGCTACTTGAGAACCCGAGGATACGATGAAGGCCCAATATTCGCAACTGTTCCCTTCAGGTAAATTCGAGGACGAATTTCTTTTAAGGAGGGGAGAATTGTAACACCCTAAAAAACGGGTCAACAAAATGACTCGAATAAATTGAAGACCAAATCGAATCATGAGTTAAACATATGAGAATTAAAGGGCATAATTGAGCTAAATAGAAAACTTGGTGATTGCATGATAAAACTTGGATTCCATAAACTACCCTTAGTAATAAACTATGTTTAGGCAAGTCATTAAGGGTAATATGGGTATTTCGCACCTATTATCCATTAAACAAAAAGAAGCTAATTTTGCCTCCTTCTCCCCCATTTGCACGACAACAAGAGAAAGAATAGAAAGAGAGAATTTTTAGAGAAGCCTTGGAAGAGGGAGTCTAAAGCCTTGCATGAGATTGATTTTGGCCAAGAAAATCAAATCTAAGGGCCTAGGTAAACTTTCTTCTCCATGGCTTAAGCTTTGAAAGTTTGAATCCTTGAACTTTAGAAAGCTACCATGATACTATTATGATAAATTAGGTTAGTAGAAAGCCTAATTTTGAGTTAGTGATTATTGGGTTTTAGTTAGTGAAGCATGAACAACAAATTAAAAAGCTTGGGAATTTGGGCATTTGTAAATATGTTAGTTATGATATTTGATTTGGTTAGATGATTAAATTAGGGATTTTTTGATGTTAATCTTGTGTTTGGAATGCTGGAAAATCATGAGTTTAAGATGGGTTATGAACTAAGGTCATAAAAAGGAAAACTAGTCAAGTGGCCTAGAAAATGCTATTCTAAGTAGCCAACTTTGAGAATTTCCCTAAGTCGGGATTTAAGGAGTTTGGAGCTGAAATTCTAAACTATGATACTCATGTATACCTAGTTTAAGTGAAAATTTACGAAACCTTAATCCGAGTCCGGTAGTGAAAGATATAAGTTGTTCCGTAGGACTACCCAAGTAGTCCCGGGAAATCCGACCAGATCTGTTTTGAATGAAATCTGAAACTGATCGATTAAGAATTAAAATGTAAGGTTAATTGTACCTTGTAGAGGATTCTTCTAGCTTTCCAACGAGGTAAAATGGACTAAAATCGGACATCGAAGCTAGGAGATACGATCGTTTCGCTAAAAGATAGCAAAGTTGTCCCGAATAAGCAAATGAGCGAAAATTACATTTGTTAAAGTATGTAATCCTTAGAATTAAATGGTTTAGATATGCCCTAATGGATTATTATATGATTTTGGTTTGTTAGAGAATCAAAGAGAAGGAAATATTGAAGAAGAAGAGAGACTCGACGTAGCACGAAAAATAGGCAAAGGGGTTACGATCTACAACCCTTGATAGCTCGGGGTATTGGTGAGTGTGGCAAACCTTAGGGTTAGGACCTAGGGTCTTAACCAACTTTGGTTATTTGATTTGCTTTGTAATGTAACCAGATTAAATGAATATTTGATAATATGAGAAGGAGGATTAAATGATAATGACTTGTTTGACACTATGTTTGAATACTAGAAGATAAACTAGCTTAGAACATTTGCATAGCTCGGAAATACCGAGGTAAGTAATGGCACGCGGCTAAGGATGCCAGGTATGTGAGTCATGCATGAGGTATGTCCATGATAGCATGATATGTATATGCTTTTGATATGTTAGCATGCCTATGCTTTTGGATTTTGGTAACATGATGCCTATATATGCTTGATATGTTAGCATGACACATATGCTTTTGAATTAGGTAGTATGACATATATGTTTTTGAATTTAGTAGCATGACTTAATGCTTTCGATAATGCCATGTTATGTACATCATCTGTAATAAGGAACTTGAATAAGTAAAATAGAAGATTAATTGAATGAGAAACTCCGATTGAGCCTTGGGTTATAGTTGGTCATAGGTAGTACGGCATGCCTAGGGTCTGAGCTCATTTGTTAGTACTTCGGCACTTCTGATCAGTATTTCGGTACGTCTGTTGGTACTATGGGTACCTTTGTTGGTGGTTAGTCACCATTTGTAGATGCCATGGGTATCTTTTGTTAGTGTCCTCGTGGCACTTTTGTCAGTACCTTATGGTACTTCTGTTGACTCGCTTATCTAGTCTAACTATACCAAGACAACGTTTGAAACTAATTCGAAAAACTAAAATTAAGATAATTATCATAGAGCATTTGACATGTATTTGTCATGGAGCATTTGTTATAAACTTGCCATAGGGCATTCGATATGATTTGAACTTGAGCATTTGATATGTACTTGCCATAGGGCATTCGATATGATTTGAACTTGAGCATTGAATATGATTTTGCCATAGGGTACTTGCATATGACTTGCCATTGTACATTTAAGCATGTTGTGTGATGTACGAATTGCTATATGTAATTGATTTGTTGCTCATTTGAAGTATATCATTTGTTTTAATTCATGTCTAAATTGGTTAGACTTAGGCTACCTCACTAAGTACTTTTTAGTACTTACACTCTTTATTTCCTCCTTCCCAAACATCAGGTTCAAGAGTTAAAGAGATAGACCAAGCTTGAACCGGAGCAAGGACACGCAAAGCAAGCCAAAGTATGGTATTTTGATAACTTTTATAACTCCTAACGTATGGTGGCTTAGTGATCATGCTAGACTAGTATATGCATTTTGATAGCTAGCTCATGAATTGTGTATATATTTATATGATCATTTGAGCTTTTGGGTTGTAAGCCATAAGGCATAACATTCATGGTAGGCTAGCCTTGTATGTTTTAAGTTCTTGGCTATGGTTGGTATGTTGGCTTTAGAAGCATGCATTTGGTATATGGTCAATTTATCTTGGTGTCTAAGACATGTGAACTTAGGACACTAACATGATTGCTTAAGTAACCATAGTAAGGTAAGGTAAGAAGATTATCCTAAGTAAGGAATGGTTCGAATATTGAAATGTATAATGAATTGACAAAAATGAATAGGTCTAGTGAATAGTTATATGATGCCTAAGCATGTCTAATGATCCTTAAGGCTTAGGAATGGGTTGAGATCATCTAGATAGCCCTTTGGAAATGTCTAAGTGATTGAAAGGCTTTAATTTGTCAAATTCGAGCAGAGGTATCGATACCACTAGCTTGGGTATCGATACCATCCTTGGCAGAAACTTTTCATTCCGAAGCTTGTTTCGATACCAAGCTTTGACCTTAGTCAACGTGTCAATGAGGCAGACCAGTATCGATACCTGTTTCGATACTGGAGCTTCCAGAAACTTTTTGTATCGATACCAGTATCGAAGTAGGCTACCCAGCCTTGGTCAACGAGTCAACACCAAGGGCCGGTACCGATACCTGGTTCGATACTCCTGTATCGATACCAACATTAGGGGTATCGATACCTCCTTATCACTTGGGTTCAAATTTAATAAGGGTAATTGCTTAATTAATAAGATATAATTAATGGTGATTAAATGAATATGAATTGATATAGAAGTTTAGATCAAGCCAATTGAAGCTATAATTGATTAATGAATGGTATCTGAGACTTGAAATGGAAAATTGTTTAAGTATCGAAAAATTTTAAATTATCCTCGAATTTGTGTAAGTAATACAAGAACTTGGTCCGTAAAATAAGTAAGTATTAATAGAGATCAACTCACGCGTTACTTAAATAAACAATTTGTTTGAATTTGAATATATTGTTCGAGATTGTAAGTCCGGTCGATGCCCCCGTCTCCTAAATCGGGGCGAGGGTATCACATGAGATGTATTTTTGTAAGGAACGAATTAAACTCTGCAGGGAGCTGACTGGACCTATATCTCTAAAATATCACCATATATATTCCAACTACATATCTTTTTCATTTTTAGCAGGAAGTGTGGCGCTTGGTCTTGGGCAAGAAGAAAAGGCTCAAGCTTTATGTTGGCCCAAATATCAAGCAAAGCATCAAATCCAATGAGAACTAAATTTTTAACTTTGCTATGATCCATGTGCTTACCATTAATCAAACATTAAATCCTTCTTAAATCAGCCTGTCTAAATCCTAAATAGCAGGCACACAAGCCTTGGCCTTTAATCTAGAATTAAATACCAAGCCAAAAAAAAAAAACGACATTGATTACGAGTAATGCAAACTTTGGTGCTAGTTAGTTGCAATAAGGACTAGTTTGGGCATATAACTATACAGTTATGGACGGACTAGAATTTTATTTAAGGGATATAAACTATCAAAAAATTATATTATAAATGTAGGGTGTAAATTTATAAACGTTTAGAGAGTGTAAAATTAGATTATCAATAAAAAAATATAATATATAAACTATAAAAAACTTAAAATTTTTAAGGAGTACAACCATCATTAGCATCTCCTAGGTCCGTCCCCTGTACAATATTTGTATTATGTAGTGGTAGAGACTAGAGAGGTACCCCATCCCATGTAGTATTTATTGTATACCATAGTCATAGTATCACTTTTGGTATTATACTAGATTCTGTTACCATACTTTACAAATTCAATTACATGAACTGATCGATGTTAAAAATAAGATACACGTTTTACAGCTAGGATGTATCATTCTTCTAAGTATTTTTACATTACCAATAGCTTTGAATACTGTATCGAAAACGACTTCGTTCAGTCAAACATTTTGAATTTAAATTTTTGTTGGATGAAATGCTCAAATGATGGACTGAAATTTTCACCATTCACCTACTTCTCTGGATATTAAATCCATTAGTAAAAGCTTTAGAAGGGGTGAGAAAATATATATACTTGGAAATAATAATTTAATTTAATTGGAACTGAGCTTTGAAATATAAACGATCCAAATGTTGTCTTAAATCCATGGTTGAAGTTATCGCTTATAATTATATATACTTGATATAGATTATTAGATATATTTATTTTTGTAATGATATTTTTAATATGGTTTTATATATCTTAATATTTACATTTGAACATGCATGAAGGATTAATATTAAAAAAAAAGTGAACCGACAAAATATTTATACATTCAAACAAAAAATTTGTAATAACATTAATCTCAAGGTGTCGGCTGAGAAAATAGTGTACAGAGGAGTTGAGAAAGAAAGTATGCGTGTTTTGTCGTACTAGTACTCCACTTTGGAAAAAGCTGCAAGAAGTTTCTCTAATATTTCATGGCATCTGAATTCTGAATGCAGATTTATATCCGCCATACTGGTCTTGGTGCATGCCAGAATTGAATGTCTTTATATTACCAGTTGATTAAGAAACAAGGCCATGCAAGTGGGGATTCGTGGAAACGATTCACGGCGAAATTGAATGCTACCGATTGTCTGCCATCGAGAAAGCCGATGCCAATCGTATGCATGCATTCTGTCTTCAATGGCAACTTCATAGCAAGTTGGAGCCGATTCACAGGGGACCACTTCATTTCAGCAGTCCCAACTTGTTCAAACAGACATCCATTGTCTTCTTCTATGTCTATGCACTGTTCTATTAATTCCAGCTCGGTGATCTTACAAAAGTATCCTACGTACATCAGCCTCTTTGAACCCCTTATGTTTCGGAGATGTCGGGGCAAGCTGCAAGAGACAGACAACGATTCATGCATGGGGTGGATTTGTCTAAAGATACATATCTTTGTCATCCATTTTTTGTCTGTTCAATAAATCTTCTTTTCGGCTGGAAGGCAATGCTAGATGTTCAGAACTTGGAAAAGCTACACTGGTGACAGCACTCAGAACACATGCAGTACTGCTGTCGAAGTGAGCACTGAAAATAGGCAACCTAATGAACAAAATTGATGTTATTACACTAACTTTAACATGAATTTGGGTTTTGCAAATCTTATTACACAGCAAAAGATCCCGACAGAATGCACATTAAGTCAAATGTGGACAATCAACTCAAATGATGAAAGCTCATGCGTGGAGTCGAGAAAGTTTTACAAGAGAAATAGTTTCATCATTACACAAGTAAAACTGTATTTTGAGTTACTAGGAAAATTTTCATTACAATCGGATCGTGTTGTCGTATTACTGAAGAGGAAAGAGTGGGGTAATAAGTAAGAGTATGGTCAAAGAAAGTGGCGCCCATAGGATGGAAGATTTAGATTTCCAATCGCAGACTGGAATTACATTGGTGGGCTCTTATTTTCTTCCATGCCAGCCAACTTGGAAATTAAAATTTTTTATTTTATTTTATTTTATTTATGAAAATATCACTTATATTACGATGAAAAATATTTTAATTTTAAAATTTAGAGTATTTTATTTACGGTTTTATGTATAGGAGTTTAAAATTTTAATTATTATCTTTAAATTATATAAATTTTATATCTAAAACTTAAATCTTATACGTTAAATTAAGACCTTAAACCCTAAAAATAAAATATTTATTAATAAATTTTTAAGGTATTTAATACAATACTTTTAACTGATTTAAAAAAAATATTTTTTTAATCGAACTGATTTAATAAAATTATTAATTACATTACATGTTTTCTTTTAATATTCTTCTAGTTCTATGGAATTTTCTCACCGCTTCATTTCACGAACTGTATAGGGCCCTTTTTTTGTGATGATATTATTATTACTACCACAATGGAAATCAAAAATTCAATTCTGTTTATGTACACTAAATTTTTATTTAACATAAAATGGTTATAATAATTATATATAAATTATATGCGTCCTTTTTCATTAAAAAGTTTTTTGGTTAACAAATTATAAAACACCATATTATTAAAGTTTATAATGTAATAATAAAATACACAACTTTAATATTAATCAATGTTAACATTGACGGAGTTACTAAGGGGTAGGGAGGGACGATCGCCCCCTACCCCGAAGAATTTTTTTCAATTTTGTTCCTCTATCCAAATTCTTTTAAAAATTAATTTTTATGAATTTACCCATTATTTTTAAACATTTATATTTTATCCCTCAACCTCTAATCCTGGTTTCATCCCTGGATGTTGGCTTTCTATTTTCAATTTTAGAGCATTCCTCCCTTCTCTCCCTATTCCACAAACTAAACATAATAAGTGTTCAAATAATTATGATATACCTTTAAAAAATGAATACGACGAGAAAAAAGAAAACATGTGTTGAGATAATCCTGCTATTATACTGATTTGTTTTGTAATAGTTCATTCTTATAACATTAATTTACATTTGTGTTATTTGTATTTAATTTAAAAAAAATATGGGTGTAATTGTAATATATTTAACTAAAAAATGTATCACATAAAAACATGCAATATTTCCATAGTTTTTAAAATTTTTATACAAATCAACTTTAAAATTTATAATTAGTATATGATTTACATAGACCAATAGAACACGAAAATATATTTGTTATAATGGACATTTTATAAAACCAAAAAATGTTATGTAAGGTAATTTTTTAATAGCATAATATCGTGTTTATTTTTATACATTCTTAATTCTTTAGTAATATATATATATATATTACAGAAAATATAGTTTAAATTTAAATCTTTTAAGATTAAACATAGTTTCCCCCCTACCGATATCACTTTAGTGTGTTCATTACATAGGAAGGTTAGATGCATTATTAAGATGATGGACCTATATAATTAGTTGCATATCACTCTTCTCCCTTACGACGAGAAAAAATAAAGTTAGGAATGGAGTTGAGATTTGAGTTGTGAGGGTAAACATGAATGTTTAGAAATAGAGGATAAATTTATAAAAAAATATATTTTTAATAAAAATTAAAAAAACAAACAAATTTTTCGGGGTGGGATAGATGATCCCTCCTCACTCCATTTAATTTCGTTTCTAAAACTATATATTTTTAGGTAATTAATATAACTCTGTAGGATCTCTCTCCCCCTCATTAATAATTTTGTCAACTATTCACGTTTTTGATAAAAATACACCAAACCTATTTGAATCATTTGTCCCACCCCTACCCCTCGAAACAAAATTGGTATACGGACATAAATCAATGTTCAAAAGGGAATGACTAGATCGGTAGTTGAGAAGCACCGCTCCAGGTACTTAAAAAAACATGTTCTGAACTTTTCGCTATTCTTTAAGTGTCACCGTGTAATGCGGCTACTACGTTTGGATTAGGTTTACAAGCAAATATTATCACAATTGAAAGTATAATGATAAAATTGAAATCAATTCTATAATAAAATAATTATTTGTATAATTTATCTTAAATTTTATTAGTTTGGATCAAACTTAAATCATTTTAGATCATTATATTTAAGTTATAAATAAAATAAATTAATCTAAATATATTTTGGTTATAATTGAACCAAGAATAAACCGAATTAAATATCGTATTTTTAATAGATACCGGTTCGGTTTGTGACTAAATCAATTGGAATTCGTTGTTTTTAAAATGTACATATATGTTCTATTGTGATGTGATGGCCAGTCTTTGAAGGCGCCATTTAAAGAGGATAAAATTGTATTCTAACATGATATGCGTGGAATGGACCGAAAAGGATAACGTAAGATGATTATAGTTCGAATTTAAATTAGATTGTATAGAATTTAAGTTTATATTCGATTATAATTAAATTTAGATTTGAATTCAATTATTTTTATCAGTTTTTTAAATTATATTTGAATTAAATTATTATATTTAATATTAACCTAAATTTAAGGGGAAATCCACGAATTTTAATATTTTAGGATACATTATATTTTGGCCCACTCATATTTTTATTTTAATACAAATTAATCCTTATTTTTGTATATTTTTAATTTATGTCATTAAATTATGTATTTATTTATTTTTATCCCTTATTTATTGTCTATATTTTAATTTTTGTGTTTATTCTTTTTGTTTATCAGTTATTTTTTTATTTTAGTTCATAAATTTAGATAATATGTTTTAATTGT
Source organism: Abelmoschus esculentus (assembly GCA_035048815.1). Taxonomy (NCBI): domain Eukaryota; kingdom Viridiplantae; phylum Streptophyta; class Magnoliopsida; order Malvales; family Malvaceae; genus Abelmoschus; species Abelmoschus esculentus. Next base: position 3,886,934 of record JAUCBN010000010.1, read on the forward strand.
ATCTTATAATTTCACATTATTTATTATTTTCTTCATTATTTTTATAATTTTTGGGAAATTATTGATATTTATATTTATTTTTTTTCTATGATTTTATCTTTGTTTTGTTTTCATGTTTAGGTATATGTGTATTTTTATTATGATGTACAAAGATATAGTATTTTTATTAAGTTTAGTTAATAGATATAAATCATAATAAATATTATTTTTCTTTTACTTGTATTTTTAATATATTTATATTTTTATTATAACTTTTTATATAAATATATGCAATTTTATTTTTACCATTATTTTTATTTACCTGATATGTATTTATGTTTTTTTTTAATATAATTAGCTTTATTTACTTTATATATGTTGACCTTTTGTTTTAATGTGGTTATTACAAATGGCATTTTGTTTTAAAAATTAAAAAATCATAGTAAAAATTTTAATTCAAACTTAAATATAAATCAGATTTGAATCAAATTTAAATTTAAATTTAAATTTAAATTCAGTTTTGATCTTAACAGTATTCATATATAATTATAACAATATTTATAATTATTAAATAATAAAAAATATATAAACATATATTAGTTTATAATCTACTTCAACCATTTAAAAAAGTGTCTAAATTTTTTATATATTATCGTAATATAAAAATAAACGAATATAATATTTTGAATAAAAAGATTAATTATTATTTATCCCCAAAGAAATTGAAAAACGTGTCTTATCTCTATCGAATATGACCACTCATAGCCGAGCACACTTGTCATTTAACTCAATCGGGCAGTAAGCCCAGACCAGCAGAAGCTAAGAATATAACATTTTATTTATTTAATACAAAGCGAGAGTTGTCGGAATTACTAATTAGGCAACCCAAACCCCAACCACTGATCTTTGCTCTCATCATTGTCTTCGTTTTTCCATCACATTAGAAAAAGACAAAACAAAGTACAATTAGATATAAATAGAACGAAATAAAAAAATAAAAAAATAAAGTGGTGTGAGCTTTCAAGATCGTACTGGATAAAACCAGACTTCAAATGCTTTAATTGCTTTTGAAACTGTCAGGCAGAACCCTAGCCATGTTTTTCTTCTGCCAGACGCGTTTATCTATAGGAAGAAGACAAGTAAAAAGCAATGAATCGGATTATCAGAGCATCATCTTTTAGCCAGCGGTGCTGCATGAGAAAATTTCAAACTTCAAAGCAAAGCTATGCTCAGCTTCTACCATTTTTTATCCACAAAATATTGAAGAGAATCTGTCGAATAACTAACGTGTAATAGCTATGACAAAGATTTTTTTTGATTTTTCGAGTATATTTTTTATTTATTTTTTTCTGAAAAGGAAAAGAACGAAGTATAATTTGATCAATTAATAAGCAATAGAGTAATTAAAAATTTAAACAAAGGTGATTAATGATCATTTGATGGAACAAAGGTACAAAAATACTGGATAAACTTGGAAAGGAAGAAAAAAAATCTAAACCTCCGTTGATTCACAGTACTTTCAAAGATGATAAGTTTGATAAAAGAAAGCTGAAAAAGCTAAATCTTTCGACTAATTAGTAAGGCGGTGGAGGTCTAGCAGTTGGAGCCCAAATGACATCTGATCCACCCAAATGACTGTTATACATAGAAACCCCACAAGAATCTGCCCCACCACCGTGACTACTATCTCCACCGCCACCAGAGATGGGTGGAGACTGTCCACCTGCACCGCCAGACGACACTGTATTCCTACCTTCTTCTTCCACGGGTAACCGATGATATGAAGGGTTGTTGAACGTAGCAGCTACGATAAACACGTTGCCAGCTGCTACAAGCGGGCCAGCTACGAAACCTCCAACGACCTGTCCTTGAGGACCGGCCAAAGATATGGAAATCGTGTTGGGCACGTGGCACGACGTAGTTTGGGACAGGAAAGTGGCCGAGAGGGACAAGATGTCGAATCTGCCATGGAAAGTTATGGTGGCTCCTGGAGTGGCCGAAGAAGGTTGACGGAGAGTGACGTTGGAAACCACCCCAGATCCCGTAAGCACACAGATTCCAATGTTCTTGCGGCGAGAGAAACGGGAGACAGCTTCTACAATATCGTTCCCCCCAGGGATTTCCAGAATGTAAGGACTCATTGCCGGGTCAGGCTCGTGAGTGATGACAACGGGTGGCTTAGGCTTGTTCTTCGAACCAGGAGGACGACCCCTCGGTCTACGAACGATCTCGATGCTTGCTCCATCACCACCACTGTTAGCACCACGAGCCGATCCACCGCCGTTGCCACCACTGGGAAGAGAAGGGCTATGAGATGCGGCGGCGGAAAGATCTTTGGGAGCATGTTTAGGGGTGTGGGTAGTTTCATCAGAGTCGGGTGTTTGAGAATCTCGAGAGAGCTGAAAGTGATGAGAGAAAGGATGAGTTTGGTGTTGGTGTTGGGGTGGTTGTTGATGGTGGAGCTTTGAGAACATGGTGTTCTGATTCCTGGGTTCTACATATTCACCTTTCATTCTTGGAAAAGAAAATTAATAAAAATTTCACAATAAAATAAAGAGAAAACAAACAAAATCCGTCAATCCATACAACTCTAGTAGTAAAATAAGAGAAAAAGAAGAAGAGGGTACTGGGAGAAGAGACAGATAGAAGGGATGAATAATAAATAAATGGTGATGGGGGAGTACTGGAAGGTTTTAGATTGGGAGAGAGAGAAGGGGAGGTGGGTGAACTTTGAAACCAAGTAAAGACTACTGGCGCCGCTGGTTGGAGGTACAGTAGGGTCCACACATCCACCATGAGAGAGAGAGATTGGGGAAGAAAAATGGGAGACTGGTTAGCGCAAGGCTCTTCTTTTGTATTTCCACCGCCTTTGGCTTTGTTTTTTTCTACATAGTTGAATGGGAAAGTGAGAGTTGAGCAGCATGGGGCATGGGGCATGGCATCCCCATTGAGCCAAAGATAAGAATCGGATAAGATTTGTATATCATATCAGACTTATCTAACTAAATTAGTAAGTGCTAACAATACATTTCAAAATATAATTATCATTCATGCAAGATGTCATGTCATTTTATCATTCATTCAGATAAACATAATTCCAATACAACAGAAATATATAAAATAATATACGTAATACGAAAGAACCGGCGGAGTAGTCTAGTAGGGTTTGGATCCATCCGACCGAGTGGATTGACACTGACTCTTCTTGTCCTAACCTCCCAAACCTAAAAAGATTATATACAATATCTTTTATATTTATTTATTCTTTAATTTCCTTTGATGAGTTCATCTTCGTTTTTAAGAGAGCAGTCATCGTTTTACTCCTGCTGACTACTGTGTCATTTATAGCTAAACCTGTGGCTCTGGTCTATGTGTTTTACTTCTGTGTTTCAAATTCAATCATAGAAATGTTTGAAAATCTCAGCTCACTTACTTTGACATAGAATAATTAGGTCGGTGGTATGTTTTTCTTCTTTACCATCCTCACTCACGTGATTAATAGATTCGAGTGGCTGGGGTTTCTTCAAGGACGGATTTCTACTTTTTTTTTTTTTTAAGTATTTTAGTTTCGTATAATCACATCATTTATCCCGAAGTTTGAGAAAATTTGCAATTTTAGTTCCTTTCCCACATCCTCTGAAACGAAAGAAAACTGAGAAGAATAAATATGGTGGGAGACGAAATTAGAGTTGAGGATTGAGGAATAAAGTAAAAGGGGAAAATATATTGTTCAATACTTCATATTTTTTTACTCTTATTTTAATTACTTAATTTTTATAATTTAATAATTAAATTTTATATATGGAATTTTTTTATAAACTTTGAATTTTTAATACTATTAAATATAAAAATACTTTAATATAAATAATAAAATGATGTTTTATTGTTATTAATATTTAAAATAAACCAACAAATAACTTTTAAAATTTATTATCGTTTAATTTTAAATTATATCAAATGACGTAACTTGACACGTTGAGTTTAAATTTAATATTTATTTTATTAGAAAATATCATAAAATTCGTGAATCTTAACATAAATTTTTTAATTTTTTTTATCTTTTAATCTATTTTTAAAAAATTTTAAAACAATTTTGATAAAAAAGAAATCAAATTCGCACTTATAAGTTGAGATATAATGAGAGGTGAAACATAAGACTCTCAAAATTTTTAAAAAATTATATTAAACATCAAATTTTCGAATGTATTTGATTCTTAAAAATTTAAAAATTTTAAATTAATTTTTTAAAAATTATTAAAAATTTTAGTTAAAATTTGATCATCGTTTTAGTTTTTTAGTTCATATAATAGGGTATTGGTTGAGTAAGGTACAATATATTTTTCGTAATGTTTAAATGGCATTACTTTTAAAAAGTGTGGTTGCAAGAAGTGATTCTAAAAATGTGGTAGAAATATGAATTTAAAAAGTTAAGTAGTACTTATTATTGATGTTAAAAAATAATTTTAAAAAGATGAATATTTATTTTAAACATGATATTATAAGATATATGTGTTAAATTATAATAAAATTTTTAAAGTTTTGTTAATGTTATGATTATTAAATGAATCGGCTTAAATTATAATAAAAACTTTAATTTTTATATAATTTAATTTAAAAATATAAACTATATTTTAGATTATATACAAATATGACAATTACAAAATTAATAATAAATTTAAAATATATTATAAATAAATAATTTTATTTTTAATATAAATATTAAAATAAATTATAAATAAAATAAATTTATTTTTAATATGAATATTATAAAATATATATTATTTTATAATTATATGTGTATAAACATTATTTTAAATTATAAGGGTTAAAAATAATTTTATTTTCAAATTAATTTTTTTAATACAAAAATCATAAATTTTGATTTTTAAATTTTAATAAAAAATAAATTCGAAAAAAAAAACCAAAATTTAGTTGATACACAAATGGTTTTGAACAAGTTGAGGTGGAGAGATACCGAATACATTGATTGGATAAATAATTTTAATATTAATTATTAAATAATAAGTTGAGGTGGAGAGATACCGAATACAAAAATCACGTAATTTTTTTTTTATCATTTCCAGCGCGACACTTTTTTTTTAAGACAGTGATCGATAAGTAATTTTAATATTAATTATTGAATAATAAGTTTATTGTTATTTTATATTTTTAATAAGAATATATGTATTTTGTGACTAAGGACGAAATTAGAATCTAAGATTAGAAAAAAAAACATAAATATTTAGAAGTACAAGGTAAATTCATAAAAAATAAAAATTTAAAAAATTTAAATAGGAAAAACGAAAATGTAAAAAGATAATTCTTCGGGGTGGGGGCGATTGCCCCACACACCCCATATGGCTTTGTTACTGTTTGTGACACATTTTTTTGTCTTTGTGGAGCAATTTTTTTATTTTGTTGGTACTCGTATTTAGATCTTTATAACACTAATTTTTTATTATAATTATATCAGTGTTTATAGAAAGATAGATTCTCGATCAATTGATAATTGTTTGCTTACAAATGTAATCAGTCTCGGGTAATGAAACCATCTAATTTATAGCTTAATTTGCTCGTCACTCACTTTTTACACCATAATACATCTCGTATGGACTACTCTCTCTCATTTGGTTTGCTTATAAAAATATATATATATTTTTAAATTTTTGTATAAGATTTTGAACTATTCTCCAACACTATCTCTTCTAGATACGTTATATTTATGATATTTTTTTTATAATTTCTTAATAAAATTTAGTTATCATAACAATATTTTGGCAAGCTCAATAAGATACTTAAAAAAAGCGTAGGGACCATTGGCTTCGATGCGAAGGGCATTTATCCAAAAGCAATGGAATCGTGAGCGAGAGTGGTTTGGTTCCATGACACAAGAATTTGTAGCCAAGCTTTCGACCCCAGCATGACTGGAAGGGCATTACAAAACCATATATTTCCCATTTGAGTCAGTGAAGTGGAATCTGCCATCTTTTGGAACAGCATAGGAAAGTAAAAGCAGTTGCATGAATACGGAAAATGTTGGCATCAGACAAAACATTTTAAGACAAAAGGGGAAAACTTCACTGCTACTGTCTGTAACTCATGCTTGTAGATGGATATATGTAAAGCCAAAAATATGCAGGTCTTGTTATTTTGGTTAACTTATAATGTATTCATATTATCATTTATTCGAGCTACCTACAACTTAACCAAAATAGAGGGGTGTAAACTTTTTTTTTTCTAAAATAATATAAAAATTAAAAAACTAATTGTTAATAAATAATTGGAGACAACGATTTCAACAAATTCCGTCGTAATGTAAATTTGAAAGTTTTAATAAATAATCCATTTAACTTATTCTATCGAATAAATTGATATTAATTTATTGATTAAATGGATAAAAATATTTATGTTGTTTTATGTTATATGAGTTTGAATATCATCAATTATCTTTAAAAATATAATTATTTTTTTATTTAATAAAAAATCAAATCAAGTTTAAATATAGGTTCAAATTTTATTTATCTAATCTAAAATATCAGTGTTGGTCCAACGATTTTAAGAGTACGGAGAATTTATTAAAATAAAATCCTTAATTTATAATTTTAAACAACAAAATATATACATGTAAACATCTAAAAATCAAATATTTTTATTTATAAATAATTTTTTTTTGAATGTTTTAACTTTTAAAGTATTGTTATATATAATTATATAAATAACTTTTATTTTTGAAATTCTTTTTTAGATACTTATATAATCGTTCTTATCATGTTTATTCAAAATACTCTAAAGATGACTCGATACAATGAAAGAATCATGATTTTGACGCAGTGGCAACTTCAAGTGATTAAAAAAGAAGAATAGGGGTGTGCATTCGGTTAATTCGGTCGATGGTCGAACCGAATTAATCAAAATTTTAAAAATCTTAAACGTTAACCGAATCGAATTACCTTTAACCGAATTAACCGAACCAAAATTATTTTGGTTAAATTACATAATAGATCACTAAATTATGCTAAAATAATTTTTTAGTCACTAAACTTTTATTTTGTACTAATTTAATATAAAATCTAGTGAACATTTTATAATATAAAAAAAATTGATGAACATTTTATAATTTTTAAAGTTAAATGACTATATATATATAATATATATAATATTTAATATATAATAATTTCGGTTAATTAATTGATTTCGATCTGAATTAACCGGTAACCGAATTTTTAAAAAAAAAATTGTTAACCAAATTTACCAAAAATTAATCGATCAAATTAACCAAAATAATTTTGATTCAGTCAGTTAATTCAATTAAAACCGAATAATGTATACCCCTAAACAAGAACACCAGGGAGTAAGGGCTAACACACAAGTGCTGTCAATGTGTGATTTGTGGGGGAGCAAAAATCTTCTGCACCTTTCCTATACCTTCATTTGTGCCTCCTTTGTTATTTTACTAAAAATTAAATTTTAAACCCTAACCCATATTTTTATATCCTAAACCCTAAACCCTATACCTAAAAAATACACCCTACTTCTAATTTCCTATACCTAACCTAAACCCTATACCTTAAACCCTCTAATTTAAAGTGGAAACATAAATAAGGCATGAGAAAGGGACAGATGATTTGGACTCTTTGTCGGGAAAGGAAATTGGTTTACCCAACTAGGTATAAAAAAATAGAGCCAAATCACTACGGTTCATTGTTTTGGCATATTACTAAACCACAATAAAATATACCAAATTGACGCCTAAATTTGTGATAAAAAAATAAGACAATGTACTAATCAGAGCTGAAACATTTTTCTTATCAATAGAAACAATAAGATGTATATTATTTTTTAGGAAGTCTATTATCTACTTTTGAATATTATTAAATGTTATTAACGTTAAATATTATTAAATTAATTAATAAATATTAAAAATATAGTTTTAATGTATAATTAGTTTAATTAAAAATTTTATTTAAATAATTTATAATTGTCTATCGAATTTTTAAATTTTTATTATTTAATTTAATAATGTTTGTCAATACTTAACGTAAACAATATTTAGTAGTGTTAACTCACGTAGAATTTTCCTTATTTATCATCCCAAATCTCAAAAAGTGTTTAATTTCATAGTTTGTTATTATAACTTTATTTCTAAAGCTTTGACCGTAACAACAAACTTACGTCAAAGGGTGCTGAAGCAGAAACTGATGGAGATTATAGAGTCCTGTTAATTTTATCTTTGTCAGATTGTAATATTTAAGATATCGGTATCACGAGAACTAAGTCAACCTTGCTACTTCTTATAACTGCACTAAGTAAACTAAAAACACAAGTAAATTGAAGGGTTGTATTATAACTACGATAACTAATAAAGCATAAAAGTAAGTAACGAAATAATGAGATAAAAGCGAGACTAGATTGAGTGCTTTATAGAGGAGAATCCAATTATGTTAAGTATCCATTTATTAATACAATGGGTTGAACTGTTGCCTCGGCGGATCGCACAAAGGGTCGCCGCAGCTGCCTAGGCGGGGTTATGCCTTGTTGACAATTCAACATTCCATAGTTCGACAGAGCATCCTTGTATGTCTTCTTCCTTATCCCTAAGTGAAGAGAACTGTTGAAACCCACGTCTTGATGATACCTCCCGGCGTGAATCAAGGGCGGATAACAACCAAACACATGCATCTTGTTAGTCGCTGAAATCCTTGACGGATTAGTCAATGTCCATGAGCAAAGACCGCATTTTCTCATTTTGTGAACCTACATCTCCCGATGCTAGGCAAATGAGTTTTTTCTCACATATTATCTTTCGAGCTCATATGTAAGAAGAGTAACTACCAAGAGAGAATAAACTATGAAATAAGTTTTGCATTAATAAATATCAAACATAACATGACCTTTATCATCAACTACTCTACAAACAATCTAAACCTCCTAAAACTTAGAACATGATGAAGGCAACGGCTAAAGGTATAATAATGTGAGAATCCGTCTCGACTCCACACTAAACTTAAACCTAATAAGTGCCTTATATAGGTCAAGCCCTAAGTTGATTTTTTCATGCATGAAAGAGTTCTAAACGGGAAAGAAATCTAATTTCTAATTAAACTGTATTAATTTAATCTTATTTCCTAAAATCTCTTCTTTCCCGCGGTTGGCTTTGACATGGGCATGGCCTCCTAACTGAGCTTCTTCTTTCTCTTGCTCTTTGTCCGTTAAGATTGGTATCTTTTCCTCTTTCTGTTGAGCACCGATTGTTATCTTTTACGTTGTTGCGTCGGCCTTTTGAGTGCTGCCGTGGCGGGTGTTTCGTCTGCAATTCAGCATCTATTTCTCCTTTGGCTATCTCTGTGATATAGTTTCCTGTGAAAGAATTCATAAAGTTAGTGTTCGGATGTTAAAATATAAAAAATAATCAGAAATACCTATTATTGCTTTTAATTTTGTCTTTATTAACAATAAACGAATAGAAAATAATATAAAAAATAAAGACTTTTGAATACTCATCAGAAACATTTTATGAAACACAACTGTGTTGGTTGCTAAACTTTAGTTGTTGGAAACCGAACTTTGAAAAAATGTTTTAAAGGTAAAAGAAGTGCTGAGTTGTGTTTGGGTCATTGGATTAATTACAAGCACTTACTGTATCGAAATGGGAAAATGGCAAGGTTCCTAGGAGGAAGAAAATAGAATGGAAAAACAGACAATTATGGATGCCCGACACACGTGGGATAAAACCACAAATTTTGTAACATCGGCACAATGCCAGAAGAATGAAGATGAGTCCGGTAATGAAGCGATCTGCAGGTATTTTATGGAGAGATCTTATATCTTTTAAAATTTAAATAGTTAACTCGAATATCTAAGAATATAAATTTTAAATTTTAAATATTAAATTATATATCCTACAACATAAATTATAACATCTTGAACCATAATATATATTTCTAAACTTTAAATTCAAAAATTTACACAAATTTATGTATCAAAATATTTTTTATATTTATACACGAGCTCTTTAGCCCAAACGATTAATGGAACGATTGTTGTTCTTAGAGGTCACGGGTTCGAACACCAGTGATGCTAGCAGAGTAATTGAGCAATCAATGTTAAATAGTGGAGATTATATTATAGAAAATATATTATTATAATCACTATTAGCTTGTTAAAAAAATATATATTTTTTATATTTGTTATATATACATCCAATTTAACCTTTTAGTAATATATTTATTTTAAATTTATTGCTAAAGAAACCCAATACTGCCTCAGCCTACCAAAAACTATAAGCAGTTTCATTATCCGACCCAAAAATCCGAGCCCGTTTACTTCCCATTCCTTGGGCTAACCTAGAAACCCGGTTCTCCACCACATCCTTCAAAGCCCGTTTCAGTAGTCCAATCTGCTCCTCGTCACCGCTCCATTGCATCACCACAACGCTTTGGGTCCGCCCGCCAACTGTCGTCATCTCAGCCCGAATCACCTTAGCCTGGACCGACCTGATCACCCGGCTCAAATCATGGTTCAAACCCAGTCTATCCTCGCAGCAAAACGTCGCCTTCAACAACTTCCCTTCTTCATCACAAAAGCTCAAATCCACCTCGTCGCATTCCCCGGGAAACGGCCAAGGGGTGTGGAGCTCCGGTTGGATTTCATTACAATATCCGTCAGGGTCGAGCTTCCCTACGTCTTCCACTTGCTTCTTCAGCTCCCTCACGTGATGGACAACCTCCGCCAGCAACGAAGCCTTATCCGTCTGTCCCCAAAACAAGCAAACAAATTAAATAACATTAGTCTTAACAGCAATATAATAAGTTTTGTTTTGTTAAGTACCTTGGTGGTGTTGGGGAGGAGAGAGCGGAGAGTGGAGAAGTGGGCATTGATACGCTGCCTGCGCCTCCTTTCAGCTTCCTTGTGACTCTTACAAGCTTCCATTGATTTTCCCTCCGATAAAGATTTGATGGGATCGTCACCATCTATTAAAATGACCGGACTGTCGTTCTCAACACCACAGAAACTTTTTAGAGGAAACATTTTTGCCTTACGATATTAGGGTAAAAGGAGAAGAAGAAGAAGAGAATGAAGCGAGACGAGAACTGTGTAGTTAGACAAGCACTTGTTTTTTCCTCTCTTTTTTACTGTCACTGCTGATAATGACTTAAGTAAAAGCTGAGTAATCGTTATCCGAGGTGGGACTTGGTTAGAGTACTGCAAGAAGAAAATTAGTAGTAAAATAAAAGAGCAAGTAAAAACAGAATAATAGTCAAAATTAAACCAGTAAGTCACCACTGATTCTGTAGGTAATTTTGACTGTTTTTATTATAACGATGGGAAGAAGACAGGAGAACGGGACGTGAAGGGAGGCAATCATTTTGAAATGTAAAAGAGTCACGTTCACGGCGGGAGAGTGACGGTGTCTGGCGCCGACAGCAATTGTCCCAGCAAGGCAGGACCTTATCTGATACGTCCGGACTATATATAATAGTAGTATTCGTTTCATTGCTTCAGTTTCACACGCATTCTCTTGTTTCTCTTTTTATGTATTCATCGACATCGTCTCTGGCTGGCTGCTATCACTGCCAGGCAGCAGGCTGCATATGTGTGTGTATATATTGGTTACTTCAACACGATATATTAGTTTTTGTTATTGCCTGATGTCACCGCTCAGCTTCTAAACTTTTAAATTTCGTTTATTTTGATTACTTGGTGGTTAAACCTTTAATACATCATTTATTTTTTTGGATACATTTTTGCAAAAATAAACCCTACGACTTTTCTCTCCAAACCCATAGTTTAGAACTTCGTACGACTATTCGAGTTAAAAAAAAATTCGAATCAAAACGATAGAAAATCAAGAATACAAGAAAAATAATATATCTCGATATAATATTGATAAGACCATAGAGTTTACTCATCAACAACGGCGTATGCATGTATAATTAGGGTGAGCCTGTGCTCACCTTAAACTTTTTATGTGTTGTGTTCACCTAGCTAAAATTTTAAAATTTTATGTGTACTCACCTTCAAATATTTTTTTAGATCCGTCAATACTCATCGGAGTCAGATATTTTTAGTATGTTTTTTCATAAACAACCCCTCCAAACATTGTAGTTTAGTGTTGTCATTAATCACTTAATAACATAACACGAGTTAAAAAAAACAAACGAAACTCGAAAAATTTAGAGTAAAATTAAAAGTTCAATGATCAAAACATAAACAAATAATAAAGTTGAGTGTCAAGAGGTAATTTACCCTTAAAGAACTAGGTTGACAAGGTGTAGGAGTTGCATGTGAGGGTGACCCCCACTAGATCTTGAACAGTGTAGAGCAGTGAGATCAACCTCCCTTCCCTATCCACGATCACGACATTTCCTTTGCTTCGTTAGGACACTACTCAACTTGTGTCTCATGGCTCATACATTCCTTTCTATTCAGTAAACCTCGTTACTTCTACCGACACAAGCCAATAACGATTCATACATCGAATGTTTATGTTTGAGTCTCCTATGTAAATATGAGGTAAACAAGCAATTCATAAGATGATGAATATTATAATAAAGAATAGATTTTATTTGTACATATTATTTTTTAAGGGTTAGAATTAAAGATTATAGTTTGAAAATTATGATTTACTCTCTCTATCTTAATAAAATTATCACTTTGAGAAACTGATAACTTTTATAAGATAAATTTATTTATTATTATTCTTTTAGTTTTTCAACAAAATTAAAGTTAACCTTTTAAGGGTTAATTTATCATTTAAATTATTTTATATTATTTAATTAATTTTTAGTAAAACTTCGTAAAAAGTTAACATGTTATCATATAAAATAGGACAAAGGGACTAATTCTTAGTGTCTAAGATTTAGTGTCCTTAAAATATCACGCGACATCTTTTAAAGCCTGCTTGTGAAAAGAAAATATTTCATTGATAATAAAAATTTTATTTTTCACAATTAGTGTATTTTAGAGTTTAATGTTCAAATTTTAAAACTTATAATTTGAATTTTAAAGTTTAGAGTTAGCTCTTAAAATTTAATATTTAATATTTAATATTTATTTTTAAAAATTAATGTTTAGTGCTTCAAAATGACAGGCGATAGTATTTAAAATTTTCTTGTACAAAAAACTTCGTTAATAGTGCATCAAATATTAACGTTTCTCACTGTCACTAAACTTTTAAATTTAGAAATATTGTTCTAAAAATCAATTTTATAAGTTTAAAATAAAAAAAAATATAAGTAAAATAAGGACAAGAGGAGGTAGAAGTTGAGTTATTAATGAAAGTAACTTTACACAGAAGGAAAAACAAGGGAAGATCTGAGTGATAGCAGGCAAAGCTCTGAGGAGTACGTCCTTCCCATATTCCACTGCCAAACGCAAGGCTGTGAGGGGACCAACGTCAGAAAACAACAGTTTAAATTACGTACTTGGAAAATACACCACTCCACACTCGTTAAAAAATGCAGAGGCACAAAGTTAATGAAAGAAATGGAAGCGAAAAGATGGTAAAAATATGGGATATTAGTTTCCTCAGCAAAATCCAAGGCCCTTTAAAGCCGAAGTGAACTTCAAATTAACACTGTTCCAACTGATGGATGCCCCTAAAAACAGGCCAACAGCTGTAATCGTTGTGCAGGCAATGCCTCTCTAAGCTTTTTTTTTTTTTTTTCAACTTTGGTTCCTTTATAACCAGTTCTTTCACTTCAGTTGATAACATGTACAGAAAAGGTGACAACGTGAAAGATCAATAATAGGGATGCATTTTACCCATTTAGCTGAAAAATATTCAGTGTTTGTTCATGTGGCATAAGCTGCTCCGATTCCATTGCAACTTGCAAGTCTGTCTTTGTTCATGTATGAACCAAATTTTGTTGGTGCACAGTTGATAGCTATGTCATTCAAGCCAGCTCAAATTGACTGGAATAGTACCATGCCATGGGCAACTTGTTATGACAACCTTGACTATATGAGTCCGTTTTTGTCAAACGGTGGCCCGGGAGGTGCAATCAAAAACAGACCTTGCATGAGTGTCGTTCTTAAGTGCAAATAGTCTACCTATTTTTCATACATCCATTTATATCTCCGCTTTAAATTAAAGGGCCTATTTTTCATACATCTATTTATATCTCCGCTTTAAATTAAAGGTTTTAGAATGTAAGGTTTAGGGTTGTGCTTAGGGTTTAAAGAATTAGGGTAGAGTATAATTTTTAAGGTGTAGGGTTTAAGATATAAAAAATTAGGAATAGATTTTTGCTCTCGTCATTTAGAAAGTTCTTTCCTAGGGATGCAATTTAGTTTAAGAACTATTTTTGCTGGGACAAGCTAAGAACTTGTATTATTATTATTATTATTATTATTATTATTATTATTATTGTTTTTTTATTTGGGGGTTGGGGGGGGGGGGGGGGGAATTCCCATAGCTTTGGATATTGTTGGGCTATTTGCCTTGGACTTTTTCTGTTCCTCACCTTGCCTTGAAGTTTTACCCCTTTTATGTTCCTAAGGAGTTGAACTCTTGGGCTTTTCCTCGGCACTTCTACTATTTGGCATCTTTTTCTCTGGACTGGAGCTTGGTTATTTTTCCTTTGTTTCTTCTGGACTGTCGATTGGTCGGCTTTACTCTTTGACTGTTTATCTGCTAGGGCTCTTTCACTTGAGTTTCTTGGGAATCTCATCCTGCTTAGAAGTTTTGCCTTTAAAAGCATCAGCTCCTGTGTTTGCTACTCCAGAATATAAGTTTTTATAATATCAAATGTCTACTTGGAGCAAAAGTAGGAAAATTTCTTGAAAGCAACCCAAGATATTAATTCAATAAACATTGAGATGAGAACAACCAAATAGGACACAAATCCATTTTTAATTTGGAAACCCTATGCATATAATGAAAGATCTAAGGTAGGCCGAGGTATCAACTTCTCTGTTTAGTTTGGTGGGAAAACAAAGAGAGAGATGCCGGTTCTCTGAAATCCCAAGTTCCTAAACAGTTTTAAATGACCATCCGAAGAACCAATAGTTAAGTGCCAGCAAACTGTATCAGCTAATTCAATATACTTAATTTCAAAGTTTAGAAGCATCCATATGCTGAAACGAAAAAACCGGCATGTTTTGAACTTTTTTTTATCTAAGCATATCGACCATCAGTTAAAGCCAAATCAGGCTCTACATATCAAAACAACCGTTGATATCGAATTCCATGCACCTCGGTCCAGTTCCCTTGGAGTACACCTTTCTGTCAACTAACTCGCTTGTTTAAACCTCTACCCTTTCTCAATTAAAAACTCCTCGGCCATTTATGTCAGAAAAATCTCATTTGATATCTGAAACCAAGTACCAGGAATACAATACTCAATACATTGACATTCTTTTTGGATTGTGCGATTAAAAATTGGCTTAATGGGTTTGACTGCTACTACTACTTCACAGAGATATAGAAAACCTGCATATAGCCAGTGAATCATGAAGCCAAGTTCTTCCTCTAATATCAGCAGCAACAATAACAAGTGTTAGATATATGGATCTAAAAATCTCTCAAAATTGCCTATCATATATCCAATTTCTTAAACTCCAACTTAGGAAACTAATTCTGGCACATAGCCAATGTAAGGTTCATTGTTCTTATCTAGGAACATGATATTCGGCTAGTCGATAGTTATTGACCATTACCTGCTACTTATCTTGCAACACATTTCCAGGGCAACAACCATGAAATAGAGGGTTGTAAAACAATATCAAATTTAGTCAAATCTTATATATGTTTCCTAACTTTATGATTAAAGTGCCACCCGGTTTTGTCTTATTAGCAAGATGTCTTACCCGGCAGTTAGCATCAACAGTAACGTTCGACCTAGAAGCGGATATGCAAGTGAGGGAAAACATACCAAGTGGCAAGGGATCAATCTCTTGCTGCTAGGTCAAGGCATTAAATTTACAAAGAGCTTTGATAACTAACAAGCCATTAACATTAAGAAAACAAGATCTTAACATAAGGAAAAGTGCAATCGGATTGGTTAAAGGGTGGGCAAAACTTAAGATGTTTTAGTTGCAAAAGGACTAAAATCACCTGAAAACACTTGTATCATCATTCAAATACATTAGCAGTTGGTCACTCGAATAATTCAAGATGTGCCAGTTATGTAATCCGTGAAACACAAAATGAACTAACATTTCAGTTTTCGATATGAAAACCAAACACAAACAAGTACTTTGCTCATGACAACAATTATGGTAATGTTCTAAAACATCTCAAATATCTCAATTGCAAACAAAAGTTCATTCCTGCATAAGTGAACCATTTTGATCAAACGCAAAGAAGTAAAATTTGCTCATAATCAATGGTGAAAGAACTTGCTGACTTGACATTGCTGAATATATATCATAGTGTTACATTGATCACCTATGTGCTAGTCAGTGCAAGAAAACAATTTACAAACAAAACGATTAACTACAACAATACCTACATATTTGAGCCCCAAACGTTGCAATGTTTCTTCCTTCTCGGTTTCCCAATATCTTCCAGCACCGCCTTGGCGCCTTCAAAGCTCCTGCATTTAAGTCGGGTTAGTTCTGAACAAAAAGCTACAAAAAAAAAAAAAAACATATTTCATTACCAATCTAACCTCACAGAGGAAACTTCCTCGGCCTCCCTCTCTTCTTTGAGCCCGAATTGGACACACTCCCACCTGAAAACACAGCTGCAGTACCCTTATTTTCTATCACCCTCGCTGCAGTGGTTGGAGGAGGGTGATGCTGCGGTATTGCCGCCGCTGTGAGTGGAGTAGCAGCTTGCATGTTTCCTCCATTTATTTCGCTCTCATGCGGCGGCATTTCGGAATATGTAGGATGCATCCAATTTGGGAAACCGGTGGGGGCTTTTCCTTCACTTTCCGGACTTCCGGATACAAACCCTAACGGAAAAAACGCCCAGCAACAGTAATAAGCTTCTTTCCCCGGAACCAACGGCGGCAATGTTGGAATATCGACCGCGTGAAAAGCTTTCTCACAATTCTGGCACCTTAAACAGCAACCTTCGTAAGCCCTAGGATACTCGAACAGCCTATAACAGTACGGGCAAGCTGTCCAAAATGTAGAAGTTTTCGACTTTTGATTCTCATTTTGGGTATTCGCATTCGGGATCCAATACTGCCCACGCTCCTGATTTTGGCCTTTACTCTTGACCGGTAAATTCCCGGCTTGATTCGAGCCATGGCCTCCGCTACTCAAATCAATCCTCGTATACAAGCTCAATTCTTTGTCGTAAACAGATTTTTTCGAGCTGCTAGATAAAATAGCCCATGCATCGGCTACAAGCTTGAACGCGTGATCGGCGAAAGGGAACTTGTTTTTGTCTGGGTGGAGAAGAAGAGCAAGTCGACGATACTGTTTCTTGATGAGATCGTTGTCGTCGGATCGGCCATCGATTTGTAAAATCGAGTACCAATCTTGGTGGTTGTTTATTCTTTTCTCAGCTGCAAGGATGACGTCGGCGATGGCTAGAATCTGATCTGAACCGTCCAATAGCGGTTCGGTCTCTTGGGCTAAGATTGCGAAGTCTCTTGAGCCGTTGAAATCACGACTTTGGAGAAGCTTCTCGGCGATTCCTAGAAGACGAATGGCTTCAGCTCTGTTCCCGTTTTCATCCATTTCCCAACAAGGGAAGGGTAAGAGTCTGTCTGGAGGGTGATAAAACGATGGGATCTTCGATTTCGTAGGGTAAAGTTTGAAATTTAAATTCTTGTAAGTTTAGGTAAGAAATCTGAAGTATAGAATATAGACGGGGGTATTGGTGTCGGCCTTTCTTTAAAAATAAATAAATTTCAAGTCCGTCAGTTATTAGTCATGTTATATATTATCACTCTTTTTTAAAAAATTACAATTAAGTCATTCTATGAAATTATTAAACTTCAATAAAATAGTTATTTTGTTTCTTATTTTTTTAGTAATTTAATCTTTAATACTTCGATTTAAGTTAAAATATCTTCTCTTTAAATAAAAATATTAAATAATTGATAATAAATAATTTAAATTATTGTGATAAATTTATATGATATTAAATAATTTAAAATTTATATATTTTATTGATTTAATTTATTTTTTTTAAATAATCATTCATGTTTTAAATTTAGTTTCAAAATTACTGAATACAATTATAAATGATGTAAAATTATAGGATAAAATTAAGGATGAGTCTACCACGTGCATCGAACACTGCTTAACACCACTAACGATGAACATTGTTGAACACCATTAAATTGATTAATATAAATTAAAAATTTCAAGGACTCAACAGACAATTAAAAATTATTTAAAATAAAATTTTAATTAAATTATTTTAGATAGGAAAAATTATACAAATGACCACCCAACTATTACTTTTTCTGTTTTAATCATCCAACTAAATTTTTTTATCAAAATCGTTACTAATATTTTATTTTATTTTTGTTTTGGTCACTGATCACTAAATGTTTAATGAAAATTAGAACATGATATTATTTAATAATAATTCGAGTCCCTAAAATTAATACATTATATCTATTTAATCTTAAAAAAATTATAACTCATCAAATATTTTGATTAAATCCCAAAATTTTCATTTTTTCTTCCAATGCAGCAAATAATATTATTCTCTTTTGTTGTACTTTCCTCAATAAACAAACAAAGATCCGCAAGAGTTACCATCAACTCATGAAGTTCTAAATCAATTCTTATTTTTTATAAGTATTTATAAATTGTTTTTTTCATTTTTTTCAAGAAACGATGTCAATTTAAGTATTATTTTAATCTATATAAACGAAACAAAAAAATAACAAAAACTAAACATTAGTCTTTTACTGTAATTTTTTTAAAGATTAAAGAATCAAGATAATTATTTTTATAATATCACTTAATAGTAAAAAAATAATTATTAAAAATAAAAAAATATATAAACCAATAATATATGTATCGACTTCTCTATAATCGAATTGAAATAAATGGTTAATCGAACTGAAAAATCAATGGTAAAAGTAGCACTAAGATTTTCTATAACAATGTTATGAACTGTTGCAATATGAGCAAGAATATACAATTTAGGTTTTCTACAACCATTACAAATCCTCCATGGTATATGTATTTTCAGTTTTTACCAGGAAAAGTGCAAGTATAAAAATCTAATCAAACCGTAGTCTATGAATTGGGTTGCCTTACCCTAACATATTAAATAATAACTTTAGATTAAAACACCAAAAATATCGATTTTTAATTATTTTTTTATTATATATATAAATTAGAGTAATGTTTGAAGTGAATTAGTTTTAAAAAAATATATATAAAAATTTAATTTATAAATATTTATAATCAGATAAGAATTGATTCAAAACTTGATGAGTTATGATAACTATTATAGATCTTTGTTTGGTTTTTAAGAAAAGTAAAAAAAAAGAGAGAAAACACATTTGTTGTAGAGAAAAAATAATAGATAATTTAAGGTTTAGACTAAATATTTGATAAATTATTTTTATTAGGATTAAATTGATATAAGATAATAATTTTAAAGACTAATTGTTATTAAACCATGTCATGCTATAATTTTCGTTAAATTAACTATCGATGAATAAAACGGTAATGAAATGAAATATTAGTATCAATTTTGATGAAAAATTTAATTGTGTGACCGAAATAGAAAACAAGATGATAGTTGAGTGATCACCCATGTAGTTTTTTTTATGAAAAATAATTTAATTAAAATTTTATTTTAAATAATTATTAATTATACGTTGAGTCCTTAAAATTTTTTATTTTTTATAAACCAATTTAATAATGTTCAACAATGTTCAGCGTTAGTGGTGTTCAGCGATGTTCGTCGCCCGTCGTAGAATTTTCCTAAAATTAAAATATATTAGGTGAAAATTAAGAATTAAAATATATTAGGTGAAAATTAAGAATTAAAATAAAAAGGAATTAAAAAATAAACACATAAATGTAAATGTAGTTAATAAATAAAGGATAAAATGAATAAATACAAATTAAATGATATAAATTAAAATATAAAAAAATAAATACACAAGATCATGAACTAATTTGCATTTAAAATATTAGAGGATTAAAATATAATAAACTCTAAAACGCTAATATTCACGAATTTATTATCAAATTCGGATCAATACTATAGATGATAACTTAATCAGAATTTCTGATTTCACTAGAAACCCCCTTCCTGTATTCTGATCTTCATGGAATTAGGGTTAGGGCTTTTAGCATTGTAGAGACACTCACACTGAAAGGAGGAAAGAATGAGACAGCCATACAACTACAATCATCAGATTCATCAATCTCGAAGAAGTGCATTTCCCGCGCTTTTCCTTCTTCTCTTGCCAATTTTCCTCCCAAATCTCTTCGCCCCTCTTGGACGTGCCTCTCCCTCTTTATTCTCCGTAAGTTTAATTTTCTGCTTGCTATTTCTTGCTTGCGTTTATTTCAATATGATTTGTTTAAGAATCAAATAATCAATTGAAGAAGCTCTTGCTCTTCCAGGAATGGAATGCTCCTAAACCAAGACACTTGTCTTTACTTGAGGTCGCTTTACATTGGAAAACTGTTAGTATCCTTTTTAGTTGATTTTTATTTATTCTTCAAATTTTAATACTATGTATGGTTCTTAATACGTTGTTCTTTTAGCCGATTAAACAACAATCCGATCTCTGGTCTCCCTTACCAAATCAAGGATGGAAGTCTTGCACCGATTCTGCCGATGACCGCCCATGTAAGTGTTTGAAGATTTATATAATGAGATTCTTGGATATCATTAAGTGGACCTCGAAAATGACTGAGATGGGATTTTTTTTTCTTTAACTAATAAGCTTGTTTTCATTTCTTGAAGCGTTGCCAGAGAGATCTCAGGGTTATATTCAGGTGTTTCTTGATGGAGGATTGAATCAGCAAAGAATGGGGGTTAGTTCATGGATAGCTAATGCATGTTTTTTGCAGTTTGGTTTCAATGCACTAACTTTTGACTTCTATTACTTATTTACTTTTACCAAGATATGTGATGCAGTTGCTGTAGCTCAAATATTGAATGCGACACTGGTGATACCACACCTTGAGGTGAATCCTGTTTGTCAAGATTCAAGGTATTTCATGAATAACATATACTTGTCATAGTTTTTTTTTAATCTGAGGAGATTCGTGTTTGCTTCGGCAGTGCATTCACAGATATATTTGATGTGGATCATTTTATCAACGTCCTTCATGATGAAGTTTCCATAGTTAAAGAACTCCCTAGACAATATTCGTGGAGCACACGGGAATTTTATGCTACAGGTATAAGAGCTACTAGAATCAAAACAGCACCTGTTCATGCTTCGGCAGGCTGGTATCTCAAAAATGTGTTGCCTGTCATGCAGAGGTAAAGCTTTAAGCAACAAGTACAACTTTCTTTGGTAAATTAGTACTATTTTCAGACCTTATGCTAGATAGCCACTTGGTGACTGGTAGTAGTAGTAGTAGAAATCTGTATGTGTGTTTGCGGTTCAACTACACTAGAAAACAAGATTGTTTATGATAGTTGATAAATCTTTATGTGTGCAGTTATGGGATTGTTGCTATATCACCATTCTCCCACCGCCTAGCGTTTGACAAGTTGCCTATAAAAATTCAACATTTACGTTGTAAAGTAAACTTTGAAGCTTTAGCTTTTGTTCCTCGGATCAGATTAATAGGAGAGACCCTTGTTCATCCGACTCCGGTATCCTTCCGGGAGGCTTCAAGAATCGGGCAGTGAGGTCCTACGTGAGAGAATATATGATACCCCAAAAGAGGGAGCTGGAAAGTTTGTTGTATTACATCTTCGCTTTGACAAAGTATGAATCCCAACACCTTTAAATGATTGAGTAAGCCATTTTATAATCTAATTTATAGTGTTCCTGGAGCCTCTTAGGCAAAAAGTACAAGATGATACTCAGTTCTTTCATAACTGAAAAGAATGAATACTCATTAAATAATTTCTGGAGATTGGTTATTGGTGCGTTACTGGGCATTGAAGTTGGTAGGATTAGAGGATACATCTACTATCAAAGCATTTGTACCTGCATAATTTTGAGTGCTCATTTACTGTAGTTTCTGGGTCAAAGCACCAGTCAGTTGTTTACAATACTGACTCGTTTGATGAGTGTTAAGTCTGCTGATTATATTGTTTTTATCAAAATATGTACATGCATATATGCACATATGTTGTAGCAACTGTAATTACCTTCCTAATTAGACTTTGTGCAGGATATGGCTGCTCATTCAGCTTGCGATTTTGGTGGAGGCAAAGCTGAGAAACTGGCCTTAGCCAAGTACCGCCAAATTTTATGGCAGGGAAGGGTCTTAAACTCTCAATTCACTGACAATGAGTTGAGAAATCAGGGTCGGTGCCCATTGACTCCAGAGGAGATTGGGTTGCTACTAACTGCTTTGGGTTTCAACAATAGTACTCGCCTCTATCTTGCTTCTCACAAGGTTCGTCTCTTTTCTTGTGGACTTAGTTTACTATCATCCTAGCTTGTCATGTAGGGAGCCCATTTGGGTCAATCATATTCACTAGGTTAATTTTGAAAACTTCTGCTTTGAGTGGAACACTGATTTGAAAGGAGTATTTTTTCCTTTTCTTTTTCAGGTTTATGGAGGAGAGGCAAGGATCTCAACATTGCGAAAAATGTTCCCACTCATGGAAGATAAGAAGAGCCTTGCTTCAGTGAAAGAGCTCGCTGAGGTTGAAGGTAAAGCTTCTTTGATGGCTGCAGTTGATTATTACGTGAGCCTTCGAAGTGACATCTTCATCTCTGCATCTCCTGGAAACATGCGCAATGCTCTGGTAAGAATGCCTTCTAAAGTTAAATTTCTGCTTTCATTGTTTCTTTGAGTATTGATTTCGTATTATCCAATTTCTTAAAAGAGAGTTCATATATATCTAGCTTGGACATCGAGCTTACTTGAACTTGAAGACCATAAGACCGAACATGTTACTGCTGGGTCCTCTATTCCTGAATAAGAGCAAGGAGTGGAGTGAGTTTCAGCGTGCGGTTATTGAGGGGCATAAAAATAGACAAGGGCAGATGAGGTTACGAAAGGAGAAGCAATCTATATATACATATCCAGCCCCCGATTGCATGTGTAGAGCTTAACTTTGTAAACATCGTGGTATCAAAGCTATTTTAGGTGCCTTTTTGGTTTGCCAAAGTTTGACATATCCAGTGTAGCAATATATATATATATATATATATATATTTCGGGCTTTTATAATTATAGCTATAGATCAATTTTTATGGCATTAATAATAAAATGACCCTATTTTTTTCGATTTTGCACACTTGCTGAGAGTGCAATTAAAATAATTTCCGAACCAAAAATCGAGCCGCCACTTAGGTTTCAATAAATTCTATATATTCCATTAGTTAGACCATTGAATTTAGTCCTTTAGTTAATGTTGATTAATAGGGTAAAAATTCTTTGTCTCTTTATCTTGTCTCTTATTGAAAATTTTTAAAAGTTGAATTTTAAACCCTTATCATTATTTTCTAAATACTAAACCCTAAGCTTTATACCCTAAAAATTATTTTTTATCCCTAATTCCCTAAACTCTAACCACAACCTTAACCCTATACTCAAAACATTCTAATTTGAAATGGAAGCACAAATAGAGATATGAAAAAGAGGTAAACTATCTGTGTCTTGATTATTATATGTTTATGTAATATTTAAGGTATTGATGTGATAGTTCACATGTAAATGTTGACGTGATAAAGGGATTGCGATTTTAAATTTTTAAAGAATTTTAGGGTAAAATTAATTTTTTAAAATTAATAATTTTATATTTTTAACACTTCATAAGTATCTTTAAATTTTATTTTTTAATAATTAATAATTGATCGTTTTATAAATTTTTATATTAAAAAATAAATATTTACTTAAATTTTAAAAATATTAATTGTATTTTTAATATTTAATATTTATTTTTAAAAATATAACATAAAAATCAATTAAGTTCTCGTACTCCTTAAACAATTAATTTTATGCTCACTCTCTAAAAAAATATCCTGAACCCTAACCATAAACACATTAATGATCAACATTAATTAATACATTAAATGAATACAATTTACTGATTTAAAAGAAAAATTATATTATGGTAAGTTTCTTTACGTGATTCATGAGACTAATCACTAAAAATCATCCATATTATTATTTTGGCATAAAGATAATTTCACTCTTAACGTTTATAATTTTTGTCATTTTGACCCTTATTCTTTTTTTGGGATAAATTTAGCACTTGACCTATGTCTTTTTAACAAATAGCTCATTTTTTAACTACCATTATAACTGAACCGTTAAAAATTTAATAATGGTAACATATTATATATGTAATAATATATTTTAAATGACATAATCTAACCTATTAAATATATACATATATATAATATAATTTTATTCCAGTATAAAATATAAAAAATTAAAATTTAAATAAAATATTAAAAAGTAATTAAATACAAAACAAAAATTTACCAAATATTCTCAACCCTAATTAAACTAAAATATCTTTATAAAACCCTAAAACTCCGATTTAGATTAAAATTAAAATACCTAAATTCTAAACTAAAATAATAAAATTCAATTTATTATTATTAAAATTCTTTATCTTTGATTCACCGGTAACAAACTATGTAAAACCCTTTTTTTTAGATTATGTTCATACCTTTTTAGATAAAATTTTGATTTTACTATAGTTAAGGTTGAGAATGTTTAGTAGCCTTTTGTTTTAGATTTAATTATTTTTTAATAAATAAAAAGAATATTTTTTAATATTTTATTTAAATTTTAATTGTTTTATATTTTTAGATTGAAATAAAACTATATCCCACATTTATGTATTTAATATACTAGATGTTAAGTCATTTAAAATATATTATTACATATCTATAACATGTCATCATTATTAAATTTTTAACGGTTCAGTTATCATGGTAGTTAAAAAATGAGTTATTTATTAAAAAGATAAAGGTTAAGGGCTAAATTTATCCAAAAAAAAAGAATAAGGACCAAAATGATAATAATTATAAACGTTAAGGGTGAAAACAATCTTTAAGCCTATTATTTTTTATGTTATATTATTATTAATTTATTTTAAAAACAGTTTTTTCAAGTGAAGATTCACTTTTAAAAATATATAACATGAAGAAAAAAAATAATATGGATGATTTTTATTAGTTGGTCTCATAAACACATAGTAGAACTTACCTATGATATATCTTCTCGATTTAAAGGTCTAATTAAATGTGTGATTTACAAGGGAACTAAATTATTATTTGGTACGAACACAAGTAAAAATACCCCTTCCAAAAAATCACAATGCCAATAAAACTTATATTTTCGGGTTTAGCGAAAAACAAACACCCAGTTTTATTTTACAGATTTCTTTATTTCATTACAAACACTACAAAGAGGAACATCCAAAATATAACCTATTACAGCTTTGAATGAAAGGGCAAGTCTAAAAATAAACGATCCTTCTATTAAACAGTACTATTTAAAGATTAAATTAGGAAGAAACAGAAAACAAGATAGATTAACATCTACCAGTTGATGCCTCTTCTTACAAGATGAAGAAAACCAGTTTGGCTTTCTGCTTTCACTATCAAACCGGCTGTTTTTACTCGCAGGAACTGGTGAAACAAAGCTTGAAGAAGTTTAAATCCATCACCATATTTGGCCTATGTATCAAATGAAAATGGACAGCCATCACCACACGTCTCTAAGATATCGTCCTTCCGTTTGGAGTTTCTTTACCATAGACTCTGCCTTGGTCGAATCCACGTTTTCCTGAAATTTGTACACCAAGTTTTTGGAAATTCACGAATGGATGCTGAATTTAATTCTAAAAAGAACAAACTCCCAGGATGTGGTGATTGTGAAACAGTTTACAAGAATCCTTGAAAAACTTGATAAAAATTAGTACAAATAGATTTACTGGTAAGAGAAAGAAATAGAAAGGGGCAATGATCAATACCTGCTCCTGAATAATAGTGTGCAAAGTGCGATGAACGTCTCTTGCCATGCCCTTGGCATCACCACATACATAAAGATATCCACCCTTAGATATTAGGTTCCATATATGTGCTGCCTGTAAACCGAAAGCAACGTATGTTATAATACAGCACGTTTATATCACCGAGTAGAGTTTCTGTTCTTCCAACTACTAGTACTTACTTTATCCATCATTTTATGTTGAACATATTCCTTCTGTGGCCCTTCTCGCGAAAATGCAACGATAAGCTCAGACAGGGCACCTCGTTCAACAAAGTTATTAAGCTCATCGTCGTAAATGAAATCCTACAAAAGTTGCCAAGCAAGTAATAAATAAAAATATCTAACAATGAAATCCAGTTACAGTAAGACATGCCGATATTGTTGCTAATATATTATTAGTATCGGAATTAGATCCGAACCATTCGCCTATTCCTACATCCAAAAAAGAGTATAGATGGACCAAGTTCTGCACCCTCTTCTTTAAGGATCATTCTTTCCTGCAAACAGCAATTAATTGTAAGTTGTTTTTTTCTTTTGCAAAATAAAAGAAACCTGTAAAACATAAAATAACAAACCTGTAGAAATCCTCTGAAAGGTGCCAATCCCGTCCCAGGTCCAACCATGATAATTGGAGTTGAAGGATCTGCTGGTAGCTTAAAATTAGATTGCCTTATAAAAATAGGAGCCCAGCTACAGTCATTGCTTTTCTCCAGAGGAACTGCATTCTGAATTTTTTCAATACAGTTCAGTGTCAAATGTCAGTAAAGCCTAAGTAACGTCTCTAGCATACATCAAGTATCAACAAGCTTTGCTTAAAAGAAAATACGAATGAATTATTAGAAAGGGAAGAGCAACAAAGGAGATATAACCACTACCTTCATCCATGTTGAACACACACCCCGGTGAATTCTTCCAGTTGGAGTTGGACCGTAAACTAAAGCGCAGGTTACATGAACCCTGTGGGGCACAAACCTGCTCAAAAGCAACCAACCTCTGTATAAATAGTAGGTGCAAGGTAATACTGCACGTGAGTAAAATAGATAGGATAAATTCAATAACCTAGGGGAGGATGAGATAGAATAATAACGAGGCTGTAAATGAGGAGCTATTGCAGCAAAAAATACACCAAGAGGAGGTTTTGCAGATGGGAACTCAGCCATAACTTCAAGAAGACTTCTGTGACTGCCGACAACCCATTGTGAGTACTCATCCTGGGCAAAAGAGGACATATTTAAAAGGGACAAGAGCACATACACAATAAGGAACATACGAAACAAGAGTATCAAACATGAACAGACAAAAGGAAGAAAACAACAGAGCAGCACTTATCAACCTTTCCCTGTGGTGATGATAAGAACTTAAGCCTTTCTGCTTCACTGGGTTCAGTGGCATGAGCAGCCAAGGCAATCAGAGCAGCCTGACCACAAAAACAGTTTTGAAACAAAGAAACCAATTACTTAAACAAAAAAAAGCAACTGGAAGTTCAGGCAGAATCAGCTGGAAACATTTACCTTCTATTCAAGAAAAAGAAATAGTCTGGAGGGACGGTTTACCTTTCGTGGAGGGTTTAAGAGATCTGCATATCGTGCCAACGCCGTTTGAAGTGTACATGGACTGGCAAAAGGAGGTGGCAATGAGCTTCCAAGGGGTGTGCCATCCTCATTGTCAGTGTGTATAGAAAATATCAAATCCAGAGGTTGACCCAACAATCTTGCAGCTTCCTCAACAGTGTCGATGCAATTATCAGCATGAACACCAACATGATCTCCAGTTTCATATCTGGGACAGTTGAACTTATTATTGGAAGTGAATAAGGTCATAAATCATAAGCCAGATTTATCTATTCTTGTAAAACAAAATCCATGAGGAAGAAAGCAGCTAAACACAGCAATATTAATTATACTTTCACAGAGATTGATTCATAGAAAACTAATTATAAATTTTAGTAACAAAATTTACAAGCTGTGAACTTACGTGATCCCAGTCCCTGATATGTCAAACTCCAAATGTATACAGGAGCGATCAGATTCAGGCTTGTGCAGCTCTCTCTGAACAGCAACATTAACCCTGTGCACAAATCATGTAACAGTGACCTCAGACAGGACATAAAAGCAGGAGACGGGATTTGAAAACATCGCAATAAACCTCCTATTACCTGCATGGATGATGGATGTCAAAAGAAGCATTTCCATTTGCCTTATTTGAGTAATTATCCTCAATATGCATCACAGCAGGATCATGAATCACTACTCTATATTCAGGAATAGCAGCAGTGTATGGGGTAGAGGCAATATTTTCATCATCTTCATCTCTAAGCATTGGATCTAACTCTGGCCAAAGCAATTCTCTCCTAAGGGAGGAATTAAAAGGTTATAGTAAAAAACAATTAAATAAAGCTAAAAGAGCACAACATTTAAGTACTGTCCCAAGCAAACTCCATCATCACATTGTTAAGATCGTGCTTCAGCTTCAATAAAAGATGAAACAGAATCCTTGTGAGAGGCAACAAGATGGGCATCAGCTATAGAGAACATCTGAAAGAAGATTACATACCATGCAGTAAAGTCATCTTCAATACATTGATCATCATCACCAAGACCAACTTCGATAAGCCGTTTAGCACCTGTACGCACAAGAAAAAGCCAACCACTTATCAATCATTCCCTCAATTTGTCGAGGGTAATTTAGAGGCAAAGGCATGGGAGACCATTTGTTTCCTTTTAAAGAAATGATATGACTCAATCATGAAATCAATTTTCCTAACTCTTATTTTTGAGGTAATTTTAAAAGATACAGGGGGTAGCTTATATGTATGATACCCAAGAATCCCAAAGTAAATTTTCATCCCGAACCTCCCAACATCAATTAGATCAGAAGGATTGAATCTCAAAACAAGATAGAAAAATACCTTGATCAGAAAGTTGCTCATCAAGCACCTTCGCTATCTACTTCCAAAAAAGACCAGAAAACCAGATTAAACAATGATAAAGGAGAAACACAAGCAAGCAAAGCAAATTAAATAATCTTGAGTGCCTTATTCAGTGGTTGGGTCCTATGTTTCTATGTCTGGTTTACCTTATTAAAATGCTCATATTGACGGTTACCCAGACCAAAAACACCGTACGTGAGTTGTTGAAGCCAAGGCTGCCTTTCATTTCCCTGAAGTAGAATAAAACAGCACAGTTATGAGGGTTAAATAAAAAAATGGAAAAGACAGCATAATACAGTCTAAATTTGAATGTCCTTTCCAGGTAGCAACCAACCTCAGTAAACCATTTGTAAAATCTAGCAGCGTTATCAGTTGGCTCCCCATCTCCATAACTACAGTCACACTCAACTATATTAAATACCCCAGACTTTATATGACGCAAAAAGATATAAATAACCAAGAATAGCACCAGTAGACACTAGAATCTAGCTTACGTGGCCACCATGAAAAAGGCTAAAGTCTCCTTTTTGAGCTTCTCTTCATATTGTTCATCATCCACAGCATAATCATCCTAGCATGAGACATACACAAGTTAATGGACATAATAACTGTAAATGCTAGAACATATTATAAAGTAAGAAACAAAGTAGCAACATAGTTCCCTATACATTACCAGGTCAACAACTTTGACAGCTGCTTTCTCATATCTTGCCTTGATCTCTTCTGCTAAAGCCTGCAATACAAAATTCTCATGTAAAAATGAACATTTAAATCAAAATAAAACACTCTTCAGGTAGCTAAATTAGCCAAAACTTGCAGCACTACTGTAACGACCCGGATTCGGATCCGAGTGTCGGGTCAATCCGAGAGTTATGAGTTTCGGTTTTGGTCTCGAGTTTAGTGGCTTTGGGCCTCGGGTTTGTGTTGTTGGGTCGGTTATTGGGCCTTTGACTTGTTGGACTTGAGTGTTGTTGGGCTAGAGTGGTGTTAGTAAGGGGCTTTTGGTCTTTTCCTTTATGGAAGACAAGGGAAGAAGGGAATGGTGTGTGCTGTAGAGAGTGTAAGAGAGTGAGGTCATAAGGGAAGCTTTTCTCTTCATCTTCTTCATCTCACCCTAGGAGAAAAGTGAAAAGGTTTGATCTTTGTGGGATAGTTTGAGAATCACGTTTTAGTACAAGAAAGTAAGTTGTTGAGTGGTTAAAGATCTATCCAAAGAGGTAAGAATGTGTTGGTTTGGTGAGGATGGGGGTTTATGAGTTGGTTTGAGAGGAAAAACGGGAATAAGGTTTTAAGGGTTTGAATCTCAGTTTTTAGTGTCTTTGATGTTCTGAGGATCTCCCTAAATGGTGGCTAATGGTTAAGTGTCTTCCTCTTGTAGAGAAACAAGTTGGAACACCATCTTCAAGCTTGGGAAAGGAGAAAGCTTAAGTTGGAGGAAAGAGTTCGTTTTTGTTGTTGCTTGCTTGAGGTTGGTACTCCCAACTCTTCTAATTTTTATGCATATCATGGTAGGAAGCATTCATATAGTTTGGTGTATGTGTGTGCTTGGTTTGAGCTTGATATGTGTTAATGGTGGAATTCGTAACTTTGTGTTAAAGGGATGACAAATGATACTAAAACACCTTAAACACTCTTAAGAATGAGTAGGAAGACTTTAGAATCGATTAGATTAAGTTTGGGGTTGAAAATCTAGAATTTCCAAGTGCAGAACCGTTCTTAGTGCAGGGGGTATCGATACTCGGGCTACCGGTATCGATACCCATGAGTATATCTTGGCTTGTTGCCCAGGAAGAACTGTTTCGATACCGGTATCGAAGCATGGTTCGATACCGAGGGTTCCAGAAACTTTTTGGTATCGAACCATGTTTCGATACGGGTTCCCCTTTTCTGTTGACTTTTGAAGTTGGTCAACGGTATCGAACCCTGTTTCGATACCGAGGGTTCCAGAAACTTTTTGTATCGATATGTGTATCGAAACAGTTCTTCCTTCTTTTGTTGACTTTGACTTTGGTCAAGAGGTATCGGTACCTGTGTGTTTCGATACTCTTTTTGGGTGGGTATCGATACAAGGTGTTCCGATACCTTACTTAAGGGTATCGATACCCCTGTGTGTTTTGGCTAAGTTGGGTAGAATTTAAGGCTTCGGTGATCTTAATAAATAAATACTCAAATCTAAAAGTTATGAAATGAATCATCGGACTAAGATTGATAATCATAACCCCGAAAGACTTAAGTATGATAAACTTTAATATATCTTGTCGTGATAAGATCCTAGGTGGATCGTTTGTGTGGTTTGAGTCCTTGTATGTTGAAAATCCGGATATCCATAAGTGTTGCAACACGTTGAAGGCCATCCGATGTAACATGTCGGGTGATGATTGAAGACTTTTATTCCGAGTGTTGGGCGGCCTCACTCGAAGATGTTCGATGTAACATTCCGAGCATAGGGTTGGTTGGGCGGCTTCCAACCTTTTCCGAACGTTGGGCGGCCTCGTTCGAAGATGTCCGATGTAACATTCCGGGCATAGGATTTGAAGGCGGCCTCAATCCTGAGTGTAGGATCCCGATGCTGTGTGGACGCGGGCCTCACTCTTGTGTGTTGACTTGATTGATTTGTATATGCTGTGTGCGATAATATACATTTCATTATGCCATGTGATAGGCGAGCATGCTAGATCATCATATCATGCACGAGATTTATATGTCATGCTTTACTGCTTTTGATATGCATAATGTTGGCCGAGTTTGGCGTATCCACTGAGCTTGTGTGGCTCAACGTTCGAAATCTGTTTTCGTGCGTAAGTTAAGTGAAGCAGGTCCCGTGGAGCACCATCAAGGTTTGGATTTCAGCATCGACTTTGTGTCAGGGTACAGTGATAGATGTAGTGGGCTAGTATTTTGTCAGACCTATATGTATTTTTGTAACTCTGTCATTTTAATTGAATCAAATGTTTTAAATGAGTTTGTAGTAATTTGGAGCTCCAGTCATTTTAAACTATTTGGGCTTTTGTTTTAAATTAAATGGATTTTATGGATCGTATTTAGACTTGAATTGGCTTTATTATTGGACTTTCGATGGAATTTTAAAATACGGGTTTTGGACCAGAGGCTCAATGTAACATCCGGGTCGGGGTGTTACAACTACCATGAACTACAGATGCCACGTTTCTATCTATAGTCATATCCAATTTCTTTAAGCTCTGAGTGACAGAAGCTACAGACACCAGAACTTAGCAAATCCACACTACCAATAAATCGCCTATGAATAAGAAATTTATTATTTACAGTTAAGTTCCCAGAAATGTTAACGGAAACCATAAGGAAGGGGCAGTGAACTTCAAATATTGACTTTAACCCTAAATTTTATTAAATAATGAATCAAATTTGAAAGAAATAATTTCCACAATCTCTTTGCTGCTTCCTGATCCAGATCTGTACGAGTAACTAGTTATACCAGCAGCCAATTTTCCACAACGAATCAGTGATTAGCGAAATTAACACTACTGACATCAGTTATCTTCCGATTTTCAATCAAAGAATAAAAAGCATCAGTTCACTCAAGTAGTTAACAGCCAAAAGTCTTACATTTTCAACAAATCAATCAAATCACCATACTCAGCAATCAAAATCGGAACTTTACAGTTACTAATTTACTAACCTTAGCAAATCCCTCAGCCGTTCCCGTCTGGGTGCCGAAAAAAATGGTAACTTTAGTTTTGCCAGCAGTGACAACGGCGTCATCATCTTCATCATCCTTGAGTGAAACAGGCTTAGGTGCTACCAACGGTTTCACATCACGGCTCCGTTCAGAAGCTGTTTTTTTCCAGAGGAACACCAAAAGCCCCAGAATCACTGCTAATGACGTCGTGGCGATCACTATAATAGAATCCGTTACCGAATCGCCTAACGACACTCCCAATACCGATTCAACAAAACTCACCAAATCCGAGCTCGAACTCATCTTTGACCCCATTTTTTTTTTTTTTAAGTAAATGAATCTTTTTATAGAAACAACTGGAAGATTCGAGGCGAGAATGGTGAGAGTTGCAGATGGTGGAGTTGGAAGTGTTTGTTTTGGGAGAGGAACCCAAAGAGAGAAAGGCTTGAACTTGACCAGAAATTAATGAGCAAATTGAGGGGTAAACATTAAAAAGAAAAGCCTTTTATCGGCTTTTAGAGATGGTTTTTCTTATGGGGAAAATTGTGGTAGTGTTTCTCCGTTTCATTTTTGGTGTTCATTATTACAGCTCAGTCGTTGACAAATGCAAAAAGCTCAAACCAAAATTATAAAATAAAACGTTGGTATCATTATATTTGATTTTAGTGATTTCGATTTTCTCTGATGGTATTAAAAGCCAATTTTAAGGATAGAAAAATGTTTATAATTTTTCTCCATACTATAGCCTATAGCCCTATAGCCTATAGGCGTGCTATTTCTAATTCCTTTTGGCAGGCTCCATCGATTTAATGGTCAAGGTTAATTTTGATGCTTGTTTTGATATGCTTAAGGGATTGTTCCTTGCAGAAAGACAGCTACCAAGCCTGATGAGACTTTGAAAGTTCATAAAGCAGAGAAAGCCCGGTTCAAGAAGAACATGTTTAAAAGAAAACACACTGGGAAAAATGCTGGACATTCTCAAGACAAAACAACTGGCATTTCGGTCATTGGTTCAGATGATCTGCTAAAATCAGAATGGGAACAAACTGATTCTTTTACCATACTTTGTTCAGAAACTGTAGCTTGTAGGCACAAAGGTTAAGGGGACTCCCCAAGAATCAAGATACAAAGATAGAGAGTGACTTGTGCGAGACAGACATGCCTTCTGCAGATGTTGCATCGGCTCACCTGGTAGCTGATAATTCTAAAAACGGGATTTTAACACCTGGGAATCATGTTTATAGCAATCACGAGGATCCATATATAGAAACATATAACCTTCCCTTGTTTATGATGATATAACTGATTTGGTTAAATTAACTGACAGCAACAAAATAGCTTCCATGGTAGCTCCATCGTCTGAATTTGATTTTGCAGTTACAGAAAACAAGGGAAGGAATAGGGTGAAACAGAACCCTTTTATTTATTTATTTATCTGAATGTGATTGCTGTTATTGTGGGTGTTCAACATTTTTGTTGCACCAAGTGTTGGTCTCTGTTTACCCCTTCTCCCATGGGGATTTTTTACTGTTGTGTGCTTAAAAAAACTGGTTTCTCATCCCCCTTGATGGATACCAGTTATTGCATCACGCAAAGATAATTTTTTTACTTCACTGAGTTAAAAACACAAAATATAATCCAAGTGAAACTTGCATAACTGTGAAAATCCACTAGGAATTGGATCTCGTGATTGATTTTCATTGATATTTACCATAAGAAATAGTCTGCAGTTTTGCATTCTGATATGGTAATTTTGGTTTATAACCCACATTCATGCACATCATCACAATGCCAGTCCAACCTTCAACCTTTAGCTCCCTCCTTAGAACCAAAAGACGAATCAAAAGTTACTGCAGAGGGTTATCTGGCATGGATGAGATTGATCGAGAAAACGCTACCCAAAACGACATAGACATGATCCGAGGCACCGGGAACAATGCCGGTAAATATCTCAACTGCAACCATCTAGAAACGAAGAAATGAAGAAATTTGACTGTCAGTGTGACAAAGCCATCCTCAATTCTTCTACGCATTTCACCGCATGCTTTATCTGCAAATCCCATTTACAAAAGCAAAATATTAGTACAAAATCAACCAAGGAACTATGAAACATTAAACTCACCGAACTTTTGTCGGAAATAGCTTATGTCTTCTTCCTCCAAACTCTTCTGCAACCCCTGAACACACGAGCGAGCTAACAGACCAAGAATCAGCCCAAGCAAGGCCACCAAAAGTATATCTCTGTTCTTGTTTTTCAACTTTGACGCCATTACAAGACACCAATAGGCAAATGCAATAGCTATTATTTTCTAATAAGTTGTATCGATTTCCTTGCTTGTTCTGAAACAACACCCAATTGAAACGAAAACAGTAAACAGTTGTGCCTTTGCCAATCCGGCAGCCCTCATATTTATATACATTTGAGTTAGAAGCCGAGTTGGCATGACGAGTCATGGTTCGTTTATTATTAACAAATACCATTGTATGAAAAAAAAAAAAATAGGAAGCACGGAGTTTATTTGGTCAAATTAATAGCGGTCAACATGCTTTATAATAGCAATAAGAAATGTACAATATTTTATTTGAAGCTTGCCACGGAAACCATTATAATTAATCTCATAGTATACGAAATTATTGATTCCAAACTTGCAGAGCACGAAGTCTACTCCTCATTGTTTTGTAGGATACATTGCAGGGACGGAGTCAGAATTTAAGATTAAAGAGATAAAACATAAATGTTTAGAATTAAAGGGTAAATTCATAAAAAATTAATTTTTGAAATTTTGTTAAAGGAAAAACAAAATTAAAAGAAAAAAAATCCGTCCTCACCCTGTATAGTTTCATCCCTGATACATTGTCAACTGAAATTTCCTTGGACCCCACGCTTTTCATTTCCCATGTGCTTGTGAAGTTTGATTGTTTCAAACCAACATGGTCTATTAATGTTTTGAATACTATTAAAAAAATAATTCTAACCATTAATTTTCAGTCATTTAAAATATCTATGAAAAAAAAATATGCAAATAAGAGGACCATCCTCTCTCTATATATATGTTTTTTTAGGTAGCAACCTTTTGTCTAGTTTCAAATTTTCATGTATTTTTAAATACTTTACAACATTATATTTAAGATGTTATAAATCTTTCAAATATATGAAAATAAATTTAGAAATTTTAACATATTCGATACTTACAATTAAATAAAAATATTATTACCTATACTAGTTCTGATTTTTGGATGATAATATAGTTGAGTTATTTATCATATCGTAATTAACTGAGTTATGCTTTGATTAATAATATTTAGGTATAAAGATAATTTTAATCCTTAACGTTTATAATTTTTATCATTTTGACCCTTATTCTTTTTTAAGATAAATTTAACCTTTAACTTATATCCTTTTGACAAATAACTTATTTTTTAACTACCATGATAATTGGACCGTTAAAAATTTAACGATGATGACATGTAATATACATATGATAATATATTTTAAATGACATGGCATCTAACCTATAAAATACATATATATATATATATGAAATATAATTTAATTCCAATATGAAATATAAAACAATTAAAATTCAAATAAAATATTAAAAATCAATTAATTCTAAAATAAAAGGTTACTAAACATTCTCAACCCTAACTACGATAGAATCAAAGTCTTATCTTAAGAAAAATATGAACACAGTTCGAAATTAATTAATTTTTTAAGGTAGAATTTTGATTCTATCGTAGTTAGGGTTGAGAATATTTAGTAATATTTTATTTTAGAATTAATTATTTTTTTAATTTTTTATTTGAATTTTTATTGTTTTATATTTTCTATTAGAATAAAATTATATTTCATATATATATGTATTTGATATGTTAGATGCCTTGTCATTTAAAATATATTATCATATGCATATGACATATCATCATTGTTAGATTTTTAACGGTCCAATTATCATGGTAGTTAAAAAATAAGTTATTTGTCAAAAAGATATAGGTTAAGGGTTAAATTTATCCAAAAAAAAAGAATAAGATCAAAACGATAAAATTATAAACGTTAAGGATTAAAATTATCTTTAAACCTAATATTTAATACATGTGTATAAATTTTTAAAAACAATTTCTACATAAAACGAGGAAAGGAAATTTATTTATGACCGAGTGTCCAAGTCTATAACGTACAATCTAGAGTTGGGAGGAGGGTGCTCTAGAGGTTATATATATATATATATATATATATATATATATATATATTATTTGTTACTACTATTTTAATTAATTATAATCACAGTGCTTATGTTCATGCCATTAAAATACAAAGAAAATGGTTGGTTAGTTAGAGATTCGGGTCTTGGTAATCTCGAAAGGAAATGACAATTAAGCTTAATCAACCAACCAATAATGAACAATTAAAGCTTAAGTTCACTGCAGAACAAACATGAGAAAGAACAATGATGAACATAAATACGTAGAAAGCTTGTTTCCTTATTCTTGAAATTTTCATCACAGAACTTGATGGGAGATTGATCTCGTAAATGCCAGCCAAAATGTCATCGACATGAAAGGGACCGGCTGCTGCTGCAGCACCGGAACAAATCTGAACTGCAATGATTTCGCCACCAAGAAATGGAGAAACTGGATTGCCACGGCTCTAAAACCATCGCTTATGTTTCTTCCCACCAAGCCGTGTCTTTGAGCTGCAAAGAAAGTATTCGACTTGAAACCGTCACTAATATTTTTGTACTCGCCTGAGATGTTGGCTCGGTTGGCATGAGTCTTGTCCTCCAAATTGTTGTGGAATCCATGGAAACACGAGGTTAAGCTAACATAGAGAAGCACTCCAAGAAGAGCGGAGCGATACATATCCCTGCTCCACCCATTCAGTTTTGATGCCATTTTAGAACAACTTATCTTCTTTATGTTTTCAGCTTAACTCTTCGGCTTTCTTTTAAAGCATTTCAGGCAACTGGAATGCAATGAGAGG
Source organism: Abelmoschus esculentus (assembly GCA_035048815.1). Classification (NCBI taxonomy): domain Eukaryota; kingdom Viridiplantae; phylum Streptophyta; class Magnoliopsida; order Malvales; family Malvaceae; genus Abelmoschus; species Abelmoschus esculentus. The sequence continues at coordinate 3,924,515 of JAUCBN010000010.1, forward strand.
TCAACCAAGCAAGTCAAGTTCCAATGTGGGTCGTTGCATTAATGGAGGAGAAATTTCTCTAATCAGATTAGACAATAGAAACAGAGTTGGGGTTGGCCGAATCAAACACCAAATGTCCCATTTCCTTTATCCTTAGTCAACAAACCCCATTTCTCATGCAAGTTCATCATAGGAGATAAAGATGACCACAATCTCTATGTAGAGACTTCCATGTCTGGCTGGAATTTAGAAATGTCCAAGAGAAAGTATAATCCGTAACATTTGCTAGGAAGATACATGGTAAAAGTATTGTATAGGACTGATCAAATATTTATATCAGAGAACTTCGGTGGTCGTTCATTTTGTCCTTTGCAATGACCGAACATCGGATCAGACGTACGCCGTCGCTGCTCCATCTGTGACTCCCCTTGCTCCGGTCACCTTGCTTGAACCGTTTTCTCCTTGTATTTTGTCCGGGACTTATGTTGAGCTCTTTTGTTTTGGACCTTTGTTGTACCCATTATTATGTGTTTGATAAATGAAAATTCATTTACGATAAAAACATAATTTTTTTTCTCAAATGTCTGTGTTGAATTAAATATATTTTAAAACGATTAAATAAAGATTAAACCATTTTCCTGATAGAAATTAAGCCTTTTCTAAGCTACTAGTTTGTCATTTAACCTGAATTTGTAGCTCGAAATTAAGTGAATACTTACAATTCTATTTAAAATAGAATATGTTGAAAGAAAAAGAAATGGAATTTAACACTAAACGTTAAAAAAATAACCGTGAGATTACCTCTCACCAAAACCATCAATATTTTTATTTTTATTAAACTGTAAACATCATATTTTTCATTTTAAGGTTCTACACGAAGAAATTCCAGAGCCATCCACTCAGGCTAAAGAAAAGAACTAGATGATTACATGCTGATTGATGCAGTAGGATGAAAAAATTTCTAACCACCAAAGACTGACGGGTTAAATTAATAAATAGTATGATTGTTGTCTATTAAAGCATAATATTGTGTCGAGATTTGAAAGAACACACACACATTGCAGCACTGTATATTTGATATTGCATTTGGAAACATATGGAGACTAAGTAGTCACATTATTTCAAGTTATTAGGAATCATGAACTTTAACAGAAAGCTCATTGACCACCTATTGTTGTGTGAATGTGCTAGTTTGTCTCCAGTGCAAAGAGGAGGTTATGGAGTACTTACAGTTCCCGCAACAGATTTTGATGATAGAAAATTTGAATCTGGACAATCCAAAATCACACACCTAGAAATGACAATAAGAAGATGAAGTCATGCGCTGAAATGGAAATTTTTTTTTTGCATAATCCAGCAAAATGAGAAACTCTCTTTTGTCATACCTTTACTGTCCAATTCTTATCGACCAAGAGATTTGGTGATTTAAGGTTCCAGTGAACTATGGGAGGATGAAGACAATGAAGATAGTTGATCACCTTGACCAGTTTCCAATATAAAACATTAATACCATGCCAACGTCACGCTGGGTTAATATATAAAATGTGAGTAAAGAATGTTACAAATCACATCCGATGCCATGAGCAACCAGCTCCTCTGATCCAATGTTTCGCCCGGAAGCTGGCCTATGAATGAGGCGGTATAAACTATAAACTACCCCTGTTTGAGAAAAAAAACTCGTCTTAGAATACCTATTAGTTGCACAAAAAAATCAGTTCAGTATCATAATAAGAAACACGTTGACTTTACCTTGGCAGATACTCTGTCACTATTGACAGATGAGGCTGCTTCGTAACAGCTCCCATGAAGCGGACCACGTCTGGATGTCAAACAGTTTCATTATAGCAACCTAAACAAAATGCATTGATAACTCAACCTGTGTATTTGTATACTATATTTGCTCAAAATCATTCAAAAATAGGAGTAGTTTACATGAGAACTTGGCCGTGTGTAAGAATATAAACATGTCACCAGCTCCCTTACAAATGTATCAGATTGACAGAGTTTCAAGCATAAATTCATGATTTAAGGCACAGAAATGGATGTCCCTAAGAAGGACATTGGATGCATATGCAAACTCAGTTATATAATGTTGATGCGTCAGGAAAGTGGAACCAGCAAATTAAAAGAAATGCGTAATTTTGAAAACATATGGATAAATAACAATATCTTGGACTGTCAAGACTTTGACAACAAACCCTTTAATAACCAACACTAAACCGAGGCTCAATGTCGGAAAGCAGAAATGGAAAAGAGTGTCCGGGAAATATTATTATTACTAAACAGATTAAAAGGTTATACCTTACAATCAACAACCTATACCCAAAAGAAACAAACACTCTGTAGCCATAAGCGCCAAGAGCCCAAGGGACCTACATGAAACCAACACAATTCACCCTCCTAAAGCAGTATCAACAGGCAATAACCATGACTAAAAACTACAATAAGCAAACAAATCATGGCAGCAGCCCAAGTAATTGAAATGTGTGCAGACAAGAAGAAGCCAGACTAGTAAGAAGGAAATCTAATCATGCTCCCTGACCAGCGAGAGAAAATTAAGTGTTTAAACCAATAAACCAATATGACAAAAAATATCCCCAAAATCAACTGATAATGTAGCTAAACAAAGAAACAAACTAAAGAAATACAATTGCTCTTCCTAGCTGAGATTAAAGCCTATACCATGTATTTCCAGATAAAATGGTCTAAAGAAAAATAAACTTGTACATCATTACACATCTGCATCAGCACATAAGATCATTTGCTGTTCAATTCCAGTATGAAATGAAGACATATTTGTCACCCTCCTTCAATTTAACAGACTTTAAATTCATGGTGTGAACTAAATTTCTAAGGCAAGGATGGAATTGGAATGTCTTCCAGCTTATCTAAAAGTAAAACACATCGAAATAGTGAACACAACCCAATAATATTCTCACTTTCTTAATACAGAAAAAACCGTCGTCAAAAACTACGAGTCCAATCGGTCAATGGCGGCGCGAGCAACAGTGGAGGTAGGCTCGACCTTAAGAGCTTCCTCGAACGCGGCTCTAGCTTCCGCTTTCATCTTCTTCATTTCGTAACAATCTCCCAGCAGACAAAACACCTTGGCGTTATCCCCGCTTAATTCTACAGCCTTGGTCAAATCGTCGATCGCTGAGTCGACACGGCTGCTGCGCCGGTTCATGCTCATCTTCAACTCGGCTCGTTTAAACAGCGCGTCACCCCGCTCTTTATCAGTCAACGACTTGGAAGCAAGAGGGGAGAGAGCAACGTCGAGGGAGTCAAGAGCGGAGGTCTTGAATCCCTGGAGGTCAAGAGCGAGGGCTTTGAGGATGTAAGAAGCGGCGTCTTTCGGGTCAAGAGAAATGGCCTTGTCGGCTTCGGATTCGGCTTTTTTGGCTAGAGACGCGGTGGATGAACGAGACTTGGAGGATCTAGCTTGAGCTAAGAGCTGGGCTCCGAGGACGAAGTGGCGCTTAGCTTGAAAGTCTGCCCGATTCCGGTAACGGATTTTGGTGAAGATCTTCTTGGGAATATCGTGCATAGCGAGGAACATGAAGATCGTAACGAGAATTATAGCGCCTTGTAAAAGTAGATCCGTCCACATCTTTAACTTAATCCCTTGAAAAATTGATGGGAAAAGGAAAAGAAAAACACAATAGAAGGGATGGTTTTCCCACAGGACGACGATGGTGGTTGCAGTTATGATTGGCCGTCAATTTGGCTTCGGAATTAAAATTTAGAAGGTCTTTTATGACGATTGTTATTCTTAATTTTGTTTTCTAGCAATTGAAAATTTAATTCTAATTGCTACACATTCACAGAAACGAAGCTGGGTTTAATTTGAAAGAGAATTTCTCCTACAGTAAAAAATATATAATTCGACTCGAATTCTTAACTCAAGTCAAATAAAAATTTAAATTAATCTCATAAATAACGAACAATAATAATTTAAACTCCGACCGATAACAGAATTATGATTACAGCCCAAATATACCCCATCGTTTACAAACAAAATACATAAACCAAGGTAAATTTCCGAATTCTTAAACCCCTTCGGATTTACACATTTTTGGAAGGCAGTACCAGTACCCATGGTCTTAAAAAATAAAACATATTTAACACAGCAAAGTGGGTTTAAATAGTTTGCTGTAATATTTATTTATAGGCCCTTTCTTTTAAAAATGGGATTTTGACCACCTTCCAAATGGGTTAGATAACATCAAAATCTACACTTGCAGTTCTGTTAGTGGAATACACATTATACAGCCAAGTCCAAGAGTTGCTTGCTGGCTTGCTGTAGTTAAAATGGATTCCCGGATCGGCTTATTCGAGACTATTGAATGACTTTGGGTCAAGGGACACACTGTCACTGCAATGGAGACTTGAGAAACTTCTTTAGTGCATCTACTATGTTGGCAAACGACGGCCGTTGAGCCGGATCACTGCAAACGATCGAAAGGAACACCGGTTAGTTCATGATATGAATTCTAAGTGCATTGGATAAATCATAGGACTTGGTATACTCACTCGTCCCAACAAGATTCCATGAGGGAAGCTAACTTGGGGGAGGTATTCGGAGGAATGGCGAGCCTTCTGTTTTGGAAAGCAATAGCACCAACCACCTAAAATATTTTAGGTACCACAATTAGCAATGTTACCTTTAATACGAAACAACTCGAATAACGATAACATTATCAGGATAGGAAACCACACAAGAACTAGAATGGAACTAAGGGAAAACAGAATGTATTCATTCACCTGGGCAGGACTGAGTCCACTCCAAGGTTGTTGCATGGTCACAAGCTCCCATAGGATTACTCCAAAACTGTAAACATCGGATTTTTCGTTGGAAGGCTCTCCACGAAGAAATTCCGGGGCCATCCACTCAGGCTGAAAGAAAAGAACTAGATGATTACATGCTGATCGATGCAGTAGGATGAAAATTTTTCGAACCATGATAGACTGACGGGTTAAATAGAATGCTTATGCGGGTCTAAACTCTGAAAATTCATGGTATCTATTCATTACTCAAAATTTTTCCAAGAAACGGTCTTGAATTAATGAATATGATTGTTGTCTTTCTAAAGAAGAATATTATGTCAAGATTTGAAAGAAAACAAAAACACACATAGCAGCACTGTATATTTGATATTGCATTTGGAAACAGATGGAGACTAATGAACTTTAACGGAAAGCTCATTAACCACCTATTGATGTGTGAATGTGCTAGTGTGTCTCCGGTGCTAGAGGAGATTATGGAGTACTTACTGTTCCAGCAACAGATTTTGATGATATAAAAGTGCCCGCTTTGAACCGGGACAATCCAAAATCACACACCTAGAAATGGCATAAGAAGATAAAGTCATGCGCTGAAATGAAAAAGAATTTGCATAATTCAGCAAAATGAGGAACTCTTCTGTCATACCTTTACTGTCCAATTCTTATCGACCAACAGATTTGGTGATTTAAGGTCCCAGTGAACGATGGGAGGATGAAGACAATGAAGATAGTTGACCCCCTTGGCCTGTTTCCAATCTAAAGCATTAATACTGTGCCAACATCAAGCTGAACTAATAGATAAAATATGTCAGTAAAGAATGTTACGAACCACATCCAATGCCATGCGCAATCGCCTCCTCTGATCCATTGTTTCTCCAGCAGTTGGCCTATGAATGAGGCGATATAAACTACCCCTGTTTGAAAAAAAACAATCTGTCTTAGAATACCTATTAGTTGCAGAAACAAATCAGTTCGGTATCATAATATGAAACAAGTTGATTTTACCTTGGTAGATACTCTGTCACTATTGAAAGATGAGGCCGCTTCGTAACAGCTCC